>BSBM01000924.1:7695000-9155000 GCA_027924585.1 Larix kaempferi
AACCTGGTCTGTAATCCATGAATACATGCCCACTAGTCTTTCTTGACTTCCCATCTAGTGTAAGATATTCCCCCTTAGCCACCATCGAGCCAATAGGAAATTCAATGCCTTCATCATCGATTAATGATGCGTAGAGGGTTTGATTACCTTGGATGCACCGTGCCAACCAATAATTCGTGCCCCATTCATTGTCTTTTAGGGCAACAAATGCGTATATGTGTCCTAGTTGTACAAGATCTGAGATATGGTCGTAGTCTGTCGAAATTGCTGATTTACCCTCCTCTAACTAGGTTTTTTCAACAATTACACATTGGTCTACTGCAAGTGACACACGATCCCATTCATCAACCCAGTCCATGCATTCTCATTCATCCCATTCGCCATTGTTGCAAGGGCTGCAAAAGCATGCAAGCTTTTGCGTCCATATTTCAAATAAGGGGTTGTTTGAGCTTCGACTTGAATGAAATCCACGTGTTCCTTGTACTGTGCCGCAACTATAGGAATGCGATCGATCTATGTCAACCACTCGCCAAAAATTTCTTACCACACGTTCTACCACTAATGATGTTTGTTGATCTCTTGCTCAGTCTGACATTGTTGCAGAGCACCATTGAACTATGGATCTACATCTCGGATATGAGGTTCCCTGTCAAATCTCATATCTTCCCTTCATAGTGTAGTCTTGATGCATGCACCGGCCCCATCATGCTCACCTTCGCCATGCCCGGTCTCAAAATAGTTCCAGATATGTGGCATATTATAAGTCTTATGCAAAATACTCATCCATTGGAATACTCGAGCATTTTTGAACTGGCTCGCACAACCATCCGACCATATTCAATGTTGATCCATCTGTATAGCTCTCTCCTTCAACTGATCATATAAAATTTGAAAACAATGTTGCACATAATAGATCATGGTTTCTATCATCACTTATGTAAAAGTTTGTCTCCTTCAGTATTATCCTCTTGTCATTGCTGCTCTCTGGCCCATGGCTATACATAATATGTACCATGATGATGACTTGGTCTGAATGGTAGTATTGACTCTGGATTTCATTTTGTGGCTGAAGGGTGTAATTTTTTGCAAAATCCACAATTGACACTATGGCTCCAACAGGAAATGTGTCCCTACATTTCATGTACTGCTCATCTTTCCATCGCGCTACATGCATATGTTGAACATACTGCTCTATTTTCTCGTAGAAATCCATTAAGAAGTCACATACCGGTACCTGTTACCATGACAACAAGGGAAATATTACAATGTGGCCTTTGGAAAAATGTATATGTCATAAATTGAACGTGTAATATGAAAAATATGCAATATTCATTTGTACCTATGAGTTCACTAATGCAATCTTTTTACTTTCCCTGGCACTGTCTAATTGATAGGTTACGTACTTGAAGCTCTACATCTCCATGCCCATCCTGCCAAATTCGTGCTTCTTGCTTTCATGAATGCAACGGTTCAAAAGAGAAAACGCATTGTACCTAGAAAATGTCCCATATAGACACGATTTTTCATAATATTTTTGTCCTTTGGGTCTTGGACACATGATGTTGTGGATAAAGTCTCTTGATGCATTCGGTGGTAGTATGGATTCATTGCAGCCCTGCACAATGTTAGTATGCAAATCACAAAATATATGTTTATATGTGTCATAATAATATTCATATTCTACGTGGTATCTACAACAACAGGTGTTCCGATCAATGCATATACGAATGTACCATGGTTTGCATTTCTCAAAGGACCTTTGGCCCAGGTTCAATTGTGTGTGCTCATTCCTGAATCTCTCATAGAGTTTAGTTTGTGTGGTGTCAAGGAAGTGTTTAACATGGGTTTCACGTTCAATAGAACCTTTTCTCAGCTTTAGCATGTCTCTTTGGTTTGGTGAAGGTCTAGTATGATCATGCCAAAAATTGTGTACTAACTCCTTAACAACATCAATTAGCTTCCTATCTACATGAGGAAACCTACCAACAAAATCCCAACAATCGTTTCCACCCGGAGTGCCAATATTTTCTCTTATAACAGAGTACTTTTTAATAGTTTTTCTATTTAATTTGAGTATGTGAGAAGTGTGTGATAGCAGGCGACGTTGCCTTGTGGACTTGTTTACAACTGATTCCACTAAAACACGACAAGCCACACAAAGATCTTTTGTACGAGACGTCTTCCCAATCGCATTAAATGTAGATTGGAGATTTCTAACAATATGACTGCTAGCCTCTGAACTTTTAACTATCTTTATGCCCAAAATTCTCGTAACAACAGCTAAACAATGTGACTTTAACAAACATAGAAATAATTGGCATTTACCTGCATCACCTTTGGATTCAAAATACTCCTTGACAATTTTGCTGCATTGCCATTCGATAGTGCGTTTTGGCAACTTACCTTCAAGCCCCGACATAGCACTTTCATTCACATGAATATGTCTAGGATTTATTCTTCTTGCACTGGACAGTCGAGGTAGGGAGGGTGGACATGAGACATGAATACCAGAGCTTGTTTGTTGTGGTGCTTCGTTCACAGATTGGGCCATAATGGGAGTGTGGTCCACATGGTTGTGGTCTTCTTGGGGAGATTGCAAATTAAGCAAGGCTTGTATGTCCATCTCTACACATGCAGCATCTCCCAAAATTCCTGTGTCATAAGGAACTTCAACATGACTCGTTGATGGATTGTTGGTTGGAGATTGTGTTGATGTTGGAATTTGAGTTGGGTCCATTGGACGTGACCGCTTTACCTGTGGTTCTGAACAAGAGGTTGTCATGTCAAAAATTGTGTTAGGATCAGTGGCAGGATCCGGGGCAATGATAGGACCATGTCTCAATCTTTCCATTCCCAACCTGGACTTTTCTCTTAAGTCATTAACCTTTTCAATGGGCAGATTCCTTCTGTATTTTTTTGTTCTGTTGCGTGAGTTTCCCATCTCCAAAAGTCTCTTTAAAAAAACTATCAGGCCTACCCCTGCAAAAGAAACAACAACTAAGATATTAGTTCCATTATACAATGAACTTGACACATTCCAACATAACTTACCACTTTACAAATTAACACATACAACTATAGACTATGTTGATTTATTTGTGTTGGAATAAACATCATTATTCCTTACAATTCCAATGAATATAGATGATGGTTGGTCAAGTGTAGAGTGGAGAAACTAGTGTCTTGCCTAGCCATGAATTCATAAAAATTATGGTAGTAACACCCTACAACAGAGATGGCTAGAGATGCCTTGGGAATAGTTTGATAGTTTTTCTATATCAAATAAGGTAAAGAGAATAATTTTACTAATTACACAATGAGGAGGTTGCAAATTCCCCGAAGGAAAGAGAATTCAATGAGGTAGAGGCAAGTAGTCAAGCTCAAAGGCATGATATTAAAGAAACATTACGATAAACATAGCATGAAGATGAGAGCATGGACAAAATTTCATGAACTAATCAATATGGACCCTCTCCCATGATTGCTTCTTAGGATTTTATTCAAATTGAAGAGGCTCAAGAGAGAACCTCATCGTAGATGGGAATGTGTGGGGGAGCAATAGTTTGATAGTTTATGCTATAGGTTTTTCTATGGTGTAAAATGTGTAAAAGATGGAGGTTTATTAAACCATTTATTTGTATTTTTTTCAAATGAAAAAGAGTTTATGCTAGAGATTCCTTGGGAATATTTTGATAGTTTTTCTACATCAAATAAACATAGCATGAAGATGAGAGCATGGAAAAAATTTTATGAACTAATCAATATGGACCCTCTCTCATGATTGCTTCTTAGGGTTTTATTCAAATTGAAGAGGCTCAAGGGAGAACCTCATCCATACCATCCTTGTGTGAAATCAAAATATATTCATGGTAATAATTATTGGTTTACATTGCATACTTCATCTTGTCTAGTGTTCATATGAGTTTTTTTAGATGTGAACTTGGGAATTCTTCTTGTCAAATTCATTGTTGTCTATGCATGGATATTGTTGTAGGAATATGATAAAAACAAAAGGCATGGGAGAATCTCAAATATTGTGAATGAAAATAATTATTTACAATTCACCATACCTATAGAAATGATCTCCACTTGCAATGGAAACTGGTAGCTTGAATGTATCCACTAGATTCCAAGACCACTGAAGATGTTTGTTAGATTCCAAGGGTGATTTTGTGTCTAATAGATAAACGAGTTTCCAAAATATCAATGAGTGTAAGCCAATAAGCAACCTGTAAGAGCTTGAAACCTGTGAAAGAAATGAAACATGTGTTTTTTGGTAGAATTCCCGGGAACAAAGAACTCTGTTTTTTTTAACTAGCAACGGGCACGCGCATGCGTACTTAAACGCGCACATGCGTGTTTGTAGAGCGTACACGTCACTAATGGGCACGCGCTAAAACACGCGCACACGCCCCTACATAAAGTTTACACCATTTATTACCCAATGTTTACACCATTTAATGCCAAACCTTCCCCCACTTCGAAAATATTTGCATAAATTGGACCCGGTGATGAAATTTGAAGGTTGGGTCTTAAATTTTATTGGAAGGGCATTTGTTCTTGGAGTCCTTCAAAGATGAAGGCTAATTTAAATAATTGTACTTCAATTGAAAAGTACAAATTAACTAAACCCTCCGCCCCCTAAAATGCAAAAAACAAATATTGCCCATCCAAATATTTACAATCTTAAATAATTGAGCACTCCTTAATATCTACATGATAAAATTGTATATTTTCAATAAAACCGAATTTGAACACATTAATTTGACATATATGTAACATTAATTTTACAGTTCATTAAATTAACAATTGTTTTGTTGTATTTTTTTGGGTTAGACCACACTTCATTGTACAGAAAACTACTTAGACTACTCAATAACCATATTGTGTCATCTGCATGATCTCATGCATAGTGAAAGATGTTGTAACTAGATATAGTCTTAAAATAAAATTAGAACCATGAGAAAATTACTTATTGTTAACTATGTACAAAAACAAGCCACTAAGCAAAACGAGGCTATAATAAACCTACAACCAAAATATACATATAAAACCAACCAAAACCTTAATTCAAACCGGAGAGAGGGCAATCATCCAAGCTTGAGAGATGTAAGAATGATGGACATTAAGTGCCTAAGAAAAATAATACATAGCTCAAAAAACCATTAAAAAAAAGCCTCCATACCAAGCAAGTTAGCAACGTTAGCATCATAGGGGCATCGGCATCAAAGTTTGTTGTTCAAGACTTGTCACGACAACATACAGGTATGGGATGGAGGGGAAATGGAATCAAGCCTAAGTCAATTGGATCCTTGCGACTCGCTACATGTTTTAGTCTCGAAAATCTACCTTTTAAATTGAACCATAATAACAAAAGAAGTTTGTTAATGGCTTGATTTGCAAAAATTCTAGATAGATGAGTAATTAAGAGCTCGAGGCTCTAAAATTCAATGTGTTTTTAACCAATCCACGATTTGGTGAATTCATAGTCATTGGCATGAAATTTAAGTTATTTAACGAAAGAATTAATGTATCTACCTCTATGTCAAAACTGTTTTCCATGCTAATGCGGGCCACCGCCCTCCTTGTTGTCTTACCAAAAGGCATGAGAATGAGGAATAAGACTTAAAATCATGGACTTCACCATCAAAGAAGCCTTACAATCACATTGATAAGGAGTGATAAGAAGATCACAACAATACAACATGTCAAATCTCAGATGATGGTGTCAATTAAGGACTTATATGGTAAATTTAATATAAGACTTACTTATAGTTGTCTTGGGAGCTTACTCTTTGCGTCTTGACACATTTGATAATTTATGGTTTTCTATGCGCCTTGACCCAATTGATATTGTAAGGTGAGGATGTGCATGCATAATAATCCTTATTTATGACTATGCGATGAGGATTTAAATGGAAGAGGATGTAAAGACATGTTATTTTTATACGTATTTTGGTGGCGAGTGTCGAAGAGAAACGTGGTGATAAACCACATATGTTTGGAAGGACGGAGGTAGGTTACATGATCATGATCATGCCACCCATCAAATTGAAGACAATTCTTGAGCCAAAAATTGTTTTTTTAATTTTATTAATAACCATTGTGGTACTTTGGTCCAAATGTTTTTTCTAACTCATTGTTTGTCCATATTGTGTGCCTACTGCCACCTCTCTATATCAATGCATAAATCAACCTCTTCTTGGTTTGTGGTTATAGTTGCATGCCATTATTTGTAGTTGCATGCCATTGAGTGTTGTTTAGAGTTTTCGTGAGTCTGTGACATTCATGCAATAAATGAAGTCTTGTAGAGGAGGACTCATCAAAGAGGCAATTTGAATTTCATTTTGAAAAAAAAACATATTTTGTAAAGATCAAATGCCATGAATGCATCCTTAGACTACCATGCAAGACCATGGATATGTTGCAAAGCATTGAACATCATCGAAGAATGAAAACAAGTTCCTCGAGATATTATTGAAGTATATTGAGCTCAATTGAATTCCACTTGAGCCTTAATTGAAAATTCTAGACCTCAAGCGTCATCAATAGCACATAGAATCCATGACACTATCCCTCTATAAGGATCCTTTTGCATATGAATTGAATATTGCTGCCATTATAATGTCTTAGGCATCAAGGATTTATCTTGGCTCCTTAACCATGGCTAGTGGAGGAAAACAAGAGCCTCCAACACTAACTCTTACTTCTTAGGCACAAACACCATGAATGAGTCCCTGGACCACCACATATGAAATCTATAGGGCATTAGTCAACTTCAAGTGTGTTATGTGTGCCATGACTAGGTTAGTTGTGAACCAAAAATGGGTCTTGAAGTTTGACCAAGGTATATGGACAACAAGAAGCTTCTCATGCCTTAAATGAAGCTTCTCAGGCTCAAGCACCATGAACAACACCTACAACTCAAGAAGCTTCTTAGGATACTATGTTGAATGCATCTTCAAACCACCACACATAACCCTTGTGGGGTATCTCTAGAAAATGTAGAGGGATACATATATCATGATTAGGCTACATTGCATGCCTTAAACAAGATGATGATGATGTTGATGATGTTGATGATGATGACTAATATCATCCTCCTCCTCCTCCTCCTCATCATCATTGTCATCATCATCATCATAATCGTCGTCACCATCATCATGAGGAGGAGGATGATGATGACGAAGATGATGAGGATGATGATGACAATGACGATGAGGAATATGATCATCATCATCATCCTCATCATCATCCTCATCCTCATCCTCATCCTCATCATCCTTGTCATCATCATCATCATCATCATCGCCATCACCCTCATCATCATTATCATCATCATCATCATCATCATCTTGGTCATCATCTTCATCATCAACATTATCATCATCATCTTCCTCATCATCATATTCATCATCAGCAGCATGATTCATCATCATCATCGTCGTCATCATCATCCTCATCCTCATCAACATCATCCTCATCATCCTCATTATAGTCATCACCCTCTTCCTCATCATCATCATCATCCTCATCCTCATCCTCATCCTCTTCATCGTCATCGTCATCATCATCACCCTATTCCTCGTCCTCCTCCTCCTCCTCATCATCATCATCAACATCATCGTCATCATCATCATTGTTGTCACCATCATCATCATCATCATCATCATCATCTTCTTCTTCATCATCATCATCATATTTTGCATCATCATCATCAACATCATCATCATCCTCACCATCATCATCTTCTTCATCATCATCATCATCATCAACATCTTCATCATCATCTTCATCATCAACATCATCATCATCATCTTCATCATCATCATCATCTTCGTCATCATCATCATTATCATCATCCATCTTCTCGAATATTGTGTCTCTGTAAATCCCCGTTCACCTGCAAACAAATATACAAATATGATAAGCTCGATATGGAATAGAGAACTTCAGTGCAGTTAATCTATAAACATTAAGAAAGTTATAATTATAGCAGCAACAACCATCTACAGTAGCAGGATTAAGCAATACAATTTCTACATAGAAGATTTGGGTATCTAATAATTAATGGTCATTGACATAAATTTTCTCCAGAATCAGATGAAAACGATAGAGAAGACAATACTTGTAAAGAATATTAATAGCATACATTATCGACTCAGTCGAGAATGGTGCTCCACAGTTGCTTTGCAAACTCTAATACGACGGCGGAGGAGGAGACTTGTAAGAGTAGTGATCATGTGCAGGTGGTGAGGGGTAGACGGGTGGTTTTGGATGGGGAGGAGGGAATGTAGGTACTGATTTGGGCGGATTAGGACTTACAACATGGGCCGGGGGAGGAGGAGATTTGTATCCGTATGGTTTTTCCAGTGGGGATGGAGTTGCTTTTGGTGGTTTGGTCACTGGAGAAGGCTTGTGATGGGGAGGATGAGGAGTTGGCCATGATTTTGGTGGTGAATGAGGAGAAAGGGGCTTGTCAACTAGTGGAGGCTTGGCATATGGAGCAGGAATTGGTTTTGGAGGTGAAATCTCCACCCTGGGAGGTGGTGGAGATTTGTACTTGTATGGAGGAGAAACTGGCACAACCTTAGGAGGAGGTGGAAATTTGTATTTGTATGGTGGAGAAACTGGCACAACCTTAGGAGGAGGTTTGCTATGGACGGGCGGTGGTTTCTCCACTACTGGGGGCTTGGGGACGGGTGTGGGTGCAAGGGGTGGCTTATAATGGACCAGGGAAGGAACATGAGATGGAGGAGGAGGAGATTTATAAAGGTACGACTTTGGAGGTGCAGATTTATAGTATGAGGCAGCTGATGGATTTGCAGCACAAATGTAGCCAGCAATGAAAATAAGCAATAGCTTGGAAATGAAAGACATCCCTACAAGTACACCCATCTTTTACTGGGCAGTAGAGAGCTCCAAAATCCGAATTGGGTTGTATAAGATGGTTATAGGTGATTGGTATTTATAGCGGCCAAGAAAGGTTTCTTCAATAAGGATCGTCGTTGAGAAGCTTCCTTATGCAACGTGGTATTTGATATTCTTATAGAGCGTGTCTGCTTGTCAATGGCATTCTTGGACATTGTTTTCATTTTTAAATGAATTTCAAAGTTAAAATGGTTTGTGTCAGAACCATTTGCAGGAATTCTTAAAGTCGTGTGCAGGGGTTGGTTTCTTCACGTGAGTTTCTTTTTCAATCACAGTCCCTTTCGGAGTTCTCTGCTTTATCTTTTAACGTTTCCATATGGGACGCATAAGATGGATGATGATGACAAAGGTGGTGATGATGATGATGATGATGATGATGATGATGGATGATGATGAAGATGAGTACGGAGATGAAGATGATGATGCTGATGCTGATGAATATGATCCTCCTCCTCCTCCTCCTCCTCATCATTATCATCTTCATCATCATCATCATCATCATCATCTTCATCGTCGTCGTCATCATCCTCATCATCATCGTCATCTCCATCATCATCATCATCATTATCACCCACTTCCTCATCATCCTCCTCCTCCTCCTCCTCATCATCATCTTGGTCATCATCTTCATCATCAATATCATTATTGTCGTCATCATCATCATCACCAAGAAGGGGGAATCAAGGTTTGACCTAGAGTGACCCCTTTTAATCATTCCTAGAGTTATGTTGTGTCACATCCCCTTCCATCTATCCAATGCAAGGGAGGGAACATGACTGTAACATGGGGTGTCTAATTCTTCCCCAAAGCCATAATGGTAAAATTTTTGCCATTTAAATAAAATGCACCATTAAATTACACAGCGGAATTAAAATATATAATTGCACACACACAACAGACATACATCAGTATATTTATCTCAAGAAAATGATGCATCAACAGGCAAGGAATCCATCCCATTCTCATGCTATGCATAGACTTCATATCAATTTCATTAACATGAATAATTACCATTCTGAATTAACACATTACAGAACACAAAATGCATATAATTTATAACACAGATAACACTTATCTTGAAGATGAAGCTGTCCAAACAGCTAGCTATGTGAGAGCAATGTTCCACCCAACCATAGATCTCTGTCCAGCTTGTATTCTTTCAGCTGAGAGATCACCCCTGAGCTGGGTTGTGTATCCACCAAGGAGAAACTAGCTGGGCTCAATCACAGCCATGGTTTCACTCAACAACTATGCTAAGCCAACACATAGTTGGGTTTGTCAAGCATATGAAATACAAAGAAGAGCAATGCTAAGCCAGTGAGCTCAACCACAAAGCTACAGGCATCTCAAATGAATTCAATAGTCAAGGCACCCACATTACCTACCACATCCAACACAAGGAAGGTCCCCTTCTCTGTTGCATAGTCCCTTAGGCATCCCTTCCCTCCAATGCTCTTCAGGGTGGGCATAGAAAGGTCCAGCTGCTAATCCTTGAGATTCTAGCCTTCACTGGGTTTACCAAGCAAACCCAACCTTTTCTCAGTCATCCACACTTGGATTTCTCACAATTCTGTTCATCAAATAACTCAATCCTGTCACTGGTTTTCTGGGCTATAAAAACTGGGTTTTTCAATAGATTTCGGGGTGTCTAATTCTCTCAAGTTCGCCCCAAGGTTCATATCTATGGATCCCCCATTGGATTTTACTGTTAAATACCAAATCTGGGCATTTTTGGCTCTTCAAAACGTGGGTTCTTTCAAAGTTGCGATTTATGGTTTTTGCTCACTACTGAAATTCATTTTTGGATGGAAAATGATGCTGGGTCCTTCCACAATGGAATGGGGATGAGGAAGAAGCAACTTCCATGAGGTAGAGTGACTTCTGGTACAAGAAAATAGAGCCCATATCTGCAAATACGAATTTCTGGGCTGCCCTTGCTCCATTGAAGCCATGGACTGAAATCTTCAACTACTTCCTTGCAACAGAAATAAATGTCATCACGGAAAGTCAAATGGGTTCTCACAATGACATTTGGCAGCATATGGTTCATCCCCACTGCCCCCTCACCACTCCCTAGTGGATACACATGGCCCCTTCTCATTCATTGCTTCCATAACCAGTTTTGGTATTTTATTGAAATAGTAACATTTACATCAATTTACAATATTCCATGGCTTAATAGCACATGGGTATCAAAATATGAAATACTTGCTTGTTTTAAATAAAATCCGAACATACATTAGCGGGGCCTTGGCCTTCAGCTCCTCGCTAGGGAAACATACAATGCATGTATACAATATTTACATTAAAAGCCAATATTTCCTAAGGGTCAAAATTGGGGTATTACATTCCCCTCCCCCTTAAAACAACACCATCCTCGGTGTTCTCAAAACTAAACAAAAATGGGAATGCCTCTCTCATGGCATCCTCCAGCTCCCATGTAGCTTCATCGGGGCTAAGGTGCTCCCATTGGACCTTTACCTACCCGATGGCTCTGTTCCGGAGCAAAGTGGCCTTCTTGTCGAGGATGCGCATAGGCTCTACTTGGAACTCTCCATCGGATTCCACCTGTATCACGTTCCAATCAATCGTATGATTAAGATCATGTACATACTTCTTAAGCAAAGATACATGGAAAACATTATGAGCTTTTATGTTAGCAGGCAATGCAATTCTATATGCAACTGGCCCTATCCTATCAAGGACTTCAAATGGCCTACAATATCTCGGTGACAACTTGACACAACTCCCCAACTTGAGAGAACTTTTCCTTGGTTTCACTCTTAAATAGACATGATCTCCAATCTGAAATTCCTTATGCACTTTTTTCAAATCTGCATAACTCTTTTGCCTATCCTGAGCTGCCTTCAAATTCTGCCTGATCTTAGCAACTTTATGTTCCATTTCCTTGATCATCTCTGGTCCAAGTACTACCCTGTTCACCGGGCTGTCCCAATTCACTAGAGTCCTGCATCTCTTACCATACAATGCTTCAAATGGACTCATTCCCAAGGATGCATGATGCCCATTATTGTATGCAAATTCTACCAAGTGTAGGAAATCTTCCCACTTGGATGGTTTGTCCATCACATACATTCTCAGCATGTCTTCAAGAACCTGATTCACCCTCTCAGTTTGGCCATCTGTTTGAGGATGATATGTTGTACTAAAATTCAATTTAGTTCCCAATTCCTGAAATAATCCCTTCCAAAAATTGGAAGTGAACTTTGTATCACGATCAGAAATTATTGCCTTAGGCAATCCATGCAACTTGAATATCTCTCTCATGAAGATGTTTGCAATGTCATTAGCCTTGTGAGTGGACTTGACTGGAATAAAGTGAGCTACCTTTGATAGCTTGTCCACCACAACCATGATTGAATCATGCTTCTTCACTATCATGAGCAAACCTATTATAAAATCCATAGAGATCACTTCCCACTTCCATTCCGGAATGGGTAAGGGCTGCAACAATCCTGCTGGATGTTGGTGCTCTGCCTTAACATGCTGGCACTTTTGACATCTAGCAATGCACTCAGCTATGTCCTTCTTCATGCCATGCCAAAAGTATTACTTTCTTGCTGCTGTTATAGTCTTCTGATATCCTGGGTGTCTAGAGTATGGCATCTGATGTATTTCATCCATCACTGGCTTCTTCAAATCTGCATTATTTGGAATTTACAACCTATCTTTATAGATGAGGATACCGTCTTCACCAAGCTGATATCCCGTACACTTTTCATCCACATTACCCTGCTGCAACTTTTCTTTAATTTGAAGACAAGCTTCATCACTGTTTTGGGATTTAAGAACTCTTGTCTTCAAATCTGATTTACACACACTTAATGCTGCAACATGAAATTTTCTGTTGAGAGCATCTACAACCTTGTTCTCTTTCCCTCTTACATGCTTAATTTCAAAATCAAATTCACAAAGAAACTCCATCCATCTAGCTTGCCTAGCATTCAAGTTTGGCTGATCAAATAAGTACTTCAAGCTCATGTGGTCTGTTCTAAGTTCGAATCTTCTTCCCATCAAATAATGCCTCCACATCTTATGAGCATGCACTATGGCTGCTAATTCCAAATCACGTGTGGCATAATTATTTTCATGCTCCTTTAATTTTCTTGACTCATAGCAAAGCACAATTCCTTCTTGCATGAGAACTCCACCCAGTCCTTCAATGCAAGCATCTGTGCACACTACAAAATCCTTCTTTGGATCTGCCATCTTCAAAACAGGAGCGCTAGTAAGTAACTCCTTTAACTTCTAAAAACTTTTCTCACATTTTTCAAACCATATAAACTTGATGTTCTTTCTCTGTAATGAAGTAATTGGGTGAGCTATCTTGGAGAATCCTTCAATGAACCTTTTGTAGTAACTAGCAAGACCCATGAAAGATCTAACATCTGAAACATTCTTTGGAATAGACCAATCCATGATAGAATTAATCTTCTCCGGATCCACTGCAATTCTTTCTTCAGAAATGACATGACCCAAATATTGAATCCTCTTTTGGTAAAACTCACATTTGCTTAACTTGGCATACAACTGATGCTCTCTAAGGACTTGCAACACCATTCTTAGATGTTCCTCATGTTCTTCTTCATTCCTTGAATAGACAAGAATGTCATCCAGGAACACAATCACAAACTTATCCAAATATTTGTTGAAGACACTATTCATGAGACACATGAATGTAGCAGGTGCATTGGTAAGACCAAATGGCACCACAGTGAACTCATAATGACCATATCTAGTTCTGAAAGTCATCTTGTGAATGTCTTCTTCTTTAATTCTCACTTGATGGTAGCCAGACCTCAGGTCAATCTTGGAAAACACTTTAGCTTCCTTCATTTGATCAAACAAGTCATCAATTCTTGGCAATGGATACTTATTCTTGACTGTCACTTTATTTAGCTTCCTGTAATCAATACACAGTCTTAAAGTCCCATCTTTCTTCTTTACAAATAACATCAGTGCTTCCCAAGGAGACACACTAGGCCTGATATACTTTTTGTCCATTAATTCTTGCAGCTGCATCTTCAACTCTACCAACTCTGCTGTACTCATTCTATAAGGAGCTTTGGAATTTGGTGCTGCCCCTGGAACAAGATCGATGGTAAAATCAATATCTCTCTTTGGTGGTAGTCCCGGCACCTCATCCGGAAATACATCTTGGAATTCTTGCAATAATGAGAAATATTATATCCTTGGTCCCTTGTCTTCAGATGAATCTGACATATGAACTGCATATAATTGACAACCCTTCTTATAAAACTTTTTCAACTGTAGGGCTGAAATCTGCCTTACTGAAACTTGCTTGGGAATTCCTCTTACCAATCTTAGCCTTCCCTCTTCATCAATGCATTCAAGTGCTTTCTCATAACAGTCCAATTTGGCTCTATGTTTTTCCAACCAATCCATGCCAATCAAGGCATCATAAGATCCTAAAGGTAGCACATTTAAATCTACATGTGTGTGGAGTCCATTCAATTCTATGGGGCACTCCACCACTACTTCACTTACTTTTCTCTTGGTCCCTGTGGCTAATTGAACTAACCAAGACTTATTGTGCTTCACTTTTCTAAGAGAACAACCTTCAACCACTTTTGGAGAAACATAACTATGAGTAGATCTTGGATCAATCAAAACAGAAATAGATTGCTTAGCAATCTTACCTTCAATTTCCACCATTGATGATTGAAGGTTTGCTTGATGATTGTCCAATGCTGCATAAATTCGAGGAATTGCCCTTGCCATGTCATCCACTGTAGCTGCTCCTTTTAAGTTGTGCAACCTTCGGGGATTATCCTTCTGATGTGGACAGTCGTTCAACATGTGGTTTTCTCCACATCCCCAACACTGAAGTGGTCCCTTTGATGCTTTGTCTACTGCTACTGCTGGTTTGAATTCACTCCTTGCTTGCTACCCCTGTGGAAAGGTTCTAGGCTGACCTTTGAATGGTGGCTTCAAGCCACTCTTCTTTTGATCAAACCTCCTTCTTGGCTTTCCTTTCCATGCTTGGTTAACCTCTGTTTTTCCTTTATTCTGCTCATAGCAATGCATTGCCATTCTAATGGCTTCATCAAGGCTTGGTGGATTAACAAATTCAATACTATCTCTGAAACTTTGAGGCAGACTCCCAAGAAAACATTGGATTTTTATCCTCTCATCTTTAATGTAGTCCACATATCTCAATAGTTCCAAAAACTTATGAACATGCTTTTCCATAGATTTTTGTCCCAACCTGAGTTCATTGAACTCCTTTCTTTTACTGTCATAATACCTAGCAGAAAGGTATTTCTCCTTGAAGTACTTCTTGAATCTCTCCCAACTGATCTTCCTCTCACTAATTCCTTTCACTTGCAAGAGATTATCCCACCAAATTGAAGCTCTACCATTTAGATTGTAAATGACAATTCTGGCTTTCTCATTTCCTGAGTAGTCTTGAATTCTGAAATATTTCTTCATTCCAAGAAGCCATGCCTCTGCCTCTTCGCCAGTCTTACCTTCCCCATCAAATGTGGGAGACCTTGCTTTCCTGAATTCTCCCTATGGGATGCCTTTGAACTTCTTTCTTCCATCAGATCTCCTAGGCACATGACTTGGGATTCTTTGAGAACCTCTGGAGTCACATGATTTGCTAGAAGAAGATCTAGAGGAATGTGTTCTATGCTTTCTGCTCACCGAACTCTTTCTTGGGCTTGGAGTCCTCTTCTTTGAACGACCTCTAGAATGACTCTCTGCATTTCTTCTTTCTTCACCCACATTGCTTGGGTTGGACCCAAGGTTTATCCTCTACTGCATATCAGTGAGACTTTGCAAGATAACAACATTGAATTGGTGTTGTTCTTCTTGAACCTTCATCAATTTTTCATTGAAGCTCACCATGGTTTCAACCAAATTCTGAGGAGTCACCTGCTCCCTTCTCCCATTGGATTCAGTTTCAGCATTTTCTTCGTGCACATTTTCTCCCGGGACGTCTTCTTCATTCTCATAAGGATCTTGAGCATCATTTATGGTCACCATTTTTCCTGTATGCTACCTTTGCTACAATTATTAATTTTGTGAGCTGCAAGCACTGTGCATTGTGAAAACATTTGTTAGACATATTAGGATTGCATATAGAAATATAAAACATCAATATTTAACACAATCAAACTCACGGAATAATTCCCATAGTTGTTATGTATTCATTTCTTTTGCCCATTCATGCAATTCTTGAAATTGCCCATACTGTCAACAATATGTCAAAAACAGTCACTGACACTTTTCGGTTTTGAATATCTATGAGGTATGATGGCTCCATCCAAATTCTGGTTATGTGCCGTTATTCCTTGCTGGATAAGCTTTCCAATGCCTATCCCTATGCTCCATCTTGACCTCAGGTGTGGAAACTACGTTATTTCAAAAATGACAACTTTCACCCCAATTCTGCACATTTTTACACAGTGGTATTCTGGTCCATTATGCCAACTTCAGCCACCTGTGGAATAAAATCTATGAAGAATCACGAAAACTTTTCTACCGGGCGAAGTTAGTCCATATAACAAAGAATGCTCAGCAACTTGCGGATCTCTGTTCCAATGCACCATTCATCTTCTATAAAATTATGGGTTTGACTACTTTCCACTTTTCACATTTTTCCAAAATTCCAAATTTTGGGCCCAAATGGCTATTTCCCAAATGGTGCATTTCTGGGAAATCTTTGTTTAACGGAATATGTCTGGTTTACTGAGAATATTAAATGTCGAGTTCAGTAATTTTCTTGATTCCGAATTATAGGGTCATTTTCAACCACTGCAAGCTTTCCAAAATTCCTAAAACGTGGCCTAAAATAGTGCTTTTTGGCCTTCTTGCACACCCCGACTCCACATCCTTTGGATTTTGGCTCAAAAAATCCAAACTTAACACCGTGCCTGCTCCATGACTGTCCCATATCAATTTCGGCCCAATCCAACCTTCTGTCAAGCGTCGGAACACCGATTGGTAAAAGCCAATAATTCCAATTTTATGCTAAATTGGAGCATAATGAGCTCGAGATCTTCATTGGTTCATTCATGGCCTCAGAATGCCTCTGAACTCACCAAATTCTGACCTTGTATTCTCCTGTTATCCAAAAATTAATTTTCAGGCTCTATACTCTTTTTTTTTATACCGCCACACACAGGCCGCAACCTGCAACCCGCAACCTGACATTACGGGTTCGGAGGTCAAGTTGTGATCACAGGGATGTAACCATCCAGTAACCCGCAACCCGAAACCTGAAATTGTGGGTTCAGGGGGTCAAGTTGCAATCACGGGGATGTAACCATCCCGCAACCCGAAACCCGAAACCCAAAATTGCGGGTTCGGGGGGGTCAAGTTGCGGTCACAGGGATGTAACCATCCCGCAACCCGCAACCTGAAACCCGAAACCTGAAATTGCGGGTTCGGGATTGCAGAAACCGAAACGCGCAATTTCACAACTTTGCGTTCCCGCAACCCAAAACCCGACATCCCGAACGCCGAAAATTGCGGGTTCAGGATTTCGGAAATCCAAATGCAAATTTTGAAAATTCGCGTTCCCGAAGGTTGAAACCCGACATCCTGAAAGCCGAAAATTGTGGGTTCAGAATTTTGGAAATCCAAACGCAAATTTTGAAAATTCGCATTCCCAAAACCTAAAACTCGACATCCCGAAACTGTGAAAACACCTGCGTTTCCTGTAACTTCCGGGGTTCATAACTCCCTCGTCCCTTGGCCAAATGAGGCGAGTCTGGTACCGTTGAAAAGCTATTGGAGAGCTCTATGCAATGGTGTGATCCTCTCCCACACATGAGAACTCTAACCCTGTCATTTTTCCAATAAAAAAAGCTACCCCAACTTCACCAATACTACGTTAAAACCATTCTGTTGCTTGCCTGTAACTCAGAGTTTGGCCGAAGCAGCCCCAATCCTGCAAGCTGGGCTCTGATACCACTCTGTCACGTCCCTTTCCATCTATCCAATGCAAGGGAGGGAACATGACTATAACATGTGATGTCTAATTCTTCCCTAAAGCCATAATGGTAAAATTTTTACCATTTAAATAAAATGCACAATTAAATTACACAGCGGAATTAAAATACATAATTGCACACACACAAGAGACATACATCAGTATATTTATCTCAAGCAAATGATGCATCAACAGGCAAGGAATCCATCCCATTCTCATGCTATGCACAGACTTCATATCAATTTCATTAGCATGAATAATTACCATTCTGAATTAACACATTACAGAACACAAAATGCATATAATTTATAACACAAATAATACTTATCTTGAAGATGAAGTTGTCCAAACAACTGGCTATGTGAGAGTAACGTTCCACCCAACCATAGATCTCTGTCCAGCTTGTATTCTTTCAGCTGAGAGATCACCCCCAGCTGGATTGTGTATCCTCTAAGGAGAAACTAGCTGGGCTCACTCACAGCATGAACGGCCTGTTATCTACGACTGTATATAATTTTTTTCACAAAATTCCACCATTTGCATACCAAACCAGAGAACTAACTGCCTTATCTTCATCATCGAGATTTATTTCCATACTGGCTAATTGATGAATCAGGGTATTAAAAGTATTTAGGTTATCAAGAATTTTCGTACCTTCATCCATTCATAGAGTGTATAACTTCATCTTTAGAAAGATCCTGTTTGTCAAGAACTTTGCCATTTATAAGCTTTCTATTTTGTTCCATAAACTTGTTGAACTGTCTCCTCTCCAACAATATTAAACAAGACTTCATTCGCTAGACACAAAGAGATGGTATTGAGTGCTCCTGAATCCATATCTTCCCATTCCTTGTCTAACATATCCATGAGCTTCTTTGATTTGCCCACCAATACTTTTTGCAACCTTGTTGCATGAGACTTTGCACTCTATACTTTCATCATTTTCACACACAAACAGATCAAAACTTAAAACACCAAGCTTTTAAAATAGTGGATCAAATTTTATATTTCAAGGTTGAACCTTCGAATATCAAATAAAAAACGTTTAGCGACCCCCCAACAAAAAAAATGTTTGAAACCTTACACCCATATATCAATAAACATTTAAAAAAAAATCCAAACACATGCCTTTTTAAAAAAGTGTTCACCCTTATAACTCCAACTCCAAGTATGCTTTAAACTCTAAGAAATAAATCCTTAAAAAAAATATTAAAAGGCATACTCCGTTAAACATATACGTACATCCACCTTTAAATATATGATATATCCATTATTCCAACCTTTTAAAAAAACGACAAGCTTGCCCAAACTTTTTAAACAATATTTATTTTTACCTTGGTGTTCAATGAAGGGTCATTGCCCCTCCCGTAAGGGCCTGGTGGCGTTGAACTCCAAAGAGGTAAGCGATGCGTTGACCTTTGATCATCGCCTCTGTTGTTTCATGCTGGCATCCCTTCAACACAGGCGGTCTTTACAACAATTTTGTTTTCTTTCACGGGGATTCCTTCAGAGAGTATGATGGCAATAGTCTTTTAATTTCTTGACAGCAATTATGGGCAGCGAAGAAACTATTCTCTGCAGATCTTGAATAAGGCACGAGTCCTTCAACAAATAAACAGATGTGGCGGCTTTCCTCACACAGCAGCGCCTCATATACAACAGAACTCAAGCACAACAACACTATTTTATCAACCTCGTTGGTAGTTAAAGCAGTAAATAGAACAGAGATCAATACACTCAAATTAAACAATGGTAATTATATAAATTGAACACAAAACACTCAAATTAAACAATGGTAATTATATAAATTGAACACAAAGATTGTAAGTGGTAAAACTATTAAAAAGGAAAAGATCCACAAAGCAAAGAGTATAGTATTTTTATTGTTTAAAGATAAAGAATTACAATATCTTTTCTAATCATTCCTCACACTTTGATATGTTTGCCTCTACAGACTTACATGGATAAATAACATCTCTTTTATAGTTACATAAAATTAACCAATGCTCCTATCCATATTCTATTTTGGGCTATTTTGTTTTAATAGAAGGCTGAATAATAGGAGTGTAGAAGATGCCCAAACCCACATACATGTGAAATTGGTTGTCATGGTTTCCAACATAAACTGTCAGAATTTGGGGTGGACTACCATCTATTTTTCTCCTAAAATAAAAATTATAAAAAAAAAGCTGAATAATAGGAGTGTAGAAGATGCCCAAACCCACATACATGTGAAATTGGTTGTCATGGTTTCCAACATAAACTATCAGAATATGGGGTAGACTACCATCTATTTTTCCCCTAAAATAAAAAATTATAAAAAAAAAAGAAACTTATTTAACTAAAGAAAGTAACGGGTATATGAAACATAAACAATAGGTGATTACAACTAAGCATGGAGAACAAGCAAACAAGTAACAGATAACTTGTTCATGACACTTAATTTGTGACCTATCATAAAAGCTTTTCTATATTTATTATTTTTCAACCATTTAACAATTCTGACAACTCCGAGAATCCGAGAATCACAAGGACTTAGAGGTATCTTCACATTTCTTTATGTATAATGACAATTTCGCGTTCACTGAATTTTCTAATGACATCATAAATCTGATAACTATGAGCAAGTCAACAATAACAATTGTTTTGCTAGCATCCCAAAGGAAGCATAGCCATCTCTACATTTCTTTATATTGGGCAGAGTTGTTTTACATTTATTTATGTAACGTTCAATTCCCTACCACTGTTGTTACATTTCTTTATATTGGGCGGAGTTGTTTTAGATTTCTTTATATTGGGCAGAGTGGATATAATGCATATAATAACAGGAATTCTTGTCTCGACTGCATTGAAGAATGAATAGAAAAAGAAACGTATCGTCTTAAGCAACCAAATAAATTATTTTGTGAAATGGTGAGACTTCCACATGCACTAAATGTGGGTTCTAAAAGCCTAAGTCTTTGGCTGGATGCAAAACGTGGGTTCTAAAAGTCTTTGGTTGGTTGCAAAACGTGGGTTCTTAAAGCCTAACATATATGATCATAACGTGATATAGGGTTGCTCGCAAAACGCAGAAGACGTTGGGAGGGCTGAAAGGTCGTCAACGTTAAACAATTAATAATTTATTTATAATGTTGGCATCGCCCTACCTACCGATCGCCCAGTGAAAGCTTGAAATAGCGGTTTACATTTGGGCTTCAAATAATTTTGGGCGTTCTTTGAAGTTGTGTTTTGTTTCATCTGCAGCTGTATGATCTCAACTACTGTCTCCGCAGCCATTACTAACTATTTTTGTGTGTGGCAACCGCATCGATGTAATGTATGTAATGCATTATAATTTATTTTGAATGCAGGGTATTCGGTCCGCAGTAGCTGCAATGTCGAGTAAGGTTGATTCAGTCCTACTACCAGGGATCGAGGTTGATGGCATCGTGTTTTCACCTACTGTGGCATTCCCTACATCCTCCACGGGAACTGATACTCGCCTCAGCTGGTGTATCTAAGAGTTATATCATTTAGGTTAATTAATGTTATTAATTATATCAAGAGTGTGAAAGCTATTAATTTTTTTTGTTTTGTAAAAGCTGCGAATTATATTAAGCTAGTAGAAATACAGTAGAGGTTACAATCAACAGTGGTCTTGTGCACAGGTGCCATTTGTAGCTATCAGCAGTGTTGTAGCAAATCAAAATTAGACAGCATAAAAACCTCCTCAACCAGTTGCCGAGGGGCCTTCTGCATCAGGAGGTGTCTCCTCTAGAATTGGACAACTGTAGCATTAAGTGTCCTTCCAATCTTTTGCAGGTGTCGGAGCAGCATTCCCCGGTGTTGAGGCAGCAGGTGTTGACGTAGCATTCAGTGGAGGCAGGGTAGTCTTCACAAGCTGACGAGTGGCGTGAGCAGGGAGCTTCACAGGCAAGGGCGTGGTCTTCCTGGGCAAGACAGGAACAAAACCAGTTGGCTTATTGCGCGTGCGCTTGGCCAGGATCGGGCCCAAGGTGTCGGGGATGGGGAAGGAGGTGTGTGTCTGCTCCTTTCCCTTCAGAGGGTCCACGGTGAGTGTCAGAACCGAAGAGCTACCCGTTGGGTTGAGTGTATCCAAGACAAGTGGAGTAGCTAGAGTGCCAAGAGTGGCATCAACTCTGACAAAGACGAGGTGGCACCAAGTGTAGTGCTCCCAGAACGAATGTCACGGCAGAAGGGTCGAGTCGGAGCATAGGATTCCCAACAGAGCATGTTTTCCAGGGTTTCAAGAGTGGTCGCCATGTTTGGCAAAGTTGCATGCAGGGATTGAGTGGCATGGCAAGCAGAGGCCCAATTTGTCGGCATGTCCTCCATGAGCTGGCCCATCATGTTCTTAACGAGCTAGTAGGGGTCCCAGATCTGCTCATGATTCCTGTTTGCCAAAGAGTGTGCAATTATCCTGGCCTCCCAGTTATCTAGCAACAACCGGATTGGGATGGAGACTTCGGGACCATAGCCCTTCATGGTGGGACTCGCCTCCGGAGCATCCTCATTTGTCTTATTCTTGGTCTTGGCTCCCTTTGGCCTGCCCATGGGAGTCGACGAGAGGGTGATACAAGTACAGCTATGTGAGAGCAGGGGGACAATAGGAGCACAAGGAGTCTGGAGCACATGGAGCACGGAGCCGAGAGCACGAGGAGCCTGGAGTAGAACCATGCGAATGTGCAGCGCCGAACATGGTAACTGGAGCCTTGTACCGTGAGCCTGGAGCCTTATCTTCGCTTGCGGAGATCCATTAGAGTGGTTTCCAGATAGGATGAGATGATGTCAAGGGCAGGCGTATTAAAGAGCCTAGCAACATGACATCGCTTGGCTTACCTCAATAGAGCTGCCATGTGTAAGCCTGTGGCCAGGTGTCCCATGTCTGGGTTCCGGTGTCACTTGACTAGAGTTAAGCTATTAATTACTAGCATAGCTAATTTAATTTGTGGTTGGTAAACACTCGTAAGTTATGTTACTTAAGTGTCACAAATTCTAAGATATAAACACCTATCCGTATAATTAATGCTAAAGTTATTAGAGAGCTGATGATCAAGGGAGTTCGTTAAGTTTACAAGCAATCAGCGTTTATATTGAGGAGGCCATAGTTGACCACCTTCTTCTCAAATGGAAGAACAGGACGGCCGAAGAGCTGGGGAATACGCTAGATTTCTACGTGGATCTTGTAACCTCTAAGTCTGTTATGATAATTAAAATCAATTCGTGTGACTGTGTGTTTAGTATTACAAAAACTGGTAACAGTGCATCAATTAATGGTAAATGTATTCCAGGCCCATATGACAAACTCGTGCGCGTTGCATTCATCTCGCCACTGACGGGCATTGAGTTCTGTGGAAAAGTGAGCGAGAATTGCAGGTATATATAGCCATGCCGAAGTGAATGCGATTGAGCAATTGAAGGACGTTTTCAAGGACAAGAATTTTCTGCCGGGTTACTACATTCTGTTTGCGATTTCACCAGCCAGCCGCCTAGGGATATCGTCAATGTCTTAAATTCCAATAATTCATTTCATAATCTTTATTTGTTTCTTTGCTTATTTTAGTTTGATTAATTGGTGTAATTGTTGGCGGGACATGGCAGATTGCATTTTCGAAAGATAGTTGGAAATTTCGAATGTTCCGGAGAAGGATGCAGCAATAGTGATAGAGACCAAAGCCCTAGCGGAAGGATATTTGGCAACTGTCATCGGCCAAAATGGTGTATCTCCAGCGTTTCCGAACTTCTAAAATAGTACTGGAACCCTGCCACATTTAAACTTGATTTTACAGTGTAGATGTTCAATCTGTGCAGTTTTAGTTTTATTTTCTTCTTATGAAGGTATGGAGTATACTGCAACCGGTCTCGTCATAGAGAAATTCTGTAATTTTTCGTAGAAGTTTGTGAATCTCATATTTTTTTCGTAGAAGTTTGATGGTTACATTTGTAACTTGTCATTTCTATCCTGTATGCTATTGTTCTTGGTATAGTAGAACTGTAGAACTGTTTGATAATGTGCCGGCGTTGTTTGTTGTGTGAGGCTTCTTCTTGGTGGTGATCCTTTCAAGTGATTGTTGAGTGAGTAAAGTGAAAATGGTGGATATGTGTGGTTGATTTATAGAATTGTGAGTTGGTTTTGATTGGTTTTTTGAATTGGTATGGATTGAAGTCTTGTGTTTTTTATTGTGTGGTTGGGATCAATTGGAGTATGATCCGATGGCTATGACTCTCATCATGATGATCTTTGTGCTTATCTGGAGAATGATGGTTGATAGTATGTGTGCATTGTTGATTTGATTGTGTTGGTTCATAGTTAATGCATTGCATGCTAAATGCAGGGCATGTTGGTGAAAAATGGGTTGGTAATAAATGCAACATTGAAGCTGAACATCTTGTCTCCCTTTGTTGTGCAAGTGTTATTCCATTTTGGGCTCATTGTAGACTCTATGCTGGAACATATGTCTCTTTTGGTCATTTGTTGGGTTTGATTATATGGTGTTGTTGTACTCTTTACATTGACTTTCGCACTGATAGGATGTTGTGCAATGCAAATTGGTCTAGGTTGTGATTGGGACATGGTGTCTTGTAGACCGATCTTTTAGACCTGCACAATTTGTCATAGAAAACTGCTGGTCAGATGTGGGCCCAGTTATATTATAGCCACCTTTTGCATAATTTTTTGACATTTTATATAATTTAAATAACTTTATATGTTATTTATTCAGATACATTGAATTTTGTTAATGAATATGTGAGGCCACCACAACCTTCACCACAACCTTTACCACATTTAGACATTTAGTCGGTTCCCCTCATATGGCATCTCTCCCCTAGCTTAAAAAAACCTTTTCTTCTTTCCAACTAACACCAAATCTATAAAGAATGGCTACTAATAACGGCAACTGATATATCCAAATCTATAAAGAATGGCTACTAATAATGGCAACTGATATATCCATTTAATGGAAAAAATATTTCCAATAATGGCAACTGATATATCCATTTAATCGGAATCTTCTCAATTTGGCAAAATCTAAAAAGCCACTGACGAGTGGTTCGCTTTACGAAAAGGTAAAGCATATTATTTTACCTTATATGGCCACTGCCAGAACCGAAGTATTTAATCTTTCCGCAAACACAGATTCAAATGTAGTCAATGCAGACTACGGACTTAAGTTTCACTGTGCCTTTGTGGTCAGGATGTTTGGTTGTGCGGTCAGGATGTTCGTAGCGTCTATTTGTTCTTTGTTAGGGTTTTAGTTAAAAAAAAATTAATTATATTTTTATTGGGAAATAAATAAAAAACTTTTAATGATGATTATTAAATATAAAGATGCAAATTAATTTAAATTTAAAGATTTAAGTAAGTATTGTAATAATTTTACTGAAATAAAAAAAATTCTGTAATTCTCATCCATATATATATATGCAATTTTAGACAAATATCAACTCCACAATGTTAGAGAAAATAGTAAAAAACAAAAAACATTTACCCTATTGACTGATAAGATAAAATAATTACCCACCCTGCAGTCCAAAAACAAAAACACTTACCCAATTGACTGATGAGATAAAATAAATATCCACCCTGCAGTCCAAAACACTTCGACGGTGGAATTATTTGATAGGGTAAATACCCACCCTGCAGTCCAAAACACTTCGACGTTGGAATTACTTGAAAATCGCGGCCTTCGTAGTTGTCGTCCGCTGAACTTTTTGCAGTTGTCGTACCTGCAATTATTTGCAGTTAAAGTAGTTTTTGTCCCTGAGAAGGGCAGTACAGTTTTGTCAAATAAAATTAATAAGGGAATACTTAATTCAAAATTATAAAAAATTAGTAGTAACAAATAAAATGGCTGATGAATATATTGATAAGTGTAGCTAACCACTTAGTTTTGTGGAGATGACAAATTATTAAACTAATTAATATAAACATTAAACTAATACTATTTAATAAACATACCTTTAAGTGAAACTTATTTAAATTTTAATCGAATATTAATCAAGATGCAAGATGCATTTTGAGCATAACAATATAAGAGACCATGAAATAAATCCCTACTATACACAGTCACTTTACTCTTGTCGATCCACTCAAGTAAATCCAAAATGACAGGTCATTAAACCCAAAAACATACACTCTATTGTTTTTTTTAAGCCTGAGTGGGTCAGTACGTCTTATCAATAACCTGCAGATAAACTACCTACCGATCGCCCACAGAAGCAACGAACAGAATTCATTTGGGCATCAAATAGGGGAGGGATGCCAGTAGTTGAGCATTTTTTTTACCCCTTTTTATGTAACTTAATTCTTCATGTTCCCGAGCTTGTTTTTCCTCCAATTTTTTTGACATATACTTTGACGTGTTCTCTATCTAACCATATTAGTCTTGAGGTGTGACGAATCCAAATGGATACCATGTCAGCGACAAAGTTCCAAGTTGTCTAGTCCTAATGTCACCATAGTGTATTTTTGCTTGGGACCAATGGGTGAACATTGATGTGACTTAAAGTGGATGTGACTTAAAATGAAATTTCTAATTTCAAATATTCATTTTATTTCAAAATGTAGAAGAAAGTATTTTCTTGAGTAATTTTAAAAACATGAAAATATTGACATTTACTTGTACATAAAGTACTTTTATAAACAACAAATGGTACCAAGTATTTCCAAAATTGACGTCAGCCAACACCACTTCTATCTCCACTACTGGTACCCCCGTTCAACTACTGGCATCCCTCCCCTAACAGTTTTCGTTTTGGCATCTCCCTACCTATCTACCGATCGCCCAGTGAAAGCTTTAAATAGCGGTTTACATTTGGGCATCAAATAATTTTCGGCGTTCTTTGAAGTTTTGTTTTGTTTGAGCTGCAT
This sequence comes from Larix kaempferi, assembly GCA_027924585.1. NCBI lineage: Eukaryota > Viridiplantae > Streptophyta > Pinopsida > Pinales > Pinaceae > Larix > Larix kaempferi. The sequence goes on from BSBM01000924.1 coordinate 7,721,790, forward strand.
CTGTATGATCTCAACGACAGTCTAGGCAGCCATTACTAACTATTTTTATTTTTGTGTGTGGCAATCTCATTGATGTAATGTATGTATTCGGTCGGCAGTAGCTGCAATGTCGAGTAAGGTTGATTCAGTCGTACTACCCGAGATCGAGGTTGATGGCATCGTGTTTTCACCTACTGCGACATTCCCTACATCCTCCAAGAAACTGATACTCGCCGGAGCTGGTATATCAACACGGATTCGCCATTTCTCTTGTTTAGCCGTGCAATACTGCTGTTTGTTTTATATATACCGTTAGAATGAAAATATTTGGAAGCTCTAAGGGATATTTCTTACTCAATATCAAATAATATAATATTTAACAATACTATCACGGTCATTTATCTTGTTACGGTTAAATGGATAGATCACAAGTTAAATATTATGAACATGCTACTTGTTTTCTATGTGTAATTGTATGGACTTTCTGCTATCTATCAATCACTAGTTATTTATGGATTAGCTATCACTTATCTATAATTTGATTTATTTTTATAATTGTTTATTTAAAATTTAGAAAGGTGACCATAAAATCAATTTATCTATATTAAAATAATTTAGGAAAAACATAAACACTACTCTGCTCCAAATTCTAAAATATAAACACCTTATTGAGTATCATTTAAATTTATAATTTATATATATATATGGTTGTGAATGCTATTAATTATTAATGTTCCAGGTGTTCGAGGGCTGATGATCGAGGGGGAATTCGTCAAGTTCACAGCAATTGGTGTTTATATTGAGGAGGCCATAGTTGACCACCTTCTTCTCAAATGGAAGAACAGGACGGCCGAAGAGCTGGGGAATACGCTAGATTTCTACGTGGATCTTGTAACCTGTAAGTCTGTTATGATAATAAAAATCAATTCGTGTGACTGTGTTTAGGAACTAATGGGATTTAATGTGAAACGTGATCCAGGCCCATACGAAAAGCTCGTGCGAGCTGCATTCATCTCGCCATTGACCGGCATTGAGTTCTGTCGCAAAGTGAGCGAGAACTGCAGGATAGAGTGTGAGGCTACAGGTATATACAGCGAAGCGGAAGCGAAGGCGATTGAGCAATTGAAGCACGTTTTCAAGGCCAAGAATTTTCTCCCGGGTTACTACATTCTGTTTTCGATTTCAGCAGCTGGCCTAGGGGTATCGTCAATGTCTTATATTATTCTAAGAATTCAATTCATAATCTTTATCTGTTTCTTTCTTTGCTCAGTTCAGTTTATTAATTGCTGTAATTGTTGGTGGCGGATGGCAGATTGCATTTTCGAAAGATAGTTGTAGTGTTCCGGAGAAGGTTGCAGCCATAGTGATTGAGAACAGAGCCCTAGCAGAAGCATATTTGGCAACTGTTATCGGCCAAAATGCTGTGTCTCCAGCTTCCAAGGCTTCAATAGCAGACCGCGTTTCCAAACTTCTGAAATAATGCCACTTTTAAACTTTAATTTTAGTGTGTACATGTTCGATCTATGCAGTTTTAGTTTTATTTCCTTCTTTTGAAGGTATGGATTGTGCACAGACTGGCCGGTTCACATTGAAATTGTGTGGTTTTTTCATATATAAGTTAAGTTTGAGAATGCACTCTATTATTATTGTCAAGGCACTTCTTGTTAAGGCACTCTAGTATTATTGTCAAGGCACTTCTTTTGGCACTCTAGTTTGAGAATGCTGGAGTGTAGATAGAAAGTATTATTGTTAAGGCCCTCTAGTGTTATTGTCAAGGCACTTCTTTTGAAACCTCGTAACCTAATGACATTGCACTTTTCGGATTGTCTACAAAAATAGTGTTGTTGGTATGCCTAATGACATTGCACTTTTTGAATTGTTTACAAAAATAGTGTTGTTGGTAAGCCTAATGACAGAATTTGTACCTTTTGAAACTAGGTGCTCTACAGCTCAGCTTAGTATGGGGGAGATGTTGTAATGTTTGTTACTAACCAAATAATTAAAAAAATTCATGTCGGCTCATAAAATAAAAAATTATGGAAAGTATTTTAAAAAAATAGTGTTGGTTCATAAAATAAAATATTATGAAAAGTAATTAAAAAATAGATGTTCGTTTATAAAATAAAAACTTAAAACTTAAACCCGGATCTATCAATCAAGAAAGATCAAATTTCTTGAGTTTAAATTTTAAAAAAGAAATACACCTCAAGAAATTGGATCCCTCTGGGTGCTTGATAGATACGGATTTAAGATGGATCTATGCTGGTTTTTACTACACATGTTTTTGCTAATTAGTATAACATTTAGTTGATTGTTACATTGTGCTTGAATTTTCCTTCTATGTGATTCAACTTTGTACTTTCTTGGTTTATTGCATGTGATTTGGTGATCCATATTTCATAAAATGTGGAATGAAGCTTTGTTTCTATTATTTTTTATAAATTCTTATTTTGATATATAAGTTTTTGTATTTTTTTTTATGAGAACTCCAAATTTATCAAATTTATTGAATTTTTCTTAAATTTTTATTTTATTTGTTTTTTTTTTTAATTTGTTATGCTTATTAAACTAAGAGCTACAAAGTGGCAATGTAATGTTTTTGATAAGATTATAACAAAATGGGAATTTATTGAATTTTTCTTAAATTTTTATGCTATTTTTTTTTTTTTAAATTTGTTATGCTTATTAAACTAAGAGCTACAAAGTGGCAATGTAATGTTTTTGATAAGATTATAACAAAATGAATGGTGCATGTTATTCTCAGAGGCATCATCAATTGATTTAAAGTATAGCAAAATGTAATAGCATCGCTGTTGCCCGGGATCGAACCCGATTGTGGGCTCAGAAGCAACCATCTCAGCGTCTGAATCAAACCGAACTGCAGAGGGAACATTGAACCTCCTGTTGTGCTATATCTCATCACCGCCCACTGCTCTTCTCTGATACATTCTCTTTTCTCTTTATATTTATAGATTGAAATCTTTGCACACTTCACATGTGGGATTAAGTACAGGAGTCAATTTCTTACAAGTTAATTAAAAGGACCGTCAAAGTCAAAATCCAAGGCTATGATATGCAGAACTACTATGTTGAGCTTTAGTTGGTTGTTTTACACAAATGCTCAGACTGCCACAAATTTTACACAAATGAATGATCTGAAAATACCACAATAAATTTTTAATATAAATGAATTAATATGTTATGCTCAGTGAATATATCTGTAATCATCTAGCTCCCTGATGTAGTGCATGTGAACCTCAATATGTTTGGTCCTTTGCTTCTAAACTGAGTCACTAGAGATACTGATGGCACTTTGATTATAAAAAAAAGGTCTACTGAAGGAGAGGTACGAATTCCAAGCTCCGTCAAGATCCCATGCAACCAAACTTCATGGATAGCTGCATTCACAGCCCCTCTGTACTCCGCCTCTACTGAAGAAAGTGCGAGTGTTGCTTGCTTCTTGCTTGACCAACAGATTGGTCCTAATCTCAACATGAATATGTACCCTAAAGTAGATTTCCTGTCAATATTGTCTCCATCCCAGTCTGAGTCAGTAAAACCAACCATATCTAGCTAAGAACCAGCAGAATAATGAATACCAAACTCTCTCATACCCTACACATAGTGCAAGATCCTCTTTACTTCTTTCCAATGCAGCTCATGTGGCTCTTGCATGTACCTAGCCACAACACCAACAACATATGATAGATCTAGTCTCAAATGTGCCAAGTATAACAAGCTACCAATCAACTATCTATAAAGAGTGTTATCAACTAAAGGAGTAGAACCACCTTCTTCCAATCTAATTCCAGCTAGGAAATGAAAGGTTGCAACTTTGCAATCAATAATGTGGAACTTTTGCAGCAAGTTAGATGCATACCTAGACTATGAAATCATGATCCCTGAAGCATTTTGAGTTACTTCAAGACCAATGAACTATTTCAACAACCCTAGATTTGTCATGGAGAAGGATTTACTCAAAGCAGATTTGATGTTCCTCAACCCAGTAGATGAACCACCAGTGATGAGCAAGTCATCAACATACAAAACAATCAATAGTAGGCAACCTCCCTTCTCCTGCATGTAGACATTGCAGTTTGATTTGCACCTCTTGAACTTTTGTGAAAGTAAAAATGAATCCATCTTGGCATACCATTCCCTTGGGGCTTTCTTGATCCCATACAATGATATCCTCAGTCTGCATACTAAGGATGGATCATCAGTGTACCCCTCATGATGTTTCACATAGATCTCTTCTTCTAAGTCACCATGTAGGAAGGAAATCTTGACATCCATGTGATGTACCTCCCATATATTCGAAGCTGCTATGGCCAAAATAAACCTTACTGAATCCATTCTTGATACATGAGCGAATGTCTCATTGTAGTCCAATACCTGAACTTGTGAGTACCACTTTGCAACCAACTGAGCCTTGCACTTGGTTTTAGATCAATCATATGCAAGCTTTGTTTTGTAGATCCATTTGCACTGAACTAAATTCCTCCTTGGGGGAAGAGAGACAAGATTCCATGTCTCATTGTTCCGCAGTGACTCATATTCTTCATCCATGGATTCTTTCCATCTCCAATCATGGCAAGCCTCTTTGTAAGGCTATGGATCAGACCCCACCATCATGTAGCACCTCTCAAGGAGAAGTGGATGTGTATGGAAAAAGTGCAATGTTTGCATCTTGGTATTGAGATCTTGTTCTTCTCTAGTCAGATGGATCTCCAACAATGTTCCCAGCTGCCTCAATAAATTTTTGATCCCATTTAGGATTTGGATTGGGAGTAGGTGTTGGATCTAGATCTGGATCTGCTATATTTTCATACTCAATATCTAGATCTGAATCATATTGGTCTTCTTCTTCGGAATATGAATGTGGATCACATTTAGAAACATCAGTAGGAGCAAATGGAGTAGGTAAATCAGTTATACATTGTTCTTCAACTGGATGTAGATCATGCAATGGATCTTCATCAAACTTGACACTTCTCTCAATGAAGCATCTTTTGGTTGCAATCTCCATTAGTTTGTAATATTTTGCATATTCTGCAGATCCAAGAAGGATACATTCACTAATTTGAGTTTGAAGTGCTTCCCTCTTGCTGAAGGGGATTCTGGCCCATGCCTTGGATCCAAAAACCCTCAAGTGAGAGACAACAGGTTTGTGTCCCTTCAATGCTTCAAATGGAGTGACCCCATCAATAGATTTGTGGGGTACCCTATTCTGAATGCATGTGGAACAATTCATTGCTTCTTCCCATAGATTTGATGGGATATTTCTTGCTTCAAGAAAGCAGGTAGCCATCTCTTTCAATGACCTATTCTTCCTCTCTGCTACACCATTTTGTTGTGGTGTATATGGGATAGAATGTTGCATTTGAATACCTTCGGAAGCACGTAGCTATTGCAACTCCTTCTTGATGTACTCCCATCCATTATCTGATATGAGTGCCTTGATCTTCCTTCCAGCAGTGTTCTCAACTAAGGCTTTGAAAACTTTGAAGCTTTCAAATACCTCATATTTCTGTTTGAGAAAGTAGATCCAGTAGAACCTAGAGTAGTCATCAATGAAGGTTAGAAGGTATATGGATCCATTCATTGAAGTAGTGGGAATCAATCCTGAAACATCACTATGAATCAGATCAAGTATCGAGGAAGCTCTCTTTTCCTTCCCAACATCATACTTTCACTCTGGGTGCTTCCCTACCAACCAACCTTTGCAGATTCCTTGGGAGAACTTTATGTCCGACAAACCTTCAACCATCTCTTGTGCAACTACTACAGGTATTTGAAGTTTAGGTGTCTGAATATTTCATTCCAGAGTCTACTTGTCTCATTTGCATGAGTCAATAGAGCACTTTGATGTAAATCTGGCAAGAAGAAGGAGAACTCATATGCCTTGGAGGCATGGTTTTCAACCCCTTTGGATATCAACTTCCCAGATGAGATATCTACAACCTCAACTGTGTCAGGTCCAAATACTACTTTCTTTGGTGAACCTGTATGTGTCATCTGATAAACAGACAACAAATTAGCTGTTAGATAAGGCACATATAGCACATTGTTGAACTTTCCATGCTCAAGCAGTATTGTTCCCTTCCCTTCAGCAAATATTCGAGAGTCATCTTCCATGTGTATGCTAGGGCCATTAGTGAGATCTAATGAAGAAAATGGCTCTCTAGAGGAAACCATGTGGTTGGAGGCTCCAAAATCAATAAGAAAATCTTGGGATTGTTAGAATCCATCATTCAATGCATGGAATCTCTCATGATATTCTGACTTGATACCTAGATCAGTCTTCCTTGCATCTCCTGGGAGGGAAATTTTGCGTTGTTCAAGGAGTTTTCCATTTGATCTATGGTCTTCTTCATACAAGAACTCTCAAGATGGTTACCCTTCTTGCAGTACGTACACTTGGATTTCTCAAATTTATTTTTCTTGTCCTTATTGGAGCTGGAGGATCCTTCCGATGGACTAGACTTTGCATTCTGCTTGGGCTCAAATTGCTTCTTCTCCCTTCCGTTTTGCTTCCCTTTTGCATTCGCACCTTTTGACTCTCCAGCCATACTAGCTTGATTTTTGGAGGCTTTCAAGGCACCCATCTCAATCAATTTGTCTTTTTCTTGGATGATAGATTCAACGAATACATCTAAGGATGGAATTTTCCAACCAGGGATTGAAAATATCCCTGAATGGAAGGTAGAAAAAAAATGGAAAACTCTGTACTAAGCTTGCTTATAATGGATAACATCAGTTGGTCATCCTTCTTCTCAATGCCACATTATTTGTATTGCATGACCAAAGATTTGAATTTAGAAAAGAATTGTTGTATAGTTTCGAAACTGTTGGGTTGAAGAGCAATTAACTCATTTTCCAGAATATGGCCCCTCAGCTCATCTTGTTTTTCGAAGAGGGTCTCAAGCTTGAACCAAACCTCTCTTGGAGTCTTCAATCCATCAAGGTGGAAGAGTAGATCTATGGAAATATGAATACACATGAAACCAAATGCTTCATCCAATCTATTCAGATACTTAGCCTTCTCAACAGCTGCTTGAGGTTCGACCCACTTTCCCATTGTGACCCTATATAGTGACTTGTTGCGCAATACAATCTGCATATCATCCCTCCAATCAAGATAGTTGAAGGGTGTCAAGATCCTCAGAGACAGAGGAACATTCGAATTCTCCAAATGAACTATTGGAGTGAATACAAACTAAACTGTTGCTATTGCTGCACTGAAAAACCTTCAAAATCCTGCAAAAAAATATAAATTTTGGATATAAGCTACTATTGAGCACTGCTTTAGGACAATAGGCATATTTTTCTGGATGCTTCACACCTGGCTAGACCTCAAAGGATTTCTTCAATGAATTCAATGTAATGGCACCAGGATTTTCTATGGAAATTCAGAGGCTTCTAGTGCACTGTTGAAAGAAGCTGCTCAATCTACACTCACTGATTTCTCATACCATGTGAAATTCTAAATCACAGTAGATCATGGAGCTGAGTATAGCTCACAGATAAAGAATGAACAGAAAAGATGAATTACAGTGAAAATTGCAGTAAAAATGAGTAGACAAATAATCATGCATGAGAACTCAGCTAGGAACATAATAGCGTGTAATCATTCAATAATCATTATAGTAAACAATGATGTTACAATGGAGAGAATTCGAATCTCCTAGGAGAATTAGAGTCTTAGTCTATCTAGCATAGGAATTATCACCACTGGAGTGCTCCGGAAGACCCAAACTCAACTCAACTGAACCAAAACTCTGTTAACTGAAGACATTGTCAGTTAATTGACCAAAAGGGGCACATTATTGATTTTTTCATGCAAATAAATCATAAAAGGGCTCATGAGGCCACAAACACTGGCAATTGGAGCATAAAACCCCCACAAGAATCAGCTAACTCGAGTGGACTGAACTAAAACATTGAGTTGGCTCCTAAAATGTAAGGAACTGACTCATGTGGCCCTAAAATGATGCATGTGGGGCGCATTAGGTGGATAATGGGTCCTAGATGACATCTTCACACCACTAGGGGGAAAATGACATCATCAACTACTAGGAAAAATAAATAATGCTAAGTAGAACAAGGATGGAGTATTAATTATCCTAACATGTTTAAGGACATTGATATGATTCTTTGTTATAAGTTCACTTGTGTAATACCCCTATTTGGACCCTTAGAATGTATTGGCTTCATATGTGAATAATGTGCATATGTGATGTATAAATTCCTATCGCAGGGCTCAAGGCTAAGGCCCTGCTAATGAATGCTCGAATTTAAAAGGAAATTATTTTTATGTTTTGTGATCCATGCACTAGTAAACCATGGGAAATTGTAATAACATGTAAACATTTATAATGAAAATCAATTCCAAGAGCTCACTATAGAAGAAACTAAAAATGAGGGGGTTGTATGTATCCACTAGGGAGAGGTGATGGGTTGGGGGATTGAATCCTTTGTTGCCAAATATCATCTTGAGAACCCATCTTAACTAGTTATGCTGACACTTAATTATGTTGTAAGGAGGCAATTGATAAATCAACTCATGGATTTAATGGAGCATGGGAAAACTCAGAAATTGGTATGGCTAGGTATGGGCTCAATTTACTTGACCTAGAAGTCAATTTCCTCATGGGAATTCATTTTTCATCACCCCCATTCCATTTTGGAACAACCAGCCATCAATTCTAAGCTATTATGCATCCTCAACAATGAAAAATTTCATAAATTGAAACAAGGAAAGAAGCCACAATTTAGAGTGTCGAAAACAACCAAAATTTGATGTGGGTAGCGAAATACAGTGGGAAATCCATAGACATAAACCCTGGGGTGAATTTGAGAGTATAAAAGACCAGAAAATCCATAGGAAGACTCAGACTCAGATAATGAATTTGATAATATGGCCTTAGGGGTGAATTTTAACACCTAGTATGTTGTCCATTTTCCCTCCACTAGTCAGATTGATGGGAGGGTACATGACAGAGTGGTATGAGAGCTAATGGTTGCAACACTTGGGATGTTTGGCCTGGAATCTACACCTATAGGAAGAAAATAGGAAATGCAAATGAAGTGCTGGTGAACATATGGTGAAATTATGGATTCAATTAATGACCAAAAATCAAAATCTTCAAATGTTGCAGAGGAACACATAATTGTGTAGAGTTTGCCGAGAGTTTTCCAACGATGCTCGTTTCATCAAAAATGGACTTCGGACATGAAATATATCGACATCAGCGTGATCGTGGGAATTGAGGTTAGTGGTTCTGACTTTTGACTCCCAACGTATGAAAGGTAGTAGTTGGATTCAGGTAGTCAGGATAGTCTTCTTGGAATCCATTGTGTGGTTCTGACTTCCGACTCCTGACGTACAGAAGGTGTTATTCATAGTCGATAATTCAGGGTAGTCTTGTTGGGAGCCGTTGTGTGCTTCCGAATTCCAACTCTCGACGTACGTAAGATAGTAGTCGGAGTCGGGAGGTCAGGGGAGGTTGTCAAGACCGTTTTGGTATTGTTGAATTCCAACTCCCAATGTATCTAAGGAAGTATTCAGAGTTGGGAGGTCGAGGGTGGATCGTTGATATTGGATTCAAAGTGCCAACTTCCGACCTCCGACGTATTGAAGGTAGCAGCCAAATTCAGGAGGTGGTGGTTCACCAAGATCCTATTCGTGGTGCTGAATTCCAACCCCCGACGTACGAAAGGTAGCAGTCGGATTCGGGATCTCGAGGGTGGTTCGCTGAGATTTGATTCGTAGTGCCGACTTCCAACTCCCGACATACTAAAGATAGTTGTCAAATTCGGGAAGTCGGAGATAGATAGTTATGGATCAGTTGTGCATTCCGATTTCAAATTTCTGATCGAAAAAATTCGGAAAGTATTGGAAAAGTTAGGATTGAATGAGTTAGGGTCGAGACCTCGGGATAAAAATAAAAATAAAATTATAGAGCCCAAAAATTGTTTCGGCCATAGAAAGAGTGGTTTAACTTAGAACTAGATGAGACTGCGGCGTTCATATTCCATTAGAGAAGGTCACAAAAACAAAAGCGAGAGGCCCGAGCCCGTTTTGATCCAATTTGGTGGAAATCTCGAATTAGGGAATTTCAAATATCGATGTCTAGAGACCAAAGGGGAGCTTGATTTGTGCCGAAATCACTAAGGTGCGATCATGGGCGAGGGTGTGAAAGAAGGCGAAAATACACTATTCTGGAGCACTTTTTTGGGATTTTGAAAAGCTTGCAGGGGGGAAAGGTAACCCTATATGTCGAAACCAAGAAATTTTTTTGAACTTGTCATTTTACCTGCTCATTAAAATAGGCAACTTCCATTACACAAAGTTTTTCTAGAAACGCTTAGTTTGGGAGATAGCCATTTTTGCCAAAAATTCCAAGATTTGGAAAGAGTTGCAAAAGTAAAAAATAGTCAAACCCATAATTTTATAGAGGTTGACTAGTACATCAGATAGGAGATATGAAAGTTGATGAGTGATCCTTTTCATATGAGCTAACTTTTCCCAGTAGAATTTTTTTTTCTAGTTTTCTCTATATTTACTTATACAAGTGGCTGAAGTTGGTTGTCGAAGCTAATTACACCTATCGAAAAAGTGCAGAATTGGGAAAAATTGACATTTTTGGAAGAGTGTAAATTCCATATCCGAAACCAGAATGGAGCATAAATATAGGTGTTTGAAATATTATCCATGAACGAATAGTGTTTTAGAGCCGGAATTTGAATGAGGAATTCCAATGTCTCAGAGATCGGAACATAAAAGTGTCTGTAACCTTGTTTTGACAAAAAAATTGCCAATAAAGGCAATCTCCATAAATGCATAAATGGAACAAAGGTGATGAGGACCTAAGAGCCCTGTGAATAATTCCATGAGACTAATTCTATTCAAATTATCATTTTTATGTTTCATTTCATATATTACTAAAATGTCTAATAAATATCTATAGGATGCACAATGTTTGCAGTTGATAAGCTTTGAATAGTTGTAGCAGAGGGAAACAGGCAAAGGGAAAGAGTCCCCAAAGGAAAATGGTGACCATGAATGATGCCCGAGACCCCTCTGAAAATGATGAGGACGTATTAGGATAAAATATGTAAGAGGACAATGTTGAGACATAGTCAAATGGGAGAAGGAATCATATCACTCCTCAAAATTTGGTTGAAACAATGAGAAGTTCCAATGAGAGATTGATCAAAGCTCAAGAAGAGAAGAACCAAATTAATGCTGCTATCCTTCAAAGACTCACTGATATTCATTATAGATCTCATCTTGGATCTAAACCAAGCAATGTTGGTCAAGAAAGAAGAAGTGCAAAGAGTCACAATAGAAAGAGGACGCCAAGTCCAAGAAGTTGTTCCTTGAGAAGGGAGCATAAGATATTTTCTCCAAGATATTCTTCTAGTAGGTCATGTGATTCTCAGGATTCCCAAAGTATCCCAAGGTGTATTTCTGGCAGGTTTGAAAGAAGAATGGATTTTAAAAAAACTCCACATGGAGAATTTAGAAAGGCATGGCCTCCCACATTTGACGGAGAAAGTAAGATAGGTTAAGAAGCGGAAGCATGGATTGTTGGGATGAAGAAGTATTTTATAAATCACGATTACACAGGAAATGAAAAGTCCAAGATTGATATTTACACTCTAAATGGACGAGATTCAATTTGGTGGGAGCATCTCATGCAAGTAAAAGGAATCAATAAAAGAAGGATCAGATGGGAGTGATTTAAGAAGTACTTCATAGGTATTATAATAACAAGAGGAAGGAGTTCAACGAACTAAAATTGGGACATAAATCTATGGAAGAACATGTCCATAAGTTTTTGGAATTGTTGAGGTATGTAGATTACATCAAATATGAAAGAGTAAAAATCCAATGCTTCCTCTAAAGTTTGCCCCAAAATTTTATAGATAGGATTGATTTTGTTAACCCACCAACTCTTGATGAAGCCATTAGGATGGCTATGAATTTCTATAAGAAGAGAAAAGGAAAATCAGAGGTTCATCAAGTATGGAAGGGAAATCCAAAAGGAAGATTTGACCAAAGGAGAAGTGGATTTAAACATCCATTTAAAAATCATCCAAGAAATTTCCAACAAGGTCAACAAGCACAAAATGGAATTAAGCCAGTAGTAGCGGCAGAAAAAGGGCCAAAAAGACTGCTCCAATGTTGGGGATGTGGAGAGAACCACATGCTTAAGGATTGTCCACATTGAAGAGAGAACCATCGAGGATTGCATAACTTAGAAGCAACAATTAAAGTGGAGGATATGGCAAGATAAACTCCCCAAATTTATGCAGTTTTGGATAATCATCAGGTAGACCATCAGTCAGCAGTAGTGGAAGTTGAAGGTAATATTGCTAAGCAATTTATTTATGTTTTGATTGATCCAGGATCTAATCATAGTTATGTTTCTCCAAAAGCGGCTGAAAGTTGTTCCCTTGGAAAAATGAAACATAGTAAGTCACATTTAGTTTAATTAGCCACAGGAACAAAAATAAAAGTGAGTGAAGTAGTGAGGGAATGCCCCTAGATTTTAATGGACTTCTCACCAAGGTAAATTTAAATGTCCTACCATTAGGATCCTATGACGCCATTATTGGTACGGATTGGTTGGAAAGACATAGAGCCAAGGTAGATTGTTATGAAAAGGTTCTTGAATGCATTGATGAAGAGGGAAGGCCTATATTGGTAAAAGGAATTCCCAAGCAAGTTTCGGTAAGGCATATTTCAGCCTTACAATTAAGAAAGTTTTACAAGAAAGGTTGTCAACTATATGCATCCCATATATCATATTCCTTAGAGAGAAAAGGCCCAAAGATAGAATATTATCAGTTGTTACAAGAGTTAAAAGATGTGTTTCCAAATGAAGTGTTGGGACTACCACCAAAAATGGACATTGATTTTACAATTGATCTTGTTCCATGGGCAGCGTCAATTTCCAAATCTCTTTATAGAATGAGCATGCCAGAATTGGTAGAATTAAAGATGCAACTATAGGAATTAATGGAAAAAAATTATATAAGACCAAGTGCGTCCCCTTGGGGAGCACTAGTGTTATTTGTCAAGAAGAAAGATGGGACTTTAAGGTTGTGTATTGATTACATGCAATTAAATAAAGTGACAACCAATAATAAGTACCCATTTCCCACAATTCATGATTTGTTCGATCAAATGAAGGAATCCAAAGTGTTTTGGAAAATTGACTTGAGATGAGGTTATCATCAAGTGAGAATAAGAGAAGAAACATTCAAAAGACAACTTTCCGAAAAAGATATGGTCATTATGAGTTCACAAGGGTGCCATTTGGACTTACCGATGCACCCGCCACATTCATGTGCCTCATGAATAGTGTTTTTAGCAAATATTTGGACAAGTTCGTGTTAATATTATTGGATGATATTCTTGTTTATTCAAGGAATGAATAAGAGCATGAGGAAAATTTAAGAATGGTGTTGCAAGTCCTTAAAGAGCACCAACTTTATGCAAATCTAAGCAAGTGTGAATTTTATCAAAGAAGGTTACAATATTTGGGTCATCTTATTTTAGAAAAAGGAATTTCAGTGGATCCGAAAAATATAGAAACCATAATGGATTGGTCTACTCCAAAAAATGTTACAGATGTTAGATCTTTTATGGTTCTTGCAGTATACTATAGAAGGTTCATTGCGGGATTCTCCAAGATCGCTCATCCAATCATTCGTTGTAGAGGAAGAATGTAAAGTTTGTATGGTATGAAAAATGTAAAGAAAGCTTTCAACAGTTGAATAATTTACTCATCACTCATGTTTTGAAGATTGCAGATCCAAAGAAATATTTCATAGTGTGCATGAATGCTTGCATTGAAGGATTAGGTGGATTTCTTATGAAGAAGGCTTTGCGATTTGCTATGAGCCAAGAAAATTAAAAGAGCATGAAAATAATTATGCCACTCATGATTTAGAATTAACATCCATAGTACATGTTCTCAAAATGTGGAGAAATTATTTGTTGGGAAGAATATTTGAGCTTATAACTGATCACATGAGCTTAAAATATTTGTTTGATCAACCAAGCTTAAATACCAGGCAAGATAGATGGTTGGAATTTCTATGTGAGTTTGATTTTGAAATCAAACATGTAAAAGGGAAAGATAATAAGGTTGCAGATTCCCTTAGTAGAAAATTTCATGTAACAATCTTAAGCATTTGCAAATCAAATTTAAGAGCAAGAGTTCTTGAAGCCCAAAATAGCGATTGAACTTACCTTCAAGTAAAAGAGAAATTGCAACAAGGAAAATTAGATGAAAAGTGCGAAGGGTACCAACTTAGAGAAGATAATATTCTTCTTTATAAAGTCAGATTGTACATTCCAAATTGTGCAGATCTGAAGAAGGTGATAATGGATGAAATTCATCCAATTCCATACTATGGACATCCAGGATATCAAATGACAATAAAAAAGCAAGAAAGCAATACTTTTGGCATGGAATGAAGAAGGATATAGCATAATACATTGCTTGGTGTCAAAAGTTCCAACAAGTCAAGGAAGAGCGTCAACATCCAGCCAAACTATTGCATCCTTTTCCCATTCCAGAATGGAGGCGGGGAGTAATTTTTGTCGACTTTATAACAGGTTTGCCAATGACAGTGAGGAAACGTGATTCAATTATGGTTGTGGTGGACAAGCTTTCAAAGAGAACTCATTTTATTCCAGTCAAGTCCACTCATAAAACAAATGAAATAGAAAACATATTCATGAAGAAAATATTCAGATTGCATGGATTACCCAAAGAAATAGTTTTTGATCGAGATGCAAAGTTCACATCCAATTTTTGGAAAGGATTATTTCAGGAACTGGGAACTCAACTGAATTTTAGTACAACGTATCATCCTCAAACAGATGGTCAAACCGAGAGAGTGAATTAAATTATTGAGGATATGTTGAGAATGTATGTGATGGATAAACTATCCAAGTGGGAGGATTACCTACACTTGGTAGAATTTGCATACAATGATGGACATCAAACATCATTAGGAATGAGCCCATTTGAGGCATTGAATGGAAAGGAATGAAGAAATCCACTGAATTGGAATAGTACAATGAACAAGGTAGTGCTTGGGCCGGAAATGCTCAAGGAAATGAAGCAAGAAATGGTTAAGATCAGGCAGAATTTAAAGGTATCCCAACACAGGCAGAAGCATTATGCAGATTTGAAAAGAGTGCACAAATAATTTAAAATTGGGGATCATGTTTATTTAAGAGTAAATTCTAGGAAAAGCACCCTAAAGTTGGGAATTCGTGCCAAGTTGGCACCAAGATATTGTGGACCCTTCGAAGTCCTTGATAGGATAGGACCAGTTGCATATAGGATTGCATTTCCTGCTAACATGAGAGATCATAATGGTTTTCATGTTTCTTTGATGAAGAAGTATGTACATGATCCTAATCACATAATTGATTGGAATGTGATACAGGTGGAACCCGAGAGAGTTCCAAGTGGAACCTATGCGCATCCTCAACAAGAAGGTAACATTTCTCCAGAACCGATCCATTGGACAGTTAAAGGTGCAATAGAAGCACCTTCGTCCCGATGTGGCTACATGGGAGTTGGAGGATTCCATGAAAGAGGCATACCCATTTTTGTTCAGTTTTGATAACACCAAGGATGGTGTTGTTCTATGGGGGAGGGGAATGCAATACCCCCATTTTGACCCTTAGAATGTATCGGCTTCATATGTGAATATTGTGAATAGGTGATGTATAAATTCCTAGCGTGGAGATCAAGGCCAAGGCCCCGCTAGTAAATGATTGACTTTAAAAGTCAATTATTTTTATGTTTTGTGAGCCATGCATTACTAAACCATGAGAAATTGTAAAAAAATATAAACATTTATAATGCAAATAAATTCCAAGAGTTGGCTATGGAAGCAACTAAAAATGAGGGGGATATATGTATCCACTAGGGAGAGGTGAGGGGTTGGGGTATTGAATCCTTTGTTGCCAAATGTCATCTTGAGAACCCATCTTGACTATTTATGCTGACATTTAATTCTGTTGTAAGGAAGTAGCTGAGAAATCAACCCATGGATTTAATGTAGCATTGGAAAACACAAAAATTCGTATGGTTGGGTATGGGCTCAATTTACTTGACCCAGAAGTCAATTTCATTATGGGAATTCATTTTCCATAACCCCCATTCCATTGTGGAACAACCAGACATCAATTCTTAGCTATTATGCATCCTTAGTAGTGAAAAATTGTAGAAATCGCAACCAATAAAGAAGCCATGATTTAGAGTGTTAAAAACATCTAGAATTTGTTGTGGGTAGAAAAATACAGTGGGGAATCCATAGACATAAAAACTAGGGAGAATTTGAGAGTATAAAAGAACTAAAAATCCATAGGAAGACTCAGATTCAGAAGATCGGAAGTTGAATTTCGTGATTGAGAGTCACATGGTCAGAATTCAAAAAAATCCAAGAATGGACTGAATTGGGAGAGAGATCAGAGGTCGAATTTTTTTGATAAAACTAGTGAAGGAAAGAATATTTGAAGTTTTTGCAGCTTGGACCTTTCTATTCCCACCCTGAATTTCACTGGAGGAAAAGGGTTCCCTAGGGACTGTGTAGCAGAGAAGGGGACCTTCCTTGTGTTGGGTGTGGTAGGTATTGTGGGTTCCAAGGTCAACTGAGATAAATTGGGATGCCCGATGTTCTGTAGTTGATCTTGTTGTCTTAGAATTATCCTCCCATGTCTCCCTACATGTTTGACAAACCCAACTAGGTGCCAAATTAGCATGAGTGATTGTGCCTATGGTTGTGAGTGACACTGAGTAGTTCATCCTTAGTGGCTACATATCCCAGCTCGGGGGTGATCTCTCAGTTGAATTAATATAGGTTGGACAGAGACCTACGGTTGGGTGGAACATTGCTCTTCCATATCCAGTTGCTCGGGAAATTTCAATTAAAATATAAGTGTTCACTGTTGTATCTCATTATGCTAAATTTATGTATTATGAGTGACTGCTTGTTTATGTCAAGTTGAATGAAATGATCCAATTGAATTGTTAAAATTGAATTCTTGTAAATAGCATAAGATGTGTTTATTTATGTGCACGGTGTTACTGTTATGCCTGTGATGAACATGCTGGTATATGCATGTTGTGTGTGCACTGATACAGTTTAATTTTGTTGTGTATTTTATTATGCATCTGCACACGCATTGAAATGTTAATGAATTTGATAATATAGACTTAGGGGTGAATTTTAGCACTCCATATATCCTTCATGTTCCATTTCCTAGTTGGATTGATGGGAGGGGACGTGACAAATTTCTATTTTCGAGAAGCACCACTGAAAATGTAGAAGTTGTTTAGAGAAATATACTACTATGCATTTTGCAAGATGCGAATACAAGTTCCATGTGAGAACAATGTATGCTAGTGTTGTGAATTTCCCAACCTAATAGTTGTCTCTATTGTGATGTGAATAAAATTCAATTAAACATTTCTTGACACTTGCAAGGATGAATTTGTGTACCTACGATAGGAATTATTACAACAATTCAGAAATCCTTGCTTATAATCAAAATAATAACATGGGCATTAAAAAATTGACATGCAGTCTATTCAAATGAAATGATTCACTTGCAACTACAAAAATGACAAACAAGAGAAAGGATGAAAACCAAAAAGAGAAGAGAGCTTACATTGCTAAGCAATGGAGCTTGCAACAAGATACTGTGTTGCTTGAGTTATGCAAGTGCAAGCAGCAAAGAGCAAATGAAATATATTCAATGAAGAAAAGCACAATATGCAATAAAATTGAAGCAAGATTCTTACCATAATGTCCAATGCCAATAATGAATAAAATTTGGAGGAAAACGATTGTATCTGCCACCATAAATGTCAATTATCTGAACCGATTGTGGGCTCAGAAGCAACCATCTGCCGCTGTAATTATATGAAAAATAGATAAAATTTAGAGAACCGATTGTGGGCTCAAAAGAAACCATCTCAGCGTCTGAATCAAACCGAACTGCGGAGGGAACATTGAACCTCCTGTTGTGCTATATCTCATCACTGCCCACTACTCTTCTCTGATACATTCTATTTTCTCTTTATATTTATATATTGATATCTTTGCACGCTTCACATGTGGGATTAAGTACGGGATTCAATTTCTTACAAGTTAATTAAAAGGACTGTCAAAGTCAAAATCCAAGGCTATGATATGCAGAACTATGTCGAGCTTTAGTTAGTTGTTTTACACAAATGCTCAGACTGCCACAAATTTTATGCAAATGAATGATCTGAAAATACCACAATAAATTTTGAATATAAATGAATTAATATGTTATGCTTAGTGAATATGTCTGCAATCATCTCCTCTATAGGACAATAATGTAGTGAGATGGTCCTATTGTGCACTAGCTCCCTGATGTAGTGCATGTGAACCTCAATATGTTTGGTCCTTTTCTTTTGAACTGAGTCACTAGAGATACTGATGGCACTTTGATTATAAAAAAAAGTTCTACTGAAGGAGAAGTGTGAATTCCAAACTCCATCAAGATCCCATGCAACCAAACTACCTGGATAGCTGCATTCACAGCCCCTCTATACTCCGCCTCTACTTAACAAAGTGTGAGTGTTGCTTGATTCTTGCTTGACCAACAAATTGGTCTTGATCCCAACATGAATACGTAACCTGAAGTAGATTTCCTATGAATATTGTCTCCATCCTAGTCTGAGTCAGTAAAACCAACCATATCTAGCTGAGAACCAACAAAATAATGAATACCGAACTGTCTCGTACCCTGCACATAGTGCAAGATCCTCTTTACTTCTTTCCAATGCAGCTCATGTGGCTCTTGCATGTACCTAGCCACAACACCAACAACATATGATATATCTGGTCTCGAATGTGCCAAGTATAATAAGCTACCAATCATCTCCTGCTCCTTCGTCTCTCTTTTCTTCTCCTGCCATGGGATCCTTCTTGGGTCGACGAGGAGGGTTTCCCCCAAGCTCAACTAGTTCAAGACCCAACTCTTGATATTCAGATATTTTCAGGGACATGCACTGAAAAATTGCAAGAGCAAATTGCTCTGATACCACTAATCTGGATTTATGTGAGAACAAAATGAAAGAGAATATATATATTCACATACACAGATATATAGCAAGAAACAAAACGATACAGTAAACTCATATTCTATTAAATGAATGAAATAGAACAAACTGTAAAATAAAAGAAGATAGACTGGTGGTAGCTATATCTCTGAGAAGAGATGTGGCGGCTACACTCATTCATGATAAGATGAATACAAGAAGAGGCCGAAAGATCATATTTATCATAATAATGAGGGAAAGAACCCTAAATATCCAAAAACCTAAACCATAGAAGATGAACCATCATAAATTTTGCGGCCCCAAGGTGGTTAGTTGAACAATCAACTTCCCGGGGTCATAAATTTTGCATATGATATATGTTTGGGGTGCTCGATAGCCCATTGGAAAGGTTTATCCGAGCTATACAACTTCTTACTAGGGGCCAATATATGTCTTTGGAAACCAATGCCCCCCCCCCCCCCCCCCCCCGAATCTCCAAAAAACATTGTTTAGGGCCTCCAACCGGCCTCGGAAGTTCGGGACCCCGAAAAACTGTAGAAAAATTAAAAGAAAAATTCCAGAATGGAAAACTATTTTGAGCCAGTGGGATAAGTGGTTAGCCACCTATATCCATTTGGATCAATGCATGCAAAACCTTCGACTGACCAAATTCTTCCTTTTGTCAGTCATCTTCAGGTAATGCACGTCTAGGTCAGTATAATGCATGCCAAGAACACATATTTGATTGGTTTGTGCTCAAATTTGACACATGTATTCCTTGGTCCATGATATACACACTTGTACTCAAGTTTTCCTTGTATGCAATTTTCTTGGGTGGATTTAAGGTCTGGAAATCTAATATTTTTATGCTTCCATCCAAGGATAATTTTAAGGACCCATACTTATTTAAAAGTGTTTAAACCTTGGCAAATTTTACCAATTCTTAAAATGTCAACTATAAAATATTTGGCGATATTTTTCTAAAATTATTTCAATTTCAAAGGATTTTATATAGTTTATATAATAATTTGCCGGATTTTAGTGTGAAAAAAGTTTATCCCATCAAAATTGGGAGAAATGGGGCTTCAAAAATTGCAAATTGGCAAATATGTTTTTGGAAAAATAGCCCATGGGCTAAATTTCACCCCTAAAATTATCCTTGCTTCCAACCATGTCATCAGGAATCATAGATTCAATAAGACATTCACTTCAATCATGCTACATTTATGGTTACCCTTTGACCAGCATTGTCACCTTCTCAGCTTCTCCATGCATGCTGAATGTCTGACTAGTGTGCAACTTCCTCCAATAAACAACAATGACATGTTTGTCATTCATGTTTCTATCAATGACAACACACAATCAATAATGCCAATCTTGATCTAGAACATGTTAAATTTTTCATCCAATGCAAGGGGCTTATGTATACTTCTCTACTCCATCTGTACTATTGTTTCAATGCACAATATTTGGGTACCAAATTATATTCATATTTGAATCTTCCAAACTGATCTATGTGTATGTTTTCAGGAAATGCTCACCAAGGGATCAAGAATGCACACCAAAGGCTTAGATCAACTTCATTAGGCTTTTATATATTCAAGCAATGTCTTTACAATTCCAGATGACCGCTTTGTTCGAGAAAAATGCATGCCAAAACCTTCAACTGACCAATTCTTCCTTTTGACAGTCATCTTCAAAAAATGCATGCCTAGGTCAGTATAATGCACTCCAAGAGCACATATTTGATTGGTTTGTGCTCAAATTTGACACATGGATTCCTTGGGCCATGATACACACCCTTGTACTCAACTTTTCCTCATCTGCAATTTTCTTGGGTGGCTTTAAGGTCTGGAAATCTAATCTTTTTATGCTTCCAACCATGTCATCCAGCATCATAGATTCAATCTGACATTGGCTTCAATCATGCTACAATTATGGTTACCCTTTGACCAACATTGTGACCTTCTCAGCGTCTTCATGCCTGCTCAAGGTCTAACTAGTGTGCAGCTTCCTCCAATAAAAAACAATGACATGTTTGTCATTCATGTTGGCACCAATGACAACACACAATCAATCATGCCAATCTTGATCTAGAACATGTTAAATTTGTCATCCAAGGAAAGGGGATTATGTTGTTAAGATTTAATATGCTAAGACAGAAAATAGCAGCAATACATTCCATTTCACAATAATAGCATATACAGGATCACTAAAGAAACAACAAGCACAACATAAACACAAGAGACAGAGATTTATCCTGGGAAACCCTCATGGGGTAGAAAACCCAGCAAAGCTTCCTCAATATAGATGACCAGCAATATACAAAGATGAAACCCTGAGACATGATCTCCTCCTCCATAATAGCAGACCTCTCCTCCACAAGTGCGCTATCCTCAAGTGAGTGTGTGTGTCAAATGAGGAACACACCTCCTCTATTTATACACTACACTGACATGTATTTTACACAGGTACACGTAGGCTCGTATTTAACCAATGGGTTAAATACCCCACTACAACTGACTGGGCCGACCCCTCTAGGGTGGTCTAATAACCCTTTGACCCACATAACACATACAGGGCCGACCCCCACTAGGGAAGTCTAATAACCCGAGTTACCACATTCCGACGGAGGAATAAACATCTCCGGATATACAATAAGATCTTCACGGAGGAATGAAACATCTCCGGAATAATAAAGTAAAAATATAATATTCTTTGAAGTTACAATATCTCAACACTCCCCCTTAACGAGAAGGATATTATAACAACATCTGCACGAGCAAGGAGTCATCAACATCATACATGATACATCTATAAATCATTGGAAGCTTTCTCAACATCATCAGTAACTCAAGCAGTTACTGGAACATCTTCAATACTGGAACATCGACATCTTCAGTATTGAGTCTTTATCTTCTGTAGCACTTGAACAGCTACAACAATATCATCATCTGGATCCTCATGATTATCGTCATCACACGATCATCAGCATCGTCATCTCACGATCATCAGCATCGTCATCTCACGATCATCAGCATCGTCATCACACGATCATCAGCATTGTCATCTCACGATCATCAGCATCGTCATCACACGATCATCAGCATCATCATCACACGATCATTAACATCGTCATCACACGATCATCAGCATCGTCATCACACAATCATCAGCATCGTCATCACACGATCATCAGCATCGTCATCACACAATCATTAGCATCGTCATCACATGATCATTAGCATCGTCAACACGATCGTCAGCATCGTCATCAATACATGTATCCATAACAATACAAGTATCCACATCATTAGTACAAGTATTCATGCCAATACAAGTATACATATCATCAATACAAGTATCCATACTGATACAAGTAATCATGTCATCAATACATGTATCCTACCGATACAAGTAACCACATCATCAATACAAGTATCCTACCGATACAAGTAACCACATCATCAATACAAGTATCCTACCGATACAAGTAACCACATCATCAATACAAGTATCCTACCGATACAAGTAACCACATCATCAATACAAGTATCCTACCGATACAAGTAACCACATCATCAATACAAGTATCCATACCGATACAAGTAACCACATCATCAATACAAGTATCCATACCGATACAAGTAACCACATCATCATAAAAAATCACTTTCTCGGAGACCATTCGTCTACGAATCAATTCAGGGACCAAAGTCCGGGGATGATACAATCCCCACTTCTCGGAGACCACACGTCTACGGATCAATTCAGGGACCGAAGTCCGGGGATGATATAATCCCCACTTCTCGGAGACCACACGTCTACGGATCAATTCAGGGACCGAAGTTCGGGGATGATACAATCCCCACTTCTCGGAGACCACACATCTACGGATCAATTCAGGGACCGAAGTCCGGGGATGATACAATCCCCACTTCTCGGAGACCACACGTCTACGGATCAATTCAGGGACCGAAGTCCGGGGATGATACAATCCCCACTTCTCGGAGACCACACGTCTACGGATCAATTCAGGGACCGAAGTCCGGGGATGATACAATCCCCACTTCTCAGAGATGACACGTCTACGGATCAATTCAGGGACCGAAGTCCGGGGATGATACAATCCCCATCACGTACATTTTGAACTAGTGGTTCCGGGATGATGCAATCCCCATCACTTTATTCTCGAAGACCATACGTCTACGGATCAATTCAGGGACCAAGGTCCGGGGATGATATAATCCCCATCACGTACATTTTGAACTAGTGGTTCCGGGATGATGCAATCCCCATCACTTTATTCTCGAAGACCATACGTCTACGGCTCTCTTTAGGACTGAAAGTCCAGGGATGATCCAATCCACTCAACTGTCCACCAAGGACTTCATTCTCGGAGACCTCACGTCTACGGCTCTCTTTAGGACTGAAAGTCCAGGGATGATCCAATCCCCTCAACTGTCCACTAAGGACTTCATTCTCGGAGACCTCACGTCTACGGCTCTCTTTAGGACTGAAAGTCCAGGGATGATCCAATCCCCTCAACTGTCCACTAAGGACTTCATTCTCGGAGACCCCACGTCTATGGCTCTCTTTAGGACTGAAAGTCCAGGGATGATCCAATCCCCTCAACTGTCCACCAAGGACTTCATTCTCGGAGACCTCACGTCTACGGCTCTCTTTAGGACTAAAAGTCCAGGGATGATCCAATCCCCTCAACTGTCCACTAAGGACTTCATTCTCGGAGACCTCACGTCTACGGCTCTCTTTAGGACTGAAAGTCCAGGGATGATCCAATCCCCTCAACTGTCCACTAAGGACTTCATTTTCAGAGACCATACGTCTACGGATCACTTTAGAACAAGTGTTCAAGGATGATACAATCCCTACATGTATTCTCATCAATACATCTCATCATCAAAAGCATGTATTCTCATCAATACATCTATCATCAAAAGCATGTATAAGTAAAACTAAGTATTCTAAGTATAAGAGTCCTAAATCTATATATTTCTAAGTATCTAGGTGTAGAGAACAGGTTACCTCATCATCGACCTTGTTGTTCGATGAGACAATCTCATCATCAATGACTATACTACTCCCCCTTTCGAGGAGGGTCCTTTTGAACTACACCAAGCTTGTCTTGGAAGTATTCAAATTTCACCCAAGACAGAAGTTTGGTAACTTCTTCACTTGAGGTAGAGGTTTGGTTAGTACAACGGTAACCTGTTACAAATTCAAACTTTATAGTTCCTTTCTGTGTCATATCTTGTTAGTTCCCTATGTTCTTTGACTTATCATGGAACACTAGAATCTATGTCATCCTGATACAACTCTATTTATCACATAGGATCACAGTTGGTTCTATCTCTAAGTCAAACAATCCTGAAGCCAAACTTCTTCACAACAAGTAGAGCAAGCAGCCATATATTCCGCTTGTGCTGAGAACCACACTAGACTGCTTCCAGCTAAACCACAAGATCATGGATAATCCCAAACAATAACATCCTCTCGATGTGTTCTTCCTGTCTTCCCAAACAGCATCTGAGTAGCCATCTGAAGTCATGATCTCCAAGATAGCATAGATCAAAGTCTATCGTATCCTTTATGTGCCTCATCACATGCTTTGCAACTATCAGGTGAACACATCTAGTTTCCACTAGATACTGACTCAAGGTGTTCACAACAAAGCATATATCTAACCTAGTATATGTTAGATACATCAATGACCCAATAATTTGACTGTACAGAGTTATATCCACTAACTCTGATGAGTCATCTCCTAACAGCTTCAAGTTGGAATCCATAAGAGTGGCCATTCCAACATATCAATATTTCTCAGCATACTTTCTCTGGTTGAGAGAGATTCCTTCTGAGACTTTCCATACTTTTAGACCTAGAAAGTAATGCATCAATCTGAGATCTTTCAATTTTATTTCTGTAGCCATCTATATGTGCCATCTCTCATCAGATGGGTCTACTGATATGAGCCTCAACATCATTCGAACTCTGTGGTGAGTTCCTTCTTGCATCCATGTCATATGTGTATAGAAGCCATATTCAACCTTGTAGCAAAGGTTGAGATCCACATCACCCATGGTGATCATTAAGCTCATCAATTGATTATCGATCTTGGGAACCCATACAGAACCTGATTCACACTTCTTCTTTAATTACACCATTAAGAGAATGGTCTTATCTTAGCCACTTGGAGCAAACATCTTATCATGATTCTCTTCCTCTTTCTAAGAGAATCTTCTAGCCATGAGCCTTCTATATTTTGTTTGATTTGTAAATCTTCTTGTTGAACATCCATTGCTTGTTCAGTGTTCATCATTCATCATGATCTTTCCTACAAATCAAAATTAAGTACAGGATTAGTAATACTTCATAATCATCAAATCATATTGACATGGTAACCTATTATGCATACAGATATCATTTACATAGTTATGCAACTAATTTGACCAATACTTTGGCACAACACTTTCCCATATCCTGTATGCATACAGTGGCTATCTAGATGCCTTCCATCTCTACCAGAACATACTATCGAGAGTGTGCACAGCTCTCAGCATGTCAGCAAAGAGGTTTCATTCTAGACAAGCAACAATGGAATGTTTGTCCAACTTACCAATCATATGCACATTAGTAGTATACTGTTCAATGCTCTATGAATGTTTACACTCAGCATCATATATTCTAGGAATACAAATATGCATACAACCTATTACAGGCAATATCATTACTATTTCAAATAACAACTCAAATACTTATCTTTTATGTTTGTGTGGTTGCCTCCCGCTTGATCTTCTGTATATCTTTTGAACTTCTATTCATTCTGTACCACTGTGCATGTTCAATTGTCATCCTCATGATCTCATACACAAACATACACCCATTAGTATGTTCTAAATGTTATCAAAACATTATAGTTCTAAATAATCTTGAAAATGTATAGTCATGATTATAGTTAATAAACATTAGTATTCAAGAATTCAGGGAAGTCTTCTTTTACTCATGCATATTATCAATCAAGATAAAAAGACATAATATGCATAATCCCTTGATTACTAACTTTATGAATAAGCATAACCAATCATACCAAGTATACTTATATAAGGGATCCTAACACAAGGTGAGATTCATGGGAAACATACCTGGATTAGTATACCTACTTAGTTATGTACAACATACCTAAACAATCTCTTCAATGATTTAGAGATCCTGAGCTAGAACCTGCATGTCTCATAGGTTAAGCATAATATAACAAAGTCATACATACCTCGTAAGTAGAACAAATATTATGGATGAGTCTTTGTCTTCATGTTTTCATGGTCATGGAACCTGATTTGTCTTTTGTGATGTACCTGTATCTTGTTAGCAGACAACATCAACCTCACACAACATCATAATGCATTAGTACAATCATATAGCCCTAATCAATGAATGTCTTTGATCATTCACATGCATTCATATTGTTACTAGGGTGATAAGACAATTCTAACATTAATCAAGATTGTACTAGTAAATAATATGAAGACAAACACATCATGAACTTAATCAAGAATTAGATTTCAAGACATACCTGAACCTCCTTAAGTCATACCTGTCAAGACTTCTTGTAGTCTTCTTATGTAAGGCCTTAGCCTCAACTCCCCCTGAAACTTGATCTGGAGCTTGATTAGGGTTTGCTAGAGAAACCCTAAAGATTCAAACTTTGACTTTCATACTTCTGAATGGATGAAAGAATATGTCTTGCTGAGCTGATCAAACTGGCATACTTCAATTTTGGAATCTCCAAAATTTGACCCCTCAAAATTGCCTTTGAAACTTCTGGATCTTCTGGACAGGATCCCGAACTAGGGTTTGATGAAGCCCACCCTTCTGCCCAAACAAAAGGTTCGATCCAAGGCTCTAAACTCTTATTTTTCTTAGGAGCTTCCAGCCGTGGTTACAGACTTCAAAAATTCCAACTTTTGCTGAAGCCCTAATTTTCCATCTTTCCGATCAAAATCCCGAACTGGGGTTTGATCAAGCCCGGTCTTCCACCCAACCAAAAAATTCGATCTTGGTCTCTAAATTTTGATTTTCCTGAGTATCATTCAGCCGTGGACTCTGATTCCAAAAATTCTAACTTTCTCCGAAACCCTAAATTCTGGAAGCCATGAATAAAGGTGCTCCAAAAATAATTCTGTTTTGACAGAAATATGCACCTGATTGTTTCTGCTATAAATCTGAAATTTTTTGCTCCATAGGGTCTGAAACCCTTTTTCTGCAGTAGCCTGACCTTTCATCTTTCCATCCTGACAGGTCTGACCTCAATTGGGTTTTCTGAGAGAAAGTTATGCCAAGTGTCGCAACGTGACCTGTTTATGGGATAAAACAGGAGAGCGAACTTGTACAGTATGCCACGTGTCACTGTTTGAACTTCGGCCTCTGAAAACTTTTCCTGAGATAGCTCGACCTGTTATCTTTCCATCCTGATAGGTCTGACCTCAATTGGACTTTCTGAGAGAGAGTTATGCCAAGTGTCGCAACGTTACCTGTTTATGGGATAAAACAGGAGAGCGCACTTGTACGGCATGCCACGTATCACTGGTTCACCTTCGGCCTCTGAAAAATTTTCTTGAGATAGTAAAGTCTGTGTAATACCTGTCACTTTTTACGAAATTTCATTTGGAGCTTCCTAGCCCAAGTTATGACCTTTTTCCTAAGGTCACCTGATTTTGACTCAGATCTGGAAGAGGCAGAAACCCTATATTGTACAGATCATAAATCACAAAGTACAACGAATTAGAGGTTGTACTTTGGACACAAGGTACCTGGAGATTTAATATTCGTCCTATAACAATTTCAGATCCGAAAACTTCACCAAAACGGATTTATAGCGAAAGTGCTACGATGACTGGTTTTTGCTATGTAAAACCCTAACCTTCAAATTGTCGTAAGTAAAGCAAGTGTCGTTAGTGCCATACCTTGTCTTCCTTCAGGTTAGCTCTGATACCATGTTAAGATTTAATATGATAAGACAGAAAATAGCAGCATTACATTCCATTTCACAATAATAGCATATACAGGATCACTGAAGAAACAACAAGCACAGCATAAACACAAGAGACAGAGATTTATCCTGGGAAACCCTCATGGGGTAGAAAACCCAGCAAAGCTTCCTCAATATAGATGACCAGCAATATACAAAGATGAAACCCTGAGACATGATCTCCTCCTCCACAATAGCAGACCTCTCCTCCACAAGTGCGCTATCCTCAAGTGAGTGTGTGTGTCAAATGAGGAACACACCTCCTCTATTTATACACTACATTGACATGTATTTTACACAGGTACACGTAGGCTCGTATTTAACCAATGGGTTAAATACCCCACTACAACTGACTGGGCCGACCTCTCTAGGGTGTTCTAATAACCCTTTGACCCACATAACACATACAGGGCCGACCCCCACTAGGGAAGTCTAATAACCCGAGTTACCACATTCCGACGGAGGAATAAACATCTCAGGATATACAATAAGATCTTCACGGAGGAATGAAACATCTCTGGAATAATAAAGTAAAAATATAATATTCTTTGAAGTTACAATATCTCAACATATGTTGGGTTGATTTCTTTGGGAAAAGCACTAAAAATATCCTAAAAATTAGAATCCTAATGTCTCATGTTTTCTCACACTTGCTCGATGATTAAGCAACCTCTGAATTATGAAATTATACGTTCCTTTTTCTAATTTGGATATTCATAATCATATTTGAATCTTGCAACCATGATTACCAATCATGTTCAATGCTTCATTTTTCTTCTCTTTTGTAGACATGACATACATGCATGTCAAAGTAGTTGCAAGGTTGAAGTCTCTGGAAGAAATGGATGCACCATTGATTAGCTTTCTACATAATCCATCGCTTGTTCAGGAGCTTCGTTCTGATAAGAATTATAATCTACAGATATTGAATGAACGATACCAGGTATGTGGAATGTTATCTATAGTTTTCTTCATTTATGTCTTGCATAGGCCAGAATTTCAAAACCAACCTATTTTGGCATTTCCCTTTTGCTCAAGTTGTTTGGAATTCTTCTTTGCAGTTAATTCAGTGTGATTTTCAGTATATAGGCATCACTTTTGAGACAGTTTGGCTTAGTTGGGATTCTACAACCATGGAAAATTTTAGGGGCTAATCTTATCCCATGGGATAAATTTAGGAGTTTTAAATTTTTAATGGGATAATTTTTTATTAAACACTCATTAGGTATGATTATCCAACATTTTATTTATCTATTTTTAATGAATAGGAAGTTATCCCCATCAAACTTAAAAAGGGGATCCAAGATAAAACAATTTCACCCCTCTAAAAATGGATTTAAACCTCTATTCACCCACAAAAAATGCTAGGAAGCTCCCATTCACCCCTGATATCAATAAATGGTAGTTGCTAGGGACTCTTTTGCCTTCTATCGATCAAGGAAATCAAATTTGGAGTTACATTCGTCCATATTTTATGGGTTGAATCTTGCCTTGGAAGTCGCTTAATGTTCAAATGAGATATTTACTACCAGGTCTTATTGAAACCCATTTTCATTAAGGAGAGTTCTAAATTCCATCACCTTAGATCCAAAACTTCCCCAAGAAACATGGGGATTGTGAATCTTATGATCGACGATGTGGAAATAATTTTTTTGTGGGTAGTTGGGGCATCATGCCTAGGGGCTAGTACTTCATTCATATCCGCGTATTTGGGCATGCAGTGGGGCATGAATTTCCAAGGAGAAACTTGCTAAAAGATTTTCCAAGACTTCACAAGGTTTTATAATTTAGTGAAAGCTTCGCCAAGATTTTACAAGGTTTTATAATTTAGTGAAAGGTTTGCCAATATTTTACAAGATTATATAATTCAATGAGAAATTCGCCAAAAAATTATGTATACATAATATAACATTGATAAAATGGCCTTCATATTTTCCTATATATCATGGCGATTCACCCATTTATTATGCATAGAAATTTAGGGTGGGTTCTTAAAATTTTCCCTGTCTACAAATTTTAATTCTTTTCCCATTTTTATAGCTTAGCAGATTTGGAAGGGAAGAAATGAAAGGATTTTTTAATACAAAATATGTTCAGTAGATTATCTTTCTATTAGATATGTTTCTTTCTATAAGCAATATGGGCCTATGAGTCACAGTGGTAGAAACAAGAATGTACAGTTTCCAGAATTTAATGCTTCCTTTCCTATTGGTTATTTTGATGGTGAAACTGTCGAGAATTACTGTGGTTTTGGTTTTTTTATTTAAACTTATCTTCTACACATTTATTTAGATGTTGGTTTGGTGGGGGCAGTGGAATAATATAAGAGTAGAGTTTTTGGCATTTTGGGGTTTGTTATATTTTGATTTTGTTTAGGGTTGTGCAGAGATTCACATTTGTGGATATTCCAAATGTGTTGTGGACTGGATTTTGGATCATTCACACTTATAAGTGGTAGACATTTATTAATGGATGCAACATGTTAAAAGACTAAGGGAATCTTTCATATCTTTCTCTTTCCATCATGTGTTTCGAGAGTTCAACTAGGTAGCAGACAACTTATCTTATAAGAACGCGTTTAATGGGGATTTTGGTGTCCTTAGGTTTGAAGAATTTCAAGACAGATCTTTACTGAGAAAGGGGACACTCAATCTCTTTTGAGGTGTCATACTTCAGTTATATTTTGGCCTATTACTATATATGTTATATGTTTGAGACTTGTGTTATATTTGGTGGTTTTGTGAGCTTTATTTTCAGCCCATTTTTACTAGGTTTTGTTACATTTTTTATATTTTGTTCATTTGACTATGATGAGGACATGATGAGACTATGATGTAAATCTTGACTTTATCTTACAAGATGCATGTTTCTACATCTAATAGAAACTAAATTTTCCTTTTGGAAAACCAACTATGTTGTGATCTTTCCATTGTCTCCTATATTTTTGACATTAATTAGAAAGCACAAAAAGTTCCAAACTTTGTTGAATGATCATGCGGATGAGCTTCCCCGGATGGGGTGACATAATGCATATCAATGGACATTAATGAATATGGGATGGTGGGAGAAACGTGGAACGTGGTGGCAGATGAAAAGATGGTCGTGCAAATGCCAAGGGTACCTACCATCAATGCTCTACCCTGCCACTTACTTCGACATGACCATCTCGACGTTTTGGCTTAACTCCTTCATCACTCACGAGTTCATCCATTTAATGGTGTTGAGGTGGGCTAGGGATTTAATTTCCTCTCCGAGCTCGAGGCTCTGCTCCTCTAGGCATTGCAAAACCCTGAGCCTTTGTTTACGCTGGACAAACTATTTTGTGGTAGTTTTCTTCATAGCTACGACTGTTTTCTTCATGGCGTGTCATGGACGTAGAGGATAGAGGGGTGGCGGCACCAAACGACCGAACCAGGAGAATGCCAATTCGGGTCTCCTCGGGCAGCTTGAGAGGATGATCGACGCCATTCTTATCCTTCACAATGATCTTCATGAGGCCAAAGAAGATCGAAAAGTCCGCATTTTTGAGCTAAGGGACAAGGTTCAAGCAATTCTTGACTGGTGTGTGGAGGTGATTTATCTTCATCGTTTACCCTCGCCACTCCTCACGGCCATTGAAACATATGGAAATTTTCATGGGATATTTGAGGGAACTTATGGAATTCAGGATGATAACGCGGGCAAAGATCCATAAATAAAGGTCGAAATGGAGAACCAAGATACCGAGGCAAAGGAAAAGTCGCATGACACCATTGGTGACAAATGTGACAACCCGGGAGATGTCAAGGTCGAGCTCGGTTCCAACGCTTCCATGTCGCATCCATGGTCTAGTCCACATGTCAAGTAGTTTTCTCTTGCTATTATGCTTATGCCTCATTTTGAGTTATGGTTTAGGTTATCTCTTACCACTGAGCATATTTCCTCTTTTCTAGTTTTTTGGATGCTAGTTTTGATAAAAACTGATCTTCATCCTAAGACATGTATGAATGATTATGACTATAGGTTGTTTTCTCCTATGGAGAGGCCTGCACATTGGTATAATGGGTTGTTTTATTGCTATGGGAGGCCCAGAAAATCTATATTTTTGTACTTTTATCTCTATGATTTAATGTGAATACTAGCTTACAAAAAAAAAGATCATGTCAATGAGCTTATCTTGTAGTCCTTTCAATGAAAATTTAGTAATACTTGGACTGGAATCCATTGCAATTAAAAGTAATATATGATTATAATTCATTGATCAATGCAACTATTCATCCCTATCGAACCACACATTAAAAAAAGGTTCATGTGTGAGGGGCTAGTGCCCTACATGCTCTCTTTATCATCATATTACAGTTTTGTAGGGATTCTGTTGAAGCCATATTTTTGTAATAACACTGGTCCAACTCTATTTTCATTATTAGAAGTGGCAGTCCATATCAGGACTAGCAAAGGATCTGCTGCCAAGGATACCCACTAGCAATTATATTTTTTTTTAATAGTTCAGATTGTTGTCATATATTCGACGAACACATTCGGCGGATTCATAGCACCCTCGTCGTATATCTGAACCTACCTCTGACGATAAACCCCATCAGATGAATAGCATCCTTATCGAATATTGTAGAGAACATCGACGAAATGCTAGAGTTGAATCCGACGAAACTCTGGACTTAAATCTGACGATGTATCGTCGGGACTCTCTGATGGATATGTGTTGGTTTTCACAATTTTTTTAGCACTCTTATTGCTATCGTGTAACTGAGGTTGAGTTGTAGGATATACGATGGCTACAGGATCTTTGGATACATCGATGAAATCCCATCGATGACCAAATAAATCTGAGTTCCCCAGAGAGCTGACGAACTTGTGTCGACGAAGCGACGAACCATCGTCGTATTTTGGGTCCAAATGTTGTAGTGACTAATGCACATTTGATGCAATATCAATATGTATTTTGTGCATACCAACCAAGAGACAAAACCTAAGCACTTATTTATAATCAGATACATGTGTTTATTGTCCCAAAAAAGTTAGAGTTTTTTTTTTCTTCTTCTGCAAGGAACAATTTTTTCTTCTTCTTTATTCTAGTTTTCCATAGTTTTTCATTTATGCTATGGTTGAGAACTAAGAGGAAAAGAAGCCTGCTTTCTACCTTTATGTGACAATCACATCCTATCAAATATGTTTTAGTAGACTAGCAAAGATATGAAGAAATTAGCATTTTTTCCTTTGACATGATAATCTGTTAGATTATGATTCTACATTTAAGTAAAGTGGCTTAAGAACCTCCACAAGGTATTGTTACACCATACGGTCCAACCTTACGAATCCTACTAATATGAAATAGTTAAACACATAGGAAGGGACTAATAAGAAGAGCAAACATTACATATCAAATGGTTGAAAAAAGTTTGAAAACTTGTTGAGAAGTAGAATGTAAATGACCTTTTTTTTCAAACTTTTTTCAAAACTTGTTGAGAAGTAGAATGTAAATGACCTTTTTTTTCAAATAAGAATACATAAACCAATGAACAAAATTGATCAATATCAAAATACTAAAAACTATAATGTCAATGATTATTCATTATATTTTTTAATTTATGGGTGCTATAAACTCTCTCAAAGGTTAGAGTTTCAAATATTGCATTTTTTTTATCCTATCTTATCTATAATATTTTGTATTTCTTTTTAATTTTTTTATAATATTGATATTTTTTAAATTTGGATTTATTTGTAATGATTTTACTAATCGAAGAGATTTCACTCACTGAAATCGTGGGATTATATTTACAAAAACTAAGTCTCTAATTCTAAATATTATAGACTTCTACTATGTAAAATATATGATTCTTTATTTTACATATTTAATAACTACTTTCAAAATAATTATTTTCTTTTGTCTTAAAGTTTGATTGTGTTATTTTTTTTCTTTCTTAAAGTTTGATAAACACAATTGATATTAGTGAACATCAATCATCATCATCATCAAAATCAAATTTAAAAAAAGTCTCTAAAATTATTAACTATCAATACTTGTAATAATAATCTAATATATAATACATATATATTAATTGTTTATCAATACTTTTTTATTTAAAATATTAAAAAGATAATAGGAACACATTTCTAAGATAGATTCATTTATTATTTCTAAGCACCAATTATGTTTAGTTTGATTGATGGCCTATTTTATGATAAATATTGTGCTAAGGAGGAGATAAGGACCTTGCTTGGACCACTACTACTTCATTGTTGAAGAATTCAATATAAAATTGGAGATTGGATGAGTTTGATTCCAATTTAAACCTTTGATACTTTAATCATATTAAAGTTTGAGGATGTATGACTTTATACATTGACATTGGGAGGATTGATTGTTACCCTCCCCACCCAGGTTCAATTCTTATAAGTGACATAATGCTCTTGTTGAGTCCCTTTGTAATAAATGTGTGGATTATGTAATCTGGCCATACCTTGATTCTCGTGTTGGAATATCAAGTGTTGGCACATATACTGGTGGAGTATCCCTCTAACAAATGGTAAACTACCTTTAAAAAAACATTGACATGGTATTAAATATATCTCATTGACATATATTACAAGAATTTATATATTATTTCATTGTTGAAGAATTAAACATAAAATTTGAGATTGGATTAGTTTCATTTCAATTTCAATTTTTAATATTTTAATCATATTAAAATTGGTTTTAGTGGATGTTAATTATCATCATCATCATCAACATTGGCATGATATTAAAATATGTCTCATCGACATATATTACAAGAATTCATATATTACTTTGGTGCGATGATCACAAGATGCCTTTGGCTTCAAAACTAAATACTTTCTAATATAGAATCAACATATTGTTTGATTTATTTTTATGTGGGACATAGTGACGAATTGAGTCCAAGAAATATGTTATCCACCACCTTTTGGTTAGAAATTTTTATTGAGTTTATTTTTTTTTATTGGTTCTATCTTATATTAATCGTAACGATACTTGGTTTATTTGTATAATTGATTACCATTGATTTTTCCTTATAGGTACAATGTATAATGAGTTCAATGTTTGATATGTTTAATATAAGAGACCATTTTATTAAAATAGATGGTACTAGAACCTTGAGGTGTAGACCAATTACAGATAGTGTGCACTGTTAAGACACTTCTTGCGATGTACCAGGTTCAAACCTCGTTCAAGCCATGTGTGTCGTGTGTGGGGCAATGTTGGTAAGTCTAGGGGTATAATGGTAGTGTATTAGAATCGACCCTATATCACACGAGTATGAGCCCGACCCTACTTGTTGCTTCCCCTAATTACAAAAATAAAATAGATAGTACCAGAGATAGAATTCAATGGACAAATTTATCATCACAAAATGATTTTTTTGTTAAAAATGATGAACAATCAAAATTATCCATCACAAAAATAAAATAAAATACTTAAATATTTGATAAACTTATTATAATTATAAAAAAATAAATTGAATTTCAAATTCCAATCCTAATTAACACAATTCCAATTTATCAGCACCCACCACATTATTGATATTATATCTTCGCATCATTCCAATTTAACAACACCCACCACATTATTGATATTATATCTTCGCATCATGACCATATGAATGAACTCACATGCTTAAAAATGTCACTAATATCTAATGATGTCACATCTCAATTTGATCGAGTTATTAGTTCTAAATAAGATGTAATTCCCTGGGCAAGTTTATAATCTCACCATAACCCTCCTTTCACATAATGATCTCCCTTTTCATATCATCTCCAAAAATTCCCAATTCATTTTCATACTCAAAAATAAAAAAAAATAAAAATAATGCGCTCTAAAATCACACCTATCCATTTCTTCCATCATTAACCGTTTTCATTATTTCATTTCTTTCATCTCTCATTTCCGTATTGTGATACCCCACTTTTCACAAGGTTTCATTCTTTGTGGTACCTCACTTTAGACTTTAAAAAAATCTTCATTCATCTTTTCATTATCTCATTCTTTCTTTCATTCTTTGTGGTACCTCACTTTAGATTTTAAAAAAATCTTCATTCATCTTTTCATTATCATTCTTTCTTGTGATTCCTCACTTGCACTTTCTAAAGCAATGCCATGGAAGAAGTGGTGCAATGATGATGTGAATGGAGCAAGCTCAATTATTAGAAGCAATGTCATGGAAGAAGTGGTGCAATGATGGTGTGAATGGAGCAAGCTAAATTATTAGATGAAAGAAAAATCTAAATATACTTTATTCTTGATTTATGGTTTATTATATGGCATATCAAAGTATGGAGGATGTAATGGTGAAAATATGTTAGTTAATCTATTCCACTTCTATGTTTTGAGGTTTGAGGTTTGTTATTTTTGAATTTGATGTTGAGTTGATAATTAGATAACACCAAATGACCATTGATAAAATAAATTCAATGTTTTGATATTGAGGTCATCGTTTCTTTGTATTAGATATGTTATGCATACCATTTTTTTCTTTTGCTTCCACTTATACTTATTGTATATGGTTGATGCATCAAAGTGTTTATGTCTATCATCTTCCTTTATAGGGAGCTCACAAATATGAAAGTGTTTAACCATTTAATGGATCATAGTTTTTTTCTTTAGTTTATTATTTCATTATAGGGACTTGATTTATATATAATCTCCCATTTGTGTTCAATATGTTTTTAATGGGTTTCTTGTCATGACACAATTGAATGGCGATATTGGTTTTGGTATGGTTTTACTTATGAGAAACATTGCAGAGTTAATTTGATTATTGGAATTGATATTACTCAATGTTCATTAAATATCACAAACTTTTGTTTTTTAGTAGGTTATTCAATTTTAATAGAAAATTTAGTTGCAATTTAAACTTGAAAGGTGGCCTACAACACTTGTTTAATGAAGCACACAACACCTAGTTTATTAGCTATTACACTTAGACTTAATTTTCTACATGGACAAATTATGAATGGACATTGCTATTACCAAACACTTATAAACATGCATAGATTCACACAACACATTAGGCAAAATCATAAATATGAGCAATATGTCAATTTTCTATTGATGAGTACAACAAGCAATGAGATGCCACCAAACTTGAAAAACATTTTAATAAGAAGAAGTAGAGTCATTGATGTACAAACCACACTACACCATTTAGCAAACCATCTGTGCCAACAAAAGAAGTATACTTGAGCAAACAACCATAGAAAAGGTATAAATACACCTGCAAGTGGTTAAACACTCACATGACTTCCAATCATGAAAAAAGGAATCTAATCTATGCCAATCAATGTTTAAGTATAATTCATGGGTCCCTATATAATAATTTGAGAATCCTAATAAATCAATGTCTCTACACTCACATACTATAATTCCATTGTCTTAGTAGAACACAAACTCATTTACCCCACCAAATAGATCTAAAATGAAGGAATAATAAAAGAAATTTCCATTACGAAATGATAGTATATTAATATCCAATCCACTTCATCATTGACATTGGAATTCATAAGAATATTATTTCTATAACCATTGTACAACAACTTAACTTAGCAATCCAACCCCACCAATAACCCTACTACATCATTGATTATAGTCTAGGAAGAAAAACCATGGTGAATGCGATCTTGCACCTTTGGATATTTGAAATGCATTGCTTGGATAACCCTACCTATGGGAGTATCATGGAGTTTAAAATTCATAACATTGGAACTTGGTCTTCAATATCAATGAGATTGTTATGTACTATAGGTAAAGTTTGATTTTAACTAAGTAATGTCATAAGTTGATGAGTCATATACAAAAATTCCTTCTTTGGGCTACCCAAATTACTATTATGTACAATATTTTCATTCCCATCCAAGTATCCTTCATTATGTAACCCACAAAATAGAAGTGACTCTCAACAATTCTAGAGGAATACATCAGCATTATGAAGAAACACTATAAAATTTTGGTTCAATGTGCCATGAAAATTTTCCTACCATGCACCTTCCACCCTCTACTACATAAAAAAAGGTGCAAAATCCACCTCTTAAAACCATGTAATTATTCATCATGTTTATTTATACTATCCTTACCTTTGTTTGGAACAAAATTATTTGTCTCTTCTAACCATGTTATTACTCATAAGATGTTGAAATTCCCCATCAATATATTCTCACAATCACTTGTTATTATGATGTCTATGATTTCTCGATTCTTGATGTGCTTACTCTTTCCATATCCCTAAGATTAGAACCTTACAATCATGCATATATATACAACCATTTCTAACACAATGTATCCATTATAAGTTTTTTCTTTTAGATTTTAATCTACGTTCCTCTTCCTAAAGGAACTTCTATATCTACATAAAACAACAATTCAACATCAAAACGACCTTCACTTAGAATATCCAAAATGTTCAAAAGTAGATTGAATGCATTTTATGATATACCTTCATGACATGACTAACATCATGACTTCTCAAATGGGGACAAAGTATAGCATCACGTTCAAAAAGATAAATCCAATGTTCCGCATCTAAACTTAGGCCACTTTGATATAGAGTATTTCCAAGAACTAAGTAATGTGGTGATCGTCTTTTTAATCTCATCTTTAATTCTTGCATTACAATGAATATAGTTTTTAATGTTGAACTCATATAACCTTACAATCCAACTCTCCTTAAGCATTCCACTTATAGAGGCACTACAACCAAGTGTAGTCTAGTCTTTTTAAGCTCATATTTAATTCTTGCATTACAATGCATATAGTTTTTAATGTTGAAATCATATAACTTTACAATTCAACTCTCTTTAATCATTCCACTTATAAAGGCACTATAATGAAGTGTAGCCACAACTACAACATAATTGGAAAATGAACAATAAGAACATCAAATTAAAAAAAAGAAAAAAGCAATTTGGAAACATACACACCCATAGGTGTATTGCACTTCCAAATTTGAGTAATTACAATCCAACTCTCCTTAAGCATTCCACTTATAGAGGCACTACAACCAAGTGTAGTCTTTTTAAGTTCATCTTTAATTCTTGCATTACAATGCATACAGTTTTTAATGTTGAAATCATATAACCTTACAATCCAACTCTCTTTAATCATTCCACTTATAAAGGCACTATAACGAAGTGTAGCCACAACTACAACATACTTGGAAAATGAACAATAAGAACATCAAATTAAAAAAAGAAAAAAACAATTTGGGAACCTACACACCCATAGGTGTATTGCACTTGCAAATTTGAGTAATAGAGGAAGACTCCTTAAAAATTAATACAAACTAGTTGAGTTGTATTGATAAAATGATAGAGATACAGAAGAGACAAAAAACTTAATGAATCCCTAACTAAATGCCTAAGTCGCTAAATAATTTATTAGGAACTTATTATATTAAAGTGACATTTTACAAATATATCACTATTAAAAATCACGAGCTTATAAGAAAAATGGCCCATGTACATAAAGCATAGTACCTAAGACGGAAGTTGTGGTTAGGTACATGGCATGCCCTCCCCTTAGAAAATATTTTTCCTCAAAGTTTTAAGTTATGTATTGAAGATTTATAATAAAGTCACTGGAAAAATAGAGAACTTAAAGTGACATGCACTTTATCCAAAGATGGAAAAACCTGTAATAACCTAGTTGTCAAACTTGTAGTGAGGACATCCATCATTGGTTGTTATCTGCAAATGTGATTTGACTCATTGTTGTTATTCAAGGAAAACCATTCCACCGGAAATAACTAGATGGTAGTCCATAATGGGGTAGACTTTCACTTCTACCAAATGCCTCCAGGTTTAGGTTTTTTAACCTATTTCCTTACGTCTGGGGAAGATGAGATCTTAGCCAATCAAAAGCAATTTTATGTCTTACTCCAAGACTGAAAGTGACATACACTTTATACTAAAGTCAATTAAAAAATAAAGAATGTAAAACGACATGTACTTTATACTAAAGTAGTTTGAAAAATAGAGAGAAACATTTGAACATAAGACCACCTATTATAAGAGCACTACCTCAAGTGAGTGAGCTAAGACATAATTATATATAAAGTAAGAAAAGAAAAAGAGGATTTTTCTCCTTTTAATTTTAGTTAATGACTCCTCATGAAGCATGCTTCATTCCAGTTAGATAAAATTCAAGTAATTTTCCCAATATTCCAACACCTCCCATACTACTTCTTCCTCATATAGACCCTTTCACTTTATCATGTTGACAAAAAAATTCCATTTATGAAGGTATCACAACTATTCCCCCAAAATGGCTTAAGTTTCCAATATAATATTTCTTTCCTCATATGTCAATGAAATATTTTTCTATGGCACTACATCCTCACCATCGTTGATATTTAAGCATGGCATACAGAAGACGTCTAGAAGTATTCCCAAATTTAAGATGTCCAAAGTGTATGCCACCTCCTTAGCCTACATAGGCACCCAATTTGGCATATAGAATTGAGGTTGGAGCCTTTGCCTTCCCTACTTTGGTAGAGTGGTCTTCTTGTAAGGTTGCAACTAAACAAATACCATATCACCCACTGGAAATCGGTATTATAAATAATAATGAATAGCATACTAATTCATTTGGTTCACGTCCATGGAAAAATTATCCTTTAGCACATTAAGGATGGTTTGCATGTCTTGTAGAATGTATGTAGCCACTGGGACTCTATCTTAAGGATGGTTTGCATGTCTTGTAGAATGTATGTAGCCATTGGGACTCTATCCATTTTAATGACCCAATCCTTTAGGGAGGGGGATGATATCCATATAATTCCTTGAAGGAGGTCATTTTTTTTTAGAGGAGTGGTAGTTTGAATTATAATAGTACTCTAGAAAGATGTAACAACGACACCCATTGACATTGTTTATCCCCCATTTAGATATGAAGGTATCCTTCCAAACACTTGTTAACCACCTCAATTTTCCAATTCATTTGAGCACGATATGTAGTACTCATATTAAAGGTGGCCTCGACTAATTTTAGAAGTTCTTGCCAAAATTTACCAACAAAATTGAGATCTTTTCCATATATTATATGATGAAGGAGGCCTGGAGCTTGTACACATTCTTAAAAAAAAAAAAAAAAAACTCCAACAACTGTGGGATTGGTATTTAAGGGGATGAAATGGGCATACTTTTAAAATGATCAACAACTACAAAAATAAAGTCCTAACCTTTAGAGAGTGGTATTCTAATGATGAATTCCATAGATACAACTTCCCACTTCTTGTTGGGGATGGAATTAGGATAGACAAGACTTGGATAAGGAGCAATTTCCATTTTGTTGTGTTGACAATTATCACATATAGCCAAAAATTTCCCATCATCAAACTTCACCTTTTTCCAAACATTTCAATACGCTTTGTGGAATTCAACATGACCAACTAAAGGGAGAGGCATATCCATGTTAAAGAGCATGTGTAATGATGGGAGATATAGACCTAAAATAGATGGGATTTATAAATAGTGTAGTACCATTTTGGATATTCCATGGTTGGGCTCACTTGCCACCAAGAATGACCTAGTGAAGCTAAATTGTAAGGTCATCCTATATGTAGACTTTAAGGAACTATTGTTCCCAAATGGACATGTTATTTTATATAGCGTGAAATTTGGGTGACTCATCATGTTAATGCAAGGCATATTATCCTTACCCCTCTTATAACGGATCTCATAGTCATATGCTTAGAGCTAGGAAATCCAATTTTTTTTCTCTATTAAAATACCTTGGTTCAATTAGTTCTCAAGGTTAAGATGATTTATTTTAATGAAGAATGTGGAACCTAAAAGCAATTAATTGATTTTATCCACTACATGAAGTATGTACAACATATCTTTATGGTAAGTGGATGAGTTCTTCTCCCTGTCATTCAACTTGCAATTACGAAAGGCAATGGGATGATTATAATGTACAAGAAATACATCGAAACCAAACCTTGAAGAGTCACACTTAATAGAGAAGCAATGATTGGAATCAAGAGTACTAAGCACAAGTGTTGAAGTAGGGCCTTATTTGCGGCTATCAAAATATTATTGGGATATAGTGGACTAATGAAAAGGCTCTTTGTGTAAGGACAATGATAAGGGGATAATTAATAGAATAAAAGTTGTGGAAAAATTTACGATAGAAACCTACTAATAAGCTTAGAAAAGGGATCAAATTTGAAGGGATAGTCTTAATTTCAATTAGAAGGGTATAGAGTCATGTCGTCCTTAGATGATGAAGGAATGCCAAAATAATCACATTTCAAATGACAATAATAAATTAATTATATACTTCAAAAACATTGTTAAATAAAATATTATATTTTCAATCAAATTTATGGCATTAAAGAAGGCAATAAATCCAGAATTATTACATTGACAAGAGACATTGTTTAAATACAAACTTTCAAATTGTATTTTTCTATCTCCAAAAAAAATATGTTTAGGGTTTTTACCAATCAAATTCCGTCTATTCCCAATTCCTATATTAAAACCAACATAACCCCAAAATACTATTTTTGTAATTTTAATAAGGTGAAACTTGAGACTACACATCTGTCCCAAAAACTTTCAAAATTTATCTACCAAATACCCATTTTTTTTACAAAAACCTCCAAAATTTATCTATCAAATCTGTATATTCATCTGATTCAACGCTACAAAAGCTTTTATAATTCATCCATGAGTTTTTCTTCGGATGATGGGATGGGATTAAGTTGCATATTACAAGATCAAGAAGCCTCTATGAAGCGAAATTATTTGAGTTTGCAGGTACCAGCCTTGCTATTCAAGGTAACTATACTGGAGTAGTCGTAGATCTACCCACAAATATGTATGTGGGATCTTCTAAAGGCTCTAGGGTTTGGGCCGAAATCACAGACATAAACCTACTTTACACCCAATTGTGTTATTCCCTTTTTTTTTGTGCATCTAGTGGACACTGACACTTGCCCCTTCCTTCACACAATACATCTATTCACTTCCTTGGCCAAATCAACAAATAAGCATATTCAGTGATTGATTAATGATTGATGTCTGGAAGGATTGTAACGAATATTTCGAAGTGTAAATAAGAGGAATCCACACATGAATTTGGTGAACATTAACACAAAAATAATGGTTATATCTACCATACCATCTACATGCAGCAGCACATAGATATACCCCATGATTTGTTGCATCTCCCCTCTGCTCTTCGTTTTTATATCAATGTGATCTACTCCTCAAATGAAAACACTACTTATTGGGAACATTGTAGATAGTCTACTGATTTATTCTAGAGTTATCCACTGTGTCCAAATATTAAAATGTCGATATAGAGAGGAGAGCGAAATTTTACGGTTTACATATGTAAATTGCAGAATAATTAACCCAATGCAAAATTTATTCTAATTATGTACCTTTCTTCCATAAAATACAAAAAAAAATGAAAGAGATCATGGGCTTACCTCAAGAGACTGACACAGATGAGTCCCAAGAGCGAGGGCATGGGTTCCATCATCTCCTTCACCCTCTTTGTCCTCATCTGGCTGGAATTCCATGACAACTGCTACTAGCATAAGAAGAAAACCTGCCTCCTCGCCATTATTATTGTCGATATAGAAACTAGAGCTATTGGCCCTTTGCCATGAGGTGAAAGATGTGAATAAACCTCCAAAATTCTTTTCAATATTAATATCTATTTATTTCCCACATTTCTAAAAAATATAAGACACCGGAACTTGAGCGGATTTATTGCCTATGGAATCTTCACATACCCTGAGAAAACTCCACAATGATCCTTGGTTGAACTCGTATCTACGTCTTATTAATTCACTGGTACATAGAAGTAAATAATGGTTGAAACTCTAGGTAATACTTGAATTCATTTGAATAGAATTGATGTTGGGGTAATTTAATTATGAAA
This sequence comes from Larix kaempferi, assembly GCA_027924585.1. Classification (NCBI taxonomy): domain Eukaryota; kingdom Viridiplantae; phylum Streptophyta; class Pinopsida; order Pinales; family Pinaceae; genus Larix; species Larix kaempferi. The sequence continues at coordinate 7,765,837 of BSBM01000924.1, forward strand.
ATATCTAAATCCTCTAGATGCTTTGTGAATGTTCAATTATAGATCAATATATCATCAAAGAAAACCAAACAAAATTTCAAGTGTACTTACCAAACACCTTATTTGACATTAAAAATTAAAACATTGCAAGAGCATTGCAAAGTCTAAATGGAAGCACCCGAAATTAGAATTGTGCTTGATGAGTCTTGAATGTAGTATTATATTGGTCCCAAAGTAGGATAAGTATCTACTAGGAGATTGAACGGAGGTCAATATTAGAAAATATCTAGGCTTCATGTAGCTCATCCATCAAATCATCAACACAACAGGGCATGGAAAATTTATTAGTGACAATGATTCAAGTGAGTGCTCTTTAGTCAATACAAAGGTGGTGATAACCATCTACTTCTCATTCCAATACAACTAGGGTGGCACAAGGAATTTTGCTAGGAGTTATGATCCCATATTCTAAAATCTCCTCCAAGAACCTTTCAATTTTGGACTTTTGGAAATACCTAGAGAAATAAGGGTTCACCACTAAGGGGATCTTAGTTGGGGTCTAGCTTAATAACATGTTATATTCCCTAGTCAAGAGGATGGAATCTAGGCATTTCATGGAATACTATCTTATAATTTTGAAGTACAATATAGAGTTTAGAAGCACAAATCACGGAGGGGGAATTGTTTTCATGCAATACAAGTGGGCCATGAAGCCAAAGCAATCTTTCTTAAGAATTTTGGACATGTTCTTCAAGTCCACAATTTGGATTCTCTTAGGTTTTAGGACCTTGAGAGTCGCCTCATGACCCTATTGTACTAAGGAGAGGAGTTTATCCCAATGTTTAGTAGAATAGGTTCCTATAGAATTAATACATTAAACACCCAAAACAACATCAAGGCCCCCAACATTTGTGACATGAAAATCATCATTGGGGCTATATTATTCCACATAAAGTTCCACCTTGTGCACACACTTTCACACTAAATATTTTTATGGCCTAGTAAGATGATGGGGAAGAATTAAAAATTATCTAAATGGAGGCCCAAATTCTTTACATGTTTCTTATCAAGAATATTTTATATATTTTTGGGGTTAATCATATCAAGGAATTATTATTTTAAAACATGGGCATCAAATTTGAAGGTATCAAGCTGATGCAACCCATGCATAGCAGCAAGGACATCGAGTTCCTCTTGATTCTAATGATGGAGGGGAGTGGTATTGCAAATGGGATCCATTTTCATGTTTTTTATGAAGATATTTATTTTGAGATATTTATATGAAACCACCTTCTCTAAGTTTTTGTTGTCATATACGAAATTGGCATAACTAATCTTGATCCATAATTGAGGGGCTTATATTCCACTCACTTCACCAACACTTATACTATGTGGAATAAAGGTATGGTTTTTGTTTTTTGTGTGATTTAAATATCTCTTAGTCCTTTCTAATGGATGCAAGGACTCTATTTTTGGTGGAATTCTAAATGGATTAATTCTCTGCAACACTATTCAAAGTTAATTATAAAGATTCTTCCCCTTTGTAACCTGCACACAAGATACTGGAAGACAATGCAATGACAAATGAATATTTGATTTTAAGATCCTCGATTCTTAGTCTTATGAAAATATCCTTTGTCTCTAGAATGTTTTACGGGGCTCTTTTACTCAATGCAAATATGAATGCAACTTCTCTGTTCACTATGAACTTTGTATTCAGGTCTAGATGCACTACTCACTTTATGCTTGCATGGGTATCCTTGCTCTGCTAATATTTCCAGGACCAACACTCCATACAATGTATTTTAATATCCATGTATGATGAAGGTTGTAGGTAATGGATGCAACCTATGCGTAACTATTGGCAATTCTAAGAATGGAATAAGAACAAAATGTTTTTATCCTCTTCAACATTTCCAACAATGCCATGAATAAAAAATATAATGAAAGGAAGTTTTGAACTGAACTTGGGGCCAATAGTTATATCAATCCTTTGGTTGTAAAGAAGCTTTATCCACTGCTAAAAATTTCTTGGACAATTAAATAGACACCTGGGCAATGACAAAAACATTCCAACAATGATAAAAATGCCTAGCCACTTCTAAAAACACCCAGGAAACAAGGAAAACATCTAAAAATGTATAAAAATGCCCCATGAAATGATAAGTTCACCCACAAAGTTATAAATTTTCCCCATGGAACCCAAATTCGGTCTAGGCAAAGATAAATTCACCCAGATATGTACGAAAAAATCCCATGCAATTATAAAAACACCCCATGCAAGACAAATTTTCCCTAGGTAGTCAGTATTTCTTAAAAATACAATTTAGAAACTCGTATACAAGTGAAACAGTTCTAGAATCAAGTCCATTTATCTCTAATATTCTAGAAACATCCAATAGTGGTAGTTTACTAGCTATTGGAAACTCCAATGGTCAAGGGAAACCAAAAATATGCATAAATTCAAAGCTATGATTATTAATTTAGTTCCCATACATTATCATTGTCATTTAGTAGCCATTAAAAATACAGAGACTCTAAATCATAGTAGAAAATAAGTGGCAATAAGGAAAAAAAACACACAATAAATTACACAACATGGGACACTGATATTTTACCTTGGAGACCCAAAAGGGAAAACCAACTTGAATGGGGCGTAGTCTTATTTCGACAATATTCATTGCAATTCATTACTTATGGCTCTCTCTCGCATTCTCTCCTCCTATCCAAAAAAAAACCTAGAGAGTGAAAATGCAATGAGATATAGGAGAGCTGGGGATAATGGGAAGGCCAATAACCATGGCCTTTAATTTTCTCATTCCCTCTCTCCCTTTTCTCTCCTAATTTGTTTTCTTGTTTTCATTTAATCTATTTTTCCTCTCACATTTGTCTCATTCATTTTCATTTGTCTTTTTTTTATTGTACAATGTTTTCTACATTATCTTTCATACATTTAATTGTCGAATTTATTTGCAAGTACTCAAGTTTGCACCATTTTCATTCAAATTCATTTCAGATCACACCTCCCCATTGAGAGGCTTTTGGTGTCCAAAATATCAAGGAAACCAATATAGATCAATGTGCCTTATGTCTGCTTCTCCAAAACATGGGCTCTAGCTCTATCTCTTGGATACAAATATGAATCTGGTTCATGGCTCTAGCTACTAGCTCTTTTGTTCCCACTGCAAAAGTATTCTCATTGACTCTTACCTTTGTGAAATCACCTTATATAAACTCTAGATTAAACATCCATTCACATATCACTCTCAGAATTGGAGGTGTTCCATCTTGGCAGTTCAACAAATCCAATTCAAATGATGATCTCTGCTTGTTCATTAAAATTTTGAAAGGGCAAAATTTTTCCCATGGGCTATTTTTCCATGTAGGCATTTCATGGAATACTATTTTATAATTTTGAAGTGCAATAGAGATTTTAGAAGCACAAATCACAAAGGGGGACTTGCTTTCATGCAATACAAGTGGGCCATGAAACCAAAGCAACCTTTCTTAATAATTTTGGACATGTTCTTCAAGTCCACAATTTGGATGCTCTTAGGTTTTAGGACCTTGAGAGTTACCTCATGAACCTAATGTACTAAATATAGGAGTTTATCCAAATGGTTAGTAGAATAGGTTCCTATAGAATTAATCCATTAAACACCCAAAAAAACATCAAGGCCCCCAACATTTGTGACATGAAAATATCATTGGGGATATAGTCTTCCACATAAAGTTCCACCTTGTGCACCACACTTTCACACTAAATATGTTTATGTCCTAGTAATATGATGGGGACGCATTAAAAATTATCTTAATGGAGGCCCAAATGCTTTACTGTTAGGATATTCCTATACTCCATCCTAGTCCTACTAGCATTTCCATTATTTGCATTTTGATGAGTGTCTACCTGGCGGAGTAAATTCCCAAATGCAAAATGATACTCTAAGAGAGGGGCTTTTCACACTGGGTCAAATTTTTTACACTTGTGGGGAATCGAAACCATGGGTGTCAATTAATGACTGGGATGGAAATGGTTTGCACACCCATGGACAAACATGCTATTCATGGTGATGATGTTGATGGTACATTAAGGCCATGAATGAGGGCCCTATGGTTATCAAAAGGAATACTAGGAAATGCAATATAAATGGAGGGTAAATAGTGTCTACATGCTATTTTTCAGAATGATTCCTGCGGTAGGGTGCATGACCCCTATTGCTAGAGCTTGGAGTTTTATTCTTATACTGGAAAAACAAAAGCTCCATATTGTCTTGATCGAGATCTTGCGCATATGCCGCATATACCCAAGTGCAGTAAAGAACATAACCAAGGTATTGATAATGCAGAAATCATATAACCAAAACATTGCATACCTATGGGGTACTTGGATAGGAAAATAGTGTCATGGTGACATTGGTGGGAATCCAGATTGGTTGGTTCCATGTTAAAGAGATTAAAGTGTTGGTCATCATGGTGTGAACGGTTTTGGAAACGGAGTTGAGGTTTGTCCGTGGCATCAATTAGAAGTTTGGGTCAAATGAGTATAAAATAGGGGTGGGGTACACTTTTCAAAATCATTTGTACTTTGTGCCACCGACCTCCTAGAGTGCATTTTGAGTGATTCTGGGAGATTCAGTGCACCGTTCGTGGAGCTGCGAGTTCCATGTATGCCTCACCCTTGTACTCTTGAGTTTTATCTGGGTAGAATTAGGTTTAGGGGTCCCCTATTGGCCAGGGGTCCTTTTTGGTCTTTATGTATGATTTCTATGCAAGGTTACGTAGTCAGGTTATGTGCAAGGTGACAATTCAACACCTCATTGGCGATGGAGTCGGAGAATGCATTGTCGTTTCTTGGTATATGTGTGAAAGTTATGGTTTCAAACTGTCTAATAAGAAGGTGCACTCGCAAAAAATTTTGGAAGAGGAGCGGGTTGCGGACATGGAATACATTATTCAATTACAATACGACAAGTTGTGAGTCGAGGTGCACTTGTAAATGGTGAATTCCTAGGTGTATGGAATCACTTAGTAGACCTATTACGGCATCGTACTCTGCTTGGTTTTTTGTTAGTGACCCGAAGCACACCTCGCTGGTGTGGTGGAGTGCATTGGAGGGTGAATATATAACCCACACAGCAGATGCTAGATGTTTGTACCATCAACTGGCACCATCTACATATCCTATGTAGATTTCTGACTGGGAGGCCATCTGCATTAAAGAAGAGAGGTAGTTTACTTTCTAATTTGAGATAATGGGAAATGAAAGTAAATTTTTGACACAAATAATAATATTAACAGTGGGTGATGGATGTCTTATTTGTGTCACAAGGGGGAAACCCCCTGTTGATTTGCTAACTTTTGGGTAAAGCTTGCAAGTGGTTTATGTCTTCATCGGAAGACAAGGAATCACTGCAAGTGAGAATATCGGCTAAAGGTGATTCAACATTGATGGTATCTGGTAAGATCATTGTTCACTTCCTCAGTTGGTAACCTTTGCAAGGCTATACTGAGGGGTTGTAATTGATATTGTATTCTCATTAGTTCAAGACGAGTTTTTCATTCGGCATGCATAATGGAGAATTGAAAGGAGAAGTGGGTGGTCTCTCCACAAGATCGACAAGGTCTTGGTATGTGTGGACGAAAGCGTTCTATATTTCTGAGTGTTGATTTTCTCCATTATGTGTGCGATTACGCTAGGAGGGAGCATATGTGTGGAATTCCCACAGGAAGAGCATTCATCGTGTGGTGGTGTTGTCGTAAGATTAGATGGTTCTTGTGACGTTATAGGCTCTACCACGTTTTCGGCAGCTAGCGCAACTTCTGTGGGAAATGTGATTGACGATGTCGCTGATGTGGTGATTACGTTAATGGATGATACATCTTAGATTAATAAGGAAAGTTCCTAAATCATTACTTGAGTAAGACGAACTATTTCCAATGCCTCTTGATATCGAGGGAGTTCGGGGAAATGGTGCGTTTAGTGCCCATACTGAGTGCATATGGAACATGCGTGGATTGTATGCAATATTTTGGACTTAGATGTGGGCGAGGGAGGTGTACCCCATTTCACCATTGGTGGAGCCTTGGTGAGGCTAATAGTGGTGTTGAGTAGATTCCTTCACTCTGGTAGAGAAGAACATAGATTGGTTGTGTGGCCTGGATTTCCGCAAAGAGAACAAGGTGGTGTGAGCCTTTGATGGGCAGTATTGATCACAGTTGGGGATTTTAACTCCTGATGGTTGATTCCCCTTGCTTTAGGCTTTGTGGTTTCTATTGAATTAGAGGTAGGGTTAGGTAATAGGGGACCTTTCAACTTCGGTTGTTTGGTTCCCCCATTAACGGTCTTAGTGACTACCAATTGTGGTGTAGTTACGGATGTCATAGATTGGGCTATCGTAACCAAATATGGTACAGGCCTTGTAGTCGTAATGGCCGAAACAGAGAGAAACTCGTAATGGGAAATTGGTTTGGAAGACATCTCTGGGAAGGGTGGTGTAAGGTACCAAACCGAGATTCCCAAAGTTATCCCAGGTAGATTTAATTGAGCCATAACCAGTGTTCCTTGTACACCCATGGGAGGATACAAGAATGGGATTTGAAATATCGGTGGTACCGATGGAATCAACATTTTTTCAATGCCATGGCTTAGCGGTGGTGCTGATGATGGTGTTGAGGTAGAGGCGGCTCCATTTTCAGCGGTGAAAATTGTGCACATTAGGCCATCGGTTAATGTAGGGATATTAGGTGTTGGTCCTGAATATACTCCTAACAAATTGGATTCCTTGTACATATCGAGGAAAATTACAACATATGGTTGATCATCGCCCAGTATAATCGGTACTACATTGTCAAGGTAGCTTGTGGTATTAGGGTCAAAGTAGTTAAGCTGGTCGAAGGTAACTACCTTCCCATTTAATGTAAACATCATGATACAGAAGACTAAGGAGGAAACCGCCTTCATGGTGTACATGTAACTACTCCCTAAGAGGATGTTGTAGTCGATTTTTGTGTCGACTACTTCGATATCGATCATAACCATCTTTCCCCCCAGCTCTATGGGGAAATTTTGGTACAATCCTCTTGGTTGGGATGGTATCCCATCATACATGCGAAAATAAATAGACGAGGGGACCATCTCAAGAGATCCTAATCGTTTCCAAACTTTTGCAGACATGACACAAGTGGATGCGCCTTCGTCTATGATACATCGATGGATCATGACATTCTTTATATTAATTGGAACTTTAAATGTGACTGACAACGATACTCGCGGATCACCTTTGTCGAGATCAAAGGTCAATAGGTTCAAGTTGGAAGGGTCGACAGCACCAAGTGCATTGATTAATTCCTTTCTCTGTGTTGGGAAATATTGTAACACTTGTAATGTGGACATAATTGTAGGGGATTGAGCCAAGTCGTCCACAATACTGTAATTATGGGCGAATTTCATGTGAGGGTTATTAGGGGAACGCCGAAGTGGAAATTTCAGGATCCGTGGGATTTGTTCGATATTCGAGTGTGGTATCTATAGAGGCCCCCCCAAAGGGATAGGAATGTCTTCCACTTGGGGGGTGGAAGGCCTGTCATAACCTCTAGCTCATGTTTGAAGGTTTATGTCCAACGTATATATATTTCAGAAAGAATCGTCGCCAAGCGGGTGAGGGTCTTGTTGTTGTGTGACTACCCCTTGATTGGAAAAGGGTTGTTGTAACACGGTGGTTTGTGGTTGGGGAGGATTCTCTACCTATGGGGGGTTTTCCATCGTATTCTTTTTGGATTCCACTAACTATTGATAGTCGGGGATAAGAGGACAATGATGTGTGTAGTGACCATAATCGTTGCAAATGGAGCATCAATAATTTGTTCTGAGAGTGGGATTCTTCCTTTGTTTGGGGGGATTGTTAGTCCCTGTATTTGGATCACCTGTAGTCTCATTTTTCTGGGGAGGGAAATTTCCCCCCTTGTCTCGGATGTTGATTATGTTTGTTCTTACATTTCTTCTTCCCCCGAGTCTGTGGATTCCGGGAGTTTCCAACATTCAATTGCTCATATTGTTGATCTTGTTTAACATAAGAGGGTTGAAATAGGTTGACCCTCATGTGGGGGCCAGGTTGCTGACCAGTTGGGCATGGGAAAGGATAGTATGGCTTATATCCTGGTGGTGGGATAAATGGCGGTGTAGGAACCATCATTGCTTGGGTAAATTTTGTGTAATGTCCCTAATTTGAAATTTTTCACAATTTGGCCAAATTTCGAACCTTGGACTAGTGAAATCCAAAACTGTCCCAAATGACCCCAAATGGTTTTGAATTATGTATGGAAAGGATTGAGGTGTCTTATTACACACTAATGCGGCTATTAGATTCTTGGACACTTTTAAAATACTTCAGAAACTTTCATTTACAATTGGAGAATGAAATGCAAAAATACTAGGAAAATTGATGTTAAAAGCCCCAAGGGTAGATGACTCTTTTGGCTTCCCAAGTGATGTACGACCCTCCCAAATTTTTAATATGAGGCTTGAATATGTTAAAGGACATCAAGGAAAACATGTGTGCAGAAACATATCAGGTTTTAGGGTCGAATAGGTCTCCCAAAGGACAACATCTTCTAGAGTATATAATTTGGGTGAAAATGGTAGATAAGGGGTCTTGAATCTATGTCACAAACTATAGTAACACTTTAGAGGTATGCATATATTATTTGGGAAATCAATTTAAATCCATATGAAGCTCATAAAATAGACAAAAATATCACAAATATATGATATAAAACAGGTGCAATATCATCCCAAAATCACCATGAAAATACTATGAGGGAAATGGCTCGAATCTCAGTTTTAATTGGAAATATCACATGAAGTACTTGGTATTTTGAGATGTGTCTCTCATGATATGTCTATTACAGAGTTATGTAGAAACTAACATGTCCATAAGGTCGAAATATAAATCCTCCATTAGCTATATGCAACAAGAAGTGTGCCATCACACTTTTACATGACGTTGAGAGAAAGAGGAAACTAGCTCGAATATCAATGTTACTTGGAGAAACAATACATGAAGTGCTTAGTATTTCAAGTTGTGTCTCTCATGATATATACATTACATAGTTATGCATCCATTAACAAGTTCATAAGGTCTAAACAACAGCCTTCCATTATCTATATGCAACAAAGAGTGCGCTATCTCACTTTACATGAACATTCAAGAGAAAGATAGTAGAATGAGGATAGAGAAGAATGAGAGAATATGAACTCAAACTCAGATGGGGGTTGAACCTGCATCAAAAAATATCCATGAAGATCTATTGAAAGGTATGAATGTACTCTCCATAAACCAACTTGGATGGGAATATTGCACCCTCGAAATTGGTTCTAAGGCATGGATGATGAACATCCACCGTGCAAGGGCAAGCTTGAAGCTCTCCCAAATTGCAAAGATGAAAATAAAAAATGACCAAAATATGCTCCATTTCGACTTGGCCTCCTTTTAATAACTTTATTTGACTCATTTACCTCCTTAGAACTCAAATTATCTCCTAATTACTCATGAACTTTGAATTAGTGGGAGTTATGACCCTTCATTGGCCCCACATAACGCTTGCCTCATATTTTGTCTCCAACTTCTCCATGAATTCGAATTGGGGAATATTTTGGATGCTTTGGAGATGTGTAACTCTTCTCATGCACCCTCTTGGTCTATTTTTATCTCTTACATTGTCATAGATGTCATAGAATATGTCATAATTGTCACAGGTGTCATAGAATCTATCATAAGTGTCATAATGCTTGTCATAGCTGTCATAGAATCTATCATTGCCTATTTTTAGCCCTATGACTCTTCCTCTTCCTTCATGAATGTTACCTCTTCAATTCCAACTCAATTTGGAGATGGATCCATGTTTAAAGGAGGAATATTCTCTCATGTGGACCCCACATGTCCACTTATGCGCCCCCGAGTCCAACTAGGACCTAATGCCACTTCATTTTGGAGCATTTAACATCTATTCCATAATTTATTGGCCTTTTGTTTTCACCATCAATTTAGGATATTGAATTTTCATGAGAAACTATAGACCATGGGGTTAAATGTCAATATTTTAATTCTTCCACATAACCCTTAGGAATAGGGTAGGCCAACTTAATTATTTATCTAAAAACCATTTAATTGGGGACATGAAAGTCCTCCCCACCCATTATTTCTTGTCCTCAATGAATTTCAAAAATGGGATTTGAAGAACCTGCTTTCTTTCCAAAACTTTGCTTCCAAAACTTTGAGTAGTGGCACTCATTTACTCTTTCATATTTTGCAAACCCTTTCTGAACTTTCAACCCTTTTTCCCACTATATAATTCTTTGAAGTTGCCACTGAGTTTCCCAACTTTGTGTCTTCAAGATTACATGAAAATTTTAGAGAGGAACCACCATGCTTGTTGCTTCACTACTTTGATTACAATCACCTTCTGAAGTGGTGACTCAATCTCCCATACTACTTGTCTCCCCCAAAAATTGAAACCAATGAGACCAAAAAATGATCCCATGGTCCCAAATGATCCTGATACATGCATGGTGTGAAATTTCTATTATGAAATGCCATGAACACCAAGCATGTCAATATTGAATCCATCTCTCAAAAGGTGTCCCACATAGGAAACTGGAACACTGCTCTGCAAAGATGAACTCAAACAACTAAAGGTTGGCTTTGTCTCTCAAACCAACAATCGAACTGCTGCTCCAAGTGAGATGAAACCAAGCAACACCGGGATCTCATTGCTTGTATTGCATTCAAAAATATAGGCATACTCTACCACAAAAACTTGCAGGAAAAATATTTCCCATATCCCACTGCCTTAGTTGCAAATATTTAAGTGGCAGTGTCACATGTGGAAAAATAACATTCCAAAGAATTCCAGGATCCCATTGTCTCATCTGCATCTTTCCAAACATCAGTAACAACAATAAAAACTCATCACTATGAAAAATGCAAGGAAGGATGTAAAGATCATACCACCACACTAGAAGTTCGACATTTCCAATTCACAATTGAAACTTTGAGGGCCCTTGCATCAAAATATGAACTTCTTCAAGGTTGGGCCGAGACAAAGAGAGACTCTCCATCATGAAATACATATCCTGAAAGTGAGTTTGGATGCAAACAAGTCTCCCTCAATCAACCAAATAGTCCTCATGTGCCAAATGCACACAAGAATCAAGAGTGAGACCATTGAAGCTCAAAGGAAAAGGGTGAAAGTCCCATGTCTCATCACCAAAAGAGTAGGAATCATCCAACAAGAAAATATGTCCATATTGATCCAAAAGAATGTAATATGCAACAAAATAATCAGCCATGTGTTCTTTAATCCAAGAAGTGAATGAAGAACCTCCACTACAATTTAAACCACTTAAGGAGCAAAGAAAACAATGAGCCTTCAAGGGGCTCTCAGAAGTATCATCTGTGCATCCATGGATATGCATATCATCAAGAAATAACAAAGGATGTTGCTGCCAATAAAAATGTGCTCCAATCATACATCTCTTCACCCAAGTATTGGATGAATTTCCTCCAACATCAATTGAACTAAGCAAGGAGCAAAGAAAATCATGAGTCTTCAAGTGACTCAAGTGAACATCATAGGTGCATCCATGTATATATGTATAATCATAAGGTAACAAAGGATGCTGCTGAAAATTTAAATAATAAGGTGCTCTAGTCATGTCATCATCAAAAGGAGAGATAGGAGTTTTATACTCCTCAGGTGGCACCATTAGAAAGAAATCTTTCACCCAATTTTCATCCCCAATTGACGTGGCTGAAAAAAAAGTAGGGGGTGAAGAATTATGAACCAACCTTAACTCTTTGCAACTCTTACCCATCAAAATTTTTAATGAATATTCTCCATAATTGGCTGGTCCAACTATTGTGATATCATGTGCCTCCTCCAAGGCTTTGCAACTCTCACCATGAGGCAACTCATAATCCCTTTGAAGAAGAACAAGTGCTTGTCTTCCTTCTTGTTTGAGTGTAGCCTCTTCAAGCACCTACATATCAACATGTACCTCATGTTACACCATCACATGAGGTTCTTCCTTTGTAACATAAATCCTTTCAGCCATTTAATGATTGTATGATATGTAGGAGGGTGTAAAGGACCTTTGCAACCTCTCTTGAAGTTTCTCAATCTGCACCATATATTTTTGGAGTGCATTGTGGGTGGACTCCAAATCATTTGAGAGCTTGTAATTATCTTCTGCATCCTTCAAGGTTATTCCATGATACAAACCAACAAGCTCAATTAAATAATCTCTATCAGAAATCAAATTTAAAAAATTACCTTTGGTGTCCAACATTTCCTTCTGGATTTTCTCCATGTCTTCAAGGGAAGATTTCTCCTCCACACACCAACAAAGTTTCGAAACCAATGCATGTGTGTCATGGAGAGTTTTCAAGGCCTCTTGAATCTTCTTTTCATCCATCTTCAAGGACCCTTCAATAAAATGAGGCTCTTGCAAATGAACCTCCTCATCTTCTTCCTTCTGGCTTGGACCAACTTCATGAAGCTCCAGTGGTGATGGGGAAGTTGATATTGGCTCTTCTTCAACTTCTACAAGGTATTAATATCCATATTGAATGGAACTTTAGCTTGCATCAACACTTTCAAGATTGATCTCTATGTCACCAACATAGAGTTGTGAGCACCCACCAGTAGGTACTCCTTCATAGTTCAAGCATCCATCAATAGATGCTCTTTGATTCATGTCCAAAGTAGAGTGTGTCTCAGAATGATATTCAATATTTTCAATGGAACCTTCTTCATGCTCATCTGATTTTTCTTCATATTTTTTCAGATTCACTTGGGAGTGACTTTCGACCCTCTTCATGTAATGCTTCTTCTAATTTACCTATTTTAGAACTAGGTGTCTCATGGGTCTCCTCCTTTTCACTCAAACATATATGATTTTCTCTCCAAGGTATTTTGCAAGAAGGGCATAGACCTTTCTTCCCTAACTCCATGTATTCATTCTTGGACCTATATACAAACACCCAATCGACAAAGTCTTCCAAAGGAATGGTATTTTGTATATCTCCCTTCAAAGCAAGATATGCTTGATATTGTTGAGGCAAGGTTTTACATGTTACTCTCAATATTTCTAATTCATTCATAGGATTAGCCTTTGGTGGTATGAAACATTCATCTTAATCAGACATAGGGTCATATGAATAACCTTCATTCCTTATGAAATTGTAATAAGTGTTGCATGATGGCACCTCTTCCTCATACCATTCACATTCTTCTTCATATTGCTCACAATCATCTTCATATTGCTCATAAGAATTGTACTCATAGGAGTCATCACAATAATAGGACGTGTCTGCAAATTCTTATTCAATGGATTATATTAATGCACAGGTTCAAGGACCATGCTCTAATACCACTATAATGTCGCTAATTTGAAATTTTACAAAATTTGGCCAATTTTTGAACCTTGGACTAGTGAAACCCCAAACTGTCCCAAATGAACCCAAACGGTTTCGAATTATCTATGGAATGGATTGAGGTGTCTTAGGAAACACTAATTCATCTATTATATTCTTGGACACTTTTAAAAGACTTCATAAACTTTCATTTACAACTGGAGAATGAAAGGAAAAAATACTAGTAAAATCGATGTTAAAACCCACAAGGGTAGATGACTCTTTTGGATTCCCAAATGTTGTACGACCTTCCCAAAATTTTAATATGAGACTTGAATATGTTAAAGGACATCAATTAAAACATGTGTGCAAAAATATATCAGGTTTTAGGGTCAAATACGTCTCCCAAAGGACAACAGCTTCTAGAGTATATAATTTGGGTGAAAATGGTAGACAACGGGTCTTGAATTTATGTCACAAAATATAGTAACACTTTAGGGGTATGCATACATTATTTGGGACATAAATTAAAATCCATATTCAGCTCATAACATAGACACAAATATCAAAAATATATGATATAAAACAGGTGCAATATCATCCCAAAATCACCACGAAAATACTATGAGGAAAATGGCTCGAATCTCAGTTTTAATTGGAAATATCACATGAAGTACTTGGTATTTAGAGATGTGTATCTCATTATATGTCTATTAAAGATTTATTCAGAAACTAACATGTCCATGATGTCAAAATAGAAATCCTCCATTAGCTATATACAACAATAAGTGCGCCATCACACTTTTACATGGCATTGAGAGAAAGAGGAAACTAGCTTGAATACCAATGTTACTTGGATAAATAGTACATGAAGCACTTAGTATTTAGAGTTGTGGCTCTCGTGATCTATCCATACATATTTATGCATCCATTAACAATTTCATAAGGTTGAAACAATAGCCTTCCATTATCTATATGCAACAAAGAGTGCGCTATCTCACTTTGCATGAACATTGAGAGAAAGATAGTAGAATGAGATAATATGAACTCGAACTCAGATGGGGGTTGAACCTGCATCAAAAAATATCCACGAAGCTCTGTTTAAAGGTATTAATGGCCTCTCCATCAACCAAATTGTATGGGAATCTTTCACCCTCGAAATTGGTTCTAAGGCAGGGAGGATGAACATCCACCATGCAAGGACAAGCTTGAAGCTCTCCCAAATTGCAAAGATGCAAATAACAAATGACCAAAAGCTGCTCCATCTCGACTTGGACTCATTTTAATAACTTTAGTTGACTCATTTACCTCCTTAGAACTCAAATTATCTCCTAATTACTCATGAAATTCGAATTAGTGGCAGTTATGACCCTTCATTGGCCTCACATGACACTTGGCTCATATTTTGTCTCCAAATCCTCCATGAATTCGAATTGGGGAACCTTTTGGATGCTTTGGAGATGTTTAACTCCTCTCATGCGCCCTCTTGGTCTATTTTTATCTCTTACATTGTCATAGATGTCATAGAATCTGTCATAAGTTTCCTAGGTGTCATAGAATTTGTCATAAGTGTCATAATGCTTGTCATAGTTGTCATTGAATCTGTCATTGCCTATTTTTAGCCCTATGACTCTTCCTCTTCCTTCATGAATGTTATCTCTTCCCTTCCAAATCGAATTTGAGGACAGCTCCATGTTTATAGGAGGAATATTCTCTCATGTGGACCCCACATGTCCACTTATGCGCCCCCAAGTCCAACTAGGACCTAATGCCACTCATTTTGGAGCATTTAACATTTATTCCATAATTTATTGGCCTAATTTTCCACCATCAATTTAGGATATTGAATTTTCATGAGAAACTATAGACCTTTGGGTTAGATAACAATATTTTAATTCTTCCACATAACCCTTAGGAATTGGGTAGGCCAACTTAATTATTTATCTGAAAACCATTTAATTGGAGACATGACAGTTTGGCTATGTAGGACTATACGGTCCATACTATAATTGATCAACTGATGGTGTTGGTACCAGTGTAGGGGGTACTCACGCAGGTGGCATGGATGGGTAATACGGAACCATGTTCAATGGCACCGATGTGTTAGGAGGATCCTTTCCTAGATGGGAAATGGACCTAGTAAGACCATCTGTTGAATGTGACAAGCCCGAAGGTGTAGGATCCAACGACCGATGTCGAGGGGAATCAGGGAGGATTGTGTAAAGGTAGGTAGATTGTGCATATATGAGGTCGAAATGTTGTGCTTTCAGAATGGCCTCCTCCTTGCTTTGTGGCATGGAGGTGGCGACGTCTTTAGCTATGGCGGGTTGGAGAGATTTGATAAACCAATCCAACAAAAAGGAAGGTTGTATTTCGATCTTGCATAGTGTGTGGCATCTATGCCACTCATGGATGTGGTTCGCGATGTGGGTGGAAGTCTTTTGACAAAAATCAGTGATAATATCGAGGACTAGATCATGTTGGATTGGAAGTTGAAAGTACGTAAGAAATGTGGTGGCCAATGTCGCAAATATGGAGTGGGTTCCACTTTCTAGGTTTACGTACCATTTTGTTGTCGTGGCGGTGAGGGTACGTTGGAAGAGGTGCAACCTTACGGGTTCATACACTATGTTGTTAGATGAGCACCATAAGTGGAAAGACATAATGTGGTTGGTAGGATTGCCTCCCTGTTTTCCTTCGAATTTGGGAATGTCGTAAGGAAGCTTTTCTGGCATAACTGACCATGTTGCATCATGATAAATGGGATCATTAGTCAGTTTGGCCAAATCGGGTAGATTTAAACTAGATATTAATGGTAAGATAGGCACAACTAGTCTTGCCACTATATGTGGGATGTGATTTACACAAGGGGGAGACCCAAATGGTGTTGTAATCAATGGTTTTTCTCCTATGAGAGAGGATGGGTCGATTGGAACCAAGGGATGTCCAAGGGGAGAAGCAAGCAGGGTATTGCTTCCAATGGGGGAAGAAGTGGTGTAAGTAATAGTTTCTCCGAGAGGATAAAATGTGCCTAGCAAGTCCTGGCCTCAACTAGATGATCCTATCAATGTAGCCTAGGAGCAGCCCCAGCTAGGGTACCTTCCTTGTGAACCACGGGAAGAAAGTGTAATAACACCCCTCGAGAGAGGGGATAGGCCTTGCAGTCCATGATATTGTCTTAGGATGTTGTTTTGTTCCTCAATGGTGAAGGAGTTGTCTCAAATGAGAGTGATAGTGGAATTTAAACACAATTGAACAAATTTAAAAATATGCCAACCACAACATATGTAAAATGGTGTGATAAGAGAGTGATATGTGCAATTTCGGTTTCAGTGCATGAGCTCCCACATGTAGGTTCTTTTTATAACGTATTTAGTGAACTTGTAGTTAAAAAAGAAAATAAATGTAAATTCCCTAGAATACCTAATGTCCTTCCTCTCAAATGTAACTGGGCCTCCCAAAAGCACAATTGATGGTGATAATGGTATCCACTCACCAATCGACTGGTGGAGGTAACAAAGGATCTATTTCTATCGGCAATGGGGCCAATGTTTTGATCAAGAAGACTTGGAAAAACCTCCCAAAGGAAATAACTAACTTCAAGAGTCAATTTCACTTACAATTGCTCCTTGTTTATATCCTAAGTTGGGCCACTAAGATACCTTGTGTCAAGTGTGTATTAGTGGTTCATCCTGCACGGTATAGTGCCATCTCCCTACAACAAGTTGAGTGGCTTGTAGGGGAGAATAGGGTAGTTATACCTCGACTTTCACCTCCTTGGTAACGGCGCACTTCTGATCCAGGTTTTATTTTAACACTTGCTTATAGCAGGATTTTGTAAGTACCATATGAGACAACAATGCTACATTTCAAAATATCACTAATGAAACTAGATTAGTGAGCATTAATGGATTCCTATCCCAATCAATCTTACCTAGCTAAAATATTGTTTTGTGACCTCCTGTGGAGAATTTTAATTGGTTAAGACAATTACAATGTTGATTTTAAGCGGTTTGAGTTGTTCACTTATGGAGTGTAAGAGAGGTATTTCACGTCCCTACATTTCTGATTCACCAAGCTCACAAGAAGTGCAAGGTGAAGAGCATACTTGGATCAGAAGAGTCTTTAGGTCTCTTAGTGTGTGCTAGTGGTGCAAACACATGTGATGAAAGCAAAAAATGATTTTATCGGAAAATTAAATGAAAGATTATGTCAAGTAATGTGTACTTTTAACTCTAAGAGATGCTCATAGCGCTTCACAAAATCAAATATTCTAACTACTAGACATGTCTGCAATGGAGGTATTTCACACTTCTCACCCTTTTTTCTGATTCACCAAGCTCACATGAAGTGCGAGGTGAAGAACATACTTCAGGAGACAAGTGTCTTTAGGTCCTTGCTTGTGTGCAAAAATTGTTTTCTACACTAGCAATACTACTAAAAACACCATGTTGATTGATGCATAAACAAGAAATGGTCTTGAATACTAGTGACAACAATGGGGCCTGTTGAAAGCCTCAAAGTTGGTTACCTAGGTAAGTTTCAAGAGGTATGTACTCGTTACTTCCTAATATTGGTCTAGGTGAACTAATTACTAAAAAATTGAGTAATTATGCGAATTAGACTTAATTTAAGTTCACTAGTGAGCAGTATTTGGACTGTCAAACTAAGTTATGCAGATAAAAAGCAAATAAATGACAATAGAATGGCCAAACCACATGCTACCTAATGGAGCGCACAGATTAATACAAAATAGACATGTGAGTAATACACTAACCTTCCGCGCAGGTGCAGTGATTAGTGTAGCATGGGTATCACACTGGTAACATGCATTGTGTGCATGATTGTCCGAGTCGTTTCTATGTTGTCAGTGCAGCAGAGACGCCGAGAACCATGTGGCTGTGTAAAAATATCTTGCGGTCATGATGGGGCCAAATTTTGGAAGTAAGAGGTAGAATACCTAATCTCCTGCAAGTGGCAAATATCTAGAATTACATACCTAGCATAAAACAACCTAGTTTAATAAGAAATGAAAAAAAATAAGTATGGTCGCCATTAGAATTGTTGTGGAAAAAATTGCACAAGTGCACTCTTCCACTTGGTAAGGGGCTAAGCCTTGTATGTTGTAGCAAGGCCTCGGTCCTTGGATCCCCTTTTGGGTTTTGGTTGGTATTCCTCCAAGTGATCCTGCAAGAGATTGCTAGTGTAGTTCACATTCAAGCATAGAAATATTAATAAAAACAAAATGAAAGAGATGGGGGGGTAATGCAAACTTCAAAATCGACCAAAGATATGCTTAACCACTCTTGTATTTCCCAATGGAATAGCTATACAACTACTAGGAGGTGTGGGATTCAAGGGAAGCCAACAACCTCCCTTATGGAGGCCTTTCTTGTCCAAACTAAATGCTAAGTAGATGGAAGAACAATGGAGAGAAACACTTGCCCCTATATGGAAGGTGGCAAGGGAGCTTGGGAATGCTTTCCATGGTAGGAAATTGTGGGCTGTGAGGAAGCTCCAACTCAAATCTAGAAGCATAACCCTACTATGATTTTTCTCTACAAAATGCATGCCAATGGATTTCTTTTATAGGCCAAGAAGTTGCCAACAAACAATTAGATCCAAATGTGAAAACTCCTCCTTCATGAACTAGATACAAGGTACACAAGAGGGGATGATTAATGCGACCAAGTGTGTGAGGAGACGAATTCGTATCTTTGGGGAGGAATGAGCCTTCAATGTGCTGTTGGGAGTGAGTGGTCCCGTTGTTTTGACATAGCGTGACTATCGAAAGAAAATTTGTGTCGGTGTATCTCGGGCGTTGTTCAGATAACTTGCACTATAGCACGGGTCAACTAAGTATTACCCGCACTACCTTTTGTTTTGAGTATTCCTTGGCACTTATGGACTCATGCTGTGTTTTGGATCTATTGAGGATTCTTGTGGTGATATGCATTGTTTATGTTGATGACACCTTACTGGACGAATCGTCGAAATGTCTCATGTTTGTGATTTTTAGGCATTAAAAATGCCCAACAATGTTTAAAAAATCCGCAACCACTTCTCAAAATGCCCAAGAAACAAGGAAAATGTCCAGTAATGTATAAAAATGCCCCAAGCAATGATAAATTCTCCTAAGCGGTTATAAATTTTCCCTAGGGAACCCAAATTCGGTCCAGGCAAAGATAAATTCACCCATTTATGTATGAAAACGCCCAAGCAATTATAAAAACATCCCGGACAAGATAAATTCACCCTAGGCCATCAATAACTCTTAAAAATTCAATTTAGAAACTCTTACACAAGTGGAACAACTCTAAAATCAATTCCATTGATCTTTGAGCTCGGAGAAACATCCGATGGTGGTGGTTTACTAGTTGTTGGAAGCTCCAATGGTCAAGAAAAACATTGGATATGCATACATTCATGGCTCTTATTATTAATTCATTTCCCATACATTCTCATTGTCATTTAGTATCCATTAACAATACAGAGACTCTAAATCATAGTAGCAAATAAGTTAATGCAATAAGGAAAAAAACACAGAATAAATTACACACCATGGGACACCGATATTTTACCATGGAAATCCAAAAGGGAAAACTGTGAAATTGCCCACATAAGATCCAAAGAGATGATGTAAAGCTCACAATGAAAGAATTTAGGAATAATAGAAGAAGAGACAAGCAATAGAACTTAGATCCAAAGAAACTCTGATTGAGGCAGAATAATTACACATGTTTCTATTAACAGAATAATGAACTGGTAAATATACAATGCTGAGTATGAGGATTTGAATTCACTAGGAGGAATTCGAATTGGCCTTCATGCACAGATCCATAATCAGTGGAGAGTCATCAATGCCTAACTAGGAGTCCACCTTCTCATCAGTGAAGTCATCAATGCACAAGTAATGATCAACCGGGAGTCAAACTGAGTGTAATTGAATGTGGTTGGTGTAACTGGCACATGGAAGCGCTAATATAGTGAAGGAGGCTCAGTGGAGGGCGCCATAGGAGTTAACTGGAGTCAGAATGGTCAATCTAGTCTCATTGGAGGTCCAATAGAGTGATAAACTCAGTAAAGAGTCAGTTAAGCCTTAAATCAAGGGAATAACTGAAGATAACTCAATATAACTGAATATAACTGGACTGGTAGGTGAAGAAGGCGCCCTTGTCATGCAGTGAAGCAAAGGAGGGTGCATTAGTCACTGGGAGGCCTAGAAATGATCTGAAAGAAGCTCTGGGGGCTAGTTTGCTGAGGACTAGGTGCTGGGACTGATGACCTAGAATGCATGCAAACCCTAATTGCATGCAAACCTTAATTTTGCATGCATGACTGAAAATGAAAATGACTGGAAAGCTAGTAGGACTAGGATGGAGTATAGGAATATCCTAACACCCCCCCTTAATCCATCCTGGGCCCTGGTAACTAGGACCAAAGGTCACCCATACAATAAATGAAATGATAATAAAATACATAACTGTCCATAAACTGAGGAAATGGGGAAAACCTCATGGGAAAAATACCCCCCCTCAAAAAGAACAGTAAATAACTCAAAGAACCATCATGCAGAAAAGAAAGAAGCTTTCATCAGTGAAAACTTTTGCAAAAGACTTGGCAAGCTGATCCCATGTAGGAAGGTCTCCCACCGTGTGGAGGATGAAGCAAGTCTTTCAGGAACTTTTTCTCTATCTGGAGCGAATGGAACAAGAGTAGTCTTCCCAAAGGATGGAAGAGAGAATCACATCATCATGTTGCATCTCTTATGGAGAGATGGATGGCATAATGCAAGGTTAGCATGTTGTTGAAGTCTAGTAGTTCTGTAAGCAAATAAATCATCAACTGTGTTCTCAGTAGTAGCAAGGACTATGTGAGAACATATTTCTCTTGAATCTGGACTAAGAATAGGTGTTGGTTCTAAATCTTCTTGAACCATGATCTCAACATTAAAATCTTGATCTTCTTCTTCACTAGAATAGGAGTCACTGGAAGAGAAGTCACTGTGATCTTCATCAGAATCTGAAGGAATAGTTGGAGAGAAGGGCATGAAGTGTGAGAACTCATATGCCTTTGAGGCATGATTAGCAATCCCATTCGCTATAACCTTTCCAGTGGATATTTCTGTAATCTCTACTGTGTCTGGACCAAAAATTATTTGTTTTGGAGATCCTGTATGAGTCATTTGATATACTAACAACAAATTAGTTGTAAGAGAAGGAACAAATGAGACATTTTTGAACTTACCATGCTCCATATGAACTGTACCCAAACCTTTGGCAGAAATATGAGAGTTGTTTCCCATGTGAATGGTAGGCCCATATTGGAGATCCAAAGAGGAGAAGGATTCTTCTTGTGCCATCATGTGGTTGGAAGCTCCAGAATCTATGAGGAGAGCTTTTGTCTTTGAAAAACCAACCATCAATGCATGACAATCATCAGATCCACTTCTAGAATCAGACATCTTTGCTTCTTTTGGAACAACAATTTGGTTTTGTTCAAGAAGCTTGGTTAGAAGATCAATCTTCTTATGCATGCAGGCATGCTCAAGATGGTTTCCTCTCTTGCGGTAGGTACAATTTGGTCTCTTTTGTTTGTCATTCTTGGATCTTGAAGGTTTCTTTCCTTTGCCTTTTTGTCCCCCTTTTGCATTCGCTCCACTTGATTCACCAGCTAAAAGAGATAGATCTCTGGAGGTTTTTATGGCACCCATTTGAAACAGTTTGTTCTCTTCTTGAGTGAGAGCTTCAATGAAGTCACTTAAGGTGGGAAACTTCCATCCAGGGATGGACATTCGAACAGAATGAAAGGTAGATACAAAGACAAAAAATTGAGATCCAAGTTTGCTCAATATAGAGAGTATCAATTGCTCATCACTTTTAGTGATGCCACATTGCTTGCAATGCAAAACCAAATTCTGAAATTTGGAGAAGAAATCTTGGATGCTCTCGAAATTGCTAGGTTGAAGGGCAACCAATTCATTCTCAAGAATGTAGCCTCTCAGTTCGTCTTGTTTTCCAAAAAGACTCCTCAATTTTATCCATAAATCATATGGAGACTTCAATCCATCAGCATGAAACAATAGATCATCAGATATATGAAGGCATATGAATCCAAAGGCTTCATCCATTTTGTTTAGGTGCTTGACTCTCTTTTTAGCTTGATGTGGTATGGCATCTTTTTCCTCAACTATTCTAGTAAACCCTCTTGATTGCAAGAGTATTATCATCTTCCTCTTCCATTCGAAATAATTGAAAGGAGTGAGAAGTATAGAAGAAGGAGCATTCGAATTGCTCATCTTGATTGCTTGAACAAGTACAAATAGAAAGCTACTGAATCTGCTGCTGCAACTGCTGGAACTTCAAAATACCTGCAAAAAACTCTCAAGAATGGAGGTAGAATATACTCTCAAGGATCTGATACCATGTGAAATTTCACACATAAGATCCAAAGATATGATGTAAACCTCACAATGAAAGAATTTAGGAATAATAGAAGAAGAGACAAGCAATAGAACTTAGATCCAAAGAAACTCTGATTGAGGAAGAATAATTACACATGTTTCTATTAACAGAATAATGAACTGGTAAATATACAATGCTGAGTATGAGGATTCGAATTCACTAGGAGGAATTCGAATTGGCCTTCACGCATAGATCCATAATCAGTGGAGAGTCATCAATGCCTAACTAGGAGTCCACCTTCTCATCAGTGAAGTCATCAATGCACAAGTAATGATCAACCGGGAGTCAAACTGCATCTAACTGAATGTGGTTGGTGTAACTGGCACATTGAAGCACTAATATAGTGAAGGAGGCTCAGTGGAGGGTGCCATAGGAGTTAACTAGAGTCAGAATGGTCAATCTAGTCTCACTGGAGGTCCAACAGAGTGATAAACTCAGTAAAGAGTCAGTTAAGCCTTAAATCAAGGGAATAATTGAAGATAACTCAATATAACTGAATATAACTAGACTGGTAGGTGAAGAAGGCGCCCTTGTCATGCAGTGAAGCAAAGGAGGGCGCATTAGTCACTGGGAGGCCTAGAAATGATCTGAAAGAAGCTCCGGGGGCTAGTTTGCTGAGGACTAGGTGCTGGGACTGATGACCTAGAATGCATGCAAACACTAATTGCATGCAAACCCTAATTTTGCATGCATGACTGAAAATGAAAATGACTGGAAAGCTAGTAGGACTAGGATGGAGTATAGGAATATCCTAACAAAAACTAGCTTTGAATAGGGCTCAGTCTTATTTCGACAATCTTCATTACAATGAATTTCTTATGGCTCTCTTTCTCATTCTCTCCTCCTAGCCAAAAAAAAACCCTTAGAGAGTGAAAATACAATGATACATACAAGAGATGAGGTAATAGGAAGGCCAAGAGCCATGGCCTTTCATTTTCCCATTCCCTCTCTCTCTTTTCTCTCCTAATTTTATTTTCTTGTTTTCATTTAATCTATTTTTCCTCTCACATTGGTCTCATTCTTTTTCATTTGTCTTTTTTTATTCTACAATTTTTGTTACATTGTCTTTCATACATTTAATTGTTGAATGTATTTGCAAGTACTAAGGCTTACATTATTCTCATTCATATCCATTTCATATTAAATCCTTTTGGATTTTTTCATCATAACTTTGTTTCATTCATACCCATACTAGAGAAAAAAAACTTGATAATTTTTAGTTGTTTTTCGAGATCATAGGCTCGAATCCTCACCATAAGAACAATATAATCAACATAAAGAAGAAGGATGATGACTATTCCATCTAGATTTGTGTCAACACAACATGCTTCTTCCAAACAACCCTCTAACTTGTCGATGTATATGCTAAAAAGGGCAGGGGATAGGGATCAACCTTGATTAATTTCTATATTACAATTATTTTATTTTGACCATCCCTCAGTTCCTAAACTTGTCAATAATTTTCTCATACAACCTTATTGCAACAACTTTTAACACAAAAGGGACCTTTAGCTCTTTTAATCTATTCCAAAGGTTAGTTATGTTCATTTTGTCCAATACTTTTATAAACTAAACTAAGAAATATATGATATTGGTTTTATTATTGTGACAATCCTACACAATAATCCTAATCATAACGAGGTGGCCCATAGTTGAATGATAGCTCCTAAATCTAGCCTATTATTTAGCTCTTTTTTCATGGATTTCTAGTTATATGTTGATTTTCTTTTCCAAAATAATTCCATATAACTTTGCTAAGCAATGGATAATCATAATGGTCCTATAATTTGAGGTAGTAATTTATCTTTTATTTTAAAAATAGGAACAACAAGTCTTTGAGTCTAGGGTTTATTGACACCCTACTTGAAGGAAGGTTGTATTTCGATCTTGCATAGTGTGTGGCATCTACGTCACTCATGGATGTGGTTCGTGATGTGGGTGGAAGTATTTTGACAAAAATCAGTGATAATATCGAGGACTAGATCATGTTGGATTGGAAGTTGAAAGTACATAAGAAATGTGGTGGCCAATGTCGCAAATATGGAGTGGGTTCCACTTTCTAGGTTTACGTACCATTTTGTTGTCGTGGTGGAGAGGGTACGATGGAAGAGGCGAAGCCTTACGGGTTCATACACTATGTTGTTAGATGAGCACCATAAGTGGAAAGACATAATGTGGTTGGTAGGATCATCTCCCTGTTTTCCTTCGAATTTGGGAATGTTGGAAGGAAGCTTGTCTGGCATAGCCGACCATGTTGCATCATGATCAATGGAATCATTAGTGAGTTTGGCCAAATCGGGTAGATTTAAACTAGATATGAATGGTAAGATAGGCACAACTAGTATTGCCATTGTATGTGGGATGTGATTTCCACGAGGGGGAGACCCAAATGGTGTTGTAAACAACGGTTTTCCTCCTATGAGAGAGGATGGGTCGATTGGAACTAAGGGATGTCCAAGGGGAGAAGCCAACGGGGTATTGCTTCCGATGGGGAGAGAAGTGGTGTAAGTAATAGTTTCTCTGAGAGGATAAAATGCACCTAGCAAGTCTTGGCCTCGACTAGATGATCCTATCATTGTAGCCTGGGAGCAGCCCCAACTAGGGTACCTCCCTTGTGAACCACGGGAAGAAAGTGTAATAACACCCCTCGAGAGAGGGGATAGGCCTTGCAATCTACGATATTGTCTTAGGATGTTGTTTTGTTCCTCAATGGTGAAGGATTTGTGTCAAATGAGAGTGATAGTGGAATTTAAACACAATTGAACAAATTTAAAAATATGCCAACAACATATGTAAAATGGCATGATAAGTGAGTGATATGAGCAATTTCGATTTCAGTGCATGAGCTCCCACATGTAGGTTCTTTTTATTACACGTTTAGTGAACTTGTAGTTAAAAAAGAAAATAAATGTAAATTCCCTAGAATACCTAATGTCCTTCCTCTCAAATGTAACTGGGCCTCCCAAAATCACAATTGATGGTGATAATGGTATCCACTCACCAATCGACTAGTGGAGGTAACAAAGAGCTATTTCTATCGGCAATGGGCCAATGTTCTGATCAAGAAGACTTGGAAACACCTCCCAGAGGAAATAGCTAACTTCAGGAGTCAATTTCTATTAACTCGACGCCGATCGACAGGGGTCCCACTCACTGTAGACACATACCACTGTCACGTCCCCTCCCATCATTCCAGCTAGATGGAGAGGATCGTGAGGTTAAATCGGGCATCTATCCCCACACTTAGAAATGTATTCATTCAATTTAAGAAGGAGATTAACATATGCGATTTCATAAACACTTGAAAACACAGTGGAATTAAAATCATTTAACACATCCACACACATTCCAATATTTATCAAATGATAATTGCAAATTTACACAAGAGAATACTTATCTTATGCGAAAGTAGTCCCACGCAACTGGCTATGCAACTGCAACGTTCCACCCAACCATAGGCCAGTGTGCTCCTCAATTTCTCAGCACCACTGCCACCCCCGAGCTGGGCATGATCTCTACAAGGAAACAGGGAACAGTAGACTCACACATAGCCAAGCATACACCAAAATGAGCCAAGCCAATCTACAATTGGGTTTATCAGGCTGCTAGGAGATGGAAAGGAAGAGTTGCTAAGCTAGTGAGATCCAGCACAGAGCTAGGGATAACCTTGCAAGATCTATCTAGCTTGGCACCCACAATACCTACACACCCAGCACATGGAAGTATCCTTTTCACTGCTATACAGTCCCTCAAGCCATACCTTCCCTATCTAGTGCTCTCAGGGTATGCATAGAAGAGTGACCAAAGCTCTCTTGATCTTCTTGCGAGGTTGTCTCCCCCACTAGGTTTATCAAGCCACTTCTGTCCACTACCACTCCAAACTTCAGTTCACAGGTTCCCACCAAAAACGAGGATGCACACTACAGCAGAACACAATTATGGGAATAATGAAAATCGTTTGTACAGTGACAAGCATGAAAATGATCCTCTAGGCTTCAAAAAAACGTGGGAAGGTTAAAATGAGCAATGGAGGTTTGGAGAAAACCCCAGGTAGCAGAAAACGTTTCTAGGAAAAATGCCCATGGCAAATCGGGGACAAAACGAACTCCCTACAGTCCCAAATCGCAGCCCCTCCTTCCCAGCTACTATCCAAAACCAAAAACGGGTTTTTGGGCAGGGAGAACCCTGCGTTTTTGCTCAAAAACGTGACTGTAACTCCCAGCCTTCTCTACCTGCGTGAATGAGTGAAGACTGCCCATTCCCCATGGCTTTGGGCACCATTTCGTGGGTGGTTTCTTGCCCCACAAGCAAAAACACGATTTTCCAAGTTGATGGCTTGCCCCTGCATGAAATTGGCTGCCATACTCTTTCATTCCCAAGGCATTAACTGCCCCAACCAAT
Source organism: Larix kaempferi (assembly GCA_027924585.1). Classification (NCBI taxonomy): domain Eukaryota; kingdom Viridiplantae; phylum Streptophyta; class Pinopsida; order Pinales; family Pinaceae; genus Larix; species Larix kaempferi. Next base: position 7,793,093 of record BSBM01000924.1, read on the forward strand.
TTATGGAAGAATTAAATGATTGGGTCCATAACCCAAAATGGGTAGTTAAGATTTCATGGGTTTCCTCATTTACACATGGGCTGACCCTAGTGGCTCAAGGGTTTGAATAATTTCCCTCCCTTTTCCTTGTAGAATCATGCCCCATCTCTTTTGTTGCATTGCATAGCCGGTTGTGGGTTTTTTTTTTTTTTTCATTAGAAATTCGTAATTACATGATGTCTTATTTACATTGTGCCCATCTCGCACAAGAACCATAGGCATCTATTTTTAATTGCCGATACATGAAACGCTAAATCAATGGTGGGGCCTTGGCCTTGAGCTCCTCACCATGATTAAATTACAATATGCACATCATTTACGATTTAATACAAAGGGGGTCAAAATGGGGACGTGACAACCACAGTCTTCCTGAACACCGGCCTGGATAGGGTTTATCCCGCCCAGCAACACCTGCAGAGCAGATGAGGTCTCACCTGAGGCGTCCAGGAAGAGCAGATGGAACCATGTTTCCGCCAAAGAAGGAGGATGGTTGCGGCTATGATACTTAACTTATTGTAACATAGCGACAAATATCTTTAAGCATGAAACATAGTAGTAAAGCAACATTCAACCCAAACATTCATCATTGCAACAACAGTAATTTTAAAGCAAGTATTGCATCAAAGAAGCATGACATTATTCGTATAGTGCAATAACACATTATCATAACTGAACAAGTTGAACACAAGGATTGCACCAAAATAGTTTCATCATATCATATTATCACTGCAAAAACCCAGATACAATATCTCCGCAACAACCAGAACTTGCCAATATCTCTTCATCTCAAAACATACACCGAAAACATACATTTCCAGATTCTCTCTCTCTGTTCGTATTCGTATTTCGTCATATATTCAACACTTGCAATTCTTGTCTATATATAGGCTTCTTCCCTACAACTCTTGTCCACTTACTACCGACTTCCTAACTGACACTATGGACAAATGACCCAATATCCAACTGACTTATCCAAAAATGACCAAAAACCCACATTCTGCGATATAGCCGACTCTACATTACATAATATGTGGTCCAAATGACCCAAAACCCGCATTCTGCGGTACAATTGACCCAAAATGCATAACTAATCTTCTGTTGATCACCATTCATGTCATCTTCTCACCATTCGCGCCATCTTCTGCCTTGTCGCAGCATCAGAGATGCTGCGATAGCACTCTACCAAATCGCCTGCCAACAGGACCCCAACACAATCTTGTGGCTCGCCCTCGAGCCACGTCAACAGGATACAGGGTACTCCGTCATTTTTACTTTGAAGTCCTCATACGACTGTTCAACTGTCCGCACCACCTCCTTGGCTTCCGCAGCCGCTACCTGACTTTCGACCACGTCGTCTGTAGATGGGTGATCTGTAATCTTTTCCATGACCTGTTGTCATCACTTCTACACTGCCTGCAGAGCTTCACTAGCTTGCATCATAAATTTGTCGCCAATGTCTTGGAACTCTTCTAAATGGGATGCGCGTGTCTTCTATCGCTCGTCCGCCTTGGCGACACGGTGTTGCAAGTCTTTCAGCTCTTAAGACTTAGCAACTTGCTCCAGTGGTGGCATTGTTCACATTGCGGCTTTTAATGTGGCCAACTATCCCTCCGCTTCCTGCCGATACTTAGTCAGCTGCTCAACCTGCTCGTCTTGAACAATGTGGCCCCAGAATTGTACCGTCTCAGCCATGATCCTGGTTTCCTGCATTTCCAACTCCTCCATCTGAGTGGTAACTTCCTCAATTGCCCTTCTGCGTTCATCCACTTCAGCTTGAGGTGTACCCGGTTTCATCTGGGCCTTCAACTTGTGATTCTCCTGTCGCAACTGAATAATGGCAGCCCCCAGTCGCTACACTCGGTGGAGCACATATACCTCTTCAGTGGGCTCTAGTACATGTTGATAAGCTTCCGTGATCGCCCAGTTAATCCGTACATTATCATCCCACATACGAGCCTTCTCCACAATAAGGAAATCATGTTCCCTTTTCAGACCTTCAATTTCGCGGGCCTTCTCAGCCCATTCTTCCTTGATGTGTGCTTTGAGGTCATCCATGGCCTGCCATGCGGAAGTAGCCCTAGCAATCAATTCTTCGACAGTGCGACGCGCCTCAGCCTTGCTTTCCTGTAGTCGGACACACATACCACTGATTTGCCGCAGTTGGTCTGTCGTTTCCTTGCTGGTAGTATCCTGCAGAGTGGTCAATCCTTTTGCGGGCAAGGCATTCACATTAATGGTCACCATTTTCAGTTGCTGCAGCAACGTGGTTACTGCCGCATCTTTGGTCACAATCGCAATCGGGGGAATCTCCACATTCCTAACCTGTGGCTCAATGCTGATTGTGTTAAAGGTTGATGCAGTTGCTTTCTCTGGTGCCTTGCCGAAAACCATGTCATATAAAGATTCTAACCGAGTAGTGATCGCATGGAATCCTTCATCCACTTTCCTTGCCATCTTGTCTACTATCGCAGAGGATGCAGTATTGATCGCTATGACTAGGCGGCCCAACTGTGCCTCGGCGGGCAAAGATAATCCACTGATCGTTGCATGCTCCTGATATCTTTTCGAGCGGTTCTCTTCAATCTCTTGGTCACTATCATATGATATCGTTCTGGTCGATTGATGCCCTAATTCATGGTGACTCTGCTCGTCCTATGCCGATACTCAATCATTTGGGCCCAACGTCAGGCCACCAGCTTCTATCTTCGCTAAACTCATGGGTTGTCGCCATGCCTCCGACCACTCATTCACAGTAGCCTCCAAATCTTCGGACGTCACCTTATACGAGGTCTGCAACCATTGTTGATCAGGATCACAGCGGGCTTGGATATGTATGGTATGAGGCTGAATTCCAAATGCCATGACAGGTTTGAACCGTGCTACAGTTTCTTCAGATATTCGCGGGACCTATGTTGCCGCGTCACAAAGCATCTCCCAATATAGCCAAAACTGCAATTGGCAATCCCAGAATCTCTCTGGCTCCCATACATACCATAGATTTTGATATCGCGCCCCCCGTCATTCTGCTACAGCCGGACAATCCATGCCCTGGTACGTGCCGGGTTCTTTCCATGTGACGAAGGCAATCAACAGCAACAACCAACTGTATGTGAAGGCACCCTTTCCCGATTGGACCGCCATAACATCCTCCATCAATTGATTCAAGAGATACAGGGACCAGTTCATTTGGACCCCTTCCGCACATTGCTCTGCGCATGCAACAATCCCCGAGTTGCATTGGTTAGGTTGACCACCCCTAACCACCTTGCAGGATAGGATCTTAATGCCAGTGAGTACTACCTGATCAATGCAGCTACTGGTGCAATACCAACACCCATCCGTTTCTAGACCATATTTATGTGCCAACTGCAGTGCCCGCTTCTTGTCGTTTGCCTTTCCTTGGATGAACTGCGACGGATCAACTCCATTCTTAGGCAAGCTGGTTATGGATGAAATTAAGTCGACAGTGACCAGGAATTCTATGTCCAGCCACAATGAACCACCATGAAATCACGTCAGGAGCTGCTTTACACATGCATTGACTTCCACCAATCACCCAAAATGTGGCATGTTAATAAGCCCTAACAAGCCGGCCTGCTTCAATCCTCGTGCCCAATCGTGTACAGTCGGTGTCAGGGAAAGGCACGTTTTTGACACATATGGAGCAGATGCGATGTTAGGGTAGGCCACCATATCATGGTCATCATAGTGCAGGCACATCAACACCGGCCCAATATCCACAGCGCACTCCATTCCAAGCGGGAGCGCTGGCATCTTCACACCATACTTCTGTTTTGGGTTTATCTTGTGTGGGGTGGCATCCGACCGAACGAGAGGGATATACCCAAGGTCACCAGTTGACAGTCCCTCCCATGGGGCAGACTCATGAATGGGGTGACTGGACAACCCCACCTATTCCTGAGCTTCACCTGCCATCGCGATGGAGGACCGAAGCACCCTCTTTCTTTACGGGGACTCAGAGTGCTGACCTCCCTATCGCTTCTTAACGACGACTGATGCTCCCACTAGAATATTGGCAACTTCGGCTCCAAGATCAACGGCTCCAGAGGACACAACTTATTGCTTGACAACCACTAGGATGAAGGGAGACTCCACTTCGCTGCTAATTTTGACTGTCTCTAGTTCGCCTGGCATACCTCACAGCACCTCATTATATGCTTAGTAGCACCTTGCTCAATTCACGACTGCACTCTGCAACAACACTTCTCAACTGATTTCTTGGTGTCTTCCGACCAACTCTGATCATTTTTTATAGCATCCAGCCAAATCCTCCGTAAGCATCATGAAATCATGCATTAACTCAACCAGAATCCTGTATTAATGATGCAAATCCGCCATCGATCCTATCCGCCAATCGGCCGGATCCGCCATTAATGCCCATCATTCGAACAAGCATTGTTAATTAACTGTCTGAAATTTTGGCATTTATTACTGATTTGACCCGGTCGTAACACTACCATGTGTCTCCGACCGCTCCAAACTTGCGGTAGAAACCTCCCTACTTCCGCATTTCATCCATAGTGGTGCGACATTCTTCCACCACTCAATCTACTTCTTCTTCTTTTTTTTTCCCTGATGCAACTCAGGCATCGCGTTGTTCCAAGCCCGACTGATAGGGCTTCAACCTATGACCATTCACCAGTTTGGGGAGCATCGCCCCGTCCAACTGCTGCAGCTGAACCGCACCCCCTGAAGTAATACTACTGATGCGATATGAACCAAGCCAATGCATCTGCAACTTTCCTGGATGTTTCGTAAACTTGCTGTTGTACAACAACACCAAGTTGCCCTACTTAAACTATTTGTTTTTTATGTGTCGATCATGCCATGCTTTCTGGCGATCCTTCTCGACCCCCTGGTGGAACCCAGCGATGAAACGATCTTCCTCCAACTGCTCTAGATGTTCACCTAGTGCCGCTGCATCATCCAGGCCTATTGCGGCCGCGATGCACAGACTCGGGACAATATACTCCATGGGCATAATTGCTTCTTGTCCATACACCATCTTAAATGGTGTCTGCCTTGTTAGACGTTTACATGTGGTGCGATAGGCCCACAATACTGTTGGGATTTTGAGATTCCAATCATTGCGGTTCACATTACACACCTTTTCCAGCGCATGCTCCAATACCTTATTGAAAGCCTCCATCGTGCCATTCGCCTGCGGATGATAGGGTGTACTCTTCTTATGATGTATCTGCAACTCCTCCATCAATGCGCTGATGGTGCGATTAAGAAAGTGGTTGCCTTGATCGCTCAATAATATCTTGGGGTAGCCGAAGTGAGTGACAGTGTGGTCAAAGAGAAACCGCGCGGCTATGGCCGCGGAGCAATCAATGACTGGTGCAGCTTCTACCCATCAAGTCAAATACTCTATCGCGATGATAATATAGCGTGCACCCATGCGCTTACCTGGTGGATTGATCGGTCCTACAAAATCCACCGCCCATTTGTCAAATAGCTGTAATGTCAACTGGGGCATCAATGGCATCTCATCGCGTCAGGATGGTTTTCCAGTGCACTTACAGACATCACAGGACTGCGCATAGTATGTCGCATCATTATGTAGTGTTGGCCATCATAGCCCAGCACGCAGCACTTTCCTAGTAGTCGCCCTACTGCCATAGTGTCCTCTAACTACTCCTCCATGCGCTTCTGCTAATATCTACGATTGCTCATGCGGCAAGACACATCTGCGCAATACCTCATCGAAACCCATTTTGTATAACTCTCCTGCAATTAGCTGGAAGTCTGCAGCTTTGACTACCAACTGCTTCTTTTGACTGGTGGTGAACTCGTCTAGTGCAGTACCTGTTTTCAGAAACTGGATGATTCCACAAAGTAGCCATCTGCAACCTCAATCCGAAACAGTTGAGCATCTGGTAAACCATCTTCAATGTTGGTCAGCTCCTCTCCTGTATCAATCTGCGAGAGATGATCAGGACCGGCATTCAACCGGCCTGGCTTCACAGTGACTTCAAAATCGAACTTTTGAAAAAGAAGTAGCCAGCGGCATATCTTCCCCCCAAACACAGGCTTATTGACTAGGTATTTTAACACGGAATGGTCGATGAACATTTTAAAGTTCCCACCCAACAAATAGTGCCTGAACTTCTGCAACGCATAGACCATTGCCAGACCTTCCCGCTCAGTGGTAGTGTAATTTATTTCTGCAGAGGAAAACTTTCGACTTGCAAAAGAAATAGGATGATCAAGGTCGCCTTCTCCTGGTTGAGCCAATATGACACCCAACGCAATCGATGAGGCATCAACATGGACATGGAATTCCTTACTCCAGTCCGGAAATACCAATATCAGTGCTGACGCCATCTTCCCCTTCAGTGTTTCAAAGCTAGCCTAACATTCTGGGCTCCACTAGAATGCTGCATCCTTCTTCAACAACTTCTCCATAGGGGCAGTAATCGCAGCATAACCCCTGATGAACTTGCGATAGTACCCCGTGTGTCCCAGAGTTGCCCACAACTTCTTAACAGTGGTCGGTGGTTGCAAACTCAAAATGAGCACAATCTTAGCCAGATCAACCAACCACCCTTGCTTACACACAATATGGCCGAGCAATATCCCAAATGGTGTACAAAAGATGCATTTCTTCAGATTCAGCGATATCTAGTGCTGTCGGCATCGCTCAAGCATCAACCGCAGATTTTCCAAATGATCACGGACCAAACCATAGACCATCCAATCGTCCATGTATAGCTATAAAAATTTCTGAATGAAGTCTTTAAATGCAGCAACAACAACCGACAAAAATATCACAGGTGCGTTCTTCAAACCAAATGGCATTACAGTGTATTGAAAGCAGCCCCATTCAGTAACGAAAATTGTCTTATGGCGATCTTCCTTCGCAATGCGGATCTGATGATAGCTAGAGAACCTGTCTGTGAAGGAGTACATCTCCTGGCCACCACACCTTCAAGCACTTCATCGGTAAATGGAGTGGGGAACGGATCGTGCAAACATGCATCATTTAGCTTCCTAAGGTCAACGCAAATGCGCACTTCACTAGTCTTCTTATCCTGCACCACCATAGGACTAATCCATTCTGACTCCTCAACTGGTTCAATAATACCAGCGTCCAACATGCAATCCAGCTCAGCCTTGACTCGCTCGTTATGTCACAGATTCAATCGATAGGGTTGCTGCCGGATCGGCTTAGCATCTGGTTTTAATGGAATCTTCATTTCTCCTAAGTCACCGAGAATCCCCTTCATGTCGGAAAACTTAGTAGGAAATATGTCTTGAAACTCATGGAGAAAATTAGTGACCTTGCTTATCAGCTCATCATCCCAGTAATCCCCGACATTTGCGAACTTCGGAGTGTCCTTTGTCCCAATGTTAATCTTGCGGAGCTTCAGCGGCTGACTGATCAGATCGCTTGGTGCATCAGGTGGTACCATAGCACAAATTCCTTCTGACTCTGGGATATTCACGTTCCTCGGATCATCACCATCTTCTGGCCCACCACTGATATTGAAACACTCCATGAGAGACTGCATCTGGCAGTGCGTGTGTGGATCCGCAGGATATGCTATCGGGACAACCTGCAGAATTACATCACGGATGAGTTGTAATGCATTATTAACCTCTGGATCAGCATCTACAAAACTAAATGTATGGGTAAAACACACTGTGAGCTCTAGCCAAGTAGAAATTTCCCCTCGCAACTTAGCTGTAGTATACCATGAGCGTGGCTTCTCATCCAAAGTATGGATAAAAGCATCGGCCCACTCATCTTTTGGTCGTGATACCCATAGCCGTTGAGATTCCATCAAGTGATCACCAGGATTGGGCCGCCCATCATACTTCCCAGTGTGGTAAACCTCAGTATCACCAAAACGTACCATCATCAATCTTCGGCATTTCAACCATCCATCAATCGATGCCTTGTGTGTCGCCCACCAGCGTGTTGGATCAGCCTTCAATGCTTCATTCAATGCCAGCAAGCGCTGTGGTTCGGAAACTCTTTCTTCGAACTCCATCAGAAAGTCGGATAAGCCAGGTAGTCCTTCATATATTGGTAGTGTAACCATTTCAGTCGCGACACGGCATAATGACTATGTGACCAACTCGCACTTACGGAGCGACACTTCGTGCAAGTGGTTTTGCCAATATTCCAGCGCATCATCAGAGTCAGAAGATGCAGAGCTGTCATTGCACCATCCCACCTCACCGTTGGCAGTCGGATGTATATAATATTTAGAAATATTGAATGCATGGTCCCATCCATTGGGATCATTGTCCTTCACTGGCTCTATGTAGTGGCATCCTTCAGCTGGATCCAACGGGGCGATAACTCTGAGATCGCGATTTTCAAAATTCATCATCCGTCGCTTGAAATTGATTACAGCTCCACTATCATTAGCCCATCCAATCCCCAACAGCGCGGGATAAGAGATGCTACCTTCGACAACTTCTATGACATCAAAGTCGACATAGGTTTCCATACCCTCGATATCTACCACTAGTTGCGGAACTCGCTCAATGGGTGTTACTTTCGCATGGTTAGCCAATCGGAGATGTACAGGAGACCAGCTCAATGGGGGACTCCCCATCTTCTGCCAAGCCTACTTGGTCAAGATGTTGACATCTGAACCAAGATCCAGAATAACTGAATCAACATCATAGTCACCAATTTGAATATTCATCCGCATCTCCTTACCCATCTTCCGTCGTTGAAAGGAATTAACCACGAGCTCTTGTCGATCCTGGGCCGGTTGTCGCAACAAGGCTTCAATCACAACAAGAGCATCGGGATCTTTTGCCAGGGACAAACAATGTTACAAAAATGCTCGAAGTGTGCTGGACCGCCACGACGGGCTAACCTCCGAAGTAGCATCAAAAGTAGAGGGCATGTCATACATGACGGCTTTACCTTGGTCATTCCCTAAGGCCCGTCGTTCCTAAAGAAACATCTCCTGTTCCGCATCAATATCAAATGATACCTTCTTTTGTCCAGCTAACTGGATCGTTGAGCTGTCTTCTCCAGTTGTCTTTCCTCCTTGAGTGACCATAGCAACGGAAGCATCTTGCGGTCTTGGTTCTGCAGAAATTGTCACGATGTTTGCACCCTACTGCTGATTCGGTGGTACGTTCGCCAGTTGATTTATATTTTGATTTATGTTCTAATTCGGCCGCAGATTCTGGTTCTGCACTGGTTGCTGTACTTGGTTCTGAGCGGGCTGCTGTGCCTGGGGATGTGTCTGCAACTGGGGAGTGTTCCCTTCCTGCCATTGTGTAATCAACTGTGGACAATTCTCAATTCTCAACGTACACTGGTTCTACAGCAGTGGGCAATCTCACTAATAGTGTCCCCATACTGCACAGTGATAACATTGAATAGGTCTGCGAACACCTCGTCCTCCTCCACGACCAAATCCTCCGCCACGTCCTCCTCGGTATCCTCCCCGGAATCCTCCCTGCTGGTGGTACTGTGGTTGGTTAAATTGTTGCTGCATTGGTGCCAGTTGCATCCCTTGTCCTTGCGGTGCATACTACGGTTGCTATACATACTGTGGCTGTTGTGGAGCCATCTGCATTGGAGGATATTGTGGCACAAACGACTGCGGTTATTGCTGCTATGGTACAAAATGCATATGCAGTTGAGGTAGCGGCTGGGCTACCTGCGGCTGCGGTTGTTGTATGGCACGTTGATCATATTTTACATAGAATGCATCATACATCCTTTCTTGTAGCAACCCATATGCACAACAATCTTTGTCATCGTAACCCACCGACTTGCAAAATGTGCAATAAAGATTTCTCGGGGTTGTGACCATTTTCTGCATATAAGGGAAATTGTCGTGACTGTGCCCATATAGCTGGCAAATGCGACACCACGACATGCTTCCGCCATTCAAGGGGTTTGGCACTCCTGACACCAAATAATTACGGAAATCCAGGCAATTGTCCTTCGTATGCCCTTCTCCTCGACATCGTGTACACCATACTTCATCGCACTATTCCTTGTTTTTCTTCAAATCTTGCAGCTGTATAGTCAAGTTAGCAAGCTGTGTCTATATCTGCGACATCCTGGTTGCATTATCTCCAATCGGCGATGCCTCCAATCGAATTGCAATCTCTAGAGCTTCACTGGGCATTGAGATGTTTTGTTGCATCAACGAAAGCCGAATGTGTGGTAGTAGTGCCACGATGAACCACTCTTTGTGTTGGACGGCGCTCATATTGAAACTAACCTTTGCCATCAGCGTCTTGAATCGCTGGTCAAAATCCCATACCGTGTCATTGGGATACTGCTTAATTTCCTTCAATTCTGTAATATATTGAGCCTCAAACTTGGGCCTTCTAAATTCAGTAATCATCCCATCCTGAATCTCATCCAGTGACTTTTCTGGGGCTCCTGTAGGGACTAGAACGAACTTCATAAACCAATCTAATGCACGACCTCGCAGAGTCATCGCTAATTGTCCTTTCTTAGCAACATCATCGGTGATCTTTTTTATGGTCCAGACCGCTTCACACAAAAACCAATACTATTCTGGGTTGTCTGTCGCACTCCCGTGGAACAACGGTACATTAGCATCATCGCTCGCCATTCTGGGCTTCCTTCCTCCTTTCGTTGTACTACTAGGAATTGACGAACTTGGCGATGTCGAAGTGGTATTTCTTGCTATCTGAGAGATAGTGAGCAGAGGTGTGGGTACATTGGTGTCGGGGTTTGATCCTGCCTCTATCCTGGGAATAGCCTGGTTTCCCTTGTCAGGACTATGAGGTTGCTTCGTCCCGTGTGGCCTTCCTTCACTGTCTTGTGGTTCGACCACAACAGGACCTTCTCCTGTCCTCTGCCTCTTTTCCTGTTGGAACCTCTCTCCTCCCCTCATAATACCACTTTCTTCCTTGCTTCACTCACAGTCTCATCATGACCTGCACCCATCTACCCCTTAACATTCCATGTACCAACCCCAATAGTCGCGGTACCCACGACCTTCTCCCACCAGGCTGTCTACTGATCAAGATGCATCTTCAATATACCCTTTTCCCAAATAAGCATCTTGATCAACAGTTGAAGCGACAGTAAAAACCTGCCCCAAGGTTCGCGGAAAAAATATCTTTCGGCTTCACTATAGGACTTCTGAGTATCAACCAAGAACTCTATGATATAGCCTTCTAGGATGCTATCGAGTCATACTTTGACAACCCACGATGCTTTATTATCAACTTCCTGTAGTTCCTGAATCAATTCGGGGGTCCAAGTCGTTGGTTCACCACCCTAGAAGTTCCTCTTTTGGAAGGTCAACTTTGCCAACCATTCGAACAATAGGACCAGAAATTCATAAAAGAACCATTTGTGCGGACCGTCGTGAATGTATCTACCCACCCACTGATCTACTGTCAATTGCGTGTTCCAACTTTCTTCTTCAGCAAACTCCTGCAACTTCTGATCAAACCATTCTTGGATCTCTGGTTTCGTCAGGTGCCACAACATGTCCTCCTTTCACTCCGTACATGGTCCCGACAACGGAACCAATTGTTAACGTGACCCTAGTCGACAGGGGTCCCACTCACTGTCGACACATACCACAGTCTTCCTGAGCACCGGCCCGGACAGGGTTTATCCCGCCCAGCAACACCTACAGAACAGATGAGATCTCACCCGAGGCATCCAGGAAGAGCAGATGGAACCATGTTTCCTCTGAAGAAGGAGGATGGTTGTGACTATGATACTTAACTTATTGTAACACAGCGACAGAGATCTTTAAGCATGAAACATAGTCTTAAAGCAACATTCAACCCAAACATTCATCATTGCAACAATAATAATTGTAAAGCAAGTATCACATCAAAGAAGCATGACATTATTCATATAGTGCAATAACACATTATCATAATTGAACAAGTTGAACACAGGGATTGCACCAAACAGTTTCATCATATCATATTATCACTGCAAAAACCCAGATACAATATCTCCGCAACAACCAGAACTTGCCAATATCTCTTCATCTCAAAACATACGCTGAAAACATACATTTCCAGATTCTCTCTCTCTGTTCATATACGTATTCCGTCATATCTTCAACACTTACAATTCTTATCTATATATAGGATTCCTCCCTATAACTCTTTTCCACTTACTACCAACTTCCTAACTGACACTATGGACAAATGACCCAATATCTAACTGACTTATCCAAAAATGACCAAAAACCCGCATTCTACGGTATAGCTGACTCTACATTACATAATATGTGGTCCAAATGACCCAAAACCCGCATTTTGTGGTACAATTTACCCAAAATGCATAACTAATCTTCCATTGATCGCCATTCACGTCATCTTCTCACCATTCACGCCATCTTCTTCCTTGTCGCAGCATCAGAGATGCTGCAATAACACTATACCAAACCGCCTGCCAACAATTTCACTTACAATTTCTCCTTGGTTATATCTTAAGTTGGGCCACTAAGATACCTTGCGTCAAGTGTGTATCAGTGGTTCGTCCTACACGGTATAGTGCCATCTCCCTACAACAAGTTGAGTGGCTTGTAGGGGAGAACAGGGTAGTTATACCTCGGCTTTCACTGATCCAAATTTTAGGGGGCATATGGTCTAAATTTGGATGTATAAGCCATAAAAGTATTAAATAGAGAGGCCACCCTCTCTCATCCATGGTATTTAGTAGCACATAGTTTTGGCCCATGGTATAGCCTCAAAACACATTGTAATAATGCTATATAAAGGCCTAGCAAGCCTTCTCATGATAACAAGTTACTCATTTGGTTTCTCTCCTATTTTCTATTGTTCATTGTGAGATTAATTAGATCTGAGTGACTTATTGATAATTAGTTTCAGAGGTGGGGCTCATCTTTGAGTCTCACCTCTCATTCACTTCATATGCTTTTGGTCATGCTTATTCTCATGCAAGATTAGTGTTTTTTCATGTGAATTTTATGATAGATTTGCATGATTAATCTCCTCCTCTCTCGACATTCAAGCCTTCCGGTTCTCAGCTCCCAAGATCCGGATTAGTGGTATCAGAGTGGGTACACTCTCCATTGGGACAATATTTTGAAGGATTATGCGGGTTCAATGGAGGTTCCACAACCTCTACAACAACCCATGCTTCTCTACAAACCCTTCGCATCTCTATACTCAACACTCTCACATTCAGCAAAATTTGAACAGGTTCCATGGACTGCACAAGAGGTTTCATAGGCTCTACCATAGCTCATCGGAAAGGTATTTCTATCAGCTCAAATGGGTATTTCACGGAATTTCATTTTGTTTTCCGGTTTGTGAGATATGTTTGTTTGAAGTAGCATATGTTTGTGCATAATGCGGCCCGACGTACAACAACTTTAAACAAGTACTACTGACTCCAAAGAATGTCTCAGAGGCTCTACCATAGCTCATTAGAAGGTTCTTTCCGTCTTCTAAAATGGGTATTTCACGAAATTTCATTTTGTTTCCTGGTTTGTGAGATATGCTTGTTTGAAGTAACACATGTTTGTACACAATGCAGCCGGACGTACAAACACTTTAAACAAGTGCTACAGACTCCACATAATGTTTCAGAGGTTATACCATAGCTCATTGGAAATCTCCTTCTGTCAGCTAAAATGGATATTTCACGGTTTTTTATTTGGCTTTCTGGTTTGAGAGATATCATCGATTGAAGCAACATATGTCTGCAAAATAGTGTGTGCGCGTCTCTTGAGCTTCAACAAACATTTTCTCACTATCTGGGCCACCCCAGACCAAGTATGGTATATGGATGGAAAGGTCTCTTCGAGACCTCAAATGGGTCTTCAACAGAATTCAATTTCACTACATGCATCAGAAGCTATGAGTGAATTTGCAGCAAGACATCAACTGCACCAAAGATCATGAATTTTCAATTTTTTAAATCTTAATGTAATCATGGTTATGGGTTAACCACACAAAACCCATGGTTATGGGTCAACCACACAAAACCCACAGTTGTGTATTGTAATCATGGTTGTGGGTCAACCACACAAAACCCACGGTTATGGGTTAACCACACAAAACCCTTCTCTTCAGTGGAAATAAGCTTGTCATTGCCACCATGGTTATGGGTCAATGACATAAAACCCACGGTTATGGGTCAACCACACAAAACCCATGGTTCCGAGTCAACCACACAAAACTCTTCTCTTCATTGGAATCAAGCTTTCCATTTCCATCATGGTTACAGGTCACCCTCGCAAAACCCATGGTTATGGGTCAACCACACAAAACCCTTCTCTTCATTGGTAGCTAGCACATTGTAAACATGGGTCTCTTTTTAGCATGAAATGATGGGGACCATCATTTTCTAAGGGGGGAGAAATGATCCGAATTTTAGGGGGCATATGGTCTAAATTCGGATGTATAAGCCATAAAAGTATTAAATAGAGAGGCCACCCTCTCTCATCCATGGTATTTAGTAGCACATAGTTTTGGCCCATGGTATAGCCTCAAAACACATTGTAATAATGCTATATAAAGGCCTAGCAAGCCTTCTCATGATAACAAGTTACTCATTTGGTTTCTCTCCTATTTTCTATTGTTCATTGTGAGATTAATTAGATCTGAGTGACTTATTGATAATTAGTTTCAGAGGTGGGGCTCATCTTTGAGCCTCACCTCTCATTCACTTCATATGTTTTTGGTCATGCTTATTCTCATGCAAGATTAGTGTTTTTCATGTGAATTTTATGGCATATTTGCATGCTTAATCTCCTCCTCTCTCGGCATTCAATCCTTCCGGTTCTCAGCTCCCAAGATCCGGATCATTCACCTCCTTGGTCACGTTGCACTTATGATCCAGGTTTTATTTTAACACTTGCTTATAGCAGGATTTTGTAAGTACATTATGCGACAACAATGCTACATTTCACTAATGAAACTAAATTGGTGGGCATTAATAGGTTCCTATCCCAATCAATCTTACCTAGCTAAAATATTGTTTTGTAACCACTTGTGGAGAATTTTAATTGGTTAAGACAATTACAATGTTGATTTTAAGGGGTTTGAGTTGTTCACTTATGGAGTGTAAGACAGGTATTTCACATCCCTACCTTTCTGATTCACCAAGCTCACATGATGTGCAATGTAATGACCCTTTTTCAAAATTTTATTAAAATGCCAATTTTTTCACTTTTCCGCAATTTCGACCTTTGACTAGTTTTACTGTTTTGACCTCCAAATCAACCCAAATGCTCCTAAATCTTATGTAGGAGTGTATGAATGGTATTTAGACTTGAATATTAGGTTCAGGGATGTTTTATGGCCCTCCAAATACTGTTGCAAACTTGATTTGTATTCTGATTAATATATGTAATTTTGACTAGTAATTTGTGCATCAAATCCCCCCGAGGTAACACTGCAAATGGCCTTCCAAATGCCTCCAAACTCCCACGAATTTATGAACAGAGGTATGTAATGTGTTAATTATGTGATTAAGGTCTCATATGCACCATTAACTAATTTTTACTACTGTTTTAGCCCTCTCACATTCAACAGCAAAAACCCCCAATTCAACTCTTGGGGAAATGGCACTATTTCACCTCTCAATACAAACAAACTAAGTAAAAATGCTTCAAATGCTCAAGTACAATACATTAAACTTGTATAACATATCCATGGCAGTATATGAATCACAAATATATCAGAGAATCATCCATCCATTCTAAATAATCAACCTTATAGGGTCATACATCAAAGCATTGGGGAAATGGACATTGTTTGCTCATTAATCAATAATTTTGCATACAGTCAATGGGTATTTCGACCTAAGAGTTTCTGAATATGAAGAAAATAGGATATGAAGCTATTGCAATCAGAAAAATATCATATGAATCTCTCCCAATGAGTGCAAGATCTCATCCAAAGCGCAATCCCTCAAGGAGCCCGAATATGCCTTCAAAATTGGAAATGGTGGAGAGAAAGTGATGCACTAAACCAAATCATGAAACTTCCTGTAGCTGCTACTTGCAAATAAAACTCCATTAAATCACCATGAAAGACCTGAGTGGCCTCTCCAAACACCAACTTGGATGGGAATCTTTCACCCTCGAAATTAGCTAAGGCAAGAAACTAGTCATCCACTAGTTCTCTCTTCACAAATGCAATTTTTCTCAAATCATCAAAAGCCATTCTCATACTTGATTTATACATTTTATAACCAACATTATCCTTCAAGGGATCGAAATCCTCTCAATAGATTCAATAAATTTCCACTTAGAAAATATTCCTCATTTGCCACTTGTCTCCTAGTTCCAACCTTCCATCTTCTCCCAAATTCGAATTTGAGTCTCTTTAGCTTCCCCCAACTCCATGAGCGCCTTCCTTGAGCATATTTTTGGGGCTGACATTTCATAATGGTCAGGTGTAAGATGTTAGGTCTAAATTTTGTCATAAATGCCATAGATGCTTCATTATTGTTGTCATAAAACTAGGGATTCTAGCCCAAGTGTCCACTAGTCTCCAATTTGACTCTTCCTCTCCCATGGAGGTTACTATTCCATCCCATTTCGACCTAATATGCTCAATTCCATGTGTTATGACTTACCAAATCACCCAAGAGTGTTCACCTTCCCATGAATTCGAATTGGCAAGAGAGAGCTGCCATGTGTCATTGAAAAATCAAGCTAGTGTGGGTCCCACCACCTCCATATGTCTCCAAAACCACTTGCCACTTAGAGTTTCTCTTGAATTTATTTATTCACCATATTTATTAAATGCTTGAACCCTTCTAATGTCTAAATATCATTTATTATCTTCCTTATTACCATCCCACATGTGCCCATCCAACCTAGGAAACTAGTAGGATTGATGGGATTGTCTTACTATGCACTTATTTGAATGGGGACATTACAGTCCTCCCCACCCAAGATTGCTTGTCCTCAAGCAATTTCAGATTTGATTGCTGCAAAATATTCTCCTCTTCCCATGTGGCATCTTCATTTGGTAAGTCCTTCCATTGCACTAAATATTCTTTGATGATTCTACTCCTCAACCTTCTTTCCCGTGTCTTCAAAATCTTTTCCGGAACAAGTGTGATCTAACCTTCATCATCCAAAGGAGGAAGTATTTCTGAAGTGATGGTTTGCTGACCAGGATCTTTCTTGAGATAAGAAACATGAAATACATTGTGGATTTTACTCCCTTCTGGAAGTTCTAGTTCATATGCTACTTCTCCAACCTTCCGCACTACCTTGTATGGTCCATAGTACCTTGGTTTTAATTTTTCTGCTCCATTCTTTTTGAGAGATGTTTGTTTATAAGGCTGCAACCTTAAATATACTAAATCATTGACTTGAAAGGTTCTTTCTTCTCTATGCCTATCAACATATTGTTTTTGCTGATTTTGAGCAACCTGCAAATTGTCTTTCAAGAGCTTTAAAATTTCTTGGCACTCTTCCACCCAATCTTTAGCCTTTGGGGCTCTACTATCACCAAATATAATCTCAGCAAATGTAAGTGCATCATAACCATATAATGCTTTGAAATGAGACATTCCTATTGACATATGATAAGTGGTGTTGTAGCAAAACTCACCCAAGTGTATCCATTTTGCCCATGCTTTTTGCTGCCCTCCCACATAGTTTCTTAGGTATCCTTCCAACCATTGGTTTACCCTCTCTATTTTTTCATCAGTTTGTGGATGATAGTTGGTACTTGGAGTCAATTGAGTGCCTACCAATCTAAAAATTTCTTGCCAAAAAGCACCCATGAATCTACTATCTCTATCACTCACAATGCTCTTGGGGAGCCCATGCAATCTGAAGATTTCTTTGAAAAAAATATCAGCCACTTGTGTAGCACTAAAAGATGATTTAACAGCAATGAAATGAGCAAATTTTTTCAACCTATCAACTACCACATAGATGCAATCCTTACCTAAGTATTTAGGTAATCCTGTGATGAAATCCATGGAAATACTATCCCATTTTTGCTCTAGAATGGGCAATGGTTGTAATAGGCCGGTTGGACATGTAAGTTTTGATTTGTTTTGTTGACATGCTTTACATTCATTCACATACTTCTGAACATATTCCTTCATCCCCTTCCAAAAAAATCTTTGCCTCAACTATCTATAAGTTTTGAAAATCCCCGGATGGCCCGCTAGTGGGGAATCATGTGCTTCTTGCAAAATTCGGTACTTGAGCTTGGAGTTATGAACTAAATAAATTCTTCCCTTATAATATATCAGCCCATTCAAAATCCTATAATTATCATCCCCTTTGATTCCATCCAACACATCACAAGCAAATTTGTCTTTGGCATATTCAACTAGTAGCATGTTTTTCCAATCCTTGGCAATATCCATGAGAGAAAAAGAAGGCCTTCTTGACAAAGCATCTGCTACTATATTATTCATTCCTTTGACATATTCAATATCAAAATCATAAGCTTGAATATTGCTTACCCACTTTTGTTTCCTTTCATTTAGATCTTTTTGGGTGAGAAAGTGTCTTAGACTATTGTGGTCAGTTTTCACCACAAACTTGCTGCCCACCAAGTATTGTCTGAATTTGGCCAATGCATGTATAATGGCCAGCATTTCTTTATCATAGATGGAGTAAAGTTTTTCATGAGGCTGCAACTTTCTGCTCTCAAAGGCTATGGGGTGTTGGCCTTGCTTTAGGACAGCCCCTATTCCTCCACCTGAAGCATCACATTCCACAACAAAAGGTTTAGTAAAATCAGGAAGTGCAAGTATGGGACAACTACTCATTACCTCTTTCATTTTTTGGAAGGCCTTTTCAGCCTCTTCATTCCACTTGAAAGCATCTTTCTTATTCAAATCAGTGAGTGGAGAAGTCAACTTGGAGAACCCTTTCACAAATTTTCTGTAGTAGGTGCATATGCCAATAAAGCCTCTCAATTCGACAATATTTTTTGGTGATGGCCATTCCAAGATAGCCTTCATTTTTTCCATGTGTACCTTCACTCCTTCTTGCCCAATAATGTGCCCAAGATACAGTAGTTCTTTCATCCCAAACTCACATTTTAATAACTTAGCAAATAAGGACTCTTCTTGCAAGATTTTCAACACAATCTCTAACTACTGCAAATGCTCTTCCCATGTTTTACTGTAAATGAGAATATCATCAAAGAAAACCAAAACAAACCTTCTTAGTTGCTTGCAAAATATCCTATTCATACATGCTTGAAAGGTGTCTGGAGCATTAGTTAACCCAAAAGGCATGACAAGAAATTCAAAGTGGCCAAAATGACATCGAAAAGCGGTCTTTTACACATCTTCATCTTTCATTCGAATTTGGTGATACCCTGATCTAAGGTCAATTTTTGAGAAGTATTTGGTCCCATGTAGCTCATCCATGAGCTCATCAATCCTAGGAATAGGATACCTATTCTTGATAGTCTTTTTGTTCAAGGCTCTAAAATCTATGCACATTCTCAATGTTCCATCTTTTTTCTTCACTAGCACTACTGAAGAAGCATAAGGGATAGAGCTTGGTCTAATGAGTCCCAACTCTAGGAGTTCTTGGATAGATTTTTCAATCTCATATCTGAACTTTTTAGGATGTCTATAAGGTGGTATCTGAATGGGTGAAGTACCCTCCTCCAAAATAATACTATGCTCAACCCCCCTATCCGGTGGCCTACCATGTGGAAGGTCTCTAAAAACCTTTTCGTATTTTTGCAAAAGTCTCTCTATCTTCTTTGGGTGTTTGACAATATTTATAGTTGGCTTGGGAGATGTAATATGACATTTTGCAGCCCATTCTATATCCCCATGCCTCAATATAGATCTCATACTATTGCAAGTTACTACTTGATTTGGATAAGTGTGTTGCCCTCTCACAATTTTTTGTACTCCTTTTGAATCTTGGAATTTCATTTTGGGAATTTGATAATTTACTGTATGCTCTCCTATTGAATACAGCCATTGCACTTCCAAAACCACATTAGTATCAGCAACATCAACCACATAAAAACTATCAACAAAAGTATAGTTACCTACGGTGACTTGCAGCTTTGGAACCCATGTTTTGCATTGCATTGTGTTGTGACCGGGAATGACAATTGTGAAGCCATCAAATGGTTCATTAGGCATCTTTCTTTTCTCTACCATCTCTGCATCAATGAAGTTATGAGTGGCTCCTCCATCTACCAAAACTGAAGTTCTTTGTCCTTGTACCACACCTTTGCATCGGATAGTATGATAGCGAGGTACTGCTCTGCCATTCTTGCTTTTTTCGGTGAAGGCTGATTTTCTTCTTGTCTTTCCTCTTCTACTGCTGTCTCATATGCCTCTTCTTTATCTGAAATATTTTCATCTTCATCCATTCCCCCATCATATCCCTCATTATCAGAAAATACTTCTATGTATTGAGCCTTTCCTTTGGTACATTTGTGCCCCGGTGTCCATGGTTGGAAGCATGTGAAGCATAGTTTCTTTTTTCTAAGTTCATCCCTATTTAGTCCCTCTTTTGTATTCCTCTCAAATGACTCTCTTTGCAAAGGTTTCTTATCATATCCATCCCTTTTCCAAGGTTTCTTTTCAAATTTGTAGCTAGGATTAGGAGGAAATCTCGTTCTAGGAAGCACATTTTGGAGATCCCTAGTCAAGCTCATTGCATCTTTTAATGTAGTTGGCTTGTGGGCTTTGACCAAACCTCTTAAGGGTTCAACCAAACCTTCAATGAACAACAATACTAATCTTCCCATAGATACATCAGCCACCTTGAATGATAATTTTTGAAAGTCCAACATATATTCGGTAGGGGACCTAGTTTGCTTCAATTGAGCTAGTTCTTTGAAAGGCAATTCTGGATCTTTTTGTTCAAATCTTTCTAGTACCCTGTCAACAAATTATCCATATGTTTTAACCTGATTATGACCCAAGGTTTTCAGCCCATGAAACCACCATTCATTGGCATCTCCTTCCAAATGCAAAATGGCCATTTTTAATGCATCCTCTTCCAACATAGGATTCAGCTAAAAATATACATCCAATTTTTGCACCCAAGTGTTAGCAGAATTTTGAGAAGAACCATCAAAAGTACTAAGTGACATTTTTCCAATAGCACTATTCAATTCTTTGTTTTGGAATGGACTCCTATTGTCTTCCTTCCTTTTAATCTTTTGCATAGCATCAATGTAGTCACTGAGTGGTACACCTCTTTTATACTCTTCATTCAAATCATTCCAATCATTTACTAGTTTCATGTAATCCAATTCAAGATTTGGCTCTTCTTTGGGTGTGAGAAATTTAGGTGCAGTACGCCTTTGTGTGCTTTGAAATTCATCAGGTCTATTATGAGCTCATGTACTTGAAAAAATGTGCTCATTCCCTTTCATCTTTTCCCCTGATTGTGAACCACTATTATCTCCTATCATCCCTTTGCCTGAAAGTTGGCTACCCAACAATTCGAAAATTTTCATCATTTGTTTATTCATATCTAGCATAACCATGGTAATTCCTTCAAAACATGGTTTTAAGGCTTGAATAAATTCCTCCTTATGTCTTAATTTTTTCTCCTCCTCTCTACCCATTGTTTTAGAAAAAAACTCTTTTTCTGCTACTATCTCTTCTTCAACCAAAACTTCTTCAACTACTGATTCAAAGGGTGGTGGTTTATTTGTTTGGATTCTTGTTAATACCATCAGGTGCCAAGACCATGCTCTGATACCACTTGTAATGACCCTTTTTCAAAATTTTATTAAAATGCCAATTTTTCCACTTTTTCCCCAATTTCGACCTTTGACTAGTTTTACTGTTTTGACCTCCAAATCAACCCAAATGATCCCAAATCTTCTGTAGGAGTATGAATGGTATTTAGACTTGAATATTAGGTTCAGGGATGTTTTATGGCCCTCCAAATACTGCTGCAAACTTGATTTGTATTAACCTGATTTGTATTCTGATCAATATATGTAATTTTGACTAGTAATTTGTGCATCAAATCCCCCCGGGGTAACACTGCAAATGGGATTCCAAATGCCTCCAAATTCCCACGAATTTATGAAAATAGGTATGTAATGTGTAAAGTATGTGATTAAGGTCTCATATGCACCATTAACTGATTTTTAATACTGTTCTAACTCTCTCACATTCAACAGCAAAAACCCCCAATTTGACCCTTGGGGAAATGGCACTATTTCACCTCTCAATACAAACAAACTGAGTAAAAATGCTTCAAATACTCAAGTACAGTACATGAAACTTGTATAACATATCCATGGAAGTATATGAATCACAAATATATTAGAGAATCATCCATCCATTTGAAATAATCAACCTTATAGGGTCATACATCAAAGCATTGGGGAAATGGACATTGTTTGCTCATTAATCAATAATTTTGCAAACAGTCAATGGGTATTTCGACCTGAGAGTTTCTAAATATGAATAACAGAGGATATAAAGCTATTACAATCAGAAAAATATCATATGAATCTCTCCCAATGAGTGCAAGATCTCACCCAATGCGCAATCCCTCAAGGAGCTCGAATATGCCTTCAAAATTGGAAATGGTGGAGAGAAAGTGCTACACTAAACCAAACCATGAAACTTCCTGTAGCTTCTACCTACAAATAAAACTCCATTAAATCACCATGAAATACCTGAGTGGCCTCTCCAAACACCAACTTGGATGGGAATCTTTCACCCTCGAAATTGGCTAAGGCAAGAAACTAGTCATCCACTAGTTCTCTCTTCACAAATGCAATTTTTCTCAAATCATCAAAACCCATTCTCATACTTGATTTCTACATTTTATAACCAACATTATCCTTCAAGGGGTCGAAATCCTCTCAATAGATTCAATAAATTTCCATTTAGAAAATATTCCTCATTTGCCACTTGTCTCCTAGTTCCAACCTCCCATCTTCTCTCAAATTCGAATTTGAGTCTCTTTAGCTTCCCCCAACTCCATGAGAACCTTCCTTGAGCATATTTTTGGGGCTGACATGTCATAATGGTCAGGTGTAAGAAGTCAGGTCTGAATGTTGTCATAAATGTCATAGATGCTTCATTATTGTTGTCATAAAACTAGGGAATCTAGCCCAAGTGTCCACTAGTATCCAATTTGACTCTTCCTCTCCCATGGAGGTTACTATTCCATCCCATTTCGACCTAATATACTCAATGCCATGTGTTATGACTTACCAACTCACCCAAGAGTTTTCACCTTCCCATGAATTCGAATTGGCAAGAGAGAGTTTCCATGTATCATTGAAAAATCAAGCTAGTGTGGGTCCCACCACCTCCATATGTCTCCAAAACCACTTGCCACTTAGAATTTCTCTTGAATTTATTTATTCACCATATTTATTAAATGCTTGAACCCTTCTAATGTCTAAATATCATTTATTATCTTCCTTATTACCATCCCACATGTGCCCATCCAACCTAGGAAACTAGTAGGATTGATGGGATTGTCTTACTATGCACTTATTTGAATGGGGACATTACATGCAAGGTGAAGAGCATACATGGATCAGAAGAGTCTTTAGGTCTCTTAGTGTGTGCTAGTGGTGCAAACACATGTGATGAAAGCAAAAAATGATTTTATCGGCAAATTAACTGAAAGAGTATGTCAAGTAATGTGTACTTTTAACTCTAAGAGATGCTCATAGCGCTTCACAAAATCAAATATTCTAACTACTAGACAAGTGTGCAATGGAGGTATTTCACACTTTTCACCCTTTTTTTTGATTCACCAAGCTAACATGAAGTGTGGGGTGAAGAGCATACTTCAGGAGATGTTGGAACATAGGCCGCAGTTATGGCAAAGCTACCAAGTTTTAGGAAAAAGCACTAAGTTTTGAAGGAAAAGTGCTAATTTTGAGGAAAAGCACCATTTTTGGGCAGAAATGAACAGTGCGCGGTACGACGACAGATGGACGAGCTCACCGCAGATTGCGGGCTGGAAATCGTGGAGCTCGCGCGCACAAGTCAAAGGAAAGAATAAATAAGGTGGCCGAGTAGAAAGCTCAACCACCACAGTAAATGAAGCGGTGGAATAGAGGGCTCAGCTGCCCTCATTAAGGCAAAGTACAGGAGTTATGGTTGCTCGGACCAAGGAAGAGAAACGGGCCGAAGCATTGAAGGAGAAGGACAAGGAGCAAAGAACGATGAAGCGGCGCTAATACCCGTGATCTGCGCTGAAAATCGCGGAGTCTGCAGGAAGCTGCGACATGACTGCAAGAGGCGCCTATAGTACACCTAGCCGTGTCCGCGGTTAGGGTTTTTGGGGATCACTGTTGGGAAAGGCCCACAGTTTTGTAAAGGTGCGACCCTCAGAGCCACCTATATATATGTGTAATTGAAAAGGGAAAAGAGTTAGATAGTTGCTGAGTTACACGGACAGTCTAAGTTGATGTCTGAGTCATTTTTAATGTTGTATCTTTTAAGCTGTTAATGATCATTTTGTGCATGTAAGAAGGCCGCGATCTCGCAGGAAGACCACTGGGCATAAGGGCCATTGCATGTATCGACCAGTCGCAAGAGGACTGAGAGGGGAATGTAATTGTATGTCTTTGTCATGGTAATATCTGTAGAAGAAGAGAATAGATCTAAGAGAAGGGCTCCCAGCTGTGTGCGTGGAGTTTCCCAGAAAGATCTAAGGCTGCAGCTGTGTGCACAGTGGAACTGTGTTATCCCCATCTCAAGATAATATAAAACACAGTTCCCGTGGACGTAGTTTCCCTCCTGGAAGTGAACCACGTAATTCTTGTTGTTGTGGTGATGCTTTATGTGATTGCATTTCTTTTCTTTGCTGTCTATGTTTTTATGAATGTTTCGCTATCTTTATGAATGATTATGTAAAGTAAATCCTAGAAGCTCCCTTAGAAGTTGTACTTGTGCATTGTCGAAGGAGTCTGTAAGAACACTGTCACCGCAGTGCTAAAGGAGTGTGTTACTGCGCTGTGGGGCAAGGGCAGAGACGATACATAGTGTATCGGAGGTAGCGAGTAAAAGACTCGTGCGTAGGTGCGGAGATACCGCGCAGCTCGGTTGAGAAGAGTGAGTTCCAGCGCTGTAGCGCTGGGAGACCTGTGAAAGAGTAAGACACCCTGTTCAGGGGTTACCTCCAAGGAGGGAAGAGAGAAGACTGTAGACTCCACACCACCTAGGTTAAGGAAACCTAATTCCTTAGCCCCCCCATAGCCACTTCGGGTGAGACTTCGGGCTGCTGCGCAGCTCGTTGCCGAAAGGGCCAGTGCGCCAAAGGGGTGTTTGTTGTTGCGCATCCTGAAAAACCGGGTCTGTCCAGAAAGCAGTCAACAAATGGTTCCGTTTCCGGATTTAACCCTATTATTTTGAAGGAAATGTGGTGCTGGAATCCTACAGCTAAATAAATTCAAGAGTGGTTTGATTCAAAGGCTAGAGAGTTCGCTGAACGTGAAAATAGAAGCCCTAGGCTTCAGACAGAGGACTGGTTGCAAAAGCATATTTATACTGAGCTTCACGAAATCTTCTTTGTAACATTTGCACTCGAGTTGCATGAGTGGGTATCCAAGCTAGTAGATATTGGACCCACTGTGCATGTTGATCAACCTATCGTTTGGATGCCTGAGCTAGTTATCATTTTGAAGCGGGTAGATAATCCTGTGTCCCGTGCAGTAGACTTTTGGTTGAACAGTCTGTTGGAAGGCTTCATCACCAAGTTTGCAGTAGATACGAGAAAGAGCTTCAGCGAGGCTGAGAGGAGCTTCTTCAAAGCATATAGGGGTAAGTTCTTAAATTCTCTGAACTTGTGGATTAAAATGCTCTTATATGAAAAAGGAAAACTATGCATAGCTTCCGATGAATAGCATAGACAAGTAATGTCTGCAGATTCTGATAATGATCTTGAAGTTATTGGTTGCACTCGTAGCGGAAAATGGTATAAAATAGGCCTCGACCAGCATTCTTTTGAGTCTAGCCCAGAAGATAGTCGAGCTCGTAGAGCGAGCCATATAGAGAGACAAGGGAGTTCTCATATCCCTTATCACCCTTTTACACCACAAAAGCCAGATGGGGCTCAACATAACCCCACAGTAACACCCTCTAGTAGCCTGCACGGTACTTCTAGTACCTCAGCCCCACCTTTGTTTAACCATCCCGGAGGCAGTGCCACAGCACCTCCATGTCAACCTAGCGCAAGAAGGATGGGTGATGACATGAAGCTACCAACCTTTAGAGGAACAGGGCTAGAAGAACCTGAGCAGCACTGGTTTCTATGTGAAGCCATTTGGACGATTAAGCAAATTAATAATGATGTTGTTAAGCTGGTTCAGTTAGCAACCACACTAAGAGAGAGAGCCTTAACCTGGTTTATGAAATACTCAGCAGCACAGAATAGGAAGCTTGCTGATGTAAGAAGTGTTATGATTAAAGAATTCAAGAAACCTAAATCAGAATCACAGTGCATAACAGAACTCAAAGACATAAAACAGTTACCTATAGAATCAGTATGGGACTTTGACCAGAAGTTCAAAGCCTTGATAGATCAAGTAAGCTTTGAGTTTGCACCGCAGCAGCATAAGGAATGGTTCATTGCTGCGCTGCTTCCTCATATTAGACTTCCTCTTATGCAACAGAATCTCACTACTCAAGAACAAGCTCTAGAGATGGCTATGAAACTAGAAGCTTCACCAATTGCTGGAACAAGCAACGATGTTGCGTAGTTGCAGAACCAAATAGCAAACCTAACTTTGCAAGTGCATAATATTAAGAAAGGAAAGGATGTTAAAGAAGAAATCTGGTGTACAAAGTGTAGAGCACAAGGACATTCAAAGGACCATTGTCTTTTTTTCATAGATTATATTGCAACCGGAGCACCTAACCCTTTACCACAGGCTCAGGGGCCTTGGTGTGAAATCTGTAGAACTAGAGGCCACAGACCACAAGAGTGTCACTTGTTACAGAAATATGTACAAACTCCAAAGAATCTATATTGCAATTTCTGTAAATCAGTAGGCCATGATGAGAACAATTGCAGAGCATATGACCTTATGATAGAAAGAAAACATGATGTTTATATAGTATAGTCAGAACCATAGGGACCCATAGCAGGTCTGCAGTATGACCCAGCTCGCGAAGGCCGAGGAGGAAATTACAGGGGCCGAGGACACACAGGAGGTTTTGGTCGTGGAAGAGGACAGATCACTTGCTATAACTGCGGAGCTCAAGGCCATCATGCAAGGGATTGCCAAAACCCTACAACCACCTGCAGATACTGTAAATCTTATGATCATGTCATTGAAGAATGCCCTCAGTTGATAGCCAAGATGCAAGAAAAGAAGCCACAGGTTAACCAGAATATTCAGTTGATTGCAGTAGAAAAAAGAGAACCAGATCCCACAGTTAATATAGTGATGCGTAGTGGTGGAACCACTGGTGCGCTAGAGTCAGGAACTGGAAAGCCACCAACACAATGGGTGCGCCGTGCTAATATTAAACCATCCCCGCTCGACCTACAGAAGCAAAAAGAAGCATTCAAGCAAGCTCAAGAGTATTTCTCAGATCTACGAGCTTCAAGTTCTGTCGCATTACCGCACAATGATATCAGACCGCATGTGCCAAGTCAAGAGAACCTGGTACAAGAGCAGGCTACTACATCTGGAAGGACTTATGAGGAGGATACACTAGGCAGTGTTCATGCCTTCCTGAGAAGCTGCTTAAAGTTGTTGCGCAATGAAAAAGAAACTATGGAACTCCAACACCTGTTGGATCAGTGTCAACAATCTGCTTCGATGAACACAGTGCAGCGTGCTGTTCATCAGATCAGGAGTCATACTAGAACTGGAAGAGAGATGAGACTCACAGTGCAGATTTGAGCATTTGAAATGGACGAAGTCATTTTGGATTTAGGCTCAGAAGTTAATGTTCTCACCATGCAGACTTGGGAACAGATGGGTAGTCCTCAGCTTATCAGATCTCCTATCCATCTAAGACTAGCAAATCAGCATCGAGTTTCTCCATTGGGCAGATTACCCAATGTACCCATTGATATTGAGGGAGTAAGAAGTTCTGCAGACTTTGAAGTAATCAAAATTCTGGATGACAGTAGACCTTACCCAGCACTTTTAGGCATAGACTGGGCATTTGATAATATGGCTGTCATTAATTTGAAGAAAAGACAGATGACCTTTGAGGATGACCAGATTAGGGTCATTGCACCACTTGATGCCCTTCAAGGACCATGGTATATTGAACCCATTCAAGCAGAAGAAGAAGTGTGCCACATGGAAAGTTTGTATCAGATGACTGCTAGTCATAATGATTATGTCAATCCCACAGCGGACGACCATATCAGCTGGCGATGCGATAGCTCGTGCGCATCAGATTCAGAAGCAGGACTGGAAAACTGGCAGAATCGCTTACATGAGGTTTCTGCAAGGCGTTGCGCCATGACGACTAAATCCATTCGATGGATTAGCACAGAATTGAATAACACTCCAATCTTTGATGGTTTAACTGGAGTAAGTAAATTCATACATGCATATGAACAAGAAATCCCAGATGAGCAGCGCATACAAGCATTGGATGTAGCATTGCACGCTACACCTGCAAGATGGTGGGGTGCGCATAAAGAAAATATCGACACATGGCAAGACTGTCGCAGATTGATACTGCACAGATTTCAAGAGACTACAGCAGGAGTTTTGCACAAATATGATGGACAGAGTGAACCCAGGTCACACGTTGAAGCATGTATTCAGCAATGGTCAGATATTCCAGAGGATGAGTGGGTTCACCTATTCATCCCCACGTTGGATATAGTTCCAAGGAACTAGTACACTGAAACAGAATTGCGCAGAGGCACTATCACTTGGCCTCTCATGATTGAAAGTTTTCAACTCACTTTCAGCTTTGAGTCAGAACATCCAAGCATCGATTAGGATTTAAAGTGTATTAGAAAGAAGATATTTGGACAATGTCCTTTACCAGAGTATTCTCAACCAGATTGGGCTGTCCAGATGGAACATGCCCTGGAATGCTATAATTTCACCACTGGAGAAGAGGATGATGATCCTCGCAACATCAATATTCCAGATTCAAAAGGGATGCGCAAAGTCGAAGGCCCTCAGCTTGATATCCCTGCCATTACAGAACACATCAAGCTCAAGAAGATTAACATTGGTATAGAAGCCAAACCCAAGTTTGCCTCTATAGGAGATTATTGGGATGATGAAACTGTTGGCCATATTGCAGATTTACTACATGAGTACCAGGATATCTTTCCTACCAAGTTTACGGAAATGAAAGGCATCCTAGGAGATTTAGGATTTATGTGCATACCTTTGAAAGCGGACGCTAAGCCAGTAAAACAGCGCCCGTATAGGTTGAACCCGCAATATAAAGAAAAGGTCAGAGAAGAAATTGATAAGATGCTCGCAGCTAGTATCATTGAGCTAGTAGAGGAAAGTGATTGGATTAGTCCTATGGTGGTACAAGAGAAAAAGACAAAAGGTGAAATAAGAATCTGCGTGGACCTGCGCAAGCTCAACGATGCATCAGCGCATGATCCATTTCCTACGCCCTTTACAGACGAAGTGCTTGACAATGTTGGAGGACAAGAGGCTTACTCCTTCACTGATGGCTTTTCAGGATACCATCAAATCAGAATCCATCCAGAGGACCGCCATAAGACCACTTTGCGACTGAATGGGGCTCATTCCAATATACGGTAATGCCCTTTGGTCTTAAAAATGCTCCTGCTATTTTCTCTAGAGTCGTTGTTGCTGTTTTTAAAGAATTCATTCATAAGTTTCTAGAAGTCTATTTTGATGACTGGACTGTGTTTGGTTTACTAAAGAACCATATAGGGAATCTAAGGATGATGTTAGAAAAATGTAGACAGTATAAGATTTCCCTTAACTTGAAAAAATGTATCTTCTGTGCTCCTTTTGGTATTTTGTTGGGTCACATTGTGTGTAGACAAGGACTCATGATGGATCCTGCAAAGGTTTCCATCATTGCTAACTTGCCTGTGCCCAACTCAATCAAACAATTGCGCACTACATTGGGACATACAGGATACTACAGGAAATTTATCAAGGGTTATGCAAAGATCACTGCGCCTATGGAAAGACTGCTGAAAAAGGATTCGAAATTCCAATGGACAGAAGAATGCCAACAGAGCTTGGACACACTTAAAGGAAAGATGGTCACAACACCTATTCTAGTTTTCCCAGACTGGAGAAAACCCTTTCATGTTCATGTAGATGCTTCTTCCATAGCATTGGGGGTTGTACTGACACAACCGGGAGAATGAGGTATTGACCACCCCATTGCTTACTCTAGCAGAAAGTTGTCTACAGCTGAGAAGAACTACACCACTACAGAAAGAGAAGGACTTGCTATGGTGTATGCCTTACAGAAGTTCAGACACTATCTATTGGGTGCTCATTTTAAAATGTATACTGACCATTCTGCTTTGAAGTACTTGGTCAATAAGCTAGTGTTAGGGGGAAGAATTTGCAGATGGCTACTCCTCTTCCAGGATTATGATTTTGAGATTATTGTGAAGCCAGATAGATTGAATGCAGGACCTGACAATTTATCTAGGATAGAGTCAGGGGAGGAACCTCCAAATTTGGAGGACAATCTGCCTGATGCGCAGCTGTTTTCTGTTCAAGTAGCAGATGAGTATTATTCCGATATTCTTGAGTTTCTCACTACAGGGCAAGCGCCAGTTGAGTTCACAATGCAGCAGAAGAAACAACTTGTTGTCAAAGCCGCAGACTTCACTTTGATAGCAAGCCAGCTCTATAAGTTGGGCCCTGATGAAGTCTTGCGCAGATGCATTTTACCGCATGAGAAGAATTCCATAATCGCAGAAGTGTTGTGATGTGTGCCAGCGAACAGGAAAACCTTCAAGAAGAGATGAAATGCCGCTAAGACCCCAGATAACAGTGCGTGCTTTTGATAAGTGGGCCATTGATTTTGTGGGACCTATCAACCCACGAGAAAAGAGAACCGGCGCAAGATACATCATCACAGTTATTTAATACCTCACCAGATGGGCTGAGGCGAAGCCAGTTAAGAATTGCAACGCTGTCACTGTCGCGCAATTCATTTTTGAGAATATTGTCACTAGATTTGGATGTCCACTAATTCTAATGAGTGATCAAGGCACACATTTCTTGAACGAGACTATAGAGGCCCTTACTGAAGAATTCCACATTAGTCACCATAAGAGTACACCCTACCACCCTCAAGCTAATGGTACGGTGGAGGCATTCAATAAGATTCTGGAGAATGCCCTGACCAAGATCTGTAATCAACAAAGAGATGATTGGGACCTTAGAGTCACAGCTGTGTTATGGGCTTACAAAACCACATGCAAGAAATTAACAGGTCACACACCTTTCAGTTTGGTGTATGGACAAGAAGTAGTCATGCCCATGGAATACATTGTTCCCAGTCTCAGAATTGCTCAAATTACAGAAATGGCAGATACTGATACTATGAGTGAAAGGATGTCACAATTGGTTGCCTTAGAAGAAGACAGGATTTTAGCTGGATTCCATCAACAAGTGAAGAAGGCGAGACAAAAGGATTGGCATGACAGGCATAATAAGAATAAAGTCTTTCAGGAAGGAGACTTGGTACTCCTCTATGATAGTAAATTCATCAAGTTTCCAGGCAAGTTTCATGTACATTGGTTAGGCCCTTTTCAAGTGATGAAGATAACAGAAGGTGGAGCAGTTCAGCTTGCGAAGCTTAATGGAGAGTTGTTTCCCACAATGATCAATGGGATTCGGCTCAAGCTTTATCGCGACGGCCACTCCGCCCCTGTCGACCTAATCAGCTGCTAAAGTCATGTAGATGTCTAGTGTAGTTGAAAGAGGCATCGCACTTATCACAGTCTACATGGAAGTCGCGAGACATTTTCAGTCTCTGGCTTCCCGTGCAGTTCCTCGAAACATCCATGCAGTCAATAAAGCCTGTTCTGAGCGAGCCTACTCTCGCTCTTGCGGATTTCTCCTCGTCGTGGAGCCCTCCATGTGCACAGTTACCCATGCTGAAGTTACCCGCCAAAAAATTGAATTGCGGTAGTTCTGTAGCCGCGTCTGAGTCTTAATGAAGGATGAGACTGCCATCTAATTGTACTTTCTCTGACAGATTCGGCTTGATTTCCCTAAGAATCACATTTAATTAAGGAGCTTAAGGCCTTAGCACATCTCCCAAAGGCTGTCAGAGCCCATCCCTCGCATTTAATGCACCACCGAGGCACGGGGGGGGTTGTCAACTCATCCGCTTAGGCGCCAACGGTTATTAGCGCCACCTGTCCGCACCTACTACTGCCCTCAGCTATAAATACCCCTCATTCATATATGCTTGGGTTACTTTCCTTGCTATTGAGTTGTATAGTTGTCCTGTTTGAGAGTCTAAGCCATTGTTTTCAGAGCCGTGTCGTGCAGACTGCTTCCCTCTATTTTCAGAGTTCGCATCCTACGCTATTCCGCCCTTTTCTGTTCAGTGTTTGTCGTGTATGCAGGTTCATGTTGGAGAACTTGTCAACTGAAGAATTCGTCCGTCACTTCAGACGCAAAGGGTTAGACTTCGGTATGGCTACCCCGACCAAGATTGTCAAGCTTCCTATTTTCTCTAATCCCAGACAGTCCCCGGGCACAAGGGCATCTCAACAACAGCCCCAGCAGCAGCAACAGCCGAAGGTACCCGTTCCAGAGCCCTTGGCCACTCTGGTTAACTACATTCCTCTGCGCCCAGATGATGTACCCGAGGTGCGTATTCCCAAGAACGCCAAGTATTTGATTCCGCTGCCACCAATGGCGGAAATAGTGGAAGAAGAAGGATCCCTGCTTGGACATCTCCCGCTCGTTAATTTTTCTGACTTGAACTTGGGAGATTATAGAACGTATCCTCAGTTCACGCCAGATCACTATCTGACGGTGGTCCATAATCCTGTTAAGAAGATTGATGAATTCGTCCCGTAGGAATTTGCAGTAAATCTAGACAAGCGTGGACTGTTGAACCTGTTGAAGCTACCGCACTTCAGGCGTAGCAATGAAGTTAATGCAGTTGTCAAGGTCCTGTTATCATGTGTTCACGGTGGTTATCTTTGGCTAGGGAGGCCAATTGATCTGAATGTGGACCTAATTCATCGAATTACCGGCCTATCTAAGGTTGGTAAGGACCCCAACGTCCATTTTGTTGGTAAAGACAAGGACCGAAAGCTAGCTGCACAGGTGGTGCAGAAATACAAATTGTCGAGAGGAGGTCAGGCTTATGACCTCACTGTAGTTGAAGATGAAGCACTCAGATTCACAGGCAGACTTTTAACGAAATGCCGACCTAAAGAAGTCCCTGGAGCTGTTGTAGAGCTCACAATTGCAGCTGCGGAGGGAGAGCAGTATAACTGGTGTCTCTTCCTCCTGAATTCATTCTTGGAATATTGCTGGAACGTTCAGGACACTGCCAATCAGCTGTTCCATTTCTCTTGGCTCCTAATCTTGTGTGCCTTTGTCGGGTGGAAGGAACCGCCCAACACTCAGTTTCTTCCGCCCCGCTCAGGAGAGGTTACAGGGATGCGCTATGTCAACCTCTGGGATTCTAGTAATCCTATGAAGCGCAAGATGAACCGCGCCGTGTTCTTCGAGTATTATCATCTTCTCAGGGTTACCATCCTGCAGATGCTGAGGCTTACTGAGGAGACGGCAGAACTCTATGGAATGAAGTTGGTCTTTTCTGCCAACTTGCATGAAATCTATTTCTGCCCTCACAGAATTCAGTTGGAAGAATGGGCCATAGGGCTCTACCGAATGACTACCCAAGACGTGGAGGACACTGTGAAGTCTTGGCCAGATGAATGGAAGTAGTCCGTTGAAGCCACTGCCACGATGCCACCCCTTGAGGCGCCAGAGAAAGATAAGGACAAGGAAAAGATCAGGCAAAAGAATGGTGAAGGTCCGTCAGGACCGGCTACCAAGAAGCAGAAGCTGTTGCACCCCGCAGAAGCGACTAGAGATCCCTATGAGATCCTTGCCACGAGGCTCAACCAGTAGTTGAAGGAGCCATTTCAGGAGCTGCGTGCCTCTCAGGCCAATATCAGAAGTGCTCTAGATCTGCAGCTCGTGGAGTTGAAAGGTCTCGTAGGACAAGTTGCGCAGACCCATGTGCCAGCATCCAGCTCGTAGGTGCCGCAAGCATCTACAAGCACCGAGCAGGTTGAAGTACCTACAAAAAGGCACACTGTCGTCCACATCCCGCCCACAAGCATGACACTCCCGGATCCTCTAGCTGCACCGCAGGTAAGCGCGGTTGGCCTTGTTGAAATAAATTTGTCACTAATTTCGTTGGAAACTCTACAGTTGGTTCACGAGCAGGTCTCTACTGAGCTGAGAGCCAGGGAGCTCTCCACATTCCATGCCAATCAAAGACTGCAGACGCAGGAAGTAGAGTTAAGGGCAGGCTATAAGTAGATCTCTGCGCAGCTTGCACTTCACGAAGCGTGTGACACTGGGCTAAGGAATGTCGTCGATGAAATCGCCGAGGAGCTGCCGGCCTGCCAGATTCAACCAAACCTTCCTTTAGTTGAGAAAGTGCAACGCATTGGTAGAAGGGCGAAATCCGTAGAACAACAAGTAGTTGTTATGGATGAGGACCATAGAAAGCAGCTCGCTGAGTTGGAAGCTCGTGTCGTAGTGCCTCCCGCAGATGATAAGCAAGAATGACTTGAAGCACTGCGCATAGCTTCTACCCAAATGAAGTGCAGAACAGATGAAGCCCAGCAGTTAATGACGCAAGCTATGCAGGCTTGGGCTGAGCTTGAGAAGCTCCCTTCTAAAGTTTCCCTTTTGGAACAGGTGAAAGTAGCAGAACAGTCCCTAACTGTTTTGAACGAAGAAGCTAAGCCCTTGGAAGGCTTAGCCAAAATGAGAAAGATGAGCGAAGTCCGCAAAGTCCAGCAAGAACTACACAGGCTCAGAGACAAAGATGCTACTCTCGCCAACATCATTCAGCCATTTATGGATGAGTATGCTGAACTTGTCTCCCAAGCAGAGGCCAAGGTCAAATCATTTGTTGAGTCTCAAGAGTTGGTCGATGGCACAGAAGGAGAAGAAGCTACTTCAGACCTGGTGCAGACAGCCACGAAGTGCGTGCAAGACATGGACTCCATTATTGCGCAGTGGAAGCAAGCCTTCGCTGTGACCCAAGCAAAGTCAGATGCACAAGTAAAAAGACCGCAAGCTAGTGCGAGTGGCTTGGGGACGAGCCACAAGTAAGTGTTAGGGGCCTATTGGAGCATAGGCCGCAGCTATGGCAAAGCTGCCAAGTTTTAGGAAAAAGAACTAAGTTTTGAAGGAAAAGTGCTAATTTTGAGGAAAAGCACCATTTTTGGGGATAAATGAACAGTGCGTAGTACAGCACCAGATGGACGAGCTCACCATAGATTGCGGGCCAGAAATCGTGGAGCTCGCGCGCACA
Organism: Larix kaempferi; assembly: GCA_027924585.1. Classification (NCBI taxonomy): domain Eukaryota; kingdom Viridiplantae; phylum Streptophyta; class Pinopsida; order Pinales; family Pinaceae; genus Larix; species Larix kaempferi. Next base: position 7,828,557 of record BSBM01000924.1, read on the forward strand.
AGTCAAAGGAAAGAATAAATAAGGTGGCTGAGTAGAAAGCTCAACCACCACAGTAAATGAAGCAGCGGAATAGAGGGCTCAGCTTCCCTCATTAAGGGAAAGTATAGGAGTTATGGCTGCTCAGACCAAGGAAGAGCAACGGGCCGAAGCATTGAAGGCGAAGGACAAGGAGCAAAGAACGATGAAGCGGCGCCCATACTCGTGATCTATGCCGGAAATCGTGGAGTCTGCAGGAAGCTGCGACGTGACTGCAAGAGGCACCTACAGTACACCTAGCTGTGTCCGCGGTTAGGGTTTTTGGGGATCATTGTTGGGAAAGGCCCACAGTTTTGTAAAGGTGCGACCCTCAAGGCCACATATATATGTGTGTAATTGAAAAGGGAAAAGAGTTAGATAGTTACTGAGTTACACGGACAGTCTAAGTTGATGTCTGAGTCATTTGTAATGCTGTATCTTTTAAGTTGTTAATGATCATTTTGTGCATGTAAGAAGGTCGCGATCTCGCAAGAAGACCGCTGGGTGTAAGGGCCATTGCATGTATCGACCAGTCGCAAGAGGACTGAGAGGGGAATGTAATTGTATGTCTTTTTCATGGTAATATCTGTAGAAGAAGAGAATAGATCTAAGAGAAGGGCTCCCAGCTGTGTGCGTGGAGTTTCCCAGAAAGATCTAAGGCTGCAGCTGTGTGCGCAGCGGAACTGTGTTATCCCCATCTCAAGATAATATAAAACACAGTTCCCGTGGACGTAGCTTCCCTCCTGGAAGTGAACCACGTAATTCTTGTTTTTGTGGTGATGATTTATGTGATTGCATTTCTTTGCTTTACTGTCTATGTTTCTATGAATGTTTTGCTATCTTTATGAATGATTATGTAAAGTAAATCCTGGAAGCTCCCTTAGAAGTTGTACTTGTGCATTGTCGAAGGAGTCTGTAAGAACACTGTCGCCACAGCACTAAAGGAGTGTGTTACTACGCTGTGGCGCAAGGGTAGAGACGATACATAGTGTGTCGGAGGTAGCGGGTAAAAGACTCGTGCACAGGTGCAGAGCTACCGCACAGCTCGGCTGAGAAGAGTGAGTTCCAGTGCTGTAGCGCTGGGAGACCTGTGAAAGAGTAAGACACCCTGTTCAAGGGTTACCTCCAAGGAGGGAAGAGAGAAGACTATAGACTCCACACCACCTAGGTTAAGGAAACCTAATTCCTTAGCCCCCCCATAGCCACTTCGGGTGAGACTTCGAACTTCTGCGCAGCTCGTTGCCGAAAGGGCCAGTGCGCCAAAGGGGTGTTTGTTGCTGCGCATCTTGAAAACCCGGGTCTGTCCAGAAAGTAGTAAACAGGAGACAAGTGTCTTTAGGTCCTTGCTTGTGTGCAAAAAGTGTTTTCTACACTAGCAATACTACTAAAAACACCATGTTGATTGATGCATAAACAAAAAATGGTCTTGAATACTAGTGACAACAATGGGGCCCGTTGAAAGCCTCAAAGTCGGTTACCTAGGTAAGTTTCAAGAGGTATGTACTCTTCACTTCCTAATATTGGTCTAAGTGAACTAATTACTAAAAAATTAAGTAATTATGCAAATTAGAATTAATTTAAGTTCACTAGTGAGCAGTATTTGGACTGTCAAACTAAGTTATGCAGATAAAAAGAAAATAAATGACAATAGCACGGCTAAACCACACACTACCTCATGGAGCGCACGGATTAATGAAAAATAGACATGTGAGTAATACACTAACCTTCCGCGCGGGTGCAGTGATCAGTGTAGCGTGGGTATCACACTAGTAACATGCGTTGTGTGCATGACTGTCAGAGTCGTTTCTTTGTTGTTAGTGCAGCAGAGACGCCGAGAACCGTGTGGCTGTGTAAAAAATATCTTGCGGTTGTGATGAGGCCAAATTTTGGAAGTAAGAGGTGGAATACCTGATCTCCTGCAAGTGGCAAATATCCAGAATTACATACTTAGCACAAAACAACCTAGTTTAATAAGAAACGAACAAAAATAAGTATGGTCGCCATTAGAACTGTTGTGGAAAAAATTGTGCAAGTGCACTCTTCCACTTGGTAAGGGGCTAAGCCTTGTATGTTGTAGCAAGGCCTTGGTCCTTGGATACACTTTTGGGTTTTGGTTGGTATTCCTCCAAGTGATCCTGCAAGAGATTGTTAGTGTAGTTCACATTCAAGCATAGAAATATTGATAAAAACATAATGAAAAAGATGGGGGGGTAATGCAAACTTCAAAATCAACCTAAAATATGGTTAACCACTCTTGTATTTCCCAATGGAATAGCTATACAACACCTAGGAGGTGTGGGATTCAAGGGAATCCAACAACCTCCCTTAGGGAGGCCTTTCTTGTCCAAACTAAATGCTAAGTAGATGGAAGAACAATGGAGAGAAACACTTGCCCCTATATGGAAGGTGGCAAGGGAGCTTGGGAATGCTTTCCATGGTAGGAAATTGTGGGCTATGAGGAAGCTCCAACTAAAATCTAGCAGCATAACCCTACTCTGATTTTTCTCTACAAAATGCATGCCAATGGCTTTCTTTTATAGGCCAAGAAGTGGCCAACAAACAACTAGATCCAAATGTGAAAACTCCTCCTTCATGAACCACCTCCAAGGTACACAAGAGGGGATTATTAATGCGACCAAGTGTGTGAGGAGACGAATTTGTATCTTTGGGGAGGAATGAGCCTTCAATGCGTCGTTGGGAGTGAGTGGTCCTGTCATTTTGACATAGCGTGACTATCGAAAGAAAATTCGTGTGGGTGTAGCACGGGCGTTGTTCATATAACCTGCACTATAGCACGGGTCAACTAAGTATTACCTATGCTACCCTTTGTTTTGACTATTCCTTGGAACTTATGGACTCATGCTGTTTTTTGGATTTGTTGAGGATTCTTGTGGTGATATGCATTGTTTATGTTGATGATGCCTTACTGGATGAATCGTCAAAATGTCGCATGTGTGTGATGTTTAGGCATTAACAATGCCCAACAATGTTTAAAAAATTCCCAACCACTTCTCAAAATGCCCAAGAAACAAGGAAAATTCCCAGTAATGTATAAAAATGCCCCAAGCAATGATAAATTCTCCTAAGCAGTTATAAATTTTCCCTAGGAAACCCAAATTCAACCTAGGCAAAGATAAATTCACCCAGTTATGGATGAAAAATCCCAAGCAATTATAAAAACATCCCAGGCAAGATAAATTCACCCTAGACCATCAATAACTCTTAAAAATTCAATTTAGAAACTCTTACACAAGTGGAACAACTCTAAAATCAATTCCATTGATCGCTGAGCTCAGAGAAACATCCAACGGTGGTGGTTTACTAGTTGTTGGAAGCTCCAATGGTCAAGAAAAACCTTAGATATGCATACATTCATGGCTCTTATTATTAATTCATTTCCCATACATTCTCATTGTCATTTAGTAGCCATTAACAATACAGACTCTAAATCATAGTAGCAAATAAGTTAATGCAATAAGGAAAAAAACACACAATAAATTACACACCATTGGACACTGATATTTTACCCTAGAAACCCAAAAGGGAAAATTAGCTTTGAATGGGGCTCAGTCTTATTTCGACAATCTTCATTACAATGAATTTCTTATGGCTCTCTTTCTCATTCTCTCCTCCTAGCCAAAAAAAACCCTTAGAGAGTGAAAATAAAATGATACATACAAGAGATGAGGCAATAGGAAGGCCAAGAGCCATGGCCTTTCATTTTCCCATTCCCTCTCTCTCTTTTCTCTCCTAATTTTGTTTTCTTGTTTTCATTTAATCTATTTTTCCTCTCACACTGGTCTCATTCTTTTTCATTTGTCTTTTTTTATTCTACAATTTTTGTTACATTGTCTTTCATACATTTAATTGTTGAATGTATTTGCAAGTACTAAGGCTTACATCATTCTCATTCATATCCATTTAATATTAAATCTTTTCGGATTTTTTCATCATAACTTTGTTTCGTTCATACCCATACTAGAGAAAATAAACTTGATAATTTTTAGTTGTTTTTCGAGATCATAGACTCGAATCCTCACCATAAGAACAATATCATCAACATAAAGAAGAAGGATGGTGACTATTCCATCTAGATTTTTGTCAACACAACATGCTTCTTCCAAACAACCCTCTAACTTGTCGATGTATATGCTAAAAAGGGCAGGGGATAGGGATCAACCTTGATTAATTTCTATATTACAATTATTTTATTTTGACCATCCCTCAATGTTCCTAAACTTGGCAATAATTTTCTCATACAACCTTATTGCAACAACTCTTAACACAAAAGGGGCCTTTAGCTCTTTTAATCTATTCCAAAGGTTAGTTATGTGCATTTTGTCCAATACTTTTATAAAGTAAACTAAGCAATATATGATATTGGTTTTATTATTGTGACAATCCTACACAATAATCCTAATCATAACAAGGTGGCCCATAGTTGAATGATAGCTCCTAAATCTAGCCTATTATTTAGCTCTTTTTTTCATGGATTTCTAGTTATATGTTGATTTTCTTTTCCAAATAATTCCATACAACTTTGCTAAGCAAGGGATAATCATAATGGTCCTATAATTTGAGGTATTAATTTATCTTTTATTTTAAAAATAGGAACAATGAGTCTTTGAGTCTAGGGTTTAGGGATACCCTACTTGAAACCAAAATTGAGATGCTTATGAATGTCAGGGATGTGGATAGGCCATCCAATTTTTAATATTTATGATTGATTTGTTTCGATGTCAACTTTCCCTTTTGCGAACCGCTTAAGTCCAAAATCTAATTCTTCTATAAAAAAGTATTACTCCTTTGTAGAAAGGGTTTGAATGATGTCTACAACATCAGGGGATTTGTAAATCTCTTTAAGGTAGGATTTTCAATCCCTCGAGGGAATCATATTGTTTTCTTTAGTTTTACGAGTTAGAATTTGTCTCTATAATTTCTTAGAATATAGCTTAGAGAGGTGTAAACATTTATCTTGCTTTCTATTTATATAGTATCTTTTCTTTTTATTTTTTAATTATGGCATTGTACCTATTTATATTTTGGATTTTAGGGACTCATTAAAAGCATCCATAATGGATTTTCTAACAATATTACACTCTTTATCATACAGATGGTTAAACCTTCTATTTCCTTTTTTACAGACACCACGATAGAGAACTTGTTAATAAAAATAGAAAATGTTCTCATAAAATTATAATAAATATCAATCATGTTATAGTAACTATTACATATAACGTAACTATAAATATGAATTATTATTATTATTATTATTATTATTATTATATATATATATATATATATATAGATATAGATATAGATATAGATATATACCTTGTGATTATAATTTTTATTTAATATTATAACTTAAGTACAATGTGTTTAGACATACATAATTATGTGTTTTATACTTCCAAGTCACAGGTTCAAATTGATTCCTAATGTCTTGCAACTGTAATGTCAAGTTGGCTAAATGATTTTGGATTTGAGCCATCCCCACACCATTCTCTCCTACTGGGGATGCTTCTAACTTCATTGCAATCTCCAAGGCCTTTGGCTGCAATGCAACCTTCTGTTGCATCAGTCGTAAGCGAATGTGAGATAACAACGCTGCAATGAACCACTCCTTATGCTGTGCATCTGGAATCTGGAAAGACACCTGATCCATCAAGACTTAAACCGCTGAGCTCGTGTCCATGTTAAACAAGTTATGTGTTTTTTACTTCCAAATCACATGTTAAAATTGAGATAATAGGTAAATTGTTACTATGCGATGAGCTCCAGGTTATAGATATTGATATACATCAATTTGATGACGTTGAATTATAAGATGCATGTATGCCCTTTATTTAAGATGAAATGTACAATGTCCACTCACTTGATTGAAATATATTAAGCAAGACTAGTCGAATTTGAATTGAATATAGATATTTAAGAATTAACAATATATGTTTTTAATCGGGCTGACATTTACCTGGGCGAAATCTGGACTAGTGAGTTGCAATTCATTATGTAAATAATTATATTGCATATTCTATTAGGTGTAGTGTTGTGAAGCATAGATGACATAACCATGCATAATACAAAACTGAATTCAATATGAAATAATTAATATTAATAAATCATGTTAAAATGACTATACTACAAGAACCTAATTACATATAAGTGTTAAATACTACTACTTTATATTTACATATTATGTGGCTAGTCATATATGTTTATCCTTCATCTATATTAATAGTTTATGTTAGTAATTTATAGTCACGTCACTAAATAAATCGAAGTTGTTCAAATTTGCTAATATTTAGCATAAATAAAAAATGTTGTGACTATATGTTTTGGTCATATAGTCACAAATTAACTAGGTACTAATAAATTTTACTTTATCAATCATGATTTTCAAGTTGATTTGCAAACTATCATGGATATTCCACTAGAATATATCATCATAATAGATCTTATAAATTTTTGCAAACTATTTGTTACCACTACAAAGAAAACACCCCATAATGGAGGTTCTTAGTGTTACAAAATTGAACAAACACACTCACACACATACTATCATTGATAGTTGAGGTTTTAATAAAAAATTTAGTGAATGTTCTCTATAACTAAAATTTCTAGGTTGACAAAGGTTTAGCAAAGGTTTCTTTTTTGATGCACTTTAAATACTAAGTCACACTTGTGTACTTCAAATAGTATGCCCTGCCAGTGCACACCAAATATACATTGGGGCATTTTATACATATTCAAAGCTTTGGTGCTTATTATTTATTTTAAAAGCACTTGTGTGTATTATTTATTTTAAAAGCACCAATTTGTATTATATATTTTAAAAACATTAGTGCATTCTAAATATTTTTAAAATGTCGATGCATATAACCAATGAATCAACATCAATGTGTATATGTATTGTGCACCATGAAGTCCTAGTAATGTTAATGATAATAATAATAACAATGGTAATGATATTGTTGAACGAAACAATGTTGTTGCTATATTTTGAAGCACTTGTGCTTGTATTACAATAAGCATTGACTAAAAAGCACTAGTGCATAAATATGAATACAATGAATTGTTTTGTTTAGTTAAATACAATGCACTGATATGATATGTTTCAGTGTTGAATTCCTCCATGTTATTGGTATGTAGATAACATCTTGCTTTTTATAATAAAATTATTTCAATTACTCATAAAAAATAAAATAAATTAATAATAATAATGATTTTAATATTTTAATTGATGTATTTAGATAATCATTGCATTAATGTATTGTATCATTTAACCAAATATATCCAGTAATTATACCTTTATTCATTGTAATAATGTAAATCAATTTTACAATACCTGAGATGCAATAGACTAAGAAACTCATTTTATTACATTTAAATAAGGGACTCTTCATCATACAAAATTGGACAACATAAAGGTTCATAATAGTAACATGTTAATAAATCATTATTACAATGATTAGTAACCCATCACCATACAAATTGGGACAATATGTTCACATTAAACAAAATGTTTGGCTTTTATAAATGAATATTCCAAAAATATAAAATTTGCAACATACAATTGTATTGATGATCTTTCATCTCTTCAATTATTGCAATTGCTCAAGTTGCTTGCATCTCTCATTTCTTCATCACTTGTAAGGGATATAGTACTTGGGTTAGTTGTAATGTTTTCTTGAGTAGTTTGATTGTATTCCTACTCTTTATGTTTCATCTACATTTAATATACCAGCATAGATCCAAACCTTAGGCTCTATCAAGCGCCGAAAGGGATCAAATCTCCTGAGGTGCAAATCTCCTGAGGTGCAAACCTCTCCTTGAATAGCTCCTTGAGTGCAATACCTGAGCCACCTAATCCTAAGCTCTAAAGTCTCTAGTTTAAGTCTCATATTTACTTTTTACTTTGTATTATTCTTTTTTTTTTATGGCCGACATAATATTTATTACTTTTTACTTTATATTATTCTTTTTTGTTTACTTTGTATTATTTTGTTACTCCGCAAACTCGACAAACACTCTAAAATCTCATATTTACTTTTTACTTTGTATTAAAAATAAAAAGTAAAGTCTCTAATTTAAGTCTCATATTTACTTTTTACTTTGTATTATTCTTTTTTGTTTATGGCCAACAATATCGACAAACACTCGACTTACAAGATCTCCCTCATACAAATGTTATTTATGACCGACAATATCGACAAACACTCGACTTACAAGATCTCCCTCATACAAATGTTATTTATGGCTGATAATATCGACAAGCACTCGACTAACAAGATCTCCCTCATACTAGGCTGTAGAGAGCCTCTCGACGCAATAAATAAAATGCATTGATTATTTCATTTATAGTATAATATATATGATTGTGTACATAAAAAAGAATACCATAGCAACTGGTGATTCATACATAATACATATTCTTTCAAAGCCATGCTTAATGTCATCTCTCAACATATTTTCTAGTGGCTCCATTTCATTCTTTGCTTCATGCGAGCTTCATATGCCACAACAAGGCATAGATATAATTAAAGATTTATTGTTGTTTCATTAATTATAAGAAAAAAGGAAGTAAAAGAACATAGTTACTACTTACAAATTGTTGAATTAACCCTTGATACGTCAACATATAATTACAACCCATTGGTGAATCCATGAATATGGGTAACACTTTTTGGCCAAATATGACGATGAAAAATTGATATTTTACTCATTATTAAATCGTATCCCTAGAAACTCATTTATGCCTTATGAATTTCGACATGCAATTAAAAAACAAATTGTATGGAATTATGTTGTCTTTGCAATTGTGTGTGTGTTGCATTTAATGTGTCAAGATTGCATTTAATTAAATCTCAATCCTTGCAAATTTGAGCAAAAGATAACAAGTGGCTTTGTGCACGTAAAATAATTTAATGGGGTTTACAAGAATGCACTAGGGTGTACATTATTTTTAAAATTTATTTTGGAAAATTTTATTTTTTATTAATTTTTGAAATTGACCACTAAATATTTTAATCACATTTTCTACACTTTTCTATGCACATAAACTTTTTTTTACTATTTACATAAATTGAAAAACTAGAAATACCCTTTTGAAGAGGACGCGTCGATGTGGGGCATATAAATGTTTTAAAAAAAAATTGTCACAGTGTACTTTTTATGTTGTTGATTTTTATTTGAGCTCCTTCGAAGTTGTGGCCAAGGTTTTTAAGTTTAATTTTTAAAAGAAAATAAATAAATAAAATATCATACAAACTCCAAAACACATAAAGTATATGCCAGTGGATAGATTATTCGTTGATGAATACACCAGCACCAAATCCACCACCTAAGGTGCAATTAATGATAGGTTTTATTCCTTTCAAAGATACCAATAAAATTAAATGTACATAAAAGGGGCTAGAGGCTTGTCATTATATTTTGGTGTATCCATCGAGGCGAGAGGTCCATCCACATACTCGTAAAGATGGAAGGATTTCTCCCTACATGCATTATAGAAATGCATGGAAAATCTGATCCGCTTGCATGAACCTGCAACTCTCTTTCCAGCTTCCTTCCGCATAAATTTGTCATCATTCTGACATTCATGTTTCCTTCTCCCTCCTGCAACTCCAATACAAGTCCCGATTGGGAAATGAGTTGGCGTATTTTTGTGCTCAGTAAGAGAATCCGTTATCAATTCCCTCGCCTTCAACACTTCTATCATTTGACCTCTCTTTGATTCTCTAATCATTCCCTACTCCACCCATTCTCTCATAGCCCTTGTTCCTCTTCTGTTTGTTTCTTCTTGGTTCTTCCTTAGCCATGGTTCGCTCTAAGAAAACTAAGCGGAAAACCATCGCCGGTCCTCGTCACTCCCACATGCCTTGGTTTCTTTGTGACCATGAGAAATCCAAGGATTTCTTTGACAATATGGTCCATCCCACTTCCATAAGCCACATCCTTAACATGGAAACTCGACTCCAAAGGCATTGTTGGAAGCCTTCTCTGAAAAAATTAGTGGAGGAATTGGGGAATATGGTTAATGACTCGAGTTCCACTCGCACCAGGGAGACTCAGTATACCAATAATATTTGGCTTGTTTCGGTACACCAAATCGCTGTTAGGACAAGTCATTATGGACTACACAAAGAGTTGATTTTAGGATGAATTACAAGGCATGAGCTTGAATACACAGATGGACCTCTTGGAGGGATGCCTTCATTGTCTCACCCAGGTGCATATGGAATCAGACTCTTGTATCAATGCCAAACTCAATGATTTGGCCTGCGAATTAAATGGAATACTTTCATCCATGCCCTAATGAATCCCAGTGCTACTCAGCTAATCTTTTGTCATTCTTCATAGACGTCTAAGTTGGGAGAGACTTCAGGAGCCAAAAACGAAATTCTAGATGATGGGAAGCTTGAATCTCCTCCCATTTTAATTTCTGATGATGAATTGTTTTGTTCATATATGCATCCTCTATGGGTCTTGTTTTGTCTCTGTTGGGTGGATTTTGATTCTCTTTTATTCTGGTTTTGTGGTTGTAACCCTCGGCCTGTGGGGTAACCTATCAAGTACTAAAATATCTACTACTTCTAGTTTGTTTAGTCGATTGGCATGTGTCTCAATTATGCCAAAACTGTGGGGTATCATTGTTCTCACGAGACATTCAACCTCTCTTTTAGCATCCACCTAGCATCTTCTTTCTTTTAAATTTTGCTAGTTTTTTTAATAGAATTTCGAATTTATAATTAAAAAAAATTCTTAATCTTAATGAAAAACAAAAAACATAATAAATATTGATAAATATTTACATGAAAATAAATATAACATAAATATTAATTTGTACTTTTTGGGACTAGTATATACATATTATAGAAAGGCATGTTTAGCAATAATACTTTCTAAATGATTCTTTTTTGTTAGTGTATGATTTTTCTATTGAAAGCCTCACAAGTCTCATTGATCATTGCTCTAAAAATGCTTGTTATATTTTCAATATAAATTGATTCACTTGCAACACCACCCTAAATGAACTAAGGACCAATTTATCATCAATTACATCATTAGTAAAAAATTGTTCTTAAGAGGGCCTTATGTGCCCTCACTGTCAATTCTTGCACAACATTTAACATATGCAAAATTTAATATTTGAAACTTGTTAGCTATTATTGTTAAGAAGTACATAATTAGTAAAAAGTAACAAAAGACTTCATGTTGATCACCTTTTAATCCACCAAATTCCTTTGTTTGCAACATTTTCATAAAGCTTTTACACCCTTTTCCACATAGAATGCAAACAATCTTATCAATTTTTTCAAGGTTTTTCTATGCGTGATAAATGTTAACCAATACACATCATTTAAACCTACAAATAAGTCAAACATATTATTTTTACATTAAAACTTCAAATAACTTGCCATGTTCTCTTATTGGGACATGTTTCCTTCAGTCTCATTGTTATAAGTATTTTTAGCTTATCTTCTATCAATAAATGACCTACATAATGAAGCATACAAATAAATAAAAAAAATTTACAAGCTAAGTAAAACATTATAGCCTAAAATTATCTTTGGGTTAATCAATGTATGTTATATAGTGATACACATTGGTACAAAGTATATAGATACACACACTAGTGCTTATATTCTATACAATGAGAATCATGAAACCCAAAAAACATCTTTTAAAATTTGACAGGACAAAGCAAGACACTTTACATTAAAAAATGTATGTGTATTTAATGTATGGTCTACAACTCTAAACTTGTTTTTTTAATTTGTAGGGGCATGGTTCGGGATCCAATGTAATGAGAGGACATGATTCATTGAAATATTCTTTACATCGAAATAACTATTGAAGGATACACATAACAAAAGATCAAAAAACAAATATCATTGTCAAAAAGCAAAGAAACCAAATCTCTGCTACTAGGGTTTGCAACAGCATAAAACAAAAGAGATGCAACAGCAAAGCTATGGTTCGTAGCAATGTAAAACAATAGGGAAGCAACAACAAAGTTATGTTTCACATCAACATAAAAAAATGTAAGAAACAACAAAACTAAGGTTTTCAGTGTTGAATATGATTTTGAAACCCTTTTATTTTGTTAAAATAAATGGTTATTATGAATAGAAAAAATTAAAACATTCTAGGAATTTTTTAAACTAGTGAGAAAAAAGTTGTTGAGAAGTCACATACCTGAAATTTCTCCTCAAATCTATATCCGAGCCACAAACATCCCTTCCAAATTTCTCTCTTTGAAAATTTATTTCCAAACATATCTCTTACCTAGTAAATCTCTCTTGCAAAAGTATCCCATTAAATTATTGACACAACAATGGATTAGGGTATAGGGATTCCTTTGAGTCACTTTTACATAGTGAAATTCCCCCTATTATCTGTTTTTTTTGTGCATTAATGAAAAGTATGCGGTCTATTTAAAAAAAAATCGACATGGAGCGCACCTTTCATATTTAAGTGCACTAGTTTGGTATATTATCCCAAATACATTGTAGTAATATTTTTTAATGAAAACAGAAGTGAAAACAACTGTAATTAATACTTTGAAGGGGTTTTCCTTTATGGAGGTTTTATCAGAATTTTTTTCTTGTGTGCATCAAAATCCAAAGCACCCATGCATCTATTATAAACAAGCATAGATCCATCTTAAATCCGCATCTATCAAGCACCGAGAGGGATCCAATTTCTTGAGGTGTATTTCTTTTTTAAAATTTAAACTCAAGAAATTTGATCTTTCTTGATTGATAGATCCGGGTTTAAGTTTTAAGTTTTTATTTTATAAACGAACATCTATTTTTTAATTACTTTCCATAATTTTTTATTTTATGAGATGACATGAATTTTTTTAATTATTTTTTGTAACGTCACATCACACACGTTACAACATCTCCCCCATACTGGGTTGTAGAGCACCTCGTTTCACTCGATGCAATAAACACTTCGGTGCACAAATATAAACTTGGTGTTTCGTTAACTTAAAAAGGACTTTCAAAAGTATTTTCAAAGTTAGAATGTTACATGTTTCTCATGCTTTCATAGACATGTGTTGATTGTGATTTTTGCTCAACTGCAAGGGAAAAAGTGATAATATAAAATGATCAATTCTTCATTCCATATTGTTCCAAGTTCAACAAATTCACCATTGCCATTTTGAATAAGTCTATATTTTATTTATATTTTGATTATATGATTAAATTTACAGTACCTGATTCGGGATTGAGTTCAATTGAATGGGATATCCATGGATACAAAAATGTCACAAGCTCTTATCTGAAGTGAGATACTACCAGCATAGATCCATCTTAAACCGAGATCTATCAAGCACTGAAAGGGATCCAATTTATTCATGTGTAAATTTTTTTATCTTAAATTTTGTATACATACAAAAAAAAAAAAATTGCACCTCAATAAATTTGATCCCTCTTAGTGCTTGATAGATATGGGTTTCAGATGGATCTATGTTGGTTTTAATTTATTTTTTTAATTTTATGAGCCGACATGGACATTTTTAATTACTTTTCATTTGGTTTTAATTTTTTTTATGAGCTCACATGATTTTTTTTTCTTTATTTTTGGTAATGTTGTGTAACATTAAATTATGTTAAGTTATGTTATCTGATGCGGAATGACAACATATCCCCCATACGATGTTGTAGATCACCTCGCCACTCTCGGTGCAACAAGCAAATGATAGATGAAGATGGAGAGCCAATTACACTACCCACTTTAACATGCCATCTTCCAACAACCATCCTAGGGAAATGGTACTTCACCATGCATTAGATCTCTTTTATGACACTAGAGTACCAAGAGAGGGGTTATCCCATTCCAAGCTATCCCACTCCTTTGGCTCATAAAAAAGTGGATCTACTCCTCTTTAGAAAAAAGTGTGTGATCCATTTCCACTTTTAAAGAATGGGGAAATCCAGACAAGGAAGTTGAAACATATATATGTGTCAAAACGATCATGTTATATTATTGATGTAAATGACGATGGGGAAGCATCGATTCAAAAATTCCCCTTGATCCGGACAAGACACTGCCATATCATATTGGTCCCAAACTGTTGGATAAGTTGCTCTTAGGGTATAGAGGAAAGCCCCTTGGAATCAATTTATCCCTTATCCCCCGAACCTTAAGATATAAAGGGAACAAACTAGCTATTAAATATGTAAAGGTTTGAAGGTGAACCCTCATCATGTCACACCATCCTTGCATTATGTTAATTATTGACTACCCAAAGTTGATGGTCTAATACATCCCAATCCATTTATTTATCTGTTTGCATATCGACAACACCTGATATTTTAATTTATTGAACATTGGTGGTGTCCCTAATCATATGTGGAGAATGAATCCCAATGCAGTCATACATTTATTATCATGCTAGAGAGTACAAAAAAAATCCATGTGTTAGCATATCTCTCTAGTGCACTTAAAATACCATGGAGCACCCTTACCCATATGACTTGTAAGAGCATTGACCTTTGGCATGAGATCAATCCTAGAGCCACATCAATGGATTTTTTTTACATTTAATGAATTTAAGCCTAATTTTAAATTTTAAACCATTGAAAAGTGAATTAAGGGATAAGAATCAATACACTTGGTTTCTTCTCCACCTAGAAGGCATGGTTGTCATGTAGAGAAAAAATTAATATTTGGTGTTTGTAAAATTCCAAAATGAACATAAATCCACTTTGGAAGTGAATAAATCAATAAATGCGATAATCTGGTGTAACACCCGCCTTGATACAATTGATACACTAGACTATTGAGGGCATTGATATTGAAGTGACCTGGTTAAATAAACTTGAACAATGTGTTATGCTTTATTATTATTGAATAAAAACTATTAATTGACTAGCAACTGATGATTATACTCGAGTGATTGAGAAATATGAATTGAAGACTATGTTATGAATGAATGAAAGAAATGATTCTTTTGATTCCATGGATGTGAATAAATTCCATTTGTTTAAATAGAATTGAATAAAGATGAAAATGCATGATCATATACTTCATATGGTGCAGTGCTAATAATGTGTGCTTTGAGTGTGTGCAGTAGCAGGTAAAACGAATTACTGACTGGCTCTCGAAGGGAATAAAAGGGGGTCGTAAAGAATGGGAAACATACATTGGGGAATAGCTATGGACTGTCGACCCTGAAATTGTAAAATTCAAGCACAACAGGTCTAGAAAACAAGAACAACAGTTACTAGAGATGCATGTGGCAAATTGTGTGTCAAAACACTGGTGCAAAAGGTTTGCAGCAGTTCAAGCATTTTCGTTAACTCATAAGATGATTACAATGTGTAACAATGGCAATAATAGCCCAGCAATTCGAATCCTAGAGAGGTCATTCGAATTGAATGCATGAGAATGGCTTGTTGTTCAGTTAACACCACTCAGCACATCAGTTAACCACTTAAATGCCAAGTAATTGACTCCAACAGACTTTGAAACTGTCAAAATGAGTCTAGCTAAGTCTAGAACTCAACTGATTGCCCAAAATTAGGGGAGGGCTCCTTTCTGACTTCAGTTAACTGATTTTTAGGTGAAATTACACCAAATTAGGTCAAACTGAGTAGGAGGGCACCTTTTTTACTCCAATTAGCTTATTGTTAGGTGAAATACACCTAGTTGGACTGAGTAGGGCGCTTTAATTATGCAAATCACCCCAGTTGGCTCCCTGAATGATGGAGGAGGCCCAGTTAACTGAATTTGATGACCCAGATGGCTCCTTGAATGAAGGAGGAGGCCCAGTTGACTGAAACTGATGATCTCCTGATGATGTAAGCACATATTTGAGTCAAAATACTTAAGATAAGTGGTAAATTAGGTTTTTAAGCCCAAATAAATGATGTGTTGTTGGAAAATGACTCCAAAATCCCCCCTTAAGCTAATCTCATGTGGAAGAGTAAAATAAAATAATAAAAGGGCCCCGAAAACAAAGGCCATAGGTCACCCGGTATAGAAATAATCCAAAAAATGCTAAAAAAATCTAAGTGAGGAAAGAGGGGAAACCCCAGTGGGAAAGAAAACCCCCCCTCAAAGTGAAAACTAAAGGATCTAATATATCCTCACCATAGTAGAACTCACACCCAACAGTGAACAAAGGTAAGATAACTTCTTCTTAGTGAATCTCTTGGTGAAGATGTGGGCAATTTGCTCTTCTATAAGGAAATATTGCAGTACAATGGTTATGTCATTCACAAGCTCCCAGATGTAGTGCATGTGGATCTCGATATTCTTGGTCCTTTATCTTTGATTTAGACCTGTCGATATCTTGATAGCACTCTGATTGTCACAAAAAATGACAGTAGAAGTGGTGCTACCAATATCAAACTCAGCTAGAATACCCTGCAACCAAACTGCTTGAATGAAAGCATTCACTGCTCCTCAATACTCTGCCTCCGCTAAAGATAAGGAAATGGCGGCCTACTTTTTTCTTGACCAGCAAATAGACCCTGTTCCAATCATGAAAACATATCCGGAATTGTACTTCCGATCAATTCTATCACCTGCCCAATCTGAATCAGTGAATCCAACCAAGTCAAGATCGGAATCCACAGCATAGTGAATGCCAAAGTGTCTCGTACCCTGCACATAATGCAAGATCCTTTTGGATTCCTTCCAGTGAATTTCATGGGGCTGCTACATGTACCTTGACACAACACTCACAGTATAATAAATATCATGCCTACAGTGTGTAAGATACAAAATACTACCAATCAATTGTCGGTAAAGTGTAGAATCCACCAACGGTGTAGAATCACCATCCTCAAGACTGATTCCTGAGAGGAATGGGAATGGTGCAGGTTTATATTCTACCATATTGAAATGATTTAGCAAGTCCAAAGCATATTTTTATTTAGAAATCATGATCCCGTCAAAATTTTGAGTGATCTCGAGATGAAGAAAAATCTTTAGCGGGCCTAAATCACTCATATCAAATGCTTGGTGTAAAGTGGTTTTTATTATGCCGATCAAAGCAAGAATGATTCCTGTAATCAATAGGTCATCAAAATAAAGTAGAATGATTAGAAAATTAACTTCATTATGTTGTAGATATACATTTGGATCTGATTTGCATCTCGCAAAGTTTTGTGACAGAAGAAAGGAATCCATCTTTGCATACCATGCTCTTGGGGTTTGTTTTAAACCATATAAAGATTTCCTTAATCGATAAACAAGTGATGGATCTGATATGTAAACTTTGGGATGCTTGATGTAGATCTCTTCCTAAATATCCCCATGAAGAAAATAACTCTTCACATCCATGTGTGTTAACACCTAAAAAGTGCTCACTACCTCATGTCCCTCACCACATGACTCATTTGTCTATTTTTTCCACCATTTTTGCCTCCAAAACCTCAAAAAACCTTTAAAAGGCCACCAAAAGGCCAAAAAACCCCTTTTTTCCCCCTCAAATAATTTAAATTTCCTCAAAAGATAGCAAAAACCCTCTGAAAAGGCCCTAAATTCCCAAAAATCAAATAAAAGGGAATAAAAAATTTAAAAAAGAGGAAAAAAGAGGGAAAAAGAAAGCAAAAACCCTAAACCATTGACCTAAACCATATGGTGCCAAAAACCATAGGTCAATACTCCACCACTAAAAAACCTATAAATAGGTGATGGAGGCTCCCCATTTCACATCCACAATCTATCATATCCTCACTCTGCCAAAATCACTCTTGAAACCCTAGCTCACCATTTGAGCTAGCTTCCCATTTGAGTGCCCCTTTTGGCCCATTATCCAAACACCTTGGAGAAGGAGAAGGAACCCATTGGAGCATGAAAGCAGCTCTCCTGGACTACTGCAAGAGCTCCACCAACCTCAACATTTGAGGTAAAATGTAATTTTGCTCTTATTGTTAATATAAAAGAAAAATTCTCATTATCTTGCTGTCTTTTTATTTCCTGTTAATGCACATGTTAGCTTAGATTTTACTTTGTTTTACTATTTAAATTTATTGTTTTACTGAACTGCTACTAAGGAGGCCCTTCTCCTTAGTAGGTGCTTATTTGCACAAGCTAGGGTGAAAACCCTAGCTACAGTTTTGGCGACTCCACTATTGGTCTTTGAATTTCTGGTTAAAAAATTTAAAATTTTTTATTTTCTGCAAGTATTTTTTTGTTTTCCCTGTTCGGCTGTCCCTTTCGACTAGTTGGGTTTTCTGCTACCAATCGCGAGTTCCCAGCCGTAATCCACGATCTGATCACACCTTTCAGTCATTTTTCCGTGATCCAGATCGCAACTGTTTTCCCTTTTGCCGCGCCCTAGACCGCGTCTTTTGTCCCCAGACCTGCGATCCGACCGCGGCTTTCTGCCCCTTTGCCGCGCTCAAAACCGTGCATTGTGGCCGCAAACCCGCGATCCGACCACAGCTCTTCATCCTTTTGTCGCATCCCATACTGTGCATCTCGGCCACAGACCCGCGATCCGATCGCAACTCTTCACCCTTTTGTCGCGCCCCAGACCGTGCCTTCTGGCCGCAGACCCACGATCCGGCCACATATTTTTTCCGCAAACCCGCGATCCAAATCGCAGGATCCCCCCCTACGGCCGCGATCCGGCCACGCATTTTTGCCACAGATCCGCGATCTGTTTTCTGCATTTTTTCCCCTTTTTGAACCCATAATTTTTCTGCAATATTTTCTGCACCTAAATAGCCACCTATCCTATCTGCAGCCACAGTTATCTACAGCTTTTTTCTGCAGTTTGCTTTCTGTTCCATTTACAGAATTTTTAAGTTTAAGCATTTCTATTGGAAAAATAAAATTTTGCATTGTAAGTTTAATTTCTGCATTATTATTGGTTTAAAAGTTGCCCAAGCCTGAGCACTTTTGATTGGGTTCATTACCTCACATGCACACACTCTATCACCTAATTCAAGTGAGCCTTAAAACACTACTTAACACAACCAACATTCTAACCCCACTTGGGGAACACATAAGAATTTTGTAGTTAGGTAGGATAGGGGGGATAGGCATCCAAATAACACCCCTCAGTCGCTTACATTTGAGACATAGTGATTGTCCTTTTAGGGTACCAAAACCCCCTAGTATTTTTTGGCACGGTCACCACCAGTTTATCAGAGGGACTCTCCCTTAGGAGGGTTGAAGTAGCCAGACTGGTTCCGGAGGCCTGAGTGGAATACTGCAATCCATTCAGTAACCGAAGGCTACCTACTCGCTGTTCGTGTGTGGTGTTCCTTTTAGGCCCACATGGTGATAGGACAAGAGCTGCATATTCACCTTTTCTGGACGTGTCATGAACGGGGTATCTTAGTTTCCTTTCTTCTAGGTTTTTCTTACTCGGTGTCCCTCTCGGTAAGGGGATATCCTTAGTCACTTGGTTCTACTATCCATATTGTCTGACTTGGATTTCATCACCTTGCAGAGGATATGTCTGGTTGAATCAGAATTCTATTTAGCTAGGTGTTTGCATGCTCCCTTACCTCCCTTTGGTCTAGTGAGTCCACCATTTTTATTTTTAGGCAGCCGTTTGCTTGTTGGTATTCCGACCATTTTTTCTGATACTTCGCTTATTGTAGCACAGCTATTACAGTAAGCGTTTTGAGTTGGTTGTTGGCCTGAGTGCCATATTTTTTGCGCTCTCCTTCTGCACACTCGGCTGCATTAGGGTTTTTTATCCTTTTTTCACTCAACACAACCCCCAGATACTTGACACCATCTGTCACCATTGAGTCCTCGAGACATTCTCAGCGCCTCCGAGGTGAGCCCCCACAACACGGTTCACTTGAAATCACCCGTCATAAATGTAGAGCTGTATCACTTGACACCACTCATCATAGACATCGAGCTTCATCACTTGACTCCATTCGTCAATGCCATAGAGCTCTGTCCCCTGACTGTCACACTCCTTATTTCACATTGGATTCCGAGGAAGATTCGAAAAACCCTACCTACATAGCAGCAACCAGCCCCATGGCTAGCATGACCTCCAACCCTTTCTTTGTAGGAACTATCGGGGGCACATCCACAACGACCCCAACTAGCACACTATCCACAACCACACCTACTTTGGGAATGCCCTTGATGGGTTCCATACCTACCATTCCCGTTACTATTCCAGGTCCAGCGGCTACCATAGCCAACCCAACCCCATCTAAAACTCATGTTACACTTGGCGGTGGAGGACCCTCCCATACCACCTTCATTCCTCCGTCTGGGGGTAACATCCCCAACATGAACCTAGCTCCCACACTGGGGGCAGTGGTCCCACCATGGCCGCCCCCACTAGTATGTCACATCCTTCTACTAGTTTTCCATTCATGGCTAGTCTCAACCTTCCTGACCTGGCCAGACTGACCAATGAGCCCATCAGACAAGATCCTACGTGGCCTCACATGCCCACCAAGCTCCCATTAGACATCCCTAAGTTTGAGGGCAAGGCAGGTGAAGACCCCCAGAACCACATTATGTCCTTCCATCTATGGTGTTCCTCCAACTCCATAGTGGACGACTCTGTCCGACTCCGTCTGTTACAATGAACTCTCACTGGCTCTACAACCAAGTGGTACATTGAGCAGCCCCATGGGACCCATGCCACCTTTAATTCCCTCACCTTGACCTTCCTGCAGTTCTTTCAGTTACCTGTCTTCTATGACGCGGGAGTTGAGATCCTACTGTCTTGCAGAAAGAATACGGCCACCGACATCACTGACCACATTCATGAGTGGCGTCGACGCTGACGCCTGTGCAAAATCAAGTTAGATGACTGTATCTTCCTATATTGGTTTCTCAAGTCTCTCCTTCCCATCATTGCTAAGGATGTGGAATCCGAGCGACCCCAATCTGAAGAAGAAGCCATCCTCAAAGCCCAACAGTTTGACCTTATCTATGCCCAGTCTCGTTACTTATATACCATTATACCCGACGCCCCCAGCAGTGATTCCTCTTGAAACGATGTGCTGGGGGAATCCCATGACGTCGATGGCATCATTGGCCATATTGCATCACATAACCAACTAGTAATGGCCCCGACCTTTCGCAGGCTACATCCCACTCTGGAGCAACCAATTCGTATGCTCCCATGGCGCATAACCACTATTCCCATGGACCCTCATGTCCACCTCAGTGCTTCGTCCGTGCATCCCCAGCTTACATTCCCCCGATTGCACCTCAACCATATTACCACCCGCAGGTCGCACACGCTCCTATATCCTCTCAAGCCCCCCCAGCTTATTATCCGCCATAGGCAGCACCTACGGTAAATCCACCACCCGTCACACAGGCATATCAACAACCCCCACAAGGTCTAGCACCTACACCGCCTCCACCCCCACCCACTTATTATCCGCCGCAACCTGCTCCCGTACCTACACAACCCCAACAACCACCGGCCGCCCAAGGGCAAGTGTACGCGCAACAAAATCTGCAGCAAAACCAAAATAACCAATGCCAACAAGGCCAGCAAAACCCCGGAAAAGGACGTAACCGTGGGAACAACCCCCCTCAAGACCAAGGCGGCCAACCACCTAATCCCCCAAACAATAATAACACGGCACCTGCCAACCAAAACCCCGACAGGATGCCAAAGCAAGCTAAAAACCCTAACTTACGAATAAACTACCCCTGTTCTATTTGTGGGGTCTATGGTCATTACATACACACTTGCCCACATTTGGAGCGGGCACGACAACTCTGGACCGATGATGCCCACCACCAAGGGCACATGGCACCCTAGGAGCCACCTAACCCCCCACTACCTCAAGCTCAACCCTTGGTGTTACAGAACCCTTTACCAACCCAAGGAGTGGTGAACACTCAACCGTTAGCTCCCCCTCAAGGAAATGTTCCACCACAACAGCAAGTCATGTACGCTGTGGCTGCCGACCCCACTATAGACTTAGGTACCCATCACTTGTTAATGATGTCATCCGCTGACGTCAACCTTCAAACCCGCCGGAACCAACATGGCTCTGAAGCCCCTCCGGCTGATAAAACCAACAATGCTCTTCCCACCAATCAGCCGTTATGGATACCTCCTGCCTCACTGGATGGCGCCCCAAAAGCCCCTCGCTTCCCACTTTGCTGCATCAACAATAACCCCAATTCTCGCGCTGCGTCTAATTACAACATTGTGGATGACTTAGCTCAGTCCCCCGCAGCCATGTCTACGTTAGAAGTTTTAAAAAACTATCCTACACAGCACAAGACTCTGTTATCAGCCATTGGTGCGATCGACCCGACTGATTCACAAATGATGGCCTTAGATTTGGACCAATACGAACCACACCTGCCTTCCACATTAGCATTCCAAGTTTCTGTATCCATTCAAAATCTTGTCATCCATCGGTGCATCATCGATGAGGGTGCCTCTACATGCGTTATGTCCACATTCATTTGGCAAAAGTTGGGATCCCCTACTATTCATCCATCCACCACTACATTGCAAGCCTATGATGGCCATTCGGCTCAACCCCAATGTCTCTTAGCTAATGTCCCCATCCAGTTGGCTGGTAAAATAGTAGTTATTGACATAGAGGTCATCAACGCCCAACTTGATTATAACCTCTTACTTGGCCGCAGTTACATGTATGCCATGCGGGTAGTTGCTTCATCCGTTTTTCACACCATGATGTTCCCCAACGATGGAAGAGTGGTCAAGATCGATCAACTCACCTATTATGATCCCAATGCCCCCGTTGCACCCGAAAATGTTCTTCCCATGGTTGAACAACCTGTTCACGGTCCATCTACCTCATTGGTTTCTTCAGTTGGACCCGGAGTCTACTCAGATATGCTGATGACTTCCACATTCCAATCCATTCCACCCCCGTCACCAGTGACCGAAATATCTGACTTATGTACCCTCTCCCACCATACACAAACACCCAACCATCAACCGCCCTTGCTACCCCAACCACCGTCGGTACCTAGCCATGTTGGTGTTACACCCATCCATACAATCCCCTCCCTATTCCCCCCTTAGGGAGTAGTGAGCGCCCCAGTTATGGCCACTCTCATCCTCCCAGGGTTAACTTTAGGACTACCGGTGTGGTACATCACACCTCCCATTTCCCCTCAGACACCCAATGTCGTCTTACAATCGGTACAACCCATTACCACTACGATTCAACCACCTCCCAGTGTCACTACTCCTTCCTCGTCCACCAACCCACCCCCTCCTGCCAAATACACTGGGGGTAGAGGCCCACAACCTTACACCGCTCTGCCCGCGCCTAAAGCCACTAAGAATCCTCCACCATTTCACGCTCCTCCCAAATGCTCTTTGTGTGATGAGTTGGGCCATGCTACCCATCAGTGTCCACAATTACCCACACTACAGGAGCACATGCAACTGCTTGACGACGACCCCAACATCTCGGTTGTCCAACTTGACCCTACCCCTAAGCCTTGCAATAAATCACTGCGTACCAATCACTCTTGTACAATATGCGGTATTTACGGCCATTACTCACATCACTGTCCTGATCTCCCAGATTACAGAGCCTCCCTCTACGAGATGAATAACTTGGACCTCGAGACGTCTCCTCCCACCATTGAAGAGATCTACCCCCCAGAATCTCCGACAACATGAGAGATCAATACCATTTATATGATCTCTATTTCTAGCATCCCCTCGTCAACCGATTTGACTACAAAACATTTCCGCAATGATGAGGAAATTCTTGAGGATCTTATCGCACCTGAGTACCCCAGGGAGGATATGCACCATCGTTCCCATTTTCTCCTGGAGGAGTCCTCCACCACCACAGCTACCCAATTCTCTGTTGAGTCCAAATATTTCCTCCCAACCAAGGTCGACTAGTTTAAAGAGCCCATTCCCGCTCCTGATGCCTTCAAGGAAGGTAACATGGCCAACATCTCACGTACGATCCACATTGATATCTCTGCCCCAGGAGGTGCCCCTGAAATCATTACTTTGGGAGCCTCCTGCACCGAGTATGAGATCAGAGAGTACAAAAAACGTTTTCAGGAGTTCCACGATGTCTTTGCCTGGTATTACACTGAAATGCTTGGTCTTGACCCCGCTATCATAGAGCACCACATTGACACGTGGCCAGATGTGCCCCCCGTTCGCCAAAAATAGCGCGCCATTCACCCATCAAAGCTCCCCACCGTTAAAGTAGAGATTGAGAAACTTCGTGCATAGGGTTTCATTTACCCCATCGCATACACCACTTGGGTTTCTAATCCCGTCCCTGTTAAAAAAAAACAAGGCACCATCAATGTATGTACTGACTTCTGCGATTTAAACCGAGCATGTCAAAAATACAACTTCCCCACACCGTTTATTGACCAACTCATCGATGCATGCACGGGGCATGAAGTCCTATCCTTCATGGATGGTTTCTCTAGGTATAACTAGATTCAGATCCACAAAGAAGATCAATACGACACTGCCTTCACCACCCCATGGGGCACCTTTGCCTATTGTGTCATGTCGTTCGGCCTTAAAAATGTTGGCGCCACCTTCCAGCGGGCCATGACCTATTGTTTTCATGACTTGGTCCATATCCTATTAGTCTATCTTGACGATCTCACAGCACGTTCCAAGAATGATCCAACCACCTTAATGACCTCCGACAAGTTTTTCTGCGTTGTCGCAAGTATTAGATCCGCTTGAACCCACTCAAGTGTGTCTTTTGCATTCCGGCAGGCCGGTTTTTAGGTTTCATCATTTCCCACAAAGGAATTGTTGTGGACCCCCTAAAATTTCAATCCATATTAGACCTTCCATCACCACGCATGCTCCGGCAGCTACAGAGCCTATAGGGGAAATCTAATTTCCTCTGCCGCTTCATTCCTAATTATGCCACCACAGTTCATGGTTTCTTACGTCTACTTCGTACTCACAGTTCATGGTTTCTCACGTAAGCCCCTTTGATCTCCCCTCCAAATTTCTCTCAGGAATTCATCCTTTACGTCTCGGCATCCAACCACGCTGTGTCCGGGGTCCTCATTCAAGAAGACGCTGCTCGCCAGGAGCATGTCATTTATTACATCAGCCAAACCTTGTCTGGACCACCCCTACGTTACCCATATGAGGAAAGACTGCCCCTCACCGTCGTCTTTTCCATACAAAAATTGCACCATTACATTTTACTCAGTCACACTACAGTTGTCACCAACTCCAATCCCATGGTCTACCTCTTGAACCGGTGACTTATGCAAGGTTGCCTCACTAAATGGGTAATTATCCTCCAAGAATAGGACCTAACTTTCACAACCCCTAAGAGTACTAAAACCCTCGTGCTTTCCCATCTCATAACTGACCTCCCATTCCTTTTTCCATCCTCGCCAATCTCCTATGAGTTACCAAACAATCATTTGTTCATCATCTCGTCAGATGACCCATGGTACAGTGATATTCTGCTTTACCTTACCACGCAGAAGTTTCGACCAGATATAGATCGCGATGGACACCGCCGTATCCGTCACCATGCCTCTCGGTATCTCCTCTTGGGCGATGTCCTTTACCGGTGAGGGGTTGATACTATCCTCCGTTGTTGCCTTACACGCGAGGAAGTCGAACAAGTCCTCAACGACTGTCATAGCGGCGCTTGCGGCGGACATTTCTCAGGGATGGCCACTACCTAGAAGGTAATCTACACCGGATATTTCTGGCCCACGTTGTTCACTGACTGCATCACTATAGTCAAGCATTGCCATAATTGCCAACTCTTTGCCCCTAAATCCCGAACACCACCCGCCCCACTTCACCCAGTCATCACCGTTGGCCCTTTTTGCAAATGGGCCATCGACTTTATGGAGTGTAAACCCTCATCTGCAAACGGCCATAAGTACATTATTGTCGCCATCAACTACTTCACCAAATGGGCTGAAGCCATGCCTACCTTCAATTGTAAAGATGATACTGCTTCCTGTTTCTTTTTTAACCATGTTATTACATGATTTGGGGTCCCAAAACAGCTTGTCTCAGACCATGGTTCACATTTTGAAGATGCCATTTGGTGCGAGTTGTCAACTCTCCTTAAGTTCCAACATTAGTATGCCTCTGCTTACTACCCCCAAGGGAACAACCAAGTTAAGGCTATTAACACAATTTTGAAAACAACCCTCCAAACCATTGAGGCTTCCAAGAGCCACTCTAAAGCTGGTTATGACAAACACGTCCACCCATGAGCCTTTCGTGAAGGAGATCTAGTCCTCGTATACGACCAAGCCGACAATAAGATGGGTAAAGGGAAGTTCGAATCAATGTGGCAAGGCCCGTACATAGTACATACCTGCCTTGGACATGGGGCATACATTTTAACTGACTCAGAAGGCCACCCCTTACGCAACCCCTGTAATGGGTTGTATCTTAAACGCTTTTATCCTTAACAATCTTGCGGACCCGTTGGTCCGTATTGTACAGTTTGCTTTCTTTTTTTTTCCACTTTTTTCCACAACCTTACATTCGTCTTTTTTGCATAATCACAGATGGACCATTGTCCACCTTATTACGTTGGCTTCACCGATGGAGCAAGCCACTGGTCTCCAAACCTGGCCTCTACAGCTTGGGTCTTATATTCCCCTTCACATGAGTTGATTCACTTTGACGGAATGTGCATAGGCATTGCTACCAACAACCAGGCTGAGTACAATGCTATGACCGGTCTCCTGACTGCTGCCCTTCAGATGGGTATCTATCACCTTCGTGTGTTCCTTGACTCCCAACTGCTTGTCTCCCAGCTCAACAATTGCTACCAGGTGCGTGATCCTTGCCTCTTTAGAAAGTTCCTACACACAAAACAACTCAGCCGACAGTTTCAATCCATAACATTCACTCATGTCCCAAGAGCTCATAATAGTGTCGCAGATCAAATGGCTAACAACATCCTCGACTGGAGTATCAATCACACCATGTAAATCATCCATCATGCATAATCATCACATATCAACACATCAAAAACATAAAAAATCCCAAAAAGACTGCATCTACAACAAAGGGCATCCACGTGCCTATCATACCACATCATTTTGCATCCATGTGCAATAAACAAATACAAGACAATATAGGTGCATCCACGTACGTACACCAATAATAACCGCAAAAAATGCATCCATGTGCATATCTATATAAATATATCATCGTCATATACATGTCATGAGTGTCCCAGCACTCAGCTATACAAAAAATATACATCAAGGAGCCCCAACAACATCCCTGTCATAAAATACATGCCGTATATACAAAAAATCCTGAGCACCCATACGCATCGGGGGGGATTCCCCAGCACTCCCTAATGAGAGTCATATCCCCCATCTGAACCCTCCTCACCCTCCATCGCAGCCTCCTCTGCTGCGGACTCATCCTCTCCTCGCTCCTCCTTCGGATCCTCCTCTAGATCCTCCTCGTCCCCCTGCCGATCCTCACCCCTCCTTGCCTTGGCCAATACTGCCACCCGGATCAAGATCGACTGGCAATCTTGTGGAGCCTCGTGACAAGCCTCGACCACCTCCCGGTCTAGCTCCCACCACCCCTCATCGGAGACCCCAACCAGTAACCAATCAAAGGTAACTCGTAAGGACTCTAAAGTCCCCTCCACATCTCGTCATCGTACCTCCCCCCGATCTGGCAAGGCTAGCACTGCTATATGCCCCCGACGCTCCCTATGCCCCGGCGGTGGCTACAGTCCCACATCTACATCAAACCACATTATAAAGAGTCAAAATCATCATATAACATCAAAACATACAATATAAAATAATCAAGAAACTAGATACATACCATCTGGACCCCAAGCCTGTCCAGGAGGTCATGGCGCCTCCGGATCTCTCCGGTAGTCCATATCACGGTACAGGTAGTCATCGAAAACCACCGGCATCTGCAGCCACTGCAAATAGAGCTCTCTGGTAAAGTACCGCCCCACCTCTCCACCACCCCGCCAACACATCATCTGACCCCACCACACCATACGCAGCTCCCTCAAACCCCCAGCCCGGACCGGCACTAGTGGCCACAGTGTCGGAACCCGCTCCATGAAGAAAGAGCACAAAAATGACCTGTAACAGAACCCCTTGCCAGATACCTTCACCTTGGTCAGCTATCGCTGAACACAGGTGAGGAACATCTGGCCCCAAGCAAAGTAGGTGCCCTGTAGTACCCGCTCCACCAGCTGCATCTGTCCTCCCGACACCCGGTTGGGCGCCTACGACCCCAACACTCAGACCACAAATACTACGATCGCCCGAATTGATGGCTCCTGTAAGTCACAAATCAGAAGTGCATTCTTATGCATTTCTGCCGTAGGGAAACAATACCGGTCCAGTATATTCTCCATATACACATCCGCGGACACCCATGGCTGCGTATCCGCCACACTACCCAAATAAGGCAACCCCATCAAAAAATATACATCTGCCAGGGTGAGCTGTAGTCGCTCACCCTGCACCATGAAGCACTGCCTATCGGGCTCCCAGAAGCCCACCAACCTATTCAGCAGTAGTACTGCTAAACGCATCATCAGCACCTGCGCGAACTTCAACAGCTTGCACAGCCCTAAGGTCCCCCAGACATGTCGATCATCCCGTATATACTCCATGAGGTTGTCCTGTCTCTCGCGCTCTCTCCATAGTATCCGCGGTGTCCTATCAATCCCATAATGAAAACTCATCAGCACATCATCAAATAAACCATAATCCCCTACCCGGTATGACTCCACAATCCTGATCCAGATCGTGGCTATGGGGCCCAATGTCGCGATCCCAAATCGCAGCTATCAGGGCTACAGCCACAATCGTAGATCGCGCCTATGGGATCCACAGTTGCAATCGCAGATCGCGGTTGTCCAGGCCACAGCCGCAGTCGCGGATTGCGACTATCCAGGCCATAGCTGCAATCTCGGACTGCAGCTGTGGAGGCCACAACCGCTATCTAGGATCGTGGCTATCACCTTGAAACCCGCGATCCACACCCGTGTGGACCGTACCACCCTCCCTGAGGACTCACTACCCACCTGAATCGAGAAAAAATTAAAGGTATGAGTTCAGTGAAATACCTGCAACTCGCGGAAATGAAATCAACTGATCCAATCACCCAGAAATGCCAAATCCACTCTGGCCCACCACAATCTCCTGTCAAAGTCAACCACACAAATGACACTTGGCATTATGGGTCCACTTAGTATTTATAAACAGTTGACTTTTTTCTTGATTCGGTCATTTTGGCTCCATACGAAGTCCATTTTTCAAACTGTTTCCACCACTGGAATTAGAATGACGAGACCTTCAGAATGGTCAAATCGATTTCTTGTTTTTTCCAAACCCCTTTTCTGAGCATTTTTTCCATGTACCTCACCATCTTGATTTGCGTGCCACATCGGCCGTTGTCAGTTTTTAGCATTCCTTATACCATCGGATTCAGTTCTCCGAGCACGTGATGATGCTTGATATCATTTCTCGCTCTCACCCCCAGATTTTTTGGTCATTTTTCACCAGCCCCTAGTCATCTCAGTTTGCACGCCACCTCGACCGTTACCCATTTTTTACGCTTTTTATATCACCGGATTCAGTTTTCTGAGCTCGTGATGATGCTTGAGATCATTTCTCGCTCTCACCAGCAACAGTTCCAACATTGTGTCCCGACACCTTGCTGCCTCGGTTTGCGCACCACATCGACCGCCATCGAATTGTTACACATTTATACATGAGCCATTCACTCCATTCATACTGCAATTACGCCATTATTTTGCCACCATTCACCATCCCGCAAGGAGGCACCACCAATGTTCCCCCCCAACCCTCACTCTTGGCTCTCATCAATGTCCCTTGATTGAACACTCTCTCCTTGCTTGGCCATTACTTTTGTTCGGTATAATTTTATCCCTTTTTCGGGCCGGACAAGTCCTTTACGAAAAAGGCACTTAGGGAGTTTCTGTTAAGCTCTTTTCTGACTCCTAAAAGAATGAAAAGATCGTCGAGTAATCTTGCTTCCTTTCATGCTCGTTAAAGTACCTGAAAGGGCATCTATCTGGTATAAGTTTAACCCTTTTACGAACCTGGTAGACTAATTACGAAAAAGGAATACTCTAGTCACACCGGCTAGAAGAGTTCTTCATTGCATCCTTTTATGCTTGTTCGGGCCTTGGAGACTAACCCACGAAAAAGAAACCCCCTGGAGTCTTCTTATTGTTTTCATACTCTCTAAAATTGAAAGCAACCACGAGCATGCACTATCCTGGGCTCGTATAAATCCACACGACGGTACCATTCCATTATTTCAGAGTCTTCTTATCGCTTTCAGACTCCTTAAAATTGAAAGCAATCAGGAGAATGAACTGTCCTTGGCTCGTATAAATCCACATGATAGTACCATTTTATACCTTCTTTGAGCTCCTTCAACCATGAAGAAGGACCCAACAGTGCCTCCTAGTGCCATGATAGATCATATCTAGTCCCCACATTTTGGCAGCACCCCCAGTATGGTCGCCTTTGTTCAGAGTATTCTGCGATATGCCACCCTTCGAGTGTCCTGATTCCATTCCTCGGGTTATTCCCCCAAGTCTCCCCCATTACAGTCATATCCCCTGATCCCTTAAGTCAGTTTCATATGCTGCCCAGTCAGCCATGCCATCTTACTCTGAACAAATGAATTTTGAGTCCCCCCCCCCATTCTATGACCCCAGTCATTCCCCACCCCCAAAGTATGTCAGTCCCACTATCAGCACTATCCTATCTCGATTTTACACCTCGTGCTCCTGTCAAGGAAACATCATTGCCTTGGTAGTTGCAAGGTCTCCCTCTGTCGACACCAGCTAATCTATTCTAGAGGATAGACCCAGAGGTCCCTACGCCTTTGACTTATCACCATCTGTGGTAAGTGCCTACGGAACATTTGGAGTGGAGTCCTCAGTGCCTCTCCAAATGGTTGTTTCTCACGTGCTCGACTGCAACACCTTAATCGCACCATTGAGATTCATGCAGGGTATACATCCCTCCAGTTAGTTGTCGAAGACCCCAAACGTCCCCCGACTCTAGCACATTGGTGAGTCACTTTGGAACACCCCAGTATATGTTCCTAGGGATATTCGGGTTGCGTTGGCGATTGTATTCGGAAGCCATCCACTCATACGCTTCCTTGAGAACCCGGTACAGCTACAGTCCAGTGTACCATTGAGGGTATGACTCATAGTCATTATGATCCAACAACCTATTTGTTCCTCTGGTACCACACTCAGCAACACTATTATTATTCCAGTGTATCCGTTCTTCAGCTCAGACATGGTCATATCAGGAGTATGTCCCATATTTGTGTCCCCTTTGGACCATTATGATGTACACAGCAGTTTTTCATGTATCTTTCAGGTCTCCTTTTTGGGCCTCATTGTTATTTTATATATCTTGATACGAGCATGGGTATGCTCGCCTCGTCCATATATTGAGATTATTCCTCATTCATTATTGAGGTCATGTATTTTCAGTTTTTGCAGTTGTTTCGGGACCGCTGTTCTGGTCTCCAGTCCGTTTCTTCTCTTCTCCACACCCCAGGAAAACCATAAAAGACCTATGATGTCTATCAGCCATACGATGAGCTCCTACCCTCACACATCAGGGGGCAATCTATTAACACCTAAAAAGTGCCCACTATCTCATCTCCCTCACCACATGACTCATTTGTCTATTTTTCCCACCATTTTTGCCTCCAAAACCTCAAAAAACCATTAAAAGGCCACCAAAAGGCCAAAAAACCCCTTTTTCCCCCTCAAATAATTTATATTTCATCAAAAGATAGCAAAAACCCTCTAAAAGGCCCTAAATTCCCAAAAATCAAATAAAAAGGAATGAAAAATATGAAAAATATAAAAAAGAGGAAAAAAGAGGGAAAAAGAAAGCAAAAACCCTAAACCATATGGTGCCAAAAACCATTGACCTATTTGTAACTTCAGAAGATATTCACTTGTATATTGTATTTGTACTTTATTGTATCCCCAACGGAGATGTATTATTCCTCCGATTGGAAGTGTCGTCATGTGTACTTGCAAGTGTCGCAAGTTATATTGTAAGTGTCGCAACTTATATGTGATGGGTTATTAGACCACCTTAATGGGGTCGGCCCTGTATGAGTCATGTGGGTCAAAGGGTTATTAGACCACCCTATTGGGGGTCGGCCCAGTCAGCATTATGTTATGTGGTTAAGTTGGGGCCGGCCTAGTTGAGTAAAGGTCAAGTGAAGTTAGTGTATAAATAGAGAGTGCGTCTCTCTCATTTTACACATTGTCTCATTATCTCACTTCGCATTAGTGAGAGAAGAGAAGGGTGCGCACAAGTGGAGGAGGAACATGCTGCTGTAGATATCTATCTCTTGGGTTTGATGATGGTGATCATTGTATTGATGCTTATTTTATCTCTAAGGAAGTTGCATGGATTTTCACCTTCTTGGTTTTCCCCGGTGAAATGTTTTGTGTCTTGTGTCTCTTGTCTTTTATGCTTGATATGTTGTACATGTTGTTGCTTCAGTTAATATCCTAGATTAGATTGAATTAAATTCTGAAAAAACTAACACTCAGAACGCCACTCACCTCATCCAATTCTAAATCCGCATGCTCCTGCAATCCAAAAATCAATTTTTGGGCTCTATAATTTTTTTTATTTTTTTTTACGAACCCGAAACCGGAAACCGAAACCCGAAACCCGAAATATGAAATTGTGGGTTCGAAATTGCGGAAATCCAAAACACAGAATTCCAAATTTTCCGTTCCCACAACTCGAAATCTGAAATTGCGGGTTCCAAATTGCGGAAATCCAAAATGCAAAATTCCAAATTTTGCATTCCCGCAACCCGAAACCCGAAATTGCGGAAATCCAGAATGCAAAATTCCAAATTTTGCGTTCCCACAACCTGAAACTTGAAACCTGAAATTGTGGGTTCGGGATTGCGAAAACTGAAACACAATTTTTCAAAAACTTTGCGTTCCCGAAATCCGAAATCCGCAACTGTGGAACACCTCCGGCCTTGCAACTTGCGGGGTTCATAACTCCTTCGTCCCTTGGCCAAATGAGGTGAATCTGGTACCATTGGAAAGCTGTTGGAGAGCTCTATGTAATGGTATGATCCTATGCCCCACCTGACAAATCTGATTCTTCCATTTTTCCAGTCAAAAATTCCGCCCAAACTTCGTCAATACTGTGTTAAACCATTCTGTTACCTGCCTGTAACTCGGAGTTTGTCCCAAGAAGCCCTAGTGCTGCAACATGGGATCTAATACCACTCTGTCACGTCCCCTTCCATCAATCCAGTGCAAGGAAGGAAACATGACCAGTCATACCGGGCTTACTTGACAATCTTAGCCCCATACATTACTAAGAAATTCATAATAAATAAAAACTTCTGTGTGCAAGTTCATACTCAATATAAACAGAGCGGAATTAAATCATATTTGCACACACACAATTATAATACATCAACATATCTATCACAACTGGATGGTGATTCAATATGCAGATAATCAATCCCCTCCTCATGCTATGCACATAATTCATATCAATTCCATTAACATGAATAATTATCATTCATAATTAACACATTGCAAAACACATAATGCATATAATTTGAACACAGAGAACACTTATCTTTGAGATGAAGCTATCCAAACAATTGGCTATGTGAGAGCAACGTTCCACCCAACCATAGATATTTGTCCAGCCTGTATTCTTTCAGCTGAGAGATCACCCTCGAGCTGGGTTGTGTATCCACTAAGGAGGAACTAGATGGACTCACTCATAGCCATAGTTTCACTCAACAACTATGCTAAGCCAACACATAGTTGGGTTTATCAAGCATACAAAATACAAAGGAGGAAAATGTTAAGCAAGTGAGCTCAACCTCAGAGCTACAGGCATCTCAAATGAATTCAACAGTCATAGCACCCACAATACCTACCTCACCCAACACAAGGAAGGTCCCCTTCTCTGCTACACAGTCCCTCATGCATCCCTTCCCTCCAGTGCTATTCAGGTGGGAATAGAAAGGTCCAGTTGCTAATTCCTTGTGATTCCAACCTTCACTAGGTTTATTAAGCAAACCCAGCCTCTGTTTAAGAATTCATACTTGGAATTTCTCAATTCGGTGATCAAATAACTCAATCCCATCACTGGACTTCTAGACTATAAAAACTGGGTTTTTCTATGGATTTCGGGGTATATATTACTCTCAAATTTTCCCCAAGGTTCATATATATGGATCCCCGATTGGATTTTACTGTCAATACCAAATTCTTGGTGTTTATGACTCTTCAAAACGTGGGTTCTTGCAAAGTTGCGATTTCTGGTTTTTCACACTGCTGGGCATTCGGAATGGATGAAAATTGGTGCTGGGTTCTTCAACAATGGAATGGGAATGAGGAAGAACCAATTCCCATGAGGTAGAGTGACTTTTGATACAAGAAAAACAGATCCCATACCTGCCATACGAATTTCTGGGCTGCCTATGCTCCATTGAAGCCATGGACTGAATTCTTCAACAACTTCCTTACAACAGAATTAAATGTCAATAAGGAAAGTCAAATGGGTTCTCACAGTGACATTTGGTAGCATATGGTTCATCCCCACAACCCCCTCACCACTCCCTAGTGTAATACACATGGCCCCTTCTCATTCGTTGCTTCCATAGCTAGTTTTGGTATTTTATTGCAATATTAAATATTTACATCAATTTACAATATTCCATGGCTTAATAGCACATGGGTAACAAAATATTAAATTCTTATCCATTTTAAATAAAATCTGAACATACACTAGTGGGGCCTTGGCCTTGAGCTCCACGCTAAGTAAACATACATCGCATGTATACAATATTTACATTAAAAGCCAATATTTCATAAGGGTCAAAATTGGAGTATTACACTCTATCATCAGAATGTAGAGGAAGGAAGAGAGTGGATCACCTTGCTTGATGCCCCTAGAGGGAGAGAAGGGATTCGTCGGGGAAAAATTTACAAGGATGGAGAATAAAGCATAGGAGACAAGTGCAAGAATCCAGTCAATAATATATTGCTGAAATCCAAAGGCATGAAGAACGCCAAAGATGTAATTCTAGTTTAACCTATCAAAGGATTTGGACATGTCCAACTTGATTAAAATTGCAGGCTTTTTGGTAACTATGAGAGAATTAATGACTTCATGAGCTAGGATGACACCATCAAGCATTTTCATGCCTTCCACATAACCTGATTGCTCTGAGGATATTATAAGTGGGAGGACAGGTTTGAGGCAATTTGCAATGACTTTGGTGATGATTTTATAGATGACATTACAAAGGGAGATCAGTCGGAATTTGTTAGGGGTGGTAGGATTGGTCCCTTTGGGGATGAGAATTAGGAATGTACATTGAAGGTGGAAAGGATACCCTTAGTTTGGCGGGAGTCTTCAACAATATCGAGAACTTCCTCTTTTATAATATCCCAGCACGCTTGGAAGAAGTCCATGGTGAAACCATCTGGCCCATGGGATTTCCTAGTTTGCATGGTCTTCATCATAGCTTCAACTTCTTGCATGATGATCATCCTATGATCAGTCCTTCGTTATGATCTCTTGTAAGGAGACCATGGATGTTACAAGTAATTTTTTCAATTGCATGCCTTCTATCAACCTACGGCTCGGAGAGGATATTTTTGAAGAAGGAATTGAGTTCAGAAATAATGTCCTCATGCTCGAAAATGGTTATACCATTAGTGTCTTTGAGCATTGCAATTTTTTGTGTTGTTGGCATTGAAGCATGGACTTGTGGAAGAATTTGGTATCCCCGCCCCCCCCTCTTTGAGATAGGTTAATCTTGATTTTTTTCACCATAGTATTTCTTCTTATTTAATCCTTTCATCTAGCTGACAACTGAGGAGGCTTTCTTCCTGTACCATAACCTCATAGCACCTGTACAGAATGATTTCTTGCTGGATTTGAGTCATTATTTCCTCAATTCACCTTTTTTCTTCAAATATATTTCCAAAGGTTGTTTTGTTCTAGTCTTTGAGTCCTTGTTTCAATTTTTTAATTTTTTGCTGAAATTTATACATTAGAGAGCCTGCAGGTATTACTACTTCATTCCAACATCTTTTGATGTTAGCTTTGAAGTTGGGATGAGTTAGCCATAATTTTTCAAAGCGGAAAGGTCTATTATAAGAATCTAAATTTCTAATGCTTTGAAGACAGATAGGATAGTGGTCAATCCATTGGCAGGAAGGATGGTAGCAGTCCATTCATCTCTATGAGTATACAGATCAGTAGAAAAGAGAAAGAGATCTAATCTTGAGCACATTTGGTGGCATTTGCCTCTTCGGTTGTTCCAGGTATGGATACCATTGGTTGTTTCCATATCTATCATGTTGTTGTTGTCAATAAAATTTTTGAAGGCTTCATCGTCCTTATCCAATATTCAAATGACCCCTTTTTTTCTTGTAGATTGGTAAGCATGTTGAAGTCTTCCCCCATAATCCAGTGGTCGTCCTAGTGAGAGTTGCAGATACATTGGAAATGATTGAGAAGCTCGATCTTGTAATTCATGACTTGTGGACCATAGAAATTGGTTACAGGACCTCTTTTATCGGTGCCTATTAAGTGATAAGTGGCAGAGAGAGTCCTGGGGGTTGCTTCAAAATTATCTAATTGTATTTCATTTGTATTCCACAATATCACTATGCCTCCAGAGGCTCCCATAGCATCTACTTCTATATTGGTTGAAGCTTTCCAAAAAATTTGGGCAATTTTTTCCAAGGTTTGAGTAGAGCACTTAGTTTCTTGAAGCATTATAATAGTCAGCTTTTCCATTGCAATCTTGTTTTTAAGAAACACTTCTTAGAGGGCCCGTTCAACCCTTGAATGTTCCAAGAGATAATCTTCATTTCTGAGGAGAATAAAGAGAAAAAAAGAACTCAGTTATCTTATTGTATTGGCTCGAGTCTAGCATCAAGTTTCCTACCTCATCCAATCATTGTCTATTAGTTATTCTGCCTTTCTTTTTGTCATATTGATGTTGTCTTTTGAGATCCTTTTTAACGTTGGATTTAATTCCTAAAAATGGGTCTTTGGAGATTACCTTTGGACCTTTGCTTGGGGTTGTTCTGGATTTGATTACTTCTTTTTTAAAGAGTCCTAGTTGGGGTTCTGAGATAGGATTTTTTTGTTTGCATGCTTCCTCAATTTCTTGTAAATCCAAATCCCTGAGTTCTGAATCATCCCTGTCTTCTTGATAGTCTTGCATATCTGCATCTGAGTTACCTGTTTCTGCCAGGCCGGGATGAGTAGGTTTGGTGGCCACTTCAAGGTTGATAGAGGCAATTTCCTCCGAGGAGGTGGCTAAGGATTCAAATTGATTCTTAGTTCTGATTTCTTTGTCAGCAGGAGGGGGTGATGGCTTCTTATTGTTCCTTCTTTTGCTGGCTACTTTAGTAAATCCATCCGGATCTTTATTTTAGAAGGATCCTGATTTCAGACATCTTTTTTCAGGGGGCATTCTCTAAACAGGTGTCCATGCTCATGGCATTTTCTGCAACAGAAGGGTATATGCTTGTAGTTGAGAGTTTGGGTATGCTCTATATCTTGGTAATAGAGATAGATCGCCTCTGGGAGAGGTTGTGAGATGTTCATGTAGACACATATTCTAGAAAAGGAAGTATATCACCCATTGAGAGTGGCTTCCAAAATTTTGACAAATCTTCCCAGGGTGTTTCCTATTCCTTCCAGGGTGGTAAGATCCCAATATTCCTATGAAAGGGAGAAGAGTCTAATCTAGATCGGAGCTTCTTTGAATTTTTCCTTCTTTGGACTGAAGTTTTCTTTCCAGGGTCTCATATACAGACCAACCATGTTAAAAATATAGGGTCTGCCTTCAAATATTTCAATGTAGTCATCAGAATGATTGAAGATAACAGTGAAAAAACCTTTGGATCCAAGACTAAGGTCATAGTGTCCTTTAGGGTTCCATTTGTGCTTGATCCATCTAGTAAGAGCACGTTCAGTTGGCCATAACCCCATGAACTTACATATGATCGCGTGAACATGCATGTATTGAATATATTCAGAATTTTGGAGATGTTATTTTGTACCTTGGTGTTGTGGCTGCTTTCGGAATGCACGTGCTTGGTCCTCTTTTATCTTGGACTTCTGTTGTTTCCTTACCGGTCGCATTGTTCAAAATTTATGGCTTCTCTGTACCTTTGGCCATGTCTGACCCTGTTGGGCCCTTACCCTTTTCGACATCGCACGAGGGGTTGGTATATTCTCCTATTTTTGTCATATTTGCATTGGGATGAGATATTTTCCACCACCCTCCTGGAAGGGCCATCGAGGATCAGTTCAAATAGAAAGTTGTGTAGGTTAGCTCAATCAATTTGAACACATTATTTTAAGGTGGAGTTTACCATAATTTTTTTTAATTTCATTGAGGTTCAAGTCTAGATGAGTCCCATCAGGTTATAGGTGATGGTGATGATGATGGTGGTGGTGGTGGTGGTTGTGGTGGTGGTGGTTAACGTCCACTGAGACCAACTTTGATTTATCAAAACTTAAGAAGAAAGAGAAATTACTTGGTTTGCTGAAAAATTTTATTCCTATGCTCAAAAAGCTTAGAAAGAAGCATACCAAGGTCATCAAAATTTTGACAAGTTAGAATATTAGGAAGGTTAATATTATAATAAATATTGTGAAACTGCGATCTAACGTGGGTGTACATAGGGCACTCTAAGTATAAACCCTAGATTCTTTAGGGCACAAGTATGGGTCAACAACATGTCTCAAATCCATTACAACAATACATTCGTTAATATCTCAACATCTTACTAGCAAGAATTGAACCTAGGTGGACAAGATAACACTCATCCTCTCAACCACCCATGCTAGACCCAATTCATATACACACACACTAGAAATTGGAATTTTTATTTTGTAGGTTCAGGACATTGGACTTTAAGTTGGCCCAAGGGTATCCTAAACACATAAAAAAATGAGAGGAGACTCAAGAGGTGGCCTTAATGGGAGTGGGATATGGGAAAACTAAAACGCCCTGTTTTCTCCCACCCGTCATTCCACAAAACCACTTGCACCCACCAGCTGTTGTCATTGTCCTCTGCCCCATCGCCCGGCCTGACATCTTGATGTCTACATCAAATCATTCCTTCAGCGCTGCATTATAGTCAGGATCCATTATGTTAAATTAGTTTGCATCGAGTTGGAATCACCCAAGGATCCATTATGGAAAATTTAACTCTCTCACCAACCTCACCATCCCTCCAAAGTTCATTCAAAATAAATTTACAAGCTGCACATTCCTCTACGCTCTGCATCTCTAAGAGTTCATGTTCCACTGCTAAAGAAGCACAATCTCCAGCATCGTGGTTTAGCCATAATTGGAAGAGGCAGTAGCAAGCTGCGGTCAGTCAAAGTGCCTCCTCGGTTGGATCCATATAAGAAGAGGACGTTGCGTTCTATAGAAGGGAGAGCAGGAGCCCAAGCTCTGCATCTACACGTATAGGCTTGGCCTAGGATAGTGATTAGATATCATAGAGGTTCATGGATCGAATGCATTGCTGGTGATCTCATGCGGTGAGGTTCATATCAAGAAATGGGTATCTATAAGTGGCTTCCGGATATTGTCCAAAAAAATGATTCCACACTTTCCAAGAGGTAGTCTGAAATTGTTGCATTTTGTAGGAATTTCTCTTAGTCTACAGATGCAATGCTTGAGTTTATGAAAGCTATGGACGCCATCAAAGGTACATTAAGCAAGATTACTATGCTGGGGTACTTTGAGGAGTTTGAAGATGAGCCTGATATGCATTGCGTTGCTTGCTTGATCAGGATGTGGAATACTTATTCTCATGATCTGCTTCAAGCAAGTGCAATATTAGGAGAAAACTTTCTGCCCCAAGAAATAATGTTATTGAAAGAGGCGCAGGGCATCACTCTTCAAAAAAAATTTCCTCATCCTGCTCTTGTAAGGTTGTTGAAGAATCATATTGATTATGTGTCTGAGACAAGTAGAGACTTAGCCATCCATGACTGTGACTACATGGACAAAGTCATATGTCGTGTGATTGATCTTAAACACAAAACTATCTGAAGCTACAGTCAGTATCAAGGAGAGATTTTCAAGCCCTCATGGGCAGAAAAAAGGTTGATTTCATCAAGCACGTTGAAGATTTGATGGAAATGGAGAAGAGTGTAGTTCTCAAGATGAATCCCGACTATGCCAAATCCTTATTCAAAGTGCAGGATTGCATGAAAAGAAGAAA
The DNA here is from genome assembly GCA_027924585.1 of Larix kaempferi. Taxonomy (NCBI): domain Eukaryota; kingdom Viridiplantae; phylum Streptophyta; class Pinopsida; order Pinales; family Pinaceae; genus Larix; species Larix kaempferi. The sequence continues at coordinate 7,868,819 of BSBM01000924.1, forward strand.
GATTTCATTATGGCCTTAAAAAACAACTCATAACCTATTTATATTGAAGGAATTAGAAACAACTAACAGAATCTTTGTATTGAATACATTGGAAAAATTAAATTGTACCACATGCCAAAGATCAGCAGTGGTGAGCTTGAGGCGGCCTTCGAGTTGAAGATTAGCCTCATTGTTTTTGGAAAGTAGTAAGGCTGAGGCTGGCCAATTAGATTCCACTACATTTGATGTTCATTTATTAAAAAAATAGTACAAAATGAATCTACATCTGTTGTTCATTTATAAAAGAACCTCCTTGGTAGCTCCCAGAATTTCAGTATCAATGAAGCTTAAGTATTATTGTTTCCGTTTAGTTCATTTGAGTTTTCACAAAATTTGTCACCGAGAAAGTTTACATGTAAATGAATTTGTGGGTTTGCGTTTTCACAGAATTTGTCATTGAGAAAGTTTACATGTAAATGAATTTGTGGGTTTGTTTATGAAGTTTCTCAGGATTATATATCAGTTCAAAATATGTTTGATTTTTAACTCTTTTTGTGAGTAAATATCCTTAATGGTTAAATGTTGTTGCTCATTAATCTTTTTTTATGGTTTTACTGTGTTTTTATCACGTCAACAAGCTTATATGTAAATGAATTTGTAAATTTATTTGTGAATATATCAGTTCTTCAATTTTTTTGATGTTTGAAAACATCATGGTTCAATTTAGCTTTATTTTGGTTGAGATTTGGTTAGGTTAAATTTAATTTAGCTTTATTTTTGTTGAGGCATGGTTATGGTTAAATATTGTTGTTCATTAATTTGTATTTTCTATATACATATTTTTATGGTGTAAACAATAATTTTCTCTCTATATAAGTGAGAATATGTTAGCACAACAACAAGTAAAATGGAAGTGGCCGGTGATAGGGCATCCAACCACTTAGCTTATTTAAATCTTAATCAAAATGCATTTAAGTATAACAAAATACAATGACCATGAAATTAATCTCGGCTATACACTTGTTATACTCATATTAATCTCAACTATACGCTTGCTATAATCATATTAATCTTGTTTATACACTTGTTATACTCATATCAATCTTGTTGATCCACTTAAAGAAACCCAAAATCTGAGATAATATCTAAATGCTTTGTTGATGTATTTGTAACTTCGGAATGTATTTCACTTATGTATATTGTACTCCTATAGAGATGGTATTATTCCTCTATACGGAAGTGTCGTCATTTATATTATAAGTGTCGTAACTTATACTTGATGGGTTATTAGACCACCTTGATGGGGTCGGCCCTGTATAAGTCATGTGGGTTAAAGGGTTATTAGACCACCCTATTGGGGGTCGGCCATGTCAGCATTATGTTAAGTGGTTAAGTTGAGTCCAACTTAGTAAAGGTTATTAGGCAAGTCAAGTCAAGTATAAATAGAGTGCAGGAGGCACTCTATTTGATCATTCGCTTATTCACTTCTACACTCATTGGAGAGTGGCGCACTAGTGGAGGAGGAGAAGCTGTTGCTAGGAGACTATCTCTTATGCTTGGGTTTTGTATCATTGCTCTATCTATCTCTGAGGAAGTTATGGGGTTTTTCACCTTTATGGTTTTCCCCATGGAGAATCTGTGTGTCTATTGTCTCATGTGATTGATTGTTGTGATTGATATGATTGATATGATGTACATGTTATTCTCTCAGTAAATATCCTAGATCATATTGAATTGATGCTTAAAATCTAACATGGTATCAGAGCTAACCTGAGAAGAAGACACTGTGCAGTTGCGGAAGCTAGGGCTTCTTTTTTTTGGATTTATCTCCACGGATCTTGAATGGCAGGAGGCTAGATTGACTCTCCTCAGCAAGGTACATCTTTCTATCCAATCAGAATTCAATTCTGGGCACTTTCAGTTTTGGCCCTAAAAATTAGGGTTTCCACAAAAAGTGGAATTTATGAAATCTGAGACCATGGCTGGATGCTCCTATGAAAAATCGAAGTTTAGAGACCAAGGTCCAACTTTTTGGTTGGGTGAAGCTTTGAGGAAATCAAACCCTAGTTTGGGGTCATGTCTAGTGAAGCCGGAAATTAGGGTTTCTGAAAAAGTTGGAATTTCTCAAATCTGAGACCATAGTTGGAAGCTCCTCTAAAAAATCGAATTTTAGAGACCAAGGTCAAAATTTTTGGATGGGTGAAGCTCCGGGAAAATCAAACCCTAATTCAGGGTCCTCCCTAGTGAATCCGAAAGTTTGACAAGCAAATTTGAGGTGTGAAACTTTGCAATTTTCAAATTCTGAGTATACCAGCTTGATCAGCTCATCAAGGCGCATTTTGCTATCCTTTCAGAAGTTTGAAATTCAAAGTTTGAATTTTTAGGGTTTCTCTAACAAACCATAATCCAGCTCCAGATCCAGTTTTCAACAAATCAAATGGTAAGACCTAAATATTTTATTTCCATTTGAGTTTCTCATTAAAGATGTATCACCACACCAAGCTTGAGGATAAGCTTGAAGGTGCTGATAACTTCCGAGCATGGAAGCATATGATTGGGTTAATCCTAGAAGAGAATGAGTTGGAAACTTACATAAGTGAAGAGGTTCCAGTCCCAGAGGGAGAAGAGGCTAAGGCCTTACACAAGAAGAACTTGGTCAAGGATAAGGGGATCATTGTTGATTCTATCAAAGACCATCTCATACCACATGTGTCATCTCTGAAGACACCTAAGGAGATGTTTGATTCCTTGACCAAGCTATTTGAAGGGAAGAACATAAATCGGAAAATAACCTTGAGGAATCAATTGAAGAACATCAAGATCCAAAATGCGGAGACCATGCAGTCTTATTTTTCAAGGGTCTCCCAGATAAAAGAACAACTTGAAGCTGTGGGAGAAGATATTGAAAATGGAGAAGTTTTAATGACCACTCTTAATGGCCTTCCTAGGTCATGGGATTCCTTCATCCAAGGAATTTGTGCTAGGAAGAAACTTATCTCTTTCAGTAGGTTGTGGGAAGAATGCTCATAGGAAGGCGCTCAGATTATAGATCGAGAAGAGAAGATGCGGAATGAAGATCAAGCTCTCACAGCACATACCAAGAAGAGGAAACTTTTCCTCAGATTGTCCTAAGAACAAAAGGAACAACACCAACTACTACTACAGCAATCTGACAGGTACGACTTACAGGTATGTTTTGAAATCTGTTCATGATTAAGTTTATAATATGATTATATTCATGGTATTGAGTTTAGTAACAATCCTATTTAATTTTAGACTTGTCTTATCACCCCAGTAAAAGTATGAATGCATGATAGAAGACATTCATTGATTAGGGTTATGATTGTATTATGATTGTGCTAATGCACTGTGGTGTTGTATGAGGAGAATGTTATCCACTAACATGAAGGTACAAATCAAGTTCTAGATCAAGACCATGGTGACATGAAGACAAAGACTCATCCATAGTCATGGATCACATAGAAGTATGTATATTTTGGTTCTACAATGGTTAACTTATGAGTTATGCAAATCATTGAAGAGAACAAGAAAACATTGCTAGACATAACTAGCAAATATGATGACCAGGTATGTTTTTCTTATATCAAGTTAGATTCTTGCCCTATGTTAGGATCTTATACTTTTGTATATGATTATTCATGAAGTTAGAAATTTAAGTAATCAAGGGTTTATGCATATTATGTCTCTTACCTTGATTGATGATATGACTAACCAGAAGAGTTGAATATGCATGAGTAAGAGAAGTCTTCTCTGAAACCTTGAATACTAATGCTTATTATCTATGTTTGAAATGATCATGACTATACATGTTTAAGATTATTTTGTTTTGAGATTATACTAATGAATGTATGATTATGTATGAGATCTTGAGGATGGCACAATCATGACACTAGTGCACACTTAAGCATGTATAGTGGTCCAGGATGAATATAAGTTCAAGGACGGGTAATCCAGGAAGCAAAGATCAAGAGGGAACACAATCCAGTAGTTCATGCAAGGAAGCAAAGATTGAGAGGGAGACCACCCAACAAACAAACAAGATAAGTATTTGAATTATCATTTCTTATTGTTTAAATAATATTGTTCAATGATGTATATATGTTCCTAGACTTAGGCTGTGTATTATGCATATTAGAATAATTGCATTAATGAACAATATACTACTAATATGCATGTAATGGGTAAGTGGCCTATGGCACTGTACAACATTCCATTGCTACTTATCTAGAATGAAACCTCTTTGTTGACATGTTGGGAGTTGTGCACACTCTTAACAATGTTCTGGTAGATATTGGAAGGCATCTAGAAAGTTACGGGATATGGATAAATGTTGTATTGAAGCATTGACTAAGATAATTGCATGACTGTATGACATATTTCTTTATGTAAGAATTTGTACTGAAAACTATGAGATGTTTCTAATCATGCAAATTAACTTGTTTTTTGTAGATCGTATATGATCACCTACAAAAGAAGGACTACAACATTTGTTTCGGCAACAAGGCTATCTATTGAAGATATTGAAGAATCTGAAGTTCCCAGGATTCGGGATGAAGTAACGGAAGAATGCCATGATCAAATAATACCAGTCGATCATGAAGAATGATGTTTGGGATGTGGTCCCAAGACCAGATGGGAAGTATGTTGTGACTTCCAAGTGGATATATAAGATCAATCATGCTGCAGATGGCAGCATAGAGAAATACAAAGCTAAGTTTGTAGCTCGTGGCTTCTCCCAGAAAGAAGGAATTGATTATGAAGAGACTTTTGCTCCTGTGGCTAGATACACTTCCATTAGAACAGTACTTGCTCTGGCTACAGTGATGAAGTGGAAGATACACCAAATGGATGTCAAGACAGCTTTCTTGAATGGTGTAGTCAAGGAGGAAGTGTATGTGGAGTAGCCACTTGGTTTTGAGACACATGACAGGGTGTCATATGTGTGCAGGTTAAAGAAAGCCTTCTATGGCTTGAAGCAAGCTCCCAGGACTTGGTATGGTAGGATAGATAGCTTCCTATCCATTTTGGTCTTTACTAAGAGTAAAGCGAATTCCAACCTTTATTAGAAGGTTGAGGAAGGCAATCCAGTGATACTACTATTGTATGTGGATGACCTGTTTGTGACAAGTGAGGATGGGTTGATTGCCGACATGAAGAGGAAGCTTACTGCTGAGTTCAAGATGAAGAACTTGGGTATGATGCACTACTTTCTAGGTATGGAGGTGTGGCAAAGTGCAGATGGAATCTTCCTTGGAAAAGGGAAGTATGCAGTAGAGTCCTGAAGAGGTTCGGGATGATGGACTGCAAGGCCATGGCCACACCTATGGCATCGAACCTGAAGCTTCTGTGTGATGCTTCATCTGAGCCGATTGATGCCACTATGTATCGTCAGATGATTGGGTCCTTGATGTACCTGACGAATACGAGACCAGACATCTGCTTTGCAATGAACACCTTGAGCCAGTATCTGACAGATCCGAGACATGTTCACCTGATAGCTGCAAAGCATATTCTGAGGTACCAGAAGGGTACAGTTGACTATGGGATCAAGTATAAGGCGAATCAAAAGTTTAACCTGGAGGGTTATGTTGATTCGGATTGGGCATGCAGTGCCATTGATCGGAAGAGCACTTCAGGGTGCTGCTTCAGTATGGGATCCGGTATAATCTCTTGGTTTAGCAGGAAGCAGTCCTGTGTGGCACTGAGTACAGCCAAAGCAGAGTATGTCGCAGCTTGTTTGGCTAGTTGTGAGGCAGTATGGCTTAGGAATCTGCTATCTGAGTTGTTTGATCTCCAGTTGAGTGCTACTTGTATATATTGAAACAACTAGAGTTGTGTAAAGTTGTCAGAGAACCCAATGTTCCATGACAAGTCGAAGCACTTTGAGATCAAGTTCCACTATATCAAGGATATGGTGCAAAGAGGAGAAGTGAAGCTCCTGTATGTTGCGACGAATGAGCAGATAGCCGATGTGTTGACCAAGCCGCTGGCCAGAGTAAAGTTTGAATACTTCAAAGGGAGACTTGGTGTACTTCAGATCGAGATTCCTTCCAAGGGGAAGTGATGAGTCCGAAGACACAGATGAACATGATCCATTCTCACACAGTGGTGAGATGTAAGGGCTGAGCTAAGTTTCTCCGACATGGTCAGAGGAAATTCCTCCCATGGTCATTGATGTGATTAACTGAGCCTTTCCTGGATGGTCAGAGGAAAGTCCTTCCATGCCGGTGAGTGTAAGTGATGTGGTGTGTGTGCATCTGGGTTGTGCTCCGTGGACTATGAGGTGATCTGAAGATGATGATGTGACAGTAGAGATCCTGCAGGTTTTGCAGATGCATATAATCAGTCATGAGATGCTCTTGATAGGTTTTGCAGTGGCATATAATCAGTCCTGGGAGATCCTGCAAGTTTTGCATATGCATGTAATAAGTCCTGGGATTCTCTTGACAGGTTTTGCACTAGCATATAATCAGTCCTGGGAGATCTTGACAGGTTTTGTATAGTCAAGTAATAAGTCCTGGTATGCTCTTGATAGGTTTTGCACTGGCATCTAATTAGTCCTGAGAGATCTTGTAGGTTTTTGCAAAAGAAGTGTAATCAATCCTGAGGTGTATCTACTTGATGGCTTGCTCGCAGAGATGATGAAGACCTACATCCAGTATGAAAATGGACTGGCTCTGTATAACTTCCTACGACAAGTAGATTGGATATTGATTGAGAGGAAATTCCTTCCATGGTCATTGATGTGATTAACTGAGCCTTTCCCGGATGGTCAGAAGAAAGTCCTTCCATGCCGGTGAGTGTAAGTGATGTGGTGTGTGTGCATCTGGGTTGTGCTCCGTGTACTATGAGGTGATCTGAAGATGATGATGTGACAGTAGAGATCCTGTAGGTTTTGCAGATGCATATAATTAGTCATGAGATGCTCTTGACAGGTTTTGCAGTGGCATATAATCAGTCCTGGGAGATCCTGCAAGTTTTGCATATGCATGTAATAAGTCCTGGGATGCTCTTGACAGGTTTTGCACTAGCATATAATCAGTCCTGGGAGATCTTGACAGGTTTTGCATAGTCAAGTAATAAGTCCTGGTATGCTCTTGACAGGTTTTGCACTGGCATCTAATTAGTCCTGAGAGATCTTGCAGTTTTTTGCAAAAGAAGTGTAATCAATCCTGAGGTGTATCTACTTGATGGCTTGCTCGTAGAGATGATGAAGACCTACATCCAGTATGAAAAAGGACTGGCTCTGTATAACTTCCTACGACAAGTAGATTGGAGATTGATTGAGATAGCATCATCAATGATGATGATGACGATCTAGTGACGATGATCCAAAGAAGAAGACTTGTGCTAGCAGATCTGTGTCGAGAAATATCTTCCTAGTTAAGAGGGAGTGTTGATGTATTTGTAACTTTGGAATGTATTTCACTTATGTATATTGTACTCCTACAGAGATGGTATTATTCCTCTATGCGGAAGTGTCATCATTTATATTGTAAGTGTCGTAACTTATGCTTGATGGGTTATTAGACCACCTTGATGGGGTCGGCCCTGTATAAGTCATGTGTGTTAAAGGGTTATTAGACCACCCTATTGGGGGTTGGCCCTGTCAGCATTATGTTAAGTGGTTAAGTTTAGGTCGACCTAGTAGAGGTTATTAGGCAAGTCAAGTCAAGTATAAATAGAGTGCGGGAGGCACTCTATTTGATCATTCACTTATTCACTTCTACACTCATTGGAGAGTGGCGCACTAGTGGAGGAGGAGAAGCTGCTGCTAGGAGACTATCTCTTATGCTTGGGTTTTGTATCATTGCTCTATCTATCTCTAAAGAAGCTATGGGATTTTTCACCTTTATGGTTTTCCCCATGAAGAATCTGTGTGTCTATTGTCTCATGTGATTGCTTGTTGTGATTGATATGATTGATATGTTGTACATGTTATTCTCTCAGTAAAGATCCTAGATCATATTGAATTGATGCTTAAAATCTAACACACCTATCCCACATCTCTAAGTATATTCTTTGTAAATGGATTTGTGAATTTATTTATAAAGTTTTTAGATATTTTTAAACATCATTACTTTCCATTTTAAAGTGTTTGTTTGAAATATCATGTTAAATCTTTCTCTTTTATCACTTATCAATTTGTTTATTAGTTAAAGATTATGGTTTCAAATTAACTTTCTCTTTTAACTTTAGATTTTAGCATACATTTTTATTAATTATTTCAAGCGGTTAAAATATTATTAATCTACACTTTGGTGCATTCCCATTTTTATATGCTGTTTTTGACTTGAACAAGTTCATCCGTAAATTTATTTGTAGATTTGTTTATATTGTGGACTTTGATTAATTAGATATTATTTTGTACTAATTAGCCTTTGTATATTTGTTTTATTATTTTTATAGGAAAATGGATATATAGATTTGTTTATAAAAAATTTATAGTAAAATGGATTTATAAATTTGTTTATAGTTTTTATAGGAAAATGAATTTTTATAGATTTGTTTATAAAAATTCTAAAATAATATACAATGGAATTGTGGATATGCTTATAAAGATTTGTAAGATTATGTAAAAAGTTTTTCAAATTTTTGATGTTCCAAAATATTATTATTATTATTTTAAGTATTAAAAGATATGTAAATGTTTTTAATGGTTGATATTATTGTTCATCATTCTACAATTTTTATATTAGCATTTTTTTTTTTTATCACTTGGACAATTTATTTGTAAATGAATTTATTTAAATAATTTTTCAAATTTTATGATGTTTTGAAATATCTTTATGGTTCAACTAAACTTCTCTTTGATTGGAGTTTTTAAGAGAAAGCTTGTTTAAATATTTTTTTAATTTTATTTTTACTTTAATCTTTCTTAATAAAATTAAATTTTTATAAATGATAGGAAGAAAAATTAAGACATGTAATTAAAGTTTATGTTTCAACATCCATATTATGGTTAGTTTCAACATAGTAATCTATACTATGGTTTGTTTTTTAATAACATTTTCAACTTAGAAAGTTAAAAATAATTTTAATATATTGACATTTTTCATTAAAATATTTAAAATATTTAAATTAAAAAAATATATATATATCTAATGGTTCTTCTCCTAAAGAGTGAAAATGCTCTAGTGCTCACAGTTGCTAGTGGATACTATGTCAAAACCCAAACCTACAATACCTCATCATATATTTAAAATTATTTAAATATATTAAAAATAATAAAAGTTAAGTCAATATTCATTAAATGTTTATTTTCCATAATATCATTTTCTTAAATTTTTTATGGGTAATTATTAAATTGAATATATGTTTATTTTCCATAATATCATTTTCTTAAATATTTTATGGGTAATTATTAAATTGAATATAGATTGATTTTTGTTATTCTTTTAGGCAAGATAGATTAGATTTGCTACACTTAAACAAAATATGAATCCACCTACAATACCTCATCATTAGATAATATTTTTATTTAAAATAAATCATTTAAATATATTAAAAAATAAGAAATATCATTTTCTCAAATATTTTATGGGTAATTATTAAATTGAATATAGATTGATTTTTGTTATTCTTTTAGGCAAGATAGATTAGATTTGCTACACTTAAACAAAATATGAATCCACCTACAATACCTCATCATTAGATAATATTTTTATTTAAAATAAATCATTTAAATATATTAAAAAATAAGAAATGTTAAGTCAAGTCAAGTATTTATTTTCCATAATATCATGTTATTAAATATTTTATGGGCAATTATTAAATTGAATATGGATTGATTTTTGTTGTTCTTTTAAGTAAGACAAGTTAAGGTTTCTACACTTAAAAAAAATATGAATCTTTGAAATTTTCTTCGAGTAAAATGCTCTGGTTTGGTTGGTACCATTCCAAGACTTAAATAAACACTTGGTGCATTTGACAACAACTCAAAACTCACAGTACAACTACATACTCCAAACCCAAAAATATTTCAATTTAGAATAAATCATTTAAATATATTGAAATTTAATTAATTTACATATTAAATTATAAAAATCTAATGTGACAATTATAATCTATAAAAACTTTCTATGCAATATGTAGGAGAATGTAATAAGCTAATTTCATTAGTTTTATTCAAATCTTTGCCTATTTTTATTTATAATCTATAAAAACTTTCTATGCAATATGTAGGAGAATGTAATAAGCTAATTTCATTAGTTTTATTCAAATCTTTGCCTATTTTTATTTTCTAGAATAACTTTGAACATTATTATTTTTTCATTCATATCAATTATACATAATTATGGCTAAATCTCTATAATGAATAATATTACTTATTCAAATATGAAATGATCTTTTATTCTTATAAGAGAAATACCATGTTTAAATATTTTTAAAACAAATACTATATTATGTTAAAATAACATATAAATAATCAGTAGTTATCTTGAGAAGAGTACGGCGATGGCTATTGGGATATGGGACATGTAATTATTGTCTAGTGCACAAGGGGTTGTAGGTGCTGCCATATAGTATGTAAATTGGTTGTGTGCAATGATATATAGATGGACTACTTTGTTGGATATGTTTCTAAAGTTGTAGGTATATGTTTATTTTGGTGCGTATAAGTTTTTTTTATTTTTTATTGCAAATATATGTATGGATTTGGGATGAAAGGGTGCTTCAAATTTTGTAGGTATTACTAATTAGGTGGTTGTGAATGTGGAAAAATCCACAACAATGGTTTGTTCAATAGATGGTTAGGGTTTTTAGTTCACTTGAAACTATGTGTTTGAGGGTTTTGGAGTATTAACATTCTATTGAAGATGAGATATATAGTTTTATGAAGAGTAGGAATTTACTGAACAAACAAAAGAAATGAAGGACCAAAATTGCAGATGTAAGCTTCAGAATTCAATCTAAATCAGTCAATGTAACTAAACATTTTTCTCAACAAAATATATTTGGGCCATCAAGAAAACAAAAATAGAGAATTTTAAAACATAGCTGGTTGAATTTTTATTTTATTTATCATCTTCCATACATCCATTGTATCTAAACGGTCACAATTAAAGATTTTATATTTTCCAATTTCTAACTATATTGCATGTAATTTTAAAGCCATCACATCCAAGATACTATAATCCATTAGACCATTGTCTTTCCTATGACAACTACCATATTGATCAACACTAAAAATAGCCTCTTAGTATTCTTGGCCAACATTTTCTTTAAGCTTACAAAATTTGAGCACCTTCTTGAACATGAACATGAATATCCATCAATCTAGTATATCTTGCTTGATCAAAGGTCCAAAACTAGGTTGCAATGACAATTGGTCACCCAATGATGTCACTAAGCTCTCTAAATTCTTTGTAAATTTCCTGCAAAACAAAAATGCACACTTAGAACCTACATTTGTGGGACATTAAAGTTGTTTTTTCATTAAAAAATTGAAGCTGATATGGACTCCAGAAAAGTATATTTTCAACAAGATAAAAAAAGTAGCTTGACCATAGAATGCAAAAAGTTGAATTTCAAAACAATTGGGCTAAATAAATGTTTCCATTTGATTGCTTTCAAAAAGGACTACTAATGTAGGCAATACTACATCTTTTATAAAAAAATATTGATTTAATTAAAGTATACATTATATAGTGACAAAGATAGCAACAAAAAAGGTATATTTTGCAATAAATTTACAATAGTAAAAAAAGTTACCAATAAATTTACAACAGTAACAAATTTACCTTGATTTGATCAATCCAATTCAGGGAATAATGTCAACCTTGTTCTCCTCGCGGATGGTGTTTGTGTAACATGAGAGGCATCACCTGAAAATATACACATACAAACACATATTAAACCATTAAAAATTATAATGTTTCTCGAGTAATCCAAAAAAACATTAAGTTCATATAAAAACAAACCTATTAATCATGGTTGGAAGTGACTCTAATTGTGATTGTGTAAGATTGATCGGTGATGGTTGAGTTGAATTTGTTTTTTTTTAATGCAATTCCTATGCCTTGCAACCCTTTGTGGCATGGCTCGCGAAACACGTTCTCCACCTATCAATATATTACAATTATAAGAATGTCTATGTTCTCTCACTGCATTAAAGAGATTTTAGTTTAAATAATACCACAAATAATACCTGGTGCAGTTGTTGTTGACCTCTTCTTTTCATACATTGCCTCTAGTTCCTCTTCAATAGATTTCTTCTTCAAACGAGCTCCATCTGTTACTGGAAAATTATATTTCTTGCATCAACATTGGGAATAATTTTGGAAGCATTATCATGACCTTGAATGGGTGTAGTGTTCATTGAGGAAACCAACTTGTGTTTCTCAGTGAAGGGGAAGTTGAAAGATTCATATTGTTCTACATCCACATTCAAGTCTTGTATAAATTGACATTTTTTTTGTCGTTGGAAAGACCTCTTTTTGGGACTTAGAAATATTTTTCTTCAATTCAATGTGGGCTCATTATCATTATACTTAAAATGAAAATAATTTATGCATTGATTATTCATTTCAGCAACAAACTTGTCCACAAGCACTTCCATCAATAATGCCTTTGAAATAGAACTTGGAGGTTGCATCATTGTTTCTTGGATCTTTTTGTTGCATCTATGAAAAATATCTTGGAATATCCCAAGATGAGAGTCATCAATTTCATTGATGATAGGCTGGAAAGTTTCATTTATTGTATTCGAAATATTTTGATTATCAACAATGCCATAATTATGTTGCATGATTGGAGACCCACTATTTGTGATATCGATATCAACATCAAACTTAGCTAATTGATTGATGTCCATAGAATCATTAAAGTATCCACACAACATGCCTATTTTAGTGACATGTTTACAAAAATTACCTTTCATAGCCCATAGGCAATCACAAGAACTAAATCCTTGATTTGAATAAACCACAAGATATCTTTCCAAAGACGACTGACTTTGCACCCAATAAGCATTTTCAATATCAACATGTAGAATACAATGATGGTCGGGAATCCTTTTGGCTTTCTCCATAGATGTCTCTATGATATGCTCCAACTTGTAGTTGTTTACAAAACTAGCTTTCTTTTGACGAGCGATGTTCCAGTAATACAATTCAACCCTTTTGAGGAGAGTGTAGATAAACCAATCCATCTGCCATGCACACTTTCTTCTACGATAATTTAAGAATCGTGTTTTTAAAAAGCAATGATAACTTTCAATGGCATTGTTTGTCTCTTGGTTAGCATGACATAAATTTCTATAACCTTTTGCCCACATATCTGTGAGAAATATATACAATTATGAAATTCACCATGATATTCAAGAAAGAAATTATTTTTCTACAAATTGAATAAATTCTTACGAAATTTTTGGTATTGCATCCAATTTCGTGTGAAGTACTCCAAGAAACACTTCTCATTTGCAAATTCATCATAAAAATTATTTAAATCTTGGATAACAGACTCTGGATCATGGCAATTATTCATGATTGCGCCTAGTGATGAAAACATTTTCCTTCCAATTTCCTCACAACTAGCCAATTTGTAAACATTCTTTAACCAAGCTCTTCTGACATGCCATACACATAATAAAACTCGACAACCTATAATGGAGCTGCAACAAGAAAAAAAATTGTATCAAATAAATAAATTAGTCAATTGTTAAAAACATTGAGCACATATGATTTTACTTATTCTCCAAACATAATACCTTATTGCATTGATTTTAGCTAATGCATCATCTGTCATGAAGGCATTCATTGTCCATTTAGGTTTAAGTTGTCGACCTCTATCCATGAGTTTTGACAACCATAATGAGATGTCAGATGACCTGTTTCACGATGAAATGACCCATGCAATTGGGACTCCACTTTGTTGCTTATCAAATACGAGTAGAGTGTACAATTGATACTACATTCACACCATTATAAATATTAAAGATGATTAAATAAAAAATAAAGTGCTTATACATATGTGCTCATATTTAAATGAATACTCACCCTATATTTGTTTGTGCTAAATGTCGAATCCATTGCAATGATACTATTATGTGAGTATTTCACCATCTTACGCAAAATCCACTCTGTTTGAATACCAATTATAAAGGGTACATCATCACCCTCAGGCCTTTGGTAGAAAAAGAATGACTTTTGCTCTTGTTGATACCATAAGTTAGCACTTATTGAATCATTCTTATTGAGTTGAAATTTGGATTTAGCTAGTCTATTGAAAATGTTCATGACATCTCTTCGTGTCAAAAAGTTGTCTCGGTCACTTTTTGGATCCATATTGAATCTACCTTCTTGAACTTCCAACATGTGTCGCTCACAAACCATGTCAATAAACGATCCCATGTCATATAATGCCTCGACTGACAACACCAATTCTCTTGAAAGATAAGGTGCATACATTGCCCTTGGATTAGTTGATCTATCAAGCTTTTCATGGCATGGACAACCCTTTTTATCCTCATGTGTATCCATATTGTATGTAATTATGGCATCCCCTGGTCTACCAACTATTTCCTTAATAATGAAGTGGCATTGGCATCCTCTCTTATGAACATAACGTTGCCTTCTTTGGGAAGGTTTTGGTGCAGTCCTCTTATCTTTTGGTCCATAAGTACACCAATATGTATGTACATTTGCAAAATTTCCAAACACAAAATTTAGTAAACTCATAAAATAAAATAAGCAATATATAACACATGTATGACAATACTAGGCTTACTCAGATTGAATACTTATTGGAAGTGGAATCTCTATTATCAGGTTCATCCTTCACAACATTTCGCATTCATAAGAAACTAAATGGTGCATCTAAATTGATTTCCTCCCCCTTGATGAAATCTAGAACTCTAGAATATGGAATTATTGCAACACGATCAACATATTTGTCCTCTTTCAGAACTTCACTCCACCTCATATCAACACTAGAAAAAATTTCTTTCTCCGATAGATATTGTACTTCTATATCCATAATAGAACTCCACTTTTTCTTTCGAACCATCCTCTTTGGTACTCAATGGAAGAACACTACACACATGTCAAATATTGTGCTTTATAATTTTGAAAAATGAATGATAAAAGAATTTCATGGCAATGAAGGAAGAACGATGAGTCATTATTATAAGTTAAAAAAATGGCATTGGAAATGGAAAAACAAGCAAATGCACGAGTAAATAAAGATAAATTGTACAAGCAAGGGAAAAATAAAAAGTACATTTCAAGAATCTCCTTTCTTACACACAAATATGGATTTACACACACAAACATATAAAATGCAATTTTCACAAAGAAATTTAATTCATACTTTCCCAAATGCTCCATATTCTTTTCAATATGTTGGGCTACAATATTTCAACACTCCCATTCATCTTACAAGTAGGATAAAAGACAAACCAAAACGCCCCGCTTTTCCGACGATTTTGGGATAAAAAACGGTTAAAATTATTGCTAGAAATTGCTATTTTCGCATTTTTGTAATTTCAGCAATTGGGATTTTTTGTTCTAGACTATCTGCCCAATTTTAAAACTACCCAGATCGTTGAAATTGCGATCTGAGCACTCCAAATTGCAATTTTGGAAAGAATGCTCTGCCGGATTCCGGCGAGTTGGGGGCATTTTAGTTATCCCTTATACGGCACCTTCATCTTACATGTAAAAAAACGATGCCCATGTTAATTTGCACCCTATTAGAATTCATCCAAAAACATTTTTTGCAAATATTAAACTTGTATTCTTCCAATTGAGTGGGCAATGCATCAACCACCATTTTCCATCCCCTTTTTCTATGGTTCCTTAACAAACTAATATTACAATTCTATGTGATTGGTTATAGAATGAAACTTGATATTTTTCACCATTTCAATGCAAGCTTCATTGTCACATTTCATTACTAGGGAATAACCTTGATGTATACCAATGATGCCCATTAATCTCCTTAACCAAATCAATTCCTTGGTTACATAGTAGACATAGACATTCTGTCTCGACAAGGTACCCAGAACCTATCAAATGTTGAATTCTTGGATTCCTCCCATTCCATTCCTCATAGGGGTCTATGGATTATATAGCTGAAATAGGAAACCCCTCTTGAAGATATCCTAACATTGTGGCTACCTCAACACAAAATGGATTTGGAAAAACAACATTCTACAACATGCACTGGGTATTCTCCATGGGTGTCCTTGGGTATTCTCCATGAGTGTCCTATCTTTATTCAATGATGAGTGATCATATATTGTCCTTAGGTATTCCCATAAGGATCCTTTGATGTTTAATTTTGCGAGTCCAAAGAAGGTAAACTCGATGATTTTTCATGTTTAGGGCTATACTAGTGTCCAAAGTGATATTAACCTTCGGCGTGACGTTGGCTTCTGATGTGACACTACTTTCTTGCACAACGCTAACCTCAGGTGTTACATTGACTTCTGGTGCTACACTAACTTCTAGTACTACAAAGAATTGTGGTACTGTAGCAACTGGTGGTGTCGCACTGGTTTGTCCCGAGCTGACCTCCCGACCAGCTGATCTGCTAATAGAGGGGGCTCTGGAACAATGCTATATGTTTGGGGTACCATACCAGCTGGAGGTGTCGTGCTAAGTGATGGTGGAACGGTCCCCCGACCAGCTGGTCTGCTAGTAGGGGGTGGGTATGCGTGAAGATGATGGTTTGCTAGTTCTACGTACTAGTTCAGGACTTTTTCCTTGTTGTCTTTGTGATTTCTGTTGATCTTCCATAGGACCGGATTAAATGTTCTGGGGGAAGTCTCGTTGAAAAGAACTCAAAAACCCTAAAGCAACCGAGTGTGCAAAAGGGGAGCTATTAAAACAAAAGGCTCACAGGACAAAAAAGCAAGCTCAAAAAACTATGCTGAGACCAATGTCACAGTAAGTGAGCTACAACAAAATGGTCATAATGCCAACAAGCAGCACTACAAAATAAAAAGACCCTCTAGAGGTGAAATAGTAGGAAAAATTCCTATCTAGGATTTGGAGACCTCAACAGATTGTATCCTTCGCAAGGTGATGAAATCCAAGTCGAACAATACGAAGTGAGAGACCAAAAGTGGAAGGATGTCCCTCTACCGAAAGGGATCCTGGGTAAAATACCCCTAGAAGAAAAGTCACTAAGCTACCTTGTTCATGACACATTCGAGAAGGTTTACTAGAGCTTCTACCTTTGAGCCCTTGTACAACCGATCTGGAAAATACAAGGAAGACAATGGATTGATCTCCTTAGGCACTAAGTGGAGTGCAGTATTCCACAAAGTCCATCTAGAACCAGTCCTCATTGCTTACCCCTATGGAATGGGAGGCCCTCTCAACAAATTGGTTGATAACCGTGTCAACAAATAATAGAGGATTTTAGTACCTTAAAGGACAAAAACTATGTTTCAGATGAAAAGTGACAAGGGGGAATTATTTGGATTCCTATCCCCACTGTCTTATCTAACTAACAATTTTTTTTATATCCTCAAGTGAGGTTAAACTATGTTGAGTTAGGGCGATAAATTTTATTGGTCTGTTGTCTTAATCGGGTAATGGAAGTGCAACTCAATGGTGTTATGACTCGACTCAAACCATGCACATGTGAATGAATCAATGCACTTTTCTTTTCGATGAATATCTAGCTACAAGAAGGAGAGAGTTCTTTGATCCTAAAAGAAAAATAAGTACAAGCACAAACTTTTCAAAGAAAAAAACCACTCATTTTTTATATTTTTCCTTTTATACCAAACTAAAACTACTCTTTCAAAAACAAATGAATCCAACAAAGTTTTCTTTTCTACTTCTAATGAGTACAATGTATGACAAATAAATGGAAATATGTCTTCTAATTGCAACAAAACTTGTGATCTTTAAACGGAGGAGAAAATAGGGTTTGAAAAACTTTTCTAAGCCAATTATATGAATTGAAATGCAAAGGAACATTTTATTGGCTTAAATAATGTTCTACGGGTTTCCAATGTAGACCTAGGTTCTTCGCAGTTTCAAGGAACCAACAAAACCCCTTTTCACCGTCCCTTTCGGCAACAGCCTACGAACAGACTGAGGTCTCACCTGAGGCGAAGCTATGGGGGTGTTGCGGAATCAGGTTTCCACATCAGTGTGATGAGTTGTTTAAACAGGACGACTGCGCAGCGCGCTATGGGATCGTGTTGCAAACCGAGGACTGCGCAACAATGGCCTTCATCGCGGTCAACCAACGCATCTAGGGACTATGCGGTTCAGGTAGAATTCACTTGACGGGACAAGGCAACTGGCTTATACACTTCCTCTTCAGACTTAACCGATATTAATGAATTCACTTAACACTTATTCATACATCTACTTCCTTAGATTATTCAGTTTCACAGCTTATGCAATCGGGGCAAAATATACTACTCTGCGCACTTTCGGTGCTGCACTCTAGGGAGTCACACAGTGCGAACTCTCCTACTTAAGTGCTTATCTAAGTGACTAATGCATTCATTAACTTAGAAATACTACACATTCAACATTCATCCATTCATGCAATACTTAACATATTATTCCCATCTCATTTCCATGGTGAATACATATAAAAGCATAAACATATCATCTGATAAACGAGAATCCAAGCACATACTGTAAGCAAATAAGAAAATGCAAACACATAATCAGTCACACTACACAATATTTAACGTGGTTCACCCCCAGGAGGGAGGCTACGTCCATAAGAATTGTTGTTGTATAGTCTTTGGGAAGGGTACAATAGTTCTTGTTTGTGCACTCAGCTGTAGACTCTCTTCTTGCTCAATAGGCCTCTGCACACACATCTTGCAGAGCCTTTACAAGATGTCTCTCAATAGAGAGCTATTCAATCAATAATCAAAACCATAACAAAATGAAGAGTAACCCAAAAACAACAACTCAACAACCCTTTCCCATACAAAATGTGCCTTATTTATAGATCATGCCCATAGATCATGTCTTTACAATCCGCAGGAAAAAACCCTTAGGTTTACAAAACAGTCGTTATTTTCAACTTAACCGGACTTGCTAGCTTCTGGTAGCGAATATTCCATCGTGGCCTTCTTCCACGCATGCTTCACGTCGCCATCATCCTCCTTGTCACGCGCACGCCAACAGGTCGCTTTCACTGAGCCGTTCTTCCTCTAACGGTCTTGTGCTACTGGTTCAGGTAGTGGTTCTTTACGTGTGCGACCAGTCGCTTTCCTTCCGCATTGCTCCTACCCATCGCTTGGTACTCATGGAGCATCTTTACCAAAAATAGACCACCGATGGCCTAACCAGAATACATGTCATCTTTCGTCCAACACTTTGCTTTGTCGGATCTTCGTAGACTAGAAACATCGTAGTGATGTACTCCTCGCAGCTCTTTCGATGTTGCGCTATGCTCATCTTCGCAACATCCCCAAAACTTGTCCAAAAATCCTTCATCCGAACTGCTCTTAGCTCCACAGTCCCAAAATCTGACTTACACAAAAATGCCCCACTTGGGCCAGGCCCAATAGGCCCCTAACACTTACATGTGGCTCATCCTCGAGCCACCTTCAACTTTGAATTCTCCTAGCTGTTCCTCCGCCTACGGATCTAGCTTCACAGCGAACTCATTGTATGTGGAATTCAACTTTTCAACTGCTTCCTTAATGTCTTGCTCAACTTGTTTCACGGTTTCCAGTATCTCAGGTGTTATTTCATCATCGGCTTTTCCTTCCACCTGTTATTGCCCTTCGCGTAACTCCTTTAACTTCTCCTCGATCTCATGCGAGATCATGTGGCCTGCCTCCAGCAAGGGTTGCAATTTATCTCGCATTTCAGTCTCTTTTTCTCTTAAGGCTTGAACTTCCTTCTTTAGCATGCTGACTTCTGTTAAAATTCAATATGCTAAGACAGAAAATAGCAGCATTACATTCCATTTCACAATAATAGCATATACAGGATCACTGAAGAAACAACAAGCATATCATAAACACAAGAGACAGAGATTTATCCTGGGAAACCCTCATGGGGTAGAAAACCCAGCAAAGCTTCCTCAATATAGATGACCAACAATATACAAAGATGCAAACCCTGAGCATAAGCTCCTTCTCCTCCATAGCAGACCTCTCCTCCACAAATGCGCCTTTCTCAAGTGAGTGAGTGTGTATAATGAGGAACACACCTCCTCTATTTATACACTACTCTGATATGTATTTTACACAAGTACACGTAGGCTCGTATTTAACCAATAGGTTAAATACCCCACTACAACTAACTGGTCCGACCCCTCTAGGGTGGTCTAATAACCCTTTGACCCACATAACACATACAGGGCCGACCCCTACTAGGGAAGTCTAATAACCCGAGTTACCACATTCCAACGGAGGAATAAACATCTCCGGATATACAATAAGATCTTCACGGAGGAATGAAACATCTCCGGAATAATAAAGTACAAATATAATATTCTTTGAAGTTACAATATCTCAACACTCCCCCTTAACGAGAAGGATATTATAACAACATCTGCACGAGCAAGGAGTCATCAACATCATACATGATACATCTATAAATCATTGGAAGCTTTCTTCAATTTGTCTTCATCAGTAACTCAAACAGTTACTGGTACATCAATGTCAACATCAATATCAGCATTACGATCATCAGTATCGTAATCACACGATCAGCAGCATCATCATCACACTATCAACAGCAGCACGATCAGCATCGTCATCATACGATCATCAGCATCGTCATCACACGATCATCAGCATCGTCATCACACGATCATCAGCATCGTCATCACACGATCATCAGCATCGTCATCATACGATCATCAGTATCGTCATCAGTATCGTCATCACACGATCATCAGCATCGTCATCAGCATCGTCATCATACGATCATCAGCATCGTCATCACACGATCAGCAGCATCATCATCACACTATCAACAGCAGCACGATCAGCATCGTCATCATACGATCATCAGCATCGTCATCACACGATCATCAGCATCGTCATCACACGATCATCAGCATCGTCATCACACGATCATCAGCATCGTCATCACACGATCATATTCCTAGGATGATCAATCCTGCTCCTTTTAGTACATAGGTCCATGGATGATACAATCCAATCTTCAGTTCTCGGAGACTTCAGTCTACGGATCAATTCTGGGACCTCAGTCCGGGGACGATGCAATCCCCTACCTGTTCATTCAGGACTTCATTATCGGAGACCCAGTCTACGGTTCTATTCTGGGACCTCAGTCCGGGGACGATGCAATCCCCTGCCTGTTCATTCAGGACTTCATTATCGGAGACCCAGTCTACGGTTCTATTCTGGGACCTCAGTCCGGGGACGATGCAATCCCCTGCCTGTTCATTCAGGACTTCATTATCGGAGACCCAGTCTACGGTTCTATTCTGGGACCTCAGTCCGGGGACGATGCAATCCCCTGCCTGTTCATTCAGGACTTCATTATCGGAGACCCAGTCTACGGTTCTATTCTGGGACCTCAGTCCGGGGATGATGCAATCCCCTGCCTGTTCATTCAGGACTTCATTATCGGAGACCCAGTCTACGGTTCTATTCTGGGACCTCAGTCCGGGGACGATGCAATCCCCTGCCTGTTCATTCAGGACTTCATTATCGGAGACCCAGTCTACGGTTCTATTCTGGGACCTCAGTCCGGGGACGATGCAATCCCCTGCCTGTTCATTAAGGACTTCATTATCGAAGACCTCACATCTTCGGCTCTCTTTAGGACTGAAAGTCCAGGGATGATCCAATCCCCTCAACTGTCCACTAAGGACTTCATTCTCGGAGACCTCATGTCTACGGCTCTCTTTAGGACTGAAAGTCCAGGGATGATCCAATCCCCTCAACTGTCCACTAAGGACTTCATTCTCGGAGACTTCACGTCTACGGCTCTCTTTAGGACTGGAAGTCCAGGGATGATCCAATCCCCTCAACTGTCCACTAAGGAATTCATTCTCGGAGACTTCACATCTACGGCTCTCTTTAGGACTGGAAGTCCAGGGATGATCCAATCCCCTCAACTTTCCACTAAGGAATTCATTCTCAGAGACTTCACATCTACGGCTCTCTTTAGGACTGGAAGTCCAGGGATGATCCAATCCCCTCAACTGTCCACTAAGGACTTCATTCTCGGAGACTTCACGTCTACGGCTCTCTTTAGGACTGGAAGTCCAGGGATGATCCAATCCCCTCAATCTGTATTCTCATCAATACAAGTACAAGTATCCTCATCCATGCAAGTACATAATCAATATCTAGCATCAGCAGCATGTATACATCATACACCAAAAGCATGTATACATCTAGCATGTATTCTCACTAATACATCTATCATCAAATCATGTATACATCTAACATCAAAAGCATGTATACATCTAGCATCAAAATCATGTATACATCTAACATCAAAAGCATGTATACATCTAGCATGTATTCTCACTAATACATCTATCATCAAATCATGTATACATCTAGCATCAAAATCATGTATACATCTAACATCAAAAGTATGTATACATCTAGCATGTATTCTCACTAATACATCTAACATCATGTATACATCTAACATCAAAAGCATGTATACCTCTAGCATGTATTCTCACCAATACATCTAACATCAAAAATCATGTATGAGTAAAACTAAACAGAAATAAAATAGTCCTAAATCTAACTATTTCTAAGTGACTAGGTGTAGAGAACAGGTTACCTCATCAACGACCTTGTTGTTTGATGAGACAATCTCATCAGTAGTGACTATACTACTCCCCCTTTCGAGGAGGGTCCTTTTGAACTACACCAAGCTTGTCTCGGAAGTATTCAAACTTCACTCGAGACAGAGGTTTGGTTGGTAACTTCTTCACTTGACGTAGAGGCTTGGTTAGTACAACGGTAACCTGTTACAAATTCAAACTTTTAGAGTTCCTTTCTGTGTCATATCTTGTTAGTTCCCTATGTTCTTTGACTTATCATGGAACACTAGATTCTATGTCATCTTGATACAACTCTAATTATCACATAGGATCTCAGTTGGTTCTATCTCTAAGTCAAACAATCCTAAATCCAAACTTCTTCACAACTAGCAGAGCAAGCAGCCATATAATCCGCTTGTGCTGAGAGCCACACTAGACTGCTTCCAGCTAAACCACGAGATCATGGCTAATCCCAGACAATAACATCCTCTCGATGTGTTCTTCTTGTCTGATACACTTCCTGCCCAAACAGAATCTGAATAGCCATCTGAAGTCATGATCTTCAAGATAGCATAGATCAAATTCTATCGTGTCCTTTATGTGCCTCATCACATGCTTTGCAACTATCAGGTAAACACATCTAGTTTCCACTAGATACTAACTCAAGGTGTTCATAACAAAGCATATATATATAACCTAGTATATGTTAGATATATCAAAGACCCAATAAATTGACTGTACAGAGTTATATCCACTAACTCTGATGAGTTATCCCCTAACAGCTTCAAGTTGGAATCCATAAGAGTGGCCATTCCAACACCTCAAGTCATATTTCTCATCATACTTTCCCTGGTTGAGAAATATTCCTTCTGAGCCTTGCCATACTTCCAGACCTAGGAAGTAAAGCATCAAATTGAGATCTTTCATTTTCATTTCTGCATTGAATGATCTTCTGCATATCTATCTGTGCCATCTCTCGTTAGATGGGTCTACTGATATGAGCCTCAATATCATTCGAACTCTGTGGTGAGTTCCTTCTTGCATCCATGTCATACGTGTATCATATTCAACCTTGTAGCAAAGGTTGAGATCCACATCACCCATGGTGATCATTAAGCTTATCAAATTATTATCGATCCTAGGTACCTATACAGAACCTGATTCATACTTCTTCTTTAATTACACCATACTTGGAGCAAACATCTTGTCGTGATTCTCTTCCTCTTTCTAAGAGAATCTTCTAGCCATGAGCCTTCTATATTTTGTTTGATTTGTAAATCTTCTTGTTTGAACATCCACCACTTGTACGGTGTCCATCATTCTTCATGACCTTTCCTACAAATCAAAATTAAGTACATGATTAGTAATACTTCATAATCATCAAAAGATAACCCATTATGCATACAGATATCATTTACATAGTGATGCAACTATTTTGACCAATACTTTGGCACAACACTTTCCCATATCCTGTATGCATACAGTGGCTATCTAGATGCCTTCCATCTCTACCAGAACATACTATCGAGAGTGTGCACAACTCTCAGCATGTCAGCAAAGAGGTTTCATTCTAGACAAGCAACAATGGAATATTTGTCCAAACATATGCACATTAGTTGTATACTGTTCAATGCTCTATGAATGTTTACACTCAGCATTATATATTCTAGGAATACAAATATGCATGCAGGCAATATCATTACTATTTCAAATAGCAACTCAAATACTTATCTTTTATGTTTGTGTGGCTGCCTCCCGCTTGATCTTCTGTATGTCTTTTGAACTTCTATTCATTCTGTACCACTGTGCATGCTCAAGAGTCATCCTCATGATCTCATACACAAACATACACTCATTAGTATATTCTAAATGCTATCAAAACATTATAGTACTAAATAATCTTGAAAACGTATAGTCATGATTATAGTTAATAAACATTAGTATTCAAGATTTCAGGGAAGTCTTCTTTTATTCATGCATATAATTGATAAAAGATATAATATGCATAATCCCTTGATTACTAACTTTATGAATGAGCATAACCAATCATTCCAAATATACTTATATAAGGGATCCTAACACAAGGTAAGATTCATGGGAAACATACCTGGATTAGTATACCTACTTGGTTATGTACAACATACCTAAACAATCTCTTCAATGATTTAGAGATCCTGAGCTAGAACCTGCATGTCTCATAGGTTAACCATAATATAACAAATCATACATACCTCATAAGTAGAACAAAGATTATGGATGAGTCTTTGTCTTCATGTTTTCATGGTCATGGATCCTGATTTGTCTTTTGTGATGTACCTATATCTTGTTAGCAGACAACCTCAACCTCACACAACACCATAATGCATTAGTACAATCATAAGTGTCAACACCCTAACCAATGAATATCTTCTATCATGCATTCATAATTTTGTTAAGGTGATACAACAAATCTAAAATCAAGATTGTACTAACTGTAATAACATGAAGACAAACATACCATAAACTTAATCATGAACAAATCTCAAAACATACCTCGATGAGTCATACCTATCGAGATCGCTTGTAATCTCCTTATGTAAAGCCTTAGCCTCATCTCCCTCTGAAACATGAACTCCTTCATTTATGTAGGTGACCAATCCATCTTCTTCTAGGATTAACCCTATCCACTTGATTTGCAAGAACTGGACCTGGAGCTGGATATGGGTTTGTCAGAGAAACCCCAAAAATTCAAACTTTGAATTTCAGACTTCCGAAAGGATAGAAATATGCGCCTTGATGAGCTGATCAAACTGATATATTTAGAATTTGAAAACTGCAAAGTTTTACTCCTCAATTTTGCCTTTGAAACTTTCGGATTCACTGGACGTGACCCTGAACTGGGGTTTGATGAAGCCCACTCTTTTGCCCCATCAAAAATTTTGATCCAAAGCTCTAAGCTTCTATTTTTCTGAGGAGCTTCCAGCCGTGGTCACAGATTTCAAAAATTCCCATTTTTACAGAAGCCCTAATTTTCCACTTTTCTGATCAAAGTCCCGAACTAGGGTCTAATCAAGCCCGGCCTTCTGCCCAACCAAAAATTCTGATCTTGGTCTCTAAATTTCTATTTTGATGAGTAGCATCCAGCCGTGGTCTCCGATTACAAAAATTCCAACTTTCTTCAAAGCCCTAAATTTCGGAAGCCATGAATGAAGGTACCAAAAATTAATTCTGTTTTGACAGAAATATGCACCTGATTGTTTCTGGTGTAACTCCGAAATTTTTGATCCACAGGGTCTGAAAAAGTTTTCTGAGATATCCTGACCTGTTAGCTTTCCATCCTGACAGGTCTGACCTCAATTGGATGTTCTGAGAGAGAGTTATGCCAAATGTCGCAACGTGACCTGTTTTGGGAAAATACAGTAGAGCGAACTTGTACGGCGTGCCACGTGTCACTGTTTGACCTTCGGCCTCTGAAAAAGTTTTCTGAGATAGCTCGGCCTGTTATCTTTCCATACTGACAGGTCTGACCTCAATTGGATTCTCTGAGAGAGAGTTATGCCAAATGTCGCAACGTGACCTGTTTTGGGAAAATACAGTAGAGCAAACTTGTACGGCGTGCCACGTGTCACTGTTTGACCTTCGGCCTCTGAAAAAGTTTTCTGAGATATCTCGGCCTGTTATCTTTCCATCCTGACAGGTCTGACCTCAATTGGATTCTCTGAGAGAGAGTTATGCCAAGTGTCGCAACGTGACCTGTTTATGGGATAATACAGGAGAGCGAACTTGTACGGCGTGCCACGTGTCACTGGTTCAACTTCGGCCTCTGAAAAAAGTTTTCTGAGATAGTATTGTCTGTGTACTACCTGTAACTTTTCACGAAATTTCATTTGGAGCTTCCTAGCCCAATTTATGACCTTTTTCCCAAGGTCACCTGATTTTGACTCAGATCTGGAAGAGGCAGAAACCCTATATTGTACAGATCATAAATCACAAAGTACAACGAATTAGAGGTTTTCCTTTGGACACAAGGTACCTGGAGATATTAGCTTCATCCTGTAACAATTTCAGATCCGAAAAGTTCGCCAAAACGGATTTATATCGAAAGTGCTACGATGACTGGTTTTTGCTATGTAAAACCCTAACCTTCAAATTGTCGTAAGTAAAGCAAGTGTCTTTAGTGCCATACCTTGTCTTCCTTCAGGTTAGCTCTGATACCATGTTAAAATTCAATATGCTAAGACAGAAAATAGTAGCATTACATTCCATTTCACAATAATATCATATACAGGATCACTGAAGAAACAACAAGCATATCATAAACACAAGAGACAGAGATTTATCCTGGGAAACCCTCATGGGGTAGAAAACCCAGCAAAGCTTCCTCAATATAGATGACCAACAATATACAAAGATGCAAACCCTGAGCATAAGCTCCTTCTCCTCCATAGCAGACCTCTCCTCCACAAATGCGCCTTTCTCAAGTGAGTGAGTGTGTATAATGAGGAACACACCTCCTCTATTTATACACTACTCTGATATGTATTTTACACAAGTACACGTAGGCTCGTATTTAACCAATAGGTTAAATACCCCACTACAACTAACTGGGCTGACCCCTCTAGGGTGGTCTAATAACCCTTTGACCCACATAACACATACAGGGCCGACCCCTACTAGGGAAGTCTAATAACCCGAGTTACCACATTCCAACGGAGGAATAAACATCTCCGGATATACAATAAGATCTTCACGGAGGAATGAAACATCTCCGGAATAATAAAGTACAAATATAATATTCTTTGAAGTTACAATATCTCAACAACTTCCCGATACCTCTGGAGTCTTTCTCTTGGTAGCAAGATTTTAACTTCTGCATCCAACAGTT
The DNA here is from genome assembly GCA_027924585.1 of Larix kaempferi. Taxonomy (NCBI): domain Eukaryota; kingdom Viridiplantae; phylum Streptophyta; class Pinopsida; order Pinales; family Pinaceae; genus Larix; species Larix kaempferi. The sequence goes on from BSBM01000924.1 coordinate 7,896,387, forward strand.
CTAATGTTGCTTGCTTATCTTTCATAGTGTTCTTGACCTCCAGCAACCCTGGATCCTCTTCGAGGGCAGTGAATGCCTTCGACGCCTCATCTAATAGACTTTTGGCACTTAGCCACCTCGACAGCTATACTCTCTGTTGTGGCCTTCACTTCTTTCACTCTTAACTGTTGTTGATCTGGTGGAGTCTACAGGTGAATCTATGCCTCCAAGGCTGCAACCTTAGCTTCATGGTTGATCTGCATATCGTTCATGTCTGCCTTAAGCTCATTAACCACTTTTCCAATCTTGATGACAATGTCCGCGGCGTTTGGTTGTACATCACATTTGAGTATCTCCTCGGCTACCGCGAGGATCGTAGATTCTACTCTCTTCCACCGGTCATGCTCATCTTGCAGTTGCATAGCCCTCCGCAAGCTAGATTCTTCCAACTTCTTATTAGTTGCTTGTAGCTCAGTGTGTCGTTTCAGCGTGTCGGTAGTTCTCTCATGCATTTATTCGACAACCTGCAGATGCAAATAATGTAGACCAGGCAGTGGTATCTTTGTAATGTCGAGCTCCACATGCTCTATGTCCTTCGTGTCCAACATTATTTGTTCTGGAAGTGGCAACCTTATACTTAAGGGATCAAGATGGACAATGCGGGACTTCGCAGGCACGGTCATGGCTAGCTACGGTGTCTTCTGCGGCGAAGTTCCTCTTGACTTCCCCTCAGACTCTGAGTCCCGTGACAAGGGTAATATTTTATGTACATCATCGATCTTTTCTGTGATTCCTTGAAGTGTGACCAAATTATTCTGTAGACTTTCTTGGATCGCCTCATTCTTCTTGTCTTTATCAGTCATTAGGTCTTCCATCTGCTCCATGACCTTCGCCGCGATCATGTCAAAATCATCATCGTGAAGTACTGTTTCTGATTGAGTTTTAACGACTTTCTGCTTCTTCCTCACCCCCTTTGGTTGTGATGGGCTCTCAGCTTCCTTCCTCTTTCCTATCTCTTTTTCTTCAACAATGGGACATGGAATGGAGTTGTCCTCGCTGGAGCCGCTTTGGATATCCACAATTTTGACTCAAAATTCAGGAGGCCATTCCTTCATGATGTTATCAATATCATCTTCATGCATATGGTATCTTCCTGCGAACCATTCAGTGTTCTTCGTCTATGCTTTGGCTGAAATGTGAATGCAACGCATGTCAGCATAAAAATAAATAGTGTGAATATACTTACTTGTTCCTGCTTTGTTATCTGCGGCGTTAGCATGATGGCTTCACGTAGCTGCTCATAATTGTTAACACCCAAAAAGTGCTCACTAGCTCATTTCCTTATTCACATAACCCATTTGTCCACTTTTTCACCATTTGAGCCTCTAAAGCCACCAAAAGGTCACCAAAAGACCTTAATACACCCCTTTTTCCATTCAAAATGAATATTTTTCCTCAAAAAGCATAAAAAACCCTCAAAAAGGGTCCATAATTCCCAAAAATATTAAAAAGGGAATAAAAATATTCAAAATATTCAAAAAAGGAAAAAGGAGGGAAAAGGTACCTAAACCATGTTGATAAATACCATTGGTTTCCTCAAAATCATAATGGTATTCCCCACCACCAAAAACTATAAAAAGGTGGTAGGGGCTCCTCACTTTCCATCCATTCATCATCCTATCCTCATGCTGCCAAAATCCCTTTTGAGCATTGCCCACCTTTTTGAGCCTTGCACAAACCAGGAAGCATTGGAGAAGAAGAGACCTTTGGAGCTTGGAGCTGCTCACCCTTGGAGCTACTCAACAATCTTCACCACTTGGAGGTATTTCCATTGCAAGCACTTGCTTGACCCCATTCTTAATACATGTTGTTTCTTTTACATATTGTCAATTGTTTTGCTTTCCATAATATTTCCATTATTTGCTTATTTACTTCGCATAGATCCATGATTAATATAGTTTAGATTAGTTTGTTATTTATTTCTATTGAAACTGCTGCTACTAGTTAGCAGGTGCCCATTGCACTAAGCTTGGTTGCAAGACCAAGCCAACAGTTTTTGGCGACTCCGCTGCTTTCGAATTCTTAGATCTCACTTTTTAGCTTTAGACCTTAGTTTTTGGTAGTTTTAATTAGTTTAATTTATAGATCTGCCATCCTAGACAACAGATCCATTGTTGTTCTAGATCTTGGCCCATTCTATTGCCACTAACAGCCTGAAATTGCCATTTTCGGCGTCCGTGTATGGCTTTCGCCTCGCGGCTTTTTTCCCAACAGTCGCGCGGCTCATCGTGACTGCGCGGCTCTTTTCCACGCGGCTCACCGCGACTTCGCGGCCAATTTGCGCGCTGCACATCGCGGATTTGCGGCCATTTGTCGCACTGCAAATCGCGACTGTGTGACTAAATCCCGCGCTGCACATCGCGGCTTCACGACTGAAACCCGCGCTGCACATCGCGACTGTGTGACAGAAACCCGCGCAGTCCATCACGGCTGTTCTGTCAAATCCCGCGATGCAACTTTTTTCAATTCGGCCAATCCATTAAAAAATTAATTTTTTACTGTATTTTCTGCCCACTTAGCTATTTTACAGTATTAAAATTCTTGCATTTTTTACAACCATAGAAATTTTTTACTATTTAGAATGCTCCTTTAAAAAGTCTTTTTAAAAAATTTTCAGAAATTGAAAGAAGGATTTATTTGCATTTTATCTAGATAAAAATTTTACTGTTTACTCCCTTGATATTTTGCCCATAGCAATTTCTAAAAGAAATCCATTTATTTCTTGAAGTATTCATATTATTTGCTTTCCTATTTCAAAGATCCTTTGTTTTTAAATATTTTTTGCAAAGCATTTACATTTTCAATTTCAGTTTAAAATACCACACGTGCACCCACTCAAACACATAATTTAAACTGAGCCTTAAAATTTACCCTAACTTCTACCAACTTTTAACCCCACTTGGGGAGCACTTAAAAGAACTTTGTAGCTAGGTAGAATTGAGGGGATAGGTGTTCCAATAACACCCCTTAGTTATTACATTTGAGACATAGTTTTTGTCTATTAGGGAACCAAAATCTCCTAGTATTTTTTGGCACGGTCACAACCAGTTTATCAGAGGGCCTCTCCCCTAGGAGGGTTGAAGTCGCGAGGATGGTTCCGGAAGCCTGAGTGGAATATCGAAATCCATTCAGTAACCGAAGGCTACCATTCGCAGTTCTCAGGATATCCCTGTATAGGGGTATTGCGGTAAAAGGACCAAACGGCAGATTCACCTTTTTTGAACGTGTCATGAACGGAGTATCCTAGTTGCCATTCTTTAGGATTGATTACCCGGTGTCCCTCCCGGTAGGGGGATATCTAGCCATTGTTTCAACACTCAATATTTTCTAACTTGGATTTCATCACCTTGCAGAGAATATCGTTTGTTGACTCACAATACTTCTAGTTAGGTGTTTGCATGATACAATCCACCTTTGGTCTAGTAGCACCTCTTTTTTCTAGAAGCTGTTTGACTGTTGGTATTCTGACCATTTTTGTTGCATCCCTCCACTTATTATAGCATAGCTGCTATAATAAGTGTTTTTTGAGGTTGATTTTTTTTGGCCTGAGAGCCTTTATTTTCACTCCCCCTTTTGCACCCTTGGTTGCATTAGGGTTTCGAGTTTTCTATACATTACCATCTCACACTGAAAATTTTTACACAAAAAACATATTTCTCACCATTGAGAATTTTAGACGATCTCGTCATCTTCAGGGTGAACCCCCAGAGTTCAATCTACTTGGCTCTCCACGTCACCGACGTCGAGCCTTATCCCTTGACTCGACACGTCATCGGCCAAACATACAGTCATCCGATTCTGACACGCCTCGCTTCACATCTGATTCTGAGGCTGAATCCGAAAACCCTACTCAATTATTACCAACCAACCTCATGGCTGGAACACCATTCGACCCACTTTTTACCAGTACCATTGGAGATACATCCACAAACCCTTCCACTACTGTGCCATCTATGGTAACAACAACCCCTCTAGGCATTCCTAATATGGGGGACACTCCACCTTTAGGAATACCTAACACAGGACTACCTCCTATTATGGTTATGCCAAACATAGGGGTCACACCCCCTCTCATCACCACAACCTAGATCCCAGGAATTCCTGGTACTATTCCTAACCCTAGTGTAACCCATGTTGCACTTGGAAACGCTAGCCCATACCAGACCACAGCAGTTGGAGGACACATACCTTCAATACCTAGCATACCCTTAGGGGCTACTGGACCACTACATCATGCCACCATGAATAGTCATGTCCCAGTCACTACACCACATCCATCGGCTAGTTTACCTTACATGGCGAGTCTGAACTTACCAGACTTAGCCAGGCTAACCAACAATCCTATCAGACACGACCCGCGTGGCCTCACATGCCCACCAAACTCCCCTCCGACATCCCTAAGTTTGAGCGCAAGGTAGGTGAGGACCCCTAGAACCATATTATGTCCTTCCATCTATGGTGTTCCTTCAACTCCATAGTGGACGACTCTGTCCGCCTCCGTGTGTTACAGCGTACCTTCACTGGCTCTGCAGCTAAGTGGTACATCGAGCAACCCCATGGGACCCATGCCACCTTTACCTCCCTTGCCTCGACCTTCCTGCAGTTCTTCCAGTTACCTGTCCGCTATGATGCAGGAGTCGAGATCCTACTGTCTTGCAGACAGAACACGGGCACCCACATCACTGACCACATTCATGAGTGGCATCGACGCCGAAGCCTCTGCAAAATCATTTAGACGACCGTATCTTCTTAGATTGGTTTCTAAAATCTCTCCTCCCTCTCATTGCTAAGGATGTGGCATCCGAACGACCCTAGTCTAAAGAAGAGGCCATCCTCAAAGCCCAACAATTTGACCTCATTTACGCCCAGTTGGGTTATCTGTATACCATTATACCGGACGCCCCTCGGGGCGATTCATCCCAACACGATGCGCCGGGGGCATCCTATGCCACAGATGGCATCATTGGTCGTATTGCCTCGCATCCCCAACCCTTTTCCATTGCACATCCTAGCCATGGCCCCGACCTTTCACGGGCTACATCTCAATCTGGAGCAACCAATTCATATGCTCCCATGGCACATCACCACCATACCCATGGACCCTCATGTCCACCTCAGTGCTTTGGTCATGCACCACCCGCGTACGCCCCCCCAACCGCACCTCATCCATATTACCACCCACAGGCTGCACCAGCTCCTGTGTCTTCTCAAGCCCAACCTGCTTATTACCCACCACAAGAAACCCCTGCAGCAAACCTACAACCCGCTCCGCAGACATATCAGCAACCCCCACACGTTTTAGCACCTGCGCAGCCTCCCCCTACTTATTATCCACCATAACCTGCTCCCGCACCTGCAGCACCCAAAATCCTCCCACTGCTCAAGGGCAAGTGTACACATAACACAATCAGCCCCAGCATCAAAACAACCAGCGCAACCAGGGTGGGCAACAAAACCGTGGAAGAGGACGTAACTGCGGCAACAACCAACAACATCAACAAGGTCCACCACCTACCAATCCTCCGCATAATAATAACGCTGCTCCTCCCAACCAGAATCCGGATCGTCATCCCAAGCATCCTAAAAACAATAACCTCAGAACAAACCACCCTTGTTCTATATGCGGGGTCTATGGCCACTACACACATGCTTTCCCACATTTGGAGTGAGCTCGACAACTCTGGACTGATGATGCCCATCACCAAGGAAACGTGGCTCCTCAGGCGCCACCCAACCCCCCACCCCCTCAGCAGCAACCCATGGTATTACAAAACCCCTTACCAACCCAAGGCGTAGTGAACACTCAGCCGTTGGCTCCCCCTCAAGGCAACGCGCCCCCACAATAACAGATCACTTATGCCGCTCCTGATCAACCCATGTTTGACTCAGGTACTCACCACTTGTTAATGATGTCATCCGCTGATGTCAACCTCCAAACACATCGGAACCAATATGGATCCACCCCCGAAGACCCTTCCACCGACAAAAACATGAACGCTCATCCCACTGATCAGACGTTACGTATACCCCCGGTTACACTCGATGGCGCCTCTAAAGCACCTTGCTTCACACTCCGTCGCAGCAACAATAACCCCAATGCTCGCGCCGCGTCAAATTACAGCATTGTAGATGACTTAGCCCAGTCTCCAGCAGCCATGTCTGCTTTAGAAGTCTTAAAAAACCGTCCTTCACAGCGCAAGACTTTGCTCTCTGCCATTGGTGCTATTGACCCCAACGATTCACAACTGATGGCATTCGACTCGGACCAGTCCGAACCACGCCTACCTTCCACTTTAGCATTCCAAGTTTTTGTTTCTGTTCGGAATCTAGTCATCCATCGGTGCATTATCGATGAAGGTGCCTCTACATGCGTTATGTCCACATTCGTTTGGCAGAAGTTGGGATCCCCTACTCTCCAGCAGTCCACCACCGCGTTGCGAGCCTATGACGGCCGTTGTTAACTAATGTCCCCATCCAGCTGGCGGGTAAAACCATGCTCATTGACATAGAGGTCATCAACGCCCAACTAGATTATAACCTCTTACTTGGTCACAGCTACATGTATGCCATGCGGGCGGTTGCCTCATCCGTTTTTCGTACCATGATGCTCCCCCATGATGGACGCGTGGTCACGGTTGACCAACTCACCTATTACGATCCCAAGGCCCCTGCTACACCCGAAAATGTTCTCCCCATGGTTGAACAACCTGTTTGTGGTGCCTTTACCTCGTTTGTATCCTCCGTGGGACCCGGACTTTACACAGAGTCACCTATGACTTCCACTTTTCCATCAATCTCACCACCTTTACCGATGACAAAAACATCGGATTTGTGCATCTTGTCACACACCACACAGCAGCCTCCGTCACTTTCACAAGCACCTACAATGCCTACTCATATTGGCACAACGCCAATTCACACCATCCCATTCTTGTTCCCATTCTCTGGAGTTGTTAGTTCGCCAGTAATGGCTACACTCAACCTTCCTGGCTTAACAATAGGGATACATGTATGGTACTTACTTGCTCCGAGCCCCCTGCCGACTCTGACTATTATTTTACAGCCGGTACAACCTATCCCTACTACCAACCACCCACCCCCTCCCGTCACTCATCTGCAAAACAGACCTCCCCCAATAGTGACTACAGCATCAACATCCAGATATGCTGCACCTCCGTTACAGAACACAGGGGGTAGAGGCCCACCAATTTATCACACTGGACTCATAACTCGCACCCCCCCAGTAACCCCCAAGGTAGCTAAAAACCCCCCAACTATTCGCATTCCCCCTAAGTGCTCATTGTGTGATGATGTAGGCCATGCCACTCATCAATGTCCACAGTTACCAGCACTTCAAGAACACATGAATATGTTGGATGACGACGCCAACGTTCCAGTAGTCAAACTAGAACTCCCCCCTCAACCTCGTGATAAATCATTGTGCACAAACCATCCTTGTGCAATATGCGGCATTTATGGCCATTATTCACACCATTTCCCTGATCTCCCAGATTATAGAGCAGCCTTATACGAATTGAATAATGCAGACCTAGAGATATCCCCTCTTAAAATTGAGGAAATTCATCCCCCACCATCTTCCTCCTCGGAAGAAATTAATACCATTTACACGATTTCCACTGGATACCCCTCTGTCCGGTCGGCCCCTTCCATTGATCCCTTTGACACACATGTTCCACCCTTTCAAATCGACGAGGAAACCACATGTCCACAACATGGGGGCAAGCCCAAAACCTTGCCTACTCATCATCATCGCGATTCTCGTCGGAGATACTGGGGGCATCCACCCCACAAGGGGAATCCCCCATCATCATATCATCACTTCAGTATGCCACCACGGCCCACAACCTCATGGTACACTCCCCCACCAATAGTTGGTCAATGCCCTCTTGATCCCTCTCTAAGACAGCATCTGCACCGCATTGACATCTCTGAGTTCGGGGACATAATAGATTACCCCGAACCTGGGATAGGGGGCATGATCAATCATTTTTACCCTACCCCATCACATCTATCTCATTATTTCAATGACCCCATTGTTCAAACCAACACATATGTGATCCACAATCACAAACCCCATGCACATAGCATGGGGGCAGGTCACTAACCCTGCTAACTTTTTCACATTCGTGATCTCAACCACTTTTTGAGGTCACGTGTCACTTGTATATTTGAGTTGATTCGATAAACATAGTATTTTGCCCCTGCGGGTCATCATTTCTCCCCACCACTGCATCCTTGGCTTGGTGGGCTCACCTTTATTTGTAGCCATTTTTTAACCTAGTTATTTGCTTTGACCATTCCGGAGTCCTTATGACCTCTGTTTTTCACACCATTTGCACCGCAGGATTCATATTTCCATGCCCGTGATGATGCTTGAGATCATTTCTCGCTCTCACGCCCAGATTTTTTGGGCATTTTTCCCATGCCCCCCTCGTCGCCTCGGTTTGCGTGCCCAATCAACCGTCGTCCATTTTTTACGAGTCTTATATCGTCGGATTCAGTTTTCCATGCTCGTGATGACGCTTGAGATCATTTCTTGCTCTCACGCCCATATTTTTCAGGCATTTTTGCCATGCCCCCTCGTCGCCTCGGTTTGAGTGCCCCATCGATCGTCGTCCATTTTTTACGAGTCTTATATCATCGGATTCAGTTTTCCGCGCTTGTGATGATGCCCGAGATCATTTCTCGCTCTCACCCCATAATTTTTGGGCATTTTTTCAAAATGCCACTCATCACCTCGGTTTGCGTGCCACATTGGTCGTTGCCCCTTTTTTACAATCTTTATATCACCAGATTCAGTATTCCACACTCATGACGATGCTTGAGACCTTTTCTTGCTCTCATCAATCCCTTTTTTTTGTTCGGTATAATTTTACCCCTTTTTCGGGCCGAGCAATCCCTTTTATGAAAAAGGCACTTAGGGAGTTTCTGTTAAGCTCTTTTCTGACTCCTAAAACAATGAAAAGATCGCCGAGCAACCTTGCTTCCTTTCATGCTCGCTAAACGTATCTGAAAGGGCGTCTACCTGGTATAAGTTTACTCCTTTTCCGGACCTTATAGACTAATTACGAAAAAGGAATACTCTAGTCACATCGGCTAGAAGAGTTCTCCATTTGCATCATTTTATGCTTTTTCGGGCCTTGGAGACTAACTTACGAAAAAGAACACCAATAGATTCCACTTACCGCTTTCAGACTCTCTAAACATGAAAGCGACCACGAGCAATCGCCATCCTAGGCTCGTAAAACCAACAGGACAATACTCACAACCACTGCAGAGTTTTCTTATCGTTTTCAGACTCCTTAAAAATGAAAGCTCCCATGAGCACGAACAGTCCTGGGCTCACAAAATCCATAGGACAGTACCTATTTCAGAGCACACTTTTATCCCTTCTTGGAGCTCATTAAAACTACGAAGAAGGACCCAATGGTGCCTCTTGGTGCCACAACAGATCACGTCTACTCATCTGGCAGCTTCCCCATTTTGGTCGCCTTTGTTCAGAGTATTCTGCATTATGTCACCCTGAGAATCCCTCGACAGCACCCATCAGCTCGTCCCCTCAGTAAATACATACCATTCAGTCCCCAAAAGCTATGATCCCCGCACCTGCAAGTCAGTCCCCTACGCTGCCAGGTCAACCATGTCATCATGCTATGAACAAAGGAAGTTTGAGTCTACCCACTATATGACCCCAGTTACTTCCCATCCCCACAAGTATGTCAGTCCTACTATCAGTACTACCACACTTTAGTCCTACACCTCACGCTCCTTTCAAGGAAACATCATTGCCTTGTTAGTTGTTGGTCTCCCTCTGTCGACGACAACCAAATTTATTCCAGAGGATAGACCTAGAGGTCCCTGTGTCTTGGACTCATCACCGTTTATGATGAGTGCCTACGAACCATTTTGAGAAGAGTCCTCAGTGCCTCTCCAAATGGTTGTTTCTCACATGCTCGACTTCAACACCTTAATCGCATCGTTGAGACTCGCATAGGGTATTGGTCCGTTCAGTTATTTGTTGAAGACCCCGGATATCACCCGACTCTTCCACATTTAAGAGTCTACCTATGGAAACAACCAGTTACATTTTTTCTATAGATATCCGGGTTGCGCACAGCGACAGTATTCCGATATACCCCAGTTTTATACTCCCTTGAGTATACAGTTACATGTACTTCTCAGAGATGACTCACAGTCATTGAGTACCTACAGATGTTGGACACCTTCAGTTTCAGCAGTTCATCAACCCTTCTGAGACCTTATTTCAGAACGATTGCTGCTTTCCAGTGTATCAGTTATTGAGATCGGTCATATTATGATCATGAGTACATCCCAAAATGATGTCCCCTCTGGACAATTATGATGTACCATCAGATTTTTTATATTTTTCAGGTCCCCCTTCTTGGGACTAATTGTTATGTATATGTCTTGATACGAGCATGGGTATGCCCGCCTCATCCATTATCACAGATTATCCCTCATTCATATTGAGGCCATGTAATATTGTTTATTTTTGCAGCTTCCAAGGGCCGTGGATCCAGTCTCCAATCGGTCTCTTCTCCTCCCCAAACCCCAGAAAAAAAGACAAAAGAACTATGATGTCTATCGGCCATACGATGAGCTCCTGCCCTCACACATCAGGGGGCAATCTGTTAACACCCAAAAAGTGCTCACTAGCTCATTTCCTTATTCACATAACCCATTTGTCCACTTTTTCACCATTTGAGCCTCTAAAGCCACCAAAAGGTCACCAAAAGACCTTAATACACCCCTTTTTCCATTCAAAATGAATATTTTTCCTCAAAAAGGGTCCATAATTCCCAAAAATATTAAAAAGGGAATAAAAATATTCAAAATATTCAAAAAAGGAAAAAGGAGGGAAAAGGTACCTAAACCATGTTGGTCAATACCATTGGTTTCCTCAAAACCATAATGGTATTCCCCACCACCAAAAACTATAAAAAGGTGGTAGGGGCTCCTCACTTTCCATCCATCCATCATCCTATCCTCATGCTGCCAAAATCCCTTTTGAGCATTGCCCACCTTTTTGAGCCTTGCACAAACCAGGAAGCATTGGAGAAGAAGAGACCTTTGGAGCTTGGAGCTGCTCACCCTTGGAGCTACTCAACAATCTTCACCACTTGGAGGTATTGCCATTGCAAGCACTTGCTTGCCCCCATTCTTAATACAAAGTTGTTTCTTTTACATATTGTCAATTGTTTTGCTTTCCATAATATTTCCATTATTTGCTTATTTACTTCACATAGATCCATGATTAATATAGTTTAGATTAGTTTGTTATTTACTTCTATTGAAACTGCTACTACTAGTTAGCAAGTTCCCATTGCACTAAGCTTGGTTGCAAGACCAAGCCAACAATAATAGGTGTAAAAGACCTCAGCTGTCGTGTGCTATCTTTGTGAATTCAAATTTGCCCAAAGGTTTGAATAGCGAGCTCCTCTGCAGTCATTGTTGTTGATGATTATGCCAACGTAATCCTTCAGCTCGTTCCATCCTACGAAGGTGATCAGCACTATTAGCCATGTAAAATGGAAATTTCCGCCATTGATTTGTGTGTCATTTAGTTCCTCCAGGAACTCATTCAACACATTTTCAAGTAATAAAAAATTTCAATACTTCTTTCAAGGATTCAAAATGGATGCAACAGATCTGCCTTGAATTTTCAGTAAAAATCACTCTTGCAATATAAGGTCTAGAAGGAAAATAATCTAAGTGTCTTGTCACCTTGTCATGTCCCCTCCCGTGGATCCAACACAAGGAAGGGAACATAATTGTAGATCTTGGTATTTTACATAAACTCAACCCCATTCATTAGATCCATACAAATAAAAACTTATGTATGTGCAGATCTATCAAACACAACGGAAGTAAAATTCTTCTACACACATATATCATGCAAATTTCAGCATATTGATACCATTCATCAATAATTAAAACCTTGCAGAAGTAAAACACATAAATAAAATACTCATCTTGAAGTAATGTTGTCCCAAGCAACTAGCTATGTTGCTGCAACGCTCCACCCAACCATAGGTCTCTGCCTAGCCTATATTATTTCAGCACTCAGAGACCACCCCGGGTTGGGCATGATATCTACAAGGAAAAGGGAACTCTCAAGCTCAACATAGCCCAAAACAATGGATACCCATCTCAATCCCAACATTTAACAATGGAATTTACAAAATAGGGTCCATGGGTTTTTCCCAAATCGTGGCACACCCAAAAATGAAATGTTAGATCGGGCATCAACCCTGGGAGGAAAAATCGATTTCAAAAAACGTTTATCAGCATTCAAGGGGTAGAACCGGCCTCTATAAACCCCAAAATCATGGCTCTCTTCATCCCAGTCACTGTGCAACACAAAAATGAGTTCCCAGCTTTGGAAAATGAAGGAAAATGATGGAAAACGCCATATCTAGCTCAGACAACATGAGGGAGCAAATAACATGGGTGAAGAATGGCTTGGGGAGGAATTTCATGGCTCTTTTCTTGCCCAAGAAGTCAAGCACGAATTTCCATGAAGGGTGGCTTGCCCATACCCGAATTTGGACATCCATACCTCTCCATTCCCCAATGCATTAACTACCTCAACCAACTCTTTGGAGAAATGAATGATTGGGCACAAGATTCAACATGGGTAGTTGAGGTTTCATGGGTTCTCTCATTGACACTTGGCTTGACTTGATTGGCTCAAGGGTTTGAATATTTTCCTCCCAATTCCTTGTAAAAATCATTCCCTAATCTCTTGTTGCATTGCATAGCTAGTTGTGGGCATTTCTATTAAAATGCATATTTACAATTTCCATGGCTCACTAGCACACGGGTAGCATAATACCAAATACTTGCCTCTTCAAGGTCGAGCATTTACTAGCGGGGCCTTAGTTTGATCTCCATGCTAGGAATCATACATAACATGCATACAATATTTACATTATAGCCCAAAATATCCTAAGGGTCGCAATGGGGGTATTACAATCCCCCCCCCTTGGAATAACACCGTCCTCGGTGTTTTCTTTACTTAGTTATACATATACAATTTACACATGTCCAAAATTTAAAAAAATGTTACAGGTATGACCTGCATTTCATCCTTTAATTTGAACTTTCAGGACCAAGTCCTTTGGCTTCCATAGGCTGCTCCCAATTGGCTTTGATCTTCCAACTCTACATGTGGGAATTGCTCCAAAGCAATCCATTCCTTTTCTTTACCTTCTAGCTGATCTACAAGTATGGAAACTTCATGGTTTCTATTCGTTTTGTTGTTCCTTGTTGGTAAGTTGTGTAGGCAATGATTTCCTCCACATTCACAACATTTTAGTGGCTGCTTGATCTTTACCTATTTAGTTTCCTTTGAGTCTTCCCACCTGGAATGTTTCTTAATGGACTGATTGAGTGAATGCCTCTTCATTGATCCACTGTCCTTTCCACTGCTGATTGTTTTCAGAATGCTTTTTAGCTATCTTTGCAGACAAACAGGGTCATGCAAAACCTTGTGGTTCATCTCATTCTGTTGCTTTTGTAGCTTGAGCATTTCTCCAAGATTTTCTTGGGTCTTGGAAATTGTTTGGAGAATATTTTTAGCCAAATCAAATAGCTTTTGGTCTGTTTCCATGGTCAATGTGCATAGCTAGCCACACTTTGCTTACTAGCAACACTTGCTTGTATCAGCTGCAACCAAATTCTTCAATTTCACCTGTGAAATTCATCATTACAAATCTTGTTAGGCCAAGCATAACATAATATTGAAATCAGTCAATTATTTTCCCAATTGACATGGAGAGCCCATGCTCTATTCATGATACTTCCACACTTTTCATGCTTTCCCAACATACACATGAATTCATTCATGTTCATCCTTTCTCAGGGAATTAACTATTTCAGCATTCACAATTTATTTCAAGGAAATAAACACAATCAACTTCCATTCATAACATGCATTCAACAATTTTTCGTTTCTAAGATGCATCAGTCAAAAGGAAAGAGAAGAGTAAGAGTTTCCCCCTCTTAGTATTGTTCCAATCTGGAGCCACAGCCTCACTATGGTTCTATGCTCCTTAGCCTCTTCCACTTCAATGTGAATGCTTGACTTGCCCTTTCTTGTTTTGGCTATGACACTTAGTGTCTAAGGTTTGTCCAAGGCTTTCTCCATTAGGGAATCCCCTCCCCATGGTTTTTCCACAGAACCTTTGGATACTAGGACCCACACATGTCCACTAGCACCATTCTTATCATTGCTGCTCATATTGAGCTTCCTAGGACAACCACATGTCCAAATGCATCCTTAGGATGCCTTCAAGGCTTCTTTGTTTCCTGCAATGACCAAGGTTTCCAACAAGGAAATAACAGTGTATTAGCTTAGTTTTCATAAGACTTGTTCATGAAATTTTCATTATCCAAAAATGAATGAAAATCAAATACTTATTTGTATTGGGCAGTTCCTCGCTACTCCACATGTTTCCTTCTCTTCTTTACAAGCCTTGGATCACCTGTGGGGTGAATGTTTGGCCAGCACACATGCTGCTCCACAACATCAAGTTTTTAATGCCCAACTAGTTTACTCTCTGGATTTACCAAGCATTGGTGGTGCCAAACCAGTCCCATGCATGATTTTCCTTCTCCATTTCCAAGCCAACACATCCGTCTGGGTCATCAGTCAATGGACAGAAACTGCACCACGACCATTTCTAGGTCAAGGCTCTACTACGGAGCCATAGGCATCTCAGGGTTTTCAGTCAGTCTTGGTACCCCACCTTACTGCTGACCCAATAGAGATTTTATGCCTTCATCAATATATCCACATATTCACACACCACATCCCTTCACACACATCGACTCTTCATACACACAAGGATGGCACTCCTTCTCCCATGCAAACCATTGGTTCCCTCTAGGAACTCTATAGGTGACTTTCTTGATTGCAAGATAGCATGGCCCCACCATACCCACTCACACTACACAATGATGATACCCCTTTTCTACTACACAGCTCCTCGGGCCTATCTATCCCTTCTAGTGTTCTTTAGTGTGAGCGTAGAAAGGTTACCAATGTCAGTACAGTCCTGCTGGGTACCCTTTCTTCACTTTGTCTCTTAATGTGCAACACCAAATTGCATATGTGTAAGATGATAGCACAAGAAGGATAAGCAAGCTCATCAGTATTGCTGCTCTAAAATTGTAAACATATTTCATAACATTCACTATCAAATATTGAAACACCAGGAATGTGTCCATTCCCTTAGGGTGTAGTCAATATTGACAACCCTAACATAACCCAGCACCAGAAAGGTGTGCACCCCTTCTCGATGTGAGCCATGTAGGCCCTAATCATACTCAAACAATATGAAATCATATAAATAAAATAGAACATGCTATGTATGTTAACCCTAATAGTTAGACATGCATGTGCCTATCTAGGGTTACATAATACTTATCCATTGTAAGATGTATTCTCTCTCCATTTGCAAAGAATGGGGGCTCCCTTCTCTGAGTCGACAGTCCTTCGGTTTTCCACCCCAATATTTTTCACGTTCCATAACCCACATATGCCTTCTTGGCATAATTTTACCATGTCACTCACATGGTTTTCCAACATGCACTTCAGCTGAGATGTCATCCTTAAAATATGCAATGGTGTTTCACTCGAAACCCATTTCCAAAGCATGGGGTCCTTCCCATGAATTTTGGCTTCTGTAGGCCATCACACATGGTCTTCATGCAATGTGTCTTCCTGGAACACTTATCAAATGGCCAAATAGTCAGCAACATTTAACAATAAAATTCAAATCTGATTGTTCCATAGCCAATCAATGGCATTAATAATTAAATTCAACATGAATTTGCAATTCTGTCTACTACAGAAATTGATTTGCTTAGTCATGAGGTTATCCTCATATTTTTTGTCTCTTGTAAGTGGCACCCCTCCACCCATTAGGGTTTTATGCTTGATACCATAACATGATCATCCACTTACAACACGTCCTCCTGACACAGTTCTATGCAAGCCAACAATGATTAGCAATTATAAGCAAATTCTCAAATCTGAAATCTACAAGTCCAAAATTGACAATCTGTTCTGCACATAAACTACTTTTACAACCATGATATCCTTCTCATGAGGTTTGGCTCTTGCACATGGTAGATTCCAACCTTCATCATGGACTTACCCACATTGCCATGCCCAAAACAATCTACCTGAAATCTGAAACTTCAATTAGCCAAAAACTTTGTAAGTCTCTATGCATATAATATTTCATTGCTGCAACAGTCACTGAAGTATTTTCAGAATTATAACACTCCATAATTCAAACACTTCCAACATTTAACATCTCAATATCACCAAAATTCATTTACTTCATGCGAATCATTATCATACTAGAATTGCAAGGTATAGTCACATCATTTATGCAATTTAAATGAAACTTTAGATACTAATTACTTCACAACCATATCATTTATACAACTCTGCCCTTCCACCTAGCATCCCGACAACCCATCAATCATGACTACCTTCTTCTTGCACTTATTCTCCTCCATTCACAGCAGCTCATGAAATGATCCCAGAGTTATCATCAATTCATCATCTCATCCATTATTTAGTTTGCAATAACACATACACCACAACCATGCATTCACACAATGCATCTCAACATGTGCACCTACACCTATGCATGCACATTTACATCACTACATAATATTTTAATGTGCATTCACTCAATGCATGACCACAAGATTGTACAAAATATTTTAATGCACATCCCCTCAATACAACCTTGCATTAATTCATGAATACTATGCATTCGAGCATATTATGGCCTAACCATGACTACCCCACATAGCATGCACTACCATGACAGGGCCATAGGTCCTCGCTTGCTTGGTTATCAACCCATAACCAACATACACATGGCATGATCTACTTTCATACAAATGAATTTACATTTCAAAACAACTAGATGGTATAAGGATCCTTTCCCTTACTACCACATACCTTGTCGTACCTAATGGAATAATGTTCGCATACATGCATTCAACATCCCATACATACCAATTTATGTTTATTAAATATGGCTAAAGGGATTCTCACCTAATCCCCTTTCAACACTTGTATCATTTTCACAAGAAAATGTACCTGCATGGTTCCCATTAGCATCTTTGGTGTTACCTCATCGATCTGGCCTCTTACCAAGGACTACACAGTCCTTCCATCAGTCTTTATGATCACAGATTTGTTGCACTGATCTTTCTCATAAGGTTGTTGGTCACATGCAACAACATCATGTTCATTTTAGCCATGCTTCTGTTTTCATTGGTCCTACAACTCATACCAACACCAATAATGATTATTAACCACCATGATTGTTATAGGTAGCTCACTGCATATGCAAAACTTCACTAGCTTTACCCACATGCAACATCATATACATGCACAAACATCTTCACATGCACTATGCAATATCTGGCAATATGTCTACTAGTGCCTATTCACTTCATCTATCCAATCTCTTTCATTTTTGGCATTCCTATGCCAAATTTTTCGATACATAAAACTTGAAAATATGATTATATAAGCAAGAGAAGAGTTAAGGAATTCTTCATTTTCAATCCCTCATCATTACAGGGAATTCCTCTTCCACATCATAACTGATCCAATTTCATGGTCTCTCTACCATGCACACAAGCAATTATTAGCTATGATCTTCTCACCAAGTAGCAATTCAATGTATATACATGTGTATAACATTCGTTCTTGCTACTTTCCAAGCATACAATTGTTATGTTATAAACATAAATAGTTTAAGGTGAGAGATTTCCCTTTTTATCAACATTGGACTTGCCCACAAGGACGATTTACCCATGACCTTTACAAGTTGCTTGTCCCTTTCCTAATAACCTATCCCATTACTTGCTCAACATTCTCTTATCGATTACAATATCCATGTTTGATAATCAAGAGCTCCCATTGCTCTTCCATAATGCATATTACAACCAATTACTCTTACTGGGGATTCCACAACCCTTTATGCAATTCATAGTGCACATTCCAAGCATAAAGAATGCATTTCATATGTTCAATGATTGTTTCCGCGGGACAACGAGGGTCAAGGGGGCTTTCCCCCTTGTGGCTTCCCTGCGCCACTGTAGGGTCGGTCAAGGGCAACGCCTTCATTTTTTTTTTGTAAATATTTTCCATTTCGCGCAATCTGACGCATAAGTTCAAGGCCATTTTTCAATTTTTGGCACCTCAAAATATCCCTGGAAAACTGCCCAAATTTCCCTGTTTCGGCAGACTTGTGAATTATCCTCCAACCTGTTTCGGATCAACTTGCAATTTTACTTCGATCGGCGCACTCACCCTTCTCCTCCGACCGTTTTGGCATGTTTTCCCTTTCTTTCCAATCGGTGAACTCACCCTTTTTCGTCGACTGTTTTGGCACGACTTGGTCTTTGTTGCCAATCGTCGATCCATTTCAGCGCAAAACTAGTAGTTTTTCGCAGATCGCCGATCCGTTTCGGCGCAAAACTCGTAGTTTTTCTCCGATCGCCGATCCATTTTGGCGCAAAACTCGCAGCTTTTCGTAGATTGTCGATTTGTTTCGGCGCAAAACTCGCAGTTTTTCGCTAATTGCCGATCCTTTTCGGCACAAAACTCGCAGTTTTTCACCAATCGCCGATCCGTTTCAATGCAAAACTCGCAGTTTTTCTCTGATCGCTGATCCGTTTTGGCGCAAAACTCGTATTTTTTCGCCAATCGCCAATCCGTTTCGACACAAAACTCGTAGTTTTTCACCTATCCGTTTCAGCACAAAACTTGCAATTCGGCACTGACATAGACTTGGACAAAATTTGAAACAGTTAGAAAAAATTTTGAATTTTGAATTTTTTTTGAAATTTTCGGTGCTGAGCATGAAGAATACTTACCTCTGCAAGTTGTTCAAGTTGGCCCATGTAGGCCCAATGTTGTAAACTACGCTCTGATACCAATCTGTCACATCCCCTCCCATGGATCCAACACAAGGAAGGGAACATGACTATATATCTTGGGCTTTTACATAAACTCAACCCCATTCATTAGATCCATACAAATAGAAACATATGTATTTGCAAATCTATCAAACACAATGGAAGTAAAATTCTTCTATACACATATATCATGCAAATTCCAGCATATTGATAACATTCATCAATAATTAAAACCTTGCAGAATTAAAACACGTAAATAAAATACTCATCTTGAAGTAATGTTGTCCCAAGAAACTAGCTATGTCGCTGCAACGTTCCACTCAACCATAGGTCTCTGCCCAGCCTATATTCTTTCAGCACTCAGAGACCACCCCCGAGCTGGGCATGTTATCTACAAGGAAAAGGGAACTCTCAAGCTCAGCACAGCCCAAAGCAATGGATGCCCATCTCAACCCCAACATTCAACAATGGAATTTACAAAATAGGGTCCATGGGTTTTTCCCAAATCGTGGCACACCCAAAAACGAAATGTTAGATGGGGAATCAACCCTGGGAGAGAAAATCGATTTTAGAAAACGTTTATTGACATTCAAGGGGCATAAACAACCTCTATAAACCCCCAAATCGTGACTCTCTTCCTCCCAGTCACTGTGCAACACAAAAACGAGTTCCCAGCTCTGGAAAATGAAGGAAATGATGGAAAACGTGAAGGAAAACGCCCCAGCTAGCTCAAACTGTGTGAGGGAGCAAAGAACATGGATGAAGAATGGCTTGGGGAGCAATTTTATGGATCTTTACTTGCCCAAGAAGTCAAGCACGAATTTCCATGAAGGGTGGCTTGCCCATACCCGAATTTGAATAGCCATACCTCTCCATTCCCCAAGGCATTAACTGCCTCAACCAACTCTTAGGAGAAATGAATGATTTGGCACAAAAGTCAACATGGGTAGTTGAGGGTTCATGGGTTCTCTCATTGACACTCGGCTTGACTTGATTGGCTCAAGGGTTTGAATATTTCCCTCCCAATTCCTTGTAAATATCATGCCCTCATCTCTTGTTGCATTGCATAGCTAGTTGTGGGCATTTCTATTAAAATGCATATTTACAATTTCCATGGCTCACTAGCACACGGGTAGCATAATACCAAATACTTGCCTCTTCAAGGTCTAGCATTCATTAGCAGGGCCTTGGCCTTGAGCTCCATGCTAGGAATCATACATAACATGCATACAATATTTACATTATAGCCCAAAATATTCTAAGGTTCGCAATGGGAGTATTACACACATTGACTCACAAAAACCAAACCAGATTCCAGCGAGTCGGGGGCGTTTTAGTTAGCCCTTATACAACTCCTTCATCTTACATGTAAAAAAAAGATGCCCATGCTAATTTGCATCCTATTAGAATTCATCCAAAAACATTTTTTGCAAATATTAAACTTGTATTCTTCCAATTAAGTGGGCAATTCATCAACCACCATTTTCCATCCCCTTTTTCTATGGTTCCTTAACAAGCTAATATTACAATTCTATGTGATTGGTTATAGAATGAAACTTGATATTTTTCACCATTTCAATGCAAGCTTCATTGTCACATTTCATTTTTGGGAATAACCTTGATGTATACCAATGATGTCCATTAATCTCCATGAGTGTCCTATATTGATTAAGTGATCAATGATCATATTCTCACTGGGTATGCATAGCAATGATCTCTACGAAAAGTGTGGTCGCATACATGGACTCATGACTCATGTCAATAATAGTATAGACTTTAATTATAAATATATGAATTTGATAATTTGATTTTGAAATATATTTTCATAGTACACAAATGTGATAAAAAAATTAATTTATAATGGTAATAAATTTGGACACTAAAAAATTTCAAGATAATGCATATTCTAAATTATTATAATTCAATTTATTTTAATATTAATGTTATAGGTGATAAAGTTTGGCTAATGAAACTATATGACGAATGAAATGGTTAATATAATAAAAAATAATTTGTAATATTAATTATAAAGATATTAAAATTATATTTAACAACATTAAATAATGAAACTATATGACGAATGAAATGGTTAATATAATCAAAAATAATTTGTAATATTAATTATAAAGATATTAAAATTATATTTAACAACATTAAAATAATTATTGTTGGTTAGATAAAGGTCCAGAGGAAATTTAAAAAAATAAGAATAGAGAATTTAAAATAACAAAAAGGTAAAGAGGTAAAGATAATTAAAAAATAATAATTGAGAAAATTTCAAACTTAAATAAAGAGATAAGAAACTAAAGCATCTCCTTCAACGGGTTTCATCACCTATGATTGAATGTAATTATAAATTTAAATTATTTATATTATTTAAAAATAATATTAAATAATTAATTATTTATAACTTTAAAAATAATAAAATAATTAACGGTTTATATCATCTTTGTAATCATAAAATTTACATATAATTTTGCTTCTTATCCAAACATAGATATGTGATTTTGCATGTCTAATCAGAAATAGTTGTGTAGTTGTGAAATATTTGAAGAAATGGTGAGATCTCCCAAAAATAAGTAATTATGCAAATTAAGAGTCTTTAAACATGGAATTGATGGCTTGAAATGGTCAAATTCTGAATAATTTCACCTGAATCAAATTATTCGTGTTTATCTTATCATAATCCAACAATTGCTGAAAGCAATCACAATACAAGAATCTTTTCTCTGTAAATTGTGGGATTCCTCATGTGATATATACCATGCCAAAGTTTTTTTGCACTTACAGAGAGAAAACTATTTAGTCTTACAACATAGCATATTCTTCGAAAAGTGATGTTTTAGAACCATGCATAGAGTAGTCAATAAATAAAAAATTATCTTCAAGATTTGGGTTTTTATTTATGGGATGCAAAGCCTATTGTTATATGAACATGACAGATCCATTTTCACTGAGTGGAGGACTTGAAGAACCATTACACAGATTCATAAGCAAAAAAAGTTACATCGGTGAAAAGTTAATTTAAATTTTAAAGCAGATCGTGTCCCAATTCTTTACCCTATGGAGTTATTACCCTAGAGACTTACCAGCTCGTTTAATTATACACATTTATATCAATTAAACAATACCGATGGGGAAGAGAATCCATAATTGAACCGCAAAAGTTTAAGGCAGTTTGAATGATAGTTCAAACATGCTTTTTTCCAGCTTTGCTCGCCTCTTAAGAATTTTACAAAGGTTTTCCGCAGGAAAAAATAAAAAGTACATTTCAAGAATCTCCTTTCTTACACACAAATATAGATTTACACACATGTAAACATATAAAATGCAATTCAAAGAATTTTCCACTATATTCGGCAACTGGAATAATCAAATAAATCATTTTGTTGGCCAAACCGTGCCAGGTTTAGCCATGCTTGCAGTGCTGCATGGATTTAGGTTATATCCATATCTTGTCCAGATCTTGCGTTTTTGTGACAGGCTTGTCTCATCAATGGCATCTTATAGATGTTTGGAACTAAGGAAATTTCGTTCTTTGCGATGATTCGCTTAGAAATTGTCCTTTCTTATGTTTTTCTTGAATGTCAAATATAAGGTGGAGATTTTTGTTTGGCAAGATTTTATAATTTATTTTTAAGATTATTTTGTGTAGCCTTAATCATGCTTTTAAATGTATAAATAAATTTGATGTCTAAAATCCCTTATACCTTTATAATTGTGACTATGCATAGCATTCTTATAGTAAATGTGATTTTGTGAGTATGCCAACCCACGAACTTGATGCACCTAGTGTTGTTTGTATCTTATGTCATTGATGTTGCCTCAAAATCTATATATTAAAATTTTCTTAAGAAATTTTTATTTATATTAAAATCAATTGATTAATATTAAATGAATAATCATTTATGTTAAAAATAATAAGTATATATTACATATATTTATTATTATTATTATGTTAGATGCTTTTAGGTTATGGTTTTTAGATCAAGACTATAGTAAGTAAAATTAGATAATTACAATTATAGATGTTTATATCGTAGAATTTGGCGTGGACTAACTCCTATGCTTTTTAGTAACATATAATTTGTCCATGGCACTTAACTTGCGACTTATTGGTCTAGGTGGATCCACATGGCCCAAAAGTGATTACAACTTCTCATCTTTACTACTTCAGCAACCCCCACAAAAAATATTAATAATATCATTAATTCTTGGAATGTAAAATAAAAATAGTATAAAAGCATTTTTTATATTAAGTTATTTGTTCAAAAATCTCTTAATAATAACTTTAAAAAATATATTAAATAAAGTTTTTATATTTTTAATAAATTTTAATAATTTAAACTAAAATCTTTAAAAAAATTATAAATAAAAGTTCTATGCCAGACAGACATAGAAGTATCACTCTGTGCCCACAAAAGTTGAAACAATTTCCAACAGGTGAAGAAATTATTGGAATACCCTCGAAATCCGACGTATGGTATTATATCTTAGAAATCCTACGTGTGTTCTTCAAGTTTGAAATCCTATGTCTGCTCTTTGAACCAGGAAAAGTTATATACAATTTTAATAAAAATGTGATATCTTATATTGTATATTAAAAATATAAAAATAAATTAATATTGATAAAATCTTCATTCTCAGTTTTGTGTTTAATAGTTAAAAGTTATTGATCAGCCAAACCTACGCACAACCTACAGCGATGACCTTAGCAGAAGTTGGAGTCATTATAAACTCATTGCTTACTTCCCACAACAGAGTTAGAAATGCTACCGCAGAATGCATAGAATTAAGAAATCATTGAAACTGAGGACATTTCAAAATCAATTACAATAGCATTTATTATTTTGCTAAAAGATCACAAATCTTTCAACGTGGTACTGGTAACATTGTGTTCTGTCCAGGGACCACACTCCGAAAGAATCGAACCAAGTTATAAAAGATGATTTGATATAACAATCAATAAAAATTATTAATAATACATTCCTGATATATATAATTATTAAATGTTAAAAATGTAATTATTAATATTAAAAAAAAATGAAAATACAAAGAATAAAAATCACTTAAAAATGTGAATTTAAGTTAATCTGAATGGAGAGATAAAGGGATGTAAGAAAAAAACGCAAATTCAACAAACATTAAAACATTAAATTTGGTTAATGAAAAAATTAAAATTACTATTGATTCACATGCAAATTCCAACCAATGTTTAAGTTATATAACATTTATAACACTAGAAAAACGGTTTTACCAATTTGCAATATTTATTACATTAATATGATTTTTTTACAAAATAAATAATAAAAACACATAAAATAATAATAAAAAATTATAATAAAATAAACGATTATAAATTAGTTTCCATCATGAAATTTTTAAGCATAAATAAAATTGTGCTCCTATTGTTTTGATATCGGAACCATGTTTGAATCTATAGTGATACAATTTAACTGAATATCTGTAACTATGTTTCGATTAGCCTAGAGTTTCAATGGTGATCCGAGGAAAAATCGATCTATTTGATACTGAAAAAACCAATGTGCACACTTCAATGGTGATCCGAATTCGAAAACGATTAACGCTAACCCTAAAGAGGAAGAGAAGGTTCTTAAATTTGCAATGTCGTCGAGGGGCTATTTTTACCAGGGATTTGGAAATCTGTTAACTTGCATTTCTTTGAACAATGAGTGTGTTTTCATAATTTAAATATTCTATAGCCATTAAAGTTAGTGAAGAACAGACGACTGTGCTCAAAATTAAATTATGGAACACGTTAGTTTAACATTCTACCTCAACCCAAAGAGATCCTTATACGAGAAGAAGGCTTACATTCTACATTATATACCGATACAGACTACCCATTTCAATTGTTATGGTTCCTGAAATATACTACCTATACGCGTTCCCAAGTTTTGATCGATATCGGCAGAGTTGATTATCCCTCTTGAAAACAAAGATTTGAAGTGGTTTATAATTCACTAATTACTCGGTATAACCCACGCATCCGTGTACAAACCAATGTAGACGAAATAACACGAATATATATGGTAGTGAGTCCATTTCCATCAAACGATCGGTGGGAGCGAGAAGTATGGGATATGCCCGGTGTTTATTCCATCAATCATCCAGATCTTAAATTAGTTTCTATTATATTCTGATTCACAACAGAAGAGATCCTTATACGAGGAAGCTTACCTGTCCGAAAGTCGGTCTGCAGTAGTTGGTTGTCTGGTAGTAGATCACGGAGTGGAGTGGGAGAGCAGTGTATGGACCTGTTCCTGCTGGTAGCTCACGAATATGGAGGCAGCAGCAACGTGGTTTCCCTGACTTTCCCTGTAACGGAGATGGAGGCAGCAGTAGTGGATAGCAGATAGATGGGAGTTTGAAAGGAGCAACCAACGTGATGCAGTAGGAGGGTCACCAACCCGAGTAACTGCAGTAAATGCACGTCGAGTCATGACGACGATGGGATGGTGGGTCTGACAGAGTGATCTGTTGTCAGATTCGTTGTCATATTCACCAGGTGATCGGGGAGATGACGGAGACACTAGTGGGTTGGAGGAAGCGGTTTTGTGGAAGGATGGGTGGGAGAAAACGGGGCGTTTTGGTTTGCCCATATCCCACTTCGCCTTAATGTGGATTAAAATAATGGTTTCTAGTGATTATTCTCCATATAAAACTAAAACTAATCACATGATCTTCGTTATTTTAAGTTTGAAAACAAATATGCCTAGTTGTTGAGGTCTAGAATTGAAATAGAAACCTCACATCCACTATAAATGAAAGAGACAATATAACTACTTCTACTTTATGTTTCTTTTATTCTTATAAGCTCCAAAATTTTAACTTATTTCTCTCTTATAAAATACAAAAACAAAAACTATTAATAATAAATATTACAATAAAATTTTGAAACTAACCATGATATAATAATCTCATTAAAAAATTTATATCATCTTGTATCCCTCCAACTCTCCAATTGTTCTAATGTTTTGGCTAAAAAGTGTAAGTACATCTCCATGAATATATCTTTGACAATATACTGTACATCTACATCAACATTAAAGTTCTCCATTAAAAAAAAAATCAAATATATAAAACATTTAAAATTAAGATTGTGAAGGTCAAACACTTAATACAAGATATTATTGTTATCTACCCATATTTAAATCTCATACAAAAGGTATTATGCACTAAAGAGAAAATTGGTGCTGGCACTTTCGGTCCTTGCACATATGTAAAAGACAAAAATATCCAGATACTCGCCCAAAATATCGAAATACCTTAACCACTACTTTAACGCGGAACTTTTTGTCCATTTTCAACGTTCCATTCTTGTGCAGATTTCATTATGTGCATCCTGCTAAATCTATTAAAATAGTTCTCCATAAGCGAATTAAGGATGAGAGTACAATGCATTAATCACAATATCAGGTTCCATATGCTCCTCATGGCCTTGAGTGGTCATTAGAGTATGCTTGCCTCTTCTTTCTCTTCTAACGATGTCTGAAGTGACATTTACTGTACCTGTGCCATTCCTTGCATCATGATCATCCGCCTAGTGTGACAGCTGCAGGTTGTTCTAGCATGTGTTGAATGCTGTCATATATTCATTCGCCAGACGGAGACAAGTGGAGAAGAGAGACTCATCCCCGAAGTTGGTACATGAAGC
The DNA here is from genome assembly GCA_027924585.1 of Larix kaempferi. Lineage (NCBI taxonomy): Eukaryota > Viridiplantae > Streptophyta > Pinopsida > Pinales > Pinaceae > Larix > Larix kaempferi. Next base: position 7,923,106 of record BSBM01000924.1, read on the forward strand.
ATTATTATTTCTAGCACCTAGCTGGGTCTCGATATTGGCCACGTGGTTAGCTACTTTGTTAGCTTCCATTCTTTCGTGGAGGGGAATGAGTTGATAAATCACCAACGAGAGTAGCCATGATTTTAAGGCTTTCCTCAAGTCTTCGGTTGTTGCTAAGGTTGATGACGGAAGAAACATGTAGGATTTTTCTTAGGATTTTGATCAGAATCTGCGAGTCTCCTTCCACTATGATCCAGTTGAAGCTCTATGTTTTAGCAATTTTCGGGCCTTTTACGAGGGAAACTAGTTCCACCGCATTATTGTTGCTTATACTAGTATACCCCACAAAAAATCTTAGAATACATCCCTTGCTATCTCTGAAGACTCCCCCATAGCATGAATTCCTTGGATTTCCTTTTGAGGCTCCATCAAAATTGAGCTTGACGAAGTTGGTGGTAGGGAGGCTCCAACTGTTGGGGATGTCAATGTTTGGTCAAAGAATATGAGGGGTTTCAATCCTCGAGTGGAGATTGAGATCCCATGTTCTGGGAATGATGACTTCTGGTCCATTTAGTTGCTTGTCTTGCTCCGACCAATGTTGCATGTCAACGGTCTCCCTTATGCTGGCTTTGATTCTGCTCCAGATCTCATCCTCAGTCATGGCTTAGGATTTAAAGACTCTTATGTTCCTTTCTTTCCATGTTTCCCAAAGGAGAAAAGGGGGAAAGAGATTCCAAATTATATCCAATAGGGGGCTATTAAATTGGTAGTGCTTCTAGTTTAGAAGTGAAATGTTGATGCTTTCCAGGTCTCATTGAGTTGTTCTAAAATTCGTCGCTTCTATGTCCCAAAGCGTGTTGACAAAGGTACAAGAATTGAAAAGGTGCTCAATATATTCCTTAGCCTGTTGACAAAGATGGAAATAAGCTGGACCAATGAATCCTTTTTTTCCAGGTTATCCCACGTGAGGGTTCTCTTTTTGACAAGGAGACAGAGAAAGGTAGCTACATTGGGCCAGAGGTTCCCCTTCCAAATTTGATTCCCGATGGAATCATCCGAGAGGTTCTCATGCTCAGCCCGAATGAAGTATCCTTCCTTGATGGTAAAGCATCCTTTGGGAGTGTATCCCCATCTTAATTTGTCCTTTTCATCCTTGATTTTGATTCTTCTATTTTTCATCTCTTCATTTATTACTATACCCATATTATCTTTAGGTTGAATAGGCCATTGGTATAGAGACCTCCAGATTTTCCAGTCTTGTCACTCATCCCTTATGCACCAGAATTGGTGGACCTTGGTGATCTATTGTTGATCCAGTTCTTCCTTGAGGGTAGGATCTGTAAGAATACTTTGGAGTTTTGGCGCCTATTGCCAAGATTCCTCCCAAAAGAGGGCACTTTTCCATCTCTAATTTCCCAAAAGTTGTGATTTTGAATCAGTTTGTTGTTGGTCTAATCCAACTTCCAGACAATGGAATTGTGCATCTCTTCATTAAAGAGTATGAGGTCCTGCTGATTCCAGTGATGGTTTTATTTAGCTTTCCATAGAAATGCCCACGATTCCTCATTGTGAGTGATCCATTTCTACCAAATCTTAGATCCCATGACCTGATTTAAAAGGTCCGAGTCTTTAAGCCCAATTCCTCCTTTTATTTTAGGGTGGTGGGCTTCCTCCCAATTTAATAGATCCCATTTCCTTTTATGCTCATTAATTCCCCATAGAAATTTCCTCTGGAGATTCTTAATTATTTTGATAATACACTTAGGGGGCGCCAAAACAGAGAACAAATAAAGGGGCATGGATTGAAGTACATATTTGACTAGGATCATACTATCGGCAAGGTTGAGGAAGCGGAAGGTCCAGCTAGCAAGACGATTATTGAGAAGGGTCAGGAGATCTTCCCAAATGGATTGACGAAGAGGTTTGTCCATGAGCGGGGATCCAAGATACTTTGAAGGCAAGTTATTTATAGAAAGACCAAGATAGCTGGAAATTCTTCTTTGGATTAGGGGGGCGTATTGAAAAAGAAGAGCTGAGATTTGTCCAAGTTGATGCAGGCTCCAGATGATTTTTCAAAATGTTTTAAAATAGATTTGAATTTCTTGGCTTCCTTGTAAGAGGGGTGGCCCATTAGTTTGGTGGGAGTCTTCAACAATATCAAGAAATTCCTCTTTTATAATATCCCAGCACGCTTGGAAGAAGTCCATTGTGAAACCATCTGGCCCATGGGATTTCTTGGTTTGCATGGTATTCATCGCAACTTCAAATTCTTATATGATGATCATCCTATGATCAATCCTTCGTTATGATCCCTTGTAAGGAGACCGGGGATGTTACGAGTAATTTTTTCAATTGCCTGCCTTCTATCAACCTACAGCTCGAAGAGGATATTTTTGAAGGAGTTGAGTTCAGAAGTAATGTCCTCATGCTCGAAAATGGTTATACCATTAGTGTCTTTGAGCATTTCAATTTTTTGTGTTGTTGACGTTGAAGCATGGACTTGTGGAAGAATTTGGTATCCCCCCCCCCCTCTTTGAGCTAGGTTAATCTTGATTTTTTTTGCCATAGGATTTCTTCCTGTTTAATCCTTTCATCCGACCAACAACTGAGGAGGGTTTCTTCCTGCACCATAACCTTAGAGCGCCTGTACAAAATGATTTCTTGCTGGATTTGAGTCATTATTTCCTCAATTTACCTTTTTTCTTCAAACATATTTCCAAAGGTTGTTTTGTTCCAGTCTTTGAGTCTTTGTTTCAAGTTTTTAATTTTTTGTTGAAATATACATTAGAGAGCCTGCAGGTATTGCTACTTCATTCCACCATATTTTGATGTTAGCTTTGAAGTTGGGATTAGTTAGCCATAAAATTTGGAAGCGGAAAGGTCTATTATAAGAATCTCCATTTCCGCTGCTTTGAAGACAGATAGGATAGTGGTCAATCCATTGGTAGGAAGGATGGAGAAGACCATTCATCTCTGTGAATATACAGATCAGCAGACAAGAGAAAGAGATCCAATCTTGAGGAAATTTGGTGGCATTTTCCTCTTCGATTGTTCCAGGTATGGATACCATTGGTTGTTTCCATATCTATCATGTTGTTGTTGTCAATAAAATTTTTGAAGGCTTCACCGTCCTTATCCAATCTTTAGATGACCCCTTTTTTTCTTGCAGATTGGTAACCATGTTTAAGTCTCCCCCCATAATCTATTGGACGTCCTTGTGAGATTTCCAGATACATTGGAGATGATTGAGAAGCTCGATCTTGTAATTCATGACTTGCAGACCATAGAAATTGGTTACATGACCTCTTTTATTGGTTCCTATTAAGTGATAAGTGGTAGACAGAGTCCTGGGGGTTGCTTCAAAATTATCTAACCGTATTTCATTTATATTCCACAGTATCGTTAGGCCTCCAGAGGCTCCCAAAGAATCTACATCTATAGTGGTTGAAGCTTTCCAAAACATTTGGGCAATTTTTTCCAAGGTTTGAGTAGAGCACTTAGTTTCTTGAAGCATTATAATAGTCAGCTTTTCCATTGCAATCTTGTTTTTAAGAAGACACTGCTTAGAGGGCCCGTTCAACCCTTGAATGTTCCAAGAGATAATCTTCATTTCTAAGGAGAAGAAAGAGAAAAAAAGAACTCAGTTAGCTTATTGTATTGGCTCGAGTCTAGCATCAAGTTACCTACCTCATCCAGTCGTTGTCTATTAGTTCTTCTTCCTTTCTTTTTGTCATATTGATGCTGTCTTTTGAGATCCTTTTTAATGTTGGATTTAATTCCTAAAACTGGGTCTTTGGAGATTACCTTTGGACCTTTGTTTGGGGTTGTTCTGGCTTTGATTACTTATTTTTTAAAGAGTTCTAGTTGGGGTTCTGAGATAGGAATATTTTGTTTGCATGCTTCCTCAATTTCTTGCAAATCCAAATCCCTGAGTTCTGAATCATCCATGTCTTCTTGATAGTCTTGCATATCTGCATCTAAGTTTCCTGTTTCTGTCAGGACAGGATGAGTAGGGTTGGTGGCCACTTCAAGGTTGATAGAGGTAATTTCCTCCGAGGAGGTGGCTAGGGATTCAAAATGATTCTCACTTCTGATTTCTTTGTCAGCAGGAGGGGGTGATGGCTTCTTATTGTTCCTTCTTTTGCTGGCTACTTTAGTAAATCCATCCAGATCTTTATTTTAGAAGGATCCTAATTTTAGACAGCTTTGTTTAGGGGGCATTCTCTAAAGAGGTGGCCATGATCATGGAATTTTCTACAATGAAAGGGTATATGCTCGTAATCAAGAGTTTGGGCCCACTCTATTTCTTCGTAATCGATATAGATCGCCTCTGGGAGAGGTTGTGAGATGTTCATGTAGACACAGATTCTAGCAAAGGAAGTATATCTCCCATTGAGAGTGGCTTCTGAAATTTTGACAAATCTTCCCAGGGTGTTTCCTATTCCTTCCAGGGTGGTAAGATCCCAATATTCATGCGAAAGGAATAAGAGTCTAATCTAGACCGGAGCTTCTTTCAAGTCTTCCTTCTTTGGACTAAAGTTTTCTTTCCGGGGTTAATATTATAACAAAGATTGTGAAACTGTGATCTAACGTGGGTGTACATAGTGCACTCTAAGTATAAACCCTAGATTCTTTAGGGCACAAGGATGGGTCAACAACATGTCTCAAATCCATTACAACAATACATTCATTAAGATATCAACATATTACTAGCAGGAATTGAACCTAGGTGGACAAGATAACACTCATCCTCTCAACCACCCATGCTAGACCCAATTCATATACACACACACTAGAAATTGGAATTTTTATTTTGTAGGTTCAGGACATTGGACTTTAAGTTCACCCATGTTGGAATATTCTCCTCATCATTTTTTAGTTTTGCATGCATCCAGTCATCATCATGGTGGACCTCCCAGCTCCTAGAGATTGGTTCTAACTCTCCACATCCTTTCTACAGCCCCCAGGGGGCCTCCTACCTACCAAAGGCGCCCTTCTCCATGGCAAGTGCACCTTTCTCACCTACCACAACCAGTTAGGAGCCTTTCTCACCTACCAGTCAGTTATCACTCAATTCTTCTTTGATGTAAGGCTAGATTGACTCCCCCACTCACTGTTTCACTCTGATGGACCTCCAGTGAGACTAGTCTGCCCATTCTGACTCCAGCTAGCTCCTCATGTGCCCTCCACTGAGCCTCCTTCATTCAGTGAGTGCCTACCTCACTCAGTTAGACTCAGTTGACTGACTGTTACCATTGATGACTGATACATTGACTGGATGATGACTCCACTATCATTCAAGCCACACTCTAAGTTAGGAATTCAAATTCCCTACTTGGCCTATTCGAGTCCTATATCATGCCATCTTCATGGCTATTGTATTCCTTCACTTATATTCTTATTCATTGTATAATACTGAGATATTGTTCTATTCTACTGTGTTTATGAGTGATCATTGAGTGTCTCCTTCTCTTCTTCTTTGCAACATTCTTGATAGTTGATTGTGAGTTGCTACAACTGCTAGATCTCTTACATATTCTTACATGGTATCGGGGCAGGAAGCAGCTATTCGAATTGCAGCAGTTGCAGCATTTCTTTGAGCAGTTATCTTTCACTTGTGCACCAGAAGCACCTGAGTTTCCACAGCAAATCATGGTGCTACTACTTGAATTCATTGGAGAAATCCAGTGAGGTCTTTCCAAGTGTGAAGGACTTAGTCCATGTGCCAAGTGTCCTTAAGGTAGTGTTCAGTAGAAGTGTAGCATTCTCCATCAGCACATCTTTTATTGTTTTGCATGTTTATTCACTCGTTCAGAATATTCTTCAACTATTCAACTTTCTATGTTCAGATGGATCTAAAGATTACATCTTCCAACTATGTTGAGTGGAAAGCCAAAATGACTCTCTTCATGAGATCAAAAAGCTTCACCCAAATGCTCAACGGAACGATGGTAGAACCAACCAGTGCAGTTGAAAAGTCCAAGTACTTGGATCGGCTTGATGAAGCAAATGGTCTCCTCCTTCTCTCAATTTTCGATGATCTACACTTTCATGTCATCAATCTTACATCTCCGGAAGAGGTGTGGGACAAGCTCGGATCTCTTTTTGGGCCAAAAGATGATATGGAAGCACACAAATTGGAGAATGAGCTCATATGTTTGAGTCCTACCAGCTTCGAATCTATCAATTCCTTTCTCACCAAGTTCAAAAGCTTGATATCATAGTTGAAACTATATGAGATAGTGAAGGAAGATAAGTAGCTTATACTTGCCATTCTCTCAAAGTTGGGGGCAATTTCTCAGTTTTTGTCTCTACTTTTTCAGTCAGCTAGGTTTTCCATTCCAAGATGGAAGTTTCCCTTATTTGATGATTTCACACAATCTCTTACCCAAGAGGAAGAGAAGTTGATTTCAATGGGAATGATCAAACCCGAATTGGATTTAGTCCTTACAGTTGTAGAGAGAGCGGATGATATAGGAAAGCTAGAGATTCCTAGTGATACAAGGCCTACACATGTCACCTACCCAAATTCTGAAAATATTATTTTATTGACAAAATACTTTATGTTAAATTTTAATTACAAAGTTTTGTAATTATGACCAAGTTTGGTCAAGGATGAATGTAATTACTGATTATTATTATTTAATAAATTAAAGTAGGAGACAAACACCCAAGGGAACTGTTAAATGAGTGTTCACTGACCCACTAGGAGGAATGGAAGTTGTTAGAAGGCATGGGACAGATGGAAGCAATTGCACTTCACCACTAGCTGTTGGTTATGGGATAACTACCCCTAAAATTGTGGCATTATCCCCCAGGTGGTGGGAGTGAGAAAGAAGATCATTAAATGACCAGTTAACCACTAAAAGGCCTAGGCAACCTACTTAAGGCAAATTCGAATTGAGCAGGCAGCTTTTACAATGTTTTCTGCAGAAATATTCCTCAAGTGCATCAGGTGATCACTAAGAGATTCGAATAGGGAGGCTATGTGAGAGTGCAACTGTAAGTCTGCAAATTATTCTGAGAAGGAGAACCAGAGGTGCTGGTGCAGGTCCCTTTGACTGTTAAGTCTTTAAGACTGGATAACTATTGCTACTGCAAGTTGAGGTCCTAAGCTTCTAAGTTTCTTCCTCCTGGTGGTTCAGTGAACAGGCTCAGGGGTCCTAAGGCAAGTAACTTGGTTGTCTTCAGGAATTGGTTGGGTGGAACATGTTCATTGGGTTGTTTGTTTCCCTACAGTCAACCAGGTTTTACTGTTCCTACTTTTGTTTACAGTTAAATGTTTTTGCTTAGTAGAATTATTAAACTGTCATGTAAAAGAAGTTATTTTATTTTCTGTTCTATGTTTGATTCTGAATGATAAAGCTTTGTGAAATATTTGATTAGATAACCATCTCTATATTTTTCCCCATGTTGTTCTCTGCATAGTACTCTAGTATAGAGAAGCAAATTAATTATAGATGAGAGATAGGAAGATTGCCATTGATTGGATAAATGATTCCAGTAAGTGTTCTGGTTAAAATTATGTCCTATGTTTAAACACAGTAAAACATTACAATATAGCATCAATTGCAGTTAGAATTATTTATTAATATATGAAAGAAAAACATAGTCTATTTTATGTATAATTATATATATATTTCTCCTAACTCTATTCATTGCAGCTAGAAATCAAATGCATCAATATTATACATTTCATGTTTTTCAAGCAAGTGTAATTCAGGAAATAATAGCAATTGCAAGAATTAAATTCTACACAAGGCTTATATGATTTCATTTCAATTACATTCTTTTCAGACAGAAATATCATGTATGATATCTGTAAAAAAATCTATTCTCTACATAAATTTATTATATGTAAACCTATTTATTTATCATCCATTCATTTTAGTATTTTACAATTCTATTCATGATTGCATCAAACCCTAGTTTTGTTTTCAGAATGCATATTCTTCTTCACAAATATTTCACGGCAAACTTTAAACATTTATTTTCCAAACCCTAACTAGCATTTCGAACTTTTTCAAGATAACATTCACCACATAGCAGAAGCATGATTTTACACTACTGTTAACGATAGTTCAAACCCTAGTAAGAACACATCTCAACATCGAAAACATTCACACTACCGAGATATTTTATGCACAGGTTAAGCTTCTGGTACAACAGCTTATTGCAAGACAGATAGAAATCAAAATCTACAGGTAGAATTCATTTACGAATTAAAACAGACATTGTGAACTATCTTTAGCAAAAACATTTTACATTCGAACTTGTCTCGTAACCTTTCCAACAACTACCGACAACAATGACGAAGTACAAGAAACAACCAGTTACATTCGACCTGAGATAGTTTCGTATTCGAACTCGAATCAACAGTTTTCCAAACAGGCATTCGTTAACATCTATTTAAACAAGACTGTATCACCATGGTACAAAAGAACCAATAGCATAGAAGTAAGTGAAACATGATTCCATTAAGGAATACCCAACAGCTTAGATAAAGCATAACAGAGATTTCATTATTTCCATTCAAAGTTTCCAGGAACACATTGGGTCTTTTCCCTTAAACAACCAACGATGTAGAGACCAACTCAAGGTTGGTTCCAACGCTACAACAAAAACAATAACTGAGCCGAGCATCAAATATAAGACTGAGGATCAACCTCTTACAGTATGATATCAAAACAATATTTAAAATTTCACATTCGACCATTGCCAAAATACATCGAAAGGTGCCAACTCTCAGCACTCGGAAATCACCATCAAAACTGTTTCAAAGAGCACCTACGAGGGTTTCAAGAACCCCCGGAGCTTACCAGGAGAAGTAGAAGCATATTCCATTCTTCAGTATTACACAGGAGCTATCCTTCGAATTGGTACCTGCAAAGTTACACATCGAAGGGGTTAAAAAAAGAATATATAAGAAAACAAATAAGCAACACAATATTTTTCATTCTCGTAAACATTACCTTCTAATCGAAGCTCAGGTCATTGGCACACCACACCAGCAGAAGAACGACAAAGTCTGGTAGAAACATCAATAACCACAATTTCAAAACCCTGAAGACGATTTTAGAAAGAAAATCCAAACCCCAATTACAAAACCACTCTCAACAGCTGACAGAAAACCACACTTCGCATTAATGTATCGTGCCTCTATGGCAAGAAGCTAAGCCTGCAACTATTAAAACAACTACCTCTCACAGGTCAGAGGATCTAAACCCTGGAAGGGAACTTCCTTCGACCCTACAGTTTGTCAACCTGTCGGCCTCAACTCAACGTAACAATGAAAGACCGAGAAACTTGCTACCACTACATACAACGAGGTTAGGTTTCCACAATCAACGATCAAGATTCGGTGAGATCAACGCACGAGAAAGAGCCAACAATGCTACGTTGAAAGCCGAGCAACATTGCATTGATATCACATTAATTACAAACAAATACGAAGTTGCCAACCCTGCATGCCAAGGAACATTACCGTGTACAGCGTGGAGGAGAGGCGATATAGAAACCATGCCAGCTAGGACTCCTAGTTACATTAACAATCAAAGTTCACGTGCAGGGATTACATGGTATGACAGCCACACTTTCCACTAAGGAAGTTCGGGTAGAACATTTAATACATGATCGTAACCTTGTCAACCTGCAGTTGGAAATTCAGTACACATCAACTCATCACTTCAATAACAAGACTATGGTAAATTCAAAACATACGTTAACAAAACTTAGGACAAGAGCACAAGTCATAGTATAATTCAATCTAATGTTTAAGTCATAGCATTTAAAATGTTTATTTACATCGTATTCATGGTTTGCATAGGATAATATCCTATAGTGCTAAGTATAGCTAGGATTGAACATTAATCATCATATGTTTGCATATTGTATCATATCATTGCATATTGTAATCATATCATGGCCTAAGGAAAACCATATCATTGTAATATATAGTGCATATTTAATATAGTTCCAAGTTTAAAACTTAGGCATCATAATATTGGAATTACATGTCCATACAATATTTAAATACATAACAACTTTAAGATATATCTATTTCATCTCTAGAGTTCTGTGTAAGCATAAGGATGAAGTTTTATAATGCTAGTTCATAGCATATATATATATACCATAATTACGTTAAATTTTCTATGATGGCCATGCAGGGCAAGACTATGGTATCATCCTAAGAATAGTTTAAGCGTTGACGAGATACACTCTTCAGCCAAGTTCTTAGTATAAGCACTAGTCAATATGCTTTATATATGATAACTGTGTATCCATTTGATAATTATATGACATAGAGTAGTCTAAGCTCAGTAGACGCAAAACATAATGATAGCTACGATAGCCATATGATAATAATTGCAGTGTTGTAACAAGTATTAGGACAACACGAAATGATAGTATAAAAACTAGGATTAGAACCATGTATTCATACCTCCAGTAACTGTGTAGCAAGGAAGTACCTAGCATTCTAATTTTACATTGACGTTGAATTGAAAGACACAAGTACTCTTAACTTATGTTGTCTTATAGTATTTCTTACATGCGGTCTGCACATGGAAACAAGATTCAAATGCCTTAGCTAAACATAGCTAAGTAAACTTTAGGGTACCTCGTAGGGCCCCTTCATCAACATACAAACAAACTGTCGGCACTTCATCAAGAATATCATAACAGTACAAACTGTAAACAACATGCAATCATATCCAAAGAACTTAAACAAATCTGTAAACTGTATAAAAGATATTTCGTTCAAGAATTTGACACCCGCTTAAATCTGAAGTAGCAAATACAATTAAATCATATTTAGTGGAGAAGTATGATGTGTCATCGTTACTAATTATCTTAGTTAAGAAATCAAGTTAATTTATATGTTCTGCATTAATGACTTTGATAAATATTGCTATTATAAAAAATAAAAAAAATTGGTATTTTTGAGATGTTACATGTGGTATCAGATCTTATGTTCGAACTCTAGGCACGAAAAAGGTCCAAGATCACGCAGCAGAAAAATTTATTTACATCGGAACTTTTACTAATTCAAAAAATTTAAACTATTGTGTTATACAGAAATTATTTTGAGTTACAGGTATGGAAGGCTCAGCTGAACATTTAGAAGACAGATTTCAACCCAACAGTCATAGCATGGGAAGGCATTTCAAAGGAGAAGACTTCCATGGCGAAGTAAACGACAATTCGTCAGAATTATTACGAGCATTTCAAGAATTAAAGGCAGAAATCAAATCTGTAAAACAAGACAATGAGAAAATTCTGAAGGCACAAGAAGAATTAAATCAAGTATTGTTCGAACAATGCCCAACTAATGAACATAATAGAGAAATTGAGAATATTTTCAAGGTTGAAGATTTACCTCATCCAGACAGAAGTAAAAAGATGAAAGCTGATGATGCAAACAGCATTTCGACATCATCAGAAGCTACCCATGAAAAACGGAAAAAGAAAAGAAATTATTCAAGTGATAGCAGTGAAGGGGACTACAAACCCAAAAGGAAAAGTCACAAACAGTATGAGAAAATTTATGGGGAGTTCAAGAAAATCAAACCCCCAACCTTCAATAGTGAAACTGGAAAAAGAGAGACAGCAGAAGCTTGGTTTTCCGGCATGAAAAAGTATTTCCAAATATATGATTATTCTAAATCATTGAAGGCAAAGATGGCAATCTACAACTTGATCGGCAAGGCGGATATTTGGTGGCAAGGCGGATATTTGGTGGCAGGGCATCAAGAGAGTGAAGGGCATCAAAGACAAGGATGTCAACTGGAGTACTTTCAAACAATGTTTCAAAAAGAAGTTTTTATTAGAACAATACTATGAAGAAAAATCAAAGGAGTTCTATGACTTAAAGATGTGAAGTATGAACATGAAGGAAATGAACAGTAAATTTCTGAACTTACTGAGATATGTGCCATACCTTGTGGAAGAAAACCGAAGATCCAAAGATACTTGAGCTGTCCGCCTTTCAATATCAAAGACAGAATCGAGTATGACAGTCCAAAAACCTTAGAAGAGGCCATGAGGAAAGCAAATTTCTGTTATGACACTAATCGGAAAAGAGAAGGAATGTCAAACTGGAAAAGTCATAAACCCAGCAATTTTGAGCTGAAAAAGAAAATTTTCAGATTTAGTGGGAATTCTGGTTTCCAAAAGAAAAAATTTCAGAATCGAAATTTTCAAGGAAACAATTCCAGAAATAGTCAGTAGCAGAATTTTACAGCTCCTAGAAACATTCCTAATACTACCAGGACTAATGATCAAAAGGCACCTATCAAATGTTTTGAGTGCCAAGGTCCTCATTATGCATCAGAATACCCCAAGAGGAAGCGGCTAGCTAACAACATTCACTCTATTCAGATTGAACCTACTGTTGGAGACTTGGCAAGGGAGATGCCCAGAATCAATGCAACACTCGACAACAGACAAGCATATCATCAAATCTCTATGGTAGAGATTGAAGGTATGCTACAAAATCACCCAGTTACTATTTTTATTGATTCAAGTGCTAGCTTAAGTTATATATCACCAGATATTGTAGAAAGTTTTAAATTGAAAACAGAAAAGTTCAGAAAATCTTGGTTAGTTAGACTAGCAATAGGAACAAAGAGGAAAGTATCATATTTTATTGAAAGTTGTGCTTTATCCATGAATCAGTTAAAGACACAAATCAAGTTGAATATTTTACCTTTAGGATCCTATGATATTATAATCGGAATGGACTGGTTAGAAGCCCATCATGTCATTCTGAACTGTTATGAGAAAATTTTTACATGTTTAAATGATGAAGGAGGAACTGTAGAAGTAAAAGGTATTCCAAGAAAAACAACCCTTAGACAGATTTCATCCATGCAAGTAAAGAGGGCAGTTAGGAAAGGATGTCAGTTGTTTGCAGTAAATGTAGTAAATGATGAGCTTATTTGTAAAGAGGACAAACTGAAACTAGAAGACATACCTGTCCTAAAGGATTTCAAAGATGTTTTTCCTGAGGAGATTCCAGGATTACCTCCTAAAAGAGATTTAGATTTTACCATCGAGTTAATACCTGGAGCAGTACCGAATTCTAAAGCTCCATATAGGATGAATATACTGGAATTAAACGAGTTGAAATCACAATTGAAGGAACTGATTGATAAGAATTATATGAGACTCAACGTGTCTCCTTGGGGAGCACCTGTTATATTTGTTAAGAAGAAAGATGGAACCCTTAGACTGTGCATAGATTATTGCCAGCTGAATAAGATGACAATCAAGAATCGATATCCGTTGCCCCGCATAGACGATCTATTTGATCAGTTGTGTGGAGCAATGATATTTTCAAAGATTTATCTAAGATCAGGATATCATCAAGTGCGGGTTAAGGATGAGGATATTTTCAGAACTCGATATGGACATTATGAGTTCGTAGTCATGCCATTTGGCTTGACTAATGCCCCGGTTGTATTTATGTGTTTGATGAACAATATTCTACACAAATACTTAGATAAGTTTGTTGTTGTGTTTATAGATGACATTTTAGTGTATTCTAAAAGCAAAGAAGAGCATGACGAACATCTACGGATGATCTTACAAGTTCTGAGAGATCATCAACTATACGCTAAATTTAGTAAGTGTGATTTTCACAAGGACAAAATTCAATATTTATGACAAATAATTTCTCAAGAAGGAATCTCAGTTGACCCCGACAAGATAAAGGCCATTAATGATTGGCCGGTTCCTAAGAATGTGTCGGATGTAAGATGATTTATAGGTATTACTGGATATTAGAGAAAATCATAGAGGGTTTTTCAAATATTACAAACCCCATAACCTCCTTGCAGAAGAAAGGGAATAAATTTATGTGGGATCAGAAATGTTCAGACAATTTTAAGAAGTTAAAGGAGTTACTAACTACAGCGCCTATTTTAAGGATAGCAGATCCTAATAAGGATTTTATAGTTTGCACAGATGCATGTAATGACGGACTCGATGGAGTCCTAACATAAGAAGGGCATGTTGTGGCATACGAATCAAGAAATCTGAAAATACATGAAAAGAACTACTGTACTTATGATTTAGAGTTATTAGCAGTAATTCATGCTTTAAAAATGTGGCGTCATCACCTTATTGGAAGAAAATTTACCTTGTTAACAGATAACATGGGTCTGAAATATTTATTAGATCAGACAAATCTGAACGCTAGACAAGCTAGATGGTTAACTTTCCTAAGTTACTATGATTTCGAAATTCAGCATATTAAAGGGAAAGAGAACAAGGTTGCAGATGCATTGATTCGTAAAGTAAAACTGAATTTTATTTCAGCCATCAGTACTTATTCAACATACGTAGAAAATCAAATCCTTGAAAGGAGTGAAACGGATGAAGAATACAGAAATTTACAAGAAAAGACAGCAAACAACAATTCTTGAAATTCTATGGCAGATTACAGTTTGAAGGAAAACGGACTATTATTATACAAAAACAGATTGTATGTACCCAACATACCAAAAGTAAAAATTCTGATTTTAAATGAGGTGCACAAAAGCCATTACTCTAGCCATCCAGATTATAAAAAAACCATTACTATGCTACGGAAAGAATACTATTGGCCCAGAATGAAAGATGAAGTAGCAGAGTACATAGCTAAGTGTTTGGACTGTTAAAAAGTGAAAGTTGAACATCAACATCCAGCTGGATTGTTGCAGCCATTGCCTATACCTAGCTAGAAATGGGAAGTGATAAGCATAGACTTTATTACTGGACTACCCAAGAATTAGAAACAAAATGACTCTATTATGGTGGTAGTGGATAAACTTAGCAAGGCAACACACTTTATACCTGTGAAGACTATTCATAAGGCTCCAGACATTGCAGAAATATTCATGAAGCAGATTTTTCGACTACATGGTATACCGAAAGTGATAATTTCAGATCGTGACTATAATTTTACTGGAAACTTTTGGAGGTCTTTGTTTAAAGGGTTGAATACAACCTTAAATTTCAGCACAGCATTTCATCCACAAACGGATGGACAGACAGAAAGGGTGAATCAAGTTTTGGAAGACTTACTGAGAATGTATGTTAAGGATCAACCTAGTAAGTGGGAAGACTACTTGCATTTAGCAGAATTTGCATATAATAACCATTATCATGCATAAGCCAGACTTAACCCATTTGAAATTCTTTATGGTAGGAAATGTGATACACCTATTTCTTGGAATGACCTAGTAAATAGAATTCTTTTAGGACCTGAATTGTTGCAGGAGTTAGAATTAATTGTGAAACAGGTACAAGGAAATATAAAAGTTGCCCAAGATAGGCAAAAGAGTCAAGCAGATCTTAAAAGGACTCATAAAGAGTTCCAGGTTGGTGAACATGTTTTCCTCAAGGTAAGACCGAAAAAGAGTTCATTGAAATTGGGAAGCTGTGCCAAGTTGGAACCCAGGTATTGTGGTCCTTTCGAAATATTGTCAAAGGTTGGACCAGTGGCATACCAACTGCCTTTGCCACCAAATTTAAAGATACATAATGTTTTTCATATATCATTTTTAAAGAAGTATGTACATGATGCTACTCATGTTGTAAACTGGATGATGTACAGGTGGGACAAGACGACGATTTTCAGGTGGAACCGGACTGTATCCTCAAAAGGAGGGAAACTCTACTCCGAAATCGCACTATTGGGAAAGTGAAGGTGCAATGGAATCACCTTAGCCCAGAAGAGGCAACCTGGGAGTTGGAGAGTAATATGCAGGAATCATACCCAACTATGTTTCGGGAACACTCAGAGAATGATTAACCAACATCGAGGACGATGTTGAGGCTTAAGGGGGGTTGTATGTCACCTACCCAAATTCTGAAAATATTATTTTATTGACAAAATACTTTATGTTAAATTTTAATTACAAAGTTTTGTAATTATGACCAAGTTTGGTCAAGGATGAATGTAATTACTTATTATTATTATTTAATAAATTAAAGTAGGAGACAAACACCCAAGGGAACTGTTAAATGAGTGTTCACTGACCCACTAGGAGGAATGGAAGTTGTTAGAAGGCATGGGACAGATGGCAGCAATTGCACTTCACCACTAACTGTTGGTTATGGGACAACTACCCCTAAATTTGTGGCATTATCCCCTAGGTGGTGGGAGTGAGCAGGCAGCTCATTAAATGACCAGTTAACCACTAAAAGGCCTAGGCAGCCTACATAAGGCAAATTCGAATTGAACAGGTAGCTCTTACAATATTTTCTGCAGAAATATTCCTCAAGTGCATCAGGTGATCACTGAGAGATTTGAATAGGGAGGCTATGTGAGAGTGCAACTGTAAGTCTACAAATTATTCTGAGAAGGAGAACCAGAGGTGCTGGTGCAGGTCCCTTTGACTACTAAGTCTTTAGGACTGGATAACTATTACTACTGCAAGTTGAGGTCCTAAGCTTCTAAGTTTCTTCCTCCTGGTGGTTCAGTGAACAGGCTCAGGGGTCCTAAGGCAAGTAACTTGGCTATCTTCAGGAATTGGTTGGGTGGAACAGGTTCCTTGGGCTATTTGTTTCCCTACAATAAACCAGGTTTTACTGTTCCTACTTTTGTTTACAGTTCAATGTTTCTGCTTACTAGAATTATTAAACTATCATGTAAAAGAAGTTATTTTATTTTATGATCTATGTTTGATTCTGAATGATAAATCTTTGTGAAATATTTGATTAGATAACCATATCTATATTTTTCCCCATGTTGTTCTCTGCATAGTACTCTAGTATCGAGAAGCAAATTAATGATAGATGAGAGATAGGCAGATTGCCATTGATTGGATAAATGATTCCAGTAAGTGTTCTAGTTAAAATTCTATCCTATGTTTAAACACAATAAAACATTACAGTTATAATTATTTATTAATATATGAAAGAAAAACATAGTCTATTTTCTATATAGTTATATATATGTATATATATTTCTCCTAACTCTATTCATTGCAGCTAGAAATCAAATGCATCAATATTATACATTTCATGTTTTTCAAGCAAGTGTAATTCAGGAAATAATAGCAGTTGCAAGATTTAAATTCTGCACAAGGATTATATGATTTCATTTCAATTACATTCTTTTTAGACAGAAATATCATTTATGATATCTGTAAAAAAATCTATTCTCTGCATAAATTTATTATATGTAAACCTATTTATTTATCATCCATTCATTTCAGTATTTTACAATTCTATTCACAATTGCATCAAACCCTAGTTTTGTTTTCAGAATGCATATTCTTCTTCACAAGTCTTTCATGGCAAACTTTAAACATTTCTTTTCCAAACCCTAACTAGCATTTCGAACTTTTTCAAGATAGCATTCACCACACAGCAGACGCACGATTTTACACTACTGTTAACGATAGCTCAAGCGCTAGTAAGAACACATCTCAACATCGAAAACATTCACACTACCGATATCTTTTAGACATAGGTTAAGCTTCTAGTACAACAGCTTATTGCAAGACAGATAGAAATCAAAATCTACAGGTAGAATTCATTTATGAATTAAAATAGACATTGTGAACTATCTTTAGCAAAAACATTTGACGTTCGAACTTGTCTCGTAACCTTTCCAACAACTACCGACATCAATGACGAAGTACAAGAAACAACCAGTTACATTCGACCTGAGATACTTTCGTATTCGAACTCGAATCAACAGTTTTCCAAAGAGGCATTCATTAACATCTATTTAAACAAGACTGTATCACCACAGTACAAAAGAACCAATAGCATAGAAGTAAGTGAAACACGATTCCATTAAGGAATACCCAACAGCTTAGATAAAGCATAACAGATATTTTGATATTTCCATTCAAAGTTTCCAGGAACACATTGGGTCTTTTCCCTTAAACAACCAACGGTGTAGAGACCAACTCAAGGTCGGTTCCAATGCTAGAGCAAAAACAATAACTGAGCCGAGCATCAAATATAAGACTGAGGATCAACCTCTTACAGTATGATATCAAAAAAATATTTAAAATTTCACATTCGACCATTGCCGAAACACATCGAAAGGTGCCAACTCTTAGCACTCAGAAATCACCATCAAAACTGTGTCAAAGAGAACCTACGAGGGTTTCAAGAACCACCAGAGCTTACCAGGAGAAGTAGAAGCATATTCCATTCTTCAGTATTGCACGGGAGCTATCCTTCGAATTGGTACCTGCAAAGTTACACATCGAAGGGGTTAAAACAAGAATATACAAGAAAACAAATAAGCAACACAGTATTTTTCATTCTCGTAAACATTACCTTCTAATCGAAGCTCAGGTCATTGGCACACCACACCAGCAGAAGAACGACGAAGTCTAGTAGCAACATCAATAACCACAATTTCAAAACCCTGAAGACGATTTCAGAAAGAAAATCCAAACCCCAATTACAAAACCACTCTCAACAGCTGACAGAAAACCACACTTCACATCACTGTATCGTGGCTCTATGGCAAGAAGCTAAGCCTGCAACTATTAAAACAACTACCTCTCACAGGTCACAAGATCAAAACCCTGGAAGGGAACTTCCTTCGACCCTACATTTTGGTAGCCTGTCGGCCTCAACTCAACATAACAATGAAAGACCAAGAAACTTGCTACCACTACATACAACGAGGTTAGGGTTCCACAATTAATGATCAAGATTCAGTGAGATCAACGCATGAGAAAGAGCCAACAATGCTACATTGAAATCCGAGCAACATTGCATTGATATCACATTAATTACAAACAACTATGAAGTTTCCAACCCTACATGCCAAGGAACATTACCGTGTACAGTGTGGAGGAGAGGCGATATAGAAACCATGCCAGCTAGGACTCCTCATTACATTAACAATCAAAGTTCACGTGGAGGGATTACGTGGTATGACAGCCACACTTTCCACTGAGGAAGTTTGGGCAGAACATTTAATACATGATTGTAACCCTGTCAACCTGCAATTGGAAATTCAATGCACATCAACTCATCACTTCAATAACGAGACTATGGTAAATTCAAAACATACGTTAACATTACTTAGGACAAGAGCACAAGTCATAGTATAATTCAATCTAATGTTTAAGTCATAACCTTTAAAAGGTTTATTTACATTGTATTCATGGTTTGCATAGGATAATATCCTATAGTGCTAAGTATAGCTAGGATTGCACATTAATCATCATATGTTTGTATATTGTATCATATCATTGCATATTGTAATCATATCATGGCCTAAGGAAAACCATATCATTGTAATATATAGTGCATATTTAATATTGTTCCAAGTTTAAAACTTAGGCATCATAATATTGGAATTACATGTCCATACAATATGTAAATACATAACAGCTTTAAGATATATCTATTTCATCTCTAGAGTTCTGTGTAAGCATAAGGATGAAGTTTTATAATGCTAGTTCATAGCATATATATATACCATAATTACGTTAAATTTTCTATGATGGCCATGTAGGGAAAGACTATGGTATCATCCTAAGAATAGTTTAAGCGTTGACGAGATACACTCTTCAGCCAAGTTCTTAGTATAAGCACTAGTCAATATGCTTTATATATGATAATTGTGTATCCATTTGATAATTTAATGACATAGAGTAGTCTAAGCTCGGTAGACGCAAAACATAATGATAGCTCAAAAGTATAAACACTTCTGCTACAACTTTTCTAATAACTGTTATCACCAGATATTGGCATTACTGTCTTGATAAAAATTACGATAGCCATATGATAATAATTGCAGCATTATAACAATTATTAGGACAACGCGAAACGGTAGTATAAAAACTAGGATTAGAACCGTGTATTCATACCTCCAGTAACTATGTAGCAAGGAAGTACCTATCATTCTAATTTTACATTGACGTTGAATTGAAAGACACAAGTACTCTTAACTTATGTTGTCTTATAGTATTTCTTACCTGTGGTCTGCACATGGAAACAAGATTCAAATGCCTTAGCTAAACGTAGCTAAGTAAACTCCAGAGTACCTCGTAGGGCCCCTTCGTCAAACATACAAACAAACTGTCAACACTTCATCAAGAATATCATAACAGTACAAACTGTAAACAACATGCAATCATATCCAAAGAACTTAAACAAATCTGTAAACTATATAAAAGATCTTTTTTTCAAGAATTTAATATCTGCTTAAATCTGAAGTAGCAAATACAATTAAATCATATTTAGTGGAGAAGTATGACATGTCATCATTACTAATTATCTTAGTTAAGAAATCAAGTTAATTTATATGTTCCGCATTAATGACTTTGATAAATATTGCTATTATAAAAAAAAAAATATTTTGGTATTTTCGGGATGTTACAACACACCAGTCAGATAGAGCTTCGTACTCTAAGAAGGCCAAACATTCTAAAAAGGGAAAGGCAGAGTGCATATACTGTCATAGCTGGCCTCATCCTGAGAGTGCTTGCATGCGAAAGACTATAGATTTGATGGAAAAATTACTTGAAGAGAACAACCTTCCTGTACCAGCATGTGCAAGGAAGAAAGATTCTGAATCTTCTAGATCCGAAGACAAAGAAAGATGTCATGCCTACATGGCAAGTGCATCAACAGATTCTTCTTTCATCATAGATTCAGGGGCATCAAGGCACATGTCTTCTTCCAAGAACCTCTTCTCTAACTTCGAGAGATCAGTCGGCCCACCTATCATGATGGGAAATAATGCAGAAGTCTCCTCTCAAGGTATTGGAAAAATCAATCTTGACCATGGTTACTTTTCTGATGTGCTCTATGTTCCTTCTCTTACAGCTAACTTTCTCTCAATATATCAAATGACTCATATTGGAAACGCCAAAAGGGTGATCTTTTCTCGAAATGAGGTCGAGATACAAGACATGGTCTCAGGTGAGATCATTGCAAAAGGAGTTGCAAATCACAACTCCAAGCTATATGAGTTCTCACACTTTCTGCCTCTCTCGAAGCAATCAACCCTCCATACTCATGCCAATGAAGAAAGTAGGTTGTGGCATGAAATATTTGGGCATCTCAACTACAAATACTGCATGACATGCATGCAAAGGAGATGGTTGATGGGCTACCCAAAATCAAATTTGCCAAAGGTAACTGTCATGGTTGTTTGATGGGAAAGAATCCTGAGAAGAAATTTGAAAAGGGAAAGGCTAGGAGAGCCTCTCAACCCCTTGATCTCGTTCATAGTGATGGGGCTGGTCCGTTTCCCGATCTGTCTCTAAACAAGGCAAGGTATGTGCTCACTTTTGTTGATGATTATTCTAGATTCACTTGGGTATATTTCCTTAGATTGAAATCAGAAGTATTTGGTTTCTTCAATTTTTTCAAGTCCTCTGTAGAGAAACTTTCAGAAAGGAAAATAAAATCCATTTGCACTGACAATGGTGGTGAGTACATTAAGGGTGAGTTTCAAGATTTTTGTACTGAAGAGGGCATTGAAATGCAACAGACTGTTCCCTACACACCACAACAGAATGGTGTAGCTGAAAGGAAGAACATAACATTGAAAGAGATGGCCACTTGCATGCTGAAATCAAAGGGATTACATCCTAGTCTTTGGGCAAAAGCCATCAACTATGCCACTTATCTTCAGAACAGAGTTCCTCACAAGGGACTCAGTGACTCTACTCCTTTTGAAGCATGGATGGGATACAAACCTGATGTATCTCATCTTAAAGTATTTGGATCTAGAGCATGGGAAAGGATTCCAGTTGACAAAAGGAGAGCTCTTGATTCTCAAAGAAGGGAATGCATTATGGCGGGCTATGCATTTGATGCAAAGACTTACAAGTTACTTGATCCTTCCTCCATGACCACATTCTTGGAGAGAAGTGTTCAGTTTGAGGAATGGCCTCTTCATGACATTCCTTCTATTGAGAAAGGTAGCTCACCTACCACTCCTCCCTTGGTTGATGAGAGTGATACATCTTCATATGATTCATCAGATACAGAATTTGAAAGTGGAGATGATGATAGAATGCTAGATCTAGATCCACAAGAACCTGAAGATCTAGGAACTGATAATGAAGATGAGAGGATGAGAGATCTAGATCCATAAGAACCTGATGCTCCTCCTCTCCCATGATGGGATGCCATTACACTTCGATCTGCAGGTGATTTGGTTGGTGATCCACATGATCATAGAAGAACTAGATCATATTTTCAGCATGTAAGGGCTCATCCTCCTCACAATGCTGATCCATTTCAAGTTGATAGAACCTTCCTTGGAAAGGAAGGTCACTTGCCTCCTTCAAGGGTAAGTCATGATATGCTACTTTAGCACTTCAGTCTATTTTGAGGGAGGGCTTTCTTCCCACTGGGTTTTCTCTCTTTCCTCACTTAGTTTATTTTAGATTGATTGTAGGGGGTGACCTTGGTCTCAGTAACCAGGGCCCTATCTTGATTTTTTATAGGGTGACCTTTGGTCTTAGTTACCAGGGCCCTACTCTTTAGTTATTTTCTCATAGTATAGCTTGCGGGGAGGTGTTGGAATATTCTCATCATCATTTTTCAGTTTTGTATGCATGCATGCATCCAGTCATCATCATGGTGGACCTCCTAGCTCCTAGATCTTGGTTCTAGCTCTCCACAGCCTGTCTACAGCCCCCAGGGGGCCTCCTACCTACCAAAGGCACCCTTCTCCATTGTAAGTGTGCCTTTCTCACCTACCACATCCAGTTAGGTGCCTTTCTCACCTACCAGACAGTCATCACTCAGTTCTTCCTTGATTTAAGGCTATATTGACTCCCCCACTGAATGTTTCACTTCGATGGACCTCCAGTGAGACTAGTCTGCCCATTCTAACTCCAGTTAGCTCCTCATGCGCCCTCCACTGAGCCTCCTTCATTCAGTTAGTGCCTACCTCACTCAGTTAGACTCAGTTGACTGACTGTTACCATTGATGACTAATACATTGACTGGATGATGAATCCACTATCACTCAAGCCACACTCTGAGTTAGGAATTTGAATGCGCTACTTGGCCTATTCGAATCCTATATGATGCCATCTTCATGGATATTGTATTCATTCACTTACATTCTTATTCATTGTAAAATACTGAGATATTGTTCTATTCTACTGTGTTTGTGTGTGATCATTGAGTGTCTCCTTCTCGTCTTCTTTGCAACATTCTTGATAGTTGATTGTGAGTTTCTACAGCTGCTAGATCTCTTGCAGATTCTTACAGCCCAAGGGTATCCTAAACACATAAAAAAATCAGAGGAGACTCAAGAGGTGGCCTTAATGGGAGTGGGATATGAAAAAACTAAAACGCCTTGTTTTCTCCCACCTTTCATTCCACAAAACAGCTTGCATCCACCAGCTGTTGTCGTTGTCCTATGCCCCATCGCCCGGCCTGACATCTTGATGTCTATATCAAGTCATGCCTTCAACATCGCGTTGTCGTCAGGATCCATTATGGAGAATTAGTCTCCATCGATTTGGCATCACCCGAGGATCCATTATGGAAAATTTAACTCTCTCACCAACCTCACCATCCCTCCAAATTTCATTCAAAACAAATTTACGAGCTGTACATTCCTCTGCGCTCTGCATCTCTAAGAGTTCTTGTTCCACTGCTAAAGAAACACAATCTCTAGCATCGTGGTTTAGCCGTAATTGGAAGAGGCAGCAGTGAGCTACGGTCAGTTGGAGTGCCTCCTCGGTTGGATCCATATAAGAAGAGGACGTCACGTTCTATAGAAGGGAGAGCAGGAGCCCAAGCTCTGCATCTACACGTATAGGCTTGGCCTAGGATAGTGATTGGATATCACAGAGGTTCATGGATTGAATGCATTGCTGGTGATCTCAGGCGGTGAGGTTCGTATCAAGAAATGGGTATCTGTAAGTGGCTTCCGGATATTGTCCAAAAATTGATTCCACACTTTCCAAGAGGCATTATTAAATCGTTGCATTTCCTAGGCGTTTCTCTTAGTCTGCAGATGCAATGCTTGATTTTATGAAAGCTATGGATGCCATCAAAGGTACATTAAGCAAGATTACTATGCTGGGGGACTTTGAGGAGTTTGAAGATGAGCCTGATATGCATTGTGTTGCTTGCTTGATCAGGATGTGGAATACTTATTCTCATGATCTACGTAAAGCAAGTGCAATATCAGGAGAAAAATTTCTGCCCCAGGAAATAATGTTATTGAAAGAGGCACAGGGAATTACTCTTCAAAACTTTTTTCCTCATCCTGCTCTTGTAAGGTTGTTGAAGAATCATATTGATTCTGTGTCTGAGACAAGCAGAGACTTAGCCATCCATGGCTGCGACCACATGGACAAAGTCATATGTCATGTGATTGATCTTAAACGCAAAACTATTTGAAGCTACACTCAGTATCAAGGAGAGATTTTCAAGCCCTCATGGGCAGAAAAAAGGTTGATTTCATCAAGCATGTTGAAGATTTGATGGAAATGGAGAAGAGTGTATTTCTCAAGATGAATCCCGACTATGCCTAATCCTTATTCAAACTGCAGGATTGCATGAAAAGAAGAAATATTTCATTATGGCCTTAAAAACAACTCATAACCTATTTATATTGAAGGAATTAGAAACAACTAACAAAATCTTTGTATTGAAGACATTGGAAAAATTAAATTGTACAACATGCCAAAGATCAGCAGTGGCGAGCTTGAGGCGGCCTTCAAGTTGAAGATTAGCCTCATTGTTTTTGGAATGTAGTAAGGCTGAGGCTGGCCAATTAGATTCCACTACATATGCTATTCATTTATAAAAAAATTGTACAAAATGAATCTACATCTGCTGTTCATTTATAAAAAAAACTCCTTGGTAGCTCCCAGAAGCTCAGTATCAATGAAGCTTAAGTATTATTGTTGTCGTTTAGTTCATTTGAGTTTTCACAGAATTTGTCACCGAGAAAGTTTACCTGTAAATGAATTTGTGGGTTTGTTTATGAAGTTTCTCAGGATTATATATCAGTTCAAAATGTGTTTGATTTTTAACTTTTTTTGTGAGTAAATATCCTTAATGGTTAAATGTTGCTGCTCATTAATCTTTTTTTATGGTTTTACTATGTTTTTATCACGTCAACAAGCTTATATGTAAATGAATTTGTAAATTTATTTATGAATATATCAGTTCTTCAATTTTTTTTATGTTTGAAAACATCATGGTTCAATTTAGCTTTATTTTGGTTGAGATTTGGTTATGGTTAAATTTAATTTAGCTTTATTTTTGTTGAGGCATGGTTATGGTTAAATATTGTTGTTCATTAATTCGTATTTTGTATATACATATTTTTATGGTGTAAATAATAATTTTCTCTCTATATAAGTGAGAATATGTTAGAACAACCACAAATAAAATATAAGTGGTCGGTGATAAGGAAGCCAACCACATACTCATATTAATCTCAGTTATACACTTGCTATAATCATATTAATCTTGTTTATACACTTGTTATACTCATATCGATCTTGTTGATCCACTCAAAGAAACCCAAAATCTGAGATAATATCTAAACGCCTATCCCACATCTCTAAGTATATTCTTTATAAATGGATTTGTGAATTTGTTTATAAAATTTTTAGATATTTTTAAACATCATTACTTGCCATTTTAAAGTGTTTGTTTGAAATATCATGTTAAATCTTTATCTTTTAACACTTATCAATTTGTTTATTAGTTAAAGATTATGGTTTCAAATTAACTTTCCCTTTTAACTTTAGATTTTAGCATACATTTTTATTAAGTATTTCAAGTGGTTAAAATATTATTAATCTACATTTTGGTGCATTCCCATTTTTATATGTTGTTTTTTACTTAATAAGTTCATCCGTAAATGTATTTGTAGATTTGTTTATATCGTGGACTTTGATTAATTAAATATTATTTTGTATTAATTAGCTTTTGTATATTTATTTTATTATTTTTATAGGAAAATGGATTTATAGATTTATTTATAAAAAATTTATAGCAAAATGGATTTATAAATTTGTTTATAGTTTTTATAAGAAAATGAATTTGTATAGATTTGTTTATAAAAATTATAAAATTATATACAATGGAATTGTGAATATGTTTATAAAGATTTGTAAGATTATGTACAAAGTTTTTCAAATGTTTGATGTTCCAAAATATTATTATTATTATTATTTATTTATTTTAAGTATTAAAATATGTGTAAATGTTTTTAATGGTTAATATTATTGATAATCATTCTACAATTTTTATATTAGTATTTTCTATTTTTTTGGATAACTTGAAGAATCTATTTGTAAATGAATTTGTTTAAATAATTTTTCAAAGTTTATGATGTTTTGAAATATCTTTATAGTTTAACTAAACTTCTCTTTGATTGGAGTTTTAAGCAAAACTTGTTTAAATATTTTTTTAATTTTATTTTTAATTTAATCTTTATTAATAAAATTAATTTTTTGATTGGAGTTTTTAAGGAAAACTTGTTTAAATATTTTTTTAATTTTATTTTTAATTTAATCTTTATTAATAAAATTAATTTTTGTAATGGATAAGAAGAAAAATTAAGACAACATGTAACTAAAGTTTATATTTCAACATCCATATTATGGTTAACTTGGTTATCAAGTTAACATATAACCAAAATCTATGTTTTAACATCTATACTATGGTTTGTTTTCTTAATAACATTTTCAACTTAAGAAATTAAAAATAACTTTAATATATTAACATTTTTCATTAAAAATTTAAAATATTTAAATTTAAAAAAAATATATCTAATGGTTCTTCTCCTAAAGAGTGAAAATGCTCTAGTGCTCATAGTTGCTAGTGGATACTATGTCAAAACCCAAACCTACAATACCTCATCATTTGATGATATTTATATTTAAACTCATTTAAATATATTTTTAAATATATTAAAAAATAATAAAGGTTAAGTAAAGTCAACATTCATTAAATGTTTATTTTTCATAATATCATTTTCTTAAATATTTTATGGGTAATTATTAAATTGAATATATGTTTATTCTCCATAATATCATTTTCTCAAATATTTTATGGGTAATTATTAAATTGAATATAGATTGCTTTTTGTTTTTTTTTTTTTTCCGCGAAAAAAAAACTACTATTGTTATTCATGTGAATCAAATTGTACAGCGATGTTCTTGATTCTATGCCCGAATCATTCACAGATACTGTAAGTTATAGCCTGATTTACAAAAAAATCTTCAAAAACCATCCCAAATCCAAAAACATCCCAAAAGTCCGACCACCAAAAACTACCATATTACAAAATTGAGCAGACATACGAAATCAACAGGTAACTGAAGCATAATCCCACCAAGACCTTAATAAAAAAAGTATGTAATTCCACTATCCTGAGTGTAATTATCACACCATTCTTCCCATACCAAGTGACCCTCCATGCCTGACAGAGCCTGTTTGGAAAGCTTATCTGCAAGCGAGTTATGTTCTCTATAAATATGTTCAAATATAATATTTTGTTGCTTTTCTATTTCATTATGTGCTTGAGAAGCCCAATGTCTCAGATTCATAACATTCAACTTAAATTCTCCTGCTGCCCACTTGATTGTAACCCGAGAATCACCATAAAATTTGATGTTAACCAAGCCAAATATATTTGCCACTTTTAATACACACCAGAGGGCCATAAGCTCTGCTTTCATGTTGCTCCATGAACCACAATTGAGCCTAACAGTAAAATAATGAGATTCATTCAGATATATGACACCCCCCACTGCACACATCCCATTTTGTGTAGCTCCATCGAAGAAAAGAACAAGTTGATCAACTTTGAGAGCAAAATGACTAACTTTAACAATATTATGTTTATGGTCTTCAACCTCATATGCTGAAAACATTTTTAGTGTTGTTAGGCTGCATTGCATTACATCTGTAGGAACATTCTGAAATATTGCATTGTTTCTTGTGAACCAAATTGCCCAAGAAATGCATATGGAAATATTAAAATGTTGTTTGCAATTCCTGTACCAATTTAAGAGACATAAATTAAACTCACCAACTTCTCAATGTTGAGAAATATTTAGACTCTTGGATACAAATTCCCAGATTTTTTGAGTGAAATTGCAATTGACAAATAAGTGTTGATTTGTTTCTGCAGCAATTAAGCAAAGAATACAGACATTAGGGCCAATCCATCCATGCTTACACGGATTTACCCAAGTCTTCAATTTGTCTTTCAAGGCTAACCATGTAAAACATTTTAGTTTTAATGGAATTGGCCAATTCCATAATGTCTTGTACCACCAATCTCGTGGGAAGATATATTTGTCTTGAATAATTCTCCTATATGCATTTTTGGCCGTCACAATACCGGTAGAAGAATTTCCTCCTCGTACAAGATGATCAGCTTCATGATTCAATTTGACACCTGCTGCATTCAGATTCAAGATATACATATCCCAAGTCCGAGCTAAATAGCCAGAGAGACCGAGATCTCTAGCAGACATCCATACAGGATTTCCTTCATCCCCAAATCTACTCAGCTGTATCTTATTCAATGTAGACAGACCTAAAACCTGTAAGTACTGGATAATGATAGGAGGCAGAAGGAATGTATCTTCCATCCCTAAAATGGGGTCCAATCCAACACAAATCTTCACACCAGTACCCACATGCCAATAGAGGTCATTTTTTATCCAATAGAAAACTTTCATAAAGGCCCTCCAAATGGGAGAAAAGTTCCAATTGCCCAATTTTGGATTTCTAATCCAGAGATATACATCCATATTTAGATATTTGCTTTGAATAAGTTTAGACCAGAGAGTTTTACCAAAGATCCCCCGCCACATGCTTTTTAATCTAAGGGCAATATTAAAGACCTCAAGGTCTTTGATTCCCCATCCACCAAACCTAATTGGTCTTGATAGTGTCTCTGCTGCAACCATTGGAATTTTAGCACTAGAAGCATTCCCAGACCAAAGAAAATTAAAGAAACATCTCTCGATGGCTTTAATGATGAAAGATGGCACTTCAAGTAAAGAAAACCAGTAAACCGGAATGCTGGAAAGAATAGATTTAACTAAAATAAGTTTGCCACCAATAGATAATAGTCTATAAGACCAGTGGGCAATGCGTGCTTCAACTTTTATTAAGAGCCAAAATCAATCTTTGATAAGATAATTGTTGGGTTTAAGATTAAAGCCCAGATATTTGAATCCTTGTTCCATAGGGCAACATTTGTATGGAATCACTGAAAAGATATCACTGAGATGTTCATCATTCATAGATAAATGATAAAAATTTGATTTGGCAGAGCTGACCTTCATGCCTGATGCATTACAAAATGTCTAAATGATTTCACTATACATTTTCCACTCCTCCACAGTATCCACTCCAGCCACTAAAACATCATCTGCAAACAAGATGTGTGTGATCACACAATCCTTAGTCATCCTGGTACCTTTAATCTGTCCTCTGTCCAAGGCTTGATTTACTAATCTGCTGAAGCCATCCATGACTAAAATGAAGAGAAGTGGTGAAAGAGGACACCCTTGTCTTATCCCTCGAGAGCAGCTGAAGAAATTAGACGGTGTACCATTAACCAGCACTGCAATATTCATAGTTGTGATACATGCCATTATCCATTTAATCACCACAGGAGGCACACCAATTCTGATGAGAATCATACGGAGAAATGACCAATTTACTCTATCATATGCTTTTTCTAAGTCCATTTTGAGCAAAAGTGCTTTTTTCTTTTTAATCTTTATGCTTTGCATCAGTTCCTGAGAGATGCCAATGGCATCATGAATCTGTCTCCCTGATAAAAAACCAAATTGCTCTGCATAGATATGATCAGATAAAACATGATTCAATTTGTCAGCAAGAATCTTTGAGATGAGCTTGTATAGTAAGTTGCATAAAGCAATCAGGCTATATTCCCCAAAAGATAAGGGTTTGTTCTTTTTGGGAATTAAGCTGACAAATGTAGAATTAAGTCCACCCGATATATAACCATGAGTTCTAGAATAATTTACCAGATCTTTAAGTTCTTGACCTAAAATATCAAAGAAGTGAATATAGAGCTCCACCGGCCAACCATCAGGTCTGGGACTTTTTTCTTTGGCAAAAATTTTCAATGTATGCTCAATCTCATCCAACGAGACCTCCTTTTGCAAACATTCTGCTTCCTGTTCATTAATGAATCTAGGATAGAGAGATGCCACTTTAATTTGATCATTCAAGTTGCAGTCACCAGAATCACTATAAATGTTACCAAAGTAAGAAACAGCTTCAGATTTTATATGCTCAAGCCCATAAACTTGTTGCCCCTGTTCATCTAGAATTTCCCATATGTATTTCAAATTCCTTCTAGCAGAAGCAAAGGAATGAAAGAACTTTGAATTTTTATCACCTTGAGAAATCCAAATGGCTTGACTTTTGAGTCGCCATTCCTTTTCATCTTGTAACAGTAATTCTTCTTTTTTCTGTTCATAGCTTTTCATGGCTTAAAAAGTTTCATATGACAGAGAATTATGGACATTAGCAACAAAGGATTCTTGAATTTTCCTTTCTAATTGAGATAATTCCAGTTTATCTGCCTTTTTCCTATCTTTGATCCAATTAGATACAGCCTCCTTTAAACCCTTCAATTTATAACAGAAATGCAGCATTGGATTTGTATCATATTCACCACTGCTTTACCAAAAAGTTCTAACCATACTGCAAAACTTATCATCACTTAACCAGGAAGAATTGAACTTGAAGGGAGATGAAAAATTGTGTCCATATTCTTCCAGCTGCAGAACAATAGGCTAGTGATCTGAGAACTTATTTTCAAATACCCATGACCGATGTTTATGAAATAAACCCAGTAAATCAGCCTTGACAAGAAATCTATCCAATCTCTTATGAACTCCATCAATTCCATATCTACCATTAGTCCATGTAGGCACCAGTTTATGTGGCACCACATAAATAAAATCTGTATCCACAAAAAGCTTGTTAAAAAAATCTGCTAAATCATCCAACTTGGCTGTAGAACCCCATATTTCAGAAGCATTACAGGCATAATTTAAGTCCCCTGCAATAATCAAATCGGCCAAGTTCAGCAGACCAGAATCATGAAGAGATTCCCAATACCTCTGTCTCTCTCTATAAGGGGCATAACAGTGAAGGATGGAGAGTGTTTGATGTAAGCCACAAAAAGACCCTTTAAGCAAGATGCCCCAAGGTGTATTAAAGACCTTGAAATCAAACAAAGCAGGATTCCAAGCAGCAATAAGTCCCCCTGACAAACCACTTAAACTAACAGCAGCAACTTCCCAATTAGGCAAAATCTTACAAAGTTTAGAGATAGCAACAGAGTCATCACACATGGTTTCCTGAATCAGAACAATTGTCGAGCTAGTATCTCTAAACAGATTGGATAAGGCATGAGCCCACGATACCTTACCCAATCCATGCACATTCAGGGAAAGAACAGACATTAAGAAACATTCACAGAGGGGGACATCGCTCTAATCCCCAAAGAATTGACATTGTCACCCTCACCCACATCTTCCAGTCTTTTCAAAACATGAGTGTATGACTCCAACTCCAGTTGCACAGCATTGTCTATGTTCTTTTTCTTCCTACCCCGTCTGATGGTGACATTTTGAAATTTCAGAGAGTGAATAGGATTGTCCAATGACCCACTAACCGGATTTTTTGAATAGGTAGGTAAAGGGGGAAATTCCTCCCCCTTCTCTGATAGGAGGTAACCACTTTCGACTAAAATAGAGTTGTCAACAGCATTGTAAGTCCCAGCAGAACTAGCTTGTTGATTGTGAACATTAGAAACAAGCCGAGAATCACCACCCACATCCAACGGGGGATCAGAGGATGTGTATTCATGGTTTGTAGGACCAACACCTGAATCAGAACCTAATAAAGTATCAACACCAACACTACTAGGGTTTGAATACTGTATGAGAATAGGGTTTGACGGGCCTTCACCCACAAGGAGAGAATTAGAAGCTAAATTTAATGTCCCTAGTTTGACCCCATGGCATTTAATTGTAAATGATGTAATATTGTTATAAATCGTGGTGAGGAGCTCAAGGCCAAGGCCCCGCCATCGATCTATTGATGCATACGGTTTGCTTGATAGCTAGGCACATTGGAATTTCAACATCATGTAATATGCATTTTAATAAAAAATACCCACAACTAGCTATGCAATGCAACAAGAGATGGGGGCATGATTTTTCAAGGAATGGGGAGGGAAAACATTCAAACCCTTGAGCCACTCAAGTCAAGCCAAGTGTCAATGAGAGAACCCATCAAACCCTCAACTACCCATGTTGACTTTTGTACCCAATCATTGATTTCTCCCAAGAGTTGGTTGAGGTAGTTAATGCCTTGGGGAATGGGAGGTATGGCTGTCCAAATTCGGGTATGGGCAAGCCACCCTCATGGAAAATCGTGTTTGTCTCCTTGGGAAAGAAAAGAGCCATGAAATTGCTCTCTAAGCCATTATTCACCATTGCCTTGCTCCCTCACGCAGCTCTAGCTGCTTGGGCGTTTTCCTCCATGGTTTTTTTGTGTTCTCCTTCATCTTTCTAGCTGGGAAGGGGTGTTTTTGTGTTGGTTACAAGTGGGGAAGAGAACAGAACGTTTTTGGGTCTTCCTGGAGGCTATTTGGGCCATTGGAAAGGATCATAACTAGTGGGAGAAATCGGTTTTCTCCCTGGGGTTGAATTCTAAATTCCACAGTTCGTTTTGGGTGAACCACGAGTTGGGGAGAGCCAATGTGGACCTTGTTTTGTAAACACCTATGTTGTAAATGTGTATCCTTTCCCCATGATAATTTTGGTTGTGAGTAGACAAAGTATGTTGGGGTATGGGTTATGGGTGTCCATTGCTTTGGCTTGAGCTTGAGAGTAAGCATCCAGAGTTCAAGTGTAGCCTGATAAACCCAGTGGTGGACTGGCTTGGCTGAGAGGAAATGAGTAATCGGTTGTGAATGAGATGGAATGTCCCCTTTTCCTTGTAGGAATCATGCCCAGCTTGGGGGTGTATTTTGGACAGACCGAGTATATGCCGTCGAAGAGCCTATGGTTGGGTGGAACGTTGCAGCGACATAGCTAGTTGCTTGGGACAATTGCACAATGAAGATAAGTGTTTTCTGTCTATGTATTTACTTTTGCAATGCATTAATTTGATGATTGTTTTGATATGTTGGATGGGCATGAATTGTGTGTGTGGAATATTTTCAAATCCGCTGTGCATATTGCCTCATTTGTATCTGCACACCAATGTTTTTATGATGCTAATGACTGGGATGAGTTTTATGAAAAGCCCCACATATTGTTATCATGTTCCCTCTCTTATTGGGTCAACAAGTGGGTACATTACATTTTGGTATCAGAGCTGCTGGTTGCAGCATTGGGCCTTCATGGGCTACCAATCGCATTTGCAGAGGTAAGGTTACCTCCTGCTGGGCAGCAGTCATCACAGAAAGAAGAAAAGAAGAATCTGAAATTGTTTTAAGAGTTTTTGAAAATTTTTGTTTAAGTCTGTTTCGGGAGAAACTTGGAAGTTCTCGCCGAAACGGCGGAAGAACTCGCCGAGTTGGCCCGAAATAGTGGAAAATTTTCTAAGTGTTCGACGTCAAAGGGAAATTTTTGGAAGGACTCAACGAGTTGGTCCGCAACGGCGGAAGAACTCGCCGAGTTGACCCGAAACAGCGGAAAAGTTTTCTAAGAGTTCTCAGCGTCTAAGGGGAAAGTTCCGGAAGAAGCTTGGAAGTTCTCGCCGAAATGGCAGAAAGAAATTGGAAGTTCTTGTGGAAACGACGGAAAGAACTTAGAAGTTCTCACCAAAACGGCAGAAGAAACTCGGAAGTCTTTGCCACAACAGGCCGGAAGAGAGTCCGCAAAGTCGGAAGGACTCCACAAGATCGTCTGCAACGCGTCGGAAGGACTCGACAAGTTCGTCTGCAATGGCGGAAGAGAATGACGAAGTCCACTGAAACAAGAGATTTTTGCAGTTTTCCAGTGACATTTTCAAGTGCCGAAAATGGGAAAATCACCATGAAACTTATGTGCCAGATTGCGCGAAATCGGAGAATTACAAAAAAAATCCCCCTTGACCCCTGTCATCCCTCGGAGACAGTTGTTGAAAGTGTGAAATGCATTCTCTATGCTTGGATTGAGAAGCAGGAATTGCATAGAAGGGGTTGTGAAATCTCAATAAGAGTAATAGGTTGTAATACCCATTGTGGAGGATGAAAGGGAAATTCCTCACCTTAAACTATTTATGTTTATAGCATAATAATTGCATATAGAAAGAATGAATATTATACACGTATGTATATGTTGAATTGCTAATTCATGAGAAGATCATAGCTAATGATTGCTTGTATGCTTGGTAGGGAAGCCAAGAAAAGGGATCAGCTATGATGTGGAGGAGGAACTCCATGTCCGGAGGGGGAATTGGAAAGGGAGAATTCCTTAACTCCTCTCTTGCTAGTTTATTTCCTGAGTTGTCTATATTGGAAATTATGGCATAGGGATGCTGAAAATACAAGAGAATAATGCATATGAATTAGTGGGCATGATTAGAGAGTCATTGCATAATGCATGTGAATTGCTTATGCATGAGCATGATGTTTCATATTGATAAAATAGTGAAGTTACACATCCAATAGCCCACTAATGGTAGTGCCTATGGTTGATGACAACTAATGTCGTAGGAATCAGATCATAGAAGCATGATTGAATATGCAAGAGATTAGATAGATAAGATGAATATGCACTAGATGGAATATCAATAGGCATTTCACAGTGCGCGTGAAAATGTTTTCGAATGTATATGATATTGCATATTGGTAAAATAGTGAGGTTTTACATATGCAATGAGCCACTTAAGATAATTATTGTGGTTGCTAATAATTAGTCATGTTCGCATTGGTTGTAGGACCAAAGATAACCGAACCATGGATAAGGATGTGGATGATGATTGTTGCATACAACCTTATGAAGAGAGGATGGTGCAACAAATCCGTGATCATGATGTTGGAAAAAGGATGGAGTAGCCTTGGTAAGAGGCCAACTGATCAAGTAACATCGAGCGATGTTAATGACAGCCATGCAGGTAAGGGTTAACTATGCTTAATTGCATGAATGTTGAAAGAGGATTTGGTGAGTCTCTTCAACTATGTTTAAACTATGGTGATTTGGTTTGCATTGAGTGCCTGAATGTGAATGCCAACCCACCAAGTATGGTGAGGTGCGGGTAGGTGAAGGTAGGGATCCTTACACCCTATAGTTTCTTAGAAACCTCAATGCATTCATATGATTTCATATCATGTCATTTGTGAATATTGGTTGTGAGTTTAACAACCAAAGCAATTGAGGACTTATGGACCTGTCATGATAGTGCATGCTGTGTGTGGTAATCATGGTTAGGCCATAGTATGTTTGAATGCATAGTATTCATGAAATAATGCAAGATTGCATTGAAGAGATGTGCATTGAAATATTCGGTAAATGTTGTAAATATGCATGCATGTGTAGGTGCACATGTTAAGATGCATTGTGAGAATGCATGGTTGTGATATATATGTGTTCAATGCAAGTTGATAATAGATGAAATGGTGAACCATTGCTAATCCTGAGACCATTTCATGAGCTCCTATGAATGCAGGAGAAGGACTGCATGAAGAAGGTAGACATGTGATGGGCTACCAGAGCACTCTGCTGGAAGGACAGAGCTACATGGAATGTGAAGTAATGAGTATTTACAATTTATTGCATGGATACTGTGACCGTGTCTTGCAATTTTATTGTGATAATGATGCATATATAGAAATGTACATATTTCATTGCATTTAAAATGTTAACAGCTGAAAGTGTTTGAATTATTGAGTGTTATAATTCTGAGATCACTTCAATGACTGTTGTAGCAATGAACAGATTATATGCATAGATACTCACAACGTGTTTAGCTGATTGAAGTTTCAATTTCTAGGTAGAAAAAGTCTTGCGTATGGCAATGAGGATAAGTCCATAGTAAAGACCGAGATCTACCATGTGCAGAAGCCAAAGGTTATGAGAAGGTTCTCATGGGTGTAATTTATGCATGAAACAAATCTGAAAATTGTCTAGTTTAAGTTTATGAGAATAGTCTCATGGTTGCAAATCTAATTTCTGTAGGAAAACAGATTTACAAATTTCAGATTTGAGAATTTGCTTATAATTTCTAATGACTGTTTGGCTTATATAGAATTGTGTCATGAGGACATGTTGTAGGTGGATGTTCATGTATGGTAGCAAGGGTGAAACCATAATGGATAGAGTGATACTACTTACAAGTGCCAAACAATATGAGGATAGCCTCCTTGCTAAGCAAATCAATTTCTGTAGGGGACAGAATTGTAAATTCATGTTGAATTTAATTATTGATGTTATTGATTGGTTATGGAACAATCATATTTGAAGTTATTATTAAATGTTGCTGACTGTTTGGCTATTTGATAAGTGTGCCAGGATGACACATTGCAGGAAGACCATGTGTGATGGCCTGCAGAAGCCAAACTAGATGGGAATGACCCCATGCTTTGGAAATGGGTTTCGGGTGAAACGCCATTGATAATGTCTCAGCCAAACCGCATTCCAAAAAACCATGAAGTGAGATGGTAAATCTATGCCAAGAAGGCATGTGAGACACATCTACAAAATGAATGAGTATTATGAGACCCTAGACTAGAACATGCATGTCTAAATTATTAGGGTTAATATGCAGAGCATGCTCTATCTTATTTATATCATTGCAGACTGCTTGAGTATGATTAGGGCCTACATGGCACATGTCGGAAAGGGGGTGCACACCTTTTTTGGTGCTGGGTCATGATAGGGTTTTCAATATTGACTACACCCTAAGGGAATGGACGCATTCATGGTGTTTCAATACTTGATAGTGAATGATATGAAATGTGGTTAAGAATTTGAACAGCAATACTGATGAGCTTGCTAATCCTTCTTGTAATGTCAGCCTACACAGATGCAGATTGATACCGCACATTAAAGGGCAAAGTGAAGAAGGGTACGCAAAAGGACTGTATGGGAATTGACAACCTTTCTATGCTCATGTGAAATATTACCAGAAGAGATGGACAGGCCCGAAGAGCTGTGTAATAAGAAGAGATATCATCCTTGTGTGAGTAGGGGTCATGTTAACCTGCAGTCAAGAAAGTCACCTATAAAGTTCCTAAAAGGAACCACCGATTTGCACAAGAGAAGGAGTGGCGTCCTTGTATGAATGAAGAGTTGATGTGTGTGAATGGATTATGGTGCAAGAAGGTATGGTGACATTGGTAAAGGCATAAAATCTCTACTGGGACAGCAGTGGGAGGGCGGACGTCGAGGACTGATTGAAAACCCTGAGATGCCTATGGCTCCATAGTAGAGCATTGACCTATAATGGTCATATGGTACAAGAAGGTGTGGTGACATTGGTAAAGGCATAAAATCTCTACTGGGACAGCAGTGGGAGGGCGGGCACCGAGGACTGACTGAAAACCCTGAGATGCCTATGGTTCCATAGTAGAGCCTTGACCTATAATGGTCAGGTGGTGCAGTTTCCTTCGATTGGTCGATGACCCAGAGGAATGTGCTGGCTCGGCAATGGAGAGGGCCAACCAGGTATGGGACTGGTTGGGCACCACCAAATGCTTGGTAAATCCAGCCGATGGGGAGGTGTACTGGTTAAGCATTAACTACATCAAAGTCCATAGGCGATCCCAAGGCTTGCAAAGCGAAGCAGGATCCTGTGGACCAGAGGGGGAACGCACAATACAGATAAGTATTCAGTTTCATTTATGTCTTGTTTGAAATAATGACGATTTCAGGTATAAATCTTTTAACAGCTAAGCTGATACACTATTGTTTTCCTTGTTGGAAACCTTGGTCATTGCAGGAAGGCAAGACCCTGAAAGACTATAAATTCTCGGTAAACCAGAGAGTAACTGGTTGTGCACTATAAATTCTTGGTAAACCAGAGAGTAACTGGTTGTACACTATAAATTCTTGGTAAACTAGAGAGTAACTGGTTGTGCACTATAAATTCTTGGTAAACCAAAGAGTAACTGGTTGTGCACTATAAATTCTTGGTAAATCGAGAGAGCAATTAACGCTCGATAAATTCAGAGAATAGTTGGTGGGAAGATTAACCACTTGATGTGGTGGAGTAGCCTGCGTGCTGGCCCAACATTCATTGTTGTATCCACGGGAAATCCAATGCTTGGAGACCAAAGAAGGATCCTGTGGAGTAAAGTGAAGACGTCCAATAAAGATAAGTATTTGGTTATTTTGCAGCTTCTTGCTTGTTTAAAATAAATATACATGTATATGATTTGGTTATGATTTCCTAAGCTCTTGTTTAGAGATAAATCCTATGAGAATAAACTAAACATGTGAATTGATTCAATGTTTGAGTGTAGGTGTTGCTGGAAGTGAAGACTGTGAAAGCATCTGGAGGATGCATGTGGACATGTGATCGTCCGAAAGAGATCAGTATGAGCAATAGTGAAAGATGGTGCTAGTGGACATGTGTGGGTCTTAGCAGCCAAAGGTTCTGTAAGCAACAATGGGGAAGAGTTCCCTAGTTGAAAATCCTCAGACAGACCTTAGACACTATGTGTCATAGCCAAGAAAAGGCAAGTCAAGCATTCACATTGAAGTGAAAGAGGTTAAGGAGCATAGAACCACAAGTGATGGTGTGGCTCCGGATTGGAACAGGACTAAGAGGGGGAAAATCTTACTCTTCTCTTTCCTTTGACTGATGCATCTTAGAAACAAAATATTGTTGAGTGCATGTCATAGATGAAGTTTATTGTGTTTATTGCTTGACATAAATTGTGAATGCTGAAATAGTTATGTTCCTGTGAAAGGATGAACATGAATGAGTTCATGTGTATGTTGGGAAAGCATGAAATGTGTGGAAGTCGCATGAGTAAAGCATGGACGTTCCATGTAAATTGGGAAATTAATTGACTAATTTTAATATTGTGCTATGCTTGTCCTAACAGGGATTGCCATGATAAGTCTCACAGGTGAGACATTGAGAGCCATCTGTTGCAGTCGTTACTAGCCAAGTGTTGATAGTGAGCAAAGTGTGGGCCAGTTGTGCATATTGATCATGGCAGCAGACTGAGAGCTATTTTTTTTTGTCTAGAAATCTTCCTCGGATAATTGCTAGGACAACAAGAAAGATGAAATCTATGAAATTCCAGACTTGTAGATCAGCTGGAAGATAAACAAACGGAAGGGATTGCTATGGAGCGATGCCCACTTGCAGAACTGGAAGATCAAGCCAGCAAGAGTAGCTTGTGGAAGCCAAAGGACTTGACCCTGAAGGTCAAAGTAAAGAGATGGAATGTAGGACAAACCTGCCACCAATTGTATATTTTGAGGCATGTGTAAAGTGGGTATTTATACCTAAGTGTTGGAACACCGAGGACGGTGTTATTCCAAGGGGAGGGGAATGTAATGTCCCCAGTTTGACCCCATGGCACTAAATTGTAAATGATGAAATATTGTTATAAATCGTGGCGAGGAGCTCAAGGCCAAGGCCCCGCCATCGATCTATTGATGCATACAGTTTGCGTGATAGCCAAGCACGTTGGAATTTCAACATCATGTAATATGCATTTTAATAAAAAATACCCACAACTAGCTATGCAATGCAACAAGAGATGGGGGCATGATTTTTCAAGGAATGGGGAGGAAAAACAGTCAAACCCTTGAGCCACT
The DNA here is from genome assembly GCA_027924585.1 of Larix kaempferi. Classification (NCBI taxonomy): domain Eukaryota; kingdom Viridiplantae; phylum Streptophyta; class Pinopsida; order Pinales; family Pinaceae; genus Larix; species Larix kaempferi. Next base: position 7,962,831 of record BSBM01000924.1, read on the forward strand.
CAAGTCAAGCCAAGTGTCAATGAGAGAACCCATCAAACCCTCAACTACCCATGTTGACTTTTGTACCCAATCATTGATTTCTCCCAAAAGTTGGTTGAGGTAGTTAACGCCTTGGGGAATGGGAGGTATGGCTATTCAGATTCGGGTATGGGCAAGCCACCCTCATGGAAAATCGTGTTTGTCTCCTTGGGCAAGAAAAGAGCCACGAAATTGCTCTCTAAGCCATAATTCACCATTGCCTTGCTCCCTCACGCAGCTCTAGCTGCTTGGGTGTTTTCCTCCATGGTTTTTCTGTGTTCTCCTTCATCTTTCTAGCTGGGAAGGGGCGTTTTTGTGTTGGTTACAAGTGGGGAAGAGAACATAACGTTTTTGGGTCTTCCTGGAGGATGTTTGGGCCATTGGAAAGGATCATAACCAATGGGAGGAATCGGTTTTCTCCCTGGGGTTGAATTCTAAATTCCACAATTCATTTTGGGTGAACCACGAGTTGGGGAGAGCCAATGTGGACCTTGTTTTGTAAACACCTCTGTTGTAAAGGTGTATCCTTTCCCCATGATCATTTTGGTTGTGAGTAGACAGAGTATGTTGGGGTATGGGTTATGGGTGTTCATTGCTTTGGCTTGAGCTTAAGAGTAAGCATCCAGAGTTCAAGTGTAGCCTGATAAACCCAGTGGTGGATAGGCTTGGCTGAGAGGAAAAGAGTAATCGATTGTGAATTAGATGGAATGTCCCCTTTTCCTTGTAGGAATCATGCCCAACTTGGGGGTGGCCTTTGGACGGATTGAGTATATGCCGTCAAAGAGCCTATGGTTGGGTGGAACGTTGCAGCAACATAGCTAGTTGCTTGGGACAATTGCATAATGAAGATAAGTGTTTTCTGTCTATGTATTTACTTCTGCAATGCATTAATTTGATGATTGTTTTGATATGCTGGATGGGCATGAATTGTGTGTGTGGAATAGTTTCAAATCCGTTGTGCATATTTCCTAATTTGTATCTGCACACCAATGTTTTTATGATGCTAATGATTGGGCTGAGTTTTATGAAAAGCCCCACAGATTGTTATCATGTTCCCTCTCTTATTGGGTCAGCAAGTGGGTACATTACACTAAAACAGAAGCTTCTGTCTCCAGTTCACAAGCTAAATTACGGCCAACCCTAGGGATGGGAGGGTCAGACTCATTATTCTCAATCAGTAAACCTGTAACAAGGTCATGCCGCATCTTAATTTCACGTTTATAAATTCGATTTGACAAAACTTTTTCATAGTTTTCATTAAATGCCAATTCATCAGATGATAAATCTGGGAAAGGGTTAGGGGTTATATCATCAAACTTACTCGTATCCACAGACAAAAACTTGCGAGAGCCAGATTTGGGAGAGGAGTGTCCGGACAGCGAAGAAACCACAATCTACTTCCGTTTGAAGGAACAAACTGTCTGAACATGTCCAAATTGGTGACAGGTAAAACACCTAAATGGGATCTTGAAGAAATCAAGGGTTTGTCTCCAAACCCTAGCACCCCACGCAATTTCCACTTTGGCAAGCAATCCACTTCTCATGTCAATTTCTACCATAACCTTGGCATATCTACGGTCCATACCAAAAAGATTTTGTTTATCAAGCCTGACAAACATCCCCACCACGTTTGCCAAACCAATAATGACATCTTCTGCCAAAGCTCAATGGGCAACCCTGGGATAATCATCCACAGATGCCGAATAGCTTGAAATTCTTTCAAAGGATCAAAATTAATGTGCCAGCGCTTCAAATATAGTGACCCCTTCTTGAATTCCCAGAAAGCCGAGAGTATCTTGTCTAGATGAGCCGTCTCATAGAAAGTAAACAAAATCCAACGGTTCATCAGGAGGTTAATTCGCGGCGCCATACTAGTAATCGGAACCCAGAATTTGTTAACCCACTCAATGATTTCCAATTTGCTACCAGCAGTGTATTCCAAACGACCCACTAGAGCCTTCTCTGCAAGAAGCCCTATTCGTTCCAGATTAAAATCAGTGTCAATGTCATATCTAGCAATAGATGCCCTAACCTTCACAGTTTTTTGAAGCCGACACGATTTTGCCTTCAAATCATGCAGGTTATTTTTTCTAGACCCAACAGCATCAGCACCTCCGGAAAGTTCACACAACATAGGAGAAGGATGAGGTAAAGTCCGCTCCATAGTGAGAAGCCACCGGATCAAGAGGAGACCACCGGCAGCTGTCGAGAAGTCTGACAGCCTACAAAGCACTACACTGCCAACTGCCAAAGTGCAGTCTGGAAGCCCAAAAAGTCAGCAGGGAAAGTACTGCTAGATGAACCCCCACAAATAGCCAATAAAAATGGATCCACTAAATCAGATAGCAACCAAAAGCGGTCCAAAACAATCACCAAGAATAGAATCAAGCACCCCCACAAGAAAAACCAAAAAATCAAGTTAAAGAGAAAGAAAGGTGAGCTGCGACTTAGGCGAAAACTTCCCACGTTTTTTATACTTGGCTGGTACTGGGATGATTCGGAGAATCAGCTTGACTCCAAGTTGTCGCGAACCCACACAATCCTCTCATCAATCGTCAATTTCAGAAAATCCTGGAGAAGAGCTAAAAAACCCTAAAAAACCTACCTCTGACCCCATCTCTCGTCACTTAAATTTTACAGTTATATCATAGATTGCTTTTTGTTATTCTTTTAGGTAAGATAGATTAGTTTTTCTATACTTAAACCAAATAGGAATCCACCTACAATACCTCATCATTAGATGATATTTTTATTTAAAATAAATCATTTAAATATATTAGAAAATAAGAAATGTTAAGTCAAGTCAAGTGCTTATTTTCCATAATATCATGTTATTAAATATTTTATGGAAAATTATTATTAAATTGAATATGGATTGATTTTTATTGTTCTTTTAAGTAAGACAAGTTAAGGTTTCTACACTTAAAAAAATATGAATCCTTGAAATTTTCTTCGAGCAAAATGCTCTAATACCTGGTTTGGTTGGTACCATTCCAAGACTTAAATAAACATTTGGTGCATTTGACAACAACTCAATACTCACAGTACAACTACATACTCCAAACCCAAAAATATTTCAATTTAGAATAAATCATTTAAATATATTGAAATTTAATTAATTTACATTTTAAATTATAAAAATCTAATGTGACAATGATAACCTATAAAAAATTTCTATGCAATATGTAGGAGAATGTAATAAGCTATTTTCACTAGTTTTATTTAAATCTTTGTCTATTTTATTTTCTAGAATAACTTTGAACATTATTATTTTTTTCATTTATATCAATTATACATAATTATGGCTAAATCTCTATAATGAAGAATCATTACTTATTCAAATATGAAATGATCTTTTAGTCTTATAAGAGAAATACCATGTTTAAATATTTTCAAAACAAATACTATATTATGTTAAAATAACATAAAAATAATCAGTAGTTATCTTGAGAAGAGTAGGGCGATGGATATTGGGATATGGGACATGTAATTATTGTCTAGTGCACAAGGGGTTGTAGGTGCTGCCATATAGTATGTAAATTGGTTGTGTGCAATGATATAGATCGACTACTTTGTTGGATATGTTTCTAAAGTTGTAGGTATATGTTTATTTTGGTGCATATAAGTTTTTTTTATTTTTTATTGCAAATATATGTATGGATTTGGGACGAAAGGGTGCTTCAAAGTTTGTAGGTATTATTGATTAGGTGGTTGTGAATGTGGAAAAATCCACAAGAATGGTTTGTTCAATAGATGGTTAGGGTTTTTAGTTCGCTTGAAACTATGTGTTTGAGGGTTTTGGAGTATTAACATTCTATTGAAGATGAGATATATAGTTTTATGAAGAGTGGGAATTTACTAAACAAACAAAAGAAAGGAAGGACCAAAATTGCATATGTAAGCTTCAGAATTCAATCTAAATCAGTCAATGTAACTAAACATTTTTCTCAACAAAATATATTTGGGCCATCAAGAAAACAAAAATAGACAATTTTTTGGTTTAATTTTTATTTTATTTATCATCTTCCATACATCCATTGTATCTAAATAGTCACAATTAAAGATTTTATATGTTCCAATTTCTAACTATACTGCATGTAATTTTAAAACCATCACATCCAAGATACTATAAGCCATTAGACCATTGTCTTTCCTATGAAAAATACCATATTGATCAACACTAAAAATAGCCTCTTAGTATTCTTGGCCAACATTTGCTTTAAGCTTACAAAATTTGAGCATCTTCCTGAACATGAACATGAATATTCATCAATCTAATATATGTTGCTTGATCAAAGGTCCAAAACTAGGTTGTAATGACAATTGGTCACCCAATGATGTCACTAAGCTCTCTAAATTCTTTGTAAATTTCTTGCAAAACAAAATTGCACACTTAGAACCTACATTTATGGGACATTAAAGTTGTTTTTTCATTAAAAAATTGAAGCTGATATGGACTCCACAAAAGTATATTTTCAACCAGATAAAAAAATTAGTTTGACCATGGAATGCAAAAAGTTGAATTTCAAAACAATTGAGCTAAATAAATGTTTCCATTTGATTGCTTTCAAAAAGGACTACTAATGTAGGCAATACTACATCTTTTATAAAAAAATATTGATTTAATTAAAGTATACATTATATAGTGACAAAGATAGCAACAAAAAATGGCAGATTTTGCAATAAATTTACAACAGTAAAAAATTTTACCAATAATTTTGCAATAAATTTACCCTTATTTTATCAATCCAATTCAGGGAATAATGTCAATCTTGTTCTCCTCGCAGATGGTGTTTGTGTAACATGAGAGACATAACCTAAAAATATACACATACAAACACATGCCACACCATTAAAAATTATAATGTTTCTCGAGTAATCCAAAAAGACATTAACTACATATAAAAACACACCTATTATCATGGTTGGAAGTGACTCTAATTGTGATTGTGTAAGATTGATCGGTGATGGTTGAGTTGAATTTGATTTTTTTTAATGCAATTCCTATGCCTTGCAACCCTTTGTGGTGTGGCTCGCGAAACACGTTCTCCACCTGTCAATATATTACAATTATAAGATTGTCTATTTTCTTTCACTGCATTAAAGAGATTTTAGTTCAAATAATACCGCAAATAATACCTGGAGCCGTTGTTGTTAACCTCTTCTTTGCATACATTGCCTCTAGTTCCTCTTCAAGAGATTTCTTCTTCAAACGAGCTCCATCTGCGACTGGACAATTATATTGTCTTGCATCAACATTGGGAATAATTTTGGAAGCATTATCATGACCTTGAATGGGTGTAGTGTTCATGGAGGAAACCAACTTGTGTTTCTCAGTGAAGGGGAAGTTGAAAGATTCATATTGTTCTACATCCACATTCAAGTCTTGTATAAATTGACTTTTTTTTGTCGTTGGAAAGACCTATTTTTGGGACTTAGAAATATTTTTCTTCAATTCAATGTGGGCTCATTATCATTATACTTAAAATGAAAATAATGTATGCATTGATTATTCATTTCAGCAACAAACTTTTCCACAAGCACTTCCATCAATAATGCCTTTGAAATAGAATGTGGAGGTTGCATCATTGTTTCTTGGATCTTTTTGTAGAATCTATGAAAAATATCTTGGAATCTCCCAAGATCAGAGTCATCAATTTCATTGATGATAGGATGGAAAGTTTCATTTATTGTATTTGAAATGTTTTGATCATCAACAATGTCATAATCATGTTGCATGATTGGAGACCCACTATTTGTGATATCAATATCAACATCAAACTTAGCTAATTGATTGATGTCCATAGAATCATTAAAGTCTCCACGCAACATGCCTATTTTAATGACATGTTTACAAAAATTACCTTTCATAGCCCATAGGTAATCACAAGAACTAAATCCTTGATCTGAATAAACCACAAGATATCTTTTCAAAGACGACTGACTTTGCACCCAATAAGCGTTTTGAATATCAACATGTAGAATACAATGATGGTCAGGAATCCTTTTGGCTTTCTCCATAGATGTCTCTATGATATGCTCCAACTTGTAGTTGTTTACAAAACCATCTTTCTTTTGACCAGCGATGTTCCAGTAATACAATTCAACCCTTTTGAGGAGATTGTAGATAAACCAATCCATCTGTCGTGCACACTTTCTTCTACGATCATTTAAGAATCATGTTTTTAAAGAGCAATGATAACTTTCAATGGCATTGTTTGTCTCTTGGTTAGCATGACGGAAATTTCTGTAACCTTTTTTCCCACATATTTGCGAGAAATATATACAATTATGAAATTTGCCATATTCAAGAAAGAAATTATTTTGCTACAAATTGAATAAATTCTTACGAAATTTTTGGTCTTGCATCCAATTTTGTGTGAAGTACTCCAAGAAACACTTCTTATTTGCAAATTCATCATAAAAATGATTTAAATCTTGGATAACATACTTTGGATCATGGCAATTATTCATGATTGCGCCTAGTGATGAAAACATTTTCCTTCCAATTTCCTCACAACTAGCCAATTTGTAAACATTCTTTAACCAAGCTCTTATGACATGCCATACACATAATAAAACTCGACAACCTATAATGGAACTGCAACAAGAAAACAAAATTGTATCAAATAAATAAATTAGTCAATTGTAAAAAACATTGAGCACATATGATTTTACTTATTCTCCAAACATAATACCTTATTGCATTGATTTCAGCTAATGCATCATCTGTCATGAAGGCATTCACTGTCCATTCAGGTTTAAGTTGTCGACCTCTATCCATGAGTTTTGACAACCATAATGAGATGTCAGATGACCTGTTTCGCGATGAAACGACCCATGCAATTGGGACTCCACTTTGTTGCTTGTCAAATATGAGTAGAGTGTACAATTGATACTACATTCACACCATTATAAATATTAAAGATGATTTAATAAAAAATAAAGTGCTTAAATACATATGTGCTCATATTTAAATGAATACTCACCCTATATTTGTTTGTGCTAAATGTGGAATCCATTGCAATGATACTATTCTGTGAGTATTTCACCATCTTACAAAACATCCACTCTGTTTGAATACCAATTATAAAGGGTACGTCATCACCCTCAGGCCTTTGGTAGAAAAAGAATGACTTTTTCTCTTGTTGATACCATAAGTTAACACTTATTGAACCATTCTTATTGAGTTGAAATTTGGATTTAGCTAGTCTATTGAAAATTTTCATGACATCTCTTCGTGTCAAAAAGCTGTCTCGATCACTTTTTGGATCCATATTGAATCTACCTTCTAGAACTTCCAACATGTGTCGCTCACAAACCATGTCAACAGACAATCCCATGTCATATAATGCCTCTACTGACAACACCAATTCTCTTGAAAGACGAGGTGCATACATTGCCCTTGGATCAGTTGATCTATCAAGCTTTCCATGGCATGGCCAACCATTTTTATCCTCATGTGTATCCATATTGTATGTAATTATGGCATCCCCTGGTCTACCAACTATTTCCTTAATAATGAAGTTGCATTGGCATCCTCTCTTGTGAACATAATGTTTCCTTCTTTGGGAAGGTTTTGGTGCAGTCCTCTTATCTTTTGGTCCATAAGTACACCAATCTCTATGTACATTTGCAAAATTTCCAAACACAAAATTTAGTAAACTCATAAAATAAAATAATCAATATACAACACATGTATGACAATACTAGGCTTACTCACATTGAATACTTATTGGAAGTGGAATCTCTATTATCTGGGTCATCCTTCACAACATTTCACATTCGTAAGAAACTACATGGTGCATCTAAATTGATTTCCTCCCCTTTGATGAAATATGGAACTCTAGAATATGGAATTATTGCAACACGGTCAACAGATTTGTCCTCTTTCAGAACTTCACTCCACCTCATATCAGCACTAGAAAAAATTTCTTTCTCGGATAGATATTGTACTTCTATATCCATAATAGAACTCCACTTTTTCTTTAGAACCATCCTCTTTGGTACTCAGTGGAAGAACACTACACACATGTAAAATATTGTGCTTTATAATTTTGAAAAATGAATGATAAAAGAATTTCATGGCAATGAAGGAAGAACGATGAGTCATTATTATAAGTTTAAAAAAATGGCATTGGAAATGGAAAAACAAGCAAATGCATGAGTACATAAAGATAAATTGTACAAGCAAGGGAGAAATAAAAAAGTACATTTCAAGATTCTCTTTTCTTACACACAAATATGGATTTACACACACAAACATATAAAATGCAATTTTCACAAAGAAATTTAATTCATACTTTCCCAAATGCTCCATATTCTTTTCAATATGTTGGGCTGCAATATTTCAACACTCGCATTCATCTTACGAGTAGGATAAAAGACAACCAAAATGCCCCGCTTTTCCGACGATTTTGGGATAAAAACCGGTTAAAATTCTTGCTAGAAATTGCTATTTTTGCATTTTTTTAATTTCAGCAATTGGTATTGCTTATTCTAGACTAACTGCACAATTTTAAAACTACCCAAATCGCCGAAATTACGATTTGAACACTCCAAATTGCGATTTTGGCAAGAATTGCTCTGTTGGATTCTGGCGAGTCAGGGGCGTTTTAGTTAGCCCTTATACAACTCCTTCATCTTACATGTAAAAAAAATGATGTCCATGCTAATTTGCATCCTATTAGAATTCATCTAAAAACATTTTTTCCAAATATTAAACTTGTATTATTCCAATTGAGTGGGAAATGCATCAACCACCATTTTCCATCCCCTTTTTCTATGGTTCCTTAACAAACTAATATTACAATTCTATGTGATTGGTTATAGAATGAAACTTGATATTTTTCACCATTTCAATGCAAGCTTCATTGTCACATTTCATTACTAGGGAATAACCTTGATGCGTACCAATGATGCCCATTAATCTCCTTAACCAAATCAATTCCTTGGTTACATAGTAGGCATGGACATTCTGTCTCAACAAGGTAACCAAAACCTATCAAATGTTGAATTCTTGGATTCCTCCCATTCCATTCCTCATAGGGGTCTATGGATTATATGGCTGCAATAGGAAACCCCTCTTGAAGATATCCTACCATTGTGGCTACCTCAACACAAAATGGATTTGGAAAAACAACATTCTACAACATGCACTGGGTATTCTCCATGGGTGTCCTTGGGTATTCTCCATGAGTGTCCTATATTGATTCAATGATGAGTGATCATATATTGTCCTTAGGTATTCCCATAAGGATCCTTCGATGTTTAATTTTGCGAGTCCAAAGAAGGTAAACTCGGTGATTTTTCATGTTTAGGGCTATACTAGTGTCCGAAGTGATATTAACCTTCGGCACAACGTTGGATTCTTATTCGACACTACTTTTTGGCACAACACTAACCTCGGGTGTTACACTGACTTCTGGTGCTACACTGAATTCTAGTACTGCAAATAATTGTGGTACTGTAGCAACTGGTGGTGTGGCACTCTTTTGTCCCGAGATGACCTCCCGACCAGCTGGTCTGCTAGTAGAGGGGGCTCTAGAACAGTTCTATATGTATGGGGTACCGTAGCAGCTGGAGGTGTCGTGCTAAGTGATGGTGGAATGGTCCACCGACTAGTTGGTCTGCTAGTAGGGGGGTGGGTATGTGTGAAGATGATGGTTTGCTAGTTCTAGGTACTGGTTCAGGACTCTTCCCTTGTTGTCTTCGTGAATTTTGTCGATCTGCCATAGGACCGGATTAAATGTTCTTGGGGAAGTCTCGTTGAAAATAAATCAAAAACCCGAAAGCAACCGAGTGTGCAAAAGGGGAGCTAGTAAAAGAAAAGGCTCGCAGGCCAAAAAAGCAAGCTCAAAAAAGTATACTGAGACCGATGTCACAGTAAGCGAGCTATAACAAAATGGCTAGAATGCCAACAAGAAGCACTAAAAAATAAAAAGACCCTCTAGAAGGTGAAATAGCAAGCAAACTTCCTATCTAGGATCTGGAGACCTCAACAGATCATATCCTTCGCAAGGTGATGAAATCCAACTCGAACAATACGAAGTGAGAGACCAAAAGTGGAAGGATATCCCTCTACCGAAAGGGATCCTGGGTAAAAGATCCCTAGAATAAAAGTCACTAAACTACCTCATTCATGACACACCTGAGAAGGTTTACTAAAGCTTCTTCCTCTGATCCCTTGTACAACCGATCTGGAAAATACAAGGAAGACAATGGATTGATCTCCTTAGGCGCTAAGTGGAGTGCGGTATTCCACAAAGTCCATCTGGAACCAATCCTTGCTGCTTACCCATGTGGAACAGGAGGCCCTCTCAACAAATTAGTTGATAACCGTGTCAACAAATAATAGAGGATTTTAGTTCCCTAAAGGACAACAACTATGTTTCAGATGAAAAGTGGCAACAGGGAATTATTTGGATTCATATCCCTGTTGTCTTACCTAACTAACAAATTGTTTTATATCCTCAAGTGAGGTCAAGCTGTGTTGAGTTAGGGCGATAAATTTTAGTGGTCTGTTGTCTTACTCAATTGGGTAACAAAAGTGCAACTCAATGGTGTTATGACTCAACTCAAACCATGAACATGTGAATGAATAAATGAACTTTTCTTTTCGATGAATATCTAGCTACAAGAAGGAGAGAGTTCTTCGATCCTAAAAGAAAAATAAGTACAAGCACAAACTTTTCAAAGAGAAAAACCACTCATTTTTTGTATTTTTCCTTTTATGTCAAAATAAAACTACTCTTTCAAAAAAAAATGAATCCAACAAATTTTTCTTTTCTACTTCTAATGAGTACAATGTATGACAAATAAATGGAAATATGTCTTCTAATTGCAACAAAACTTCTGATCTTTAAATGAAGGAGAAAATAGGGTGTGAAAAACTTTTCTAAGCCAATTATATGAATTGAAATGCAAAGGAACATTTTCAAGTAATAAAAATTTTCAATACTTCTTTCAAGGATTCAAAATGGATGCAACAGATCCACCTTGAATTTTCAGTAAAAATCACTCTTGCAATATAAGGTCTAGAAGGAAAATAACCGAAGTGTCTTGTCACCTTGTCACGTCCCCTCCCGTGGATCTAACAAAAGGAAGGGAACATGACTGTAGATCTTGGGATTTTACATAAACTCAACCCCATTCATTAGATCCATACAAATAAAAACATATGTACATGTGCAGATCTATCAAACACAATGGAAGTAAAATTCTTCTACACAAATATATCATGCAAATTCCAGCATATTGATAACATTCATCAATAATTAAAACCTTGCAAAAGTAAAACACATAAATAAAATACTCATCTTGAAGTAATGTTGTCCCAAGCAACTAGCTATGTCGCTGCAACATTCCACCCAACCATAGGTTTTCGCCCAACCTATATTCTTTCAGCACTCAGAGACCACCCCTGATCTGGGCATGATATATACAAGGAAAAGGGAACTCTCAAGCTCAGCACAGCCCAAAGCAATGGATACCAATCTCAACCCCAACATTCAACAATGGAATTTACAAAATAGGGTCCATGGGCTTTTCCCAAATCGTGGCACACCCAAAAATGAAATGTTAGATGGGGAATCAACCCTGGGAGAGAAAATCAATTTCAGAAAATGTTTATCGGCATTCAAGGGGCATAAACGGCCTTTATAAACCCCCAAATCGTTACTCTCTTCCTCCCAGTCACTGTGTAACACAAAAACGAGTTCCCAGCTCTGGAAAATGAAGGAAAATGATGGAAACCGTGAAGGAAAACGCCCCAGATAGCTCAGGATGCCTGAGGGAGCAAATAACATGGGTGAAGAATGGCCTGGGGAGCAATTTCATGTCTATTTTCTTGCCCAAGAAGTCAAGCACGAATTTCCATGAAGGGTGGATTTCCCATACTTGGATTTGGACAGCCATACCTCTCCATTTCCCAAGGCATTAACTACCTCAACCAACTTGTCATGTCCCAAATTTGGCATTGGGTCACAATGGCCTAAGCAAATTGTCCCTATTCATTAGAGTTTGTCAAATTGATGCTAAAGGTCAAATAATTGCCAAGGAGGAAAATTACTAGTTTCCTAGGTTTGGGGTGGAAGCTTTGGGAATTGGAATAATGGGGATAATAAATGATGTTGGAACATTAGGATGGCATAAATATTTAATAAAGGAGATAAATAAATATATAAAAGTGAAAATCAAAGTGGCATTTGATCATGAAGACACATGGAGGAAGTGGGACCCACACAAGCTAGAATTTATGTGCCACATGGCATCCTCTTCTTGCAATTTCAATTCCATGGGAAGCCTAATGTTCTTGGGATTAGTTATAAGGTAAATAATACTTGGAATGATTCAATGAGGTCGAAATATAGAGGAAGAGTAACTCCCATGGAAGAGGAAGAGGCAATTTGGAGCTAGTGAGACACTTGGGCTAGATTCCCTAGCTCTATGACAACAATGATGAAGATGCTATGACACCTATGACACAAATCAGACCTGGAGGCTGACATATGACATATATGACATCGCAGGGCTAAAACTAGACTCCAAGAGGGTGCTCAAGGGTGTTAGGGCAGCTAAGATGCTTCCACATGTGATTTGGTGGAAGTGGGAGACTAGGAATTGTTGTACAAGTGGCGTTCTTTGGAATCTCTTCCCAACTTGAGTTGGCATGAGTCTCTTGGAAGGATTTTGACCCATGGAGGACATTAGAATTTTATATATGTCAATAACAAAGAATGAAAGCAGCTTTTGATCATTTGTAGAATTTGCAATTGCATTTGTGTAGAGGGAGAGCTAGTGGATGACTAGTTTCTTACCTTAGCCAATTTCGAGGGTGAAAGATTCCCATCCAAGTTGGTAATTGGAAAGGCCATTCAGACCTTTCATTTGGATATTTAATGGAGTCTTTATTTGCAGGTGTAAGCTACATGGAAGCTCATGGTTTCTTCTATTGCAGCACATTCTCTCAACCATTTTCAATTTTGATGGCATATTCTTAATCCTTGAGGGAGGGCATTTTTGGTGAGCTATTGTACTCTTTGGGAGAGCTTTTCATGCCCCATTTCTTTTTTAATATAAATTAAATACTCTTTTATTCATCTCCATAAAGTTTCAGGTCAAAATTCCAAGTAGAAATGTATAAATCTCATTTTTAATGAAAGAACAGTGCCATTTCCCCACTACATTGATGTATAGCATGATAATGCTGATGATTTCGAATGAATGGATGGTTCTCTGATACATTTATGATTAATATACTACCATGGATGTATTTTACAAGTTTCATGTACTATACTTGATCATTTGAAGTATTTTACTCACTTTAATTGCATTGGGAGAAGAAATAGTGCCATTTCCCCAAGGGTCGAATTGGTGAATTTTGTAGCTGAATGGGAGAGGGTTAGAATAGAGATAATAATAAATTAATGATGAAAATGAGACATTAATAACATCCTTGAGACATCCCCTACCTCTGTTCAGAAATTTGAGTGGGTTTGGAGGCATTTGGGAAGCCATTTTCAATACTTACCCTATGGGAATTTGAACCCCAACTTACTAGTAAAATTGCATACTTGGTGCAGAATCTTAATAGAGTTTGCTGTTAAATTTTTAGAATTTACTTCAATCTGATCTAGGATCTTAACTGAGAGAACAAAATGTACAGCAAATCTACAGCATATCAATCATGGACACAATAATGCAACCACACGAGACACAGAGTTTACTTGGGGAAAACCATAAAGGTGAAAAACCCCAATAACTTCCTCAGAGATAGATAAAGCAATGATACAACCAGAATACAAGAGATAGTCTTCTCCTAGCAGCAGAGCCTCCTCCTCCACAAGTGCGCCACTCTCCCAAGTGTGAGTGAGAGAATAGAATGTGTAAAATGAGAGAGACACACTCTCTATTTATACACTAACTTGACTTGACCTTTACTCAACTAGGTCGGCCTCAACTTAACCACTTAACATAATGCTGACTGGGACGACCCCCACTAGGGTGGTCTAATAACCCTTTTTCCCACATGGCCGACCCCCAATAGGGTGATCTAATAACACTTTGACCCACATGACTTATACAGGGCCGACCCCAACAAGGTGGTCTAATAACCCATCAAGTATAAGTTACGACACTTACAATATAAATGAAGACACTTCCGTATAGAGGAATAATAACATCTCTATAGGAATACAATATACATATATGTGAAATACATTCCGAAGTTACATATACATCAACATTTGCAGAGGTCTTTTGGTGGCCATATATCATCCTTGAACATCATATTCAAGTCCTAATATCATTCATACAACTTCCTTGAATATTTGAAGGTATGTGGAGTCAATTTGAGACCTAGAGACCAATACTAGTCAAAGGGAAATTACTAGTAAAGTTCTCGACATTGGCCAAAATTGAAAGAGGATTTGTAGAAGTATTTTAAAGGTATAAAAGCATCCCTGAAACACATATTTATGTTCTAACATCATCCATATACCTTCTCAGAATATTTGGGAGCAATTGGATCAATTTGGGGACCTAGAGCTCAAAACTAGTCAAAGGTCTAACTAGGAAAAAAAGTGAAAAATTGTCATTTTAATAAAATTCCTAACAAGGGACATTGCAGTGGTATCAAACCATGGTCCTTGCACCTGTGGATTAGGTACATACATTCAAGAATAATTGGAAACCATGTCTTACTATTATGATGAATCCTATGAGTACAATTCTTATGAGGAATATGCAGATGCTTATGAGCAATATGAAGCAGAATGTGAATGGTACGAGGAAGAGGTGCCATCATGCAAAAATTCTTACAATTTCAGGAGGAATGAAGATTATTCTTATGAATTTAAATCTGATGAATATGAGTGTGTCACACCAACCAAGGATAATTCTATGAATGAGTTCCAAAGAGAGAAAGAAACATATAACACCTTGCCCCAACAATATCAAAAATATCAAGAATATCTTGCTTTGAGCAAAAATACACAAAATGTCATGTCTTTTGAGTACTTTGTTGAACATATTTTTGAAAATAGGCCCAAAAATGAAGATGTGGAGTTAGTAAAGAAAGGTTTATGCCCTTCTTGTAAATAACCTTGGATAGAATATCATATATGTGTGCAGGAAATGATGTCCTACTTGAGGAGAGCTTTTGGGAATTTTTCGAAAAGAGATTCCAAAGATATTGATCCTAAGGAAAATAAGGGGCAAAATGCATCAGCTTGCTTGAAGGATCAAAAGGAAGAGACATCACAAGAGCATGAAGAATATTCTATTGATAATATGGAAGATCATTTCGAGACACCTTCTAGCTTAGACATGAACCAAAGAGCATCTACTGATGGATGCTTAAACTATGAAGGAGTACCTATTGATGGGTGCTCACACCTCTATGTTGGTGACATAGAGATCACTTTTGAAAGTGTTGCTTCAAGCCCAAGTTACATTAAGCATGATAATGAAGACCTTGTAGCATTTGAAGAAGAACCAAGATCAAATTCCCCATCACCACTTGAGCTTCATGAAGTTGGTCCAAGAAAAAATGAAGAAGATGAGGAGGTTCATTTGCAAGAACCTCATTTTCTTGAAGGATCCTTAAAGATGAATGAAAAGAAGATCCAATAGTCCCTTAGCATTCTCCATGACACTCAAGCATTGGTGTCAAATTCTTGTCGGAGAGCTACTTCATTGGAGGAAACATACTTCCTTGAAGACATGGAGAAAATTCAAAGAGCAATGTGCCACATCAAAGGTAATTTCATGTCTTTGCTTTTTGATAGAAACCATTTGTTTGAGATTAATGAATTGTTACATGATGCATACTTGAAGAATAATGAGGATATTCATAATCTCACAATTCAAAATGAGCAACTTCTTGAAAAGTTGCAAGATATTTTTTTTTCCTCCTATGTTTCAGATTGTCAAATGGTAAATTGTTTGGAGGATTCTCATGACATGGTGGATCATGAGAAATGTGGAAATTTGAATTTGCTTAATGTGTTTGAAGATGAACTTGAAGAGATCCAAACACTTGATGTGGTGGAAGAGGAACTTGAATTGTCTCTTGATGAAGGTTATGCAATTTTTAAAGAAGAGCGTGATTCCTCTACATTGGAACCAATCTATGACAAAGGTTTCACACTTTTGAAGGAGTTGCATGATACTACCCATATGGATCCTTCCCATGATGAAAATTCTGCACTTTTTTATCATTTGGGTGAGTTAGTCCATTCTCCTACATCCTACAATTCCATGTTTTGAAACATTAGTCTCAATGAAGTATGGGTGAAAGGGTTCTTTTTTATGGTTCCACATGAGGAGTATGGAACTCCTAGATTTACCTTTTATGATGACATGGTTGGAGCACATTCTTATTCACATTTTCAGCAGCATCCTTTGTTACTTTATGATGATGCACATCTACACGGATGCACCTATGATATGCATTTGATTCACTTGAAGACTCATGGTTTTTCTTGCTCAACACTTGATTCATTTGATGTTGGAGGAACTTCATCCAACACTTGGGTGAATAGATTTATGATTGGAGAACATTATTGTTGCAAGCCACATACTTTGTTATATCTTTATGATTCTCACATTCAGGGATGTATGGGTGAGACTTCTTTGAGTCATTTGAAGTCTCCTTGTTTTTTCTGCTCATTATTTGGTTCAAATTTTAGTGGAGATTCTTCATTCACTTCTTGGATGAAAGAATACATGGCTGAATATTTTGATGCATGTCACATCTTTTTGGAGTAGCATTATAGGACATGGGATCCTCACCTATGTCATTGGAGTAGATTTGATTGGTCACTTGAAACTTGTATGCACTTGGAAACTGGTGGTCTACTTGCTTGGAGGTATAAGCACTTTCATGACTCTTTGATGAAGCATATCCTTGATGTACATTTTCATTATGTTGTTATGTACTTTGATGATATATATTTGGTACTCATGATGTTTGAAAGGATGCATACAAGAAAATGGGATCCAGGAATCCTATTATCTAATGGTGTGGGTTCGAGAGCACTCTTAATTGTTGGGGTGCAATACAAGAAATGGGACCCTGGAATAATTTTTATCTCATTGGTTTCAAAATTTTTGGGGAAACAAGCAGTATGGGAGATGGATTCCCCACTTAATAAAGTGATTTTTATCAGAGTAGTGCATCAAAAAGCATGGTGGTTCCTCTCTAAAATATTCATGGAAACTCAAAGACTCAAGCTTGGGCAATTCAATGGCAACTTCAGAGAATTATACAAAAAGTAGGTTCTTCAACACCCATGTTTGAAATTGCTTGCGGACAAGCAATATTGGGAAGGGAGGATTTTTCATGTCCCAAATTTGGAATTGGGTCACAATGGCCTAAGCAAATTGGCCCTATTCATTAGAGTTTGTCAAATTGATACTAAAGGTCAAATAATTACCAAGGAGGAAAATTACTAGTTTCCTAGGTTTAGGGTGGAAGCTTTGGGATTTTGAATAAATAATAAATGATGTTGGAACATTAGGATGGCATAAATATTTAATAAAGGAGATAAATAAATATATATAAGTGAAAATCAAAGTGGCATTTGATCATGAAGACACATGGAGGAAGTGGGACCCACACAAGCTAGAATTTATGTGCCACATGGCATCCTCTTCTTGCAATTTCGAATCCATGGGAAGCCTAATGTTCTTGGGATGAGTTATAAGGTCAATAATACTTGGCATGATTCTATGAGGTCTAAATATAGAGGAAGAGTAACTCCCATGGAGGAGGAAGAGGCAATTTGGAGCTAGTGAGACACTTGGGCTAGATTCCCTAGCTCTATGACAACAATGATGAAGATGCTATGACACTTATGACACAAATCAGACCTGAAGGCTGACATATGAAATATATGACATGTCAGGGATAAAAATAGACTCCAAGAGGGCGCTCAAGGGTGTTAGGGCAGCTAAGATGCTTCCACATGTGATTTGGTGGAAGTGGGAGACTAGGAATTGTTGTACAAGTGGCGTTCTTTGGAATCTCTTCCCAACTTGAGTTGGCATGAGTCTCTTGGAAGGATTTAGACCCATGGAGGACATTAGAAGTTTATAAATGTCAATAACAAATAATGAAAGCAAATTTTTATCATTTGTAGAATTTGCAATTGCATTTGTGTAGAGGGAGAGCTAGTGGATGACTAGTTTCTTTCCTTAGCCAATTTCGAGGGTGAAAGATTCTCATTCAAGTTGGTAATTGGAAAGTCCATTCAGACCTTTCATTTGGAGATTTAATGGAGTCTTTATTTGCAGGTGTAAGCTACAGGGCAGCTCATGGTTTCTTCTATTGCATCACATTCTCTAAACCATTTCTAGTTTTGATGGCATATTCTTGATCCTTAAGGGAGGGCATTTTTGGTGAGCTATTGTACTCTTTGGGAGAGCTTGTCATGCCCCATTTATTTTGTAATATGAATTAAATACTCTGTTCTTCATCTCCAGAAAGTTTCATGTTGAAATTCCAAATAGAAATGTATAAATCTCATTTTTAATGAAAGAACGGTGCCATCTCCCCACTACATTGATGTATAGCATGATAATGCTGATGATTTCGAATGAATGAATGGTTCTCTGATACATTTATGATTAATAAACTTCCATGTATTTATTTTACAATTTTCATGTACTGTACTTGATCATTTGAAGTATTTTTACTCAGTTTAATTGCATTGGGAGAAGAAATAGTGCCATTTCCCCAAGGGTCGAATTGGTGATTTTTGTAGTTGAATGGGAGAGAGTTGGAACAGATATAATAATAAATTAATGATGAAAATGAGACCTTAATAACATTCTTGAGACATCCCCTACCTCTTTTAAAAAATTTGAGTGGGTTTGGAGGCATTTGGGAAGCCATTTTCAATACTTACCCTGGGGGGATTTGAACCCCAAATTACTAGTAAAATTGCATACTTGGTCCAGAATATTAATCGAGTTTGAAGAGGTATTTTAGTGGCCATATCTCATCCTTGAATATCATATTCAAGTCCTAATATAATTCATACAACTTCCTTGAATATTTGAAGGCATTTGGAGTCAATTTGAGACCTAGAGACCAATACTAGTCAAAGGGAAATTACTAGTAAAGTTCCCGACATTGGCCAGAATTGAAAGAGGATTTGCAGAAGTACTTTAAAGGTATAAAAGCATCCCTGAAACACATATTTATGTTCTAACATCATCCATATGCCTTCTCAGAATATTTGGGAGCAATTGGATCAATTTGGGGACCTAGAGTTCAAAACTAGTCAAAAGGTCTAACTAGGAAAAAAAGTGAAAAATTGTCATTTTAATAAAATTCCTAACAAGGGACATTACACAACTCTTTGGAGAAATGAATGATTGGGAACAAAAGTCAGCATGGGTAGTTAAGGGTTCATGGGTTCTCTCATTGACACTTGGCTTGACTTGATTGGCTCAAGGGTTTGAATATTTCGCTCCAAATTCCTTGTAAAATTCATTCCCTCATATCTTGTTGCATTGCATAGCTAGTTGTGGGCATTTCTATTAAAATGAATATTTACAATTTCCATGGCTCACTAGCACACAGGTAGCATAATACCAAATACTTTCCTCTTCAAGGTCGAGCTTCACTAGCGGGGCCTTGGCCTTGAGCTCTAGGCTAGGAATCATACATAACATGCATACAATATTTACATTATAGCCCAAAATATCCTAAGGGTCGCAATGGGGGTATTACAATCCCCTCCCCCTTGGAATAACATCGTCCTCGATGTTTTCTTTACTTAGTTATACATATACAATTTACACATGTCCAAAATTTACAAAAATGTTACAGGTATGCCCTGCATTTCATCCTTTAATTTGAACTTTCAGGACCAAGTCCTTTGGCTTCCCCAGGCTGTTCCCAGCTGGATTTGAGCTTCCAGCTATGCATGTGGGAATTGCTCCAAAGCAACCCCTTCCTTTTCTTTACCTTCCAGCTGATCTACAAGTATGGAAACTTCATGGTTGTTATTCCTCTTGATGTTCATTGTTGGGTAGTTGCGTAGGCAATGATTTCCTCCACATTCCCAACATTTCAGTGGTTGCTTCATCTTTACATGTTCAGTTTCCTTTGAGTCTTCTCACCTGGAACATTTCTTAATGGATTGTTTGGGTAAATGCCTCTTCATTGATCCACTGTCCTTTCCACTGCTGATTATTTTCATAATTCTTTTTACCTATCTTTGCAGACAAACAGAGTCGTACAAAACCTTGTGGTTCATCTCATTATGCTGCTTTTGTAGCTTGAGCATTTCTCCAAGATTTTCTTGGGTCTTGGAAATTGTTTGGAGAGGATTTTCAGCCAAATCAAATAGCTTTTGGTTTCTTTCCATGGTCAATGTGCACAGATGGCCACACTTTGCTTACTATCAACACTTGCTTGTATCAGCTGCAACCAAATGCTTCAATTTCACCTGTGAAATTCATCATTACAAATCTTGTTAGGCCAAGTATAACATAATATTGAAATCAATCAATTATTTGCCTAATTGACATGGAGAGCCCATGCTCTATTCATGAGACTTCCACACTTTTCATGCTTTCCCAACATACACATGAACTCATTCATGTTCATCCTTTCTCAGGGAATTAACTATTTCAACATTCACAATTTATTTCAAGCAAATAAACACAATCAACTTCCAGTCATAACATGCATTCAACAATTTTCTGTTTCTAAGATGCATCAGTCAAAAGGAAAGAGAAGAGTAAGAGTTTCCCCCTCTTAGTCTTGTTCCAATATGGAGCCACACGCTCACTATGGTTCTATGCTCCTTATCCTCTTTCACTTCAATGTGAATGCTTGACTTGCCCTTTCTTGTTTTGGCTATGACACTTAGTGTCTAAGGTCTGTCCAAGGCTTTCTCCATCAAGGAATCCCCTCCCCATGGTTTTTCCATAGAACCTTTGGATGCTAGGACCCACACATGTCCACTAGCACCATTCTTATCATTACTGCTCATACTGAGCTTCCTAGGACATCCACATGTCCAAATGTGTCCTTAGGATGCCTTCAAGGCTTCTTTGCTTCTTGCAATGACCAAGGTTTCCAACAAGGAAATAACAATGTATTAGCTTGGTTTTCATAACATTTGTTCATGAAATTTTCATTATCCAAAAATGAATGAAAATCAAATACTTATCTATATTGGGAAGTTCCTCGCTACTCCACAGGTTTCCTTCTCTACTTTACAAGCCTTGGATCACCTGTGGGGTGGATGTTTGGCCAACACACATGCTACTCCACAACATCAAGTAGTTAATTCCCAACCAGTTTATTCTCTGGATTTACCAATCATTGGTGGTGCCAAACCAGTCCCATGCCTGGTTTTCCCTCTCCATTGCCAAGCCAACACATTCATCTAGGTCATTGTTGGGCTTGGCCCAGATGGGGCAATTTTGAACAGGAAGAATTGTGAGAACTGTGAAGCTAAGCGCAGTAAAGCTTGAACAATTTTGGGATAAGTTTTGGTATGCTGCGAAGTTGCGTGCAACATAGTGTCAGAGGAGCTACGAGGTGGGTGCTACGAGGGGCGCTGCGAGGAGTACAGTGCCGCGATGTGCCACATCAAAGAATATCTAGCTAAGCACAGCATTGGCAGATGAAGGCAGTTATTTTGGTTAGGTCACAGAAGACCTATTTTTGGCAAAGATCGTCGATAACTACCAAGCAGTGGGTAGCTGCAGATCGGAGGTAGGTGACTGATCACAACAGATAGAAGACTACTACTACTCGAACCAGTCATCTAAGGCCGGAAAATAAGGAATAGATTGGCGGAAGCAACCTGTTCGCGCGCATATAACAGAAGATCCACTGTTAGATATCAGTAGTCTAGTTTTGGGAAAACTGCTCAGTTTTGTAAACCTAAGGGTTCTGCCTTCGTAAATGTAAAGACATGACCTACGGGTCTTGATATATATATAAGGAAATTTTGTAAAGGAAAAGGGGGAACTCTCATTTTGGTTAATGTTATTGGATATTATGAGATCTGTTAGAGAAAAGCATTGTAAAGGATTTGCAGCTGAGTGCACAGAGACCTAATCTTGAGAGAAAGAAAGAGGAACGTCTGCAGCTGAGTGCGCAGACGAAAGAACTGTTGTACCCTTTCCTAAATAATAAACAATAGTTCTTATGGACGTAGCTTCCCATCCGGGGGGGTGAACCACGTTAAACCATTGTGTTATGTGATTGTTGTGCATGATTATTATTAATTTGTTATTTAAATTACTTATAGTGCATACATAAGGTTGTTGTTATCTTATATGTGTTTATTTTTATCTATATTCTCCGCGGAAGGGATGAAATAAGATGATAATAGTTCATGTATGGACGAATGTTAGAAAGAAATCCCCCAACCCCACAGTTAATTATTAGGAGTGAATCGCGGTATCAAAGCACACAACACTGCGTATCTCACTCATCCGCATAGATCACAATGTTTATCAGTCTAAATAATGACGAATGCTTAAGGGCTATTGAATAATATTGAGTAGAAGTGATTAAGTCCCATCGACCCCACTGCGCCGCCTGTGGACGCAATAAGGGTGCAAATATCCTTGTTCCTGAAAATACTCGACGTGGAGTAAGAGACTCCGTGCAATCACTAAACACCGTTGCGTAGTCCGTCACCGCGTTGTGCATTAATCAGCTGAATCAATCGCATCACATGGTTGTGGAAACTTGCTTCTGCAACCGCCCCCTCAACTTCACCTCAGGTGAGACCTTAGGCTGCTTGCAGTCTATTGCTGAAAGGGCCGGTGAATAGGGGTTTTGTTGGTATCTTGTACCGCGAAGTACCTGGGTCTATATTAGAAAACCTCTAGAACAATACTACGACCAACAAATGGTTTCATTGCCGCACTAAGACCAGTGATGCGATAGTGTATTCAGAAAAGTAATGTCTGAAAGTTGGCATCCAGAACAGAAAGAGATCTGGGCTTGGTGCGATAAGATCGAAAGAGACTTCACAAAGAAAGAAAACAGACATCCACGTCTATCTGATGTACAGTAGTTGAATATATACTTGTGGAGAGACATCCACGAAATGTTTTGGGCGTCGTTTCCAAACGAGCTACACAAGTGGATATCGCGCCTAGCAGAAAGAAAGAATTGCTCCCAAGGTGGAGTACTTATAGACTATAGTCCGGAGCTTACTGAACAACTCAAAGCAATTGACAGCCCACTGTCGCAAGCAGTCGATTTCTGGGTTGATAGCATACTAGAAGGTTTTGTGACCGAGTTTGCTATAGATACGCCGAAATCATACAACCAAGCTGAAGCATACTTTTTCGAAGAATTCAGAGGTAACTTCTTGAAAAACCTCAGCCTATATATTAAAATGCTTTTAGCTGATAAAGGTGTTTTAAGAATGCAGCAATAATTCTAAATCTGACATGGTAGAGAACACATACATTGATTCCGACGAAGAAAACCATACTTTGAGAAGTGGAAAGAGATACAAGCCTACTAACGAAAAGAAACCCACACCATCTAGAAATCGAATAGATACCAAAATCCCATGTGATCTCAATAATACAAACACTCAGTTATCAGCCACAATCCACTGTATTATACCTCAGAATCAATCAATCCAAAACCCATTCGTTGTGAGCGTCGCGCAGCCCATTCCCCAGAATACTATCCCTAGCACGATCCAACAACATGTATCTACTTTTGTCACAGGGAATCAGTCTCAGAATAGTACAAAATCCGAAAGGAGAATGATAGATAACGATATAAAACTACCGATATTCAAAGGAACGGGTCAGGAAGACCTTGTGTTGATGTATATGTAACTTCGGAATGTATTTCATATATATTTATTGTACCCTTATAAGAGATGTGTTATTCCTCTATAAGGAAGTGTTGTCATGTGTATTGACAAGTGTCGCAAGTGTGTGTACTTGGCGACAGGAAGATCAAAACATTCAGATCCGACAATGGTGGAGAATTCACCTCAGGTGACTTCAAGAAGCTTTGCAGTGAATAAGGGATTAAGAGGGAGTTGACTGCTCCTTACAATCCACAACAGAATGGAGTTACAGAAAGGAAGAATAGAACAATCATGGAAGCATCAAGAGCAATGTTACATGACCAGGATCTACCAATGCATCTATGGGCAGAAGCAGCTAGAACAGATGTATATGTGCAAAACAGAACACCCCACAAGATATTGGACAACAAGACACCAGAAAAAGTCTTTTTTGGTAAG
Organism: Larix kaempferi; assembly: GCA_027924585.1. Taxonomy (NCBI): domain Eukaryota; kingdom Viridiplantae; phylum Streptophyta; class Pinopsida; order Pinales; family Pinaceae; genus Larix; species Larix kaempferi. The sequence continues at coordinate 7,987,109 of BSBM01000924.1, forward strand.
AAACCTGAAGTCAGCCATCTCAGAATATTTGGTTGTCCAGTATTCACTCATGTCCCAAAGGAAAAGAGGACCAAACTAGATCCTTCAGGAAAGAAGGGTATCTTTGTGGGTTACAGTGAAAGCTCGAAGGCTTACAGAATATACTTTCCAGGGTTCAAGAAGATTGATGTCAGCAGGGATGTGACATTTGATGAAAACTCAGCATTCATCAAATCAAGGAAGGCACCTATCGAAGTTTATGAAGAACCTAAGGAAACTATATTTCAAGAAACTACCATGACTGAAGCAATTCCAGAAGTTGTTCGTGAGTTTGAAGATCCGCAAGAACCTATAGATCCACCTCGTGAGGATAACTCTCACAAGAGGAAACCTGCATGGGCTAGAGAGCTCATTCAAGATGCAGAAAGATTTGGCATTCCAGAAGAAGAACACAGAGCAAAGAAGAGAACCAGATCAAATACCAGATATGTTGCTTTACTCTGTGACATTATGAACAAAGAACCTTCCAGTTATGAAGAAGCAGCGGAAAAGAAAGAATGGAAGGATGCCATGGTTGAGGAATACCAATCAATAATGAAAAATGATGTTTGGGATGTTGTCCCAAGACCTAAGGAGAAGTTTGTCGTGAATTCCAAATGGATCTACAAAATCAAGCATGCTGCAGATGGCAGTGTAGAGAAATACAAGGCAATATTCGTAGCTCGTGGGTTCTCTCAAAAAAGAGGGAATAGATTATGAAGAAAATTTTGCACCTGTAGCCAGGTATACTTCCATCAGAACAGTACTTGCCCTGGCTGCAGTAATGAAATGGAAAATACACCAGATGGATTTCAAGACTGCTTTCTTGAATGGTGTAGTTGAAGAGGAAGTATATGTGGAGCAGCCACTCGGTTTCGAAATACATGATAGAGAGTCATATGTGTGCAGATTGAACAAAGCCTTATATATCTTAAAGCAAGCTCCCAAAACTTGGTATGGTAGGATGGACATTTTCCTATCTAGTTTGGGCTTTACCAAGAGTAAAGCAGATTCCAACCTTTACTACAACGTTGAGGAAGGGAATCCTGTGATTCTACTCCTGTATGTGGATGACTTATTTGTAACAGGAGATGACAGATTGATTGCAGATACTAAGAGGAAGCTTGTTGCTGAGTTCGATATGAAAGATTTGGGAATGATGCATTATTTCCTAGGTATGGAGGTGTGGCAGAATGCAGGTGGGATCTTCCTTGGTCAAGGGAATTACACAATAGATATCCTGAAGAGATTCGGGACGATAGATTGCAAGGCCATGGCCACACCTATGGCATCGAATCTGAAGCTTGTATGTGATGCTTCATTTGAGCCGGTTGATGTCTCTATGTATCGTCAGATGATTGCGTCCTTGATGTACCTAACGAACACGAGACTAGATATTTGCTTTGCTATGAACACATTGAGCCAGTTGCTGACAGATCCGAGGAGTGTTCACCTGGTTGCTGTAAAGCATGTTCTGAGGTACTTGAAGGGTAAAGTGGATTATGGGCTCAAGTATGAAGCAAATCAAAAGTTTAAACTGCAGGGTTATGTTGATTCAGATTGGGCTGGCAATGTTGTAGATAGGAAGAGCACATTTGGGTGCTGCTTCAGTATGGGATCAGGTGTGATCTCTTGGTTTAGGAGGAAGCAGTCTTGTGTGGCACTGAGTACAGCTGAGGCAGAGTATGTTGCAGCCTGTTCAGCTAGTTGTGAGGCAATATGGCTACAGAAGCTACTGTCTGAGTTATTTGATCTCCCATTGGATGCTACTGGTATCTTATATGATAACCAGAGTTATGTGAAGCTGTCTAAGAACCCAGTGTTTCATGACAGGTCGAAACACATAGAGATCAAATATCACTATATCAAGGATATGGTGCAGAGAGGAGCTGTGAAGCTCCTGTATGTTGCGACGGACGAGGAGATTGCAGATGTGCTGACGAAGCCACTAGCCAGGGTGAAGTTTGAGTACTTCAGGGAGAGGCTTGGTGTTCTTCAGATCGAGGACACTTCGAGGAAGAAGTGATGGACACATTTGCTGAAGCCATTACAAACATGTTAGAAGGAGGATCCTTCACATGGCTGTGAATGTACGCGCTGGATGATGAGCATCAAGATGATGTTCTAGTTTCTGCTTTGTATGATCAGTTGGATCATTTATATGTATGTACGCATCATGTTGGATGTTGGATATGATCAGTTGGATCATTTATATGTATGTAGGCATCATGTTGGATGCTGGATATGATCGGTTGGATCATTTGTATGTATTTTGTATATGCATCATGTTGGATGCTTGGACCATGTATCTGTATATGTATCAGGTGGATACATTGTATGATCAGGTAGATCATGTATGTTGATATGTATCAGGTATGATCAGGTAGATCATGTATGTTAATGGATACATTGTGTGGATCATGTATCTATGTATCAGGCGGATACACTGTGTATGATGATATGTATCAGGTAGATACTTGGTGTGCATCAGGTGGATTCATTGTATGATCAGGGTGATCGTGGATGACGAGCTTCTCCAGATGACATGCAGCAGGATGTTGCAGTGATGATGATCAGGATGATCATGTGTACATCAAGATGATGTATGGTGAGTATCATATGATACTTTGTGGCTGTGGATCAGGTTGTGTAGATGAGCATGTCTGGGAGATCCTATAGGTCGGAGTTGCGTACCCATAACATCCTGGGATTTGCTTTTGAGACATTGCTCTGGGAGGACATGTAATTTGTGCCCTGGGAGATCTTCAGGTCGGAGTTGTTTACCTGTAACATCCTGAGATGCTCTTGCGAGGTTTTGTCCTATGGCATGTAATTTGCTCCTGAGAGATCTGGACAGGATGAAAAAGGCCTCATATGCTTCAGCTAGGTTTTGCCATGACCACATGTAATTTGCTCCTGGGAGATCTGGACAGGATGAAAAAGGCCTCAAATGCTTCAGCCAGGTTTTGTGGTGGACCACATGTAATTTGCTCCTGGGAGATCTAGACAGGATGAAAAAGGCCTCAGATGCTTCAGCCAGGTTTTGTGGTGAGATCACATGTAATGTGCTCCTGGGAGATCTGACAGGTAGAGTTGTGTGCTCGTAACAGCCTGGGATGCTTCAGCCAGGTTTTGTGATGGGTCACATGTAATGTGCTCCTGGGAGATCCGACAGGTAGAGCTGTGTGCTCGTAATAGCCTGGGATGCTGCAGCCAAGTTTTGTGACGCACGTAATAAGTCCTGAGGATTCCATAGTATGGCCAGTGATGATGAAGACCTACAGGTGGTGGGCCTACATCCAGTATGAAAAAGGACTGTCTCTGTAGAACTTCCTATGACGAGTAGAGTCAGAGATTGGTTGAGATAGCAGCAGTAGTGACGATGATGATGTCGATGCATCGATGACGATGATCCCGAGAAGAAGACTTGTCTAGCAGAACTGTGTCGAGAAATACCTTCCTAGTTAAGAGGAAGTGTTGATGTATATGTAACTTCCTAATGTATTTCATCTATTTATTTCATATATATTTATTGTACCCTTATAAGAGATGTGTTATTCCTCTATAAGGAAGTGTCATCATGTGTATTGACAAGTGTCGCAAGTGTGTGTACTTGGCGACGGGTTATTAGACCATGATGTGTGGGGTCGGCCCTGAAATATATATTATATTGTGGATGTACCTAGCTAGACAAGTGGGCCCCATAGTGTAATTGGGCAAACAGGTTAGTATAAATAGAGATCGGGAGATCTCTATTTTGATCACTCGAAAACTCACTTTTCTCTCACTCAGAAAGTGGCACACTAGTGAGGAGGAGGATCATCTACTACTAGGAGACTATCTTAGTGTATTTTGGTTGTACTTTGGTTGAGCCATTGCTCTCTCTATCTCTGAGGAAGTTGTAAGGTTTTTCACCTTAGGGTTTTCCCCACGCAAACTCTGTGTCTCTTGTCTCTCATGCTTTTGATTCTTGTGATGCTTGTCATGCTTATTGTGATTGTTATGCATTGATATACTGTATATGTTATTCTCTCAATAAAGATCCAAGAGTATTGTGAATTAATGCTCAAAATTTAACATGGTATCAAAGCTAACCTGAGAAGAAGACATTTTGCAGTGACGAAAACTTGAGTTTCTTGTTTATTGGGTTTCTCTCCACAGTTTTTGGGAAAGCAGTATAGTAGATTGACTCTACTCATCAAGGAGAATCTATCTGTCCAATCAGAATTCAATTCTGAGCATTTTCAGATTTGGCCCTAAAAATTAGGGTTTCCACAAAAATAGGAATTTTTGAAATCTGAAGACATAGCTCGAAGCGCCTTGCAAAAATCGAAGTTTAGAGCTTTGGATCGATATTTTTGGCTGGGTAGATCTCCGGAAAACTCAAACCCTTATTCAGGGCTCTCCTTAGTGAACCCGGGAGGACAAAAAGACAAATCTGAAGGGTAAAGCTTTTCTGATCTCAAATTTTGAATACACCAGGATGATCAGCTCATCAAGGCGCATCTTTCTATCCTTTCAAAAAGTTGAAATTCACATTTTGAATTTTTAGGGTTTTTTCGACAAACCCTAATCCGAGACCAGATCCAGTTTTCAACATTTCAAGTGGTAAGACCTAAATCTTTTATATTTCCATTTGAAGTACTCTTTAAGATGTCTCACCACACCAAGCTTGAGGATAAGCTTGAAGGGGTTGATAACTTCCGAGCTTGGAAGTATAGGATTGGGTTAATCCTGGAAGAGAATGAGTTGGACTCATATATAAAAGAAAACATCCCTATCCCAGAGGATGAAGAGGCTAAAGTATTGCATAAGAAGAACTTGGTCAAGGCAAAGAGAATCATTACTGATTCTATCAAAGACCATCTCATACCCCATGTGTCTTCTCTAAAGACACCCAAGGAGATGTTTGACTCTTTGACCAAGCTATTTGAAGGGAAGAACATAAATCAGAAGATGACCCTGCAGAACCAATTAAAAGGAGTAAAGTTTCAGAATGGAGAAACCATTCAATCTTATTTTTCAAGGGTCTCCCAGATCAAGGAACAACTAGAAGCAGTGGATGAAATGGTGGAGAATGGTGAAGTTGTCATGACCACTCTGAATGGCCTACCTAGGTCATGGGACTCCTTCATTCAAGGAATCTGTGCAAGAAAGAAGTTGATTTCCTTCAGCAGACTACAGGAAGAATGCTCACAAGAATAATCAAGGCTTGTGGCACAAGAAGAAAAGATGGGGATTGAAGATCAAGCTCTCACACCTCACACCAAGAAAGGGAAGTCTAAAAGAGAGCCATCTCACTCCAAGAAATCTTCACATCACTTCAAAGAAAGAAGAATATGCTTCACCTGTAATGAAAAAGGACATATTGCCATAAATTGTCCCAAGAACAAGAAGGACAACAACAACTTCAACAAGAAGAAGAAGGGCAACAAAAGAAGGTTTCATGCTCATGCTGCCGAGGATGATGAACCACCCAAGAAGAAGGCTAGGGCAGAAAGTGATGATAGTAATGATGACTCATCAAGTGAAGAAGAGTATGTTCTGATATCTGCTCTCACATGTACTATCTCCCATGGTTTTAATGATTGGTTAATTGACAGTGGGGCTTCCAAACACATGACTGGGTTTAAGAAATATTTTGTGAACCTATCTGAACATGAATCACCCCATAAGGTGAAACTTGGGGATGATTATCAATACCCAATCAAAAGAAGTGGTGAAGCCTCCTACAACCTAGATTCTAGAAAATCTTTGAAAATGAAAGAAGTCCTTTATGTACCTAGGCTCAAGAAGAACTAACTCTCCATCTCTGCATTGGATGCGAAAGTTATGAGGGTTGCATTTGTGGATGGCCAAGTCCTAATGTGGCCAAAGGGAAAGACCATAGATGATGCAATAATGATTGGAGAGCAAGAGGGAGGTTTGTATAAATTGAAGGGACAACCTGAACATGCCATGGTGCATGAATCCATGGAACCAAGTGAACTTTGGCATAGAAGACTTGCTCATATGCACTATAGGGCACTTCCAATTGCAAGCAAGGCTGTAGAGGGTCTTCCTGAAATCAAGACCGAACATGAAGGTGTTTGCAAAGGATGTGCAAAAGGTAAGTACATTAAGAAGGCTTTCCCAAGCAGTGAAAGCAAGGCAAAGGATATCTTGGAAATCATCCACTCAAATGTATGTGGTCCTATGTCATCCAGTTCTCTAAGTGGGTATGTTTACTATGTCTCATTTATTGATAACTTCTCTAGGAAGACTTGGGTATACTTCTTGAAGAACAAAGATGAGGTGTTTGATAAGTTCAAGGAATTCAAAACCTTGATGGAGAATCAAACTGACAAGAAGATCAAAACATTCAGATCCGACAATGGTGGAGAATTCACCTCAGGTGACTTCAAGAAGCTTTGCAGTGATTCAGGGATTAAGAGGGAGTTGACTGCTCCTTACAATACACAACAGAATGGAGTTGCATAAAGGAAGAACATAACAATCATGGAAGCAGCAAGATCAATGCTACATGACCAGGATCTACCTATGCATCTATGGGAAAAAGCAGCTAGAACATCTGTATATGTGCAAAACAGAACACCCCACAAGATATTGGACAACAAGACACCAGAATAAGTCTTTTCAGGTAAGAAACCTGAAGTCATCCATCTCAGAATATTTGGTTGTCCAATATTCACTCATGTCCCAAAGGAAAAGAGGACCAAACTAGATCCTTCAGGAAAGAAGGGTATCTTTGTGGGTTACAGTGAAAGCTCGAAGGCTTACAGAATATACTTTCCAGGGTTCAAGAAGATTGATGTCAGCAGGAATGTGACATGAAAACTCAGCATCATCAAATCAAGGAAGGCACCTATCGAAGTTTATGAAGAACCTAAGGAAACTAGATTTCAAGACACTACCATGACTGAAGCAATTCCAGAAGTTGTTCATGAGTTTGAAGATCCGCAAGAACCTGTAGATCCACCTTGTGAGGATATCTCTCACAAGAGGAAACTTGCATGGGCTAGAGTGCTCATTCAAGATGCAGAAATATTTGGCATTCTAGAAGAAGAACACAGAGCAAAGAAGAGAACCAGATCACATACCAGCTATGTTGCTTTACTCTGTGACATTATGAACAAAGAACCTTCCAGTTATGAAGAAGCAACGGAAAAGAAAGAATGGAAGAATGCCATGGTTGAGGAATACCAATCAATAATGAAAAATGATGTTTGGGATGTTGTCCCAAGACCTAAGGATAAGTCTGTCGTGACTTCCAAATGGATCTACAAAATCAAGAATGTTGTAGATGGCAGTGTAGAGAAATACAAGGCAAGATTCATAGCTCGTGGCTTCTCTCAGAAAGAGGGAATAGATTATGAAGAAACTTTTGCACTTGTAGCCAGGTATACTTCCATCAGAATAGTACTTGCCCTGGCTGCAGTAATGAAATGGAAAATACACCAGGTGGATGTCAAGACTGCTTTCTTGAATGGTGTAGTTGAAGAGGAAGTATATGTGGAGCAGCCACTCGGTTTCGAAATACATGACAGAGAGTCTTATGCGTGCAGATTGAAGAAAGCCTTGTATGGCTTAAAGCAAGCTCCCAGAACTTGGTATGGTAGGATGGACAGTTTCCTATCTAGTTTGGGCTTTACCAAGAGTAAAGCGGATTCCAACCTTTACTACAAGGTTGATGAAGGGAATCCTGCGATTCTACTCCTGTATGTGGATGACTTATTTGTAACAGGAGATGACAGATTGATTGCAGATACTAAGAGGAAGCTTGCTGCTGAGTTCGATATGAAAGATTTGGGAATGATGCATTATTTCCTAGGTATGGAGGTGTGGCAGAATGCAAGTGGGATCTTCCTTGGTCAAGGGAAGTACACAGTAGATATCCTAAAGAGATTCGGGATGATGGATTGCAAGGCCATGGCCACAGCTATGGCATCGAATCTGAAGCTTGTATGTGATGCTTCATCTGAGCCGGTTGATGTCTCTATGTATCATCAGATGATTGGGTCCTTGATGTACTTGATGAAAACGAGACTAGATATTTGCTTTGTTGTGAACAGATTGAGCCAATTCCTGATAGATCCGAGGAGTGTTCACCTGGTTGTTGTAAAGCATGTTCTGAGGTACCTGAAGGGTACAGTGGATTATGGGCTCAAGTATGAAGCGAATCAAAAGTTTAACCTGTAGGGTTATGTTGATTCAGATTGGGCTGGCAGTGCTGCAGATATGAAAAGTACATCTGGGTGCTGCTTCAGTATGGGATTAGGTGTGATCTCTTGGTTTAGCAGGAAGTAGTCTTGCGTAGCACTGAGTATAGCTGAGGTAGAGTATGTTGCAGCCTATTCAGCTAGTTGTGAGGCAGTATGGCTACGAAAGCTACTGTCTGAGTTATTTGATCTCCCATTGGATGCTACTGGTATCTTCTGCGATAACCAGAGTTGTGTGAAGTTGTCTGAGAACCCAGTGTTTCATGACAGGATGAAACATATAGAGATCAAATATCACTATATCAGGGATATGGTGCAGAGAGGAGTTGTGAAGCTCCTGTATGTTGCGACGGATGAGCATATTGCAGATGTGCTGACGAAGCCACTAGCCAGGGTGAAGTTCGAGTACTTCAGGAGAGGCTTGGTGTTCTTCGGATCGAGGACACTTCGAGGAAGAAGTGATGGACACATTTGCTGAAGCCATTCCAAGCATGTTGGAAGGAGGATCCTTCACATGGCTGTGGATGTAAGCGCTGGATGATGAGCATTAGGATGATGTTCTAGTTTCTGCTTTGTATGATCAGTTGGATCATTTATATGTATGTACGCATCATGTTGGATGCTGGATATGATCAGTTGGATCATTTATATGTATGTACGCATCATGTTGGATGCTGGATATGATTGGTTGGATCATTTGTATGTATTTTGTAGATGCATCATGTTGGATGCTTGGACCATGTATCTGTATATGTATCAGGTGGATACATTGTATGATCAGGTAGATCATGTATGTTGATATGTATCAGGTATGATCAGGTAGATCATGTATGTTAATGGATACATTGTGTGGATCATGTCTCTATGTATCAAGTGGATACACTGTGTATGATGATATGTATCAGGTAGATACTTGGTGTGCATCAGGTGGATGCATTGTATGATTAGGGTGATTGTGGATGACAAGCTTCTCCAGATGACATGCAGCAGGATGTTGCAGTGATGATGATCAGGATGATCATGTGTACATCAAGATGATGTATGGTGAGTATCAAATGATACTTTGTGGCCGTGGATCAGGTTGTGTAGATGAGCATGTCTGGGAGATCCTATAGGTCGGAGTTGCGTACCCATAACAGCCTGGGATGCTCTTTCGAGACATTGCTCTAGGAGGACATGTAATTTGTGCCATGGGAGATATTTAGGTCGGAGTTGTGTACCCGTAACATCCTGAGATGCTCTTTCGAGGTTTTGTCCTATGGCATGTAATTTGCTCCTGGGAGATCTGGACAGGATGAAAAAGGCCTCAGATGCTTCAGCCAGGTTTTGCCATGACCACATGTAATTTGCTCCTGGGAGATCTGGACAGGATGAAAAAGGCCTCAGATGCTTCAGCCAGGTTTTGTGGTGGACCACATGTAATTTGCTCTTGGGAGATCTGGACAGGATGAAAAAGGCCTCAGATGCTTCAGCCAGGTTTTGTGGTGGACCACATGTAATTTGCTCCTGGGAGATCTGGACAGGATGAAAAAGGCCTCAGATGCTTCAGCCAGGTTTTGTGGTGAGATCACATGTAATGTGCTCCTGGGAGATCCGACAGGTAGAGTTGTGTGCTCGTAACAGCCTGGGATGCTTTGGCCAGGTTTTGTGATGGGTCACATGTAATGTGCTCCTCGTAGATTTGACAGGTAGAGCTGTGTGCTCGTAATAGCCTGGGATGCTGCAGCCAGGTTTTGTGACGCACGTAATAAGCCCTGAGGATTCCATAGTATGGCCAGTGATGATGAAGACCTGCAGGTGGTGGGCCTACATCCAATATGAAAAAGGACTGGCTTTGTAGAACCTCCTATGATGAGTAGAGTCAGAGATTGGTTGAGATAGCAGCAGCAGTGATGATGATGATGACGATGATCCCGAGAAGAAGACTTGTCTAGCAGAACTATGTCGAGAAATGCCTTCCTAGTTAAGAGGGTGTGGTTATGTATATGTAACTTTGGAATGTATTTCATCTATGTATTTCATATATATTTATTGTACCCTTATAAGAGATGTGTTATTCCTCTATAAGGAAGTATTGTCATGTGTATTGACAAGTGTTGCAAGTGTGTGTACTTGGCGATGGGTTATTAGACCACCATGTGTGGGGTCGGCCCTGAAATATATATTATATTGTGGATGTACCTATCTAGACAAGTCGGCCCCATAGTGTAACTAGGAAAACAGGTTAGTATAAATAGAGATCGGGAGATCTCTATTTTCATCACTCGAAAACTCACACTTCTCTTACTCAGAAAGTGGCGCACTAGTGAGGAGGAGGATCATCTGCTACTAGGAGACTATCTCAGTGTATTTTGGTTGTACTTTGGTTAAGCCATTGCTCTCTCTATCTCTGAGGAAGTTGTGGGGTTTTTCACCTTAGGGTTTTCCCCATAGAAACACTGTGTCTCTTATCTCTCATGGTTTTGATTCTTGTGATGCTTGTCATGCTTATTGTGATTGTTATGCATTGATATACTGTATATGTTATTCTCTCAGTAAAGATCCAAGAGTATTGTGAATTAATGCTCAAAGTTTAACACCTTGATCAGCACTGGTTTCTATGCGAAGCCATGTGGAGTGTTAAGCAAGTGACAGTTGATGCTATCAAGAGAGCGCAGCTCATAACTACTTTCAGAGACAGAACACTACATTGGTTTATGAAGTGTTCTCAAGCACAGCCAAGAACCTTAGAAGAGATCAAAACCGCGATTGCAGCAGAGTTTAAGAAACCCAAATCAGAATCACAATGCATCACAGAGTTAAAAGAAATCAAGCAGAAACCTACTGAATCGGTCTGGGAATTCGACCAAAAATTCAAAACATTGTTGGACCAAGTGAGCTTTATTATAGCTCCGCAACAGCATCAAGAATGGTTCATTGTTGCGCTGTTGCCCCACACCAGACAACCACTAATGCAATAGAAGGTTGTATATCAAGCTAAGGCCTTGGAGATCGCAATGAAGTTGGAAGCTTCACCAATTGGAGAAAGTAGTTCTGGGATGATACAGATCCAAAACCAATTGGCTACCTTGACATTAGAATTACAAGGTATGAAGAATGGAAAAGAGAAGAGACATGAACAACAACATGAATTTTGGTGCATAGGATGCAAAGGAAGGGCCACACCAGAGAACATTGCCCCTTATTTCAAGAATACCTTAACAGTGGCGCACCAAACCCAATAAACATGAATCACAACCAGGCACCGTGGTGTGAAATTTGTAGAAGCAGAGGACACAGACCTGAGGACTGCTACCTGATACAAAAATATGTAAAGACACCTAAAAACTTATACTGCAATTTCTGTAAGTCAGTCGGACATGATGAGTCCAACTGTCGCGCTTATGAACTGATGAATGAAAGAAAGCGAGATACGGAAGCAATGCAAGGTGCTGGAATGTACCGCATTCAAGTGGAAAGTCAGCCAAAGCAAGACAACGCCCACTATGATCAAGGAAGATATAGAGGCCGCGGTGGTGGATATCGCGAGAGAGGAAGAAATACTGGGAAAAATCAAGGAAGAGGACGAGGCCAGGTCATATGCTATAACTGTGGTCAGCCAGGTTATGTATCAAGAGAATGTACTAATCCATGCACCACATGCAACTACTGTAAATAATTTGAACATGTCATTGAAGACTGCCCCGTGCTTGAGGTAGAAATGTAGAAGAGAAGAAGAATAGAAGCATCGAACCCTAACATCCAGTTAATTGCATCAGAGAACAGACCTATAGGTCAGAGCGTTAATACAGTAACGTGAAGTGGCACGGATACAGGAAAAGACAACACCGCAGAAGCCTCGACTTCTGGAACAACTGATCCTAAGAAGAACCCTGGAGAAATAGTAGGAATTAGAAAAGCTCCTGAGAAATCCCCTCCATTGAACTTACAGAAAAATAAGGAAATATTTAAAGAAGCGCGGGACATGTTTAAACAACAACCACCTACTTCACCAAGCATCCCGCTGCGAAGTGAAGCACCGCGAATAGAAGATATGCCACTGGCATACGATCAGACACGCACTGCACCAAATACATCTATTTTATTTGCGCAGTTTCTACAAATCTACATCAAGTTATTAAAAAATAAGGACACTCTTATGGAATTTGAAAAACTGATAAATCAGTACGAATCATGTAGTAAGAAAGGAATAGCACATGGAACATTACATAACATTAGAAGTCCCAAAAGAACCGGCAGAGAAATGCGGTTAACTGCACAGATAGGAGACTATGAGATGGACGAGATCATTCTTGATCTCGGATCTGAAGTAAACGTCTTAACCAAATAGACATGGCAGACGATGGGAAAACCAAAGTTACAGTGGTCACCTATACAGTTAAGAATGGCTAATCAAGGTATAATTATACCGCTGGGAAGGTTAACCAATACCATTTTCGACATTGATGGAGTGCGAAGTTATGCAGACTTTGAAGTAATTGAAATTGTAGATGATAGCAATCCTTATCCAGCACTGCTGGGCATCAATTGGGCAATGAGGAACTCCACTGTCATCAATTTGAAAACAATGAAAATGATATTTGAAGGCAATGACATAAGAGTCGTCGCACCATTGGATCTTTCACAAGGGGAGCGATATGTTGAACATATTCAAGAAGAGTACAGAACTCAAGACCTTGACCGTATCTATCAAATGACAACAAATGCTGTGGATTATATTGATCCTACTGCGGATGGAACGCTCAGCTAGCATTGTGATAGTTCTTGCATCTCAGACTCAGATGCAAGATTAGAAAACTGGCAACACAGAATGCATGAAGTATCTGCCAGGAGATGCGCGACAATTACAAAGTCACTCCGCTGGATTGGAAAGCAGGTAAGTCCAATCCCCACTTATGATGGTACAGCTAACGTTTATTCATTTATCAAAGAATACACTGCAGCAGTGGTAGATGAACATCGCATCTCAGCATTAGACATGGCACTCAGAAAAACACCTGCCAGATGGTGGGCTACACACAAAAAGACAATGACAACTTGGGACCAGTGCAGAATAAAACTACAAATTAGATTTGCTAATAAGTTCACACTACCATTTGAGAAATATAATGGTCAGATTGATCCAGGAGATCATATCACAGCATGTGTACAAGCTTGGAAGGAAAGAATGCAGACATAATGGGTACATCTCTTTGTGCATACATTGCAGGAGCCTATTCCAAAAAACTGGTACCTACAGGAGGAGATGCGCACAAGAACCACGGATTGGTCCGTCCTTACTGCGACCTTCCAGAAGGATTTTTGTTTTCAAGATGACCATCCGACTATACATGACGCACTGCAACTGATCAAGTGAAATATATTTATCCCACATCGCAAAGAAGAAAATATAACACTAGAAGAGTTTTTTGACACAAGCAATGTACTTGCGAGTCTCCAACCAGATTGGACAGAACAAGCAGAACAAGTGATGGGTTGTTATAACTTAGCTGAAAAAGATGAAGATAAGGAAGACAACGATGAGGAGGATCCACGCAATATAAAAATCCCTTAATCTGAAGGAGTACGCAAGGTAGAAGGTCCTGCATTAGAGATTCCTGATATGAGTGGACCGGTCAAGACAAAGAAAGTGAACATTGGTACTAGTGAAGAGCTGAAGTTCACAGCAATAGGAGACTACAGGGATGATAATACAATTGCGGAGATAGCAGCTATATTACAGGAATATCAGGAAGTATTCCTGACAAAGTTCACAGAGATGAAAGGTATTTTAGGAGACTTAGGAGTGATGAGAATTCCTCTTAAGCCCAGAGCGAAACCTATTAAACAAAGGCCATATAGACTAAATCCACTCTACAAAGAACGAGTTAAGGCAAAACTCGATAAGATGCTCGACGCAAGAATTATTGAACCGATTGAAGAATCTGAATGGATAAGCCCAATGGTCATCCAAGACAAGAAAACAAAGGGTGAGATTAGAATATGTGTTGACCTCAGAAAGTTGAATGATGCTTCTATGCATGATCCATTTCCTAGACCTTTTACAGATGAAGTTCTTGATAACGTTGGAGGGAATGAAGCATACTCTTTTATTGATGGATTTTCTGGATACCATCAGATAAAAATTGATCCAGACGATAGGCACAAAACCACTTTTGCAACAGAATGGGGGTCATTCCAGTATACAGTAATGCCTTTTGGTTTGAAGAATGCTCCAGCTATATTTTCAAGAGTGGTGATCGCAGCATTTAAAGATTTCATCCACAAATTTTTAGAAGTTTACTTTGATGATTGGACCATTTCTAGGTTACTGAAGAACCATGCCGCGAACCTCAGAATGATGCTCGAAAAATGTAGACAGCATTAGATTTCATTGAATTTAAAGAAATGTATCTTCTGTGTTCCCTATGGGATTATACTGGGAAATATTGTGTATAAGCTAGGGTTGATGGTTGATCTGGCGAAGATCGCAGTTATTGTAAACTTTCCTACACCAAATTCAGTTAAACAATTGTGCACTACACTAGGGCATACCGGATACTACAAGAAATTCATAAAGGGGTATGCACAGATAACCGAAACAATGGAGAAGCTTTTGAAAAAGGATGCACCATTCATTTGGAATGAGAACTGCGAGAAAGGATTCGACACATTAAAAGAAAAAATGGTCACCGCGCCGATCCTAGTTTTTCCAGACTGGGAAAATCCATTTCACGAACATGTTGATGCTTCATGTATAGCATTGGGTATCGTTCTTGCGCAGCCAGGAGAAGGAGAAATTGATCATCCCATTGCATTTTCGAGTAGAAAGCTGTCATCTGCTGAGAAGAACTATACCACTACTGAAAGGGAAGGACTTGCAATGGTATATGCACTACAAAAATTTAGACACTATTTGCTTGGTGCGCACTTTTCAATGTTTACTAACCATTCTGCATTAAAATACCTGGTCAATAAACCAGTGTTAGGGGGACGAATATGCAGATGGCTCTTACTCTTCCAAGAGTATGATTTGAAATAATAGTTAAACCAGGTAGATTAAATTTAGGCCCTGATCATCTATCAAGGATCGAGTCAGGAGAGGAACCAATGAATCTAGAAGACAATCTGCCTGATGCGCAACTGTTTTCTATACAGATTGTCGATGATTATTATCAGGATATCATTGACTTTCTAACTACCGGATTCGCACCTACTGAATTTACTACACAGCAAAAGAAGCAGCTGGTAGTACGAGCCGCAAACTTCACCATTATTATAGGACAACTCTATAAGTTAGTACCTGATGAAGTGCTGCAAAGATGTGTATTAGAACACAAGAAGCCACTTATATTAGCTGATGCACATTCAGGAGTCGTAGGAGGTCATTATGCAGGAAGGGCTACTGTGCAGAAGATATTGCGTGCAGGGCTATGGTGGCCTACAATCCATAAGGACTCCAAAGAACATTGCAAGCACTGCGATGTTTGTCAGAGGACAGGGAAACCGTCAAGAAGAGATGAAATGCCGTTGAACCCTCAGCTGACCTTACAGGCATTCAAGAAATGGGCAATTGATTTTGTAGGACCTATTAACCCACTGGGAAAAAGAACTGGTGTGAGGTACATTATTACAGCAACTGACTACCTCACTAGATGGGTAGAAGCAAAACCATTCAAGGACTGTAGCGCATCTACAGCCGTACAATTTATTTTTGAGAATATCCTTACACGATTTGGATGCCCAAAAATTTTGATGAGTGATCAGGGTACTCATTTTCTGAACAAAACTATTGAAGCTTTGATTGAAGAATTCCACATCCATCATCAATGCAGTACGCGTTATCACCCACAAGCGAATGGTACCGTTGAAGCATTTAATAAGGTACTTGAGAATGTGCTAACCAAGGTATGCAATGTAAACCGCGATAACTGGGACCTACGCATTCCATCCGTATTATGGGCATACAGAACGACATGCAAGAAATTAACTGGACATACACTTTCAGATTGGCTTACGAACAAGAATCAATAATGCCAATGGAGTACATTATACCCATCTTAAGAATGGCTGCATTTATAGGGATGGCAGATCACATAGCACTAGAAGAAAGGTTGTCACACTTGGTTGGGTTGGAAGAAGAGTGCTTCATCGCGGGATTCCACCAGTAAGTGTAGAAAGAATGATAAAAAGCATGGCACGACCGCCACATCAAGAATAAGTCTTTTTAGGTAGGTGATCTAGTCCTACTGTATGATAGTAAATTCATGAAGTTTCTGGGAAAATTTAAAATGCATTGGCTTGGACCATATACTGTAATAGATGTTACTAACGGTGGCGCACTCCAGTTAGCCACTTTAGCTGGTGATACATTATCCAATCTGATAAATGGGAGTAGGCTAAAGCTTTACCGCGATAGTCCTGCTTCGCAGCATCCATAATGATCAAAAGAAGAAAAAGTTTCTAGGTGCCAAGTATGGTCGGAAGTGGGCACTAGAAACTGTGAAAAAGTCTGTACATAGACTGGTAGAGATAGATTTATACAGCGCACCGCATTAAAAAAAAACAAAATTAAAATTAAAAAATAAAAAATAAAAGAAATTATATGCCGCGAAATCACTGCGCAGAACCAACGATGACCTACCACATAGTTCGACGCAAGAATCCAGAAAATAGCCGTTACAAGTGTCGGTTGGGAATTTAGCCGTTATACAGTACTTTCCTACCGACCGCTCGATCATTTAAATCATAGATAGCCGTTCT
This sequence comes from Larix kaempferi, assembly GCA_027924585.1. NCBI lineage: Eukaryota > Viridiplantae > Streptophyta > Pinopsida > Pinales > Pinaceae > Larix > Larix kaempferi. The sequence continues at coordinate 8,004,088 of BSBM01000924.1, forward strand.
AATCACAATTCTGAAAGACAAGACAACAAAAGCAACAGGATTTGGCCAACGGATACCACCATTAAATGCATATCTAGCCATTCAAGGGCACGGAGGAGGGTTCACCGCACTTATAAATAACACAGCTTATCATCTCGCGAGCGTATCAAACACTTAGAATTTTCTGCAAATACTTCTGTCTAAGATAGTTTCCATAATACGTCTACAACCGTTGAAACTGTTTGCATGCCTAAGAGATTTTTGTTTGAAGAAGAGTTGACGGTTGAAGATACTGTAAGGTTGTTCCAACACGGAGGAATTGACGAATTAATGAGAACCCCAAACAAGAAAATCGTTAAAGAATCAGAACATAATCCAAGGAGATCACCAAGGCATGGCCCCTCAATGCAAGACAAAGGGAAAAATCCAGCAGCGCCCAGATCAAAACTACCACAGACAAGTTCGGTAGGGCCCAAAAAGCCCCTTGTTGATAAAGAGATACCGTTAACTATGACTCCAGACTACATTTCGCCGCGTGCAGTGGATGCGCCGGCCATTAGACTGATGAAGAGCCCAAAGTATGAGATACCACTCTCACCAATATCAAAGCATGTTGAGGTGGACAAAAATCTGTTAGGAAAGATTCCAGATTGCAAATGGGAGGATTATGATCTGCTAGCAATGTAGAAGGAGAAGCCATCCGAACCAAAGTTCCCACAGTTCCAGCCCGACAAAAACATGTGCTGGAAGAAGAATGCGAAGGGTGACCTAACCTTGGTCACCGAGAGCTAGTTGTCAGGAGTAGCCAAGTCGGGGCTGCTCAACCTGCTAAAGCTTCCACATTTTGATAGATCACCGGAGCTCAACGCGGTGGTGCGAACTCTTATGGCTCGAATCCACCAGGGATATTTATGGCTAGACCAGAATATTGACCTAACAATTGACTTAATCCACCGTATAACTGGATTAAGCAAAAGGGGAGAAGACCCAAGGAAGTTATTCCAGGGAAAGACAAAGGATAAAGAGGTAGCACCATTAATGAAGAAAACACAATCTATGGTTAAAGGGAAGCGAGGCTTCCAGACGGATGACATAAAGGATGATGCAATAAGGTTTGTCACGCAGCTGTTAGTGGGAAAAATCTTAAGGAAGTGCAGACCATTAGAAGTCAATGCAGGCGCAGTACTACTTGGCACTGCAGATGCTGAGGGACAAGAATTCAATTGGTCCCAATTTCTATTGAATGAATTCCTTGAAGAACTAAATGATACAAAAATCAATGGTGGATATTTTCATTTCACCTAGCTAATCATATTGATCGGCTTCCTGGGGTGGAGGGAACCGAAGCACTATGTCGGAGTGGTCACAAACACTTCAGACTGCAGAGGTGCTCGATTTCAGAATCTATGGGCGAGCCTAAATCCAAAAAGACAGCACGAGACAACACTGGTGTTTTACACATATTACGACCAGCTACGCGGGGCCATCATGATTACACCTCGCATACCAAAGCAAGTGACAAGCAAATATATCCGCATTATAAATTTTTATGTTGCGATGAAATGCATCTCCATTTCACCCAAAGCGTAGAAGAAGAATGCTGATTGGTACCCAGGAAACTACCATTTGTACGAGGAAGATATTGAGAACTTAATGAAAGAATCGCCCGCTGAATTCCGAGTTGAGGTCATGGATATCGAAAGTGATTCTGGAGAGGATAACCCTATCCCATGTCCCATTGTAGAAGATAAAGAGTCAGGAAAAAGGAAGGATGTTGGAAGTCCTTCGGGGCACAATGAAAAAAGGAAGAAGCAGAAAGCAAACAAAGACCAATTAGAACACAGTGCTTCGCGAAGATGATTATTTAATGATTGCTGTGAGGGTAACTGAACAATGCCGTGAGGGTAACTGAACAAATGGAGGAGCTTTCAACAGACAAAGAAAAGAAGTAAAAGGAAATTCAAGACAGCTTAAAGCAGAACCTAACTACACTACAAGGGATATCCCAAAAATTTGATGAAGTCAGCAAAAGATTGCCATTGCACCATGAGTCAGTAGCTGGAAAAGGGTCTGCGGGGACTTCGCAGCAGCAAATAATGGTTCCTGCGAGGTCCCGTATTGTCCATTTGCAGCCACTATCTATCAAGTTGTCATTACAAGATCAAGCAATGCTAGATACAAAGAATGTAGAGCACGTGGAGCTTGACCTTGCAACCATACCATTGTCAGGACTCCATTACTTACAAATGCAAATAGGTGAAGAAATGCATGACAGAACCATAGAAGCGCTGAAAGGACAGGCAGAGTTACAAAGGAAACTCGAGGAAGAGAGCTCATGGAATACTATGCAATTACAAGATGAAACATATCGTCGACTGATATTGGAGAACACGATCATTACCATTGCAGGTAATATAAATGAGTTTGAAATTCAAACAGAACCAGCAGATACCATCGTCAAGATTGGATATTTGGTCAATAGCCTAAGGACTGAGAAGGAAGACATGGAGATTCTCCATGAATCTGAAATTGCTGCCCTGAAAGCGCAAATCAATCCACAGACTCCACCAGATGAACAGCAGTTGAGACAAGGAGTAGTGAAGACCGCGACACAAAATATTGCTATCAAAGTCACTAAGTGCCAGAGTCTACTGGAAGCAGCACTGAAGGCATTTAGTACCCTTGAAGAAGATCAACAATTACAGGAAGTAAATAAGGAAGTGAAGGAAAAACAAGAAGTACTAGAAAAGATGGGTGAGGAGGTTAAGGCACTACCAGCAAGGGAGAAACTCCTCAAATATAGGGAAATCAACAACCTCAAGAAGGAAGTTAAAGCGTTGCGGGAGAAGGAGACAAAAATGGGTGATAAGTCATAGTCATTATTAGAGGACACCGACACGATCTCACAAGAGATCGAAGAAAAGTTAAAGGAGTTGAACCAGAATCAAGAGCAGGTGGAAGGCCAGATCGACCAAGAGATAACATTAGAGATGGTGGAAACAGTTAGGAAAATTGAACAAGATACGAAGGCCACAGTAGAAAAGATGACTCACACATTCAAGGAGTTCGCTACGAAGATCAGCCCACAATCAGCGGAACACCTTCAAGGAGTTCCAGGTGGCTCGGGGGCGAGCCACAAGTAAGTGTTAGGGGCCTATTGGGCTTGGCCTAGATGGGGCAATTTTGAACAGGAAGAATTGTGAGAACTGTAGAGCTAAGCGTAGTTAAGCTTGAAAAATTCTGGGATAAGTTTTGGTATGCTGCGAAGTTGCGTGCAGCATAGTGTCAGAGGAGCTGCGAGGTGGGTGCTACGAGGAGTACAGCGCCGCAATGTGCCACGTAAACGAAGATCCAGCTAAGCACAGCATTGGCAGATGAAGGCAGTTATTTTGGTTAGGTCACAGAAGACCTATTTTTGGCGAAGATCGTCGATAACTACCAAGTAGTGGGTAGGTGCAGATCAGAGGTAGGTGACTGATCACAACATACAGAAGACTACTACTACTCGAACCAGTCATCTAAGGCCAGAAAAGAAGGAATAGATCGACGGAAGCAACCTGTTAGCGCTCATATAACAGAAGATCCACTACCAGATATCAGTAGTTTGGTTTTGGGAAAATCGCGACAGTTTTGTAAACCTAAGGGTTCTGCCTTCGTAAATGTAAAGACATGACCTACGGGTCTTGATCTATATATAAGGAAATTTAGTAAAGGAAAAGGGGGAACTCTCATTTTGGTTAATATTATTGAATATTGTGAGATTTGTTAGAGAAAAGCATTATAAAGGCTCTGCAGCTGAGTGCGCAGAGACCTAATCTTGAGAGAAAGAAAGAGGAACGTCTGCAACTGAGTGCACAGACGAAAGAACTGTTGTACCCTTTCCTAAATAATAAACAACAGTTCTTGTGGACGTAGCTTCCCATCCGGGAGGGGTGAACCACGTTAAACCATTGTGTTATGTGATTGTTGTGCATGATTATTATTAATTTGTTATTTAAATTACTTACAGTGCATACATAAGGTTGTTGTTATCTTATATGTGTTTATTTTTGTCTATATTCTCCGCGGAAGGGATGAAATAAGATGATAATAGTTCATGTATGGACGAATGTTAGCAGGAAAGCCCCCAACCCCACAGTTAATTGTTAGGAGTGAATCGCGGTATCAAAGCACACAACACTGCGTATCTCACTCATCCGCATAGATCACAATGTTTATCAGTCTAAATAATGACGAATGCTTAAGGGCTATTGAATAAGATTGAGTAGAAGTGATTAAGTCCCATCGACCCCACTACGCCACCTCTAGACACGCTAAGGGTGAAAATATACTTGTTCCTGAAAATACTCGACGCGGAGTAAGAGACTCTGCGCAATCACTAAACACCGTTGCACAGTTTGTCACCGCGCTGCGCATTAATTAGCTAAATCAATCGCATCACATGGTTGTGGAAACCTGCTTCTGCAACCACCCCCTCAACTTCGCCTCGGGTGAGACCTCAGGCTGCTTGCAGTCTGTTTCCGAAAGGGCTGGTGAATAGGGGTTTTGTTGGTATCTTGTACCGTGAAGTGACTGGGTCTATATTAGAAAACCTCTAGAACAGTACTGCGACCAACAGTCATCAGCCAGTGGACGAAAACTGCACCACAACCATTTCTAGGTCAAGTCTCTACTACGGAGCCATAGGCATCTCATGGTTTTCAGTCAGTCTCTGTACCCCACTTTACTACTGTTGGCGTATATAACTGAGCTAGAGGTTTCCAGTGTAGACCTAGGTACTTCGTGATTCAAGGAACCAACAAAACCCCTATTCATCAGCCCTTTCGGCAATAGACTGCGCGCAGCCTGAGGTCTCACCCAAGGCAAAGCTGAGGGGGTGGTTGCATAATCAAGTTTCCACAACCTGGTGATGCGAGTGTAAAAGGGACTGATGGGCAACGTGATAAAGGACTCCTGCTGCGGACAGAATACCGCGCGAAGTCTCTTCTTCTCATCGGATACTGCGACAAGCAGAGGCACTTGCGTGACCAGCACATCCATAGACTGCGTGGTATAGGATATTACCAAAGTCACGACGATAAGCTATCAACACCTTACCTCGCAGCACTTACAAAGGGTCAGCGCGTCAACTGGGCCGCGCATCTACTCAAGACTTGTTCAACTCCATTCAACCTTACTTAGCAATCTTTATCCATTCAACAACACTTGGGTTATTATCTCTATGGTGTATGTAAGTGAATGAAACATACAATACTGCGCACTCCAATGCTGCACTCAAATTCAGTGTTCAACTATGAAACTATCCAACAGATTCATGCATTCAAAGACTTAGAAGTGTTGAATACTTAACATTCATCCACACATGTATTACTTAACATACTATTCCCATCATTCCTGCGGTGAATACATATAAAAGCAATCACATAACAGATAATCTGCGGTAGTAAACATCCATACTAAGAAAATGAATAGTTGTAAACACAAACAATCACACGACACAGAATTTAACGTGGTTCACCCCAGGATGGAGGCTATGTCCACAAGAACTGTTGTTAAATTAGTATTTTGGGAAGGGTACAACAGTGTTTGGTCTGCGCACTCAGCTGCAGACTCTCTTCTCTCTCAGAGAGGTCTCTGCGCACACAGCTGCAAATCCTTTACAATAGCTTCAAGTTCAAATATTATAACAATGTTCAACAATGAAGAGCTAACCTTTCCCATACAAAAATGCCTTATTTATATATCATTCTCGTAGTTCATGTCTTTACAATTCGTAGGCAAAAACCCTTAGGTTTACAAATCATGGCATGGCTAACTGCTAGCCTGACTATCGCCGTCGATAGCCTGCTCCGCTTGCTCCAGGCCTTCTAGCTGGGCCACTTGTGGCTCACACGCTCTTCTGACAGCCGCAGTCACCAAAATGGTTATAACTGCATCATGGCCTGTCCCTTTCTACATCTTCCGCCTGCTTGTCGCCATTGGCTTAGTGGCCTAGCTTCTCAACTGCTTTCCACCACTCTACTTGGCAGGTCACTTTCCTCTGCCTTCTACCTGTTCCTGACCCAAAATAGGTCACTTCCTCATCTAACCTTTACCTGTATCCCTTACCAAAAATAGATCCTGCGCGATACCTGCGCATTTGTGTTCTGCACAACCCTGCTTTAACTATTGCCGCTGCGCGACATGCACATTTATCAAATCTTCCCCCATGCCTATCACAACGTGCATTGTGCACTTTTTAGCACTTGTGCAAATATTTCAACTTGGGCCCCGCCCAACAGGCCCCTAACACTCACCTGTGGCTCGTTTCGAGCCACTTCCACTCACGGACGATGGTGCGACATCCTCCGGTGTACCTATCTTTGAAGTAAAATTTTGCAGAGTAATTGCCAGCTCTGCTACCACGTCCTTGGTCTTTTGCTCAAATCCTCGAAGTGTCTTGAGAGTTTCCTGCGAGACTTTTTCTTTGGCCACCTGCTCTTTCATGGTGCCTTCCACCGCTTGAAGTTCTACAAACTTCTCATCGAATTGCTGCATCACTTCAAGGCCTTCTTGTTCAATGGGTTGCAACCTGTCAGATGCAGCAGCCTCTTTCTCTCTAAGCGTGGCCAATTCTTTCTGCAAGTCCTTGATTTCGTTATACTTTTGTATTTTCTCCCTAGCCGACGCACTTTTTAACTCTGCATTGGCAGCTTCTACTTGTTGTTGTGTTCGCTGCAATCGCACTTTATCTTTTGCAGTGCAGGATCCCCATTCAACCCTGTCAATATTGTATTTACTCCTTCCAGTAAATCTTGGCACTTCATCACTTCCGATGAAATGCTATCCATGGTTTCCTTTACCTCCTCCACTGGAGCTGCAACCTGATCTGGCAGTAGAACTGGGTGCCTAGCTTCTAGCTCTGCAATTTTCCCTTTGTAGGAAGTTTTCATCTGCACCATATCTGATGTGAGGGTTTCTACCTTGGCCCCAAGCTTCTTTATAGTGTCCTCTACATCATCCTCTTCTGGGCATTCGTGGATCTTTGCACATACCGTTGAGACAGTCTCTTTGATCTTGCGGTCTCGCTCGCGGACTTCAGACAGTTCTTGTTCTTTTTGCTCGGATTCTTGCCTGAGCTCTTCAATATTTTCTTTCAACCAGATGCTCTGGTCATATGAGGCAATGCCTCTTTCTTGTATCTCTTCTGAAATTTGCAGGTGAAGCTCAGTCAGGTCCTCTAGCGATAATGACCCAGTGTTGAGGTCAAAACGTGCCGAGTTTTTCGTTGCATCATGCACTTGATAATTTGGGAAGATGAATTGCATGGGATCTATATGTGCGACCCTGGGGTAGGGGCTTGCTACATGAGGTGACTGCTTCTATGCACTCGTTCCTCCTACCCTTCCTTCGGAGTCTGATGAATGATGGCCCAAACTTATAAACTCGATGACCATAGTCTTAACCGTTTCCATATCTTGGATCATGGTTATCTGCAATTTTTCCTGCCTGGCTTCCTTCTCTGCATTGGTCTCTTCCCATGCTTCTTGTACTTTGGTCGTGATAATCTCGCAGTCATCCGGATGGAGCTGCGGACCGAACTCAAGCTTCTCGCACTTTCTCTTTGTTCATTGGCCTTTTGGTTCTGCGGAGCTTTCAACATCCTTCCTCTTTCGTTCTGTCATCTTCGTGGGCTCACTCTGCTCGCCCTCCTTTTCTTCAACAATGGGAGTAACAGCTAGTAGCCCTCTCTTCTTCTTTCCATTACCTGCTTATGTTTCTTCCTCATCCTCCTCTTTACTTTCCTCATCTGAGTCTTCACATCGATTTTCTATGAGATGGGTTCGACCTGCTGTTCATAATTAGATTCATCATCCTGTGATGCAGGAACTTTCCAGTCCTCATCCCATCTCTCCATCATTGCCTCGATCGCCTCGCGATCCAGCCAATAAAACCCTGGATACCATAAACCTTCCTCTGCGTCAGCCCTTGGCTAAATGTATGACTGATGCCTCTTCACCATAAACCTCTTGATGCATGTCTATGTGTCGGTCACTGGTCTTGCGATTTGCGGCATAGAAAGAATCGCATCGCGCAACTGGTGGTAAAAAACATGAAAGACTTCAGTTGTTTGGCGCTGCCTGGACGCCTTCAAGCTTTCCCATAGGTTACTGAAGTGCATCCCATGACCCTTCCCTTCTAAGGTTGGGACGCCTTAATACCCATCCGACTCTTTCCAGCCTACAAAGGCTATCAGTATGAGTAGCCAACTGAAATGGAATGTTGTTCCATCATCCTGTGTGTCCTCAATGTCTACCAGAAACTCGTTGAGTAGATACTGGCACCAATTATAAGGTACTCCGCGCAATGTTTTTGCTGCTAGCTTGATCACGACCGCTGGTACCTCAAGAGGCCGACACTTGCGCAGGAGCTTTCATGCGAGTAACTAAATAGTAAACTTTGTCGCGCGATCATTGATATCATTGGTCGGGAATCCTTCACAACTTTTGCATACAGACCTCTATCCTGCGCCCTCTTTACCATTAGGTCAGCAGGGTCCTCACCACGCTTATTCAAGTTCGTGATTTGATGGATCAGATCTATATTGATGTCAATGCACGTATTCAACCATAAGAAACCTTCGTGCACACAAGTCAGTAATGCGCGCACCACCACCATATACTCGGTGGTTTTAGAGAAATGTGGAATCTGCAATAGATTCAGCAAACCTGAAGGTTGGAGTGCCTTTATCCAATCTTGGACCTGTAGGCTTTCGACACCAATTTGGGCATCCGCTACCCGGGCAATGTAGCCATCAGGTTGAAACTGCGCATAATTCTTCGTCTTGACTGATGTGTTCTCCAGGAGGTCATAGTCCTCCAACTTGCAGTTCGGCACTTCACCCAGCAGGTTCTCAGCAATCTTCACCCGAGTAGAAATAATTAGAACTGGGATTTCATAAACGACATTTTTATCCAAATGCACCGGTGGTGCGTCATCTTTCCGTGGAGGGATATAGTCTGGAACCATATAGATGGGTTGGTTCTGAACTGTGGTCGACTTTTGTTTCACTGGTGTGCCTGAACTGGCCTGTTCTACAGCTGGTTCCTTCCCCTTGCTAGCCCTTGCAGCCTGCCTTGCTGAGCTTCTGGAAGAGGCTCCCTTCGTCGCTTTCATAGCTCCCGGAATTCCTGATTGCTCAAATAACCAGGATAGGTCCTGCAAATTGCCCTGCTCACTCATACACTGATCTCTTCGCTCGACTCTCTGATAGCTCAAGTAATGGAAAATACTTCGTAAAGGAAATAAGTGGTCGAGTGAGGCCTATTTATAGCCTCATCGATCTTTACGTAGCCTTCGATGGTTGCTGAGGCACTAAATGCCACATTCATTGTCCGACTTGTGCCTATGATTTCGACGCTTCCATTCGATCCTCATCATCCTGCCAAATCTGTTGCCTTAAATGCCAAAAGGTTGCCAACCAGGCCAGAGTGTCAACTCTATCGAGTCAGTGTTAACTGCTCGACCTGCCAGCCGGATTCCAGTACTATATCAGTTATTTTGGACTTTATGGCGCTCCAAAATGTCACATCTGCCTTAAAGTTTGAAGTGTGCTAGTGCCACCAATTTGGTTAACATCCTACTAACTAGCCAATGATCGTAACAGTAACAGCTTCCGTCACGATGTGCTGGCGGTTCTCGTATGAGTGTCACTTCTGCGCGCATATGCTACTTGCTCTTCTGTGCGGCTATCGTTCCGTTTGGTCTACGCGATTAGTATTTGGACTTGTGGTGCGCATCTGGTTTTTTTTATTATTTTTATGCGCAACTTCAGCAGTGTTGCGTGGTACACCTCCCTTGATCATACAGGATTCTGTGCAGCCGAACTATCACGGTAAAGCTTTAGTCTGCTACCATTTATCAAACTTGGCAAGGTATCTCCGGCTAATGTAGCTAACTGGACTGCACCACCGTTAGGGCCCCACCATACCCATTCACACTACACAAGGATGATACCCCTTTTCTACTACAAGGCTCCTCGGGCCTATCCATCCCTTCTAGTGTTCTTTAGTGTGAGCGTAGAAAGGTTACCAATGCTCGTACAGTCCTCCTGAGTACCCTTTCTTCACTTTGTCTCTTAATGTGCAACACCAAATTGCATCTGTGTAAGCGGCTAGCACAAGAAGGATAAGCAAGCTCATCAGTATTGCTGCTCTAAAATTGTAAACATATTTCATAACATTCACTATCAAATATTGAAACACTAGGAATGTGTCCATTCCCTTAGGGTGTAGTCAATATTGACAACCCTAACATAACCCAGCACCAGAAAGGTGTGCACCCCTTCCCGATGTGAGCCATGTAGGCCCTAATCATACTCAAGCAGTATGAAATCATATAAATAAAATAGAACATGCTATGCATATTAACCCTAATAGTTAGACATGCATGTTCCCATCTAGGGTTACAGAATACTTATCCATTTTAAGATGTATTCTCTCTTCATTTGCGAAGAATGGGGGCTCCCTTCTTTGAGTTGATAGTCCTTCGGTTTTTCACCCCCAATATTTTTCACATTCCATAACCCACATATGCCTTCTTGGAATAATTTTACCATCTCACTCACATGGTTTTCCAACATGCACTTCAACTGAGATGTCATCCTTAAAATATGCAATGGCGTTTCACTCGAAACCCATTTCCAAAGCATGGGGTCCTTCCCATGAAGTTTGGCTTCTGCAGGCCATCACACATGGTCTTCCTGCATTGTGTCTTCCTGGAACACTTATCAAATAGCCAAACAGTCAACAACATTTAACAATAAAATTCAAATTTGATTGTTCCATAACCAATCAATGGCATTAATAATTAAATTCAACATGAATTTACAATTCTGTCTACTATAGAAATTGATTTGTTTAGTCATGAGGTTATCCTCATATTGTTTTTCTCTTGTAAGTGGCACCCCTACAGCCATTAGGGTTTTACGCTTGCTACCATAACATGATCGTCCACTTAAAACACATCCTCCTGACACAGTTCTATGCAAGCCAACAATGATTAGCAATTATAAGCAAATTCTCAAATATGAAATCTACAAGTCCAAAATTGACAATTTGTTCTGCACATAAACTATTTTTACAGCCATGAGATTCTTCTCATGAGGTTTGGCTCTTGCACATGGTATATTCCAACCTTCATCATGGACTTACCCACATTGCCATGCCCAAAACAATCTACCCGAAATCTGAAACTTCAATTAGCCAAACACTTTGTAAGTCTCTATGCATATAATATTTCATTGATGCAACAGTCACTGAAGCATTTTCAAAATTATAACACTCCATAATTCAAACACTTCCAACTATTAACATATCAATATCACCAAAATTCATTTACTTCATGTGAATCATTATCATACTAGAATTGCAAGGTACAGTTACATCATTTATGCAATTTAAATGAAACTTTAGATACTCATTACTTCACAACCATATCATTTATACAACTATTCCCTTCCACTGAGCATCCCGGCAGCCCATCAATCATGACTACCTTCTTCATGCACTTATTCTCTTGCATTCACAGCAGCTCATGAAATGATCCCAGAGTTATCATCAATTCATCATCTCATCCATTATTTAGTTTGTACATACACCACAACCATGCATTCACACAATGCATCTCAACATGTGCACCTACACCTATGCATGCACATTTACATCACTCACATAATATTTTAATGTGCATTCACTCAATGCATGACCACAAGATGGTACAAAATATTTTAATGCACATCCCCTCAATACAACCTTGCATTAATTCATGAATACTATGCATTCAAGCATATTATGGCCTAACCATGACTACCCCGATTAGCATGCACTACCATGGCAAGGCCATAAGTCCTCGTTTGCTTGGTTATCAACCCATAACCAACATACACATGGCATGATCTACTTTCATACAAATGAATTTACAATTCAAAACAGCTAGATGGTATAAGGATCCTTTCCCTTACTACCACACTTCTTGTCATACCTAATGGAATAATGTTCTCATACATGCATTCAACATCCCATACATACCAATTAATGATTATTAAATATGGCTAAAGGGATTCTCACCCAATCCCCTTTCAACACTTGTATCATTTTCACAAGAAAACGTACCTGCATGGTTCCCATTAGCATCTTTGGTGTTACCTCATCGATCTGGCCTCTTACCAAGGACTACACAGTCCTTCCATCAGTCTTCATGATCACAGATTTATTGCATTGGTCTTTCTCATAAGGTTGCTGGTCACATGCAACAACATCATGTTCATTTTAGCCATGCTTATGTTGTCATTGGTCCTACAACTCACACCAACACCAATAATGATTATTAACCACCATGATTGTTCTGGGTAGCTCACTACATATGCAAAACTTCACTAGCTTTACCCACATGCAACATCATATACATGCACAAACATCTTCACATGCACTATGCAATATCTGGCAATATGCATACTAGTCCCTATTCACTTCATCCATCTGATCTCTTGCATTTTTGGCATTCTTATGCCAAATTTTTCTATACATAAAACTTGAAAATATGATCATATAAGCAAGAGAAGATTTAAGGAATTCTCCCTTTTCAATCCCTCATCATAACAGGGAATTCCTCTTCCACATCATAGCTGATCCAATTCCATGGCCTCTCTACCATGCACACAAGAAATTATTAGCTATGATCTTCTCACCAAGTAGCAATTCAATGTATATACATGTGTATAACATTCGTTCTTGCTACTTTCCAAGCATACAATTGTTATGTTATAAACATAAATAGTTTAAGGTGAGATATTTCCCTTTTTATCAACATTGGACTTGCCCATAAGGACGATTTACCCATCACCTTTACAAGTTGCTTGCCCCTTTCCTGATAACCTATCCCATTACTTGCTCAACATTCTCTTATGGATTACAATATCCATCTTTGATAATCAAGAGCTCCCATTGCTCTTCCATAATGCATATTACAACCAATTAATCTTACTGAGGATTCCACAACCCCTTTATGCAATTCATAGTGCACATTCCAAGCATAGAGAATACATTTCATATGTTCAACGACTATCTCTGGGGGACGATGGGGGTCAAAGGGGCTTGCCCCCTTGTGGCTCGCCATTGCAGGGTGGGTCGAGGGAAGCGCCCTCGTTTTTTTTTTTTTTGTAAATATTTTCCATTTCGTGCAATCTGGTGCATAAGTTCAAGGCCATTTTTCAATTTTTGGCACCTCAAAATATCCCTGGAAAACTGCTCAAATTTCCCTGTTTCGACGGACTTGTGAATTCTCCTCCAACCTGTTTCAGAGCAACTTGCAATTTTACTCCGATCGACGCACTCACCTTTGTCCTCTGACCGTTTCGACACATTTTCCCTTTCTTGCCAATCGGCAGACTCACCCTTTTCCATCGACCATTTCGGCACGACTTGGTCTTTGTCACCAATCGCCGATATGTTTCGGCGCAAAACTCGTAGTTTTTCGCCGATCATCGATCCGTTTCGGTGCAAAACTCACAGTTTTTCACCGATCGCCGATCTGTTTAGGCGCAAAACTCACAGTTTTTCGCCGATCGCCAATTTGTTTCGGCGCAAAACTCGCAGTTTTTTGCCAATCCATTTCGGCACGAAACTCGCAGTTTTTTGTCGATCGTCGATCCGTTTCGGCGCAAGACTCGCAGTTTTTTGTCGATCGCCGATCCGTTTCGGCGCAAAACTCACAGTTTTTTTCCGATCGCTGATCCGTTTCGGCGCAAAACTCACAGTTTTTCGCCGATCGTCGATCCATTTCGGCGCAAAACTCGTAGTTTTCCGCCAATCACCGATCCGTTTCGGCGCAAAACTCGTAGTTTTTCGCTGATCGTCTATCCATTTCGGTGCAAAACTCGCACTTCGGCGCTGACACAGACTTGGACAAAATTTGAAAAACGCTTAGAAAAATTTTCAAAATTTGAAATTTTCTTAATTATCAGTGTTGAGCAGGAAGAATACTTACCTCTACAATTTGTTCAAGTTGTCCCATGTAGGCTCAATGTTGTAACCTACGCTCTGATACCAATCTGTCACGTCCCTTCCCGTGGATTCAACACAAGGAAGGGAACATGACTATAGATCTTGGGCTTTTACATAAACTCAACCCCATTCATTAGATCCATACAAATAAAAAAATATGTATGTGCAGATCTATCAAACACAGTGGAAGTAAAATTCTTCTACACACATATATCATACAAATTCCAGCATATTGATAACATTCATCAATAATTAAAACCTTGCAGAAGTAAAACACATAAATAAAATATGCATCTTGAAGTAATGTTGTCCCAAGCAACTAGCTATGTCGCTGCAACGTTCCACCCAACCATAGGTCTCTACCCAGCCTATATTATTTTATCAATTAGAGACCACCCCCGAGCTGGGCATGATATCTACAAGGAAAAGGGAACTCTCAAACTCAGCACAACCCAAAGCAATGGATACCCATCTCAACCCCAACATTCAACAATGGAATTTACAAAATAGGGTCCATGGGTTTTTCCCAAATCGTGGCACACCCCAAAAACAAAATGTTAGATGGGGAATCAACCCTGGGAGAGAAAATCGATTTTAGAAAACATTTATCGGCTTTCAAGGGGCAAAAACGGCCTCTATAAACCCCCAAATCGTGACTCTCTTCCTCCCTGTCACTGTGCAACACAAAAACGAGTTCCCAGCTCTGGAAAATGAAGGAAATGATGGAAAACTTGAAGGAAAATGCCCCAGCTAGCTCAGACTGTGTGAGGGAGCAAAGAACATGGGTGAAGAATGGCTTGGGGATTGATTTCGTGGCTCTTTTCTTGGCCAATAAGTCAAGCACAAATTTCCATGAAGGGTGGCTTACCCATACCCGAATTTGGACAGCCATACCTCTCCATTCCTTAAGGCATTAACTACCTCAACCAACTCTTTGGAGAAATGAATGACAATATTTACATTATATCCCAAAATATCCTAAGGGTCGCAATGGGGGTATTAAACACCTTGACTCACAAAAACCAAACCAAATTCCAGCGAGTCGGGGGCGTTTTAGTTTAGCCCTTATACAACTCCTTCATCTTACATGTAAAAAAAAGATGCCCGTGCTAATTTGCATCCTATTAGAATTCATCCAAAAACATTTTTTGCAAATATTAAACTTGTATTCTTCCAATTAAGTGGGCAATGCATCAACCACCATTTTCCATCCCCTTTTTCTATGGTTCCTTAACAAACTAATATTA
Source organism: Larix kaempferi (assembly GCA_027924585.1). Taxonomy (NCBI): domain Eukaryota; kingdom Viridiplantae; phylum Streptophyta; class Pinopsida; order Pinales; family Pinaceae; genus Larix; species Larix kaempferi. The sequence continues at coordinate 8,019,356 of BSBM01000924.1, forward strand.
CAATTCTATGTGATTGGTTATAGAATGAAACTTGATATTTTTCACCATTTCAATGCAAGCTTCATTGTCACATTTCATTACTAGGGAATAACCTTGATGTATAACAATGATGTCCATTAATCTCCATGAGTGTCCTATATTGATTCAGTGATCAATGATCATATTCTCACTGGGTATGCATAGCAATGGTCTCTACGAAAAGTGTGGTCGCATACATGGGCTCATGACTCATGTCAATAACAGTATAGACTTTTAATTATAAATATATGAATATGATAATTTGATTTTGAAATATTTTTTCAAAATACACAAATGTGATTAAAAAATTAATTTATAATGATAATAAATTTGGACACTAAAAAAGTCCAAGATAATGCATATTCTAAAGTATTATAATTCAATTTATTTAATATTAATGTTATAGGTGATAAAGTTTGGCTAATGAAACTATATGAAACAGTTAATCTAATAAAAAATAATTTGTAATATTAATTATAAAGATATTAAAATTATATTTAACAACATTAAAATATTGGCTGGTGGAGCCCTGTGTAGAAAAATAAAAGTCTTCTCGACGTTTTGGGCCAAGTAGCGCAGCCCATCTTCAGGAGGAGATACTCACGTTTCTCACACAATCTTTGCCACCAATTGCTTATTAATAATGCTTGTAACCCTAAAATTAAAAGGTAATTCTCATGTCGGCCCATTAAGGTAAAGCATATTTTAATTTTTAGCATCTTTAATCCGATTAATAATAGGAGCCCAAGATTTGCTTAATTTCCAGCCATCATCGCGGTTAAGATTATTTGGGTGTTTTTCGATTTCTATAGCCTCTCTGATCCGTCTCATTGTGTAATGCTCTATATTGACGATAACTTTGGCATTTTCAAGGGAAATATGGTGTTTAGAAGCTACTGAGTGTTCTGCCAATGCGGATTGCTTTGCTCGGCTATGAGTGATGTCTGCATTATGCTCTTTTAATCTTGTTTGAATGGAAGCGGCCGGTTTCACCAATATAAAACCTTCCCGCAGTCACATGGTATAGAATACACACCCTTATTCTTGCGTGGATCAGTTTGATCTTTTGCATGGTCAAGCATTCCTTTTTAAAGTGTTCGGAGGTGAGAACGCAACTTTTATTTGCTTCTTCCGTAAGATGTTGGCGATCTTGTCAGTTGTTCCTTGTATATAGGGTAGTTTTATATATTTTAAAACGTTGTCATCATTCCTTCCCTCTCTCTGCCTCTGAACTTGGGATTTCTTTATGGTATTTCTGATTTGTTTTTCATTGTAACCATTACCTTTGAAAACATTAACCAGATGTTCTAGTTCCTGATCCAAATGCGCTGTGTCAGATAATCCGTTTGGCTCTAATTGCTAATGTATTAATAACCCCAATCTTTTGAGCCGGGTGATGATGAGAGTCCGAATGAATATATTTATCTGTGTGCGTTTTTTTTCCGGTATACTTGATGTGCCAATGTTCCATCATTTTCTTTTGTGAGAAGGACATCCAAAAAAGGAAGATTATTGTCTTCTTCGATCTCCATAGTAAATTTGATATCTTCCGATTGGCTGTTCATGTGCCTCAAGAATTCTTCCAATTTGTCTTTACCGTGCGGCCACACGAAGTTGGTATCATCCACGTATCGTCTCCATTGTTTTGGTTTCAAAGGAGAAGTGTTGATGGCCATTTCTTCAAATTATTCCATAAAAATGTTTGCCACAACGGGGGGAGAGTGGGGAACCCATGGCCACTCCATTGGTTTGTTCATATATGTCCCCTCGGAAACTGAAATACGTAGATTTTAGGCACACATCCACCAGGTCTGCTGTCCCACTGTCTGTAATTCTTCTTATTACTTTTATTGCTTCTTTTACCGGAATTTTCGTGTAGAGAGACACAACATCAAAACTAACCAAGATGTCTGCTTCCTCAAGTTTTGTAGACTTTATATTCTGTATAAAATGTGCAAAGTCTTTTATAAATGACTGAGTGCGACCAACGTAAGGTTTGAGTTTTTGCGCAAGTAGCTTGGCTAGTCCATATGAGGGTGATCCAATTGTGTTCACAATTGGTCTAAGCGGACAGCCTTCCTTGTGTATCTTCGGAAGCCCATAAATGCGCGGAATAATGGGATTTTTAGGTATGATTCTCTTTTTAATGTTATCTTCCAAGGAAGAGGACTGTATTGCCTTCGTGATTTCCTTCATGACTCTATTGCTAGGGTCTTTCGTGAGTTTTTTTGTAGCAGCCACTGGTTGTCAGATGCTCCAACATTTTCTTTAGGTATTCGTCCGCGTCCATTATGACCGTAGCGTTCCCCTTATCAGCCTTCATGATCATGACATCTTTGTTCAACCTCAGTTTTTTGAGAGCAGCAGACTCCTCTTTACCTAAGTTATTTTTCGGAGGCTTGGCATTTCTAAGAACGAGTGCACAGTCTTGTCTGATATTAAAATAATTAGTGTCGGTTAGAAAAAGGTTCGAGAGGAAATTTAAAAAAATAAGAATGGACAATTTAAAATAATAAAAAGGTAAAGATAATTAAAAAATAATAATTGATTGAATGTAATTATAAATTCAAATTATTTATATTATTTAAAAATAATATTAAATAATTAATTATTTATAATTTTAAAAATAATAAAATAGTTAACGAGGTATACCATCTTTGCAATCATAAAATTTACATATAACCTTGCTTCTTATCCAAACATAGATATGTGTTTTTACATATCTAATCAGAAATAGTTATGTAGTTGTGAAATATTTGAAGAAATGGTGAGATCTCCCAAAAATAAGTAATTATGCAAATTAAGAGTCTTTAAACATGGAATTGACGGCTTGAATAATTTCACCTGAATCAAATTATTTGTGTTTATCTTATCATAACCCAACAATTGTTGAAAGCAATCGCAATACAGGAATCTGTTCTCTGTATATCGCAATCTAATGTATGGTATTATATCTTAGAAATCCTACGCGTGCTCTTCAAGTTTGAAATCCTATGTCTGCTCTTAGAACTAGGAAAAGTTATATACGATTTTAATAAAAATGTGATATCTTATATTTTATATTAAAAATATAAAAATACATCAATATTAATAAAATCTTCATTCTCAGTTTTTTGTTTAATATCTAAAAGTTATCGATTAGTTTGAAAACCCATTTTAAACTGAGTCAGAGGAAGGCTTTAGAAATTTTAAAGTAGATTATAAGTTTTACGACAATCAAACCCGTGGTGTTCTAGATGCTAAAAACAATCATGAAAATCCCAATTTAAGTTTTCAATCATGAACATCATTATAATCCAAGGATGATGGCAAGAATATAAGGTTTTCAATCAGCCACATCATTCTATCAAATGGAACCCTTTGACCGTTGCCCATAAACGAGATTTACAGTTGAATGATGCAGAGAAATTACACCAGTAAGACATTTAAATAGAGTTCAATGTTGCATTAACATGATTAATATTAAATTTAGCAGTGTATGATCAGCCAAACCTACGCACAACCTACGACGATGACCTTAGTGGAAGTTGGATTCATTATAAATTGGCTGCTTAATTCCCACAACAGAGTTAGAAATGCTACCGCAGAATGCATAGAACTAAGAAATCATTGAAACTAAGGACATTTCAAAATCAATTACAATGCCATTTATTATTTTGCTAAAAGATCGCCTAAACAAATATCTTTCAAGGTGGTACTGGTAACATTGTGTTTCTGTCCAGGGACCACACTTCTTTCGAACCAAGTTATAAACAATGATTTATATAACAATCAATAAAAATTATTAATAATACATTCCTGAGATATATAATTATTAAATGTTAAAAATGTAATTATTAATATAGAAAAAAAGTGAAAATACTGACTTAAAAATGTAAATTTAAGTTAAACTGAATGGAGAGATAAAGGGATGTAAGAAAAAAATCGCACAAACATTAAATTTGGTTAATGAAAAAAATAAAAATACTATTGATTCACATTCAAATTCCAACCAATGTTTATCTTATATAACATTTATAACACTAGAAAACTTGTTTTACCAATTTGCAATATTTAGTACATTAATATGATTTTTTTACAAAATAAATAATAAAAAACACATAAAATAATAATTAAAAATTAAAATAATTAAAATAAAATAAACGATTATAAATTAGCCTTCACCGTGAAAGTTTTAAGCATAAATAAAATTATGTTCCTATTGTTTTGATACCGGAATCATGTTTTGAATCTACAGTGATACAATTTAACCGGATATCGGTAATTATGTTTTGGATTAGCCTACAGTTTCAATGGTGATCCGAGGAAAAATCGATCTATTTGATACTGAAAAAAACCAATGTGCACACTTCAATGGTGATCCGAATTCGAAAACGATTAACCCTAACCCTAAAGAGGAAGAGAAGGTTCTTAAATCTTTAATGCCGTCGAGGGGCTATGTTTACCAGGGATTTGGAAATCTAATGAGTGTGTTTTCATAATTTAAATATTCTATAGCCATTAAAGTTAGTGAATAACAGACGACGGTGCTCAAAATTAAATTATGGAACACATTAGTTTAACATTCTACCTCAGCCCAAAGAGATCCTTATACGAAAGAAGGCTTACATTCTACATTATATACTGATACAAACTACCCATTTCAATTGTTATGGTTCCCGAAATATACTACCTATATGCGTTCCCAAGTTAGTGAATAACAGACGATGGTGCTCAAAATTAAATTATGGAACACATTAGTTTAACATTCTACCTCGGCCCAAAGAGATCCTTATACGAGAAGAAGGCTTACATTCTACGTTATATACTGATACAGACTACCCATTTCAATTGTTATGGTTCCCGAAATATACTACCTATATGCATTCCCAAGTTTTTGATCAATATCCATGGAGTTGATTATCTCTCTCGAAAATGAAGATTTGAAGTGGTTTATAATTCACTAAGTACTCGGTATAAACCCATGCATTCGTGTATAAACTAGTGTAGAAGAAATAACACGAATATCTCCGGTAGTCAATCCATTTCCCTCAGTCGATCGGTGGGAGCGAGAAGTATGGGATATGCTCAGTGTTTATTCCATCAATCATCCAGATCTTAAATTAGTTTCTATTATATTGTGATTCACAACTGAAGAGATCTGTATACGAGGAGGCTTACCTGTTCGAAAGCCGGTCTGCAGTCGTTGGTTGTCTAGTAGCAGATCACAGAGTGGAGTGGGAGAGCAGCGTATGGACCTGTTCCCGGTGGGAGCTCATGGAGATGGAGGTAGCAACATCATGGTTTTCCCTGAATTTCCCTGTAATGGAGATGGAGGCAGCAGCAGTGGGTAGCGGATAGCCGGGATTTTGAAAGGAGCAACCAACGTGATGCACTAGGAGGGTCACCAACCCGAGTAAATGCAGTAAATGCACGTCGACTCATGATGACGACTGGATGGTGGGTCTGACAGAGTGATCTGTTGTCGGATTTGCTGTCAGATTCACCAGGCGATCGAGGAGATGACGGAAATAGTAGCGGGTTGGAGGAAGCAGTTTTGTGGAAGGACGGGTGGGAGAAAACAGGGCATTTTGGTTTGCCCATATCCCACTCCGCCTTAATGTGGATTAAAGTAATGGTTTCTAGTGATTATTCTCCATATAAAACCAGAACTAATCACATGATCTTCGTTATTTTAAGTTTGAAAACAAATGTGTCTAGATGTTGAGGTCAAGAATTGAAATAGAAACCTCACATCCACTGTAAATGAAAAAGACAATATAATTACTTCTATTTGATATTTCTTTTATTCTTATAAGCTCCAAAATTTTTAACTTATTTCTCTCTCATAAAATACATAAACTAAAACTATTAATAATAAATATTACAATAAAATTTGAAACTAATCATGATATAATAATCTCATTAAAAGATTTCTATCATCTTGTATCCCTTCAATTGTTCTAATGTTTTGGCTAAAAAGTGTAAGTACATCTCCATTGATATATCTTTGACAATATACTGTACATCTACATCAACATTAAAGTTCTCCATTAAAAAAAATTCAAATATATGAAACATTAATTAAAACATTTAAAATTAAGATGGTGAAGGTCAAACACTTAATACAAGATGTTATTGTTATCAACCCATATTTAAATCTCATACAAAAGGTATTATGCACTAAAGAGAAAAATTGGTGGAGGCACTTTCGGATTTGCACATATGTAAAAGACAAAAATATCCAGATACTCGCCCAAAATATCGAAATACCTGAACCACTACTTTAACGCGGAACTTTTTGTCCATTTTCAACGTTCCATTCTCGTGCAGCTTTCAATTTCAAAAAACCATAAAGAAAATTCCGTGGTTTTAAAATCCCACGCTCTTTAACAGGCAAATCCAACTGTGAAACCGAAATAATTGACGCTATTTTTTCTTATCCCGATGGAGTTTAAACACTTTTCTAATCGTGGATCTGCGGAATCCAATTTCCAATTCCTCTTACGGGTTTTCTAGCCTTAATTTCGGTTAATTTGGGTCGTTTTCATGGACTCTGCCTGATAGGCGGAGAATATGAGTGTTGCTTAGGTTTGAAAATCCCCAAACACCAGAACAACAATCACCACCATTAGGAGGTAGCACAATTCTCATTCTCAGAATTCCTTTCATTGTGTCTAGGAAGAATTTCAAGCATATGACTTGGTATGTTGGTGAAGTTGGTTGTGTTAATTGTGAAGCAAGGAATAGGGAATCAAAGCTCTCTGATGTGGATGCACTCATTGTTGATGACCATCATGCAGAGTTTCTAGCAATTTGGCAAACCATCATATAGATACATACATTTTTCTTGTGTATATACATCTCCTCTGATCCTCTCTGTGTTCTTTTGTTTGACAAAAGATTGGAGAAGATCAGGAGATTAGGATTGAGGAGCTTCGCAGCGCGATATCTGCTGCATTGGATCGAGTTTACCACAAGGTGGGTTTGTGTCGGCTGTTGTTTTTACCAGATAAGAAATGCTTGTGGATGTTCGGTATAGAATTTAAAGTTCGTTTGGTGAGCAGGCAATGGAAAAATCAGTCCGTACGAGGATGGCTTTGGAGGTAAGAAGAACTGAGAGCAAAAATAGGCTAAAGGAACGCTTGGGCGCCAATGTCCTTCAGGTAATTCATTATTTTAAATTCATATACAATGCGATTTGAGTGGTTCTGGAATTGGTTTTCGACATAGGCTTTAGTTCAATTTAAGTTTAGGGTTTCTATGAACGATATTCATCATGCCCTATTTCCATTCATGTTTCTGATAACTTCCTTTTTCCGTTTTTGGGTACTTTTTTCTATGCATCATGAACTGTGTATATTGAAATTTACATTTAGGTTGCCTTGATTCTGTTCAGACCTGGAAAGTGTTGTTTAAGGAGAAAATTTACCCGAATCCCTGTTCTTATTTATTTTATTTCAAATCATCTACCTGAATTTATGGTGCGTGGCACCCTGCCCACCTCATCGAAGAGCTCTAGGCTCAGTATGCTCTCCTCAAGATTTGAACTCTTGCCTACCTGTGTGTTTTTTTTGGATTTTGAGCTTGCAAAGCTTCGGGTTCAAACATATCTCGATGCTTATTCGGCACTCATGTTTTCTCTGTGGTTTGGGAGGTTTGCATCAACCGGCACTCTGCCTGTCTCCTGTTGTAGAGCATTCAAGGAGACGGTTTCCCATTAGCTGTACTCCAATGTTTTCCCTATTGTTCGAAGGTTCTCTGCAGATATGCTGGAGATAGGTTGGATTCCCGCTTCTTTGCAATCTATTAAAATGAAATTAAATATGTCCATCATGGGCAGCTGCGAAGCTTTAAAATCTCATAATTTTTTAGCATCATTTGGAGGACAAGTTCCCTGGAAACAGTTATTTGTTGGTTCTATACTGTGCTATTCCAAGAAGAGCCTTCGAGGCAGTTATTTGTTGCTTCAAGCTTGTATACTGTGCTATTCCTTTTGCATTTTCCAATCTAAGGATTATTTGCACAATGGAACTATATGCCTCTTTCCTCTGTTCTGCTACAAAAGTTTCTATTTCTTGCAGGCAATAGCCCCACGGAAATTGCCATTGCAGACCAGGCTAGGCAGGAATATGTCACAACGACAGAGCTTGGACAGTGAAAACGTTGCCGGTTCTGGTGTGATTTTTGAGCTCCGAAAACGAGTGTTCAGTTTACGAGACGCCTTAGACCTCCCACCTTGCAATGCGTCAGCAGATTTAGATGAGGTATATAAGTGCTGACCTGTGTCAAACAAGAGAATTTTTTAGCATTACTGTCTAGATATTTTGGATCTCTGGCTGCTTGGATTTGGCTAGAGAAATTGTCATAACACTGTAATTTTGACTTTTCATCCTGATTAGAAGAGTTCTAAATTGTTTCTGATAAAAAGATATTGATTTTTATTATGTCTGTTAATATGCTTATTGTAGTTATTATCCAGCACCATGGAAGCAGTTCAAAGGTTGTCTCCAGGGAAATTACCTTCAACGTTCTCATTTGTGTCCTCAGAGGGAGATCAGAAGCCTATTTTCCAGGTCTTTATGTTGTTCTTTGTCTCGATAGTAGATTTTGATTTAACGTTTCAGCATTTTAAATCTATCATTTTCAAACATCCTGATGGCATGCAGAGGCTGCAACAATTTTACAAGACACTTCAAGCTATGGAAGATACCTGGGTAGACTCGTTTGCTCATAAGGCTAGTACCTTTGCTGAAGAAAAGAGGGCAAATGATGCAGGCTTCGAGGGAGAGGAGCATTCTTCAGTGTCTAGCACTTCCACTTCTGCTCTGGAGAGAACTGATTCTAAGAATGACAGAAGTCAAGGCCACAGTCAAAAGCCATCTGAGGACGCTTCAAATCTGGAACAACTAAGTAGGCTGCTGGTCCCAAATCCACAGGATCTTTGCCCTTTTGACTTACTTTTTAGGATTTACTTTCTTCACTGCGGAGAAAAACTGTATTAAGCAAAATTTCTGGATTTTGTGTGCAGGTCAAAAGATTTTTGAGAAGCTGGATGATATAAGTAGGAGGGCAAGGTCAATACATGAGATGACAGAGGATGATGAATGCCAGAGTGAAACAACCGATGAGATCTCAGACACTTCAGAATTTTCACAGCCTTTGGAAAGAGAGGATTCTTGGTATGATTTAAATCTAGAAAGTAAGATTTATAGTGAAGATCCACTTACCCCCACATCAGTTTTGCCAGAGAGCACCCAAACATCAGTGAAGCCTGGTACTTTTGTGAATGCTTTCACTCCACCTTTGCTTTGGCTTCCAAAATTTCGGGTTTTGGGTAATTCACATCCAATTTCTTTCAAGGACCTTCCGTCTAATATTGACACCCATGCTCTTGCAAGGGATCAACCCAGCAAACCTGAAAAGAGGATTAATGATCTGAACTCATCAACCTGTGAGAATCCTGAATGCCAACGTGGAGTTGAAAACTCCAAGCATAACAATCCAGTAGGTGAAAGTAGCCAGCCACTAAAAACAACTACAAATGCTATCCAAGGATGCGCCAATTCCAATAACAATACATCTGCAAATCTGATCTTTCCACCGCCATCCATGGTGTCAACTCCTCCTCCTCCACCTCCACCCATGGTGCCAACTAGACCTCATTTTGTGCCTCCACCCATTGTGTTGACAACACCTTCGCTTCCACCCATAGTGCCAGATAGACCTCTTCCTGTGTCTCCACCCATGGTGCTGGCCACACCTCCACCTCCACCTCCGCCTCTACCTGTGGTGCCAGGTAGACCTCTTCCTGTGCCTCCACCCATGGTGCTGGCCACGCCTCCACCTCCACCTCCACCACCTTCGGGTGCCATCAAAGCTTTGCGCCCAAGGAGATCAAATACAAAGTTGAAGAGATCAAGTCAAATAGGTAACCTCTACAGAGCTTTGAAGGGTAAAGTGGAGGGGGCTGGTCAAACATGCAAATCTTCACAAGCTCGTAGAAAGTTGATTGGTGGTGGCAGCAATAACAGCGCCCAAGGCATGGCTGAAGCCCTTGCAGAAATAACTAGAAGGTCAATTTTGTTCCCTTATCTTAGGAGTGAAGTTGTGCTTTTTTAGTGTACAGACACACACAAATATATTTTGTTGCACTTTACACAAACATACTCTGATCATCAAAAACCAATCACATTTAGAATCCCGCAGTGCAAAATGGGTTCTAGAATTGCTGACCTGCAGGTAGGGTGGAAATCTTGGCTTGATATTTGGTTTCTGTTTCCAATGCAGGTCAGCTTATTTTCAGCAGATACAAGAGGATGTACAGCGCTTTGCCACGCCGATTATGGAGATGAAGCATGCTATTGAAAGCTTTGAAACAAGAAATATGAATGAATTGTTGAAGTTTCATAAGTATGTTGAACTTCACCTTGAGGACCTGACAGACGAAACACAGGTATAGCAGATTGAATGAAGATATAGCAATCGTTTGAACAACGAAACACCATTTCAGAGTCTAAAATGAGAATTTAAGCTTTCAAGGCTCTTTCTAAATCTGTCCGCCGTATGAAGATAATTGACCAACCATGTTTAGCGATTTATAGGTTTTGGCGAAGTTTGAAGGCTTCCCAACCAAAAAGCTGGAGGTAGTTCGGGCTGCAGCAACACTTTATTCTAAATTAAGTGCTATAGCCGATCATCTTAATACCTGGCAGGTTTCACCTCCATTGTCTCGGCAGCTTGATAAGGTCACGTGCTACTTTGACAAGGTAAATGAAGCAAGTTTCATTTTTGCTAAATCTGTTATTGCCAGAAGCTGGTTTCAAGAAAACAGAATGCTCAGATTTCAATCCTAACAAAGCTCTATGTAGGCATCAAACTTAGGGAACAATATACTTGAGGTCATGTGCTACTTGGATGAGGTAAACTGAAGATTTCACTTTTCTTCAGGTCATTTCTCATCGTTAATTTAATCTAAATACAACTATCAGCAGAGACATACATTTGTGTTTCTGCACAACAATCTGTTAAGTTGAAATATGACTAAGTTGAAATGAACTTTGCCTAACTGTAAAGTAGCTAACCACCTACATGATTTAAAGTACCAATATTTCCCTTAGTTTATAACTTTATATTGCCAGAATGCCCATTTAAAGAAAATTGACTAGTTCTACAAAAACCTTTATCTGTCATTTGATTCTGGTGAAGCTCAGGGTACAAACATAACTGCATGCTTATTAGACACCCATGTTCTCACCATGGCTTGGGAGGTCTAGACTGAATGCTGAAATTAGTATTGTTATCTTGTTACTGTGAATGCTTGATTTCAGGAATTCTCTACTTTCACTTTCTTATAGCATTATTGTATATAACTGGCAAATTTAGCTGTCAAAATATTTATAGAGTTAAAATCTTCTGCAGATCAAGATGGAGGTGGAGGCATTGGAGCGGATTAAGGATGAAGAATCAAAACGCTTTGAGAGAAATAAGATCTTCTTTGATTTCAATGTACTTATTCGCATCAAGGAATCAATGGTTGATGTTTCTTCTGGCTGTATAGCTTTAGCATTGGAGGTCAGTGAAGGATATCTAATCTTGTTTAGTAATCAGTTATTTATCTGAGAAAGTTTACATTTATTAAGCAACCAATTAGTATACAGTCTGTTAAGATTCAAGAAGCTTCCTGCTTCAATTTGAATTTTTTTACTAGGCCATATATCTTGATAAGTGGTGGATTTGTACTTATACCTTTCCACAGGAGAGCAAGACAACCAAAGGAGAGCCATGTAGAAGAGTTGGTGACATGATGACTGCACATGATGACAATCGGTTGCGAAGATGCTTGCAGATGCTATGGAGGACTTTCCAGTTATCTTTCCGAGTTTACAATTTTGCTGGGGGTCAGGATGAACATGCAGAGGAATTGACTTGTGCGTTGGCCAGAGAAATGCAAACATACCCTCAACACTGTTGGCCCCTTTGATCTTGTGATATGCAGATATTGAGGCCATCTGTGACTTCTTAAGTTGGATCTGCCATTAACTCTTTGGCAGTTGATTGGCTCAAGAGTTATCTATAAAACTGTAAAGGATCATCGATTAAATTAACGAGGAGGGTAGATTCAGTTTCTTTGTGTTTTGTTGTGAGGGATGAGTGTATTTCAGATAGATTGAGGCTTGAAAAATGGTTGCCTGACCCTTTTGGTTTTATTTCCTCGAAAACACCATTCAGTTCCAAATGGGCATTCATGCCTAGCTGTTCTAATTAGAGTGATATTCATTTTTATCAGTTGCCAGTTTTGGTGGCTACATCTGTATGGTCAATCTCTGTCTCTTAATATATATTTTGACAACATTTAAATAAGCATGTTAAAGGCCGTCTAGTTATTATAACAGCATTTAAATAAACATGCCAAAGGTCTTCTTGGTAGTGAATCTCATGAGTTTCTTAATTTACTCATTCCATGCACGCTTCTTCTCACAACAGAGAAGTTTTACCAAATAGAGGCTAAGGGATGATGCGTCTATAAAGAATTGCCCATCTAAAAATGTGAATAAGTTTCTACATTTTATGACAAAACAATAAAAGCAAGGTCCTCTAGCCTTCCTCAATTTATGGGCCTGTGACCCTAACAAGCTGCCAGTTTTATATATCCATGTATGCATACACACACATTAATACCTATAGCGTTGCCCAATTTATGGCCTGTGGGCCTATGACCCTAAGTAGCTGGAACTTTTAAAAGTGTATGTATGCACATGTTCACATTAAATATATTATATCAATAGATATAGAACGTATGTATGGGTGTAATACCCCTGGCCCGGATATTATAACTGATACTGCATTCCAAACATTTTTGCTATAAAGTATGCACATAGCATGTTTATTATTTTAGTATAAAATTTCCAGCTGGCTATGTGGTGAGCAAAACGCTGAAGAGGAGATCCAGATACTAACCGAGGTTGGTGAGGGGGTAAGTTTTACTCTTGTACCTTGTCTCTTTGATCAATTGTTTTCTAAATCTTATGTTAAAATCCCAAAACCCACGTTCCCAAGCCAAACTCAAATGGAGGAGTGCTTAATAATTAAATATTATTAATTTAAAACTTTGGGAGAATTTAATTAATTTTGATTAAGTTGTTAATTGAAATTATGAGAGGGTAACGTGGTTCCTTTGGGATAGCCACGTGGGAACCCAAAGATGACATTTGTTTTTCATGAAGTATTGAGGAAAATAGGTGGAAAGAGAGAGCGAAGGAAAAAGGAAAAACCTGAACGTGAGTGAGAAGAAAAATGGGTTATCCAAACTGTTTGAGGAAAATTAATGGTTATTCCCAATTCGCTTGCTGAAACTGTTGCTTGCTGATACAGTTGCATGGGAAATCTTTGAGTGAAATTCAGACACTGGCAGTGAAGGGTATCACTGTATGTCTTTGAATTCACAGAGGTGGAAGAAAACTTTGTTTTACAACCCGTAACTCTGTTTTACAACCTGTACTGGCATTGTATCCCTTTGGTTGAATTGACCAATCATTTGGCAACTTGTGCATGAAGCCCCAAGTGAAATTCTGACATTTACAGTGAAGTGTATCACTATGTATTTGCGAAGGAGTTCTAGTGGGTTAATTGCAAAATTGGCATGGAATTGGTTTTTAAAATGTTGTTTCGTTTGTGCTTGATTGTAATTTATTCATATTTCCCAGTTATTTCTACTTTGTCTCTATGAGTGAGCTGAGGGGGTTGGAGAGTTACCTCTACTTAATGTCTGGATCTCGGCTCGGGGGTGGACTTGGGAGCTGAAATAATACAGGCTAGACAAGTCCTATGGTTAGGTGGAGCGTGACTCACATGCAGTCAGTTGCCTGTTTCAGGACAGAATCTCAGATAAGTATATGCAGAATTCTAATTCTCTAGAAATTTCTTTGTTAAATGATAGTTTGAGAGAATTTAATGGTGAGATTTCATGGTTTTTAATTTGTATTCCGTTATACGCCAAGCATGCTTTGAAAATTTATGTTTGCGGCATTTTTGTGAATAATAATTATAATTCAAGTGCAAATGAAATTTAAATGGATTAATATTTCTGGGTAAGTCTAATTCATTATGAATAATTATTTCTTTTCTTCAAAACTCTATTTTTAAGCTTATTATTAAATTAACTACTTGAGAATAAATAATAAGAAGCTATTAAAATTTATATTATGCATCATTATGCATTTTATTGGAGTTGATGCATTTAAAAGATAATTTACTTGAGGGTAAATAATAACAAGCTATTAAAATTTATATTATGCATCATTATACATTTTATTGGAGTTGATGCATTTAAAAGATTGAGAAATTTATATTTTAGGGAAATCATGTTTTATGGGTTGAAATAACCATTCCCTTGTTTTAATTTATTCCCTAAGTATTTAGTAACCATAAGTTAGAATTTTCAGAATTAAATTAAATTCTGATAATAAGTTTCCTGTAGTCAAATGGTTTAACAAATTCTAGAAATTGTTGGTAATCTCCTGTTTTACCTTTTATACATATTTCTTTGGGTACATTTAGAAAAATATGAAGGAAACATTTTGTTTTTATTATGATTGTTTTGAATTGGTTTGTATAGTTTAAAATACCATGGGTTGGTTATGTTGAAATTGCATCAACATTTTTAAGAATTAGGTTGTTATTTGTATTTTAAAAATATGATTTAGCTAATTAGAGCAAAACCATGAATTGGTTGTATGGTTTACAAAAACCATGGACTGGTTTATTCAAGAAAAGAAAACTATTATTATAATTTGCTTATTTAAGAATGTGCTTTGGTAGTTATTTTTTTTTCCATTTTTAAGACTGAATTTATTCTAAAGAGAAAATTTATGAAGTTTAAGTCGAATCTCTAAGTTTAATCCAAAATTGGAACTATTTTGTTTTATTAAAATTAAAGTTTGTTAAGTAAGTTAGCAAGCTTGTTTCAAATTGAGTTTAAATTAAGTAAAAGTTTTGAACTAAATAATGGGTTGCTGAAACTCATCGGCAGCTGCTGTTACACACCTGTAACATGTCGTCGAAACTCACCAGCAGTTGCTGAAACTCACCAATAGCTGCTATTACACCTGTAACATGTTGTTGAAACTAACCAGCAGTTGCTTAAACTCACCAATAGTTGCTGAAAATCACCAGTAACTGTTGTTACACACCTGTAGCATGTTGTTAAGACTCACCAACAATTGCTGAAACTCACTAGTAGTTGAAACTAATACAAACATGTTATAGTTATGTTATGGGTTTCATAATAGACTTATGCTTTCTCAAAAGTGTGCATAATGTATTCATGCATGTGATTAATTTATAAATATGTTTTAAAAAAATGGTGTGTTTACTTTAGTCAATGTAACGCAAGATGGCGTTACAAGTTGGTATCAGAGCGCAAGTTGCAGCTCTCGAACCTCTGGGATCAAATTTAATTTCTTAAAAAGAGATATATACTTGTATAAGAATACATGATGAAATTGATTTTTGAAACTAATAATCATTGTTGGTTCAGATTGCTAGTGTTACACAGGAATTTTCAATGATTCAATTTGTAGACTATCAGTAAAGACATGAAAACAGAATTTAAGAGATGGCAGAGGATCTCGTATTGTCTAATTTTGTTGAAGAAGTCGGTGGAGAAGTACAAGGTAATGAATCCAATGGACACCAAATTGGGACAGGGATCATGGATGTTGTGCAAATTTTGACGGATTTGCAAATTGGAAACAATAGAATTTTGCAAAGTTTGGAACAACAAAACCAAATCAATCAACATTTAATGCAAAAGTTGGTTCAACTACAAAATCAAATGCATCAAGTGACTTCTAAAGTGGAAAAAGGTGAAGAGTCCATGAACATAGATGTGAAGAACCCGCAACAATTAATTAATAAGAATATGCGAAATAGCAGAAATAACAGAACTCAGAATCACTTTTATATTGATCGTAGGCCACTTCGAGGGGGCAACCTCCTTTGAGCAAGCTCAATACAAATAACTTCATGGTACCTTCATTGGACTCAACACAGACTTATATACTAAGTCTAGGCGCCAATACCATGGGTCAATACCATGTGTCAATACAAACCATGGGCCAATACAAAATATGGATCAACAATTACTATGGGACGACTTACAAAGCATATGCATCCAACAACAATAATACAAAATATGGATCAACAAATACTACGGGACGACTTACAAAGCATATGCGTCCAACAACAATATACTAGCAAAGTAAATAGAAGGGTTGACATGGGTTCCTAACAATAGACATCCCTGACAAGTATCAATTTTCTCAAGGAAAAGATGACAGCAGGAGGAAATTATATTTCCACCGTAAGTCCAATGAAAGTTCTCATGGAAATAAGAATAACCAACAAGATAACTACCCTAGAAAGCAACGAAAGAGAAAGCATGGTGTGATGTTAGAAGATGAGCTCAGAAAATTAAAACCTCCAACCCTAGATGGAGAGAAGTTAGGTGACGCTGCAGAACTATGACTTCTGGAAACTACATAACTACTCATAAAACCAAGAAGCGCAGATTGCAATATATAATTTGCAAGGAAAGGCTTATAAATGGTGGAAATATCTCAAACAAGTTGAAAGTTTAGATGAGAAGCATATTTTTTGGATGAGATTCCAAAGACTTTTTATAGAGAATATCTATCACGACAGTTTTATGACAAAAAAATGCAAGAATTCTTTGAGCACAAATTTGTAAATATGTCCATGGAGGACTACGAAAAGAGATTCTTGGAGTTGCTAGGATATGTTGAGTTTATTAAGGACGAAAATGTGAAAGTACAACGCTTTATCAGTGGCTTGCCTACGTACTATAAAGATAGATTGACTTATGATGAACCTCGCACTCTGAAAGATTGTTTCATAAAAGCTAGATGCTTGTATGAGCAAGGAAAAAATAGGCAGGCAGTGCAAAAGGTGTGGAAAGGTAAGCTGAAAGTGAAACAAGATCAGAGGAAAAATGGGTTTAAGCCTCTGAATATCAAGAAGGACATTCACACTTTTTTTAAACCAACAATACCGAAAGGAGAATCCATGATGGTTGAGTCTTCAGGTAAAAAGAAATCAACCCAAGAGAAATGTTGGGGATGTGGTGGTGATCACTTCTTAAACAAATGTCCTGAAAGAAGACATAAGGGAAACTGTGTGTATAATATGCAAGAAGCTTCTATTGTTGGCGATGTTGCTAGAGGTGTTCTTCACATCTATGTAGCATTAGATAATCGCCAAGCCGATCATCAATCTTCTATGATCGAGATTGAGGGTAAATTAAAAGATGTGCCTATTTCTATTTTAATTGATTTCGGAGCTTCTTATAGCTATATTAATAGTAACTTGGTTGAAAGGTGTAAATTGGTGACTCTTAAATTGTCTAAGCCTAGAATTGTTCAGTTGGAAACTGGTATGAAGAGGAAGATCATATCTATGGTCAAAAGTTGTTGTTTTGAAATGAATGGAAACCAAACCAGTGCAAATTTGGACATCATTCCTCTTGGATCCTATGATGTGTTGATCGGAATGGATTGGTTAGATAAACGCTTTGCTATGTTGGACTGCCACAATAAATTTACTACATGTTTGAATGATGAGAGTAGCAATAATGTACAAATAAGAGGCCTTTTGAGACCCATATCCTTAAGACAAATTTCAGCCTTACAAATGAAGAAATGCATCAGAAAAGGGTGACAATTGTATGTGATTCATGTAGAGGAGATCCATATATTAACTGAGGTTGGTGAGGGGGTAAGGTTTACCCGTGTACCTTGTCTCCTTGATCAGTTGTTTTCTAAGCCTTATGTTAAAATCCGAAAACCCGTGTTCCTAAGACAAACTCAAATGGGGGAGTGTTTAATAATTAAATATTATTAATTAAAACTTTGGGATAACTTAATTAATTTTGATTAAGTTGTTAATTTAAATTATGGGAGAGGGTAACGTGGTTCCTTTGGGATAGCCACGCGGGAACCCAAAAATGACACTCATTTTTCATGAAGTATTGAGGAAAACAGGTGGAAAGAGAGAACAGAGGAAAAAGGAAAAACCTGAACGTGAGACTAGGAAGAAAAATTCGTTATTTGAAGCATCTGAGGAAAATTAATGGTTATTCCCAATTTGTTTGTTGAAACTGTTGCTTGCTGATATAGTTGCATGGGAAATCTATGGTTATTCCCAATTTGTTTGTTGAAACTATTGCTTGCTGATATAGTTGCATGGGAAATCTTTGAGTGAAATTCAGACACTGGCAGTGAAGGGTATCACTGTGTGTCTTTGAATTCACAGAGGTGGAATAAAACTCTATTTTACAACCTGTAACTTTGTTTTACAACCTGTACTGGCATTGTATCCCTTTGGTTGATTTGACCAGTAATTTGGCAATTTTAGCATGAAACCTCGAGTGAAATCTCGACATTTGCAGTGAAGTGTATCACTGTGTGTCTGTGAAGGAGCTTTGGTGGGTTAATTGCAAAATTGGCATGGAATTGGTTTAAAAATTGTTGTTTTGTTTGTGCCTGGTTGTAATTTATTCATATTTCCCGGTTATTTCTACTTTGTCCCTGTGAGCGATATGAGGGTTGGAGATTTACTTCTGGTTAATGTCTGGATCTCGGCTCGGAGGTAGACTTAGGAGCTGAAATAATACAGGATGGACAAATCCTATGGTTGGGTGGAGTGTGGCTCACATGCACTCGGTTTCTCGTTTTAGGACAAAATCTCAAATAAATATATTGAGAATTCTAATTCTCTACAAATTTCTCTGTTAAATGATAGTTTGAGAGAATTTAATGGTGAGATTTCATGGTTTTGAATTCGTATTCTGTTATAACTTTAATTCTCTGCAAGTATGCTTTGAGTAAACGTTTTGAACTAAATAATGGGTTGTTGAAACTCACTAGTAGCTGTTGTTACACACCTGTAACATGTTACTGAAACTTGCAAGTAGTCGCTGAAACTCACCAATAGCTACTGAAACTCACCAGTAGCTGCTGTTACACACCTGTAACATGTTGCCGAAACTCACCAATAGTTGTTGAAACTCACCAACAGATGTTATTATACACCTGTAACACGTTGAAACTCGCCAGCAGTTGCTGAAACTCACCAATAGCTGTTGAAACTCACCAGTAGTTGTCGTTACACACCTGTAGCATGTTGCTGAAACTCGCCATTAGTATCTAAAACTCACTAGTAGTTGCTGAAACTAATACATACATGTTATGGATCTCATAAAAGACATGTTATAGTTATGTTATGGGTTTCATAATAGAATTATGCTTCCGCAAAAGTGTGCATAATGTACTTATGCATGTGATGAATTTATAAATATGTTTAAAAAAATGGTCCATGTTTAGTTTAGTCAATGTAACGCAAGAGAGTGTTACAAGTTGTTATCAGAGCGCAAGTTGCAGCTATCGAACCTTTGGGATCAAATTTAATTTCTTAAAAAGAGATATATACATGTATAAGAATATGTGATGAAATTAATTTTTGAAACTAATAATAATTGTTGGTTCAGATTGCTAGTGTTACAAGGGAATTTTCAGCCATTTAATTTGCAAACTGGCAGTAAAGACATACAAACGAAATTTAAGATATGGCAGAGGATCCCATATTGTATAATTTTGTTGAAGAAGTCAGTGGAGAAGTACAAAGTAACGAATCCAATGGTCACCAAAGTAAGACAAGGACCATGGATGTTGTGCAAACTTTGAAGCATTTGCAAATTGGAAACAATAGAATTTTGCAAAGTTTGGAACAACAGAACCAAATCAATCAACATTTAATGCAAAATTTGGTTCAACTGCAAAATCAAATCCATCAAGTGACTTCTACTGTCGAAAAAGGTGAAGAGTCCATGAATAGAGACATCCCTGAAAGGTATCAATTTTCTCAAGGAAAAGATGACAGCAGGAGGAAATTATATTTCCACTGTAAATCCAATGGACGTTCACATGGAAATAAGAATAACCAACACGATAACCACCCTAGAAAGTAGTGAAAGAGAAAGCATGATGTGATGTTAGAAGGTGAGCTCAGAAAATTAAAACCTCCAACCTTTGATGGAGAGAAGTCAGGTGACGCTGCAGAACTATGCCTTATGGAAATGAATAAGTATTTGCAACTACATAACTACTCAGAAAACCAAGAAGCACGGTTTGCAATATATAATTTGCAAGGAAAGGCTTATAAATGGTGGAAACATCTCAAATAAGTTGAAAGTTTATATGAGAACCATATTTATTGGAGGAGATTCCAAAGACTTTCAAGAGAGAATATCTATCACGACAGTTTTATGACAAAAAAATACAAGAATACTTTGAGCACAAATTGGGAAATATGTCCATGGAGGACTATAAAAGGATATAATTTCTTGGAGTTGCTGGGATATGTTGAGTTTATTAAGGATGAAAATGTGAAAGTACAACGTTTTATCAGTGGCTTTCCTACGTACTATAAACATAGATTTACTTATGATGAACCTCGCACTCTAAAAGATTGTTTTAGAAAAGCTAGATGCTTGTATGAGAAAGGAAAAAATAGGTAGAAAGTGCATAAGGTGTGGAAAGGTAAGCTGAAAGTGAAACAAGATCAGAGGAAAAAGGGGTTTAAGCCTCTGGATATAAAGAAGGACATTTACACTTCTTTTAAACCACCGATACCGGAAGGAGAATCCAGGATGGTTGAGTCTCCAGGGAAAAAGAAATCAACCCAAGGTAAATGTTGGGGATGTGGTGGTGATCACTTCTTAAACAAATCTCCTGAAAGATGTGTATAATATGCAAGAAGCTTCTACTGTTGGCAATGTTGATAGAAGTGTTCCTCACATCTATGCAACATTGGATAATCGCCAAGCCAATCATCAATATTCTATGATCGAGATTGAAGGTAAATTAAAAGATGTGCCTATTTCTATTTTAATTGATTCCGGAGCTTCTTATAGCTATATTAATAGTAACTTGGTTGAAAGGTGTAAATTGATTACTCATAAATTGTCTAAGCCTAGAATTGTTCAGTTGGCACCTAGTATGAAGAGGAAGATCACAACTATGGTCAAAAGTTGTTGATCAGAATGGATTGGTGTGTTGGACTGCCACAATAAAGTTATTACATGTTTGAATGATGAGGGAAACAATAATGTACAAATAAGAGGTCTTCTAAGACCCATATCCTTGAGACAACTTTCAACCTTACAAATGAAGAAGTGCATCATAAAAGGGTGTCAGTTGTATGTGATTCATGTAGAAGAGTTTCCTACTGAAAAATAATCAAGCTTGGATGAATATCCAGTGTTGAAATAATTTGAAGATGTATTTTAAGAACTTCCTGGGTTACCACCCAAGAGGTATATCAACTTCATAATCGATTTGGTGCCTGGAGGTGTGTTAGCGTCAAAAGATCCATACATAATGGATACTCCGTAGTTAAAATAATTGCAAATGAAACTTGAGGAGTTACTTAAGAAGGGGTACATACGACCTAGTATATCACCTTGGGGTGCTCCAGTTGTTTTTGTAAGAAAGAAGGATGGCACACTTAGATTGTGTGTGGACTACAGGAAGTTAAACAAGGCCACAATTAAGACAGGTGCCCAGTTAGCGTCAAAAGATCCATACATAATGGATACTCCGTAGTTAAAATAATTGCAAATGAAACTTGAGGAGTTACTTAAGAAGGGGTATATACGACCTAGTATATCAACTTGGGGTGCTCCAGTTGTTTTTGTAAGAAAGAAGGATGGCACACGTAGATTGTGTGTGGACTACAGGAAGTTAAACAAGGCCACAATTAAGAACAGGTGCCCTCTACCAAGAACTGATGATCTTTTCGATCATTTTAGAGGTGCACAGATATTTTCTAAGATAGATTTGAGATCTGGATATTCCCCGATACACATTAAAGATGAAGACATTAGTAAAACTGCTTTTAGAACCAGATATGGTCATTACGAGTTCACAATGCTTTCTTTTGGTTTGACGAATGCTCCAGCTACATTCATGTGTTTAATGAATGGTATATTCACGCATTTTTTGGATAAGTTCATTATAGTATTTTTGGATGATATACTTATATATTCCAAAATCGAGGAGGAGCATGAAGAACATCTTAGGATTACTTTGCAAATATTGAAGGAAAATCAATTGTATAGCCAAGCTCAACAAATGCACTTTCTACCAGAGATGGTTGTTATACTTGGGCCATATCATCTCTAAAGAAGGTGTGGCAATAGACCCAGTTAAAGTAAAGGCTATTATGGAATGGCCTACTCCTCACAATGTTTCTAAGGTAAGATCATTCATGGGACATCTTTGCAAAAGAAAGGTGTACCTTTCATCTAGAGTTAGAAATGTGAAACAATTTCAAACTTCTAAAGGAATTGCTCACATGCACACCTATATTGAAAATTTCAGACCTGGAAAAAGAGTATTTGGTATGCACCGATGCATCACTTGAAGGACTCGGTGGAGTTCTAATGTAGGAAGGACATGCGATTTGCTATGAGTCATGAAATTTAAAGGAGCATGAGAAAAACTACACTACTCATGGCTTGGAGCTAACAACCATTGTTCACACACTTCGCATGTGGAGCACTATCTTCTGGGAAGTAAGTTTGAGTTAAGAACTGATCACAATAGTTTAAAGTATTTATTTGATCAGCCTTGGCTAAATGCATGGAAAGCAAGATGGGTTGAATTCTTAAGTGAGTTCAGTTTCAAAATAATTATTTAAAATGAAAAGAAAATCAAGTAGCATATGCACTCAGCAGAAGGGGTCAACTTATGCATGTTTTAGCCATCAGTACTTGAAATTCTGAATTACAAATCAGATTGCATGAAGCATTGAAAAATGAAAAAAATTATCTACGGGTGACAACAACATTTCAAGAAGGAAATAAATCGTTATAGTTATGCAATTATGCATTGAAATAGGGTGGTATTATTCACTTTAAAGATAGAATTTATGTACCTGATAATGAAGAGTTGAAGAAAATAATAATGAGTGAAATGCATACTGTACCATATGCAATGCATCCCAGATACTAGAAAACTCTAACAACAGTAAAGAAAAATTATTATTGGCCAAACATGAAAAAGGAAGTGGCTAATTACATTGCATGTTGTTTAGAATGTCAAAGAGTCAAGGTAGAGAATCAATATCCAGTTGGTTTACTTCATCCTTTGTCTATTCCAGAGTGTAAATGGGACACAATAACTATTTATTTTATTACAGGTTTGTCGAGAACCATGAGGCAACATGTTTCTATGGTAGTGGTTGATAAGTTAGCCAAATCAACCCATTTTATTCTAGTTCAATTGACTTTTAAGGAAGGTAAATTTGCATAAATTTATATGAAAGAAGTTGCTAGGTTGCATGGCATTCCGAAATCCATTGTGTTGGATTGAGATCCGAAATTTACCTTTAATTTTTGGAAAGGCTTATTTAAGGACTTTGGGATTAAGCTTAATTTTAGCATAGCTTATCATCCCCAAACTGATGGGAAAACCGAACGTGTAAATCAAGTTATTGAAGATATGTTCAAGATGTATGTCATGGACAAACCAAGCAAATGGGAAGAGTATTTCATTTGGTTGAATTCGCTTATAATAATGGCTATCAAGTATCTTTGAGAATGAGTCTGTTTGAAGCTTTATATGGTAGAAAATGTAATGTTCCAATCAATTGGGACAAACCAGTAGACATGTTAATCATTGGGCCTGAAATGCTTGAAGATATCGAGCAACAAGTAGTAAAGATAAAAAAATAAATTTAAAGATGGCACAAGACCGCCAAAAGAGTTACACAAATAAAATAAAAACTCATACAGAATTCCAAGTTGGGGACATGGTGTTCCTAAAAGTTCTTTGCGGTTGGGAAACTGCAAGAAACTGGTCGCCAAATTTTCTGGCTCATTTGAGGTCCTATGTAGAGTTGGATTAATAGTTTACAAGCTAGCACTACCTCCCACAGTCAAAATACACAATGTATTTCATGTTTCATTACTAAAAAAATACGTTTATGATAATAATCGTTTGCTTGATTGGTCTGTTTTTTAGGTGGAACTCGAAGGGGAAATACAGGTTCGACCACTTTGCATATTGTATCGCAAAAGCAAGATACTTAGGAACAGAGTCATCGGACAGGTAAAAGTCCAATGGACCCTTTACATCCCTGAGGATTCTACTTGGGAAATGGAAGATATAATGCAGGAAGAGTATCCGCATCTATTTTGAAATGTGTATATAAATAATGTAAATATTCATGCAGTAATTATGTATATGTATATTTTTTATACAATGGTAAACACCAAGGACGGTGTAAAATATAAGGGAAGGGGAATTGTAATACCCCTAGCCTGGATATTATAACCGATATTGCATTCTAAACATTTTTTTTATGAAGTATGCACATAGCATGTTTATTATTTTAATATAAAATTTCTAGCTCGCTACGTGGTGAGCAAAATGCTGAAGAGGAGATCCAGATATTAACCGAGGTTGATGAGGGGGTAAGGTTTACTCGTGTACCTTGTCTCCTTGATCAGTTGTTTTCTAAACCTTATGTTAAAATCCCAAAACCCATGTTCCTAATCCAAACTCAAATGGAAGAGTGTTTAATACTTAAATATTATTAATTTAAAACTTTGGGAGAACTTAATTAATTTTGATTAAGTTATTTGAAATTATGGGAGAGGGTAGTGTGGTTCCTTTTGGATAGCCACGTGGGAACCCAAAGAGGACACTCGTTTTTCATGAATTATTGAGGAAAACACGTGGAAAGAGAGAACGGAGGAAAAATGAAAAACCTGAACGTGAGACTGGGAAGAAAAATGGGTTATTCGAACTGTCTGAGGAAAATTAATGGTTATTCCCAATTTGCTTGCTGAAACTGTTGCTTACTGATATAGTTGCATGGGAAATATTTGAGTGAAATTCAGACACTGGAAGTGAAGGGTATCACTGTGTGTCTTTGAATTCACAGAGGTGGAAGAAAACTCTGTTTTACAACCTGTACTGACATTGTATCCCTTTGGTTGAATTGATCAGTCATTTGAAAATTTGTGCATGAAACCCCGAGTGAAATTATGACATTTGCAGTGAAGTGTATCACTATGTGTCTGTGAAGGAGCTTTGGTGGGTTAATTGTAAAATTGGCATGGAATTGGTTTAAAAACTGTTGTTTTGTTTGTGCGTGGTTGTAATTTATTCATATTTTCCATTTATTTCTACTTTGTCCATGTGAGTGAGCTGAGGGGGTTGGAGAGTTACCTCTGGTTAATGTATGGATCTCGACTCGGGGGTGGACTTGGGAGATGAAATAATATAGGCTGGACAAGTCCTTTGGTTGGGTGGAGCGTGGCTCACAGTTTCCCGTTTCACGACAGAATCTTAGATAAGTATGTGTAGAATTTTAATTCTCTACAAATTTCTCTGTTAAATGATAGTTTGAGAGAATTGAATGGTGAGATTTCATGGTTTTGAATTTGTATTTCGTTATTCTCTACAAGTATGCTTTGAAAAATTATGTTTGGGACATTTCTATGCATAATAATTATAGTTAGGGTGCAAATGAAATTTAAATGGATTAATATTTTTGGGTAAGTTTAATTCACTGTGAATAATTATTTCTTCAAACCAACTGCCGTAAAATCTATTTTTAAGCTTATTATTAAATTAACCAGTTCTTAAAATTTACTTGAGAGAAAACAATAACCAGCTATTAAAATTTTATATTATGCATCTTACTAGAGTTGATGCGTTTAAAAGATTGAGAAATTTATATTTTGGGGAAATCATGTTTTATGGGTTCCGCGAGTATTTAGTAAACATAAGTTAGACTTTCCAAAATTGAATTAAGTTATGATAATAAGTTTCATGTAGTCAAATGGTTTAACAAATTTTGGAAATTGTTGGTAATTTCTTGTACGGTTATACATATTTCCCAGGGTACATTTAGAAAAATGTGAAGGAAATATTTTGTTTACATTCTCTGTATATTTTAATTTTGAAGCTTAAAGTATGGGTGAAAATGTCCTAGTTTTTAGTGATTGGTAAAATTTGTTAAAATAGTGTTATGGTGAAAAATTTGTGAAAGATAATGAAAAATGAATGTTCACTTGTAAATCATTGCGTGAATTAGTTGCCTGGTTTACAAATACCATGAGCTGAGTTATAATTACCATGATTGTTTTGAATTGGTTTGTATAGTTTAAAATTCCATGTATTGGTTATGTGTAATTTGCATTAACATTTTTAAGAATTGGTTTGTTATTTGTATTTTAAATAGGTGATTTAGCTAATTAGAGAAAAACCATGAATTTGTTGTATGGTTTACAAAAACCATGGACTGGTTTATTTAAGAAAATAAAACTATTGTTATAATTTGTTTATTTAAGAATGTGCTTTGGTAGTTAAAATAATGAAAGCATATGATAAAGTGTTATTCACTAAGCCTTGTCATTTAATGATACAATTTCATATCGTTAATCTCTAAGTTTAAGCCAAAATTGAAACTATTTTGGTTTATTAAAATTAAAGTTTGTTAAGTAAGTTAGAAAGCTTGTTTTAAATTGATTTTTAGATTAAGTAAAAGTTTTGAACTAAATAATGGGTTGTTGAAACTCACCAGTAGTTGTTGTTACACACCTGCAACATGTTGCTGAAACTCACCAGCAGTTGCTGAAACTCACCAGCAGTTGCTGAAACTCACCAGCAGTTGTTGTTACACACTTGTAGCATGTTGCTGAAACTCGTCAGCAGTTGCTTAAACTAACCAATAGCTGCTAAAAATCACTAGTAGCTATTGTTACACACCTGTAACATGTTTTTGATACTCGCCAGCAGTTGCTGAAACTCACCAATAGCTACTGAAACTCACCAGCAGTAGTTGAAACTCACCAGCAGTAGTTGAAACTCACTACTAGTTGTTGAAACTAATATAGCATGTTATGGATCTCATAAAATACATGTTATAGTTATGTTATGGGTTTCATAATAGACTTATGCTTCCGCAAAAGTGTGCATAATGTATTTATGCATGTGATTAATTTATAAATATGTTTAAAAAAATGGTGTGTGTTTAGTTTAGTCAATGTAATGCAAGAGGTTGTTACAATGGATGTGTGGGCATGCATGCAAACACTTGATGTTATATACACACATGTATTACTCATGAACCAAGAAAACTAGTATGACATTATATACATTGCAAAAACTTCAAAAATATCTAATTTGTATCTATAATATTTGTTTTTTAATGTTTTTTCTTTTGTATTTAATTCATTATAGGATCGATTCAAGAAATGTATGCTAAAAGAATCCTCAAAGCATGTACAATTGCGAATAGAATGCAACTTTGTCCAGGATGCAAGGGGAACCTAAGGTATTTAGAGTCCAGTGGATAAGGTGGTTCTTAATAACCATTTTGTGGGTGATTTGGTACTTTCCGTTAGCCTTGATCTAGAATTAGTGAACAGGGAAATGAGGTGCTTAAACACATTTTTCCCGACTTAATGTGCTATAGTCAATGAGCATAAATGAGTTTTGGTTGATTGGACTTTACGAGGCCCTTGCCTAGCTATAGCGGCCTTGGAGGAGGATGAGACCAATGGATATTGTCCAATATCTGGGCCACCAAAAGATATTTCTTTCACCTTCTGCGATGTGGGATTGGTGCAATGACAAGGTTTAGTGAAGCCTGCAGTGTTGTCATTACAAGGATTTTCCTTTTGTTGGAAATTGTATCATTATTTCAAGAATTTTAAAAGCTAGTCATGTCTATTATTCATCATGCTAGTTTCCTTCAACCATGAATGTCTGATGCTGGAGAATATTTTGAGATCCTTTCCCTTGACTAAATTTAGGGGAGCTTTTAAAAGCTAGTCATGTGTATTATTCATCATGCTAGTTTCCTTCAACCATGAATGTCTGATGCTGGAGAAGATTTTGAGAGCCTTTCCCTTGACTAAATTTAGGGGAGCTAAGGAGGGTCATTTTTGGTCGCTTGGCACTTTTGTTTTATGCCTAAGAAGGATGGTAGGTTTGGTATCCCGGGTAATTTTATGCATGGGACGATTCTGATAGCAACTTAGATTGTGAGATGTGTTGAAAAAAATGACTTCATAAATCTTTCCACTTACAAGAGTCCTCATAGTTTCCAAAGTGGTTAGATGCATGGATAGATTGAACTTTATGGTATGATTGGGCCTCTCTAAGACTTGGGATTTAGATGTCTTGACTCTTCGTAGGATTGTAAGTAGGGGGTGAATTGGTTGCGTTGGTATTTTTGGGGGAGAATTGGAATTGGGATTTTTTGGGGGAGAAGGAAAGGGTGTATGATTTTTGACAATGTATTTCCAACATTATGCATTTATAGGCGGGATTATAAAAAATGGCCTTTTACCTATAAGGATTTATAAAATGATAATAGTGGAGACTCGAGAGTGGATTAATTAGAGGATTTTGGCAAGTAGTCAGGGTTTTCTTGCCTCGATAAATGTAACGTTAATTATTTGTAGGCTCTTATTTTACATGAGGATCTACTCAATATGCACAGTCTTATACAATGTCCCATTTGGATATATTGGCATTAGTTTTATGAAAATATTATTTTTGAGTTTAGTGGTAGGAAGCTATATTAGATCGTGCACCAAACATATGTCTCTATCTCTTGTCTTGAAGAAACAATGGGGTATCTCAGAAAATGAGTTTGTATGGATCATCACGTTGAGTAACATTTAATCTTACCAGGTTTACTATTATTGATATTGTTGGCACTATGAATGATTTATGGAGGCATTAACACCATGTTCGATTGGCCAAATCGGTTTTAAACATGATGTTTTCCCACAATGTAGGAGGCATGAGACAATTACACATTGGTTTTGGGAGTGTCATTTGCTAAGCATGTTGAAGTGTCACATGAAAAATATAGTATGTTCCTACAAGGATTCATCCATTGGAGAGCCACCCATCTCAAATATTGGAGGACATGAGTTTTGAACCATTTTATGCTCTTTGGAAATATATAAAGACTAGAAATTATAGACTTTGTGGTGTATTTGTCGTAAATGTGCCTTTCAAGGTGTGATGGAGTCTCTTGATTTATTTAAGACGACTTTTTTTTATAACTTATCTACCCAACTCAATTAGGTTGTTTTCTAAAAAATATGCTAAGGGATGCTTTCCTAGCACTTAGTTTAACCCAATTGTTGCTTTGGTAGTAGTGAGGTGAGTTAGTTTCTCTTTAATTTTTTAACTTTCTATATAACATAGAATTACTATTCAATACATACATCCATTCAGACATAATAAGGAAAAAAATCTATATATAAAATAAATTATATAACATATAAATATTGTTTTATAATTTCAAAAAATAGACCAGAGTGGAGTGGAGCATAGCCACTTTATAAAGATGCCGAGCTTTACACATATACATAATAATAATAATGAACAAATCTATATATGAGATAATTCATATAAATATAACATATAATCTATATATGTAATAATAATTTATATAACATATAAATGTTGATTTATACTTTCAAAAAATAGAGTGGAGCGTAGCCTCTTTATGAATATGTTGAGCTTCAAGGAAGCCGGGATACCAAGTGCAATACTTTTACAAGTGGACCTCCAGCATTTTGATTACTAGATATTGGGAAGGATGTGGAAGAAAGGTTGTTTGAAGAAAAACAACTAGGAATCCAGGACTCTAATTTATCTAATGAAGATTGTAGGGTCTATCATGTTGTTATACCTCAAATTATCACTTTGAGCGTCGTTTTGAGTCTTCGTGTCATATCACCATGAAGAACGTAATGGTCATACCCCCTAGTAAGTCTTGAGACTCATTTTCACCATGTTGGTCTCCTACCTAGTCCTACTTGGAGGAAAATCCAACCCCTCATGGTCGAATGCAACCTCATCAAGTCCACTTTACCCATATTTTCATGCCCTGCTAGTGGTGCAAGGTGTGGAAATACAACATTTTTGCGCTCTGCATGCCTACAGGGGTGCAAAAATTACATCTTTTTTGCGCTATGCTTAGTCTTGAGGGTGCGAAAATCTCTCAAAACCATGTTGCTTGGATTTTGGATCTTGCTTCTGAGGAGATATTTTTGGGATTAGGATTCCCTTCGAATATCACCTCACTCTCCCTCTTTAGCTTGGTTCAACTCCTTGATCCACCATTTACTCACCTAGATCCATCATTCTCTCTTAGTGGTTGGCCTTCCAAATCCTATAAGAAAGAGTCCATCCATGAGCTAATGGGAGAACAATTGGAGGCATCAAACCTATGGTCTTAGGAGTTTTGCAGAGGTAACAAGAGGAGAATATTGGAAGGAATTTCTAGATCTTTGTAAATCAAGGTATAAACACTTGTACTTATCTTCTTTGGTTTCTCTAATAAGATAACTTCGCCTAGTCTTCCCATTTTCATGTCTTTAATGGTGAATGCATGAAATTGTCTATGTGTCATAGTTAAATATTTGTTTATATATAGTTGTTTTGGAGAAGGTATTGCCTTCTATTCTTCAACAGGTTCTTAAGCCCGTAATTGAAGACCGGAGTTGGAGCAATTTAGGAGAAGCAAGGACAACCATCAAAGTTAAGGTATGTCATCTATCTCCTTCACTTTTTCCATGGCTTTCTAATTCATGTATGAACCAGATTTAAGAAGAGTTTAGTGTCTATTTGTTTTGTTTCTATCTTAGATTAAACTTGTAGAGACTTAGTTTAATATTTGAGTAGGTTTAAGGACAACCTCCATCATGCTTGATGAGTACCTCTTTGTTTTTTAAAGAGCTTGAGGAGGATAATAGATGCTCGGTATAGCTCATCCTTCGGACGAGTCCAATATCACATGTTTTACGAACCTGAAAAAGGAGGGGTTCAGTCCCAAAAGGGTCATTCGATGTTTGATTTTACGAGTCCAAGGAAGGAAAACTCGATGATTTTTCATGTTTAGAGAGTCTAAAATAATCTAAAGAAGACTCCAAAAAGGCCTTTTTCATAAATTTAGTCTCCTAATCCTGAAATAAGGGTAAAACAATGCCAAGACGAACTCTCTTAGTTGATGGTCGGCTAAGGTATTCCTTTTTCGTAATTAATACTACTCAACCCAAAAAAGGGGTAAACTAAAACTAAATAGATTCCCTTTCAAATCCTTTTACGAGCGTGAAAGGAAGCAAGTTCACTCGATGATATTTTCATATTTTGGGAGTCTGAAAAGAACTTAAAGGAAACTCCATAGAGTTCCTTTTTTGTATAACTAGTCTCACAAGGTCGAAAAAGGGATAAACTATCACTCATAAGATGACTTTGTCATGGTTGATAACCGAGTATGAAAAAGGTAAAAAATAAACTCGACACAGTGCCTTTTCCGTAAATAGTCTAGCAAGGCCGAATAACAAGATAAACCTATACTCATTAAACACACGTTTTTACTCAATTTTTAACTAGCGCGACAATGGTATCAAAAGCACTCAGAATCTTTTTCATGATTGTCCTCGATGGTTTCATTTTTTAGCGATCTTGAAGTTGAAACTAAACTATGCTCGTAATGAGGCCCACTAACAAGTTATTTCCCAATATGATGTCCAGAGGTTGGAAGTTTTCCCCCAACATGATCAGTGAAAGGTAGCTGCTTAACTCCAGTATGATGTCCAGAGGATGGAGACATGCCCCTAAGCTTCGTTTCGTCTTCCTACTCTTCTTCTTCACCCAATTAAATTCCTGGATACTAATAGGAAAAGGTTCACCAGAGGGATAGAAAGAATGAGGATCAAGTGACACATGAATATGAAATGAAGATTCAAATACTAAGTTTGGTGGGAGACTTGACTCAATGGCAGAGGAATCTGGTTCATTTTTTAATGATCTTGACACAGAAACGGAACTATGCTCATAATGACCCGTTTCATTTTTTAACGAGCTTAAAACAAAATAAAACTATGCTCGAGGTTGGTTCCTACCCAACATGATGTCCATAGGTTGGTAGTTTTCCCTCATCATAGGAAGCTAGTGGCCTTAATTCCATCATGATGTCCAGACGCCGGAAACATGCCCTTCTAAGATTCTTCCATGATGGGAAGAAGTTATATGTTCGCTAATGACTCAACTCTAGTGTGATGTGTAGAGTCGAGAGACACAAATGACGATGGGGGTTGAACCAATAGGACATGTGGAGCATTCAGGGAAGTTTGGTGGCTGGCAATCATACATTGATTAGGTGTAAAAAAGGAAAGATTATCAATGGTCACTATGTTTCCATGATAAGGAAAATACATCACTCGAAAGAGTGTTGACACTACAAATTGCATGGAATAGACATAATCTTTCCCAAGAAGCAGATTAATATCTAAGGGACCTTGGACTACCATAACATCAATGCAGATAGTTTTCTCTCCTAAGGTACTAGGTAAGTGAGGAAGTATCACTAAAGTTCTAGTAGGTCTTCTATTAAAAAATAATATCTGATCAATGGCTGGAACAAGCAAAGTAGAACCTATAGCTTGCCAGGAATTTGAGGATAAAATACTAACAAAAGCTCCTTCATCAACAATAGTGCAAAGTAGGTTCCTACCGATAACTTCCACGGATATCTGGAAAGGAACACTCGAGGGAAGACAAGTTTTTTTAGACTATTCCAATCAAAGGAAATGAACTCAGTACTTGGATGGGATCCCATGGAAATGGACAGGATTTCCCTTTGTCCAAAACAATCTGAACTGACTAAGAAAACATCATTGGTTTTCAGTTCACTCTCAACTGGAAGAGTAGGATGAGACAAAAATTGTGTCATGATGACTACTTTAATCTCGACATTATCCAATGAAAGAGCGGGATCGAGTGGAGATTGCGTCGACTTGACTACTTCAACTTCACTCTTAAAAGGAAAATAAGGATGAACTACTTGTTCTCCACTCTTTGAGGAAAGAGTAGGATCGACCGAGGATGCAATAGGATCGACTACTTTTTCAACCAATGAGGGGTCAAGGGAAAAATTACGATATCTAGTTGGAAGGTGATTCTAGGGTACATTAATGTCTTCCAATAATTGTTAAGCTTAATCCATGTGAGGACAAAGGTGATTAAGGTGCACGTCATGGCATAAAAAACAAGGATTCTTGAATTTACCTTTCCGACCCTTAACCATAGAGTCACTGGTTGATGGGGTATCATCAGTATGATGTCCATAAGCTGATGATATAGGTTGTTTGGAGGTTTTATACCACTCTTATAATACTTTGGAAAGACTGAGACAATCCTTAAGAAGGTGATCCCCCCTGCAAAGCCTGCAAGGGAACTTGGGTTTTCGAGGTGTTTGACTAGAAAAAGCATCGTTAGGGGTAGCTGGTTGATGCTTGGTATCTTTCTTATTCTTATTATTCTTAACATTCATTTTATTCTTCTTCTTATCCTTCTGATTACTAGCACTATTTATTTTATTAGGTGAGGAAGAATAAACAGAAGAAGATACATCCGACGAAGAAGACGAAGGATCAGTTTGGGATTGATGCTCTCATGATGGAGAGTTAACATTTGAAGCATTAGGTGCATTCATGATCACTATATTGGAGAATAAACATACCGGTGATCCTATAAACAATCCAGGAAGATTCAAAGTAGCAATAAAGCGAGGACCAATATCTCCAAATGGAGGAAAAACAAAAGGAGCCCCTTGAAAAAGGTTCTCTTGATTGTAGTCCCAGAAGGATCTTGGGTGCATGGAGATGGTGGTTGACTAATTCTAGGTGTCGGGACTCACCCCTTGCTATCTCTGGGATTTATTTGGATCCACCATGGAACAAGACTAAGTGATTTGGATGAAGTCTCACAAAAAAAGAGCTAAAAAACCCTTAGGAAACCGAGCGTGTGAAAGGGGAGCTAGAAGAAAAAGAGGCACATAGGCCAAAAGGAAAGCTGAAAAAAATTTACTGTAACTTATGCCACAACAAGCGAGCTATAACAAAGAGGCTAGAAATCCAACATGCAGCACTAAAAAATAAAAAGACCCTCTACAAGGTATGACAGAAAGAAATCCTCCTATCTAAGATCGAGAGACCTCAACAGATCGTATCCTCCGTAAGGTGATGAAATCCAAGTTGGACTATACGAAATGAGAGACCAATATATATGAAGGGATATCCCTCTACTGAAAGGGATCCCGGTTAAAAGAGACATGGAATTATGGTCACTAGGAT
Source organism: Larix kaempferi (assembly GCA_027924585.1). Classification (NCBI taxonomy): domain Eukaryota; kingdom Viridiplantae; phylum Streptophyta; class Pinopsida; order Pinales; family Pinaceae; genus Larix; species Larix kaempferi. The sequence continues at coordinate 8,053,611 of BSBM01000924.1, forward strand.
AGCTCATTCATGCCATGTTTGGGAAGGTTTATTGGAGATTCTTCCTTTTGGCCCTTGTGCAACCAGTATGGAGGCTGAAAAATACAAGGAAGACAACAGATTGATGTCATTAGGAACTAAGTGGAGTGCGGTATTCCACAAAGTTCATCTGGAACCATTCCTCGTTGCTTACCCCGTGGAAAGGGATCCCCCCAACAAATTGGTGTATAACCGTGTCAACAAATACAAGAGGATTTTAGCACCCTAAAGGAAAACAAATATGTTTCAGAGGTAAAATGACAAGGGGGAATTATTTGGATCCCTATCCCGGATGCCCTACCTAACTATACATATATTTTATTTCCTCAAATGAGGTTAATATGTGGTTAGTTAGGGTATTTAATTTTAGAGGTTGTTTTTTTACTCAAGGGGAGAGGAAGTGCAACTTGGTGGTGTGTAGAATTGACTCAAACCATGCAAATTTAGATTAATTATGCAAGTCTTTTTTCTTCAATGAACTTCTAGCTAAGTAAGGAAGAGCTCTTTTCGTTCCCAAATGTACAACTCTATGCAAATGCAATTTTATCTTTTAATGAATGATAACCAATCATGTAAAACCATACCCAAACTATCCTAAAGTGACACAAATATATCTTTCTATCAATAACAAATGCAAAAATCCTAATGTGTTTCCTATCTTTTTACACTGAAAAAAACCACATCTAAGCTATGGGAAAGAAAGATTCCATAAATGTTTCCAATCAAATGAAATGCAAAGAAAAACATTCAATATCTTTTTGTAACTCAAATGCACAAGAACATGAAAAAATCGTTTCTTCTTCTTATGAAGGTAAGACCAAGAATGTCAAATGATCAACCTAATGCAAGAAGGAAATTTTTGTTTTTCAGGCTTGTAAATTTAGAAAAGAGAGACAAAAAGAAGCTTTTATTTGAACAAAAATGGAAACAAAGAATTCATATACTCCATTAACCAATAAATAGCTAAATATGCAAAGGAAAAGAAGCGCAAAACCCAAGAAAACGACTTCAAAAGACAAGGATGTCCTAAGCCTTTCAAATCCTAAAAACCAAACCAAACCACACCAAACCAAGCAAACCCTTGGAAATCACACTAAAGAGATATCTAAAACTTTAATCCAATCACAATTAGATGGAAATAAGAAGTTTAAAAACAAATTGAAGCTATTGGGACTTGAAAATAATGACAATTGACAATTCTACCCAATAAGCAAACAAAGCACTAGTTTGACTCAAGAGACCAAACAAAGGCTTCGAACTTCCAAACCATGCAAAGAGTTTACAAAAAAATTCAAATATGATTTGGATAAGTCCAAATCAGTCATATAATGGTCACAAAATAACTGATAAAGAGACTCTAATTCATAAAAATCGAAAATATACACAAGGGATCAAGTTAACCCAAGGGGATTTCAATTTTCCAAGCACAAGCTCCAATTTCCAAACAAGGAAGAAGGATCCCAAATCTAAAAAAATGGGGTATTGAAGGATCTAAATCAGTGTTAATAAGATAATAATACCATTTTACAAAATAATGAAACTCAGAAAACTGAAACAACAAAGGAAGGGATCAAAGTTAACCCTAGGGGGTTTCAAGTTTCTAAGGTAGAACCTAGTGTTCCAAACAAAGAAATAAGGTCCCAAATTCTCCAAAATGAGGTTTGGAAGGGTTCAAACTTATTTTATATAGATCCTAAAGCAACTGGGAAAGTACACTTGACTCCTAGAACTATAAAATGGTTTAGAGGACTCAAAATTGACCAAATTGCCTCAAAGCTGCCAACGAAGGACTAGAGACAAAATGTGGATCAAAAGGACTCAAAAGAGACTATAATTTATTAAAAAATGTGTCAAAAGGAATCCAATTGACCATATGGAGGCACACCAAAAGTTTGGAATAAAAAAACCCAAGGTAATCCCTCCAAACAAGCTCAAAAATGACCAAAACAAGGAATTTTCACCCCAGCACAGACCAACATAGAGCAACAATTTAAGAATTTCTCCCCCTATAACACTGTGGGGGAGATAAAATTTTAAAATTTTCGTGCCCTAGCACACTATCAAGGAGTGAAATTTTTAAAATTTCGCTCTGTAACCTATTTTGAGGGAGCAAAAATTCTCCTGTAAGATTAAAAAATGAAATGTTTGCCTAGATACAAGCAAGGACAAGGTCCTGAGTTTAAAATGGTCCTCAATGATGAACAAATAGGATCTAAGGTGATGAGAAAAAAACACTTAGAAGAGGTTTTAATGATCTAAACAAGCAATCTAAGGGTGAAACTAGGGAAAGGTCCCTAATACGGTTGCTAATTTTTGTATTACAGAATTCTTCCTATAGATAGTTAAACTCTGTCATGGACATAACTATGTCCCTAGATACTTAATCCATGATAGAAACAAAAAATGGTGATATATTCTCCTAGATTTATCACAATACATAAGCTATTGAACATGGAAGAAGAAAGGAAGAAGTAAAACTTACCTCCAACCTGTAGGTTGTCTTGGCTCCAACTACAAGCTTGATCTTCAAGGCTTGAACCTTTTAAACAAGACAAAGGACCAAAACTTCCAAGAAAGTAGATGTATTAATCTAGATCTAATCTACAACATATCATGCATCAATATAAGAAGAGACAAGACATGGGAGAATATGCCAAGTTATCATTAAGAAATCCAAAGAGGCTGATTACAATGTTATACCTTGATTTCCAAGATGATATCATCTCTTTCCAAGCTCTCCAACATCACCCTTGCAAGACTTATGGGATCATAATGGCCTCCTTTTTTAGTGTTTCCCAATCATAGGATCATAGTTTTGGTGCTTCCAAGTACTCCCTTAGCTCATGGATGGTCCTCCTTAAGTAGGATTTGGGAAGGCCAACTACTAGGAGAAAATGATGGATCTCAGTGAGTAAGATGTGGATCAAGGATCTAAACCATGCCAAGGAGGGAATATGAGATAGGATTCGGAGGTGTACCTCATCCCAAGAAAATATCCATGAGATCCAAGATCCAAAATCAAAGGGATAAGCCTTTAAAAATTTTTCACTCCCCTATAACTGAGCAAAGCGTGAAAAAGATGAAATTGTCGCTCCTAGGAACACTAGCAGGGCGCGGAAATTCCAGTAAGAGGTAATTTTTGGAGGTGGTTAAGGTGGGTTTTGACCCATTTCTTGTTGGATTTGCTTCCAAATGTGACTAGGGAAGGGTCCAACATTAGAATGAAGGGTCCTAACACCCTTAGGAGGCATAAACATCATGTTTTCCATGGTGATGAAACATGTAGATCCTCACTTACACATGGAGTGTCAATTTGAGGTATAACACATTTTGTTGAAATCTTGTGGGTTGATTTATAAATTCATTGGTATCTTCCTCTAAAAAACACCCGAAATTGGTGGATTAGGGAAAGCTAGAATCCTATAGGTAGGTCCAATTTCTATCATAGGTGAAGATTACTCTATGGTCATTTTTCCTTCCCTAACAAAAACGAATTGGGTTTTTGATAGTGGGTTATTGTTCTTGTTATGCCACATACTGTATTGGCATACTACTTATTTTTTCAACATTTCTGATGACATATCCTACATTCTTATGGTATCCTTTTACTACTACTGGTACCTTCCATATGATATGAGTAATGAAACAATATTATTATGATGCCATTTTTACTGCTATTCCATGTTAGACTGATGACGATATACTTATTGATGTTGTACTTCACTACTACTATATGATTTAATTGATTGTTTTGATGAGTATATCTAGTAGTACAAATCATAGGTTGACGAGAGTGAAGGGGTTTTGATTTACTTACATACTGCGAGCCAAGATGAATCTTGTCTTTGTAAGGAGTATTTCCCCTCCTTCGGTTTTATTTTTGACCTTCTCCATATCATCCATATCACTCCATTTTGTGTCTACATCCCAATTGTTTAGACTTGAGTTGATTGACTTTTACTTTCCCCCTTTGTGGATATGTCACCTCATGTGCTTCTTGTTGTCTTTATTATGTATCTTGGGTTGTTGTGTTGTAGTTAATCTGCAATATAGGATGTTTTTGGGTAGATCCTGATTCCCCGTGGCCGACTGCAAATAGTAAAAAAAATATAATTGAGTAATACCTTTTCTCCTGACATCCAAAAATTCCCTGTAATACCTTTGGTTGGATCTTTGTCAAGGCTATGGACGCTTGAATGGAAGTAGGGTAAGGCCTATTTAAATGAAAATGCTTTATTGTGGAAACTTCATCGAGGCTATGGACGCTTGCTGGTAGTGGAGCTAATGCTGTGTCATCATTGGTATCCAAAAGGTATAAAACTAGGGCCAATATTCTTCAAATCATTAATCCTATGGGAAAAAAAAGTGAAAAGAAAAAGAAAAGAAAAATAAAGAAAGGGAAATGTTACCGCTGGGATCAAAGGGAAAGGTATTTCATAACACACACCCTCTGATAAGACACTTATTTTTCTCTGCTATTTTCATGGTTGGTTAAACTACAAAGGATCCCTTAATCCCTTATCATGACTCATTCAATCAACCTATGTCAGTGCACGTTCTAACCTAGTGTGTCATCCATCTCCACCTCGAAGAAGAACTAGTCCTTGTAAATGCTTTGATGTTAACATGGTAATGATATGTTCCTAAATAATTAATACGAGGAATTTATTGAGATACTTATGGGGTATATTATCATGTTTCTCATGACTATGCTATATGATGACTCATAATAAACAATTGAGTGCATTATAATTACTATGCACATTGAGTATGCATATGTACATCTCTATTGTTGGTCCAGCTATGACATTCTCTACTGTTGGTACATATGGGAATCCTCTTATTACAATACATCATCACAATGCTACAGAGATATCATTGTTCCTTCTTCAGAGTTATTGGATTTAGTGAGGGACTAATATGATATTTTATGTTGTACATGGGATCTGTGGATTTTGAGCACATATTTGGACACCTTTTTAGCCACTTATTCAGGTATATGCCATCATATTGATCACTATTTCCACATATCAATCACTTCTACATGGTGGTGGCTATATTGCATAGTGTTCTACAGTCTTGATTTTCATGATAGTGCATGGATTTGATGAACCCAGTATTTTCCAAATATATTGATGAATTTCGATACCCATTTGGCCACACTATAAGCCTACAGGGTTGCATAGAAGAATGCTCCTCCAATTTGGTCAAATCTATAGGGGTCACTACTATAGTATCAATAAGAAACCTGCATGATCTCATGATCGTGCATGGATTTGAGCTAGCCATTTGATGCACATTGACTTGGAAATTTTGGGTATCCATTTGGCTCTTCTATCCAACCATACCTTCATCTTTCCTAACGAATTCCTATTTCAGTGATTTTCAACCATCAAGGGGTTTGACATGCACGTTTTAGCAAGTTGACATATTATTATAGGTTACTACTATGGTTTTCCAGTTTTTTTTCCTAAGTTGAGGCAAATACTATTAATAGAGACTATCTAAGTGAAATTTATGTTATATTGTGATGTTGAGAAGACCTTTACTATTTTTCATGAGGTTATACTACAATATTAATATTTAGGTTTTTATAGGATTTCTCGATTGATGTAGACAAAGATTAAGATCCCCAATTTCAATGGTTTAGATATGGAACAAAACAGACAAATTATACAATCCTTCAACTAGGTCAATATAATAATGAATATATGCAAGTATAGAGGATCCTTACCTCTAATACAGTAGTCATTGTAGTGATCCAAGAGAAATGGTGGTCCAGCTTTAGACGCGAAATAACCTGCTAAATATCAAGACAAGACAACAACAAATGATATATAAAATTTATAATTGACCTATGTAAGTGACCAATGAATCTCACAATACACAATTATGAACAACATATGTATGGGAAGGAAAATATAATTGTATTAACAATGACAGAAAGAGAGTACAACCGTTTAGGCCTTGGTGTTGTAGCTTCTTCCCAATGGGTTATTCTTACTCCAACAAGTCACTTTCATCTTGAATACAAAGCACCTCAAGAGTCTAGGATTCTAGGGAGATTTCTCCATCATTTACCTAATCACAATATTCCTCCCCTCACCCCTGGCCCAAGACATCAATTTATAGGACAATGTGGATAAGGAGTGGTTGAGAAAAGTATGGGAAGTGGATGAGATATGATCCCCATAATGGTGGGATTTGACCCAGATCCAACACAATAGGAGGGAAAGGGTTATTCATCAAGATTTTGTTCTAGAAGTCTCTCGAAACATTGTATTTTTTCCTGTGGAGACATCGACGCAGTCTGTGGTGGAGAAACATGCGCCAAAGGTGCTCGACACGAGTTGATGTAAGGATAAGTTGTGTCATCGACGCGGGTTGACATTAAATCAAAGCGTGTCGATGGATATTGATGCGTGTTTCTAATGAATCAAAGTGCGTAGAATTCACAAAAAATGTTGATTGTGGGACAAAAAGAGTTAAGGACCATTCACCATGGATGTGGCTTTAGGGATTGTGGAAGCATAAGGTCACATGGTCTTGTGAAACTGACGAAAATTCTATGTAATAGATTTCCCCCCAAAGTATGAAGCTAGAGAGAAAGGTAATAGGTGAATTACTTTGATGTGACTGTTAGGGAGAGAGGAACCATCGGTCAGAGAACTAACAACGCCAATCAAATAATTTTCAATACAAGTTGACACCTCTGAACTAGATATCTCAACGACTCAAGGCATGGATGCTGACCAATACATTGTAGATCCATGCTGGTACTGACTGAGGACATGGCCATTGAAATACAAAGTGGATCCATACTTGGATGATCGAACACAATCATGGATACTAAAATACAATCGTAGATCCATGATGAGAAAAAGACACAGCCACGACCAATACAAGAGTGGATCTGTGTGACAATACATTACTAAGGCCACTGGCATGATGTTCATGTGGGAACTTGCTCAAAAAATATCCATCACAACCTGGGTAAACACATAATAAGGATCCCCAGGGTCTTCTACCCAATATCAAATTGTTACAAATCTAACTATGTGATTACAAAGTGTTGAAGTTGAACATAGTTGAAATCACTTGATTGCCGACCAATGATGCGAACCGTTAACAAGTGCAAGGGAAATCACCAGTGATGATAATGATCCCCAAGGTATCATAGTACATCCCAACGAATGTGAATGAATGAGTTGGAGTCGATCATTCGTGGAATCATTCGATCAGAGGTCAATGATGCAAACCCATACATCCCAACGAATGTGAATGAATGAGTTGGAGTCGATCATTTGTGGAATCATTCGATCAGAGGTCAATTATGCAAACCCATTGTCGAAAGAGAGAAGACCTGCCATTGAGGTATATAGGCTTCAAGGAACTAAGTGGTCTCTAAATACAATCCCTGGATGATGTGTTGGTGTTGATAGGGATAGATTTGTCGAAGGAAGGCCATGATGCATCCCACATCATCAACACGAAACTGATACAAGAGGAATATTTTGGGTGGTAAATCAGATGAGTGTGCATTGAAAAACCTAGACTTTAAGGATAACTGATGTAGTGAAGATCTTGACGATTGCAAAGTTCGACTCAATGGAGGACTCCCCTTGAACATTTTACGACATGACAAATGACCTAGAAGCATAGAATTGATGAGAGGGAGATCAAGACCCAATGAAACATGAATGAATCATTCTTCGGGTGACCCAAATGAGCAAAGAGACTCGTAGAATTGACACGACTCAAATACAAGCTGATTACCCAACTGTTTGGATGAAATACAGATAGGTACCATATTCAAGGGTGACAACGAGCTACCATAAATGCAGATACATATGCATTTTCCTTCCCTTATTCCCCATCATGATTGAGGAGTACCTTTTCGTTTATTAATGAGCTTGAGGAGGATAACAGATGCTTGATAGAGCTCATCCTTCAAACGAGTCCGATCTCACATGTTTTACGAACCTGAAAAAGGAGGGATTTGTCCCTATAAGGGTCCTTCAACGTTAAATTTTAATGAGTCCAAAGAAGGTAAACTCAGTTTCATTTCATGTTTAGAGAGTTTGAAAAGACTAAAGAAGACTCGAAGTTGTACCTTTTCGTAAATTTAGTCTCTAGGCCCAAAAAAGTGCAAAACGATACCTAGAAGAACTCTCCCAGTGAAAGTTTGACTAAGGTATTACTTTTTCGTAATTAATACTACTCAGCCTGAAAATGAGGTAAACCAAAACTGAATAGATGCCCTTTCAAATCCTTTTATGAGCGTGAAAAGAAGCAAGTTCGCTTAGCGACCTTTCATATTTCAAGAGTTTGAAAATGGATTAAAGAAAACTCAAATAGTGATTTGAGCATGAAAGACAGTTTGAGCCATAACTTCTTTATTATGTTTGAATTGTAACCTCAACAACAAGTTGTTAAAACATAACTATATAAATTCATCAACAAAGAGTCTTTTAAATTGAAATGATAAAAAGAAATAATAAAAATTACAAAGTAAAATATTAAAATATTCACCCTCAATCCAATAAAAGGGAGTGAAAGTGACTTATTTTACCATTCTATCCTTGTTCTTTTTACCAAGAAGGGTAAAAAAACCCTTGTAGTAGCAAGTTTGTTAGGGATAATTTTAAGGACCCATACTTATTTAAAAGTGTATAAACCTTGGCGAATCTTACCGATTCTTAAAATTTCAACTATAAAATATTAGCGATATTTTTCTAAAATTATTCCAATTTCTAAGGATTTTATATAGTTTATATAATAATTTGGCGATTTTTAGAGTGAAAAAAGTTTACCCCATCAAAATTGGGCAAAATGGGGCTTCAAAAAATGCAAATTGGTGAATCATTTTTTGGAAAAAACTTGGAAAAATAGCCCATGGGCTAAATTTCACCCCTAAAATTATCCTTGAAGTTTGTGTTGAATATTGTAGGAACTCCAGGCTGTGGATTGGAGCTCCGTCAACTCCAGGTAACCATTTTCACCTTCTTCTTTCATTTTATAAGCTAAAATGCTGCAATTTTCATGATTTTTGATGGATTTGGGGTCATTTGTTAAGCCTAAAATGCGTGTGTTGGTCGACACGACCTATCTTTTGGGAACCGCATCGAGGAAGATCTACGGGGCCCACAAAAAGGCTAGGCGCATCGACGATGCACTGTGTGCAAAGTTGGGTCTCGTCGACCGTTAAAGGCGACCCCAAAGATGAAATACATGAAAATTACTTGGATTTTCTTAGAGATGAAGGGTTTTTAATCTTTATCCTTGGTCTTGCAAGTCCTCAAGCAAATAAAATGATGCTACAATGGAAAGACCAAGACCACAAATTATAGTGGAAGGATTACATGATTCTAATACAATGTTGGCACTTTAAGAATGTGGCTTAAAGAAAATTTTCCTTACTCTGAATATGAGGGCCTAAGTGCATTTGTTGGGGTATTTAGTGGACATGTGGGATCCCAATGAACAATATTTATGAGTAGGGACCCACATTCTTACTCTTGAGATAGATGACATTTTTTTTTACTGGGATTTCAAGAAGAGGGGCTCGAGCCATTATTACTAGGCAGAGCGGAGGTGATGGAAATACAGATGAACTCATCACCCAGTATTGCAAGCCCGAGACTAGGAAGTCTGCCAAGAAAATACCAATTGCACAAGTCCGTAGTCTACCATTGAGGTATGTGCTCTTCAAGTAGAGGGGACTAAGTCCCACCACTAGGAAACCAGGTCTCAAATGTTATGTGCCATAGCATGCATGTAACCTACTATATTTAATTGGTGTGAGAGCCTCCTGAGCATCATGAAAGATCAACTGACCAAGTGTTGGACATGTAGGAATAAACAATTTGGTTATGGGTCTATTTTGCTATCCTTCTTTATGGAGTGGGTTCCTCACTTCTATCCTCATCATATAGAGATAGATAGCCCTGATCTGCGGGAGCCAGACATGAGGATGTGGACTGAGTTGTTTGTCCATCATGGTGGTCCAATCCATAGTTATGGGTAAAATTTCTTCCGATGGATGCATAGGAAGATCCTTATGGTAGAGGATTATGCCTACGTAGGCACAAATTTTAGAGGAGATCCCGACTTGGCGCTACCAGAGGGGTCAGTCTAGTGTGACATAGGTAAGAAAAGATACTCATGCTCTTTCAAATGTTTATGTATGTTTTGAATATATCATTTTTTTGGTGTACTAAGACTTCTTATGTTTTACTAATGCAGATGTGGGGACAGAGAGGCCACCTGGAGCTTCCCCTACATAGCAACGAGGAGAGGGTAGGGCCAATTCTGCTTGTGACATACTAATGGATACCGAGGAGAACTTAGATAGGTTGACTACTGACACCCCATACATGTCAGTGGATGATCTGCCTCGTCAGTACCAGCGCCACACGATGAGAGTTTATGTGAGTATCAAACGTTTGCTCCGTCGGGTAGCTCAGACGGTGATATGCTATCATGAGCACCGGGAATAGCCCCATTATTGATATGTAGTGATGTACTAAAATCATTGATCTTTGAAATTTTTCCAAGATGATGTACTGAAATCTATGAGCTTAAGATTTTTTCATGATGATGTACTGAAAGCTATGAGCTTCATATTTCGTCTTAGTACTTATTTTTGGAACTTTTATAATACTTAAAATAAAAGCAGTTATATATGCAATGTGTGTATGGCGAATATGGATCTCGTATATGTTGCTTATGTATTAAAAACTTACATGTTATGCTTGTTAATAGAATGTTTTAAGAATGCGAGACATACCAATCTAATTTGAAATTGGCTAAGGAATAAACAACCATATTCATATGTTTCAAAATATGTAGGTATTGAATGAACTCAAAAGACCTCTCCAAGAGATGTATTCGTCAGAAAAGACGAATTAGTATAGGGTTGCGAACAAAGTAGACTCAATTTAGATGGGAGACCGCCAGTTGGGAATCCAAATAGATGAAAATGTGGTCCACAACAAGGGAAGATGTGTCGGTTAACAATCCAAGCACCGCATGATACTCGATGATGTTATTAGTTGCAGGACCTAGAAAATTTCCTCCTGAGTTTATAAGTTCTCCGAAAGGGGAATAGAGTAACCAAGCTTCCGAGCGAGGATTTGAGTATACTGGCTAGCACCGTATGCAAATACTGAATAGGTTTTCATCTACACATTCAAGCTGAACATGGTATAAGTAGTCATGATGGAGATGAGGCCCTAACCTATGAAAAGAAAATGTCACGCCATATTAGACATACATCATATACAAAGTGTACAAGGTACCTATGCAGAATTTCTCTAAGCATAGTACCTCTTGAGGTAGAGCCCATTTATAGGCTCCCCCAAGGGTTTCCCATCATAATTGAATATCTCATAGGCCCCTTTTTCTAACACATGTTTCATGATGTAGGGACCATGCCACATGGACTCGAACTTTCCTACACCCAGTTTGTCATTTTTTTGGTCATATGTCAAGACCATATCACCTTCGTTAAATATGCGAGGTTTGACATACTTGTCGTATTGGGATTTGATGTGCTTCTTATGTGCTTCATTAGTGAGAGAAGAATCATGACAAGTTTCATCCAGTTTGGCTAAATATAGGAAGAGTTCCTCTTCAGCCGTGGTGTTTGGCAAGAGTTAGATGGCTAGCTTCAAAGATGGGATCTCGCACTCTATAGGAAATACTGCTTCCAATCCGTATACCAATTGAAAAGGTGTGAATCTGGTAGCAAGTTTGACAAAGGTTCTATATTCCCAAAGGGATGAAAAGAGCATTAAGTGCCAATTTGATCTATGGGTCCCTACCATGTGTTGTATCATTGTTTTCAAGACATTATTTATGGCCTCTACTTGACCATTCGCTTCGGGGTAGTAGGGGGTTGAGTGTTCATGGAGAAATCCCAATTTGGAGCTCAATTCAGTTACCATTTGGATATGGAAATGTGAGCCATGGTTTGTGACAATGGATCGTGGAACCCCAAGCCTAGCAATAACATGATTGAACATGAAGAGTGCAGTAGTTTTGTTGTCTTCTTTATATATAGGCATAGCATTGGCCCATTTTGTGAAGTAATTAACAAATACAATAACATAACCATGCCCCCGACCGAGGTAGGCTTACAGTGAATGAAATCTATGCCTCATTTTGCAAAGGGGCCGATGGCAATAACTAGGTGTAAAGGGGCAGCATGAGTGCGTTTTTTGGAATGAAAAACTAGCAAGGACAGAACTTCTTAATGGCTTCCATGCAATCCTTAAAAATGGATGACCAAAAGTATCCAGCGCGTAATATATTCTAGGTTCTAGCCATCCCAGAGAGGTGACTGCCACATGCCCCTGAGTGGCAGTCATTCAGAACACACTCAGCCTCCTTGTGATTCAAACATCATCGTAATATTGAATAAATACCATAGCGATATAGGGTCTCACCGATGATTAGGTAATATTTTTCATGATGATGGATACAACAACGTTCATTGTGGGATAAGTGAGGCCCAAAGCGTTTTTTTAGATACAGTGTGATATATTTGTACCATGGATCAAAGGTACTGATCGGGAACAATGAATCATCGAGGAGAGAGTCAATGGGACTAGATTCATGATCAATACGGGGAAGGTCACAGATTAGCTCCATGAATTATACTAATGACTTTTTAGATTTTTCCTTTTCAAACTGTAAATAAATTCTTGAAGAATCACAATCCAACGCGAATATTTTCCCCAAAGTACTTGATGAGTTAAGACGTGTTACATAGGGTTTGAATCGGAAATGATAGTAGTTGTATGGAGCAGAATTTAATGACATAACTTCTGGATGACAATGACAGCTTCCAGAGCCAAATTCTCGACATGTGAATAACAAGTTTCAAAGTCTATAAGACCCTTACTAAGCTAATAAATAACATGTTCTTGAGCGTTGTTATCTTCCTGCACTAAAACCATACCAATAGTTGAGGTGGAGGAAACAAGATAAAGGATATAATCCTTGGTGTAATCAGGTGGTTGTAAGACGGATGCATGGGTAATGGAATGCTTGAGATTTTCAAAGGCACTTTTGGCATAGTCATCCCAGACAAAAGGGATGTCCTTTTTTAATAACCGCATATAGCCCCATGTCTTTTCCGCATAATTACACACAAAGCAACGCAAGTAGTTTGCATTCCCTTGCAAACTTTGAAGTTCAGTGATGTTCGTAGGTTGGGGTAAGGATAGCATAGCTTCTACCTTGAGTGGATCAATGCGGATCCCATCTTTTGAGATGATGAAGCCAAGGATACGTCCATACTCCACATAGAATATGCACTTGTGAGGATTTAGGAAGATGTTATAGCATCGACATCTGAGGAAAAAAACCGTCATATGATCGATGTGAAACTCACGATGATTTGAATGAGATGGAAAATCATTGAGGTAGGGATCCACAAAATCCTTAATATCGTGAAAGGCATATGACATGGCCTGCTGGAATGTAGCACCAACATTTTAAGGCCAAAAGGTAATTTTTGGTATGAAAATGTACCCCATGGGAAGATGAACGCAGTCTTGTTCTCATCTACTGGGTGGATCCTAATATGATTGTAGCCAGAAAATCTATCCATAAACGAGAAGATGACACTATCGTCAGAGTTGTCAATCATTTGGTCAATAAATGGGGTAGAGTAATTGTACTTGGGACAAGCCTAATTTAGATCCCGGTAATCAACACAAAATATTATAGTTCCTTTCTTTTTTGTAACAAGAATTATATTAGAGACCTAATCTATCAAGGGGATAGGATAAATGAAACCAAATTTCAACAACTTTTCAATTTCGGATTTAATATCTACAACCTTTCAAGGGTGCACTAGATGAAGTTTTTGCTAGGTGGTTTTTGCATTAAGATAAGTTTTGATCTCATGCACAACGATAGCAGGATCAATCCTAGGTATTTCTTCATAGCTCCATGCAAATACATCACATAATTGTTTAAACAAGGTTGTATAAGTTTTGATTTCTTCAGAAGAACAATTTTGGACAATATGGATGTGTTCCACGACACCGGGTTTCTACGAGATGTCAATGGTAGTGGTAGGCGTAATGTTCTCAAAATTCCCTTCGGTTATCATATCCTGGGTGAGAATAGAAGACTAAGGGTTGGAAATGACATTTGGTGAAATAATAGCGTGAATAACATTCTCTACCGTGTCTAAAGGTGGGAGGAAGGGCGATCGATGGTGATGGTCTTCCCATGGGAGCTCATCCAAGCCCATAATCTCCATGATGGATTCATCGGAGGGAAATGTATGGAGGAGATGATCCAGCGATGGTGAGGACGAGTTCAACCAAGATGGTAGAGAACATGGTTTTGATGCCTCGAGGTGATGGTCATCGGGTGAATCAGATCCCGATTGGATGGCCTTATAAGTAGACTCAGCTAGGTTGAGAGGCATTTGATATCCAATCAAATCAATTTCAATAGGATCGGGAACAATCCAAGGGTCCACTGAGTTGGAGGAAGATGAGGTCATGGATGAAATCATGTTCACCGTGGAAACTCGTGATGGGGGATTAGGTGTTGGAAAGACTCCCATCGAGGATGAGTCCTTGAGGATTCCCACCCCCACTCTCTCATATATTTGTGAAGGGTGTCCTAGAAGAGGGACATTATCCGCAGGATGAGTTGTGGTGTCCGGTGTACAAAAATCTAATTGGTCGATAGTGAAAATTTTCCCTTAATGGGGAAACTGCACAATGCGAAAGATAGAAGATGCGACCACAGTCATAGTGCAAAACCAATTTCGACTAAGCAATAAGTTTTAATCCAATGGAACTGTGACTACTTCCACATTAATGGAAACAGTGTTGCCTCCTAATCCAACGTCTAAGGATTGTAAGAGTTCATGTGGTTGGAATCCACATCCGTCAAATGCTTTCAAAGTGGTAGGAGAATAGTTCAGTTAAGGAGAACCAATGACTCTCCAACAGGACAAGGACATTATTGAAGTAAAGGCTCCTTCGTCTAAAATAATACGATGGATATTTTTCCCAATGACATTGGTAATGATTTGGAATGCCATTTGGTGGGAAAGCCTCGACTTAAAATATTCCAATCTAAACATGATGGTATTAGATGATTATGGATCCACTGATCCAATAGCAGATAGAAGATTCTTACGCTGATTAGGACAGTTTTGTAAGACTTCAAGGGTTAACATAGCACATGGTGCATAGGATAGATCTTCCACAATATTGTAGTTTTGATTGGCCCAGCCGTTGGGGTTGAAAATCGCTTTTCAAATTGTGCTTTTGGGTGGATGCAATGTTTCATATGATATCAGTTTGTGTATGGTCAAAGGACCTTGTGTAGGATGGATAGTGGATACGGATGTGGAGGAGTTTTCAGTATGACCTCCATTAAATTCCTTATCTGGAACAGAAATGTATGTGCATGTCCTGGTGGATAAGTTAACCATTTCACTCTGCATCATGAGAACATGAGCGGTCGTGGATGTTTCTCCTTGTGAAGGAGTTGGTTGTTGTGCAACCATTTGCTATGGTTGTGTGGGGAAGGGGTTTGTTAAAACGTCGGGTTGAGGACTTCCTTTCAAGAAATTTTGGACTTCTTCATGATGTGGGAATTCTTTCGTGAAGTGGTCATCACTGCACAATAAACATGGATATTTATCCTTCTGTTTGGGTTTGGTATCAGGAGAGTCTGGATTGGTTTTGTGTTCCTACCGATTAGAATATTTATATGATTTTCCCTTGTTTTTCTTCTTACCACTGGATTTATGAGATAAAGAATATTGGATTGAATTCACCTCCACAGTAGGAGTAGGACTGGGTGAATGGTTGGTGTTATTACCAGCCTATAAAGTAGTTGAATTTGAAGCCACATGGCTTTGTGATCTGATCGATTGGGTGGTAGGTTGGGTGTTAACAGAACCAATTATTCCATCATCATGTGATCCCATGGGAGGTTTTGTTGGGTCATGTGTGGGGCGAGGGGCATTGGGAATTATGTCATATAAAGTGCCAGATTGAACATGGACTAAGTCTAAGTACTGGGCACATGCAATAGCTTGTTCCTCTGTAACTTCCCAACCCATAGCGACATCTTTGGCTATGATAGGAAATAATGATTTGGTAAACCAATCAGCCAATAATTAGTTCGGAATGGGATCCTTAATGAGCTGACACCTTCTCCTCCATTCGTGAATATGATCAAAAATATGAGTGGAGATAGATTTCCAGAGTGAAGTTAAAATATCCGTGTCGATTTCATAACATATTGGTAATTGGAAATGTGTAAGAAAATCCATAGCCAAGGATCGAAATTCGGGAAGGAGTGTGGTGGTAATTGGATATAGCATTTGGCGGTC
Organism: Larix kaempferi; assembly: GCA_027924585.1. Classification (NCBI taxonomy): domain Eukaryota; kingdom Viridiplantae; phylum Streptophyta; class Pinopsida; order Pinales; family Pinaceae; genus Larix; species Larix kaempferi. The sequence goes on from BSBM01000924.1 coordinate 8,070,010, forward strand.
ATGCAGGTGAGGGTTTGTTGAAAGACCCTCAAATAGATAGAATCATCCATTAACGAGTTCGAGGACACCACAAGTGATATGTCATTATGTGGTTTTTGGGATCCTCACCGGGTCTACAAACTTGGGTATGTCCGATGGAAGTTTCACAGGAATGGGTGGCCAATTCATGCCATGTTGAATGGGATATTTGGTCAAACGTGACAGGTCCGACAGATCTAATGTAGCCATAAATGGTAACTGTCAGTTTGGCTGTGAGTACTTGTAGTATTGTTATGGCATTTGAGTATGAGTACGACCATAGATCAATTAATCATCAAGTCCTCCCATAGAGGGTTGGCCATATGGTGGGGAACCTCCCATGTTAGGAGGTGGACCCAAGGGGGGTCCTCCTCCCACATGAGGGGGTCCTCCCAAATGAGGGGGTTTTCTAGATGGTGGGGGGTTGAGTTGGGACAGGTGGTGGAAGAGAGGGTGGGCCGCCAGTTGGGGGTCTAGTAGGTGGAAAATTATGATGCCCCCATGGGATGTTTGTGTTTCGGGGGTAAGGTACTCTAGGATAAATATTTCCTGGAGCAGTTTGGTATATTTGACTCGTTGCCATAATGTGATTACCTGGATATATATAACCCCATGCGGGTTGATCCCATACAGATGGTACCCCTATGTGATGTGGCCACGAATTTTGTCCCATGGTCGGGGGTGAATTCCCAGTCATATTCTAAGTCATAAAAGAAGGTTTTCCTCCACTTACATTTTTTCCACTAACTAGAGGTTTCCCCCTAGTTAGGTTTTGGCTACCAACCAAAGTTTTCCCTGTAATTAGACCACTGACCATAGGTTTCCATGATGCCATATTTTGAGCACTAATTAGAGGGTTTCCTCCACTCATACTTTGTCTTCAAGATTGCGTTCCAGTCATGAAGTTGACAGTGTTTGAAGGTTTCCCCCTGTCATTGAGGCCAAAAGAGGTCTAGAACCAACCAATTGATCTAAAATAGATGTAAGATATGGTTGTCCTTGTTCGTAGGAGGTCATGTTGCACACATACATTACTGGTGAAGGAAAGGAAAAATAATACATCAGAGAATTGTGTTCGGGGTTCACTACTTCCGAAATGGACTAGGGAGGGAAACTATGGCACCTTATCCGTTCTCCAAGTATCCGTAAGCGAGATACGGTATCTTGAAGTGGTCCAAAAGAATATGTGTTCGATATGATTCTGGTAGGACACGAAGGTGGAGGAGTCTCCACAGTTGAGGTCGAACCAAAATAGAAAATAACTTTCCCTAGGGACGTCCTCCAAAATGAAGCGGTTTGACCAAAATCAGTCACTATCGGGTCATCTAGAGGTTGAGTGAAAATCCAATTGACATCTCCAGGGTGTCCTTCAAGTGAATGGTGAAAATATGTGTTATGCAAAGAAGTTTGTTCCACCACCAATGGTCCCATAGGATCGGTGATGAGGGGATTTGCAGGGGGAGATAAATCCCCTCTTGATTCAGTAACTGGAATTCCTTCTTCGTGCGAACTAGTTGTACTGGGTTGGTCCATATCTTCCCCTATGCTCCCTTCCCGACGAGAGGATATTCAGGTGGCAAGTTTTGTATTCTACGGGATCTCCTTAATGGTTGCTCAACCAGAATGGCTAATGAAAGTCTCCTCCTAAGAGTCTCCTACTGAAAAACACACCTCAATTCCTACCCAAGCTAAAGCCACAAGCAAACTTGTGTGACAAGTGGGATAAATAGATGGATCCTCACAGGAGTGTCAATGCGTCACAACTCGCGATATATCGCAGGGTCCAACAGTAATACTTGGACCAATATTCCAAAGTACTAAACAGGGAGGATTAGGATAGTACCCCTAACCATATTACCCGACTACCTAATAGTATGTGCATAGTAGCTTCCAGAGTGTTGTTTTTCAGTGTATTTCAACATCAAGAAGGCCAATGGTTGACTCAGATGGTCTCAAGATCCTACTGGGGTCTCCCGATATACACAAGGTACATGGAATCTCTAATCCATAATAGTGATTTCTAATGCACAACTGTTCGACATGAACCTTCCTATATACCATCGAGTATGTGAAGTACCTTTCTATATACCCTTAGGTATGTGAAAATTTGTTTGATATACCAACTAGTATGTGGAAGAACTACAAGCCCCTGGGATGCAGTGCAGGAAAAGAACGACAGCTGCTACACTTAAAGACTCAAGAACATGTCTCTAACTTATCACACGAGTTTCTAAATATTTTAACTTAGACTAGCGCTTGATTTTATTTTATATGGTTAAGTGGATGCATGAGGTGTAGACTCGAATCAATATGCATGAATAAGCTAAATGAGATGCAAGTATTTTATTTTTCGATGAAAAATCTCTAAGGAAAGGAGAGAGATATTTGTTCTTTTGTTGAAACAATCAAAATCTATCCCGAAACACAATATTATCCTTTCACTTTTCTTCTTAAGCAAAGCCAAAAGACATAAGCAAATGACACTGTTTCAATCAAATCCAATGATACCAAAATAACACCACAACAAAATTTGTTCCTTTTCTTTTTCTTTTTCAAAAGAGGTTTAACGATGCAAATCAAAAATAAAAGAACAATGAAGTCTTTTAAATTCGCAAAACAACTCAATTTCAAACAAAGAATCAAAGAGTTAAAAAACGATTTAAGAGATCATTGGAACATGCACTAATTCTCAAAAATGCTTTAAAATCTAAACTTCGTGATTGTTGTAAGAATTCTTTTGTTTTTAAAGACTTTTTAAAGATCAAAATGAAGAAAACATGTAATTCTTAGCTCTTTCAAGTGTTTCAATCAATTATCCAAGATCCAAAAAATGTATCTCCTCAACAAATAAAAGGACTACACTTCAAAGATGAAGAGAAGGAAAAACCAATCCCTTTTAACGTTATGTTCAATCAGACCCAAATATGATTCTACTCACTTTGAGAGAGTTCTGCAACTTTTGAAAACAAAAAGTATCCAGTCCTAGGCAATCAATCTCAAATCATACAACAATCAAAATCAAACATACACTAGCAAGAGTTGGTACAAGAACACACTTTCGGAGGTTTCAAGACTGAGAACAAAGTATATTAGAGGCTTCTACAAGTCCACAAGACTCGTCACACTTGCAAGAGAACAAACTCACCCAAAGCAAAGCAAGTAACCGCTTGACTATAAAGACTCAACGAGAAAGCACACTACTCCAAATTCCAAGAATACAAACAGAAACATAGATATGGAGAAAATACAGACATTGACATAAACTCAGAATATGACTAGGTCCAAGTCTAAGCAGGGATAAAGGCCCTACTACAAAATTTTGTAGTGCAACGCGATCTATCAGTACAACAAAGTGCGTCTTTGTGGGTCGACGCGGTCTAATACGCTACCTAGGAGCTTCCAAAAGTGCGTCTTTGTGGGTCGAGCTTCCAAAAGTGATTTTTTTTCAAATATGAAAGCTGCAAAGTCCCTGAAGTCAACAAATCTGAGTGGGCCTAAGGTGCTAGGAGTAATCTGGATAACCTAGTGGCTCTATAAAAGTAGATCCAAATAAAAAATTGACATGATCTAAGAAAAACTGAGCAAAGACAAAGAAATGGATCTAGATAGTTTCCCTCCCCAGTGGAGTCACCAATTTTGTTATAGGATTTCTCAATCGATGCAGGCAAAGATTAAGATCCCCAGTTTGAATGGTTCAGATCTGGAACAAAAAGGACAAATTATACAATCCTTCACCTAGGTCAATAGAAAAATAAATATATGCAAGTATAGAGGATCTTTACCTCTAATACAACAGTCACTGTAGTGATCCAAGAGCAATGGTGGTCCAGCTTTGGACGCGAAATAACTTGCTAAAGATCAAGACGAGACAACAACAAAAGAAATACAAACAATATAATTGATCTATGTAAGTGACCAAGGAATCTCACAATACACAATTATGAACAATATATGTATGGGAAGGAAAATATAATTGTATTAAGAGTGACAAAAAGTGAGTACAACCGTTCAGGCCTTGGTATTGTAGCTTCTTCCCAATGGGTTCTTCTTACTCCAACAAGTCACTTTCATCTTGAATACAAAGCACCTCAAGAGTCTAGGATTCTAGGGATATTTATTTAGCATTTACCTACTTCCAATATTCCTCTCCTCACCCATGGCCCAAGACATCAATTTATAGGACAATGTGGATAAGGATTGGTTGAGAAAAGTATGGGAAGTGGATGAGATATGATCCCCATAATGGTGGGAGTTGAAGTAGATACAACACAATAGGAGGGAAAGGTTTATTCATCGATATTTCGTAGAAGTCTCTCGAAACCATGGTTTTTTTTCCCGTGGCGACATCAAAGCGGTTTGTAGTGGAGAAACATGCGCTAAAGGTGCTCGACCCGAGTTGATGTAAGGACAAGCTACGTCATTGACACGTGTTGACAATAGAGTAAAGTGCGTAGATGGATATCGACGCGTGTTGATAATGAAGCAAAGCGCGTCAAAGTCACAAAAAAGGTTGATTGCAGGACAAAAACAGTTAAGGATCATTCACCATGGATGTGTATTTAGGGATTGTGGCAACATGAGGTCACATGGTCTTGTGAAACTACCGAAAATTCCATGTAATAGAGGTCGATTTTCCTATGTGTCACTTGGGCACACATGTTGAGGTATTATTTGATGATTTCGCACTTTAGCACACATGTTGAGGCTTACTGGTATCATCATGCCTCTATCTCACTTATTGATTAGATCACATCCCATGATCAAGCCCACACTACTTGGATTGACCTCCCTCATACATGGATAGACTTGCTCAACAACTTGGCTCATGGAGGACATTTTCACCAACAATATTGTTTGGGATGCAAGCTCATGGTATGAGCAGACAATTTCAGCTATGATCATGATTTTGAGCAGGCATGTGGCATTTGGTATTATCTTATTATTATTTAAATGGTTTAGAGAGATTCACCCTTCTAGAGGAAACGACTTGGCATCTTCTTCATTGTTTTGGTTGGATCTTGCACATGGATCAAGGATCTTAGCCATTGATTTATATTTTCTCATCTCTTGAGATCTACACTCATCATTGCACTCATGGACATGGTCCAAAACCCTATTCACCCACCTTATCCTATAAAAGGAGAGGCCATTTTCATTGTAACTCATTGATTTGGAGACATTATACTACAGTAACATTGATTTTTGGGATTATGTTAGGAACCTATGTCAACCCTTCTCTTTACTTTGTTAGTATATTGTTGTTGGATGCATATGCTTTGTAAGTCGTTCTGTAGTATTTTTTGATCCATAGTTTGTATTATCCCATGGTATTGACCCATAGTATTGGATGCATATGCTCTGTAAGTCGTCCCGTAGTATTATATGTTCCATGGTATTGACCCATAGTATTGGGCATAGAGTTAGTATATAAGTGTGTGTTGAGGCCAATGAAGGCACCATGAAGGTTGCCCCCTCGAAGAGGCCCGTGATCCTTTAAAGGGTGTTATAGACTCCATCTTCTCTATTAATCCTTTTAAGGCATTGGTTTCTTCACTCTTCTTATGTTATCATCTCCATTCCTTTCACCTCACCTATTACTACTTTTGAAACTTTTTCACCATTGTAACTATCCTTGAGAGCTAGATCCACCTTCTTAGGAAAGTGCTACACATGCCTTTCTTCATTGTACTTAATCATAAGATATGAAAATATAAGGAAACTAAACAAAAAAGCACCTAAGAAGATAATAACTAAAACTAAACCAAATGGATGTGTATCTTATGTTGGTTATCACGATGAATGTATTTTAGTTTGTTGTTTTATTTATCTTTTCAATATTGTATTTTACAACAAACTATTTTATGTGTTGGATTCCTTTAACTTGTTCTAGCATTGTGTAATATAAGGCTTGATAAGTTGCTACTCCATTTCAGCTCCATCTCAAGTTATTTTTCTCATATTGCTTGCTTACTACTGCTATAAATTACATTAACAAAATTCAACACTAATCATCACTAATACTAATTCAAATAAGGGTTCTCTAAGTCTTGACCTTTATCAAAGACTCTCTTTGCTCAAGGCCAATGCCTACCTTTTTGAAAAGGAAGAATATTTCATTAAAGTGAAATTGTTGTAGTTCAATTTAATAAATTCTTCATTTCAATTTCATCTATCAACACATGTTCTAGTTCATAATTGAACAATATCTGTGTAAGTGCATACTTTAAGTATTATATTTCAAACTGCAATGACTTGTTCCAACACATGATTCTTAAGTAATTTTGCTCAAGTAATTTATGTGTTGGTAATATAATATCTATTGAGCAAGATTTCTTTATGAGTGAATTCAATGACTAAACACTTGTCTTAGATCTAAATTTGTCTTGATACTTCATGCTATGGTTCATTTGTACTTTCATAAATATCAATTCACAAGTCTTGCTCAAAGATTGCTTTTATTACTCTTGATTTCATAACATTGTTGATTTGACCCATTAACATATTAGGTTATATGTTGTGAATAAATAAACCATGGCGTGGCTAGGAATCACATCAAGCATCTTTCCCTTAGCCACTTAGGAAACTTGAAATTATGCTCACATTCTCTAATATCCCCTAATCATCCAAATCAGTGTGCTTTGTTTTCAAACCCTTTTAATTTTCTAAGTACACTTAGTCACCTTATAAATCAATTAAAATAGTACTGAGAAATCTAGGCCACCTTGTTGCGTCTTTAGACATTGCATGTGGAAACCCCTAGTTAGTACCCTGGAAATTTTAGTGGGGTCACCTCCTATGGTTAGTCTAGATTTCCCCTAGGGAATTTAGACCTAAATAGAGAGAGTCCTAGCTGTGTGACACTTAGGGGTAGATATTTGAGTTTTGGTGGTTTAACGGTCGATTTTCCTTGTAATCACAAGACTGCTAAACTTTGAAACAACAATTTCTAGAAAAGTTCACCTTGTCCACGAGCCACTAGGTTCCAGGGTTCAATCCCATATTGGACATTATTATTCCTTTCCTCCTATCTGGATTCTAGAATTATTATTCTCTCACCCTAATAAAAAATTCACTAGGATCATTCATTAATTTCTCCCAACTTACAACTTAAGAAAAACACACAAGGTATGCACAAATCTATGTAATGATGCACACAAGAAAATTTATTCTGCAATGGCTATGTTTATCAATGGAAGTTGGGAAGTATTTATAAGATCTTGATTATGAGAGTATACCCTTCAAATGTAGAGGATTCCATGGGTATAGGAATTTGGAAAACAATTGTCCTAATGGTCAATGAAAAATAATGGTCGACTTTCCAAAGTTGGGGAAGGAGGGTTTTCAAAAAGTGAAGTCAAAGGGAGGGAATAGAAGGGAACTTGTATATCTCCCAAAAGAAAACAAAGCATGGAAGCCTTTAGAATCATGTTCAAATAAATTCAAATTTCTAAATGAGTTATGCCATGGATCGAGTTTGATAGAGCTAGAAATCCTTGGCATGAATGATGCAATTATTGTTGCATTGGTCTTTGTGGATGATGGTGTTAAGAGACATATCTTGGCATATCCTTGATTGTCATCGTCTACTATTTTCATTCAAGGTCAACTAGTAGAAAAAATTATTCCCCACCTAATTCGATGATAACTCAATCTAATTCAAGAATCGGCTATGGGGACCTAAAGGTATAGAGAAGAAATAAATACAAAAATAAGGTTTGAAGAGAGTTTAGAAAACATTGCTAATGAATCTTAGATACATGTCATTTATTTCATGAATACAAATTTTACAAAACAATTCAACCACATATACATCCTTTGCTATTAATTTCGAGGGCCATTATCTATCAAAGACTTACACAATTATGGTTAGAAATTTGATAACAATTGGTTTCATGAACTTCCATGTTGACTAGCATATGATTGGCATGCATTTTGGTGCATTTGAGGATGACTTACTGGAACCAACAAGTAATGACTGTGGACAATCGGTTTGGTAACATGGTGGAGCCATTTATTTATGCTATTATTGTCCCTTGAGATTCCCTTTAAATACGAAACTATGCCAATAACACATATTGTGTTAAAATTTGGAATTATTAAACAATGCATTTAAAATTTAGACCTTTAATGAGATATATTTTCTTCTTAGCAAAGCTTATTTTAAACTCTATTATTTTTCAATATGTACTTGAGATTTAAAACAAAAAAAGTGTGTACTCACAAAACCTTCACAAGCAAAAGCAAAACTCAAAAAGAAGGGTTGGTTCACACCCCATCGTGAAGTCAATTTCACAAGCAAGTGGAAAAGTAGGGGCTAGCTTATGCCAAAACACCCCCAAAAAGTGCCAAAGTCAAACCATAATGATCCTACACCTCAAGCATAAAATTACTACACATTGATCATGCCAGTCACATAAGGAGGTTGGTCATGGTAATCAGGGGTATTACCACAACATGTAGTTGGAGGATCAACATCAATAGGCTCAAGGGTCCCACCCATTAGTTGGGGGATCAAGGGTCTTACTCCCCTCTAAAACCACAAAGGCAAGTGAAAGGCATTGTTTCACCCCTTGCGGAGGTGTAGGTGTCTAACTATATGCTCTTTCCCATCGCTCTTGGATTTTCTAACCCACCCTATAATAAGTCCAACTACAAGCAAAGATTTCCTAGCCAACATATCTAGATCATGCCAAGTCAAGGAAAGAGAGGGGCCCTGGTGGGCCTAGTGGAAATGAAGATTCCAAGTGGGTACATGCTAGGTTGTTTTGAAGGCACCCTATTCATGGTGCATGGGGTTCCATGCTAGTAGTCCAATAACTACTAAATATCTAACCACACATTATTGGGATTTACTTTAATATACATAATCAAGTTAAAATTTATTCATGCAACGCCATACTAAGATAACTAGTGAGACATGTCATCATCATTAAACAAGGAGTGATTGTATTAATTCCAAATCTAGAAGAACACTTCAACTATGAAAAACATCCGATTGGATTGAAACTCCATAGTGTAGGGAGGATGATCACTTAGCAAGGAAACTCATTGTGATAAGGATGTCGACTAAAATTGTTGATACACGTCTACTTAGGTCCAATCCTTCCAAGAAAGAAGATAGAACCATAATATGTGTTTTAAGGTTTTATTGTGGCAATATTGCAGACACTATGGGTTTTGCACCACCCGGTAAGTCAATCCTATGTTAACAAGGAGAGTATAATGTTGATTATTATAGCTCGGATATGATATTTTGCATAGGCTAGGTGTCAAGCATGTATAAGTTGTCCATTTACTCTCTAGGTACTTGCTTAATTATTAAGTTACTTTTATATCTCTCTCCTAATTTTAACTTAGGAAAATCACATTATTCACTCAATGTTGGCTAATGACTAAAAAGTGAACTAAATAATAAGTCGCAGTCGTTGATCTTAAGTGAGGCTCAAGATCTAATCTTTACCATCCATCACTTTGGAGATTATGGGTTAAGAATTTAGGCATTGAGATGCTATAAAATAAATCCTAAGGTAAGGAAAAAGACACACAAGATCACAAGATTATTTTCAGAGAGATTTTCTAACGATAAGAGTTAGAGACTCAGTGGCTAAAGAGAAGAGAGGAGAGATTTGCAAGGAGAGAATATCTAGGGGAGAGAGAGAGAGAGAGAGAGAGAGAGAGAGAGAGAGAGAGAGAGAGATCACTAGCTGATAGGGTTGATTCGTATAGTCAGCTAAGAGGGTTGAACCGTACGACTAACATAGGCAGCTCACATGGTGATGTAGAGGGTCGTACGATGACGTATAGGCTAATGTAGGTCACAAACAAGGTGACACAAATCCATATGGGTTGACTCAGGGGATGTACATGCTGCATGTGGGGCTGAAGTAGGGGGTGACACAAGCATGGTTAATTTTCTTGTGAGGCCAATTTCTCTAGTGTGTAGATTTTTCATAGGACTAAAGTACATGTTCCATTATTGTAAATTTCCAATTTTCTCTATGAGCTATTAAAGAATAACATTGAATGTTGGTTTTTCCCCATTGGGGTTTTCGAGGGTAAATAACTATGTCAAATGTGAATGATTTCCTATTTATTTTTGTTGCATTACTAGTTAAAAATTTCAAGTATTTATGTTTATAATTTTTTAATATAAAAATTATGGAGCATAAATCATAATTCGGTGTTGAGTAAAATTTAACATGGTATCAGAACAAGGTTGGATCTAAGAAGGAAAGCACACTTGGCAAGGGTTTACACAAAAAATTATTTGGTCAGATTATTTGATTGGACATGATGGTAACAACTGGACTGATATTTGAGGACTAGTTGAAGGGTGCATTTAACTTCAGTCCCTAGAAGGAGAGGATAACAGTAGTGTTGATGGAAAATCGGTTTTGGAAGTTTACGGAGAAAACTCTCCCAATTCCTATTGATGCTACTCAGCTGTCTGAACATAACAAGAAGGATGTGAAAGCCAAGAGGATTATTCTGGATGCAATGAAGGGTCATGTGATACCTCATTTTTATGTAAAGAATATAGCTAGGGATATGTGGGAAGATCTGAAAAAATTATACCATAGTGATAACCACAACAGGAAGATGGTGTTGAAACAAGAACTCAGGAGCACCAAGATGTCTAGATCAGATACATTGGCTTCTTATCTCACTAGGATCACACAGGTTTGTGACAAGTTGGAAGCAGTTGTGGAGACAATAAAATATCCATAGTTGGTAAGAGTATCCCTAAATGGATTTACCAAGCTATGGGATCCTTTTTCCAAAGGTATTGTTGGATGAGAAAGTATTCCTAGATGGGAGAAGTTATGGGATTATTTCATCCAGGAGGATACTCGAGAGTAGTCCCTATATGGAGGCCAATGGAAGGGTCATGATGAGGAGAATGATGCTCTTGCAATTCATGCAAAGAAGTTCAAAGTGAAGGCCAAGGATAATATAGGTGGAGAGGCTTCCACCCATGACGAGAAGAAGAAGGACATGAGAAAAGTCAAGTTCTTTTCATGTCACAATTTTGGCCATTATGCAGGTCAATGTCCGAACAAGAAGAAGAGCAAGTGAAAGACACATGTTTCTATAAGATTTGAGAATTAATCATATATAGGTGCAAAAGATAACAATATATGATGATTAAATCAAGCGTGAACAATTGGGAAATAATATGAATCATTACACATTAATTTTGAAGAGAAGAAAGACAATGATTTTATCATCAGAGTGATGAATTAATGAAAAGAGGTTACAATATATAGGAGACCAATTCAAATTAGGTTAATGATCAATTCATATTTTCCATGCTATGTATAGAGGGTTCATGCTATGCAAAGAGGGCTAGTTAGGATTAACTAAGAGCAAATAACCCCGATAACTCATGCATGCACTCCTAGATTGAGTTAACTGATAAAAGGACTCACTGATCACTCATTTAACTGAATGGAAACATGCATGTCCCTAAAATATCTCAATAAGGGTGCTATTGACTTAACTGGGGTGCTAATGAGTGTTAAGGGTCATTTAGAGTTAAGTTTAGTCTAAATCAATGGAGCAGATTTAGCTCTAACTCATCTTCTTCCTTAAATCATGTAAAAAATCCCCCAAATCAAGGAATGTACCCTCAAACCAAGGAAGGCACCCCCAAATCTATGGATTGGTCTCATGGGTGACTTAGGAAGTGGATTTGAATGTGGTTTGGCCCATTAGACTCATCAACATTCGCTCTAGGAGGGTTATTTACTTTAAAAATTGCATCATCAATAAGCACATAGGTGAGTGAGTTTGCTACAAAGTTTGAGAAGGATTTCTCATTAATGTCTTGTATTTTGGTACCGTAGGAAAGGATGCATGGTTCATGGACAATGGAGATTCATGTCATATGACATGTTTACGATATGTGTTCACCAGTATCACATAGGAGGACTCAGAGCAATATGTGGAGCTTAGTGATGATTCCAAGTATGGTGTTAGGGGGATTGGGGATAATAAGCTTCAGCTAGAGTCGAGAGATGCTTTGGAAGTGAAGAATGTGCACATGTATAAGGGCTAATGAAAAACCTACTAGATATTTCAGCCATGGAGACAAGAAGTATGTAGTCTATTTTTAGGATGGATAGGTACTTGTTATTTTGAAAGGCTCTAGCTCAGATACATGACGAGTAATAGGGAGATGATTGGGGAACTTGTAATTTCTAAAGGCTCAACCATCATGTTGTCTAGTTCATTATGAAAATGACGTTTTATGCGAGTTATATAATAGGAGTATGGGTCACTTTCATCATAGGGATTTACTGATACTGAGGGAGTTTGTCATTGGTATTCTAGAGTTTAGTGTAGAGCCGCAGGGAATATGCAAGGGCTGTGTGCTTGGAAAGTATGCCAAGACCAAATTTCCTAGCAGTGATAACAAGTCCAAGGGGATATTAGATCTGGTGCATTTAGTGTTACCGGACAATCCACTCGACCGGAGGCAAGCTGGATCTTCGTAGCTCAATGCAAGTCTAGAACAAATAGAATAGACTACAAACACGTTTCCTAGATCTACTTAAGGATCAAGTACTAGATGTCTTACCTCTTTGATTTCGCTATCCTTTCTCCCAAATGTTGCTCCATGTCCCACGGTCGTCAGATCCAAGCTGCAAGACCTGTTAATACACAGAAAAGAGAAACGAGTAAAGAGCATCTGTACAATAAGATATTTATGTAAATAGTTAAGCAGGTAAACAACACAACATCATTACACATAAGAACGAAATTGGTGGAAAGCATTTGTATTACTACAAATAGAGGAGTACATGATAGAGATATAGAACTACAACCAATGACTTAACATAGCAGCCCTTCTCCACACAAGCCAATTGCCAAGCCCTTCCAAGGAAGCATGAATTCTCCAAGAGGTGAGTGAAGGTGTCCTAAGAGATTTCACCAGCATGTAGATACCATAGTCTTCCTCCCTTTGGTATGGGAGTGAGCCTCGTTTATATAGGACTAAGTGGATGAGGTTATAGATAGGATAGGTTGAGAGATGGTAGGAGAGAGATAGGGGATCTTCCCAATGAGTTAGGGGTCGAGTATCAGCTCTCCAAGAGATCAGGGATTAGCCCCCAAATAGGCAAGCTTCGAGAAAGATCTCAAAATGGCTATTTTTTCCCATTAACAGACCTCGTCACACCTTGCTATGGAGCAACCTGCGACGTCGCATGTTGCTAGTGTTCAACCTGCGACGTCGCATGTTGCTAGTGTTCAACCTGCAACGTCGCATGTTGCTAGTGTTCAACCTACGACGTCGCATGTTGCTAGTGTTCAACCTGCGACGACCTCTCAGAAGGTTGTACAAAGTAAGTACAAATTCTCCCAAATGAGTACTTGGTCCAGATGACTTCAGGGATGTATACACTAAATCATGATGATGGGTAGATTTTAGGTGTAACAGAATACCCCCCAAAGCATGAAGCTGTTAAGGATGTACAGGTGAAGTGCTTTGTGTTGGAGCCTAGGTCGTAGCTGTGGTAAAGCTGCGAATTTTGGGGAAAAAGCACAAGTATGGAAGGAAAGTGCTAATTTTGGGACAAGCACTAAGTTTTTGGCAAGAAGGAGACGGTGCGCAGTATGGTGCCAGATAGACAAGCTCAGCGAAGATTACGGACCGAAAATCGCGGAGCTCGCGCGCACGTCATCGAAGAATAAAGGTGGCTCAGCTACCATAATAAATAAGGCGATGGAGTAGAGGGCTCAGCTACCCTCATTTAAAAGGCTACGTACAGAAGTTATGGTTGCTCGGATCAAGGAGGAGCAACAGACCAGAGCATTGAAGGCGAAGGACAAGCGCCCATACCCACAATCTGCGCCGGAAGTCAAGGAGCCTGCAGGAAGCGGCGACGTGACTGCAAGCGGCGCCTACAGTACACCTAGCCATGTGCATGGTTAGGGTTTTTGGGAATCACTGTTGGGAAAGGCCCACAGTTTTGTAAAGGTGTGACCGTCATGGCCACCTATATATATGTATACATGATAAGAAGAAGAGTTAGATACTTTTGGGATAGATAGATGTTAGACTGTTAGATAGTCAGTCTCGAGGATAGATCATGTGTTGATTATCCTTTGCTAAGTGTTTCTACTGAGTGTGTAGAACTAGAGTAGAATCGGATAGCCGAGGAGCTAATCCCTGAGTTGCCAGACAGTCTGAGTAGATGTCTGAGCCTTTGTAATCTCTGAGAGAAGAGACTAGATTGAGAGAAGGGCTCCCAGCTGTGTGCGTGGAGTTTCCTGTAAAGATCTAAGGCTGCAGCTGTGTGCGTAGCATATTGTATAACTCTATGGTTTTCTGGTTAATATAAACTCCCGTGGACGTGGTTTTCCTCGAGGAGATGAGCTTCACATATTTCTTCTTGTTATAATGTTTGCATGAATGATTAACTGTTTAAAGTTAATTACCTGTGCATGCAAGACTCTCGTATTATCCTTGCGACTGTTTAAGTGAGTTTGGAAAGGTCCCTTGATAGCTATAAGTGTTAAGTACTGAAGAAGTGGTGGAGCGCTGTCGCTGCAGCGATCGAGGACTGCGATACTGCGCTGGTTGCGCAGGGCGAGGAAGTACTGAACGCTTCGATGCAAGGAATAGTTGCCTTCTGCGCCAGAGAGGAAGGAATCCACGCAGTTGCGCCGAGGGGCCTGCGGGAAAGTCCGACCGCCGATATCTGAGGAGTCGGAAGAGGAAGAACAATCTTCGCGTCACCACGGTTAAGGAAATCTGATTCCTTAGCCCCCCATAGCCACTTCGGGTGAGACCTCGAGCTGCTGCGCAGCTCGTTGCCGAGAGGGCCAGTGCACCAAGGGGTTTGTTGCTGCGCTTCATTAAAACCCGGGTCTGCCCAAGAAAGCAGCCAACAAATGGTTCCGTTGCCTTATGACTTTTTGATCACGTCACTTCCGTTGCTTTGAACCCTGTTGTTGAGCCAACAAATGGTTCCGTTTCCTTATGAATTTTTGATCACGTCACTTCCGTTGCTTTGAACCCTGTTGTTGAGCCAACAAATGGTTCCGTTGCTTTGAACCCTGTTGTTGAGCCAACAAATGGTTCCCTTGTCTTGCGACTTGCTGCTGTGAGATTTACTATTTCCCCGACGTCTGAGATTGTTGCTGAAGCCAGCAAAAGGTTCTGTTACACTAAGACTTGCTCAGTTGACAAATGTGTTACTGGAATCCTACAGCTAAAGAAATTGGAGACTGGTTTGATTTAAAGGCTAAAGAGTTCGCTGAACAAGAAAATAGAAGTTCTACGCTCCACACAGAAGACTGGTTACAGAAGTATATTTATACTGACCTTCACGAAATTTTCTTTGTTACATTTGCACTGGAGTTACACGCTTGGATAGCCAAGTTAGCAGACTCTAGACCTACTGTGCATATTGATCGACCCGTCGCTTGGACGCCTGAGCTAGTCAGTATTGTGAAGCGGATAGACAATCCTGTGTCCCGCACAGTAGACTTTTGGTTGAATAGTCTACTGAAAGGTTTCATCACCGAGTTTGCAGTAGATACAAGAAAGAGTTTCAGTGAAGCTGAGAGGAATTTCTTCCAAGTACACAGAGGTAAGTTCTTAAATTCTCTGAACTTATGGATTAAAATGCTTCTGTATGAAAAATGAAAGCTATGTATTGCTTCTGATGAATAGCATAGACAAGTAATGTCCGTAGATTCTGATAGTGATCCTGAACTTATTGGTTGCACTCGTAGTGGAAAACGATATAAAGTAGGCCTTGACCAATATTCTTTTGAGTCTATCCCAGATGATAGCCAAGTCCCTGGACCAAGCCATATAGAAAGACAAGGGAGTGCTCATATCCCTTATCACCCCTTTACACCGCAAAAACCAGACGGAGCTCAGTATAACCCCGCAGTAACACCTTCTAGTAGCTCACACGGTACTTCTAGTACCTCTGTACCACCTTTATTTAACCAGCCCAGAAGCACTGCTACAGCACCCTCACCTCAACCTAGCACAAGAAGGATGGGTGATGACATGAAGCTACCA
The DNA here is from genome assembly GCA_027924585.1 of Larix kaempferi. Lineage (NCBI taxonomy): Eukaryota > Viridiplantae > Streptophyta > Pinopsida > Pinales > Pinaceae > Larix > Larix kaempferi. The sequence goes on from BSBM01000924.1 coordinate 8,086,070, forward strand.
ACTTTTAGAGGAACAGGGATAGAAGACCCTGAGCAGCACTGGTTCTTATGTGAAGCCATTTGGACAATTAAGCAAATTAATGATGATGCTGTTAAACTGGTTCAGTTAGCAACCACACTAAGAGAAAGAGCCTTGACTTGGTTCATGAAATACTCAGCAGCACAGAATAGAACGCTTGCTGATGTAAGAAATGCTATGATTCGGGAATTCAAGAAACCTAAATCAGAATCACAGTGTATAACAGAGCTCAAAGACATCAAACAGCTACCTACAGAATCAGTATGGGACTTTGACCAGAAGTTCAAAGCCTTGATAGATCAAGTAAGCTTCGAGTTTGCACCACAACAGCATAAAGAATGGTTCATTGCTGCGCTACTCCCACACATTAGGCTTCCTCTTATGCAACAGAATCTCAATACTCAGGAACAAGCTCTAGAGATGGCTATGAAACTAGAAGCTTCGCCAATTGCGGGAACAAGCAACGATGTTGCGCATTTACAGAACCAATTAGCAAACTTAACCTTGCAAGTGCATGATATTAAGAAAGGCAAGGAGATTAAGGAAGAAATTTGGTGTACAAAATGTAAAGCCCAAGGTCATTCAAAGGACCATTGCCCCGTTTTCATAGACTATATTGCAACTGGAGCACCTAACCCTTTACCACAGGCACAGGGGCCTTGGTGTGAAATCTGTAGAACTAGAGGTCATAGACCACAAGAATGTCACTTACTTCAGAAATATGTACAAACTCCAAAGAATCTATATTGTAATTTCTGTAAATCAGTAGGTCATGATGAGAACAATTGTAGAGCATATGATCTTATGATAGAAAGAAAGCATGATGTTTATAGGGTACAAGCAGAGACACAAGGACCCACGGCAGGTCCACCGTATGACCAAACTCGCGACGCCCGAGCAGGAAATTACAGGGGACGCGGACGCACAACAAATTTTGGTCGCGGAAGAGGACAGATCACTTGTTATAATTGCGGAGCACAAGGTCATTTTGCCAGGGATTGCCAAAATCCTACAACCCTCTGCAGGTATTGTAAATCTTCTGACCATATCATTGAAGAATGCCCTCAGTTACAGGCTAAGATGCAAGCAAAGACCCCACAGGTCAATCAAAATATTCAGTTGATTGCAACAGAAAAAAGAGAACCAGACCCTACAGTTAATATAGTGACACGCAGTGGAGCAACCACTGGTGCGCAAGAGATGGGAATGGGAAAGCAAGCGACGCAATGGGTGCGCCGTGCTAATATTAAACCAGCCCCACTTAACCTGCAGAAGCAAAAAGAAGCATTCAAGCAAGCTCAAGAGTATTTCTCAGATCAGAGAGCTTCAAGTTCTGCCGCAATTCCGCCGAACAATATTAGATCGCAAGTGCTAAGACAAGACAACCTGGTACAAGAACAGGCCACTATAGCTGAAAGACCTGACGAGGATCATGCACTAGGCAGTGTTCATGCGTTCCTGCGACAATGTTTAAAATTGTTGCGCAATGAAAAGGCAACTCTAGAACTCCAACACCTGTTGGATCAGTGCCAACAGGCTGCTTCGACGAACACACCGCAGTGTGCTGTTCACCAGATTAGGAGTCACATTAGAACTGGAAAAGAGATGAGGCTTACAGCACAGATTGGAGCATTTGAAATGGACGAAGTCATGTTAGATTTGGGTTCAGAAGCCAATGTTCTCACTATGCAGACATGGGAACAGATGGGAAGCCCTCAGCTTACAAGATCCCCTATCCAGCTAAGACTCGCGAATCAGCAACGAGTCTCTCCATTGGGAAGATTACCCAATGTACCTATTGATATTGAAGGAGTAAGAAGCTCTGCAGATTTTGAAGTAATCAAAATCATGGATGATAGTAGACCATACCCAGCACTTTTAGGAATAGACTGGGCATTTGATAATTTGGCTGTCATTAACTTGAAGAAAAGACAGATGACCTTTGAGGATGACCAGATTAGGGTCATCGCACCACTTGATCCTATTCAAGGACCAAGGTATATAGAACCCATTCGCGCAGAAGAAGAAACGCGCCACATGGAAAGTTTGTACCAAATGACCACTAACCACAGTGACTATGTCAACCCCACAGCAGATGGCCATATCAGCTGGCGATGCGATAGCTCGTGCACATCAGACTCAGATGCAGGATTGGAAAACTGGCAGAATCGTTTACATGAGGTTTCTGCAAGACGTTGCGCCATGATGACTAAATCCATCCGATGGATTGGCACAGAACTAACCGACACTCCAATTTTTGATGGTTTAACGGAAGTAACTAAATTCATACATGAATATGAACAAAAGCTTCCAGAACAGCAGCGCATCCAGGCACTGGATGTAGCATTGCGCGCCACACCCGCAAGATGGTGGGCTGCGCATAAGGAGAATATTCATACATGGAAAGACTGTCGCAGATTGATACTGCGCAGATTTCAGGACACCACAGCCGAAGTCCTACGCAAATACGAGGGACAGAGTGACCCCAGGTCACACATTGAAACATGTATTCAGCAATGGTCAGATATTCCGGAAGATGAATGGGTTCACCTATTCATCCACACGTTGGATACAGTTCCAAGGAATTGGTATACTGAAACAGAATTGTGCAGAGGCACTCTCACTTGGCCTCTAATGATGGAAAGTTTTCAACTTACCTTCAGTTTTGAGTCAGAACATCCGAGTATTGATCAAGCTTTGCAGTGTATTAAAAATAAGATATTTGAACAATGCCCGTTATCAGAATATTCCCAACCGGATTGGGCTGTCCAGATAGAACATGCCCTGGAATGTTATAACTTCACCGCTGAAGATGAGGAGGACGATCCTCGCAACATCAATATCCCAGAATCAGAAGGGACGCGCAATATCAAAGGTCCTGAGCTTGATATTCCTGCCATCACAGAACAGATCAAGCTTAAAAAAGTTAACATTGGTACAGAAGCTGAACCAAAGTTTGCTTCTATAGGAGATTATTGGGATGATGAAACTGTTGGACACGTTTCAGAATTATTACGTGACTACCAGGATATCTTTCCTACCAAGTTCACAGAAATGAAAGGCATCCTAGGAGACTTAGGAGTGATGCGCATACCTCTGAAACCAGATGCCAAGCCAGTAAAGCAGCGCCCATACAGGCTGAACCCGCGCTATAAAGAGAAAGTCAAAGAAGAAATTGATAAAATGCTCGCAGCAGGTATTATTGAGCCAGTAGAGGAAAGCGATTGGATTATTCCTATGGTGGTCCAAGAAAAGAAAACGAAAGGTGAAATAAGAATCTGTGTCGACTTGCGCAAACTCAATGATGCATCAGCGCACGATCCATTTCCCACTCCTTTCACAGATGAAGTACTTGATAATGTTGGAGGACAAGAGGCTTACTCTTTCACTGATGGTTTTTCGGGATATCATCAGATCAGAATCCATCCGGACGACCGCCACAAGACTACTTTTGCAACTGAATGGGGCTCATTCCAGTACACGGTAATGCCCTTTGGTCTTAAAAACGCTCCTGCTATCTTCTCTAGAGTCGTTGTTGCTGTTTTTAAAGAATTTATCCATAAATTCTTAGAAGTCTATTTTGATGATTGGACTGTATTTGGCTTATTAAAGAACCATATAGCGAACTTGCGCATGATGTTAGAAAAATGTAGACAGCACCAGATTTCCCTTAACTTGAAAAAATGTATATTTTGTGCGCCCTTTGGTATCTTGTTGGGACATATTGTATGTAGACAAGGACTCCTGATGGATCCTGCGAAGGTTGCCATCATTGCTAATTTACCTGCGCCCAACTCAATTAAGCAATTGCGCACTACATTGGGACATACAGGATACTACAGAAAATTCATCAAGGGTTATGCAAAGATCACAACGCCTATGGAAAGATTGTTGAAAAAGGATTCGAAGTTCCAATGGACAGAGGAATGCCAACAGAGCTTGGACACACTTAAAGAAAAGATGATCACAGCGCCTATTCTACTTTTCCCGGATTAGAGAAAACCTTTTCATGTTCATGTTGATGCTTCTTCCATAGCATTGGGGGTTGTGCTTACATAGTCTGGAGAAGGAAGTATTGACCACCCGATTGCTTACTCCAGCAGAAAGCTATCTACAGCTGAGAAGAACTACACCACTACAGAAAGGGAAGGATTAGCTATGGTGTATGCCCTACAGAAATTCAGACACTACCTGTTAGGCGCTCATTTTAAAATGTACACTGACCACTCTGCTTTGAAATATTTTGTCAATAAACCGGTGTTAGGAGGAAGAATTTGCAGATGGCTACTGCTCTTTCAAGAATATGATTTCGAGGTTATTGTAAATCCAGGCAGATTGAATGCAGGGCCTGACCATCTATCCAGGATAGAGTCAGGAGAGGAACCTACAAGTCTGGAGGACAATCTGCCTGACGCACAGTTGTTTTCTATTCAAGCAGCAGACGAATATTATTCTGATATTCTTGAGTTTCTCACTACCGGGCAAGCACCGGCTGAGTTTACAATCCAGCAGAAGAAGCAACTTGTCGTCAGAGCCGCAGACTTCACTTTGATAGCAGGCCAGCTTTATAAGTTGGGCCCTGACGAAGTTTTGCGTAGATGTATCTTACCACATGAAAAGAAATCTATCATCGCAGAAGCGCATTCAGGTACCGCAGGAGGCCATTTCGCAGGAAAGCCGACCGCGCAAAAGATATTAGCCGCAGGTCTTTGGTGGCCGACATTGCACAAGGATACCAAGGAATTCTGTAAACGTTGCGATGTGTGCCAGCGAACAGGAAAACCCTCAAGAAGAGATGAAATGCCGCTAAGACCCCAGATCACACTGCGTGCTTTTGATAAATGGGCCATTGACTTTGTAGGACCTATTAACCCACCAGGAAAAAGAACTGGCACAAGATACATCATTACAGCTACTGAATACCTCACCAGATGGGCTGAGGCGAAGCCAGTTAAGAACTGCGACGCTGCTACGGCCGCACAGTTCATATTTGAGAATATTATCACTAGATTTGGATGCCCATTGATCCTCATGAGTGATCAGGGTACACATTTCCTCAATGAGACTATAGAGGCCCTTACTGAAGAATTTCAAATTAATCACCATAAGAGTACACCCTACCATCCTCAAGCTAATGGTACGATGGAAGCATTCAATAAGATCCTTGAGAATGCCCTGACGAAGATCTGTAATCAACAAAGAGATGATTGGGACCTTAGAGTCACAGCTGTATTATGGGCTTACAGAACCACTTGCAAGAAACTAACAGGTCACACACCTTTCAGCTTGGTGTATGGACAAGAAGCAGTTATGCGCATGGAATACATTATTCCCAGCCTCAGAATTGCGCAAATCACAGAAATGACAGATCCCGATACTATGAATGAAAGACTTTCGCAACTGCTTGCCATAGAAGAAGACCGACTTTTGGCCGGATTCCATCAACAGGTACAGAAGGCAAGACAGAAAGCTTGGCATGACAGGAACATTAAGCATAAACACTTTGAAGAAGGAGACTTGGTACTCCTTTATGATAGTAAATTCATCAAGTTTCCGGGCAAGTTTCATGTACATTGGTTAGGCCCTTTTCAGGTGATAAAAATAACAGAAGGAGGCGCAGTTCAGCTTGCGAAGCTGGATGGAGAATTACTAACTACAATGATCAATGGGAGTCGGCTCAAGCTTTATCGCGACGGCCACTCCGCTCTGTCGACCTAATATATGGCTAAAGAAATGCAGATGCCCAGTGTAGTTGAAAGAGGCACCGCATTCAGTCTACACGGAAGTTGCGAGACACTCAGTCTCCGGCTTCCTGCGCAGTTCCTAGAATCATCCGCGCATGTCTAAAGTTTGGTTGGAGCGAACATAGTTGCGCTCTTGTGAAGCTTCTCCCCGGACCGTTGAACTATCGCTCTTGCGGAGCTCCCTGTGTTAATGCACCGCTTGAAGAGTTCTCCTTGTGGACCCCTAGAGGCACAGTTCCCTAAGTTGAAATGACCCGCCGAAAATTTTGAATTACAGCAGTTATGTAGCCGCGTCTGAATAAATGAAGGATAACTCCGTTATTTAAGTCTAGCCGCTCTAATGGATTCGGCTTGATCTCCGAAAGATTTGCATTTAACTCAGGCGCCGAAAGCATTAGCTTCTCCCGGAAGGCTGTCAGAGCCCGTCAATCACAATAAATGCACCACTGAGACGAGCAGGATAGCGTGTTGTCAACTCATGTATAGCCGCCTACAGCTACGTAACCCCACTTGGTCGCATTTACTATCACCTCTGGCTATAAATACCTCACACTTCTATAATTTTTGGGTTACTTTTCTCGAGTTGCTATCTTGTTTATGAATCCAAGTTATTGTTTTCAGAGCCGAGTTGTGCAGAGTATTTTCCCTTGTTTTCAGTGTTCATATCCTACGTAGGTCCGCCATTTGCTGTCCAAATTTTTTGTTCCCTACATCGATTCACGACGGAGAACCTGTCAACTGAAGAAGTTGTTCGTCAATTCCTGCGCCGAGGCTTAGATTTCGGCATGAATACTCCAGTCACGGCTTCGACTTATGTACATCCTGGTTATCAGGATCCCAGACAGTCTCCGGCTACAAGAGCGTCGCCATCACAGCCAGAAGAACCTGTTCCAGAGCCGTTGGCGACCATGGCGAACTATATTCCGCCGCGTCCAGATGATGCGCCAGAAGTACAGATACCGAAGAATGCAAAGTATCCCATTCCGTTACCGCCACTACCGGCTAGTGTGCGGGTAGAAGGGCAACTGTTGGGACACATTCCACTGGTCAAGTTCTCTGATTTCAACCTCGGAGACTATAAGACATACCCTCAGTTCCAGTTAGATCGATATCTGAATGTTGTGCATAATCCCACCAGACAGGTTGACGAGTTTATCCCGAAGGGATTTGCAGCAAATCTTGAGCGCCCTGGACTCCTGAATTTGTTGAAGCTACCGCATTTTGGGCGTAGCAATGAAGTGAACGCAGTCGTTAAAACACTGCTATCCTGCGTTCATGGAGGTTACCTTTGGCTCGGGAGGCCAATTGATCTAAATGTTGATTTAATTCACCGCATTACTGGTCTATCTAAGGCTGGTAAGGATCCCAATATTCATTTTGCGGGAAAGGACAAGGACAGAAAATTGGCTGCACAGCTGGTGCAGAAGTATAACTTAACAAGAGGAGGTCGGGCTTATGACCTCACTACAGTAGAAGATGAGGCACTTCGATTTACAGGAAGTCTGCTTGCAGGCAGACTTCTCACAAAGTGCCGACCGAAGGAAGTCACTGGAGCTGTCGTGGAGCTCGCCATCGCAGCTGCGGAGGGAGAGCAGTACAACTGGTCTCTCTTCCTGCTGAATTCTTTCTTGGATGATTGCCTGAATGTGCAGGACAATGCAGCCCAAGCATTCCATTTTTCATGGCTTTTAATTTTATGCGCTCTCGTTGGGTGGAAGGAGCCCCCGAATACTCAGTTCCTTCCGCGCCGTGCAGGAGAGGTTGCCGGCATGCGCTACATCAACCTCTGGGATTCCCCTAATCCCGTGAAGCGCAAGATGAATCGCGCTGTCTTTTGTGAGTACTACTATCTCCTCCGAGATACCATTCAAGAAATGCCAAGGCTGAGCGAGGAGACAGCCAGATTATATGAAGGAAAGTTGGCTTTTACTGCCGACATACATCAACTTTACCTCCGCCCTTGCGGCATTCCAGATGAATGGGCGCTAGGCCTTTACAGAATGACTACCGAGGATGTTGAAGAAACCATCAAGTCTTGGTCGGATGAGTGGAGGGAGGCCGCCGATCTCGCATCCGCGCTGCCGACCGCCGCTGCGAAAGAGAAGCATAAGGGCAAGGAAGCCCCGGAGCAAAGAAGTGATGAAGGCTCCACAGAACCGGCCGCCAAGAAGCAAAAAGTGTCGCATCCCGCTGAGGCTATTCCCTCGGGGATCGACCAGTTCCTACACGAGCAATTTCGCGAGCTGCGCACTGCGCACGCTCACATTAGAAGTGCTTTAGATTTGCAGTTCGTAGAACTGAAAGGTCTCGCAGGAAAAGTTGCGCAGACCCATGTGCCAGCATCTACTTCGCAGGCGCCACAAGAAATTCCAAGTGCTGAGCGAGTTGAAGTACTCGCAGAAAGGCATACTGTCGTGCATATTCCGCCTACCAGCATGACACTTCCAGATCCGCTAGCTGCACTACAGGTAAGCTCAGTTGGGCCTGTAGAAATAAATTTGTCTTTAATTCCTATAGAGACTCTACAGCTTGTGCATGAGAAAGTTTCTGTTGAGCTGAGGGCTAGAGAGCTCTCCACCTTCCAGGCAAACCAACGACTGCAATCGCAGGAGTTAGAGCTGAAAGCAATCCATAAAAATGTATCTGAGAAACTTGCACTTTATGAGGCGCAAGACATCGGCATTAGAAATGCAGTGAATGAGATTGCCCAGGAGTTGCCGACTTGTGAGATTCAACCAGACCTCCCTCTGGTTGAGAAAGTTCAAATTATTGGAGGAAGGGTGAAAACCCTGGAGCAAGAAATAGTTGCTATGGCCGAGGACCATAGAAACCAGATCGCTAAGCTAGAAGCTCGAGTTGCCGCGCAGTTTACGGATGATGCGTAGGTACAATTTGAAGCGCTGAGCAGAGCTTCCACACAGATGAAAGATAGAATACAGGAAGCCGAGAACCTGATGAACCAAGCTATGGAAGCTTGGACGGAGCTTGTGAAGCTCCCCTTTAAAGTTGGTCTGTCAGAACAGGTGCAAGCCGCAGAGCAGTCCCTAACTGTTCTGACTGAAGAAGCTAAGCCCTTAACAGGCTTACCAAAAATGAAGAAAATGGGCGAAGTGCGCAAAATGCAGCAGCAACTGTACAAGCTCAGAACTGAAGATGAGAAGCTCACCAACAGCATTCAGCCATTCATGGATGAGTATGCTGAAATCGTTGCCCAGGTCGAGGCAAAAATCAAAGAGATTGCTGATCTCAGGAGATCATTGATACCATCACTAAAGAAGAAGCAACCGCAGAAACGGTGCAGACAGCTGTAGAGTGTGTCGATGAATTGGACTCCGCTATTGCGAAGTGGAAGAAAACATTCGCGGAGACACAAGCAAAAGCAGATGCGCAAATCAAGCGACCACACGCTAGTGCGAGTGGCTCGAGGGCGAGCCACAAGTGAGTGTTAGGGGCCTGTTGGAGCCTAGGTCGTAGCTGCGGTAAAGCTGCGAATTTTGGGGGAAAAGCACAAGTATGGAAGGAAAGTGCTAATTTTGGGACAAGCACTAAGTTTTGGGCAAGAAGGAGACGGTGCGCAGTACGGTGCCAGATAGACAAGCTCAGCGAAGATTACGGACCAGAAATCGCGGAGCTCGCGCGCACGTCATCGAAGAATAAAGGTGGCTCAGCTACCATAATAAATAAGGCGATGGAGTAGAGGGCTCAGCTACCCTCATTTAAAAGGCTACGTACAGAAGTTATGGTTGCTCGGATCAAGGAGGAGCAACAGACTAGAGCATTGAAGGCGAAGGACAAGTGCCCATACCCACAATCTGCGCCGGAAGTCAAGGAGCCTGCAGGAAGCGGCGACGTGACTGCAAGCGGTGCCTACAGTACACCTAGGCATGTGCGTGGTTAGGGTTTTTGGGAATCACTGTTGGGAAAGGCCCACAGTTTTGTAAAGGTGTGACCGTCATGGCCACCTATATATATGTATACATGATAAGAAGAAGAGTTAGATACTTTTGGGATAGATAGATGTTAGACTGTTAGATAGTCAGTCTCGAGGATAGATCATGTGTTGATTATCCTTTGCTAAGTGTTTCTACTGAGTGTGTAGAACTAGAGTAGAATTGGATAGCCGAGGAGCTAATCCCTGAGTTGCCAGACAGTCTGAGTAGATGTCTGAGCCTTTGTAATCTCTGAGAGAAGAGACTAGATTGAGAGAAGGGCTCCCAGCTGTGTGCATGGAGTTTCCTGTAAAGATCTAAGGCTGCAGCTGTGTGCGTAGCATATTGTATAACTCTATGGTTTTCTGGTTAATATAAACTCCCGTGGACGTGGTTTTCCTCGAGGAGATGAGCTTCACATATTTCTTCTTGTTATAATGTTTGCATGAATGATTAACTGTTTAAAGTTCATTACCTGTGCATGCAAGACTCTCGTATTATCCTTGCGACTGTTTAAGTGAGTTTGGAAAGGTCCCTTGATAGCTATAAGTGTTAAGTACTGAAGAAGTGGTGGAGCGCTGTCGCTGCAGCGATCGAGGACTGCGATACTACGCTGGTTGCGCAGGGAGAGGAAGTACTGAACGCTTCGACGCAAGGAATAGTTGCCTTCTGCACCAGAGAGGAAGGAATCCGCGCAGTTGCGCCGAGGGGCCTGCGGGAAAGTCCGACCGCCGATATCTGAGGAGCCGGAAGAGGAAGAACAATCTCCGCGTCACCACGGTTAAGGAAATCTGATTCCTTAGCCCCCCATAGCCACTTCGGGTGAGACCTCGAGCTGCTGCGCAGCTCGTTGCCGAGAGGGCCAGTGCGCCAAGGGGTTTGTTGCTGCGCTTCATTAAAACCCGGGTCTGCCCAAGAAATCAGCCAACACTTTGATAGAAAAAAATGGCAAAAGACTTGTCGGATGAAGGATGCTACTGCAGTACAACTGACTCTGAACTGACAATCTCATATGTAGGACAACATGGCTGCCGACTAATACATTGCAGATCCATGGGAGTAATGACCGACTAAACACAATCATGGCTACTAGACACAAGCGTAGATCCATGATGAGATGATAACACAGCCACAACCAATACAAAAGTGGATCTGTGTAATATGAGTCAATACAAACTCCATCGCAACCTGGGTAAAACATGACTCCCCAGGGTCTTCAAGCTGAACCCGCAATGATACGAATCTATCCATGTGACTACAAATGTCTTGACATCGAACATGGTAGAAACCACTTGATTACCAGTCATTGATGTAAACCGTTAACAAGTGCGAGGGAGATCACCATTAATGTCAATGATTCCCAAGGTATCACAGTACATATCATCGAGCGTGAATAAATGAGTTGACGTCGAATGCCAGATGAAATCTTTCAATCAAGAGTCAATGATGTAAACTCATAATGAAAGTGAGGTAACCTGCCATTGAGGCATGTAGGGCCAAGGTACTTGGTTGGTTTCTAGATTCAATCCTTGGATGATGTGTTGAAGTCGACAAGGATGAATTCGTCAAAGGAGGGCCATGATGAATCCCCCATCAATCAACACGAAACACGACAAAAAATGTGTAGAGTGGATCAAATGGTACAATAACATGCGAGACTAACTCAAAGTAACAACGGCATGACAACGTGTGTGATGACTGTAGATGACAAATAGTGGACATGTTCTTGAACATGGGCATGGCATGACTTGGTAGTATTGACATGAGAATGACGCAAACTTCTAATGCAACTGATGATGGAAGCTTTCTCCGAATGATTCAGAGGAGTAATAGGACTCAGAAAGTAAGTGAGGACTCATAGACAAACAGATGACCCAAGTGTTGGTATGGAAATGCAGACGAGTGCCATGTTCAAGAACGACTATATACTGCCACTAAGGTATGTAACACAAACACTTTCCTTTTTCCCCATCATGAATGATGAGTGCCTCACTTGTTTTTTAACGAGCTTGATGAGGGTAACCAGATGCTCGGTATAGCTCATCTCATAGATGAGTCCAATCCCAAATGTTTTATGAACCTAGGAAAGGAGGGGTTCATCCCATAATGGGCCCTTCAATGTTTAAAATTTAACGAGTCCATAGAAGAAAAACTCGGCGTCATTTCATGTTTAGAGAGTCTGAAAAGAACTAAAGGAGACTCCAATGGTCATTTTTCGTAAAGTTACCCTCATCACCCAAAAAAGGGTAAAACAACGCAGGAGAGGACTCTTCCAGCCATGGTTGGTTGGAGTATTCCTTTTTCGTAAATAGTGCTTCCTGGTCCAAAAAAGGGATAAACTATCACTAGAAAGACGATCATTCAAATGCTTTTACAAGCATGAAAGCATCAAGTTCGCTTGGCAATCTTTTCCTATTTAGGGACTCTAAAAAGAGCTTAAAAGGACTCCATGAACAACTTTGTCATGGTTGATAACCGAGTACGACAAAGGAAAAAGTAAACTCGGCACAGTTCCTTTTCCATAAATAGTCTAGCGAGGCCGGATAAAGTGATAAACCTATACTCGTTAGGCACACCTTTTTAACTCAAATTTTTAATGAGCACGAGAATGGTATCAAAAGCACTCGGAATCTTTTTCATGTTTGAACCAGAGCACGAAAAAGTAAAAACTAAGCTCAAACCACTTTTCATGTTTCAACCAGAGCACGAAAAAGGTGAAAAGTAAGCTCAAATGCTATCTTACTGTTTTTAAAGAGCTCGAAGATAGGTTGGAAGAATGCTCATGATGTCTGCTTCATTTTTTAACAAGCTTGTAACAGAAAATGAACTATGCTCAGGATATTTTTCATGGTTTAATGAGCTCGAAACCTAAGAAAGGAAAGTATGCTTGAAAATGTTCCCAATGGTGAAATTTTTCCCAACATGGCATCCAGAGGTTGGTGTGTGCCCCCAGCATGATTGCTAGAAGTAAGTGACTTAGCTCCAACGTGATGTGGAGAGGCGATCGATTTGACTTCAACGTAACTTCTAGAGGTTGAAGACATGCCCCCAAGCTTCATTTCATTCACCTAAGGCATAGGCGGGTGAAAAGAAGGTTCAGGTACTAAGTCTATGATCAGACTTGATTCAAAGGGAAAGGATATGTTTCATTTTTTAATGAGCTTGACACAATATTATAACTCTGCTCATGGGGACTTTATTTCATTTTTTAACGAGCTTGACATAGAAAGGAAACTATGCTCATAGGTTAAGGCCCATTGACGGGTTCCTTCCCAACATGATGTCCTGAAGTTGGTAAATGCCCCCAGCATGATTGCTAGTGGCTTAACATGGTAGTGTTCCCTCAACATGATTGTTGATGGTACGACATGTGGCATGCCCCCCAAGCTTCATTTCGTCTAAAAATGATGCTTGCTAACCCAACTACCAACCTGGCTACTAATATGAAAATGTTCACCAAGGGGGGTAAAACGAGAATTAGATGAAATGAAGGTTCAAATTCTAACTCTAGCGAGAGACTCGAACCAATGGGAGGGAGATCTATTTCATTTTTACACAAGCTTGAAATAGATAATAACTATGTTTGATGGACCCCATCTTATTTTTTAACGAGCTTAAAATGGAATAAAACTATGCTCGAGGGGGCCCATCTTATTTTTTAACGAGCTTGAAATGGAATAAAACTATGCTCGAGAGGATTGGTTTCATTTTTATGCAAGCTTGAAACCAAAGGTAAACTTTGCTAGAGGGGCCTATCTCTTTTTTTAACGAGCTTGACATAGAATGGGAATTATACTCATAGGAAATGGTTTCATTTTTATGCAAGCTTGAAATCGAAGAGAAACTTTGCTTGAAAGTTGGTTTCATTTTTTAACGAGCTTGAAACCAAACATAAACTATGCTCGTACCCCCCATCCTTAGGGGGAAGAAACCACTAAAACATGTGGAACATTCAGGGAAGTCTGATGACTAGGAGTCATATGATGAGTGGGTGTCACGAAGGAAAGCTGATCAATGGTCACAATATTCCCATGATGAGGAAAATACATCACTCGGAAGAGTGTGGACATGATGGCTTTCATAGCATAGACATAATCACGTCCAAGGAGTAGATTGAAATCTAAAGGACCTTGGACAACCATGACATCAACATAAACAGTTTTACCTCTCAACATGATAGGTAACTGTGGGAGAATCCCTAAAGGTCCGGTAGGTCTTCGATTAAAGGCCAAAATCTGGTCAGTCACTGGCACAAGCTGAGGGGAACCTATAGCTTGCCAAGCAGGTGAGGATAAAATACTAACAGAAGCTCCCTCATCAACTATCGTACGAAATATTTCTTTATCGAAAACTCCTACAGATATTTGAAAATGAACACTCGAAGGAAGATGAGAATCTGTTAGATCATTCCAATCAAAGGAAATGACCTCAGTACTTGGGGGGGGGGGGTCCTGTAGGAATGAACAGGGTTTCCCCTTGCCTAGGACATTCTGAACTGACTAGGAAAACATCAGCGGTTTCCCATTCACTCTCACTTGGAAGATAAGAATGAGATGAAGATTGTGTCATGGTGATTGCTTCAGTTTGGACTTTCTCCAATGAAAGAGCGGGATCGAGTGGAGATGACAGCGACTCGATCACTTCACTCTCGGAAGGAAGAGTGGGATCAATTACAGATGAAACTGAATTGATCACTTGGTCAACTAGCGAGGAATCGAGGGACAACTTACTATCGCTTGTTGGAAGCACCTGTTGAGAACTAGTAATATCTTCCAACAACCGTGAAGCTTCATCCATGCTTGGAAAAAGGTAAGTACGATGCAAGCCCTTGCATATCTAGCAAGGGTCTGTAGCTCTACCCTTCAGACCCATCACCAATGGGTCACTGGTCGAGGGAGTATCATCAACATGATGGTCATAGGTTGACGATACAAGCGGTTTGGGGTTTTTAGAACACACTTCTAACACACGGGAAAGACCGGGACAATTCTTGAGAAGGTGATCACCCTTGCAAAGTTTGCAAGGGAACTTTGGCTTGCGAGGCATTCTCATAGAATGAGTGCCATCAGAGGCAGATGGTTGACGCTTGGTCTCTTTCTTATCCTTCTTCTTCTTAATCTTCCTTTTCTTCTTCTTCACACTGTCCTTCTTACTAACATCAGAGTTTTCAGTAGGAGAAGAAGAAGAGACGAAATCTGATTCAACTTTCGACGGAGAAGGAGAAGGGTCACCATGAGATTGATGCTCATGTGGTGAAGGACCTAGGTTGGACACAATTGGTGCACTTGGTGTAACTGGATTGGAGAATAACCATACTGGTAATCCTATTGTCAATCCGGGAAGACTCAATGTAGCCATAAATGGAGGACCAACAATTCCACAAGGGGGAATAACAAATGGCATACCTTGGAAAGGGGTGCCTTGGTTGGTAGTCCCGGAAGATTCTTCCATATCTAAACTTCCTAAGAGTCTCTAAAGTACCACACAATTCAAACACTACTCAAGTCTAAATGCAACAAGCAAACTATGTGAATAGGAGTGGATTCAAAGTCTGGAACCTCACGGGATTATCAAGGCATCGCAAACCACTATATACTACAGGCTCCAACAATATGACGTGACAAGGAGGATTGGGACCATACCCTTTCTTGCATACCCGATTACCTGGACAGTACGTGCGTGCTAATCTCCCCGAGTGTTGTTCTCGGTGTATTGCTTTTCCAAGACGGCCAAATGGTTAACTCAGATGGTTTCAGGATTCCTATGGGTGTCTTCTGATATACGCAAGGTACATGAGAGCTCAAACCCGTAGTGGTGTTGTCTAATGCACAGTCATTGGCACGAGACCTTCCGATATACGTGTCGAGTACGTGATACACCCTTCGATATACGCCAAGTACGGATTGTGGTACTTGGTGGGTATGTGAAGGAGCTCGATATACCGATGTATGTGGAATACTACAATATCCCCGGACTACAGTGTTGGCAAATAATGACAACTGCCACGCTTAAAGATGTCGGAACATGTCTCTAACTTACACACAGTTACTAAATGATTTTAACCTAAGCTAGCATTCATTTTATCTTGTACGATTAGGTGGATGCATGAGGTGAGTACATAAATGTAAACATAATGCAATCCTCAACTACATGATAATGCACATTTTCCTTTCATTTTCAATGAAAACTACTTAAGGTAAGGAGAGATTTTTTCTTTCTTTCAAACCAAAAGTACTTAAGCAGTAGCGAAAAGAAGAATTCCTTCCTAGAGTGCAATAATTCTAACTTTCTGCAATAATCAGTTAAAAAGCACAAAGAAAATGAAGATGCAACTAATATTAACAATGTATAAGACAAAATAATGAAGCACTTTCAATTTTCAAATGCATGTATCAAAAATGAAATTTGATAACTAAATGCTTTTCATATCTATATACAGAAAGTGAGAAGATATCTATAGCACTCTAATCTTTCAGAAATTTCCAAACAAAAATGGCAAGCACCCAAACAACTCAAAGGCACTCAAGAGAGGCTCAAAATATACCAAATGCAATAATTATAACTCATCTCCTGTCTTTTTACACTTGAAAAAGACATATCTAAGATATGGAAAAAAATTCCATGCACGTTTCCAATCAAATGCAAGACAAAGATAAGCACTTAACAATCTCATCTAACTCAAATGCACACAAAACTGAAACAAATCTTTCTTCTTCTTGTGAGTGTGAGACCAAGAATTTCAAATGAACAAATTAAAGCAAGAAGAATACTTATGTTTTCCAATTTTATGAATATAGCAAAAGAGTGAAAAAAGCAAGCTTTTCTTTGAACTAAAGCAGAAACAAAGAATCAATCTTTTCCAATAACCATTAGATAGCTTAGCATGCAAGGGAAACAAGATGCATAACCCAAGAAAGAGAGGCTCAAAAATACATGGATATCCCACACTTTTCAAGTCTTTAAAACAAGCTAGTCACGCCAAACCAAAAATGATCTCAAAACTTTGAGATGGGTCAAAACGACTGAAGAATGCACGATAATTGTTTTTTTCAAAAATAGAACCCATTTCGCTTAAGAATGCAAGCAAAACACTAGTTTTGACTCAAAGGGTCAAACATGAATCCAAATCTCAAAAGACCCAAAAACCAATACAAACAAGCCAAACAAAACACTGTTGGACAAAAAGGGTCTCTGCCTGGAAGGTACAGTGCAGAGGAGTCTGCGCACAAACCAAAACTCAAATCAGAAATGGAGAAAAGGTGTCTATATGGAAAAAATGGCAGATCGGCGCACTCTGTGCTTATGCACAATGCGATGACGTCGTAGTATACCAATGGAAGGGTTGCGACGACAAACTAATAGGCAAAGAACAGAGATAAAAAATAACACAGTGTCACTTTGAGTACACTGACCAGGTGTGACAGGAGAGATCTAAGTCCAAAAATGAACCAATTCTCCAGTTAATGAGCATAAAAAGGTCTATCAATGAGAAGTACAAACTCAAAGGAAGGTAATCGGACTCTTCAAAGTGAACATCTAATGGTGAAAAGGCTTAAGAGGAAAAAAGATGTCTTGGAAAAGCAATCAATTGAAATTGACATTCAGATTGAAAACAACAATGTTCTTCCCCGGTATGGTCGCCAGATTTGTTTCCGGAC
This sequence comes from Larix kaempferi, assembly GCA_027924585.1. Lineage (NCBI taxonomy): Eukaryota > Viridiplantae > Streptophyta > Pinopsida > Pinales > Pinaceae > Larix > Larix kaempferi. The sequence goes on from BSBM01000924.1 coordinate 8,103,419, forward strand.
AATCCACTCGACCGGAGGCGAGCTGGATCTCCCTAGCTCAATGCAAGTCTAGAACAAATAGAACAGACTACAAACATGTTTCCTAGATCTGCTTAAGGATCAAGTACTAGATGTCTTACCTCTTTGATTTCGCTATCCTTTCTCCCGAATGTTGCTCCACGTCCCACAGTCGTCAGATCCAAGCTGCAAGACCTGTTAAGACATAGAAAAGAGAAATGAGTAAAGAGAATCTATACAATAAGAGATCTATGTAAACATTTAAGCAGGTAAATAACACAACATCATTACACATAAGAACAATATTGGTGGAAAGCATTTGTATTACTGCAAATAGAGGAGTACATGATAGAGATATAGAACTACAACCAATGACTTAACGTAGCAACCCTTCTCCACACAAGCCAATTGTCAAGAAATTCCAAGGAAGCATGAATTCTCCAAGAGGTGAGTGAAGGTGTCCTAAGAGATTTCACCAGCATGTAGATACCATAGTCTTCCTCCCTTTGGTATGGGAGTGAGCCTCGTTTATATAGGACTAAGTGGATGAGGTTATGGATAGGATAGGTTGAGAGATGGTAGGAGAGAGATAGGGGATCTTCCCAATGAGTTAGGGGTTGAGTACCAGCTCTCCAAGAGATCAGGGATAAGACCCCAAATGGGCAAGCTTCGAGAAAGATCTCGAAATGGCTATTTTTTCCCATTAACAAACCTCGTCGTACCTTGCTATGGAGCAACCTGCGACGTCGCATGTTGCTAGTGTTCAACCTGCGATGACCTCTCAAAAGGTTGTACAAACTGAGTACAAATCCTCCCAAATGAGTACTTGGTCCAGATGACTTCAGGGATGTATACACTAAATCATGATGATGGGTAGATTTTAGGTGTAACATTTAGACATATGTGGTCCTATGTCAATTTCGTCATTAACCATGATAACTATTGTGTGGCCTTCATAGATGATTTCTACAGGAGGACACGGATCTATTTTATTAATACAAAGGATGAGGTCTTCAGTTGTTTTTGAGACTTTAAGGATCTCATGGAAAACCAAACAGAGAGGAAGATCAGAGTTATAATAATAGATAATGGGGGTGAGTCTACAAGAAACAAGTTCAAGGATTCCTGCAAGGAGGAAGGAATCAAGAAGGAGATGATAGTACCTTACAACCTACAACAGAATGGAGTTGTAGAGAGGAATAATGGGGCCATCATTGGAGCTTCCAAGTCAATTATCCATGATCAGGATTTGCCCATGCTTATCTAGGAAGAAGCATGCAACAAAATGGTGTACATTCAGAACAAGAGTCCTCATAAGGTTCTTGAGGACAAGACTCTTGAGGAGGCATTCACAAAAGTGAGAGCAAATATTGGTCACTTTCTTATATTCGGATTTCCAGTGTATGTGCATGTACCATCAGAGAAGAGGATGTAGTTGGAAACTTTAGGAGAGAATGGTATTTTTGTTGGAAACATCGAGACTTCAAAGGCATACATAGTATGCATTTCATCACTTGGGAAAACAATGGTGAGGAGAGATGTTAGGTTTGATGAGTGGCGAGCCTTTAGGAAGTCACAAGGCACCATTCCAACAGTGGTAGAGGATGAGGAGTGAGAGGCTCTGAAGGTTGAGGTGATACTAGCATCAACAAGTACAGGGACTCAATATTCAAATCAGGAGGAGGAGTTGCAGGATCCTTCTAGTTATGTCAAGAGGAGGCCAATATGGATAGAACAGACACTAGGAGATGCTCAAGAGCATGTGGAGGATCCTAGGAGTTCTTTCAGGATGAGCAGACCGCTGAGATAGTTTTTGAGTTATACGCCACTCATGAGTGACATCATTGATTCTGAGCCTACCATTTTTTAGGAGGAAACATGTCATCAAGTTTGGAGGGATTCCATGATGGAGGAGTGTGTAGCGATCATGAAGAATGATGTGTGGGACATTGTTATTAGGCTAGAATGGAAATCAATGGTTAATTTGAGATGGATTTTTAAGATCAAGCATGTTGCAGATGGTAGGTGAGGTTTGTAGCTAGAGGGTTCTCCTAGAAGGATGGAGTATACTATGAGGAGAATTCTGCTCCAGTATCCAGGTATACTTCTATCAGGGCTATTATATCTATTACTTCAAATATGGGGTGGAGGATACATTAGATGGGTGTGAATATGAACTTCCTCAATGGAGTGATTGAGGAAGAGGTGTATATTGAGAAACCTCGGGGATTTGAAGTGCATGGGAGAGATTCTCGTGTGTGCAGGTTGAAGAAAACATTATACGGACTCAAGTAGGAATGAAGGGCATGGTCCTTGAGGATTGATGGGTATCTGTGGATATGGGATTCATCAAGAGTGATGAGGATCCCAACTTGTATTTTACACTTATTGGAGATGATCCACTCATCTTGGTACTTTATGTGGATGACCACGGTTCCTTACAGTGTCAAAGAACCTCATCGATATGTGCAAGAGAGATCTAGCTTCGAAGTTCACGATGAAGGACATTAGCATGATGCACTACTTTTTAGGGTTGGAGGTGTGGCAATGTACAAGTGATATTTTCCTAGTACAAGGAAAATATGCAGTTGATATTCTAAGTAGATTCAGGATGGTGGGTTGCAATCCTATGCCTACATATATGATCACCATGTTAGAGAAAAAAACTCTCCAAAACATTATTCTCCTTCGTAGTGACCAAGACCTTGACTTCATGACGCTTGAGGGCCAAACCACACTTAATTTGACAACCTGAGTCACCCTAGAGCTTATTCTAAACTCTAATGGTCCCAAAACACGTTATATACCACATACAACAAAACCCTATTGCCCATTCTTATATAAACTAGGCACAGTCCTAAATTTGGGGGGAACCTCCTTTGATTTGGGGAGTGTTTCCCTAATTTTAGAAGTGTTGGAGTTCATCTTCAATTAATAAGTAAGAGCTCTTTCCTAAATCAGGTTCTAACTGACCATTGATGTCCAAAATTATCCATTGGTTCCTTCTTTGACCTAATTAGGGTTTGCATGCTCATTCACTCAGTTAACTGAGCATCCTTTAGTCAGTAATATGGTTATGAAGTCATGTGTTAGTGTAACTTAGTTAAGGAGAGTTAGAATGGCTAACTAAGGGTTCTTAAGCTCTAGTTAAGATTGACTCATCTCAAACCATTGCATGGGAATTTCCAATTGCCTCTAACCCTAATTTGAATTGCCTCCTTTTAAATATTGTTCACCATCATCATTCAAGTTAATGAAATACATCATTCTTTTCTTCCTTTATGCCTCTAATTTTTGTGTAATGATCTATGTTAAATAATTTTTTACATGATTAATTGCTTGTTGATTTGACTTTCACTATATATATATTTAGTTTATGTTCCTAGATCTATATGTTCAAATCTCATACACTATCCTGAATAATCTTGATGTTTTTTAGTCAAAGTTGGTGGATTCTACATTGGATAGGTAGTTGATTGGTTCATTGATGTATCCAGTCAACACTAGGCCATATATATGCTTTGTTGTGAATACCCCGAGTCAGTTTATGGTTGAACCGAGGAGGATACATTGGGTTGAAACAAAGCATGTGATCAGGTATGTACAAGGTACAATGGAGTATGGATTGAGTATGTCAAGAGTGGTGGAGTGCAGTTACAAGGTTACACAGACTCATACTGGGAAGGGAGTGCAGTGGATAGGAAAATCACCTCAGGTTGCTTCTTCAACTTGGGATCTGTAGTGATTTCATGGTTTAACAGGAAGAAAATGACAATGGCAATTATTTCAGAAGAGGCCGAGTGTATGTCAATAGGTTTGGTGAGTTGTGAGGGAATTTGGTTTTGTAATATGCTCACATGTTTATTTGGTTAAGATTTGGATCCTATGGTGATCCACTAGGATAATCAAAGTTGCATAAAAATATTGGAGAATCCATTGTTTCATGATAGGTCCAAACAAATGAGACCATATATCACTTCATCAGGGACAAAATTCAGACGGGTTGTGAAGCTTTAGTATATTTCCACAAATGAGCAGGTTGCAGACATTCTCACCAAGGCTTTGATGAAGGGTAAGTTTGTGTTCTTCAAAGATAAGATGGGAGTGGTGCATAAATCCTTCCTTGCTAGGAGGGAGTGCTGATTATTATAGTTTGGACAAGAGATTCTTCATAGTCTAGTGTCTAGCATGCATAAGTTTCCATTCACTCTCTAGGCACTTGATTAATTATTGAGTAAGTGACTTTTATATCTCTTTCCTAATTTAAACTTAGGAAAATCATATTATTAACTTAATGTTGGATACTGAATAAAAAATGCTTAAGATTATTTCACAATCATTGATCTTAAGTGAGGCTCAAGATCTAATCTTGGCCATCCATCACTTTGGAGATTGGGGGTTAGGGTTTTGGTCATTGAGATGCTATAAAAGAAATCATAAGGAGAGGAGAAAGACACACAAGAGCACAATATCGTTTTTAGAGAGAGATTTTCTTAAGACAAGAGTGAGAGACTCAATGGCTAAAGGGAAGAGAGGATATATTTGTGTTATAGCTTAAATGACACCTCTCCGTCCGTGACGACACTTGCTTCCCTTGGTCGCATGATGACACTTATCAAGATCAAGTTCAGTCACACAACAGGACATTTGTGGATGGAGGAGTCATTTTGGACACTAAAAATGGTTGAAATTACCTCATTCTTGACCCATTTGATGTATATGACCCTTAGGAACATTTTTCCAGACCAAACCATCTCCTGAAAATGAGCAGAAAAGCCTGTTTTTGGCCATTTTTTAACATGAGCGCGACTCCACTGTTGAAATAGTATCGCTCAAACCCTTCTGAGCACGACTCCATTGTTGAAATAGTAGTGCTCAATTACATGTGTACATGACTTTGTCTACTATAGAGTAGCGTACACCCCTGTTTTGGTCAAAATCTCGAAATTCGAGTAAGTTAAGTTGGTTGGGAAACCTCTTGAGCGGTTATAACTTCTTTTCTTCTTCCTCACTGACTATATAAGGAGGGTAGAAGGGCCATAGAAGGGGACTAAGCCCAATTACAAAGTTATGCTGGAGGAATGGAGACCCTCATCCCCCTCTCTTGTGCTTCAGTTTTGGTAAACCCTAGTACAATTGCTTAGAGGATGGGATCCTTGGAGAACAGAAGCAGGAGACCTTGAATCTAGGTTTCGTGAAATCCCAAGCTTGAAAGAAGGTATAATTGTATGTACTTGCTTTCGTTCATTAATAAAGATCAGACATTCTTCTCTTTCCAAACATGACCTATTAATGTGTATTAGATTTGATTACTGTTTGATTATAGTTTGATGTCTCTTTCCATTATGGATATCAGTATTGTATATGTAGTCAAATGTATTTGAGAAAGGTATCAAGTTGTTTTGCAGGTTTGGGCATTGCCACACTGGATAAGCATTGAAGAGCGAGGGAGGCAAAGCTAGGATCAACCTTCTGAATGAGGTTCCTACATCTCTAAACCCTAATCTCTTCATTTATTTGTTGTACTTGTAGAATGCTTGTAAGTATATCTTTATCACCGTAAGTTGGTAGTTTCTCCCCTGAACTATAGGTGCATTTTCCCCACAACAGAATGGTGACTCCGCTGGGGAAAGCCTAACTGCTTAGGGGTATCCAAGGTCATTTCTTCAGTCTTGTTTGATGGTCTTTGTTCATTTTCTTGATTAGGATTAGTTATTAGGCTCTGTTTGACCCTCCTGGGATTTTTACAGACCCTTCCCAGCCCTTGCAAACCCTTGTGGACCCAGTTGGGGGGTTTTAACCCCATTTTTTTCAACTTTTTCCACCTGTACGCTACTGTTTGTACCACACAGTAGCGCCCATACGCTACTTTTCCTCTACACAATAGTGCCCATCCTGCTATGGGCGCTAGTTTCCTTCATGCACAGTAGTGCTCAAAATCTGGGTTTGATTTTTTTGAGTTTTTGGGTTGTGGACCCAAATCTGGGGGCTGTGGCTGCATTTTTTGGGGTCCTTGATGACCCTAGGTCTGATTTAAACCACTGTAAGTGGTCTCCCATCCTCGTATTGATCCTACATTCATGATTTGAACCTCTTTTGATCAATTTGGGCTTGTTTGGAAAGTTTTGGGGTTTGTTGACCCAAGTTCGGGGGGTTGTGGACCTGTTTGGTGTTTTGTACCCTAATTTGAGTGTGAATGAAATTGATTGCCCCATTTCCACTGGATTTGAAACCTCTTGAGTCTTCTTGACCCTGTTTGTATCTATTTGAGTGAAATTTCTCTTTTAGGTTGGTTTCTTATCCTCCCTTATGCTTTTAGTTTTTCTTTTGTAGTGAAAGCTCAAGTGTTTTGGCTGTTGTTCAAGACCTTGTTTGCATTGTTTATATGCGGACCTGACTTTACCAAACCATACTTCTTCGTAGGTCATTTGCTTCGTTTGGGTCTAAAAGTAGTTTTTGTACTCTTTTCCCAATGTTTGGCATGCTTACATCAATAAGAATTTGAAAGTCATATTTGGTAGCTTTTACTGTTTCATAAAGAGAACCTGAAACTTTCTTTGTTTTGCTTTGATAGTAGGTTAGTTTTAGTTTTGTTTCTTACCTTTGGAAAGCATAAATAATTTTGATTCATTTTCTGAATAGAGTACCTTGCAAGTGGCTTAAAAGATTTTAGAGTGCTTTGCATCAAAAAGAATAAGTTTTCTTTTGCATACCTAGTTGCTTGAGTAGCTGCATTCTTAGGTTTTGAGTTTAATTTTGTACATTTAGGCTTTATTTTTACCTCTTTTGCATTCAAAAGATTAAAAATTGCATTTGCACATGCATTCTAGATCAGAATTTTAAGACTTGCATTGAAAAGAAAAAGATTTTTTTGGTGGTAAATATTTCATTTTCAGTACTCTATCTCTATTATAACCACTCTCACACACCCACTACCTTTTTTGAGTAAGCAAGTAATCTTTAAAATGAACCCTAATAAAATGTACTAGTAACATTTTCTTTTCTAGGTTACACTACACCAACTAGTCTTGGTTAGGATCTTGGGTTTAAAACACTTTAAACCACCCAAGATCACACATTACGCAAAAGTCGTAGTTCGACTATCACAGGTAAATCCATTTCACTCAAAGCTTGCCTGGGATTTATGCAGTAGGTCTTGTGAGATCAGATTGTTGGGAATACTCCTCCTACTTTCTGTTTCGATCATATACCAGGATTGGATCGCGTATGGGGACTCTTTAGACTTTCGAGCTCAGTTACCCTGCCCACGCCTTCTGATTCGACCAGTGACTGTTCCCCCATGAGTTTTCGGTGTTGTGGTATCCTTAGTATTTGACCATAGGTTCATACACAGGTGACAGCGGAGGGTATATCTGCTGTACCTAGGACAGACGTGGGAGGAAATCCCTTGCAGGTCTTTGGGAGGGCGACTGGGTGATTCCAGCGCTTGCACCCTTATTCATTGTATTGTGGACCCCAGGTAACTGTTCTTCATCCTTCATTGATCTGTTTTGGGCTCTCATCATCCCAGACTCTTCTCTGGAAGGCATCTGTTTTCCTGGTTTGATTTACCTAGGACCTTTTTTAGTGGTGTGCTCTTTGTGCTACTTGTTTTAGTTTTCCTTAGAGAACTTCTTGTTCATTTGAGCGAGAAACTATGTCTAGCATTCCGGCGAGTGCCAATCAAGGTACCCCTGTTCCGGGGGATCCTTGTGCTGTTCCATTCATTGGAAACATTGGTACTCCCTTAATGGCTACTCTGAATCTTCCTGGATTCACTATTGGGCTGCCGGTTTGGTTGTTTTCCACTCCGAATGCCTTACATGCTCCTAACGCTTCTTTTGTGAGCACCTCAAATCAAGAGCATCAGAACCCTGTGCCTCCCTTGCCAGTAACATCTTCTCCTCCTCCTTCTACCTCATGTGGCGAAAGTAGCAATACTAGTAACCAGCAGTCTAAAAGGAATAGACGGAGGAAGAATGGGAAGAAGATTCCAAAACAAGGGGGCAACAACCCAGCCTCTGTGAGTCATGCTGGGGGCAAGCACCCTTCCTCTGCAAGTCATGCAGGGGGCACCTACCCAGCCTCTGGAGGTCATGCTGGGAGAAAATTTTAGTCACTGAAAATCATATTGAAAGTTTGTCTTCAACCACTGTCAGTCATGTTGAGGACACGTCATTGATCACTACTAGTCATATTAATGACAAGTCACTAGTTCCTGTGAGTCATACTGGAGATACCAGATCAACCACTGCAAGTCATGCTGAGGGAGTTGACATTGTCGACAAACCAAACAAACAGAAGCTTAAGTTCCCTTGTAAGTTTTGCGAGGGAGATCACCTTACTTACTTGTGCCCTGTTCTTCCAAAAGTGCAAAAAGTGTGGTCCTTAGTTCAAAAGTCTGATGCTTCTGAGCAACCAGCCTCTGTGATTCATGCTGGGGGCAAGTTGTCATCCAATGCTAGTCATGTTGAGAATACTGACGTTGTAAAGGAGTCTAAACCTATAGTACGGAAACCAAAGTTCCCTTGTAAACTTTGTAAGGGAGATCACCTTACTCACCGATGCCCTGCCATTCCAGAGGCACGAAGAGTGTGGTCCATGTCTAAAGGAACCTCTGTTCCTGAGTTGTCTATAGATTCCTTGCAGTCAAATCAACCTTTGGTTGATAAAGTGGTTGAACCAATGCATTCTTTAGTCGACCCCACTCTTCCTTCGAAGAGTGAAGTGATCGAATCGATGCAATCTTCGACCAATCCCATCAGTCCTTCGGAGATTGATGCACCTACTTCTGAAGTCTTCTGCATTACCAGTTTGGATATTCCTGAAAAAGGGGGCACTTCATCTGTGCCATGTGAACCCCTACCAAGCCCTAGGATTGTTTCCTTTGATTGGAATCATCTAGCCGAGCCTCGTCTTCCTTCTTCGACACCTTTCCAAATAAAGGTTGATATCGGGAACCATAAGATTGATCGATGCATTGTTGATGAAGGTGCTTCCGTTAGTATCTTATCCGCTTATGCTTGGAGAGATTTGGGTTTCCCTAATATTATTCCAGCTGTTAATTGGCCGTTGACCTTCGATAAAAGACCTAGTGAATCGTTTGGATTCCTCCGTCAGGCACCTGTTACTTTGGGTGGAAAAACAGTCTTAGTTGATTTTATGGTTATAGAGGACCCTGTGGACTTTGATATGATCCTCAGGCGTGATTACGTTTATGCTATGCATGCTGTGGTGTCTACGCTTTTTCGTGTGATGCATTTCCCTCATAACGAAAACATTGTCACCATCGACCAGCTTGCATTCGTTGATCCTCCTTATTACCCAACTGTAGACCAGTCTGATCCCTTGTCATTAGGCACTACTATGTCACATGGGCCTTATGTGGCATATTGTTCCTTGAGTTCAACTACTACTGAGAAGAAGTCTTTGAGTTCATGCTTACCTTCTCGGGACTTGGTCCCAGCTTTTGACCAAGTGACACCTCCATCTGAATGTTTAGATATGTGTTCTATCTGGGATGATATGCTTCCTTCCGATGAAGTTTTCCTAGAGTCTATAGTACAGTTTGCCATTCATTTGGATGTTGATACAGTCACAGTTATGTCCAGCCCCGGTTTGACCTTAAATTATGATCTTCCTACTGTTGAGTCTTTGGACTCTCCTATAGATCCACAAATCGGTGTTCCTATTGAGTTTGATTCTGCTTCTAGAATTTTCAACTCCCGTGATGATGAATTTGTTTCTGTAGATTCCATCATGTCCTTCAACTTTGATCTTCGTCCTGAAGTTGATCTTGTTGATTGTAAGTCCTCGGGCTTGGGTATCATAGAGTCTTCATTTGAAAACTTTGCCTTGTTTATGCCTGTTGTTGATGATAGTGAAGTTGAAAGTATTTCTACCACAGTGACTTGTATCGGTCTTTCCTTACATATGTTTTAGATATGATCCTGGTACTAATGTTTCTTGGAGACAGGATTCTTAGCTGGATGTATACTTGCTTACTGGTCCTTTTCGACACCTTGTGTGACCATGTCAGGTATATTCGGAACCTTGCATATAGGTTTAGGCTTCCCCGCTGTTATGTTGCATTTGAACCTTTTGCCATCCGAATTCGCCATAGGGTCGAACCTGTTGGATATTGGTGTGTTAGCCATCTCTTTATGCATCGTGCACCAGTCCGACAGCAGAGCCTACCTAACATGGGTCACCCTATTCAGCACCCTTATGCCATTCTGGTGCCCATGCTGAGTTTTTCTCATAGGCTCGGGAGCCTTTTTAGATTTACCATGACTTTGAGAAGAAGCCTCATATCTTTCTTCCTCATATATTTCTGGCCATCCCTGATAAGGCTCCCATCTTTGTGTTCAAGTTGTATGTGCATCTATTATGATCCTGCTTGCGCTAATGAGCCTGATGCCGGCTTCCACGCTTTTAGCTCGTTATATAAGCCTCCATCTCTGATCTCATTTCCACTAAACCTTGTATCATTTTTCCTTTGCAATTTGACACCTTTTACCTGGAGGAGACACACCCTGAGTGTCCTTATCTTGCTCATGTTCCTTGCATTAGCCATAGATTTGTTCCATGCACTTGGAGCTAGTTTTGCATGTCCCTGACACTTGTCTCCTCCCATTTCGAGCATTCTTCTACCTTTACTTCGAGCTTGTTAAAAACAGTAAGTAGGTTACGAGCAGTCTTCCACCTTTCCTTCGAGCTCGTTAAAAACAGTAAGGAGGCTACGAGCATTTATTTCACCTTCCTTTCGAGCTCGTTAAAAACAGTAAGGAAGTTGTGAGCATTTTCTGTATCTCCTTTGAGCTCGTTAAAAAACAGTAAGGAGGTCATGAGTTTACTTTTCCGGACTTGTTAAACCTTTACGGAAAAGATCCCTATGGAGTTCTTTTAAGCCCTTTTCAGACTCCTTAAATAGGAAAAGTTTTCCGAGCATAGTTGTCTTTTCGGGCTCGTTAAAATAACTGAACCGACATCCACTTAGGTATAGAATTACCCCTTTTCCGGGCCTTGGTGGATAATTTACGGAAAAAGGTATACTCTAGGTATACTCTTGTATGTGCTAGAAGAGTTCTTCTTCCATCATTTTACACTTTTTCGGGGAAGGAGACTAACTTTACGAAAAAGGACCTTTGGAGTCGTCTTTAGGGTTTTCAGACTCTCGAAATGTGAAAACACCAAGCGAGCATTCACCTACTCAGGCTCGATGTGAAATCCACGAGATGGTTGATAGAGGACTGTTTAAGTTTTTCAACTCTATAAACAAGAAAACACCGCCGAGCACATACCAATCCGGGCTCGATATAAAATCCACGGATAGGTGTATAGAGGACTGTTTAAGTTTTTCAACTCTATAAGCAAGAAAACACCGCTGAGCACAGACCAATCCGGGCTCGATATAAAATCCACGGATAGGTGTATGGAGTTTTCTTCTAGGTTTTTCAGACTCCTTAAATATGAAAATACTGTCGAGCATGCTTTAGTTCTTTGTCAAGCTCGTTAAAAAATGAAAAAGGAAAGGGAAGGGAAGAATGTTACAATATCTTTCAATATGATGGAAGCAAGTCAACTATCTCCTTGAACACAACACCTGTTTTGAGTCTATCAAATAAGTTGGGTTCTAGCGTTGGCCTTAGGGTAAACTTGATCTCAGAGTTCCTACTCCTCCGTTTGGTTAGTCTTCCAATCATTTGGAGAATCTGTTAATGTCTCCTACATTGCAAACTTGCGTCGTGGTCCCTTTGTGTTCAAAGCTGCCTAAGTCACTCTTGTGTCGTGCTCACTGTTCAAGGATATAACCCGTGTCGGCCATTCTGCAGTTGCCTTGACCTCATGTGTCGGCCATTCCTTGGTGTCAGTATGTTTCATCATGTGTTCAGTCCTACTCCAAATCAGCTCATACCTGTTGAGTGTCCCTCGTGTTGGATGATGGAGGATGCATTAAGGCCTCCCTTTCAACGGACTTCTTCTCATCGACATCAACTCATTATGCTCTGGGAATAAAGTTTAGAGTTTCGGTTAGTACCTTGGGGATTGCAGCCATTAGTGGCAGTTTCCCTCGCTATTGGATAGATGGGAATACATTAATGTCTCCTATCCGATGGATTCTTCAAGTGTTCAACGGAAAGACCACTTATTCGCACTTGCTTGAATGTACTAGGTACCTTGGGTTCCATTTTCATTATTGGTGGACATCCTCGCGTTTGTTAACGGTATACATCAATGACCGGTAATCAAACGATACCTCCCATGTTCGACAACAACTCATTTATTCGCATGGATAGGTTTGTACCTTAATTTGTTTTTGGATGAAGACCTTGGGATCCTCGATAGCATCACCTCATTTATGTTATCGCCCAAGTTGCGCAAGACTGAGCCACACTCTTTTTGGGCTCTTGATGAGACATAGATCCAGCTTGTTCTCTATGGCTATGTTCTCCAGTTTTGACATAGATCCACTTGTATTTATGTGGCTATGTTTACACTTATGTTCCTCATGGATCCACGCTTGTATTTTAGTGGCCATAATATATGCATCAGTATTTGGATCATTATTGTATCCTCTTGGAGGTCATGTTCCACCATTTGAACATGCATAGTTACCCCAAGGATAAGTTTGTCTGACATTGCCTTTGCTTTCAGGTACTTCATTTGAGCCTATGATTATTGGTTTCTCCGTTCCTCCATGATTCAACTCTTTGTTATTTATAATGTATTTTGGACATCGTTTCCCGTACTCCCTCTGACCTCATACATTAGGGGGCATCTGTTATAGCTTGAAACGACACCTCTCCATCTGTGACGACACTTGCTTCCCTTGGTCACATGACGACACTTATTGAGATCAAGTTCAGACACACAACAAGACATTTGTGGATGGAGGAGTCATTTGGGACACTAAAAATGGTTGAAATTACCTCATTCTTGACCCATTTGATGTATATGACCCTTAGGAACATTTTTCCAGACCAAACCATCTCCTGAAAATGAGCAGAAAAGCCTATTTTTGGCCATTTTTTAACATGAGCGCGACTCCATTGTTGAAATAGTATCGCTCAAACCCTTCTGAGCGCGACTCCATTGTTGAAATAGTAGCGCTCAATTACATCTGTACATGACTTTGTCTACTATAGAGTAGCGTACACCCCTTTTTTGGTCAAAATCTCGAAATTCGAGTAAGTTAAGTTGGTTGGGAAACCTCTTGAGTGGTTATAACTTCTTTTCTTCTTCCTCACTGACTATATAAGGAGGGTAGAAGGGCCATAGAAGGGGACTAAGCCCAATTACAAAGTTATGCTGGAGGAATGGAGACCCTCATCCCCCTCTCTTATGCTTCAGTTTTGGTAAACCCTAGTTCAATTGCTTAGAGGCTGGGATCCTTGGAGAACAGAAGCAGGAAACCTTGAATCTAGGTTTCGTGAAGTGCCAAGCTTGAAAGAAGGTATAACTGTATGTACTTGCTTTCGTTCATTAATAAAGATCAGACGTTCTCTTTCCAAACATGACCTATTAATGTGTATTAGATTTGATTACTGTTTGATTATAGTTTGATATCTCTTTCCATTATGGATATCAGTATTGTATATGTAGTCAAATGTATTTGAGAAAGGTATCAAGTTGTTTTGCAGGTCTGGGCATTGCGACACTAGATAAGCATTGAAGAGCGAGGGAGGCAAAGCTAGGATCAACCTTCTGAATGAGGTGCCTACATCTCTAAACTCTAATCTCTTCATTTATTTGTTGTACTTGTAGAATGCTTGTAAGTCTATCTTTATCACCGTAAGTTGGTAGTTTCTCCCCTGAACTATAGGTGCATTTTCCCCACAACAATTTGCAAGGAGAGACGATCCAGAAGAGAGAGAGAGAGATCACCAACTTACAAGGTCGATCTATACATCCAGTCGAGAGGGATGAACCATACAACCAACATAGAAATTTCACAGGGACGAAGAGGGTCATATGAGATCGTACAACCTGATGCGAGCCATGAACAAGGTGACGCATGCAAGGTCGATTTTCCTGTGAGGTCAATTTATCCAATTGTGTCGATTTTATTTGGGATTGAATTACAGGTCCTATTATTGTAAATTTATGATTTTCTCTGTGAGATAATAAAGAAGAAGATTGAATGTTGGTTTTTCCCCATTGGGGTTTTCCAGGGTAAATAACTTTGTCAAATGTGTCAATGATTTCCTGTTTATTTCCATTGCATTATTGTTTAAAAATATCAAGTATTTATGTTTATAATTTATGAGTATAAAAATTATTGAGAATAGAAAACATAATTTGTTATTGAGTAAAATTTAACGTGTAATGCCTTGTATCATATATAAATTAATTAATCTTACACTTTGGTGGGAAAACAAATAAACAATTAGTTTTAAAAATAAATAAATAGTTAAATAATAATACTAATACTACTAATAATAAATTAAATTAATTTCACTTGCATGGGGTATTAGCGAAGTGAGACTTCGAGATGACATCTGTCATTGATGGTGTGACATATAGGTTTGGAGGTGGTACTCGGTATGAGCACCTCATGCAAATGTTTAACCAGTCAAGTGGGTGTTCAACTGGATTGATTAGTAATCATGGAAGTCGTCCAACCCACAAAGGATCTATACAACTCCATTACTCATGGTAATGAGAGTGCCTTAATGCATTCACAATTCACTCATGCAAAGAACAAGATGGTAGTCAATCCTTCAAGGTTTGAGATGATGAAGGTTTGTGGGTTGGCTCTTCAGTAAAGAATGAAGGTTCACCAACATGATTTATGGAGAGGATTTAAGATCATTTTTCTGGTGTTCTCTACTGATTGGTTTGCAATGTCTTTAGGAGAGCTTTGGATTTGCTCCTTAGAGACCATGGTTTTCTCGTCACTTAACCTGGGCACTTGATTGGGGGGACATTTGGCAGTTCCAATGGTATATAAATAGTGGTCTCGACAGGTGATGGTATTGGCTAGTAAGGGTCCTTTGTAGTTTGGTTTGTGGGTCGTGGATGCAACCATGATAGGGAGGGGCATCCCCCAACCCAAAGACAGGAAAGGGAAATCCCTAATCTAGGAAGAAGAAAAGGGTGGGCATATGTTTTCAAGGAGAGGCCAACCCAATAATTGCAACAACATCCTAGTCAATCATGAGAATAAAAAACTTAGCAGAAAGATATGAATGCAGTGAACATGTACTTTTTCAAGCACTTTGAGGTAGTCAAAGTAGAGATGAATAATTTTTAGAAGAAATCCATGACAAGAAGGGGATGACCACCACCAAAAGGATGGATATGGAGGATTTACATTGGATTCTCTAGGAGTAGGGACAAAAAGTCTCTAAAATGTTTGAGATTTACTGGCTTGTAAAATCCTTAATTGAACAGACTATGGAGGAAAGAGATACACATCAACACTCAGAAATAATGTGTAATTGGAATTCATGGAATCTAAATACGATGCTCTTATCAAGGTCCACTAGGTCCTAAAAGTAGTTGTAATCAAGGAAGATAATGAACCAAAAGGAAACAGGCTCAATTCGTAGCATGTTGAGGACCATCAACAACACTCTCGACCTAATTTCATCTTTCTTGACTCAAAAATGATAAATAATTCAATCTCCAATGTAAGTAAGTTCTCCTAGTCTTTGTCTTGTCAGTTTGCTAGTTACATGGGCCTCTTTAGATCTCCTAGTTCTATAGTCTAAAGGTATAGGATTACTGCTAGATCACATACCCTTTATTTTTATAAACATGTTTGGTTTATTTATAGTTTGATAGGAACAATACTTTATTATTTTTTTAAAACACTGCATCTATTTTGATAGAAGGCTCTCGACATGTTCAATTAATGATTGTTTATTATACAATGCTAATCTCATACATACTTCCTTATGGGGGGGAATTCGGTATGTTACAATGTAACTCTTTTTCAACAGTAATATAATTAATCCTAACAAACAAAACTAAATAATTAAATTAAATTATTATAAAAAGAAAAAAATAAAGATCAACTAGAATTCAATAAAATGGAAATTAAAAGAAACACTCAATGAAGAAAAAAGATAAGTAAATATTGTCGATTTAAATGAAGATAAAACATAA
Organism: Larix kaempferi; assembly: GCA_027924585.1. NCBI lineage: Eukaryota > Viridiplantae > Streptophyta > Pinopsida > Pinales > Pinaceae > Larix > Larix kaempferi. The sequence goes on from BSBM01000924.1 coordinate 8,119,529, forward strand.
TTGCTTGGGTGATAATTGGAGTCTATGCATGGATATAATTGGAAAGTAACTATTTAATGGATGTTGAGGATGTCGTGAATGCATCTTTTGGTTGGAGGATGTTAATCTTGAGGAATTTTGTTTGGATTTTGGCCTTCATCATAAAGAGGTAGGAACAAAAGTTGAGATAGGTTATTAATTGAAGGCTCAAGGGATCTCACTTGTATTGACTGAGGGGTTGGTTGGGAGGAGAGTCATCCCCCAAACTTAGTTACCTAGTCAGTAGTGTTTTGGGTGAGGAGTGGATAGATATTAATTGTCCCATATTTTCCTTTATTGTAAATCAGTTTTCTTGTTATTTCAAGTATGCCTACCGCATTCTCATTTATGTTTAAATTATATAGTAATTTTCAATGTATTTAAATTGGTGGTTAGATTACTTATATGCTAAAGGGTTCATTTATGTAGTTTTTAAAATTTCGTTAAGTACACATGGTATTTGAACTTAGTTCAAACCATGGAGGCCTATGAACCCTCATGCAACCACATGTGTTAAGCATAATGCATGTATATACAAGTATGAGATTAATTTCCAAATCTATTTTTCGATGGTAACCAGACCTCAAATCAGTCTTTGAAGATTCATTTTCCCCTTTCATTTGGTTAAAGAGATCATCAATTCAAGGTAAAGGGTATTTTTTCTTTACATTAACCTTATTTAAATATCTATGATCAATACACAACTTGAGGGTTCCATCATTATTTTTCACAAATAGCATTGGTGCTCCCCATGGAGACCAAATGGAGACACACTTGACCGAATGTATTTCTTTTCCAATAATTCTTGTAATTTCATTTTCAACTCTAATAATAAGGTTTCTTGAACATTGGTGTAGCTCCTGGCATGATCTCAATTGCAAAATCAATATCCCTTTTTGAGGGAACTCCTAGCACTTCATTAGGGAACACATCATTGTATTCTTGCAAGACATGATAATCCTTCAACTTGGGACCTTTATCTTCTTCGATGTCTAATACATGGGCTACATATAATTGACAACCTTTTTTGAAATAATTCTTTAGCTACAAGGATAAAATATTCATAATAGAAATCGAATTTGGAAGGCCCCTCATTATCCTTGAGTTTCCTTCTTCTACAATGCATTCAAAAGTTTTGTTGTAGAAATCATGTTTACTTGATGTGCTTCCAACCAATCCATTCTAATGAGTACATCATAAGAACCAAGAGGAAAAAGATTTAGATTTCGACATCCATCTCTAAAGGACATTTCTTCACCACTTCACAAACTTTTATTTTGGTTCTAGTGGTTAGCTGGATTAGCTATGATTTATAATGCTTGTTCTTCTCAAGAGAACAAATATCAACAACTCTAGGAATAGCATAAATTGTGAGTAGAACCAGGGTTAGTTAAAATATAAATATATTGATAAATAATCTTACTTCCAACCTCAACCACAACTGATTGATATTCTACTTGGCAATCTTCTAATGAAACATAGATCCTAGGGACAATCCAGGCTACATCTCCAACAATTGCAGCCTCTTGGATGCTATGTTCATGCTTGTTACTACCATTCTGATTTCGATAGTTTCTAAGCAAGTGATCCTATCAACATCCCCTACATTGAAGGGGATCCCTTGGCTTATCTCCCATCATCTTAGTTGGCTTAGCCTCACCATGTGTTGGCTACCTTTATTGATTTATAAAATGGGGAGGCTTGAATCCTTTCTTTCTTTCATCAAAATTCTCTTTCTTATTTTCCTTCCATGCCTTGTGGAATTCTGGATTGCTTTTGTTTTTATCATAACAATACTTAGGATTCTTTATGGTCTCATATATAGTTTGGGGTTCATCAAACTCAATTTTTTCATTGTAGGACTGAGGTAATCCACTTCTAGAAATCACTAGATTTCCACCTTATCATCTCTAGTATACTTAACATACCTCAACAACTCTAAGCATTTATTTTCATATTCATCCATGGTCATTTGCCCCAACTTTAATTCATGAAATTCGTTGGTTTTATCATCATAGTACCTATTAGAGAGGTACTTTTGCTTAAAGTACTTCTTGAACTGCTTCCAAACAATCTTTCTTTTATTGTTATTCTTAACTTTCCTGAGGTGATCCCACCAATTTGATGCTCTACCATTTAAATCAAATATGGACACTCTTTCCTTCATATTTCTAGAGTAATCATGGACTTGAAAATATCTCCTCATCCCACGAAACCAAGCCTTAGCTTCTTGCCCATATTTCAATTCACCATCAAAGATAAGGGATTTCATGGCCTTCCGAAATTCTCCATATGAGATGTCCTAAAAGGTTTCTTTCTCTTATTCCCATAAGAAGAAGATCTTGAATTGTTGATAGAGTCCTTAGAGGCAAGTGACTCACTATCAGAAAATTTTGTTGGTGTATATGTCATATCTTTGAAAACCCTTTTTGAACTATGGGACCTCTTGTGAGAATGCCTCCTAGATTTATTCCCACTCCTATCATCATTATTTGAATTATGTCCATGATGCATTCTCTTGTATATGTCCATCAATATTTGAAGCATGGTTGCATTCAATTGGTTATGTTCTTCTTGAGATTTAATGAATCATTCATTATCTGCTTTGCAACTTTATAGCTCCACTCTTAGGATTCTCATAGTTTAGCATTATCTAGATGAGTTACTTGATTCCTACACCTATTAGAATAGATTTCTACATTTCCAGCATGTAGATTCCCCCCGTGGCATCTCTCTCAGCTTCATACGAGCCCTATGTATCATTCACGGTGTTAGTTTTGATGGCGCAACCAAGACCAAAGCCTTTTTATTTGAACTATATTGAATGTTGACTTTTTGACTTCTAAATGCCCTTGATATAATGTTGTATATAAAATAATGTTCAAATAATTACACCTTTAGCTACATTATATCCTCAAAATAATACAAAAAATAATTTTCATAATTTAATAACCATGGTATTTTTAAGGATTCAAATAGTATACCTAAGTATAGTATTCTAGGCGATTCTTTTGGATTGAAAAAAACACACATATAGCTAGATAAGCGAACATTAAATATAAAAAAAATACAGTTTACTACTAAAACTTGTAAATTTTGACAAATATTATTAAAAAACATATTTGATGTAAATATAAACGATATTTTAAAGTAAAACTGACTAATTAATATATTTATTTTTTAGAAAAAAAAACAAAAAAATAGTCAATTAACTAAATTTCGTCCCAAAAATACCATATTAATAACATTTTATCATTTTTATTACATCATTTATAAAGTCATTTAATAACATTGTGAATTTATTACATTTTCTCTTTAGTATTGGATTGTTATTAATACTATAACAACACAAATTACTAGGTGGAGGAATTTACATTCTACATTAGAAAGTTGGTTTAGGGCCACTCTCGGATTGTGTAGGATAAAAGACAACCAAAACGCATCGCTTTTCCGGCGGTTACTGAGAAAATGGTTAAAATTCTTGCTGGAAATTGTTATTTTTCAAATTTGGTAATTTCAGCGATTGCTATTGCTTGCTCTAGACTAATTACCCAATTTTAAAACTATTTAGATCGCCGAAATTGCAATTTGAGCACTCCAAATTGCTATTTTGACCAGAATTGTTCTGTCGGATTCTGGCGAATCGAGGGCGTTTCACAAGGCACTCGTTATAATAAAATAGCTCAATTGAGAAAATATGGTTTTCCGTAACAAAAAAAAATCAAAGTAAAATTATTTCATAAGCACACGTAACTGATTTTCATTATTGGAGAGAACTTATTGTGCTTGATCATGATTTCTTTATTGTTCTTTTTGTCGAACAATAAAATATGCATGTGGAAGGTGCTATAAGTGAAGAATGTTGGGGAAATTGCCGAATTTTGTGACTGCCATATGCTCTTTTTATGAATTACAATGCCATCAATTATAAAATGCATTTGGGAGGATGGTGATAAATTCAATCTAGTTGAGTAGATGGTAGCAAAATTAAATGGTTGAGATCAATGAAAAATTGGGTAGTTAAAATGTAAGTATTTAATATTGATGACAAATAAATATAAAGGTAGACCATGTCTCTTGCTATGATCGGATTAAATGTATTATTGAAACTTTGATAGGAATATGTTCATGCTATAACAAATTATTAATGAATATTAACATTTGTAGATTGAAATTTTATTTTCATTTATTTAAATCATGGACAAATATATGATGTTGAATAAGATGGTTTTTGTTAGTGATGAATGGTCTAGAATATTTTAGTAGGATATGAGAGGGGTTAAATTGCAAAAGTCTCATATTCCATTGGAATGTTAGGCGACACTTCTTTTGTAGCATTTTGTTGCATGTATGGTTAGGGATTAATTTTTAATATTGAAACATTTTTTTTTATTCTATATATGTTAATTGGTGTGCGAAAAAAGTTGAGCTTCTTTTTGGGTATTGAGTGTTTTTTACTAAAAAATTGTGTTATACAATCTTAAGTCAATAAATAGTTATCAACACTAAATTTTTTAGAGGCCAAATCTGATTCATCCTTGATCTTTGTTCTATGTTGTATTTGAGTGATTTGGAACTAGAATTATTTATGGGAATTGTTTTGGAAATCATATTATCTTTGTGAAATATTCTTGAAAGTTGTATGTCATTATTGATCTTATATGTTACAACTATAATTACTCATTGAATATTTCTTCAAATTAGGTTGAGTTCTTAGCTACATCTACATCTATATCGGTGAGAACAATGTTATTAGTGGACATGTTCCTATCTCTTAGTATGTGGGGATCTTAGGGAAATGTCCTTAGAGGTCTCCAATCACAAATGATGACTATGGGGGTTTAAAGCACTTGCAAATTTCCACCCCCATTGGAAAACAATGGTTGAGGGATGTGCACCCTTTTCGAGGGTTGCAACCCATAGATCCATTGGCATCCCTAGTATTTCTCTTGATATTTTGTTTGGCATTTTGAAATTCCTTGCAAGTTTGTCTACTATGAAGTTGCCATGTACAACATAGAAAAGAAAAATTAGCAATTTGTTAGGAACCCATGTCAACCCTTCTATTTACTTTGTTAGTATATTGTTGTTGGACGCATATACTTTGTAAGTCATCCTGTAGTATTTTTTTGATCCATAGTTTGTATTATTGTTGTTGGATGCATATGCTTTGTAAGTCGTCCCGTAGTAATTGTTGATCCATATTTTGTATTGGCCCATGGTTTGTATTGACCCATGGTATTGGCGCCTAGACTTAGTATATAAGTTTGTGTTGAGACCAATGAAGGTACCGTGAAGTTATTTGTATTGAGCTTGCTCAAAGGAGGTTGCCCCCTCGAAGTGGCCTGCGATCAATAAAAGCGATTATGAGTTCTGTTATTCCTGCTATCTCGTGTATTTTCATTAATTAATTGTTGCAGGTTCTTCACATCTAGTATCAAAGCACTTTCTTGGGCTCGTTGGGTGAAATTTCTGCCAAATTTTTTTTCGCATCTGTCACAGCTTCGGATCTGGGAATAATTCATATCCGCTTAACTATGGGAAGTACTTGGAAATAAGCCCTAAAACTCATTGTGAGGAGTACCACAAGAACCCCGAAGTAGCTGGCCCATTGAGAGGACCTGCCAGCGAAAAGGGAAACGACCCCTACCTGATTGACTAGTTCCCACCCGTGAGGTAAACCAAGAGATGTCATTTGTGGCAAAGCGGTTATCAGTTTTACCTGAGCCGTGGAGTGAGGGGTACTACCCCAATACGGAAGCCATCATACAGCATTGGTGGCCGAGTGAATCCCCTGAACCAATAGGAAGCCGCACATACCTGGGGTCCATATCTATTTTCAGCTGAACCGTTGCCGATCACTTCCGTGCCGTTTCAGATCCATTCCGAGCCGTTTCAGATCCAGCTGTTTCAAATCCATTCCAAGCCGTTTCAGAACCATTTTGACAGTCGTTCCAAATCCAGCTGTTTCAGATCTATTCTGAAAGTCATTTCAGATCTAGCCATTTTTTATCCATTCGACGTCGTTTCAGATCCCTCTGTTGCCGATCTCTTCCGTGCCATTGCAGATCTATCTGTTTCCAATCCCTTCCGCACCGTTGCAGATCCATTCCTGAAAAAAAAGTATAAAATTCTATTTTTTCACCATATCTCCCTTGTTTTAACTCTGTTTCCCTTGAAACTTTCCAGACACCCCTGCAATCCCATTCCGCATATTTCATTCCTAAAGACCCTATCCCAAATTCTACTTCCCAAAGCCATAAAATCTCACATTTGTCTATTTTTAGGGTTTTCCATAACTTCTTCAATTTTCACCCACTCGCCTCCAAATTTTGCCACCGTGTTCATTCCCTATTTCTGCTTCTTTGTCCCTCTTTGACAAATTTTCTCATTCTTTCACCCCACTTATGAAATCCTCATTTTTTGCTTCCCTGTCCATCAGAAAGTGTCCAAAGCCTAGTCAAACCCCAATTACCCATCCAAGTTTTTCCCAAATCCAAATTTCCCTTTACTAAATAAGCTTTTGTTTGTGTTTTTCTATCCATTCCAAAAAAACCAAAAAAAAAAACTCCTGGTTATGGTTGTCGCCCGTGCAGGAGCAAAACCAATGGAGGAAGCACTTGCAGCCATCCAAACCAAACTCCAAGATCTGGATGAAAAATTTCTTAGCCTCCATCTTGAGCATTCAGCCATGAACAATAACCGATAGCAAGAATCTTCTGCAGCCAATGGGTTCTCTTCTTCCAACACTTTCCGTGGTCTGAAGCTTGAATTTCCTTGCTTCAATGGTACTGATCTGACTGGATGGATCTATCACACAGAACAATATTTCAGTCTACATAATACTTTTGATGTCCAAAAAGTTTCACTTGCATCCTTTCATTTGGAATAGGAATCCTTTCAATGGTGTCGTTGGTACATCAAGGCTCATGACGAGCCAAAATGGACATATTTTTGCCAACTCCTTTTGCAACGATTTGGTCCTAGTGCTTTTGATGACTTCACCGGATCACTCACTAAATTTCGTCAAATTGGCACTGTGAGAGAGTATCAAATAGAATTTGAGAAACTAGCCAACCACACAGAAGGATTGTCTGATGACTTCTATAGGAGTTGTTTTATCAGTGGTCTTAAGGATGAAATCCGCCTAGAGGTCAAAATGTTCTGTCCCAACACAATGATGGAAGCCCTAGGGTTGGCTAAGTTGGAAGAAGACAAGATTGCCACCCAACAACGCTCCAAACCCACTTTTGTTCCCTTCTGAAATATGGGTTCTCAACGACCTCCCATCCCGCCAGCTCCTCGACCAACTCCTATCAAGCATTTGTCTGAAACAGAGATGCAGGCACGCAGAGAAAAAGGGCTTTGTTATAATTGTGATGACAAATTCACTCGGGGACATAGATGTGTTCAACAAAAGCTATATCTCTTGGATGTGGATTCTCCGCTCGCCTCTGAAGTTGGTGAAGAAGATCCAGATACACCGGATGATCAGGTCAACATTCAGGAGCCACCTATTGACTTCCCATCTCAAGAAGACCACCCAGAGATATCTCTCCATGCTTTATCCAGCGTCACCACCCCTAAACAATGCCAGTAAGGGGTTACTTCAAGAAGCTTCCTCTTACAATACTCATTGATTCTGGTAGCACTCATAACTTCATTGACCCTTAGATCGCCAAACATGCTGATTGTTTTGTCCATCCTTGCTCCAACTTTGAAGTCATGGTTGCCAATGGGGGAACCTTACCTTGCAAGGAAAAGTGTCACAATGTGTGTATCTCTCTGGAATATTATAACCTCTCCTCTGACATGTTTTCCTTATCCTTAGGCGGATGTGATGTGGTTTTGGGCGTTCAATGGTTACGCACACTTGGCCCCATCTTATGGGATTTTGCTGAACTTTGGATGCAGTTTTCAGTCAATGGGACACAACACAAATTTATGGGCTTACAACCAGGGTCTCTCCGCATCATTAGTTCACATCACCTGGAAAAGATCCTTAAGAAGAATTCACATGGTGTCATTACTCGGCTTCATTCCATCCAGATGCACCCACCAACGGTCTCCACTACTTCCTTGGATAGATATGCAGGTGTCTTTATTGCACCAGTGGGCTTGTCGCCTTCAAAAGACCTTTCCAGTAAGCATTTAGCCGCATCTACATCCCAGCAGGAAATGATGGCTATTTTTCCTGCAGTACAGAAGCGGCAGCCATCCCTACTAAGAAATTATTTCTGCATCAAGACTGATCTCCAGAGTCTGGAACATTTTCTGGAACAACGGGTCTCTTCACTAGCACACCGGAAATGGGTTATCCAACTCATGAGTTATGACTATGTGATCACTTACAAGAAGGGTAAGGATAATATGGTGGAAGATGCTCCTTCTCGCCAATTTGATGACCCAGTTTCTCTTACAGCTATTTCTTTGCTTGTTCCAAATTAGTTGCAATCTTTTCAACGGGGCTATCTCTTCTATGAACTCCATGCTTCTTCATCGGCAGGGCACTCTAGGTTCCTCAAAACCTATGACCGGGAACAATGTAACTTATTTTGGCAGGGACTGAAAATGAAAATTCACCATATGGTGGTTGAGTGTGATACTTTCCAGGTCAACAAGGGTGAAACGACACTCCTTTCGGGACTGATCGAACCCTTTCCCATCCCTACACAGATGTGGACAACTATTTCTATGGATTTCCTGGAAGTGCTCCAGTGGTACAATACCACATCTAAAAGGACACCATATGAAGCATTTTATGGACAGGCACTGCCAGTTCTTCTTCCATACACGCTCAGCAGCTCCCCACTTCAGGCAATTGACTCGGTTCTTCAAAACCGCGATCAGATTCCTCTCATTCTGCAGGACAATATTCACATGGCAAGAATTCGACTGAAACAACAAGCCGATCAACACCGTTCTGAGCACACTTTTCACACAGTTGACATGGTCCTTCTTCGTCTACATCCTTCCAAGCAATCCTCCCTAAAACTCAAAAGGCGTTAGTGGGCCAAAATGCAACCAGAGGATGCTACAGGGGAACCACTCCTTCAGATTCTGCATCAATTTCCACATCTAAATCTTTGAGGACAAAGCTTTTTCTAAGGGAGAGGGGATGTTAGGAACCCATGTGAACCCTTCTATTTACTTTGTTAGTATATTGTTGTTGGACGCATATGCTTTGTAAGTCGTCCCGTAGTATTTTTTTGATCCATAGTTTGTATTATTGTTGTTGGACGCATATGCTTTGTAAGTCGTCCCGTAGTAATTATTGATCCATATTTTGTATTGGCCCATGGTTTGTATTGACACGTGGTATTGACCCATGGTATTGGCGCCTAGACTTAGTATATAAGTTTGTGTTGAGACCAATGAAGGTACCGTGAAGTTATTTGTATTGAGCTTGCTCAAAGGAGGTTGCCCCCTCGAAGTGGCCTGCGATCAATAAAAGCGATTATGAGTTCTGTTATTCCTACTATCTCATGTATTTTCATTAATTAATTGTTGCAGGTTCTTCACACAAATCCTTGCTTGGGATAATGTGGGGTAAACGATAAGATTCATGCCCATTACGTATGGGTGCATATTTATCATTTGAAAACCCATAAGTTGAGGAATAGAGGGTGAATAGTAGTAGAGATTGAATACAAGTTTCTTGAGTGAATTAATTGAATCATAGTTTTGGTTCAAGACTATAGCTTCAACGAAAAAGGATTAATGCACCTTGAAAATACACAAACTTCTTAATTTGTAAAGGTGGCTAGGATTTACATCCAAAGTTTTCAATTTTGTTACTATATGTTAGCATAACATATTTATTTGCGTAATGATAATGTTAAAACTAATAAACATTAAAGACCATTGATAAGCTAATATTCATTAGAGTCAATTTGGGGTTTAAAATGGGCTTCATAAGGAAAAGAGTCATTGATGAGTTGGAATTCAAGAAACAATATAATTTCAAGAAAATGAGTCAACGATAATCATTGAGTTGGCATATTTGTCATAAAAAACTACATTTTTAATGTGTATATTCAACTTATCTTCTCGTGGTTTTTCTCAAATTTCAAACGGAAGCACTCGTTGGATGCAGAATTCAATCAAACGAGTACCCACACTGCATACTTTTGATGAATCCCGCCCCTCGAAAAACAAGAAATACATTTAAAAAAATGTGTTACTATGAACATGCTAATTGCTTGCACACACAACCATTTTTTCATTATATGATATGCTTTGACTAATTCAACCAACATTTTGAACATTGCGTAAACCATTGAAGTTAGGTAAAAAAATCCTAATAATTGCAACATTAAAAATATTGTTTAATGCTTTGTCTAGTTTTGTAATTCAATCAACCATTTGATCAATGTGCAAATTAGGGTCATAGTTTAAATAATTTAAATATGTTACGAATTGCTCATTTGTGGTTGTTCAAATTACAGAGAGGAAAATTAATATTTTTGATCTAAAATTTAGCTTGAATTAACTTGGATTTAATTGGATTTTAAATATTAGATGTTACCAATATACAATGTGGTTGTAACAAGGGTATTTTAGGGTGGTTCCATTTCTATATTCAAAACAACAATCTCATCAATTTAAATCTATAATTTTGGTAAAAATTGACAAGTTAGATTTCAATGAAACCAAAAACCTTTAAAAACATATAATGCTTAGCCACCTTCATTAAATTAAACACCATGGAAAAATTTTAGCCATTGCAACATTAAAGTTGTATAATATTTTGAACATTGTTCAATTTTGAAATTAATCGACTATTGAAAATGTTAACAATCACAACATTAAAAAAACATTCTTAGAATTATATTTTTAATTTATTAATAAAGAAACTCGTTTTTGAAATATAAAAAATCATTTAAAAAAACAAGCTGTATAATATTTTGAACATTGTTCAACTTTTGAAATTAGTCTACTATTGAAAATGTTAACAATTACAATATTAAAAAAACATTCTTATAATTATATTTTTAATTTATTAATAAAGAAACTCATTTTTGAAATATAGAAAATCATAAAAATTCCTTTAGTTATTTTCTTTAATTTATTTAAATATTTTTATTTAAAATAATAATTATAAATATTTAAGAAGTTTGATTTCTTTAAATCTAATTTTTTAACATAATAATTATAAATTTTTAATTTTTTTTTTAATAAATTTAAATTCTATTATACATAAATTTTTTAAAACAAATCATAAATATTAGATCATAAAAATGAGAATATATAATCCTTGGATGCCATTTAACATTCCCTATACCATTCCAAATTGCTTAGTTGCAATTTAACATCCTCTGTACCATTCCAAATGGCTTAACCTTTGAATATATATTTTTGAAATTATTAAATAATTTGATAAGAATGATATTTGTGATTGTTGTCTCAATGGACTTGGGAACTTCCTCTTACTAAAGCTTTGATGCCAAGTTTTGTTTTCAATTTTTTTTAAACAAATCATAAATATTATGTCATAAAAATATGAACATATAACTCTCATGTGATGCTATTTAACATCTCGTATATCATTCCAAATTGCTTAGATGTCATTTAACATCCCCTGTACCATTCCAAATTGCTTAACCTTGGAGAACATATTTTTGAAATTATTAAATAATTTGATAAGAATGATATTTTGTGATTGTTGCCTCAATTGACTTGGGAACTTCCTCTTACTAGATCTTTGATGTTAAAGTTTGTTTTCAAAAGGATTTTGTTCAATTTATTATGTTAAGTTTTGTTTTTAAAAGGATTTTGTTCAATTTATTATGTTAAGTTTTGTTTTTAAAAGAATTTTGTTCAATTTATTTTAATTTAAATTTGTTTAAATTGTATAAAAGGATCGAACATGTTGATTTATTGCTTTGTAGTTGAATGGAAAGACTTACATCATCTATATTTACCTTTATCAATTGCATTTTAACAAGATAATGTTTGTGCATTAATAACAAATTCACTTGTGTCATCTTATACATTTTTATTTTTATATACATTCTATTTGCATGACTTGGCTTGTGTACATAAAAATATCCCAGCTTGTTCATATATTTTAATATTTTTTTATTAATGTGGTTTTCAAGGTTTATTTTTCTTTGATGTCTATGTTCATAGATATTCATATGGTTCTACACATGATAATGAAAGACGAGTTGGAATTGTGGCCACTCACAGTTGACATGAGATTGTGCGAGGAGCCAACTATTTGATTGCCCGTGAAAGACAAATTGGAATTGTGGCCACCCACAAATGACGTGAGATTGTACAAGGAGCTAAGTATTTTATTGCCAAGTGGGAAAGAACTAAGCAATATTTGCTAATCTGAATGATGTGAAGTTATGATGTACATGGACTAGAAGCATATGGCAATGATGTTAAGGTGCATCTAACATTAAAAAATCATAACCATGTATATCCTGTCGTTTTTTTAATATGTTTAATATTAATTAAATTAATCTTTAAAAGAAAAAAGAAAAAAGTAAAATTGAATTGCATTAAAAATTTTCCAAATGCAAAAATAAAGTTTACCAAAAACAAAGACAAGACATTTTTCCTTAAGATTGAAGAGACATAAAATCTTGTGAATATGCTTCTTTAGATAATAAAATAATATTGAAAGATAAAAACAAGAGCGGTATGTAGCTTAATGCTTGCTTTTTAATTACAAAATAAAAAATTAGAAGAACAAATTATATTTTAAAAAAAAATAAACTCATATATATAGTAATGTCTTTGCATTTGCAGAATGAAAATGGATTTCAATCTAGAAAATAGTAGAAGTATCAACTAAATCCTAAGCTCAAAGTGTGAACTTGTAATATATTTGCTTTTTAGACTACATCCCTTGGAAAGCAAATATTTAGATCTTTTATTTGCAAGTTTAAAGTCATGTTCTATTTTTATTTTTCTTAATTCGTCTTAATGATAAAAATAGTCTTTTAATTTAGAATAATGGTCTTGAAATAAGCATCAGGACGTGATCGCTACTTTTCCAACCTTTCTAGTTCCTTGAAGCATCTCCTAATCAAACTTATATATGATACAATGCCTTTACATAACACAAAATCTTTTTTTTTAACAGAAGCGGTTATAATTTGTATTAAGAAACAACGAAGAAATCGTTGGTACAGATACAACAAAATAATAGAGTCTTGTTCAGAAAGCCAAGTTTCAGCACCCCCAACAAAGATCTAAGCCTAATACTAGAGCCCATCAAAACAAAACTTAAAAGGGATGCTAATCTATTCCTAATCCAGCAGCTTGAACGGTATTCAAAAGCATTATGCCAAAAAATAATACCAAGTTTAAACATTCTGGTATCTAGATACAAAGAAATACTAGAACCCGGAGCCTAGTTGCCTTGCTTGCTTGAAGATCCAGGGAAATGACCTTCCCAGGTCTGTTGTGCTTCTTTTTCAACCTGATTATCCAGTGTGAGCCTCCCAACTTGCATTTCAAGATTGAGAATGCGATTTTCCGGTTCCAAGTTGACCATTTCGAACCGGCTCCAAACACCATAGAGAACTTGCCGAAAACTGATAAGGAACCATAGAGGACAGTCCATAGATCCACTGAGACCGATGAAAATTGTCGAAAACTGATAAGAGAAGCCCATAAAAAATACAAGCAGGAGAAGGAGCGGGAAAAATTCCTCGGCTGACTATAATAACCAATCTCCTGACGAAGTAGAAAAGAAGAGGATCCATATCCTTCCACATCGAACTGACATCGAACTGGCCTTCCATATTCTTCTTCGCCTTCATCCTTTCTTTCTGTTTGATAACCTTGGACGGATGCCTGACCAGAAGCCTAAATAGGCCTCCCGCACGAGCCATTCTGTTCAACTGGAGGATTCTTGCACTGGGTTGATCCAAATAAATTGCAAGCTTGTAAACCATCGATTATGTCCTCACCTGAGACCACAATGTGTCCTCCCGCATGCTTTGATTTCTTCACCTGTCCCATATTAAAGCACCGTATTTCTGTTGAATTCGATGACATGACTCTAGGTCCCTTGTCATAAGGTTGAAGTTCTTATGGAATGGTGAAGGGATTAGTAATCCCCTTGATTTTTAGGATCCATTTGCTTAGAGGGACTGCTTCATTAGTAGCAAGATCCGCGTCTCCATTGAGATCTCACAATATATGGAAGATATCAATTCTTTGAAAGGATTTCATGATAATCTTAATTTTCTTAAGGATATGTTAGAGTCTCATATTGTTGGGTCGTTTTTTAGTGATGAGAGCTTGGATCACAATCCCCGAGTCACCAAAAACATTAATTTCTCTGAATTTCCTTGTCATAGATTGATATAGACCTTGCCATAAAGCTAAGGCTTCAACTGTGTTATTAGTGTCTTCTCCTAGTCCCCGGGAGTATTGTAGTTCAAGAACTTCATTGGGGCCTAGCATCACCCCTCCTCATCCTACCTCCCCAGGATTCCCTTTGGAAGCACCATCAAAGAAAAGAGTGTGCCCCTTAAGTGACTTCTTCCAAAGTTTAAAATTTAGAGAATGCATCTGGATTTCCCATTTTTCCAATTGGATACGGCTAGCAGGGACATTGGAATGAGGGGAGGGGAGGATTTTATTCATCTAAGTTTCTTCATCCCATTCAAACACATCTATTCTCCTGGAGGGGAAGAGATTTTAAACAGTCTCCCATCAGAGCTTGTGCTTTCGTAGCCACATGGGCTACATGAGAAGGTTTGTCTCTGAAAATATAGGCATTTTGTTCCAACCAAAGTTCCCAAAGGATAAATTTAGGAAGATTCAACCAACAGGATTTGAACTTGTCTTTTTTAATAAGGGAATATGGATACAAAGAAAACCACTCACTTAGAAGTGAAGAAACCGCCTCTGGAAGAGTTAGCTGAGTCAACCAAGAGCCCAGGGAAAATGTCCAAACCCCTGCTGCAAAGGGACAATTTAGCAAGATGTGATCAGTTGATTCTTCTGACAACAAATAGAGTGGACATCTTGTTGGTCCTTCCCAACCCCTTTTTTTAACATTATCACCTGTCAAAATGTTATTATGGGCCAAAGTAAATATCAACATATCTAATTTTGGAAGACTTTTAAATCTCCAAATTTCTTTCTAGAGAATTGGATTGGGGGGGGACATTTGGATTTTCTTTAATCTACTTGTAACCTTCTGTTGTTGTGTAAAACCAAAATTTGAGCCCCATCCACGGGTATCCTTCACCTTAGCTGCTACAGGGGTCTTTCCTTAAAGATAGGAAATTAGAATGCGTTCCTCATCTAGCATTTGATTTGGGAAATCTGGGAATTTCCATTCCCTCCATGACTTGGAGTTATCCTCATTCCAGACAAAAATATCCCAAAGGGAGAATATATTGAGAGATTTATAATGGATTTTTAGATTGGAGTTGTTTTAGATTGAGTCTAAAGAAGGCCCTCCAAGAATATAGTCTTCCCAAATAAGAATGTTTTTTCCATTCCTTGGAATCCAAGTTAGAAGAGGATGGAAGAACCCAAATGTTTTTTGACAAATGTTAAATATCGGAGAAGCTTTCACTACATTTGGAGGATTATCAAGGAAGCTTGTTCGAGATCCAGAGTAATATTTCTTCCAAAGATCATGTTTGATCCATGTTACCTTTCTTGTATACCACCTTCTAAAAGAGGCTTGGTAACTTTTCCCCAGCTGACCAAAGGAATCTTGTTTTCACTATTTTTACCCCTTTCCATAAAAACATTCTTAGGATCGCTTCCATTTTACTGATGAATACAACTGGGGCCAAAAGGAATGAACTTTGAAAAATTGGTATGCTGAAAAGAACTTATTTTATCAAGACCAACTTCCTTGCTTTATTAAGCCACTTTGCTCCCCAAGTGTTGATTTTGGTCTTTAATTTATCAAGTAAAGGAATCCATTGTTATGATTTTATGTTTTCTCTGGAAATGGGGATTCCTAGATATTTAAAGGAGTTCCATTGTGTCTTCCCCTCCATTTCCAAAATTATGGTTATGTCTGTCACTTCTCTTGTGGTGCAATTCCACCTGTATATTTAGCTTTTCCTGTAATTTATCTGACTACCCAAGGCTTCCTTATAGTAACCTAAATCCCTTTTGATTCTTCTAGCAGTAATATTACTAGCTCCTCCCAAAAGGAGTGTATCATCTACGAACTGTGCATGATTGATCTCCTTGATTCCTCGAGCTATTCTGATTCCCAATAGATCTTCTTGGATTCGACATTGCTCTAATTAAAAGCTAAGAACTGAAGCTTGTATAGCATACAACAAAGGTGAAAGAGGTAAACCTTGACGCATCCCCCTAGTGGCTTGGAAGAAATATGTAGCATGCCCATTGACCAACGGGGCTATCCAAGGGGACCCAATACAAGCCTTTACCCAATTGATGAAATCCGAGGAAAATCTGAATTAGAGCATTACCTAAAACAAAAAGTCATGCTGAACCCTGTCAAATGCATTAGCCAAATCTATTTTGAAAACGATACCTTTTTCACCTCGGGAGTTGCTTGAGTGAATAGCTTCTTGGACTAGGATGATATTATCAACAATTTTTCTGCCTTTGATGAAACCCCCTTGGTTCTCTGGAATGATGGCAGGAAGAATGTCTTTGAAACGGTCGGAGATTACTTTTGTAATGAGCTTATAACCAATATTGCAAAGCGAAATTGGCCGATATCGGTCAAAGGAGGAGGCTCATTTTTCTTTAGGGATCAGGGCTAAGAATGCAGAATTTTTGCTCCCTCCGATCTTTTGACATCTTTGAGATTTTAATACCATTATGTGTAAATATTTTTTGATGATTGGCCAACAGGATTTTATGAACCTGGTAGTAAGCCCATCTAGGCCAGGGGCTTTATCTGGTTCCATACTTCCCAAGGTTGTCTTGATTTCTTTTCTAATAACTAGAGTCATAAGTTTCTGATTGATTTCATGTGTTACTAGGGATGGGACTAGATCTATAATCTTATTACGTCTTTCATAGTGAGCATGAGTGTTTTCTGAATACATATCTTTGAAATGGAGATGAGAAGCCTATTTGATTTCATTGAAATCATTAATGATCTGGTCATGGGTTTGAATTTCTTTAACCGAATCGTACTGCTTCCTAGCTTCAACTTGTTTGTGGAAGAAACTGGTACTCTTGTCCCCTGCCTGAAGCCAAAGGCTTCTAGAATTTTGCCTCCAATAGTCTGCCTCCTCTCTACATGTAGAGTGAAGCTTTCTTTGAATTTCCAATTCATGATCCATATTCTCAATGGTGATCAAGCTTTCTTCCATAATAATTTGGTGATTTTCCAGCTGTACTTTGGCTTCCAACCTCTGATGTGAAGGGTGTTTTATGTTTTTAGCCCAACTCTTGAGTTATTTTTTAAGTCGCCTCAACTTTTATTCCCATACAAAAAATGGAGATCCTGAGACTAGTCTCGACTAGACTCTGAGGACAATTTCATGAAAGCCTTCCTTATGAATCCATGATGGATTGAACCTGAAGGGAATAGGTCCCAAGTTTTTGTCTTTGGAAAATTCTAAGAGAATAGGCTTATGATATGAGGCACTGAAAGGAAGGGTTTTAGAGGTGACATCCAATCCTAGAAGTAGGAAGGAGCTGTGGACTAAAAATCTATCCAATCTAGCGTCAATATGCCCAGGGCCCGTTCTCTTGTTAGTCCAAGTAAATTTACCTCTTGAGGGTTAATATATTCAAGCTCCCATTCATGAATGAGATCCTCCATCGTTTCCCGAAATTGGTCTCTTACAATGGATCCCCCTCTTTCCCCCCTAGGGACAGAGTGACATTTAAATCTCCAGCGAGAACTATATTCTCCAATTGGTGAATTATGAGGTAATCTAGATGAGGTTCCAACGATCTTTTTTTTCAGAAATAAGGACCAGGACATAAATGTTAAATAGACATATCTGGAGACTTCACTCCTTATGAAGAAGTTTAGTGAAAATCCAGTGAATGCAGATATATGAGGCCAATAGATCAAATTTGGCCTTGTCCCATAGCGTGCCTAAACCACCAAAGGCTCCTCTTGCATTGATCGCTATTCCATCTCCATTTTTCCAAAATTTTGCACTTGTTTGGAGAAAGACTAGTTCCTCCATTTTTGTCTCCTGGATAAGTAGTATGTCTGGGCTTGTAATGCGAAGTAGATCTTTCATCAACTCTTCCTTTGTTCTACTTCCCAACCCCCTACAATTCCATTAGACAACCTTCATTACTTACTTTTTTGGGATGGAATAGGCCCCTTTGAAAGGGTGCCCCTGGTGCCTTGCACTGCGAGTGTTTAACATTTTTTCCAAAGTGGGTTGGGAACCTCAAAGCTTCTCTTTATAAGTGCCCTTTCTCTTCTTTCCTTTTTCTAATTTTATTCCTCAAGTAACTTGTTGAATGGAATTTTGAGATAATTCTGTTTCTCCTTCCTCTCCTCCGTATCATCTTGCTCTGTTCCTAATTCATGAATGTCTATTTTTTCACCTTGTTCCTGAGGAGACGATATTTCCTTGTTTGCCTAATTTTCCTCTTCCATATTAGTGTTTTTTTATGAGGGATCATCTGAATCACTAGCCTCGGCTTCTTGATTTCCTAAAAATTCAAAGTTGTTTCCTGTCGAGAGTTGTTCCTTTGAAGGTGGGCATGTTCCTTTCCATATTTGGCTATGGGAGGATTAGGAGTTTTGCCATCTTTTTTGAAAGAAGATTTAGGATTTTCCTTCGATCGTTTTGCTTGTTGTCACCCTTCCCCTGCCTCTTTTTCTTATTGATTTGATTGATTCTTTGGGAATTTCTTTTGGAAGTGACCATGTTCATGGAAGCTTCTGCATTTGAATGCTAACTGTTCATAATCCAGCTTTTGAAAATGTTTCCATTCCCCTACTGTGAGTTTGACGACTTCGGGGAGACCAGCTTCTAAACCCACTTCCATGCAAATCCGGGCACAGGAATACTGACCCTTGGGATCATATTGATCTATGTATTTCCCTAGCCCATTCCCTATTGATTTTAGAGAAGGAGGATTCCAGTAGTGGATTGGTAAACTGGGCAAGCAAACCCATACTGGAATTTCTTTGGGAACATCTAGGGATGGATCAGAATCTAGTGTCCAGCGATTTAAATAGATTCCTTGCAGCCCCATGAAGTAAGGACCGCTTTTGAATATCAAATCCCTATCTTCTATTGAAATAAATTCAAACGGGAAGAAACCTCCGCCTACTACATAGCAGGTTACGGTTGCAGAGATTAGTGGCCTCCAATTTTTTTGAATCCAATTGTCCGTCGTGCAAGCAGAGGACCAAATCCCTGTAAACTGTCCCACCAATGCATGATCTTCCAGGGAAACGACGACTTTCATTGGTTGATCTGGAGGGAGGTTGATTGTCAGTACATTACCCAATTTCTTTACAAACTTAGGCAACGGATTGTGCACCGACTTTTGTCTTTGCGCGTTGATCAAGCACCTGAATGATTTGGATTCTGCTCCAGGCGGCAAGGAAGGCAGTAGATCTTCGCCTCCATTGGACCCCATGGAAATGCACCAGCCAAACCTAATTCAAAACTCAAACACATGTGCGCCCTATTCTAGTCTCAAGTTGCAGAGCTTTTGAATCCTAAAATAAAGAATCAATAGAACCGATAATCAATCACCTGAATTACATAACACAAAATCTTACTCTCCATAGATATAGCAAATATAAATCATTTTTCAAGTTAAAATTATACATATCATAAGTTTTAGAGTCATAGTCACACAAACATTCCATGTATCTTGCATCAATAGCATTAACTTACAAATAAAAACAAAATTACATATGCTCACTTTAATTGAAAACAAGAAAAGCTCGATTTCTCAGATCTGAAAGAAGAAATAACAAAAAGATCAAATTTTGATAGCCTTCTTCCTATCATAACTAGTAAACAATGTTGTCAACACTAAACTCTTGCAAGTCAAAATTTGCAAGATAGTTCATCAATATATGTAAACATGAAAACTATAACCACATCCCCACTAGGATCCCTCATATCAGAAAGAAGAAATAACAAAATGATCAAATTTTGATAGCCTTCTTCCTATCAGAACTAGTAAACAATGTTGTCAACACTAAACTCTCGCAAGCCAAAATTTGCAAGATAGTTCATCAATATATATGTAAACATGAAAAATATAACCACATCCCCACTAGGATTATATATATGTCACATAAACCATGTATGAAATTTAAAACCATATACATCTACGCCATCATTATAAACATGTACATATAATTCTCTCTCTCGATATATATATATATATATATATATATATATATATATATATATAAACATTAACACTTATTTCTCCCCATTTCTATTCAACTTGATGGACACATAATAACATTGATACGTAAGGAAAATCCTTAAAAATTGCATAGGTATCAATGTTATTATGTGTGCATCAATTAGAAATACTAACTTTAGACGTGGGGAGAAATAAGTGTTAATGTTAATATATATATTAACATTAACACTTATTTCTCCCCACGTCTAAAGTTAGTATTTCTAATTGATGCACACATAATAACATTAACATTGATACTTACCCGATTCTTAACTATTTTCCCTATTAATAAAAAATAATAATTATAAGATATACATAGAAATATAAATATTACTAATAGTCATTTTCATAATGGAAATTAATTATTTTTGATGAAAAACTCATTAAATAAGCAAAGAAATATAAATATTATTAAATACAAATACAAATAAATAAAATAGAATATAATAATAGAAATTCAAATTTTATAAAGATAATATTTTATTTTTAGAAGAATAATTTAAATATTTAAACAATTGATTATATATATATATATATATATATATATATATATATATAATTGTAATTTAAATTGTACATAATATTTTTATTAAATATAAATAATAAAAATTAAAAATAAATCAATATAAATAATTTATATATTTTTATTTTATTTTATAAATAGTATATTAATATATTAATATAAAACTTTTCTAAATATTTTAAGGTAATATAATTCAATATTAATGGCCTTCATCTATTAACCGATCAATTTATAATAATAAATGGAACTTTCTGAATTGTCAACTTGGAGTCAAGATGGTTCGCCCAAACTATCCCGGTACCAACCAAGTATAAAAAAACATGGGAAGGTTTGGTGTACGATGATTTATCTCGAATTGTCTGCTTTTGCTTACTGTTTTCAAATTTTTGTGTGGGGTTGTACTATTTTTGGTGCCTTTCTCTTTTGAGTCAGCTTGTGCTAGCCTTTGGGGTGGGTTCCAGGTCATTTTGTTGGGGTTGTTTGCTAATAGGGTTACTCTATTTCCGGTATCATCATTTTTGTCGTTATCGTTGGTGGACAGCTATGAACCTGACTGTTCGTACCTGCAGATAGGACACGAGCATTGGTGGTAGTAAGGAAGGACAGGTGCCGGTCTTGTAGGTGTCTATGGGTCACCTTAGCGACGGTTTGGGTTTTGTTTCCCCTTTTGACGATGATTCTGACCATTTTCCCTATTCTGGCTCGGCTCGTGGAGGGTTTGTCCCTGAGTGTTCTTTGGATTTTCAAGTTGGGGATCGAAACCCTAAATCTGCTGAGAAACACCCTATTTCTAATGAGGGTTGGCCTAACAGGTTTAAAGGGGCGAAAGCTAGGAATTGCAGGAAGGTAAAGGCTTTGAAAGTTCGTGAGGGTGTGGATCATTTTACCATCCCTCTAGGAGCACATTTTGATGGGTATAGCTAATACTGTTGGGAAATTTGTGCGACTGGATAACCGTTCCCTTTATGGATTTGATCGGCACTCAGCAAAAGTTATGGTAGCTTTTGAAATGGCGAAGGGATTGTCGGAGGAGGTGGAATTGGCTTGGGGTTCTAAGATTTGGAGGCAAAGACTCGATTACTATCGAGTGCCATTTCGGTGTTTTCTGTGTCATAAGACTAGGCATGTTAGGGCTCATTGTCCGGATTTTTCTACACCTGTTCATCCTAGGAGGACATAGACTACCCCTAATGGTTTATCATCAGATTTGAAGGACCAACATGCAGGGGCTATAGATAGGCCTGTGGTTCCGGGTAAGTCCATTGTTCCCTCTAATTCCATTTTAAATGAGATTTATGATGTTGAACTCGATGTGATATTTGATACGAATGTTTCACTTAATAAGAAGAAGTTAGATACCCTTGGGGGGATAAACCCTGTGCTTGGAGAGGAACCCCATACTGAAAAGGTTAAAGCATGCGTATTCCCAGTATTGGTGGAGTATGTTTTTGTTAATGAGCCTATCTCTAGTTCGGGTCAGAGTGTAATATGCTTGGATGGAGTTAATGGGGGGGGGGAATTGTTGATCCATAAAGAGGTTGAGCAGGGTATTGTTAATCCTGATGATGCTAGTCTATTAAGGGAAGCTGGTTATGGGGGTTCTATTGGTGATGATTCTTTCACTCCCTTATCCATCTACTCCAAAAACCCTACCTCTAACCCTTTAGTGCAATATGTGAACACAGCCAGATTTCAAAATGTGACCATTAGGAGATCCCAGAAAAATGGTCGTAAGAAGGGTGGGCAGGGTGGTGAAGAAGTATAGGGCTATATCCCTATTTTGAATAGGATTGACTTGGTGGAGGGTGAGCTGGGGAATTCTGATCTTGTTGGGGGCCTTAGAGTTGTATCCCCCATGGATAGGGTCACCTAATGTCCATTTGCTCACTGAACATCCGGGGGTTGCGAAGGGCTGTACGAGTTAGGGCCCTTGCCGACCTTATTTCTACTACTCGTCCTAGGATTATACTTTTGCAAGAAACCATGTGTGAGGATTTATTTGCGATCTCTAAAATTGTTGGGCTGCTTGGGGGATGGGAAGTCTCTGCTATGAGCTCAAATGGGATGTCGAGTGGGTTGTTGGTGGCTTGGGATCCAAGATGTTACTCCTTTTTGGTGTATAAATCTACCTGGGGCATTTTGATGGAGGATACCCACAGATCCGATGACTTTTTTTTTTCTATTTTAAACTGTTATGCCCCTTATAAAAATAGGGAACAATTTTGGAATGGGTTACAATCCACCGGTTTACTAAGAAGAGATAACATTATTGTGGCTGGTGACCTGAATTTTACGAGGTTATCGTAGGAAATCTGGGGTACAAATGCTAAGATGGATGTAATGGCTGATTATTTTTCTGAGTTATTGATTAAAAATGACCTTATTGATGTTTGTACATGTGTCTTTTCCCCTACCTGGTCAAATGGCAGAGGTGGACAGGACTGTATCCTTAAAAGATTAGATAAGTTCCTTATTAAAACACCATTTCTAGAAGCTTGCAGTCGATATCGGTCATGGGCTGGCAAGGCTAAGATCTCAGATCATTGGCCTGTTTTTCTGCAGTTGGATGATTGTGAAAGCCACCGTAACTATCCTTTCAAATTTGATAGCTCCTAGCTTACAAATGCGGAATTTTTTCTATTTGTTCAAGAGGTTTGGGTCAATTTAACTGTTGATGTGGAGTTGAATCTTGTGGACCGGTTCTGTGTTAAGCTGAGGGATCTAAAAGGGAAAGTTACACAATGGATACATAAAAGGAAACAGTTGGATAAACAGAGCTTATTGTTGGTAGAATCTCAACTACATACCTTGTATTTGTATAATCTGGAGGCATCGTTAGACTATTTAAGCTTTAAGCTTCTGAAGAAATTGGAGGCAGAGAGAGAATGTATTTATTTGAAGGAGGAAAAGGAATGGTAACTGAAAAGTCGCGCACTGTGGGTGAATTATGGTGACAAGAATATTTGATTTTTCCACTCCTTTGTTTCGACCAGACACAATAATAATACTATTTGGAAAATGCATGATGAGGATGGGAACGAGATATCTGGTGAAAAGAATCTCTAGTCATTGGCGAAGAAACATTTCTGCAACATTTATTCTAATGATAATGGTTGTAATTTGATGTCTCAGCTCCAGGTGGCTAGATATTACCTCAAACTATTTTATGATAGGGAGGCTGAAGAGCTATATATGGCAACTACTTTGGAGGAGGTGGAAAGTACTCTCAAATCCTTTGCCAAGGAAAAGAGTCCAGGGCCTGATGGCTGGACTGTGGAGCTTTTTTTGCATTTCTTTGATATTATGGGAAATGATATTTTGCAAATGGTTGAGTTTACTAGGTTGCATGGTTTTGTTTCCGAGGCCTTGAATGCAACTTTTATCACTCTTATTCCTAAGGTTGCTGATCCAAAATATTTCGGAGACTTTCGACCAATTGCATTATGTAATCCATTTTACAAGGTTGTGTCTAAGATTATAGTCGGTCGCCTTAAGCTCGTGTTGTCAAAATTTATCACACCGGAGCAATTTGGGTTCTTACAGGATCGCCAAATCCATGATGTTGTTGGTATTACTCAGGAATTACTTCATACTATTAAATGCAAGAAGCTGAGAGCTATTATTCTTAAAATGGATCTTGAGAAGGCTTATGATCGTGTCATTTGGGATTTTCTCAGGATAGTTTCGATCCAGATTGGTGTTCCAGCACCTGCTATTCGGTGGATTATGGCCTATGTTAATTCCATGAATTTTTATGTTCCTGTAAATGGTGCTCTAACATCTTTTTTCAGCTGCTCAAGGGCGATTTGTCAAGCTTGCTCAATGTCTCCTTTATTATTCCTTTTGGTAATTGAATGTCTGAGTAGAATGATTAAATAGGCTTTAAATGAAGGTAACATAAAAGAACTGAAAATTTCAAAAGATTTATTTATATCTCATGTATTGTTCGTGGATGATGTTTTATTGGCTGGTAATGACTCTTTGGAGGAATGGAGGGCATATCAGGGTATTATTGAGCTATTCTGTAAAGCGTCTAGTATGAAGGCAAGCCTAGAGAAGTCTTGCTTGTATGAGAACTTGGTTGGAGAAGACAGATTGAGATAATTAAAAATTCTGTTCCCTTATATGTGTTGCAAGATTGTTGATGGGTTTATATATTTGGGCTATCAGCTCAAACCAAATGGATACCTAGTTAAAGATTGGCAATGGCTGATAAAAAAGTTTGAGGCTCGGATTTCTCACTGGACTTATTGTCTTTTATCAATTGGAGGCAAACTCACATTAGTGAAGTCTGTTCTGATTGGAACACCGGTGTACTAGTTTTCGCTTCTTCTAGTGCCATGCTAGGTGCTCAACATTCTGAGGAAACTTCTTTTTAGTTTCCTTTGAATGGGAGGTATGAAGAATTCTTATTTGTCTATGATTGCCTGGGATAAAATCTCCCTACCATTTCCTGTAGGTGGTTGGGGGATAAAATATTTGTCTATTTTTAGTGCTGCATTGCGGCTGAAAAGCCTATGTACGGAATTATTTGGGAATTCGCTATGGTCTAGAGTTATCCATCAAAAGCATGTGAAAACCAAAATCTCTTATTGGTTGAGGTCGCCTAGGAAAGTGGTAAGAGGAGTAACTCCTATCTGGAATGGTTTTTTAAAAGTGTATTGTTGGCTTGTAGCTAAACTCTGTTGCCAAGCAGGCAACGGGACTGAAGTTGTTGTTGGTGTAGATATGATTGCTGGTTTGAATGATAATTTCAAATTATCTGATCAGTTATTGCATATATTAAGGAATGCTAGACATTTCACCTTGAATTCTATTACAAAAAATAGTGCTCAGAGTTATTGGATTGAAGCAGACAATCTTCAGCTTTCTGGTCATTTTTCTACTGAATGGGTAAATTATACACATGCATTAAATGGGGCTGGCATCTGACTTTGCTTTGTGGAGGATTCGGTGCTTTGGGACGGTAATGAGGCTACTGGCAAGGTCACTGCTAGTTCAGCATATGATTATATGATTAAGAGGAGGTGTATTTATCCCATCCACTAGTGGTATAAAGTCATATGATATTGGTATATCCCACTGAAACTCAAATGTTTTTTATGGTTTGTATTATAGAATAGGCTTAAAACATGGGATAACCTTTCATTAAAAGGATGGATTGGGCCAAGCCAGTGTGTCTTTTGTAAGAATGGCTCCGAATCAGTTTCACATCTTTTTATTGATTTCTCTTTTACTCAGAGTTTGTGGGAGAAGTTTTTTCTGAACTTTAGCTTTTCTATGAAATGGACTGGTTTAAACGTGGAATCTTGTCTACATTCTTGGACCAGAATTGAAAAATCCCACTCTACAGTACCGGTTTTCATTTGTTGGGCCATATGGTGGGCGAGGAACAAAGCTATTTTTTAGAGTATTTGTATACATCTGGAAAATGTTTATAAGTCTACCTTATGTCAATACTTAAAATTTCAGAAGAATGAAGCTGAACCTGTTGGGCGCAATATTGGGAAGTTCCATCTTACTATTGACGATCCAGTTTTATTTTTTGATGGGGCTGCAAACCTGGGGAATTGTGGTGCAGGTGGGGTTATCTTCCTCAATTTGGAACACTTTTTCACTCTTGTATGAATTGTGGCAAAGGGACCAATATGAAGGCTGAGCTTTTAGCACTTTGGTGTGTCTTACAAGTAGCAAACCACTTCGTCCTGGCAAAAGTAAAAATCTTTGACGACTTGAGGGTGACTATAAAATGGGAAAAGGGTGAGTATGACCTGAAGGTTTTGCAATTGGTAAATTGGTGCAACAGAATTTAGTCTGAGTTAAGAACTTTCAGTTCTTCAACACTTGAGAATATTTATAGAGAACACAATACACAGGCTGATCTACTTTCGAAGCAGGCTTTGGAGGGAGAAGAGGGTTTTTTATTTTGGGAAGAAATTTGTGAAAATATGGTTTTAGACTCTGGTTCTTTATACTTTCTGGACTGGTGTTATCTGGTTCTATGTTTTAGGGAGTTTGGACATTGTCATAAGTCTATTTTTGTATTTAGGGAATACCGAAAACCATACTATATAGTTTTTTGGACTGTTTGTTTATCATTATTAACATTATGTACTATTTGATTACGTTAATTGAATAACAATAGTATGCTTTTTTTCGTGGGAAAAAAAATAATTCAATATTAATATTTTAATAAAATCAATTTAAATATATTAATACCATTTAATATTCACAATACCATTATTCAATATTATTGATATTGAAGTTATGTATATATTTTGATATATTAACATTAAAGTTATATAATTTTAAAATTATATTTATATGTTTATAAGACCAAAATATAGTAAGACAAAGTTATGAAAAGGGTATCAATGTACCATTATTCTTTTGAAACAATTTTTAAGATAGGGAATATTATCCAACCGACTCACGATTTCCTTAGTTTAAAATTGTAAAATATTTTCTGCATAATATTTTCATAGAATAGAAATAAGGCATAAATGAACTAAGTGCCTTTATATACCCTGCCTGACAAAATCCATATTCAAATATTACTTTTATAAAAATTATTAAATTTTTTATATAATAACTACAGTCTACATCAATTAAATAGACATTGAATTACAATTTCCCAGTTGCCCTCAAAATGAAACCGTTTCAACATTTTGTTGTTGGCCATGTCAACGCATGCAGAGCTTTGAGGGTATTGTTCAGTTGGCTTTGACGTGCATTTGTGGAAATATTAGAAGTATTTTATTTTTTTTCAAATTAAAAAAACTTTACTTTAAATTAAAAGTATAATAAATACTACATAAATTTATAGCAAAAAATACTAGACATCAGTTGAAATACATATTGATTTACAGCACACTGCGAAGATCACTAGGAGACAAAAAAATGCGTTATATAACAGCTAAGGATAGCAATATGACATGACAGTCAGGTCCACCAAAACATTGAGAAATATCTCTGAAAAAATAAAAGGTCCACAGTGACCAATAACAGGAAATAATTACAGTCGACCATAGATACCCAAGAAAAAACTGAGATACTGTCTGACCTCCAACAAAATGTAAAACGACGTCTCCAGCAGACAAAAAAAAGCGTTATGTAAATGCCCAGGTTTCCTGCATTTACCACCTAAAGAACGAATTTTTTTATTTTTTTTCTTGAATCATGATTTGTATATCCATGCATTCCTACAATAACTATATATTTGTGTTTCAGTTCACAAAAATACCATCTTAAATATAAGAAATAACAAAAGAGGAAATATTTTAGTTAAAATGGCCCTAACATGATATGACCACTTTCGCAAGGACAAGTCCCATGTTCCATCCTTGAAACCACTCAGGGTTATTGGACCCAGGCCTCCTGCATTTACCATCTCAAACACTTGTTTGATATCTCCCCAACAAAAAAGGCAGGGAACCTAAGCTAATCTGCAGACCAACAATCATACTGAAGAGAGAAATCTTGTTTGTTTCAATATTTAGCTTAACACCAGATGAAACCTTACTTTCAGATTCTCTTTGCTTCCATACTGACTCCCTGCAAGCATCCGGGGAAACTTTAAACCCAATTTGCAGAACATTGGAATAAGCATAGCTCTAAACTCTATGCTCTTGTTTAATCTAGAAAAAAACATCACTGTCATGGAGAAGAATTTCCACAATTTGCATAACACTGGAATAAACATAGCTCTCAACTCTATACTCCTGTTTAATCTAGAAAAAAACATCATAGTCATGAAGAAGAATTTCCAGTTATTAGCTAATATGAACCTCAAAATAGCAACAAGTTGAGAAGTGTATAATTATACCCAAGGTTTTATGCTAAATGAGCAAATACCTGCAAGATCACCATTGATAAAGACATGCAATGTATGACCTTCTGACTTTACAGTAAGAACTGGTATGAACTCAATCACAGACAAACAAATAAGGGTTTTAGATGTTCTATGTTGTGAATGAGTGGAAGGTTGTAGAAGGAGAAGGGTGGGCCAATGCAATGCAATGCAATGAATGGATGCCAAATTTAGTCTTTTCCTGCCACCCTGAACTTGCAAGGCTTTTTAAGAACTTGCAACATGTCACTACATCTGTCAATCCACTACCTAAAAAATATTTCCATATGTAAAATTTATCTAAATATGTGTGTATTTTTTTTATTTTAATTCCCGTAAATAATAATATTAGTCTAATCAAATACTTTGATCCAATACAAATGCAATATATATATATATAGATATAGATATATAATTAAATAATTATAGTTAAATAAAATATTTTATTCACCATTATAAATTTGAAATATATTCAATTTAAATATACAAAATTAATAAAAAATAGTAAAACATATAGTAGGCATGGATTAATAATAATTAAGAGTAAAAAAGTCTTAAATAATTATAGTTAAATAAAATATTTTATTCACCATTATAAATTTGAAATATATTCAATTTAAATATACAAAATTAATAAAAAATAGTAGAACATATAGTAGGCATGGATTAATAATAATTAAGAGTAAAAAAGTCTTATCAAGCTTAACACTTTTACTACTTTGTTGTTTCTATCAACATTCCTATTATAACTATAAACACATTAACAAAACTTGAATGTCACTCAAATAAAAACATATCCTTCATTTAGACAAGTGACGGTTAAGATGTCAATCTTAAATTTTATATTTATATTAAATAGTGATAGAGAAGTTGAGATGTCATTTTTTAAATTTAATTTGAAATCGTGATGAAGAAGTTAAACAGATTTAAAGGATATGGTGTAAGTACTTGTCTTAAGTCAGTGCAATTGAAAAATATCTTTCAAATAAATCATTTCATTTTTCATTATTTTTTAAAACTAAGTGATAAAAAAGTTAGGGTGTCATTGTTGGACTGTTGATCTGAAAAGATGTATTGCAAGTATTTTATTTTATTTATTATTCTACTCATCATTGATAAAGTGCATATCTTGTAATTTGGATTTTAAAAAATAATATGATTTATTAATAAATTATTATTGAATTTAAATAATTATTATTGAATTTAAATAATTAATTATTTAACTTTTATTAAATATGATTTAATTATACACGTTAATAAAAAACTTGTATATCACCTAGATGTGGTCGAGTAAACAGAGACAAGACAAAACCATGATGATGAGAGATTGGATTAGCAGGACAAGTGGTGGCAGGCATATGCCACAGGGTCTTGATGTGATTTCCCTCGCAGCTCATGCATGGCACATTAACCTCAAGAAAGGTGGGAACTGGGCCAAGTACAAGGTACTTATGAAGGAGGGGGTGAATGGTTCTGGTTCTAGAGTTGACGGGAGAAAGATGATGAAAAAGGAGGTCCTCGACATCATGCGTAATCAACAGGCTGAGGGGCATGGGTATGAAGAAAAAGAGACACGCTGTAGAGGAAAGCTGGCTATCAGGATTCAAATTTGAAGCCTTCGGGGCCCTTCAGAGGCCATTTTACACGTCATAGAAGGCCTCTTCAAATTTTACCATGCAAAAAAAAATTAATTTCATGGTAAGCCCTTCAATAATTAAATTAGCCACTACTATTTAAAATTGCAATAGAAGGGTAGCTTCAAATTTCACCCATCAACAGTTTTCAGTGGGAAATTGGGAATTCGGCTACTAGCTAGGTGACTTGGGAGTGGGACTCGATTACTCTCCAATATCCACGTGTTCCATCATCCATGGATCATGGACCATTGGGCCTCTAATAATATCATTGACCAACTTACGTGGACGGGCTTACACTAAGCAACCCATGGCTTGAACACTTCCAAGTTCTCGTGTTTGTAGCGAGCACTTACGTGTTTAACACATTTAATGGCATCAAAAAATTTATTAAACCTGGTTGGTGGCTCATACGTGTTGTTGGCAGTGGGCTTACCAAGTTACCAGTTATCACATACCAATTCGTGAATGCTGACTCCGTGAGTTAATTGAGTATTCAATGTATAATATATTATGTTAATGTGCCCCGAATTTGGCATTTCAAACAAAATCCACAATCCAGAAACTTCTTGTAATGTTGTAGGTTGTTGCTCCTGCCCGTGGCCCCTACCTATAGCCCTATGTTTTCTTTGTTGTATCAAGTTAATCCTACCGTCTACGACTCCTAGCCTCACACCCTATGTTTTCTTTGTTGTATCAAGTCAGTCCTGGAGCTCCCGAGTCCCACCTTGTGTTTTCTTTGTTGTATCAAGTCAATGCTCGAATTCCATGCTTCCATGGCTCCGACCATCAATATATAATATTACAGGAATACAAACAAGCTTTTTCTTATACCCCTACTCCACTGTGGTTGAGCTACTTACAAGTTCCACCTACCCTATATCCTCCGGGAGAGTTTGCGGAGCGAAGCTGGCAATGCCATCCCGCCATAAACATATTTAAAGAAATTCGTTTTCTTTGAGGAGCTCAACTTCAAGGCTAACTAGATTGATCACATCCTATGAATTTACAAGTATGTACATCATTTTATCCATTCATGATCTCATCAATTATTTAAAAATTTTGTTATTTGATTAAAATTCTGTAACTTCAAAGTTCAAACACAATATTATTATTTGAATGAAATTTTGTTACTTCAAATGGGCCTTGAAGGCTTCAAATTTGAAGCCTGACCTGAGAGTGGGTTTGTCACAAATCTCCGTCAGAGGCTGGTTAGAACGACATTTATCAATTTCCAATTGTAGCAACAACAACAATTGCGTATTTCTTCATATGTCCTGTGTATACGCATATGATTCCATGTGCTCCTTGCCTTTCCCTATTTTCCATTTTCGCCCGATCGAAGCTCTTGAGAATTTAGCTACCCTTTAACTTTCGTGAAATGGAAGGGACAAGGAAGACCATTGTTTTCACTCTAAAACCGAGTGCTTCCCCGTTCAGCTACCACTGGACACGATTGCATCCCTACGGGAAATAGGTGTGCGCAATGCGCCCCCCCCAGCTTTACCAAAAAGCCCGGGGATTTGGGGAAGTTCCCACTCTGCCAACCTCCATGCATCTAGTTAATGAGTCAGATCAGGAATCCATACTTTGTATCTAAATCTGTATTAGATGAGCTATTTTCCCCAATTGCTTAGTCATCGAATCAACACCTTCCTCTAGTACACGGTTTAAGATTCTTGGTATTTATTAATATGAAGACCACTGATGCTACTACACTTACAATCCGCGTTCGACTGTATGAACTGGGACAAAAATGTTTTTCTAATCTTGATTTTTAGAATGACAATGCTACTTTACCTTTTGATTTTGTTGCCCTTATCGGTTGGTCTGGAATAAAACATGAACTTCAACCATATAACAAGAACTTCAACCATCTATGCATCTCCTCTCTACTTGGTCTACCTACGTTTTACTTATGCTTCACAACCCATCCTCTACTCCATCATACCACAGATTTAGTATGTATAATGAGATCTAAGGGGGGGGGGGCTATAGAGAAGAAGCATCGAGGGTCCATAATTAGCTATTAAGAACAAAAGTTGCCTGGAGTCGGATAGTTCTCTTTGCTCAAACCATAACATATCATGTAACATGTAAGGAGTGCTTAAACTTATTCTATCCCAAGTACGTGTGGCATTCATAGTGTTGAATGAAAAATTAAAACATATATTGTTGCATTGGCATTCAATTATGTCATAGGGTACTCAATTAGAGTGACAAAGAAACTTGCTATTAGTTTTCAATCCAATCTCCAATATACTTGCGTGAAGGAGGATTATAAATGGCAACGCAATTGTTTGATAGACGTGCATGAAAGTGAATTATGGTCCTCAATTCAACAAAGTAAAAAAGTTACCATTCAAATTCTTTCCCTTCACCTTTTTTACTGCCTTTCTACATACATCTCTATTGTTCAGTAATTTAGCAACAAATACAGACCAAACTCAACGTCTAATGTTTTTGGCTTCTGAAACAATTTCTTCCTTTTTTTGCTTACATTATCATTTTTTCCATTGTTAAGTAGGCTAGAATTTATATTAGTTTGAAGAACGCTAGTGATTTACAAAGATTGAACTTTTCCAAGAATAAGCATCACGTTTCTTTTAGAAGAATTGAAGAACCCAATTATTCATCGAGCTTGTACTGTTCGAAGCATCCTAGGAACCCATTTTAAGAGGTATTAAATATTATTATACTGGTTAAAAGTTGGATTGGAATTGGGCTAGCAAGCTAATTGTAGCTGATGTAGAAAAAAAGATCTATAAAATTAGTTATGGCAATTCACACTAAACATCTGGAAAGTGGATTTTCTATGTGTCTCCTAAGTTATGTTTCACT
Organism: Larix kaempferi; assembly: GCA_027924585.1. Classification (NCBI taxonomy): domain Eukaryota; kingdom Viridiplantae; phylum Streptophyta; class Pinopsida; order Pinales; family Pinaceae; genus Larix; species Larix kaempferi. The sequence continues at coordinate 8,152,728 of BSBM01000924.1, forward strand.
AATAAATTCTTCGTGTTCAAGCAGATCATGAAAGAATTAAATAGTATTAATTTTGGTTGTAAGGATGAAAGTTGGAATGGAATAGGGTTAGCAAGATAACTGTATTATTAATCTGGTTAAAAGTTTAAGAGGCAAGATCAATTTGGGAAACTGCTAAGATGGCAAAGGTGGCATAGTGGCCTAGAGACTGAGCCGCTAGATCGGGGCAAAATATGGTTGTGTTATATGACATATATAATGTTCAGTGTTGCTATATCCACTGCAAAATAAAGCCTATCCACTTTACTACGTCAGTAAACATTGAAATTTCGATTTACTAGTACATTTTCAAATGAAAAGAATAACTTATTTTTACATGGCAACATTGAAGGGTTCAATATCTCATAGCCCTTCAAAGTGAAATGGGACCCCACCCTTCAAATTTGATCCCTGCAGTGGCTATCATGAGGATGGGAGAAGCAAAGGACCTGCATGCTTAAAGGATTTGAATAAGACATCCATGATTAATGGTTGGATGTAGAATGATAACGATTTGTAGTACGAGAGCTATTTCAAGGACATGATAGTTAGTGCTGACGACTCTTCCAGGAGGTAGGTGGATGAATTTAACGATCTTGGCTCAATCCGCCATCAACAGATCATATGTAACATGTACAACCACATAAACAGTGTAATCATGGATATGTGTGAGCATTCAAATAGGAATTTCATGATATATTCGTAGCACATCGACGGGAGGAAATAAGGGAATAAGACAAGGAATGGTGGAGAGAGGGATAAGAGTGGTGGTATAATTAAGACCATACTACTCTATTCTGAACATCATTTCCCCCCCTAAGATAACATCCTTCTTGTTTTAATTGTCGCAACCCTTATGTTTATTGTTGCCCGGGCGGGGGGGGGGTTATCTAGCCTATGGAAGTGCTGAGAGGGTGCTTGGTAGTAATAATAGGCGCTCCCCTCACAATGTCTCCCCATGAACGTGCACGCAACAGGCGAGGATGATCCATGAAAATCCACTTGGAGAAGAAGCACAATGAGGAGACAACTGCTTGCAGTTTGGATGTGTCATTGCACAGTTAACGAATTATTGGGGATTTGTAGCTTGAGCCTCGAACCAACCCTTATTGGGCAGCGAAAACGATGCTTGCCCAGGCCCTCTTAGAGCAATAATTTTGGAGGGTGGAAGTTATGAAGCTCATTGGCTAAATCCATGAAAATTTAGAAGTGGTCCACCATCAATTGGATGATGTTGCAGCTATGGGGGGAATCACATTCCAACTCAATCTTGAGGCGAAGAAGCATGAGAAGAAGAATGAAGCAGGAACCTCATCCAAAGGATTCCAACCTTACTAATTGGTACCGTATGTTGCATCTAGAAATTTAGAGTCTCTCTTTTTGTATAGCTATTGGTAGTTATCCAACTGATAATAAATATGGTAGGAGATTCTAGGTAGTTTTGAAAGAATATGACTTGTCTCATCAGTTTTAACTTCTTATGACAACCGTGTTTCCCACCCATGGGCAAGTCACTTAGTAGTTTGTTCTAAAGTTTCAAAGAATAATCCAAGACTTTTTTTTTTAAAGGAACGCAAAATAGTTTGTATTTAAATAGAGAATAAGATACAAAAATCCCTTTCTAGAAGGGTAGACCATAGCATGGATAATGAGTGATTCAGAATTTAAAAATTCAGCTTTTCATTCCTGAGAGTTGTTCTTCCTAATTGTTCATAACTTATGTCTTTTGTCAGATAGATCCTAACATATTGATTACATAAAAAAGCACAAAAAAACATTTAACAAGGCAAAAAAGAGGAGCACTTCGACATTCTTGAGATTAAGCGGGAGGGATCCCTTCATGAGTCTGTGAGTCATCCTCCATCAAAGAACGTTCTTCACATTGGTTTCTTGGGTCCGCAGGTTCAGTATGCTTCTTGAATTCATCCCTTAGGTCGTTCAAGGAAACTTCCATCTGAGCCAAGCGAGCCTCAAGTCGATCATTTCCATTTTGCAGGGTGTCAAACAACTGCCCCTTCAGAGAAAACATAAATTGTTTGAGACCTTCGAAGTTGGCCTATTGAAACTCCTTCATGTCTTTAATATCCTTCCGCGGCTCCTCAAGCTCACCCACATGAACTCGAGCATTGGTTTCCACATCCTCAATGCATGACTCCATCCGAATTATATCCTGGCCGATGAGTCTACTCTCATCTAGAGCGGCCTTAGAAGCTTCAATGCATTACGAACGTTCTTCTTAATGTCCTAATGGACCCCTTTGATTTCCCTAAGCTCCTTCACCATGCTATACAGATTCATCCTTTTGAGCATAGAGATAGACCAGGAAACAGAGCGTAGATCGGCCGAGAGAACTCCTTCGTTGCAAGTAAGAGCTTCAATGCCCGACACCACCAAATGAAGAGGGGGACCATCTCCCTAAATATATTCCTGCAAGTGAGGACCTCGAAACTTCAACATTATTCCACATGCTTCCATCTTACTGCCACACCAACCTTCATAAATGCAAGGAGAGGTCTGAGGGTAGTCTTTAAGGCTCGAACGGAGGTAAAGACCACTTGTCCAAGAAATGGAAGGGGAGCTATGCATGCACTGCCCCTTAAGGTAGAGGAGGTTTAAAAACATGGAGACCATTTGAAGTGGGGAGGACCTTGGTTTAGGACTATAATTCCGTCTTTTCACTTAGCTCCTTGGTTAGCCATGATGTCAGCCTCCACGTTGTTTTGCCTTATAATGTGAAAGAATTGGATCCGAGAGATGTCGTTGATGGTTGAGACAATTCATTTTTGAGTTCTGTTCATAGTCTTTTCATGGCCTCTTTGGATATTTATCATTTTCTAAATAAGAATCTTGTAGTCTCCGAGGATGGAGAAGTGGTCTATATGAAGCGAGATCATGGTATCAATCCCTTGGAGGAGAGCCGCCCATTCAGCTTGATTGTTGGTTCCCCTTCCTAAGTCCCACGCAAATTGAAATAACTTATTTCCTCCACGATCGTATACGACCCCTCCCGTACCTGCCACCCCTAGAATAGTCCAAGACTTAGGATGTGATACTCTGCATATAATCTAAGTTATATCCTCTTCCTACCCAACAATTTTTGTACCTTTATTTCTATTAATAAAAGTTCTCCACTAAATTATTAAAAAAAAATCTTATATAAGAAATGTTTTAATTATGAATTTTAATATTACAAAAACATTTTAATAACCAAAATTTTTAAAATTAAAATCACATTTAAATAATATTAAAAAAAATAATATTCTAGTATTATTTATAATATAATAGAGTGAATATCTTCAAATGTATAATCTAATTAATACATTATTATTAATTTTAGATAATTAATTAATTAAATATTTAATTTCTATTACAATAATTTATTATAAAATTAACATTATAGTATTTTACTTGAAAGAATAAAAATCAATATACTTAAATTTATTGAATTTATTTTTAATACCATTTTAAATTATGATAATAGTTCAAAATGTTTACTCATAATATTTTAAATTATGGTAAGAGTTCCACTTTTATATTAATGTTTACTTATAATCTTATCATAATTATGATAAGAGTTTCACTTCTAATGTTTACTCATAATCTTGTTTAATATTATATATTTGTATTTTGCAATGATAGTTAATAAAGTTATAAAGTATTTATATATAATTTTTTGTGGATGATGTGTAATATTTATGAACTAAGCTTATAATTCACACTTCTCTATTATATTTTCTGTATGGTTTTAATTATGTTATGATATATTTGTGATATAAATTGTTAAATTTTTAAGTTTTGAGTTATTGTAAGATGTTTCTATTTGATGTGAAATTTTTCTACATGGTTTTAATTATGTTATGGTATATTTGTGATATGAATTGTTAAATTTTTAAGTTTGAGTTATTGTAAAATGTTGCTTTTATTTGATGTGATATTGTTTATATTTGATGTGAAATAAAATACTTGTTAAGTACATGTTTTTGAAAAGAAAAGAATGTTTTATATAAATGTAAAGAATAAGATTATATAATAGTTTAGTAATTCTAAAACATTTTGTTATTGTTTATATTTGATGTGAAATAAGATACGTGTTAATTAGATTTTTTTGAAAAGAAAAGAATGTTTCGTATAAATGTAAAGAATAAGATTATATAATAGTTTAGTAATTCTAAAACATTTTGTGTGTAATATAAATGTTAGTGTCATTCTATTTATTTATATAAAAGTATAAATAATTTAATATTTATTTTTGTAATAAAAAAATTTAATAATATAATGTTATGGTTAAATTAAATTATTAAATAATAATTAATTTATTGATGTTAATTTTTTTTTTCAGTGGAAAAAAAAGTATTATTGTTATTTATGTAGAATCAAATAGTACAAAATGTATTAAGTCAAAAAATTAACTTATATACTTGATAAAAAACATATCTTGACCTCCTTTACAATAAAATCAAAATTGTAAACGAGAAACATTTTATGTTAACATTGCCTGTTCTATGATCTGTTGTCCCTGAATCTCTTCCCAAAATATGACACTATATGGTTAAATTAAATTATTAAATAATAATTAATTTATTGATGTTAATTACATTTTTTTTCAACGGAAAAAAAAGTACTATTGTTATTCATGTAGAATCAAATAGTACAAAATGTATTAAGTCAAAGAACTAACTTATATACTCGATAAAAAATATATCTTGACCTCCTTTACAATAAAAACAAAATTCTAAACGAGAAACATTTTATCACAAAAAAGACTTCCAGTCTGTATCAATTCAAAAGGCTAATCAAATGAAAATGTTAACACTAACCTTTTCTATGATCTGTTGTCCCTGAATCTCTTCCCAAAATATGACACCCACTTCACCATCCATAGCCTGTTTTGAAAGTAGATCAACTATTGAATTGTGTTGACGGTAAATATGTTCAAACGAAATATTCTTCAATAGATTGATCTCGGCTTGAATTCTCTTACACCATTGAAAAAGTGAAATGACATTAAGTTTGAATTCTCCACTTGCCCATTTGATAGTCACCCTAGAATCACCATAAACAGTAAGTCCAAATAAGCCAAAGGAATTCGTAACTTTGAGAACACACCAAAGTGCCAATAGTTCTAACTTCATATTTGTGCCTGCACCGCAATTTAGCTTTAGAGTGAAAAATTGTTCTTTGTTGATGTAGATGATTCCACCTGTAGCACACATTCCATTTGAAGCTACCCCATCAAAGAAGGCCAACGGAAAATTATAAGGAGTGAACAGACTTTTGTTTTTTAACCTACAAACCACTACCTAAGAGTGATTTTCCTTTTACAATAATACAATTTGTCTTATAATATTGTCTTCACAAAGAGTTTTGTTTTCAAATATTATTGCATTCCTGGAACGCCATATAACCCAAGATATAATTGTTGGTAAAGAAGTATGAAGCTTGCACTGCTTTGTCCAATCATAAATGCATCGATCAAATATACCCACAGCCCAGGTCTGATGCAAATCCAGAATGGACATGGTTTTATACCAAATAGTTCTAGTAAAAACACAATCGACCAGAATGTGATTCAAAGTTTCCTGGAAATTTCTACATAGAATACATATGCTTGGACCCGACCAACCTCTTTTCACTAAGTTCTCCCATGCTTTTAATCCACCTTGTAATGCAAACCACATGAAGCACTTGATCTTAAGCGGGATATGCCAACGTCATAAATCCTTATACCACCAATTTGGAGGAAAAATGCAAGAAGATTTTATAATAATATTATAGGCTTTTTTAGCAGTCACCATACCAGTCTCTACATTACTACAACAGATAACAATTTTTGAAGTTTTAAAATTTGAAAAAAAAATGTTAGCATGAATAAATTTGACAAAATACAACATTTTGAAAGAGCAAAAAGTGTTAACATATATATTTAACAAAATATTTCATTTTGAAAAGTGACCTATTTTATATAATTTTTTTGTTTGTATGGAGGAGTCAAGTCTATGAAGATATATTTTTTATATAATTAAAATAAGTTTAATTATCTCTTATAAAAAATTTGATAATTTAAATCAAATTTAATTATTTCTTATAAAAAGTTTGGTAATCTAAATTTAAATTTGGTAATTTAAATTAAATGTAATTATTTCTTATAAAAAGTTCGGTAATCATTAAATCAAAATTTATTGCCTTTTTTTAATACTTATATCTATTATTATTATTATAATATTATAGTGTATGAAGTTCTTCATATTAAATTGTTATGAAAATATAATTTTTTTTAAATTACAATTTAATCTTTTTTTCTCATATTAAACTATAAATCTAAATAAATAAATAAAAATATAATATCACATAATATTTGTAAAGCTTTTATTACATTTTATTTCTCTTAATGTTATTTTATGTAAAATCTTAATACATACACATGAAAGATAATACGATCAATAATCACTCAAATACATATGGTTGATTATATATATATAATTAATTAATGTTTACTGTTTTGGCTATATTTTGAAGCAGTGTGCTCATAAAAAGTGACTGTTGCGATTAGCACCCGTGACTTATAAGAAATGTAAATTTTGATTGCGAGTGGGTTAAAAGATAACGAAAACGCCTTGCTTTTTAGGCCAAATTTTGATAAAAATAGATTGAAATTGTGCGGTTGGAAATTGCTATTTTTGCAATTTTGTAATTTCATCTATTGTGATTGTTTATTCTAAATTAAATGTTTATTTTTAAAACTATCCAGATTATCGAAATTGTGATTTGAACACTCCAAATTGGAATTTTCACAAAAAAATGTTCTGCCTAACCAGTAAAAGCTTTTTGGTTAGTGCTTATTGAAAATATAATTTTTTAATTTAAAAAAATTATGATTATATATATATATATATATAACGTGCCAAGAAAGAATCTGGACACAAATTTAAATTATGCAACATTGAAGTGACACAATTCTCTCTAAAACCTAAAACCTTTCAAAGAAAAAACAAAAACTATCATCTCACTTAGGCGTGAGCAGAGCAATCATTCCAACGATGATTTGTACCATAAAATTTCAATGAGACCACTATCACTATCATTAGCACGTAATCATTTTAATTCATAATCTAGAACGTGCTGTCGTTATCTTTGGATCAAGCTGCATAACATTCTGTATTCTGCGAAAGGCCAAAAGGTTGCTCAATGCTCATAATTCAAACTACGAGTAGCCCAGACTTGGATGGATCTTTATCCGTACTACACGCTTTACATATACTTTTCAACTTTTGTCGCGCTTCAACGTTACATTTAACAAAAAGACGCACAGATCAGATTAAAAAATGAATATATTCAAAAATCCCTCACAGAAATCAGAAATAATTGAAGCTATTTTATCCTCATTCCATTCCCTTATGGAGTTTAAGTGCTTTTCAAATCAACGGAGCGGCGGGGTCCAATTTCCAATCCCACTTCCGGTTTTCCAGCCTCAATTTCGGTTCATATTGGTCGTTGTCATGCACTCTATTGAGACGAGGAGAATATGACTGCTGGGCAATGGGTAGGCATGAAAATCCCCAATTATTATAACAACAATATCCCCCAATACAAGGTAACACAATTCTCCTTCTCAGAATTCCTTTCATCGTTTTCAGGAAGAATTTTAAGCATATAACAAAAAGAAGTTGGTGGTGTTAAGTTTGAGGCAGGGAGTAGTGAATCCCCTCCAAAGCTCTCTGATGTCAACTTACTTACTGTTGATGACCGTCATGCAGAGCTTATAGCCATTTGGCAGGTAATCATGTATACATATATATATGTATATATCCTTTTCACATATATAGATCCTCTGGCCCTTTCAGTGCTCTGATAAATGTTTTTGTTTGACAGAAGATTGGAGAAGATCAGGAGAAAAAGCTTGAGGAGCTTCATAGCACCATATCTCTTGCTTTGGATGAAGTTTACGATCAGGTGGGTTTGTGTCTTCGGCTGTTTTTATCAGAGCAGAAATGTGTATGGTATCTGTTGTTGGGTATAAGATTTAAATCTGGTTCGGCGAGCAGGCAATGGAAGAATCAGTTCGTAAGAGGATGGCGTTGGAGGTAAGCATAGCCGAGAGCGAAAAGAGGCTGAAAGAACATTTGGGCACCAATGCTCTCCAGGTAGCTCATTATTTTAAATCTATATACAATGCGAATTTAGTGTTTCTGAAATTAGTTTTCGATACAGACCCAGTTCAATTCAGGTGTAGGGTTTCTATAACTGATATACATCATGCCCTGGTTCAATTCAGGTTAAGGATAACTGTCCTTTTTCATTTGTGGGTAATTGTTCCTATTAATTATGAACTGTGTATATTGAAATTTTGAATTTGAACTACCTTGATGCTTAGTTCTAGCAATTTTTCTTTAAGGAGAAAAATTAGCTTAATCCCTTTTCTTATTTATTCTAGTTTAAATTATCTACTTGAATTTTATGGTGACACCCTACCCACATCATAAGGAGCTCTAGACTCAGTCTGACTCCTCACAAGATTTGAACTCTTGCCTACCTGTGTCTTTTTTATTTTGAGCAGGCAAAAGCTCATGGCTTAAACATATCTCTATGCTTGTTAGGCACCGCTGTTCTCAAGGAGGCTTGTTGGGTCTGCGCCAACCCAGTTCTCTGCCTGTCTCAGAGTCTCGACTATTAAGAATATTCTTGGAGACAGTTTTCCCATTCCATGTACTCCAATGTTTTCCCTTATTGTTGCAAGGATCTTTGCAGATCTGCAGGGTGCAGATTTGCTTTTTTGCTATCTATTGAAACGAATGAAACATGTTCATCATGTGAAGCTGTGCAAATTTAAAATCTTTTGATACTTACCAATTACCATTACTTGGAGGATGAAGAGCATTGGAGACAGCTGTTTGTTTCTTGTATACTGCGCTATTGTAGGAAGAGTCCTGAAGACAATTATTTGTTTTGTATACTGTGCAGTGTGTCATTCCCTTCACATTTGCAATCCAAGGCATTGTTTGTGGGAAGAAACTATATGCTTATTCTCCTGGATCTGCTATAAAAGTTTTTACTTCTTGCAGGCAATAGCCCCACGAGACTTGCCACTGCAGACCAGGCTAAGCATGAACATGTCACAACTACAGAGCTTGGACAGTGAAATAGTTGGTGGTTATGGTTGGGTTGGAGGGCTTCTTGTGATTTCTGAGCTCCGAAAACGGGTATTCAGTTTACGAGAGGCCTTAGAGCTCGCACCTTGCAATGCATCAGCAGATTTAGATGAGGTATATTTGTGCTGTCCTGTGTCAAACAACTAAATTTTTAGTGTTAGCCTCTAGATATTTTGAAGCTACTGTTGCTTGGACTTGACTTGACAATTTGTTGCAGTACTATAATTTTGATTTTTTTCTTGACCAGAGGAGTTGTAACTTGTTTCCAATAAGAATATATTGATTTTTATCACAACACCTGTCAATATGTTTATTGTAGTTACTATCCAGCACCATGGAAGCACTTCAAAAGTTGTCTCCAGAGAAAGTACCTTCAACATTCTCATTTGTGTCCTCAGAGGGAGATCAGAAGCCTATTTTCCAGGTCTTTATGTTGTTCTTTGTTTTGGTATTAGATCTCGATTGAATGACTCCAACATTGTAAATATATCATTTTGAAACATCCTGATGGTGTGCAGAGATTGCAACGATTTTACAAGACACTTCGAGCTATGGAAAACACCTGGGTAGACTCATTTGCTCATAAGGAAAGGGCAAATGATGCAGACCTCAATGGACAGGAACATTCTTCAGTGTCTACAGCTTCCACTGGTGCTTTGAAGAGAACCGATTCTAAGAACAACAGAAGTCAATGCCACAAGCGAAAGGCATCTGCAGATGCTTCCAATCTAGAACAACTAAGTAGGCTACTTGCCCCAAATGCACACATGGAATGAAATGTAATTCTTAAGTTTTTTTAGGATTTACTTTTTCCAACAGGAAGAAAAACTCTATTAAGCAAAATTTTATCTATTTTGATGCAAGGTCAAAAGATTTTTGAGAAGCTGGATGATATAAGTAGGAGGGCAAGGAAGATACTTGAGATTAACGAGGATGATGAATGCCAGAGTGCAGCAACCTATGAGATTTCAGACTCTTCAGAATCCTCACAGTCTTCGGAAAGTGCCGATTCTTGGAATGATTCAAATATAGAGAGAAAGATTTATGGCCAACCTCCCCTTACACCTACTTCAGTTTTGCCAGAGGGTATCCAAACTTCAATGAAGCCCGGGATTTTTGCGAATGCTTTCACTCCACCTTTAATTTGGCTTCCAAGAAATCTGGTTACTGGTAGCTCACATCCAACTTATTTGAAGGACCTTCCTGCCAATATTAGCATCAAAGGTCTTGTCCCTAAACATTCTTTGACAACTGATCTGGACAAGATGCAGAGAGAACTGCCCAGCAATCTTGAAAAGATGAGGAACGATGTTAACTTGTCTACCTGTGAGAATCCTAGCTCCAAATGTGGAGTTCAAATTTCCAAGCATAGCAATCCAGTTGGTGAAAGTAGCCAAGCACTAAAAACAATTACAAACACTTTTCAAGGAAGCGACAATTCCAACAACAATACTTCCACAAAACTGATCTTTCCACCTCCATCCATTGTGTCAACTCCACCTCCACCTCCACCCATGGTGCCAGCTAAATCTCTTCCTCTGCCTCCACCTCTGCCTCCACCTCTGCCTTCCACAAAACTGATCTTTCCACCTCCATCTATTGTGTCAACTCCACCTCCACCCCCACCCATGGTGCCAGCTAAATCTCTTCCTCTGCCTCCATCTCTGCCTCCACCCATGGTTGTGGCCATGCCTCCACCTCCGCCTCCACCCCCTTTGAATGCTAGCAAAGCCTTGCGCCCAAGGAGATCAAATACAAAGTTGAAGAGATCAAGTCAGATAGGTAACCTCTATAGACTTTTAAAGGGTAAAGTGGAGGGGGGTGGCCAAACAGGCAAATCATCACAAGCTCGCAGAAAATCGATTGGTGGTGGCAGTAATAGCAGCACCAAAGGCATGGCTGAATCCCTTGCAGAAATAACTAGAAGGTCAACTTTTTCTTTTCTTTTGCAATTTGTTCCCTTATCTTAGGTGTCAAATTGTCTTTTCAATTGTGTGTGGGTGTGTGTGCACCATAGACACACAAACACATGTATTTCACTGCACTTTAAGGTGATTTTTAAAAAAATCACAACTAAAATCCCACAATGTGAAATGGTCATCGCTGACCTGCATGTCTCGGGGTGAAAATGTTGGCTTGATATTTGGTTTCTATTTCCAATACAGGTCATCTTATTTTCGGCAGATACAAGAAGATGTACAGCAGTTTGCGACCCCAATTATGGAGATGAAGCATGCTATAGAATGCTTTGAAACAAGAAATATGGATGAATTATTGAAGTTTTACCACTATGTTGAACTTCACCTTGAGGGCTTGATAGACGAAACCCAGGTGTAGTAGATTAAATGAATAGATAGAATTGATTTGAACAACAAAACAATATTTCACACTCTAAAATGATAATTTAAGTTTTGACAATCTCCAAATGTGCCTTTCTTTCGATGAGTATTGACCATGTTCAGTTATGCATAGGTTTTGGCAAGGTTTGAAAATTTCCCAACTAAAAAGCTGGAAGTAGTTCGGGCTGCAGCAACACTTTATTCTAAATTGAGTTCTATAGCAGATCGTCTTAATACTTGGCAGGTTGTACCTCCATTGTCTCGGCAACTTGATAAGGTCACATGCTACTTCGACAAGGTAAGTGAAGCAAATTTCATTTTTGTTATTTGTAAATCTTGCTGTCTCGTTACTGTGAGAAGTTGGTTTCATGAAAACAAAATTCCCAGGTTTCAACCCTGACAAGGCTCTATGTAAGCTACTAGGTGTCAAACTTAGGAAACAATATAGTTGAGGTCATGTGCTACTTGGAAAAGGTAAAGAATGAAGATTTCACTTTTCTATAGGCCATTTTCTCACCGTTATATAAACTAAGCTAAAATCAACCATCAACAGATCCGTAGGTTTGCATCTTTGTACCATTATGTTCAGTCTAAAACTATTTGACAAAACTGAATTGAGCTTTGTCTAGCAAATGGCTTACATGAAGCAAATTATCAACATCCCTTGGTTAATAATAATATAATAATAAATTAATAATCTATTTTTAAAGTCACAGCCAAGCTAGACACCAATTTGGTGTATGTGACCCTTTGTTTGTGGGACAAGGGACCCCTCTGTGTAGTGATTTAACTGCTAAAGTCTACAGAGATGTACATACCCTAACCCCCTCTGGATTTGAACCTATGATCTCCCAGGAGGAAACACATGTTCTCATCCGTTAGACACACTCAGGCTGTACATTGAAAAAAGCACATGTTGATAATGACAGAATATTTAATTGACGAAAATTACTCAGTGCTACATCTATTTTATGATTCTGGGGGAGCTTGGGGTTCAAACACAACTCCATGCTTAATAAACACCTGGTTCAAACATAACTCTGTGCTTATTAAACACCATGTTCACCATGGCTTGGGATGCCCAATTCCAATGTTTAAATCAATATTGTTATCTTGTTACTATGAATGATTATTTATTGATTGATTTTCGGGATAATAAATTTTTCTAGTTTCACTGTCTACAGAATCATTGTCTACAATTGTCAAACTTAGTTAAGTCAATATATTTATGGAATTAAATGCTTTGCAGATCAAGGTGGAGGTGGAGACATTGGAGCGCAATAAGGATGAAGAATCAAAACACTTCGAGAGACATAAGATCTTCTTTGATTTCAATGTACTTATTCGCATCAAGGAATCAATGGTTGATGTCTCTTCTAGCTGTATAGCTTTAGCATTGGAGGTCAGTGGAGGATATCTAATCTTGTTTACAAATCAGTTGTCTTACTGCAAAGTTAAGATTTATTTAGCAATCGAATAGTATATAGTCTGCTAATCAGCTTCCTGCTTCAAGTTACACAAACTTTTACTATGCTATAAAGCTTAGTAAGAAGTTAATTTGTATTTATACTTTTGGACAGGAGAGCAAGGCAACCAAAGCAGCTCCAAGTAGGAGAGTTGGTGGCATAATGGCTGCACATGATGATAGTGGGTTGCGAAGATGCTTGCAGATGCTATGGAGGGTTTTTCAGTTGTCTTTCAGAGTTTACAATTTCGCTGGGGGTCAGGATGAACGTGCAGAGGAATTGACTAGTGCATTGGCCAGAGAAATGCAAACATACCCTCAACATTATTGGTCCTTTTGATCTTACGATTTGCAGATATTAAAGGCCATCTGAGACCTCTTAAGTTGGAACTGCCATTAACTCTGGATTCTGATTGGTACAAGAGCTATCTATAAAATTGGAAAGGATTATAGTTTAAGTTAACTACGGTGGTAGAATTCAGTTTTCTTTGTGTTTTGTTGCCAGGAATAAGTGTCTTTCAGATTGGATTGAGGCTTGGTAGAAGAGTTATCTATGAAATTGGAAAGGATCGTAGTATAAGTCAAACGGGATGGTATAATTCAGTTTTATTTGTGTTTTGTTGCGGGGAATAAGTGTTTCAGATTGGATTGAGGCTTGAGACATGTTTGCCTAACCCTGTAGGTGTTATCGTCTTGAAAACACCATTCAGTGCGACATGGGGCATTCACAACTATTTGTTCTAATTAGAGTGATATTTGATTTTATCAGTTGTCAGGTATGGTGACTACACCATGTATTGCCAATCTCTTACTCTTAATAATAATATTGCGAGCGTTTAAGCATGTCAAGGCAAAGGCCTTCTTGGTACGGTCTCTTAAGAGTATCTCGATTACTCATTCTATTGATGCTTTGCCAGCCAAAGAAAAGACTTACCAAATACATAGAGGTTAGGGGATGATGAGCACGCCTTGGTATGGTCTCTCAAGAGTCTTTCGATTATTCATTCTATAGAGGTTAGGAGATGATGAGGCCGTCTTGGTACGTGGTTTCAGTATGGTTTCTCAAGATTTTTTTTATTACTCATCATATTGGTGCTTCCGTGGCAAAAGAGAAGACTAGAGATTAATGGATGATACATCTATGAAGAGTTGTTATTCAAAATGTTAATAAACTTCAACTTCAGTCATAATGATAGTTAGTAATCCTAAAGGTGAATATGTCATATGTGGGCTTTCCTATAGGAAACATGCCTTAAAAGTGATAATTCAACTAATTAAAGTGATAGTTCAACTAATTGAACTAACTTTTGGAACTATTCATAAGCTTATATGTATGTATATGTATGTTGATGAGGATTTGTTAGTAAGTATAAATATAACCCATGCATGGCTAGAACGGCTTTGAAAGATGATGAAGTCTGTGGTAGTGTGAAGTATCTAACCATCTTATTTGGAGATGGTCTTTTCTCTTTTGCATTGTGGGATTGACATATTGACATGTTTTAATCCAAATTGTAGCATTAACATTACAAGGATTTATAACTAGAAATATTACCATAGTCGAGTGTGATAATAAAACAATGTCCTCTACAGATAGTAAAATGACAAATATTCTTTAGAAGAATCAATCATTTATACCTCCATTCTCTTAGAAAAGATTTTTGTCTAATCCATCGATATATGTAATTAATATCCTTATAATATTACTTCCATTGTATTATGGACAACATTTATTTTTCCCATTGTCATATGCATTTGGTAGATGATTTCTTCATACAACGTCATTCCCATGGAGATAACTATGTTGGAATGCCCAAATCCTTAAGTATATAAACCAAAATATGCCTTACAATTATACAAAAGCTTTATGGAAGTCCCCAAATTAACAATGATATGTTTATTAATTTGTGTCTCCATAATAATAGTTACAAGAGTAAATATATGGTTGACACTTCTGTGTTTTCCCATGTTAGAGTTATAACCATTTAAAGTTATGGCAAAGAAATTAGCTAAGATACATCCAATCACGGTGGAATAATAATTACTTAAGCCATGTTGATCATTGGAATTGAAACTAGAATGAAAATATGAGAAATCCAGATGGGGAAAGCTAGAAGAAAAAAATGTGATTGAAAAGATTAGGAATACAAATTTCATGAACAACATAACTATGTTAAGAAATTCAACTATTACATCTTGGTCTTTGTTGGATATGAGTTTGAATAAGGCCTTGATGATCACACCATTAATGAAGAGATGGTAATTAATGGGTCTAGGATTCTTGGATGAGTGGTTGGCTAGGGACATGTAACATGCCCACACCACCACCTTCGGAAAGCAAGGCACTCAAATCAAATTCTTCCTCATTTACCAATCATATTTCCCAACAATAAACATTATTTG
The DNA here is from genome assembly GCA_027924585.1 of Larix kaempferi. Classification (NCBI taxonomy): domain Eukaryota; kingdom Viridiplantae; phylum Streptophyta; class Pinopsida; order Pinales; family Pinaceae; genus Larix; species Larix kaempferi. The sequence continues at coordinate 8,168,099 of BSBM01000924.1, forward strand.
GCTTCCAATGGCACCCAACAATATACATGCATAATAATCATGCATAAACACATAGCTAACATCCGAATTCTTAAGAAATTCTCTTAATGGAGTTTATCACCAGTAACAAAAGCATTCCCATAATAAGATTCACATAAGAAATAATTTAAAAGAAGTGAAGAGTTGAAATATAAAACAAAGATCATTCACACATAAATAAAGATAACTACTTGTATTTTTCTCAAAAGTTATCCACTAAATTGGGTCCAAGGAATGATTTACCTCCCAATTGTATATATCCATTGTAGATGCCACCCCCAAGCTAGGCTATGAGACCCTAAGACCTTAAGGGAGAAGACAAGACTACTAGCTCTAAATCTCTCTCCACCCTACCCATGGTGCCTAAGACTCAACCAATTATCTCATTATAGGTAACTCTAGGCACCAAATCTAACCTAAAATCAACCATAGACCTCTTGCATTCAAGCAAACACAATACATACTCAAGTAGTTCCTTCTCTTTTACACACTGCACAACCCCTTAGGAAGCCCATCCAACAAGCACCCCAGTGCATGCAAGAAGATTCCAATAGCTTATTTCCCCCATTGAAAACCTCATATAATCCTTGGCATATATACATGGGTTAGAGGATTGTTTGTCATTCCTGGGCTCACAAAGCATTGCAACCACGGGTTTTTCCTAAAAATTTGCATGTTCCTTCTTGCACCAATAAAAATTCCCTTTATCTTTACACAAATTCACATAACTCACAAGTATCTAAAGTAGATTGCAGGTAATGATAAACATGCAAAAACAAACAAATAAATGTAAAAATTGGTAGTAAAAAAAGAACAAAAATATTCCTTGACCAAAAGTGTGGCTCACATACCCTTTATTGGCATGGGACCACATGTTTCCTTCAAGTACCAAACAAATTTGGGGTGAACACGTAAAGTAGAAGTGAGGGTGAGCTTTTCAACAAACATGATAAAATATGGGGGAGACAATTAGCTAACACGTGGAAACATTATTTTAATATTCTCATTACCATGGATACCCTTTCTTCCCGTCTCATATTTTCATATCCTTTTGTTAATGGTCTTCCACATTATATTTCATTTTTATTTTTGCACAACAAAATGTGAACCATGGCAACTTTACCACATGCTGACTAGGAAATGTAGCAAAACATAACTATGCTAAGAAAACCAAGCTTAATTTTACGCCTATATTCATTCTATAAGTGTTGGCCCTATGCTCCATATGTAATATCTCCAGTTTCAACCCCTAGATTGTATTGGACCAAATGATGTTCCATGTTTAGAATGACAAGGGACAAGTTATATAAATGACCCCATATGTAAGAGATGTAAATATTTATTATAAATTCTTAGTGTGGAGCTCAAGGCGAATGCTCTACTAGTGAATGATAGACATGCATTTTCAATTAATATGCTTTCTACTGACCACGAGGTAAACTTACCATGGTATTCTCAAAAAATGTAAATATTATTTTGAAATTAATATAAATGTCCAAGGCTGGCTATGAAAGAGTATAAGAGGATTTATGAGTCTACTAGAGGAGAAGAAGAAAGTGGGTCCAAGGTTTTGAAAAATAATCTCGAGCTTCTTATGTTACCTAAGTCTCATAAACTTCATTAAAATCCCAAACACCAACCATTGAATGTAGGTGGTGGTTGGTGGGGAAGTCCACCTTCCAAAGTTATGAGATTAAAGTCAAGAGGAGTGTAAGAGATTCCATCTCTATAGGGATTCAAATTGCATGTATATTTGAACCATCTCTCTTACCATGCAATTTATATTAACCAATCATGCATAAACATATAGTTATTATCCAAATTCTTAACATGCTTTCTTAATCATGGAATTTATAACTAATAAAAAAAGCATTCCAATGACAAGATTTCACATAAAAAATTATTAAAATAAGTAAAGAATTGAAATATAAAATAAAGATGATCCACACATAAATAAAGATAAATAATTATAATTTTTTCAAAATTTATCCACTAAACTTGGTCCAAGGAGTGATTTTCCTCCCAGCTATAAATGCCCATTGTAGATTCCACCCCAAAGATAGGATATGGAACCTTAAGACCTTTAGGGTGAAGAAAAGACTACTAGCTCTAAATCTCTCTATATCCTATCCACGGTGCCTAAGACTCAACCAATTATCTCATTTTAGGTAACTCTAGGCACCAAATCCAACCCACAATCAACCATAGACGTCTTGCATTCAAGCAAACAAAATACAAACTCAAGCATTTCACTTCTCTTCTACATAGTCCCTTAGGAAGCCTATCCTATCAAGCACCCTGGTGCATGCAAGAAGAGTTCAATAGATTATTTCCTCCTTGGAAAAACTCATATGGTAAATCCTTGGAATATGTACATGGGTTTAGGTTTATTTCTCATCCCTGAGATTAGAAAGCATTGCAACTATGGTTTTTCCCTCAAATCCAACATGTTCCTTCTACTACCAATAAAAATTCCCTTTATCTTTCCAAAAATTCAAATAGCTTACAAGTATCTTATGTAGATTGCAGATAACGATAGACATGAGGAAACAAACAACCAATTATCGAAATTGGTAGTAAAATTCGAATAATAAACTTCATAGACCAAAAGTGTGACTCATATGCCTTTAACTTGCATGACACCACATGTTTCCTTCAAGTACTAAGCAAATTTGGCATGAACACGTCAACTTAGAAGTGATTGTATGCTTTTCAACATGCATGCTAAAAGGTGGGGGGACAATTAGCTAACACATGGAAAGGTTATTTTAATATGCTCATTCGGATGGACACTCTTTCTTACCCTCTCATATGCTCATATCCCCTTATCATGGTCTTTCACATTATATTTCATTTTTCTTTTTGCACAACAAAATGTGCACCATGACAACTTTACCAGATGGTGACTAAGAAATGTAACAAGACATAACCATGATAAGAAAACCAAGCTTAATTCTATGCCTTTATTATTTCTTTAAGCATTGGGGCCCTAGGTTCCATATGTAATATCCCCCTAGGTTCCATATGTAATATCCCTAGTTTTGACCCCTATATTATATTGGACCAAAATGTACCAAGTTTATAATGACAAGAGACAAGTTATATAAATGATCCCATATGTAAGAGATGTAAATACCCTGTATGGATTCCTAGTATGAAGCTTAAGGCCAACACCCCACTAGTGAATGCGAGGCATGTATTTTCGATTAATATGCTTTCTATGTGCCATGAGGTAGACTTAGCATGGTATTATCAAAAAATGTATTTAATATTATTTAAAAAATTAACATAAAGGTCTAGGGTTGGCTATAAAAAACACAATAGGAGCTATGAGTCTACTAGAGGCGAAGAAGAAAGGGGGTCCAAGGTGTTGAGAAATAATCCTAAGCTTCCTAAGTTTCCTACCTCTCATAACTTCATTAAAATCCCAACACAAACCATTGAATGAAGGTTAATAATGGTCGGTGGGGAAGTCATCCTTCCATAGTTATGAGTACAGAGTTGTAGAGTAGTTATGTTATGTCAACGTTAAGTTTATTTGTAAGTTGGGATTTAAGTTAGTTTTTTTTTTATAAACTTTGTGTTCATTGAGTACACGTCATTTCATGGTGGTTGGTCGAATAAATAAGTTAAGAGTTTGAATAGTTAGAAATCGATCTTCCTTTTAATGTGATGGGGGGCGTATAATGAGAATGAGGTGGAGGTGATGGCATGATGCTAGAACTAAATGAAAATCCAAGAAATGATGGTAAATATATTTCGATGCAAGCAAATAATAGTTCAAGTTTGAAATACCCATGGCCGTGAGTATTAATGATGGTGCATCCTAAAACAATATGCATTGGTTGATCAAACACCTTGTTGGAATTTGTATAAGGAGGAAAGACTTAGGGGTAATACAGGTGTTTTCAAATATTAATGCAAGAAATTTGAAGAGTCAAAAGGTAATAATCTACAAATGTCATAGTAATGACATCCTCATCTAAGCCTAGATCTCATGTAAAGTAGAAGACCCACAAGGAAGCAAACATAACAATAGTATAGGTTCATGAGAAATAGAATATTATCAAGCCCCTACTGGGGAGAGTTAACAACATAGGGTTTTCAAACTTTGATATGTAAGATGTTGCACAATTTCCTAATTTTTTATTTAATCACTACATTGAAGTGAAGGCATTTCCTGACAATAATGAAACAATTGAGTTGAAAGTTTGGGCTTGGTGATTTTTCAAGTCTGGTACCATGACCATACTAGATGTGCCTCACTTTGGAAAGAGCACATCTATCTAATGTTGTGTTAGGTTACTTTTAAGATAGCTACATGGAGGCTTCTTGTGGTTAGATAAATCATACTTGATCAACCCAAACACTCTACATTAAGTTTCGGGACTGTCGAGACAAGGAGAAGATGTAGCAAAAGTTATGACTGCCCAAAATGTCATTGTAGAGGATATTGATTAAAAATATTACACATATAGTAGTATGCGTGGTGTGGTAATTTCTACAATTCAAGATCCAAAGGTTAGATTTGCTTCACAACTATTAACTTGTAAGTTTGTTAAGAAATGCTAGAAAGATAAATTCCCATGGGGGTCATCCATGTCGTTGAGTAGTGCATGCAAAGCATCAATATTTCTTGGGCACTCTATCTTTGGAATGGATTTAATATACATTGTTTGGAGGTGCAAGAGTCCAATAAGGGTTTTCATTATAGTTGGTTACTCCTACTTCTTACTATGATCTTACCAAATGGTGGACCCTTCAACACTAATATTACATAAACATTCCCAACCCCAAAGTTCAACATATGGAAATATAACAAAGACAAGCCACTTCAAGTGACAACAATATAATCTTCCAACATTGGTGCACTTGCATGATATAGGATACTATTGAATCCTTTTTTATTACACAAAACCCTATATACAAGTATGATTTTTTTTAAATGGATACAAATAATGTTTTTATCAAACTATTATAGCCTTCCAACATTGGTGCACATGAATGATACAAGAAACTGTCGAATCCTTTTTTATTCCACAAAACCTTATAGACAAAAATGAAAATTTTATTTGTTTTGAAATGGATAAGCATAATGTTTCCACCAAACCATGCACACATCCATAGGCTATAGTATAAATGTTTTCCTTTCATTTTTATTAATATGATATTCAATAAAATAATTGCACAGTGGTTTGATAACCTATGCCTGCAACCTGATTCAAAATTTGAGCTTACATTTATCAATGAAAGAAGGACAAAGCACAAGCAAGAAAAGGGTCGAGCTATATAATTTACATTAAAGCAATAGACCAAGAAGACCATTTGTGGATCATTATGCCTCATAGAATTAAACAAATAAGAGTCTGTGTGTTGGAACCCAAGTGATATTGAGAGAGGGGGGGGGTGAATCAGTGTCATGCACTTTTTAATCATTTCAAGCATTTTTTATATGATGTAATCATTCATTAACATATATACCATGCATCATAAGCAATTTCCAATACAAAGAACATTGCACAAAGAATATGTAGAGAAATATTATATATAAATAATCTTCTTATTACAAATAATATTAGGAGACACCAATCTCCAATACAAGTGTGAGCACCAACTCACTGATTTTACTGACACCAATTAGATAGGAACACCAATCCCTTGCAAGCACCAACTTGTTGTTTTATAACCACCAACCTGTGAGGACACCAATCCTCTTATGAGCACCAACTCATAGTAAGAAAGCACCAATTTTCTATTTTACAGACACCAACCTATGAGGACACCAATCCTCTTATGAGCACAAACTCATAGTAAGAAAGCACCAACTTACATGACCAGGCACCCACCTCAACTGCTAGGCACCAACCTGTGCAAGACATCGATCTTATGTCCTTGCCTCGTCCTACCATGCATACATATATTTTTTGTTGTATACCTCGATCACAATTCACTATGCGCTTTATGATTTGTTTCCACTCTTCCGCATAGACAGTTGATCACATTTATAACTCTTTCTACATGACCACTTCTTGTATCCTTATATTCAAATGATCCTTGTTCAAATGCTCCTTGTGCTCTTCTCAAATGCTCCTCATAAAGTTTATGCATGACTGCACCTTGTATTTATCCTTGTCATGTAACCTCGCGCACTTCCTCAAGTCATACTACCATTGATTCCCTTGAACATTTCATTTGTTCCCCGAAGCTTGCAATTTCAGAATGTTACATCTTTTGCACCCACAAGCTTGTCTCAACACACATCAATATTTCTCTTATTTATACCAATCTTACTCAATTAATATGTCCACAATTTGTGGTTTCTCTAAGTCGGTGACACCCCTTCTTCCTTTCTTCCTGGTTAATCTTACCACCCTTCTTATTCTTTCGTCAGCGTGCACTTTTGTATATTTACTGACTTCGCGGTAATTCAACCACTTGTCCTTATCTTGCATTGATAAACTTCTATTGTAGTCTAAGGAAATGTACAGGGTACCAGTAGTTCATCATATAAACACACATCTATATCACATGAACATATATCATACACACATAAGTAAAAAGAGTAAGTGGGGCATCAACAACAAGCCTTTGTATTAACATATATAAAATACTGTACAACGCTCGATGCAAGATTGCCTTTTAGGTCACAACTCAACAACCTATATATATTTTTTACATTTAGTTATAATTGCCAGGTCAGTAGGCTACCTAACCAACTGCACCAACTCAACGATAGTCAGGTGTAGGACCTAGTCGTCCAGTCGACTAGGCTCCTCCAACATCTTCCCCACCAACAAAGTGTTTCTTTGTCCTGAAGAGAATAGGGGGTGCAAAATATAAAACTAAAAATACAATTGCTTATTCAAATTCTTCTTATCTCTGCTACTGAGTAGATAGAACAATGGACTAGTTGGCTTCAATGTATGCTTCAACGATATCCCTGGTAAAGGAGGTAAGTTGGTGCTGAAAATATTCCCATTCATGAAGAACTATATGGATGCTTAGATTTACTGAAGTGAGGTCTGACAGTTTGGAAATATTTTCAGTGACTATATCTTTTTTTATATTTTCCATTTCCGGCCCGAGAATCAAGTGCTAATTACTTGCATCAGCAAGTAACTTGTCGATTTGGGCAGATATGAGGTGAACTTCTGCTTGTGTTGGTTTTGCTTACTTCACCCACTACTCTGGATTTTTCTGAACTGCTTGTAGTCAATTTTGTTTAAGCTCAATCTGTTGCTCTAGATCCTGCAGAGTTGTCGGATATGCCATGGCCTTTTTCTAAATTATAGTTGCTAAAGTATTCTGGATGTTACTCATTTTTGCAAAGACTTGTCCATAATGTGAGTACCAATTGTTCAGGACACCGGACCACATTTTTTCTACTGGTTCATATTCCTTCAATTTAGTATGTCATTCCAAAAAATGTCGATACTAATTGTCTAGTAGTGTTGTTGTATTTTGTTCATTTTCTTGGTTTAGCTGGGTAGAGATTTATTCTAAAAGTGCAAGCAATGATATGAACAAGCTCATTATTTGGTCCAGTGGCTTCTTAGCAGAGGATCCATTCAAGGTTGGTTCTTTTGCGGATGCTTTCTCTTTTTCTTCTTTTTCTGAGTTGGATTGACTAAATGTTGACTAGGTTGAAGTGGGGTCGACAGGGGTACAAAAGTGGTGGAAGTGGAAACATTTGATATTGCTGTAGTTGAGGAGAGATTTAGGGGAACTGAACTCATCGCTAGAAGGACAGTTGAGATAGGCATGGACATCGAAGGGATATTGACAGTCGATTGACTAGGTACAGTCAATATGGTTGGTGAAGTCATGGAGGAAGGAAGTTGTATAGCTGGGTCAGAGGATCCAATGATGGTGAGCAGTGTGCTGGTCATTACTAACGGAATCATAGATGTTGAACTTCCAACTAAACCGGTGGAAGATTGAAATGGATGTGTAAATGCGATTGTAGTGATTGTGGATTGAGTAAAAATTGGAATATCTATTGTTGATGTATATGTAACTTCGGAATGTATTTCATATATGTGTGTTGTATGTACTCCTATAGAGATGGCATTATTCCTCTATACGAAAGTGTCGTCATTTATATTGTAAATGTCGTAACTTATACTTGATGGGTTATTAGACCACCTTGTTGGGGTCGGCCCTGTATAAGTCATGTGGGTCAAAGGGTTATTAGACCACTCTATTGGGGGTCGGCCATGTGGGTCAAAGGGTTATTAGACCACCCTATTGGGGGTCATCCCAGTCAGCATTATGCTATGTGGTTAAGTTCGAGCCTACATGATTTATGTAAAAGGCAAGTCAAGTCAAGTATAAATAGAGTGCGGGAGGCACTCTATTTCATCACTCACTTCTCACTCATGCACTCAAGGAGAAGTGGCGCACTTATGGAGGAGGAGGATCTACTGCTAGGAGAAGTCTATCTCTTATGTTTGGGTTGTATCATTTCTCTATCTATCTCTAAGGAACTTATTGGGGTTTTTCACCTTTATAGTTTTCCCCAAGTAAATATTTGTGTCTCTTGTGTGCTTGCATTATTGTCTCCATGATTGATATGCTATACATGTTGTTCTCTCAGTTAAGATCCTAGATCAGATTGAAGTAAATTCTGAAAATTTAACATCTATAGGATCTGGGGAGACTCTTTCTATAGTGTCTTGGTGCGTAGGATACTGTCTTTGGTCGACTGGGATATTTTAGCGACTTTGCATAAATTTTGGTTCTAGGAGGGGGTTTGGCATGGGTCTCAAGTGGAGAATTCAACTTTATGATAGGTTTGGTGAGGACAAATTTTTCCAATTTGGGGAATTTGTTTGGAATGGATCAATAAACTTGTGAAAGTTTGGATCTTGCAGAGTGGCAAGATAAGCTTGCTCTGAAGAGTCTTCTTCTATACAGGTCGATGATGCAAGTGGGGAATTGTCAGAGATTGCTAAGGGTTATTATACATGGGACTGGAGTCGAGCTTTTAAATTTTTCGGTTGTGGAATTCTTACCTTGGCCAACACACTGCTTTTTCAACTAGGTTCTTTTGGATTTGTTGCTCGACCATAGTCTTATTGAGTATGAAATCTCTGATGACTTGATTTGCTTCTTCATGTAATTCTTGGAGTTCATCTTCAGTCGGTGCATATAGTATGAGCTTTCTCTTCTTAGACTATTTGGAAAAATTCTGTTGCATTGTATAAATGTGTTTTGCTACCAAGTCGATATTTTCCTTGGTCAAGTCGGGCTCTGACTCTTCCTCTTCTCATGCTTCATCATCTTCTGTTGTTTCTCTCAACATTTCTTCTGTCTTTGCTGGTTTAGGCCAATTCTTTGACACAATGATAGCTAAAGGATTTTCTTCCTTGTCATCGGGGCCAAAAATTTCTAACTATAACCTATCTTCATATACTTCTTCTTTTTATCCATCGATCAATGACTACTGTAATTCCTAGAATTCTCTACGAGCAAACTCTGGTATATGGTAGACTGTATTTGATTGTCGAGCTAAGTTAGTGAAAATATATTGCATGGTTGGGTAGTACTCTAGCTCGGTAGCATCCCCTACTGCTCCTTGCAAGAACCATACCTTTGTGTATCCCAACTCAAGTTGAATATGTGTAGTCAGGGGTAGGATTCGTCAAATGGGTTGTGAATCCCTCCATCTCGATGAGGTAGTATTCAAGACTTGAAACAAGTTTTCAAGCCATAACTTAGCAATTTTTGGGCTTTTGGGAAGCGCTGCTGTCCGAATAACTTAAGACTCTTCATCAATGACCATGTCCTTTCTATAAAAGAAGGGTCTTTGACTAGGTTTATCTTGTACATTGCTATTCAAATAAGTAAGGATATGTATCTAATTGTCAATCCCAACTCTTGGCATTTTTCGCATGTCGCCTTGACAAATGTAGCAAAAAACATCTCCCAGTTGAAAATTTTGGCTTCTATGGCTATTTCTTTGATAGCTTCAAGCATGTCGATCTCGATGTCCGATGAGTGACCAATATTTGTTAAGCATATTGATACTATAATTGCAACATATTTATATGTTTGATACTATATTTTATTAATGACTAACCCCTTTGAGTTCTTTCCTTTGGGGTTTACTATGAATTATTCGATTAAGTTGGGTTTGACACCAACTGGTACCTATGGTCCTTGATTTGGTAAGCCAGTTATGAGTGCAATGAGGGCGACATTGACAATGACAGGCTTGTCAAACCAAAACTTCCCTTTGTGGTATCTGCTGACAACATACTGTGCAATTAGGTCTTTTAAATCGTTGAAGTTGTCAAGCAGGCATGCATTCAAGTAATGCCTTATCTTTTCTATAGACAACTTTTTGGATTCTTCAGTCCATCTATCATTTTGAATACCCCATTCTCGTAATTCTTTCTAGTATCTCTTCCACTGGTGCTCTTCTATGTGGGATTTCCTGATTTTGGTCAATCGGGCTTTCAGGGGCAGCATGGCGACTTATTTTGCTTCCCATCGAGCTTTTTCTCCTGCTTTCATGGACTTGGTGATGGAAATGACTTTATTTGGGGACATATCAATCGTGGTTTTAGGTACAAGTAGAGGGTTTGTAATCTTCATAATTTCAAGTTCTAGATGCGACCGCTCCAACTCTTTGTAAAATTGTTCCCAACTTTTCTCAAGGTCCTCATTATAGTTTGGTTATTAGATGCGCATTCATGGTGGTTAGGTGATGGTATTAATTACAATTTATATCCTTTATAGCTTCTTGGCACGTGTGGGGAGTATTGCGACTCACGCTCCGATCAATGGTCTTCATAACTTATCTGTCGGGGTTGATCGTAGTACAGTGCATTGTGCGTTGGTTGACTTGTTCTATGATTGCTTGAATTTTCTCTTAGTCGGACATGGATGGCTTCAACTCGTCGATCAGCTCTAGTTGAATTTTTTAGATCCATTCTCTTGCTCTAACTTGCCTCGTCCTCCTTATTCTAGTCTACCATCATTGCATTATGCTTATTTATTCCAACATCCATGTTTTAGGGTCCTCTTATATACTTTTAAGGTGCAAGTTATTTTTCGTAACTACTTTTCTCTAACTAATGTAGTTAAGCAGGTTAAGATACTGGTTAATTTACAAAATTGGGGCATTGCGGTCGCCAAATGGTGATATATCCATTCAGTCAGCGCCATGACAATTCTGCGTTTTATATCTTTTTAACCTTGCACCATTGACAAATTTGGTGAAAAAATTTCCTTGTAAAGTCTTTAGTCAAATTGAGCCATTTCTATTTAGTTCCTAGACGATATATGTCCCAAGCCATGTTGTATGCAATTTTTTGGGTTTCCCTCATATTCGACTATCGTATAGTAATGCTAGGTTATCGATTGATATGTCTTTCCTTCTTATATTGCGGTCATGCCAAGCTTTCTGTTGTTTCTTTTAGACTTCCTGATCAAGGATTTCTATTTGGCATTGTTCTTCCAGCTTTAATAGATCAAAATTTGTATCTTTTGTAGCTCTGGAAATATCTAAATAAAGTATGTATGCAATGATGGGTTCCTATTTTTTGAAATGTAATGGGACGACTGCTTCCTGTCCATAGACAAGTTTAAAAGGTGTTTGTCATGTCGATTGCTTATAAGATGTTCTGTAATCCCATAGAATGGTGGGTATCATGTTGTCCCAATCATCCTTATCATTATTACACAGCTTTGTTATACCTTTAGTTATTCTTTTGTTGAATGATTCAATAGCTCCATTTGATTGTGGATGATATGTCGAACTCTTATAGTGGTCGATCATGAATTCCTTTCGTAATATTGATATAGTCTTGTTGATAAAATGTGTCCCTCTATCACTGATGAGAGTAAGGGGGCATCCAAATCCGGTGATGATATTTTCATAAATAAAATTTGTGGATACTTCACTAGAACATGCTTTGAAAGGTTTGGCTTCTTCCCATTTAGTAACATACTCGACTACTGTGATAATGTATTGAGATCCACTTCGTCGGCCAGGAACTGGGAAGGGTTCGACAAAGTCGATAGACCATATTTCAAATGTCAAGCTTGGATTAACAGGTATTAGTGGCATCTCATTTTTGGTAAGCAGTCATACTATTCTTTGGCACTCGTCACATTTGTTTACTTGAGTTTTACAATCTTTATGTAGAGTCAGCCACTATAGTCTAGATTGTAGAATTTTCTTTGTAGTTGTGTTGTCTTGGTAGTGTCCTCTTGCCGGTCCACTATGTGATTCATCGATAATATATCGTCATTCATGCTCTAAGACACATCTTCATAGTACTTCATATGGTCCCAATTTTTACAAGAATCCATTTATCAAAGTGTATGGCACAACCTTCATTGCAAGTGGCTTCTTTTTCTTTTTTGGAATTCCTTCTGGGGCGTGACCTTGCTCGAGGTATTGTGCTATCTCTTCCAATTATGGTGGTACAAATTTGACTCATAATAAGTGAGTGTCGAGTAACTCGTCGTCGATTCCGACATGATCTTCTCGTATTTCTATCCGTGATAGGTGGTCAGGACCAACATTATTCTTTCCAAGTTGAACGATTATTTCAAACTCAAATTATTGGAACAGGACCATCCATCTGCATAGTCGACCATGATGAAGGGGTTTGTTTACTAAGTACTTGAGCACTTGATGATCCGTGTAAAATATAAACGGGTTAGCCAACAGGTAGTGTCAATAATTCTACATTGTAAAGATCATGCCCAAGGCTTCTCGTTCCATTGTAGAGTAGTTTCTTTCTACTTTATTTAACTTTCTACTAGCATATGTGTTTGGGTAATCCATTTTGTATTCTCCAGGTTGAGTAAGTATTGAACCGACCACAATACCAGATGCATCGATATGGAGATGAGATTTAATCAACCAATTCGGAAATCTTAGAATTGGGGCTTCGATGAGCTTTATCTTAAGTAACTCAAATAATTATGCACATTCTTGAGACCATCTAAATTCTTGATTTTCTTTTAGTAGTTCTTCTATAGGATATGTCATATCAGAGTAATATCTTATAAATTTTCGATAGTAGCCTATATGTCCAAGAAGTATTATTTGTTAAAGTTCAATATGCTAAGACAGAAAATAGCAGCATTACATTTCATTTCACAATAATAGCATATACAGGATCACTGAAGAAACAACAAGCATAGCATAAACACAAGAGTCAGAGATTTATCCTGGGAAACCCTCATGGGGTAGAAAACCCAGTAAAGCTTCCTCAATATAGATGACCAGCAATACACAAAGATGCAAACCCTGGGCATAAGCTCCTTCTCCTCCATAGCAGACCTCTCCTCCACAAATGCGCCTTTCTCAAGTGATTGAGTGAGTATAATGAGGAACACACCTCCTCTATTTATACACTACTCTGATATGTATTTTACACAAGTACACGTAGGCTCGTATTTAACCAATAGGTTAAATACCCCACTACAACTAACTGGGCCGACCCCTCTAGGGTGGTCTAATAACCCTTTGACCCACATAACACATTTAGGGCCGACCCCCACTAGGGAAGTCTAATAACCCGAGTTACCACATTCCGACGGAGGAATAAACATCTCCGGATATACAATAAGATCTTCACGGAGGAATGAATCATCTCCGGAATAATAAAGTACAAATATAATATTCTTTGAAGTTACAATATTTAACACTCCCCCTTAACGAGAAGGATATTATAACAGTATCTGCACGAGCAAGGAGTCATCAACATCATACATGATACATCTATAAATCATTGGAAGCTTTCTCAACATCATCAGTAACTCAAGCAGTTACTGGAACATCTTCAATACTGGAACATCAACATCTTCAGTACTGAGTCTTTATCTTCTGCAGCACTCGAACAACTACAACAACATCAACATCTGGATCCTCACGATCATCAGTATCGTCATCTCACGACCATTAGCATCGTCATCACACGATCATCAGCATCGTCATCTCACGATCATCAGCATCGTCATCACTCGATCATCAGCATCGTCATCACACGATCATCAACATCGTCATCACACGATTATCAGCATCGTCATCTCACGATCATCAGCATCGTCATCACACGATCATCAGCATCGTCATTTCACGATCATCAGCATCGTCATCTCACGATCATCAGCATCGTCATCACACGATCATCAGCATCGTCATCACACGATCATCAGCATCGTCATTTCACGATCATCAGCATCGTCATCACACGATCATCAGCATCGTCATCACACGATCATCAGCATCGTCATTTCACGATCATCAACATCGTCATCACACGATCATCAGCATCGTCATCACACGATCATCAGTATCATCATCACACGATCGTCAGCATCGTCATCACACGATCATCAACATCGTCATCACACGATCATCAGCATCGTCATCAACACAGGTATCCATAACAATACAAGTATCCACATCATTAGTACAAGTATTCATGCCAATACAAGTATACATATCATCAATACAAGTATCCATACTGATACAAGTAATCATGTCATCAATACATGTATCCTACCGATACAAGTAACCACATCATCAATACAAGTATCCATACCGATACAAGTAACCACGTCATCAATACTAGTATCCTACCGATACAAGTAACCACATCATCAATACAAGTATCCTACCGATACAAGTAACCACATCATCAATACAAGTATCCTACCGATACAAGTAACCACATCATCAATACAAGTATCCTACCGATACAAGTAACCACATCAAAAATCACTTTCTCGGAGACCATACGTCTACGGATCAATTCAGGGACCGAAGTCCGGGGATGATACAATCCCCACTTCTCGGAGACCTCACGTCTACGGATCAATTCAGGGACCTAAGTCCGGGGATGATACAATCCCCACTTCTCGGAGACCTCACGTCTACGGATCAATTCAGGGACCTAAGTCCGGGGATGATACAATCCCCACTTCTCGGAGACCTCACGTCTACGGATCAATTCAGGGACCTAAGTCCGGGGATGATACAATCCCCACTTCTCGAAGACCTCACGTCTACGGATCAATTCAGGGACCTAAGTCCGGGGATGATACAATCCCCACTTCTCGGAGACCTCACGTCTACGGATCAATTCAGGGACCTAAGTCCGGGGATGATACAATCCCCACTTCTCGGAGACCTCACGTCTACGGATCAATTCAGGGACCTAAGTCCGGGGATGATACAATCCCCACTTCTCGGAGACCTCACGTCTACGGATCAATTCAGGGACCTAAGTCTGGGGATGATACAATCCCCACTTTTCGGAGACCATACGTCTACGGCTCTCTTTAGGACTGAAAGTCCAGGGATGATCCAATCCCCTCAACTGTCCACTAAGGACTTCATTCTCGGAGACCTCACGTCTACGGCTCTCTTTAGGACTGAAAGTCCAGGGATGATCCAATCCCCTCAACTGTCCACTAAGGACTTCATTCTCGGAGACCTCACGTATACGGCTCTCTTTAGGACTGAAAGTCCAGGGATGATCCAATCCCCTCAACTGTCCACTAAGGACTTCATTCTCGGAGACCTCACGTCTACGGCTCTCTTTAGGACTGAAAGTCCAGGGATGATCCAATCCCCTCAACTGTCCACTAAGGACTTCATTTTCGGAGACCTTACGTCTACGGTTCTCTTTTAGGACTGAAAGTCCAAGGATGATCCAATCCCCTTCTGTATTCTCACCTATACAAGAGCAGTTATCACATTAGCATGTATTCTCACCAATACATCAAAACATGTATTCATCACACCAAAACATGTATACATCACAACTAGCATGTATTCTTACTAATACATCAAAACATGTATACATCACATCTAGCATGTATTCTTACTAATACATCTAATATCAAAACATGTATACATCACAACTAGCATGTATTCTTACTAATACATCAAAACATGTATACATCACATCTAGCATGTATTCTTACTAATACATCTAACATCAAAACATGTATACATCACAACTAGCATGTATTCTTACTAATACATCAAAACATGTATACATCACATCTAGCATGTATTCTTACTAATACATCTAACATCAAAACATGTATAAGTAAAACTAAGTATTCTAAGTAAGAGAGTCCTAAATCTAAATATTTCTAAGTAACTGGGTGTAGAGAACAGGTTACCTCATCATCGACCTTGTTGTTCGATGAGAAAATCTCATCAGTAGTGATTATACTACTCCCCCTTTCGAGGAGGGTCCTTTTGAACTACACCAAGCTTGTCTCGGAAGTATTCAAACTTCACTCGAGACAGAGGTTTGGTTGGTAACTTCTTCACTTGACGTAGAGGCTTGGTTAGTACAACGGTAACCTGTTACAAATTCAAACTTTTAGAGTTCCTTTCTGTGTCATAACTTGTTAGTTCCCTATGTTCTTTGACTTATCATGGAACACTAGATTCTATGTCATCTTGATACAACTCTAAATATCACATAGGATCTCAGTTGGTTCTATCTCTAAGTCAAACAATCCTAAAGCCAAACTTCTTCATAACTAGCAGAGCAAGCAGCCATATGTTCCGCTTGTGCTGAGAGCCACACTAGACTGCTTCCATCTAAACCACGAGATCATGGCTAATCCCAGACGATAACATCCTCTCGATGTGTTCTTCTTGTCTGATACACTTCCTGTCCAAATAGAATCTAAATAGCCATCTGAAGTCATGATCTTCAAGATAGCATAGATCAAATTCTATCGTGTTCTTTATGTGCCTCATCACATACTTTGCAACTATCAGGTAAACACATCTAGTTTCCACTAGATACTAACTCAAGGTGTTCATAACAAAGCATATATCTAACCTAGTATATGTTAGATATATCAAAGACCCAATTAATTGACTGTACAGAGTTATATCCACTAACTCTGATGAGTTATCCCCTAACAGCTTCAAGTTGGAATCCATAAGAGTGGCCATTCCAACACCTCAAGTCATATTTCTCATCATACTTTCCCTGGTTGAGAAATATTCCTTCTGAGCCTTGCCATACCTCCAGACCTAGGAAGTAAAGCATCAATTTGAGATCTTTCATTTTTCATTTCTGTATTGAATGATCTTCTGCATATCTATCTGAGCCATCTCTCGTTAGATGGGTCTACTGATATGAGCCTCAATATCATTCGAACTCTGTGGTGAGTTCCTTCTTGCATCCATGTCATATGTGTATCATATTCAACCTTGTAGCAAAGGTTGAGATCCACATCACCCATGGTGATCATTAATCTTATCAAATTATTATCGATCCTAGGTACCTATACAGAACCTGATTCATACTTCTTCTTTAATTACACCATACTTGGAGCAAACATCTTGTCGTGATTCTCTTCCCCTTTCTAAGAGAATCTTCTAGCCATGAGCCTTCTATATTTTGTTTGATTTGTAAATCTTCTTGTTTGAACATCCACCACTTGTACGGTGTCCATCATTCTTCATGACCTTTCCTACAAATCAAAATTAAGTACATAATTAGTAATACTTCATAATCATCAAAAGATAATCCATTATGCATACAGATATCATTTACATAGTGATGCAACTATTTTGACCATTACTTTGGCACAACACTTTCCCATATCCTGTATGCATACAGTGGCTATCTAGATGCCTTTCATCTCTACCAGAACATACTATCGAGAGTGCGCACAACTCTCAGCATGTCAGCAAAGAGGTTTCATTCTAGACAAGCAACAATGGAATGTTTGTCCAAACATATGCACATTAGTTGTATACTGTTCAATGCTCTATGAATGTTTACACTCAGCATTATATATTCTAGGAATACAAATATGCATGCAGGCAATATCATTACTATTTCAAATAGCAACTCAAATACTTATCTTTTATATTTGTGTGGCTGCCTCCCGCTTGATCTTCTGTATGTCTTTTGAACTTCTATTCATTCTGTACCACTGTGCATGCTCAAGAGTCATCCTCATGATCTCATACACAAACATACACTCATTAGTATATTCTAAATGCTATCAAAACATTATAGTACTAAATAATCTTGAAAACGTATAGTCATGATTATAGTTAATAAACATTAGTATTCAAGATTTCAGGGAAGTCTTCTTTTACTCATGCATATCATTGATAAAAGATATAATATGCATAATCCCTTGATTACTAACTCTATGAATAAGCATAACCAATCATTCCAAGTATACTTGTATAAGGGATCCTAACACAAGGTAAGATTCATGGGAAACATACCTGGATTAGTATACCTACTTGGTTATGTACAACATACCTAAACAACCTCTTCAATGATTTAGAGATCCTGAGCTAGAATCTGCATGTCTCATAGGTTAAGCATAATATAACAAAGTCATACATACCTCGTAAGTAGAACAAAGATTATGGATGAGTCTTTGTCTTCATGTTTTCATGATCATGGAGCCTGATTTGTCTTTTGTGATGTACCTGTATCTTGTTAGCAGACAACCTCAACCTCACACAACACCATAATGCATTAGTACAATCATAAGTGTCAACACCCTAACCAATGAATATATTCTATCATGCATTCATACTTTTGTTAAGGTGATACAACAAATCTAAAATCAAGATTGTACTAATTGTAATAACATGAAGACAAACATACCATAAACTTAATCATGAACAAATCTCAAAACATACCTCGATGAGTCATACCTGTCGAGATCGCTTGTAATCTCCTTATGTAAAGCCTTAGCCTCATCTCCCTCTGAAACATTAACTCCTTCACTTATGTAGGTGACCAATCCATCTTCTTCTAGGATTAACCCTATCCACTTGATTTGCAAGAACTGGACCTGGAGCTGGATAAGGGTTTGTCAGAGAGACCCCAAAAATTCAAACTTTGAATTTCAAACTTCCGTAAGGATAGAGATATGCGCCTTGATGAGCTGATCAAACTGATATATTCAGAATTTGAAAACTGCAAAGTTTTACTCCTCAATTTTGCCTTTGAAACTTTCGGATTCACTGTACGTGACCCTGAACTGGGGTTTGATGAAGCCCACTCTTTTGCCCCATCAAAAGGTTTGATCCAAAGCTCTAAGATTCTATTTTTCTGACGAGCTTCCAGCCGTGGTCACAGATTTCAAAAATTCCCATTTTTACAGAAGCCCTAATTTTCCGCTTTTCTGATCAAAGTCCCGAACTAGGGTCTAATCAAGCCCGGCCTTTTGCCCAACCAAAAATTCTGATCTTGGTCTCTAAATTTCTATTTTGATGAGTAGCATCCAGCCGTGGTCTCCGATTACAAAAATTCCAACTTTCTTCAAAGCCCTAAATTCCGGAAGCCATGAATGAAGGTACCAAAAAATAATTCTGTTTTGACAGAAATATGTACCTGATTGTTTCTGGTGTAACTCCGAAATTTTTGATCCACAGGGTCTGAAAAAGTTTCCTGAGATAGTATGACCTGTTATCTTTCCATCCTGACAGGTCTGACCTCAATTGGATTCTCTGAGAGAGAGATATGCCAAATGTCGCAACGTGACCTGTTTTGGGAAAATACAGAAGAGCGAACTTGTACGGCGTGCCACGTGTCACTGTTTGACCTTCGGCCTCTGAAAAAGTTTTCTGAGATAGCTCGGCCTGTTATATTTCAATCCTGATAGGTCTGACCTCAATTGGATTTTCTGAGAGAGAGTTATGCCAAGTGTCGCAACGTGACCTGTTTATGGGATAATACAGGAGAGCGCACTTGTACGGAGTTCCACGTGTCACTGGTTCAACTTCGGCCTCTGAAAAAGTTTTCTGAGATAGTGCAGACTGTGTACTACCTGTCACTTTTTACGAAATTTCATTTGGAGCTTCCTAGCCCAAGATATGACCTTTTTCCCAAGGTCACCTGATTTTGACTCAGATCTGGAAGAGGCAGAAACCCTATATTGTACAGATCATAAATCACAAAGTACAACGAATTAGAGGTTTTCCTTTGGACACAAGGTACCTGGAGATTTTAGCTTCGTCCTGTAACAATTTCAGATCCGAAAACTTCGCCAAAACGGATTTATAGCGAAAGTGCTACGATGACTGGTTTTTGCTATGAAAAACCCTAACCTTCAAATTGTCGTAAGTAAAGCAAGTGTCTTTAGTGCCATACCTTGTCTTCCTTCAGGTTAGCTCTGATACCATGTTAAAGTTCAATATGCTAAGACAGAAAATAGCAGCATTACATTTCATTTCACAATAATAGCATATACAGGATCACTGAAGAAACAACAAGCATAGCATAAACACAAGAGTCAGAGATTTATCCTGGGAAACCCTCATGGGGTAGAAAACCCAGTAAAGCTTCCTCAATATAGATGACCAGCAATACACAAAGATGCAAACCCTGGGCATAAGCTCCTTCTCCTCCATAGCAGACCTCTCCTCCACAAATGCGCCTTTCTCAAGTGATTGAGTGAGTATAATGAGGAACACACCTCCTCTATTTATACACTACTCTGATATGTATTTTACACAAGTACACGTAGGCTCGTATTTAACCAATAGGTTAAATACCCCACTACAACTAACTGGGCCGACCCCTCTAGGGTGGTCTAATAACCCTTTGACCCACATAACACATTTAGGGCCGACCCCCACTAGGGAAGTCTAATAACCCGAGTTACCACATTCCGACGGAGGAATAAACATCTCCGGATATACAATAAGATCTTCACGGAGGAATGAATCATCTCCGGAATAATAAAGTACAAATATAATATTCTTTGAAGTTACAATATTTAACATTATTACCTACTTTGGGTTTACTGGTGGTTTTAAGTCAAGAATAACTTTAATCTTGGCATAGTCAACTTTGATTCCTTCTTTGCGAACAACATGTCCTAGCAGGATTCCAATTGGTGTTGAGAATATGCACTTTTTAATATTCAGAGATAGATGTATTTGTTTGCACCGTTCTAACATAAGTCAAAGGTATTGAAAATGGTATTTTAATAGTGAATATATTGTCCAATTGTCAAAATAGACATCCATGTTTTTGTATAGATATTCTTGAAATGCTTTTACTACTATTATGGAGAATACTACTGGTGCATTCTTTAGACTAAAGGGAATAACCTTATAAGAAAAAGATCCAAATTCAAAAACAAATGTAGTTTTGTGTTGATCTTCTTTTGCAATAGGAACTTGATTATATCCAAATTCGTTAGTGAAAGAATAACACTGATGACCTGCATCTTCATTGATGCTTTCAACAACAAAATGTGTAGGAAATGGGTTAGTCAATGTTACTTTATTTAATCCTCTGAAGTCGACGGAAATTCATAACCTTGTTGGATAATGTTTCTTTGGATGAACTACCATAGGGTTATCCCATTTTGATTTATCCACTAGGTATATGATTCCTGCAGCTAGCATATTTTTTATTTCCTTCTTTACTATATATTTATACTTGTGTGCCAGCTTATATGGTCGTTTCTTGACAGGTTTAACATCTAGTTTTATATCAATTTTAATCTCACCCATTTCTTGAACTAGCACTTTTAAATCTTTATAATCTATTGCAAAGACATCTTGATATTCCTTTGACAAATTGGTTATTTATGCTACCTGTTGGTCGGAGCAATAATCTCCAATATTTTCCATCTTCGGTTGATCATCATTTGAAATATCAACTTCTTTCATTTTTATTTGCACATCCATACATTTTGGTGCCCTTTTTTCATTAATTAGTCGATCTCCCTCTTTAAATTCTATGAATTCCGGGGGAAAGTCTTTTTCAATGAACCTTTCTTGTTCTTTCTTTTCTTCGCTATTGACTTGCATCAAAGTTTTTACAGGTTTTACAATGCCAGGATGATTTATTCTCCATCTAAAACTCTTACCTAGAGTTTTGTCATTTTCGATCTTTGGTCGAGTTGATCGACATGTTGGCTTGGTCGAAATATTATTACATGTTGGTTGCGGTCATTCTGTCGATGTCAATGTAATATTGCTTATCGATTGTATAATTTTATTTATTTCTTCATATGCTTCTCGTATGTATTCTTTCTCTGGAGTGAACGAAAAATATTTGATAAATTTTTCTTTCAATTCTTTCCAATTGAATGTTTCTCCTCTAGCTTCTTCCATCTTATACCATTTTTTTGGTAGATCTTCTAGTGTACTTGGGAAAATATGGGGATATAATCTTTCATCTCTGTATCCTACTTATTTCCATTCATTTTCACATATATTGACATGCTTGACTGGGTCTTGACCTTATATGAATTTTGGTAGTCCATGTATGGGGACAGGACTGATGTGTGTCCCACCATCTTGTTGCTTGTCCCGTGTAAGTTTCAACTAGAGTTTGAAGTCGACCTTGGTCATTGACGTTTCTAGAGACTTAATCAATATGTGCAATCAGTGATTCTCGTTCCTTGTATCGTAGGGGTAGAATACTTGTTGGCTCCTTTTTCGTCGGGATGATTGTCGGATATTATCTTAATTTATTCTCAAATATTATTGGAATGATGGATATAGTAAAACACTATTGCACTCTTTTTCTAGGAATGATCTCGACCAACCAGCATTCACGGGCTTGTGCTTCATAATTTTCTATTTCCAATCGTACATCTCTGATTCAGAACTATATCTGACAGACAATGGATTTCCCAAGTGGATTTCGCCATGATTCTTTGGTTCGACGGTATATTCGTTATTTTGGACTATCTGGTATAGTTGTCGAATGTCATCATCGTTGTCATCTGGTTTAGCCCAGGGTTTCCTTTGAGATGGATTAATCGGAACAATTATTTTCTTTCCCTCTCCTTTAATTTTAATTCTTTCTTTATCTAGGGAGATGGATGCTTTCATTTTGCGTCCCCATGGTCTACCAAATAAGAAGGGAAAGGATTTAGAGTCTTCTCATGGGTCGATGATTTAAAGTTGATGTATGTGTTGATTCCCATAATTGAAGTTTTAACATGATTCCCATAGGCTCAATTAATCCTTGGTCGGCTAGCTTAATATAGATACTCAACTCCTCTAGTCGAGGTGGACCAACACTTTCCCATGTTGCTCTTTTCATTATATTTTCTTGCAACCCAAAGTCGAGGACGAATTGTGCAATGCGAAATCCTACTTCAAGGTCAATAAGGCGATCGATATCAATTTTGTCTTTATGATCCGGACTGCAAAGAGTTTTATTAATCCTTTAATTTTGTGAACTATTCCCGAGGAGATTTATTAAATCAATCAATTGTGCAACAACTTCCTCTTTTTTTAAGAGTTGTAGTAGCTCATTAAGTGTTTTATTCTTATTTTCAATGTTAATTTTTTCAACAACAATTTGTGCAAATATGTCTGATGCATTCTTAAATAATTCTTTTTTCTTTAGCGGATTGGGATACTCCTCTTGCTTTCTTTGTATTCTTATAACCTGGGGGTTGTCCCCACCAAATTTTGTGCCTTGTCTAGTGATGATTTGCAAGTTTTTAGTATTGAATGCTTCATTTTTAGAGACACAAGACAAGACATTAACATTTTTTCTTTTATTAAGTGCATCTAGCATTATGTGGCACTCTTCTAGATTGTGCTCCCCAACTCCACATTTTGTACAAAATTTTAAATCTGTCCTGTCTTTCCAAGGAAAATCAGGGCTCAAATGATCTTCATTGTATCACACATAGAAGTGAGGTCTACTTCGACCTGGTGGTTGGTATCCTCGATTATTGTTTCTTCCGCGATCATTGTATCCTCCTCGACGATTATTGCGTTTATTGTGTTGGTCATTGTTATGACTCTCCCGGCCTTTTTGCTCCAATGTTTGTGCCTGATATACTTTGTAGTAGTTTGCATTAGCCTTCAAGTTCTTTATGCATTATGTAGTCAAATGCTGTGTTGTTCAGAAAATTCCACACCATTTTGGATTTACATTGTCAGCATTGTATGGACAGTCCATGGTTGAGTGAGGCTTGAATATTTCACAAATGTCACAAAAATACATCGTCCGCATGAACTAGAAGTTTTTTGGCTTCCTTTCTTCTGGAAATGCGATTGGAGTTTGTTCCAATTGTCTCGTTTCTCATTGGTACGCGTTGTAATCATTGTGGCACCTTTTTCTTTCATCATAGGGGCAAGCATCTTTAGTATGTCCTTCTTGGGGGAATTTGGTACACCATATGTTATTTTTCCACAATGTCAAAGGTTGCATTGATTTCTTTATCGCATCAAGTCGTTTGTCGAAAGGTCCAAACAAATAATTGTATTTGATTCAACTCTCAGATATTTCTTCAAGACATCGTCATAGGTTGTATATTCATTCATTAGTATTGGAGTCTTGATTTTCTCTTGAAATCCTTCGACAAAGAATTGAATCACTAGTGCAGGGTCCATCTTAGTTGGCATTTGGACGGGTATATATTTAAATCTTTTTCCATATTCTCATATAGATTCTCCTACTCTTTGTTTAATTTGCTTCAATTTATGTCCGGCCAAATGCTTTATTTCGTTGGCTTTAAAAAAATCTAGAAAATTATCTTGTATTTGCTATTTTGTCTTTGGACCTTCTTCAAGAAGGTTCATGTACCATGTAAGAGCCCTATTTCTAATTCCTCCTACAAATTGTGCAATCTGCTGATTCTCATCATCAATAAGGTCATCTTTCCAAAGGGATTCACATACAAACCAATGTTTTCTAGGATCACCATCCTGTTATCGGACAATATACCAAAAGCGAACTTAAGGCATGATCTCCCTAGTTCAATGTGAATCTAGAACAAATAATACAGAATACAAATCTACCTTCCTAGATCTAATTAGAGATTGAGAGATGTAGACATCTTACCTTTTATATATGTATATCTCTTTCTCCCTTGTCGCTCCAAGTTCCACGGTCGTTAGATCCAAAGCTGCAAGACCTGCCAGAACATGCAAGAGACAAACAAGCAATAATAATATGTCTACACAATAATTGATCTAAGTAAACGGTTAAGGAAGTAAACTATAAATATCAATTAACAACAAGACATTTATGGAAAGAGTTTTGTATTACTGTATAAACGCAGAAATACATAGAAGAGTGAGGATTACAACCAAGCCCTAACGTTGCAATCTTCCTCCAACAAGCCAAGCCAATGCCTTTAAGGAGAAATGGGTGCCTCCAATGAATGAATAATGATCTCCTAAGCTTATTTCACCAGCATATGGATGTTATAGCCTTCCTCTCTTTGGAATGGAGAGGGCTATTGTATTTATAGGACCAAGTGGATAGAGTAGGTTGAGGATCATGAGGAGAGGGCGAAGGGATCTTTCCTCAAGGCTAGGGAACCGAAGGCCATCCCACATAGGAGTTAGGGATAGAGTTCCACCTCATCCAACTTCTAGAATTCGCTCGAAAGCTACCTTTATCTCATTAAACTGAATCTGGCGTAGGCTTCATGAGGACAACCTGCGTCGGCGCTTCTTGCTCAAAGACAACATGTGCTGGCCCAATTAGGAATGTGGATAAAGGACATCAACTTGCTCTAACTCACTAACTTGATCATGGGACTTCAGGGATTGAAGCACTGAGTTGATATATGTCTCATGATGGTGAGATTTTGGGTGTAACAGAATTCCCCCCAAAGCATGAAGCTGATAGAACTAGATAGGTGAAATGCTTTGATAGAAGGATGGCAAGGACTTATCGGATGGAAGATGCTACTGCAGTACAACTGACTTTGAGAATACAGTATTGTATGACTCATAACATGGTTGTCGACCAATATAATGCAGATCCAAACACTACCAATGCAAAAATCACAAGATCCCTGACTGGAAAGTACAGTATAGAGAGGTCTGCAAATCAAACCAAACTAAAAAATGGAGAGGAGATGACCCAAACCCTAGGTTTGAGTGGTCGACGCAGCCTGTGGTTAGGCACAGAGCGCTCGGCGCAGGTCAAATGTATGTGGTTTGCACCGGCAGCGCAAAATGTAGAACTGGGATAAGCGTCGTCGGTGCAGGTTGCAGAGGAGCAGAATGCGTCGATGAGTGGACAACTCTCTAGCTATACTTCCCAGGTGCGCCGGGAGAAATACCAATGCAAAAATGAAAAAGATCACCAAGGATGAGAAACAAAAAGGGTTTGATAATTACACACAGACTCAGGGAAAGCTAATAGGCTCTTCAACAAGAAGATCTGATAGTGAAAAAGGCTTAGGAGGCAAATGAAATGGCTCGCAAAGAAATCAAATAAGATGATATTCAAATTGAAAACTTAAAACAATGTACGTAACCCTAGTATGGTTGCCAAATTTGTTATCAGGAAATCTACGAAAAGCGAACTTAAGGCATGATCTCCCTAGTTCAATGCGAATCTAGAACAAATAAGATAGAATACAAATCTACCTTCCTAGATCTAATTAGAGATTGAGAGATGTAGACATCTTACCTTTCAGATCTTTAGATATCTTTCTCCCTTGTCGCTCCAAGTTCCACGGTTGTCAGATCCAAAGCTGCAAGACCTGCCAGAACATGCAAGAGACAAACAAGCAATAATGGTATGTCTACACAATAATTAATCTAAGTAAATGGTTAAGGAATTAGACAATAAATATCAATTAACAACAAGACATTTATGGAAATAGTTTTGTATTACTATATAAACATGGAAATACATAGAAGAGTGAGGATTACAACCAATCCCTAACGTTGCAATCTTCCTGCAACAAGCCAAGCCAATGCCTCTAAGGAGAAATGGGTGCCTCCAATGGATGAAAAATGATCTCCTATGCTTATTTCACTAGCATATGGATGTTATAGCCTTCCTCTCTTTGGAATGGAGAAGGCTCTTGTATTTATAGGACCAAGTGGATAGAGTAGGTTGAGGATCATGGGGAGAGGGCTAAGGGATCTTTCCTCAAGGATAGGGTATCGAAGGCCAACTCACCTAGGATTTAGGGATAGAGTTACACCTCATCCAACTTCTATAATTCGCTTGAAAGATACCTTTATCTCATTAAACTGACTCCAGCGCAAGCTGCATGAGGACAAACTGCGTCGACGCTTCTTGCTCAAAGACAACATGCGTCGACCCAATTAGGAATGTGGATAAAGGACATCAACTTGCTCTAACTGACTAACTTGATCATGGGACTTCAGGGATTGAAGCACTGAGTTGATATATGTCTCATGATGGTGAGATTTTGGGTGTAACACATCCCCCTAAAAAGCAGGTGTTAACTGGAAGACGAAAATCCATGTTGCCAGATCTACAATTTTTTGGACTTACCACAACAAACTGATTACTTGAAACACTTACTAGCTGACGATTACTAATGATTTCTTGTTGTTTGTGTCAGAAATTGTTACTAAGGCTAAAGTAACAAGCCAACACAATCTCAAAATAAAAATCAAATCAAATTAGGTTTTAGGGTTCTGTCTCATATGTTTTTGGTCATTGACTTCAAAGGCATAAAGGGAATACATTCAGTAAATAGGCAACAACTAAATCATACACATAACTCAATAAAGATGTATATATATCACCATATCCCAACAAAAGACTGAAATGACATTCATACATAAAGGACAAGCATCACTGGAAAATTACACATAAACCAGAAATGAATTTATCATTTATGAAACTAAATAAGCTCAAAATGAATCCAACACAGATCAAATATAGGGTAATGAGTCATATATTCATAGTTTCATCAAAAAATGTATATGAGAGTTCACAGTACCTATCACTGAACAAGTCTGGAAGTATAAGCAGCTTAGCAGACCTCCTTTTGCTCTCCAAAATCAGAACCTTTACAATGTCATTCCTTCCTCTCTAAATAGTTTTTCTTCTCAAAAAACAGTTAGGGTATTTCCTCTAATTCTCCATCGAATGACTAGACTAGGTAAAGTAACAATTACATTTTTACAAAATTACAACTTTGCTAAAAATAGCAAATTCTTTAACAAAATGTCTTAAATGAACCTAACTGCCTCATATCTCTTTCGATGCCTCCACAAGCAAAGATATGCCATCTGGACTTGAGGATCTTTTCTTCATTCTTTTATGCTTCTTCTCCAGCTCAGCTATCCTTTTCTGAAGGTGTTCATTTTCATGCTGCAAAGTTTCGACTGTCTTTTCCAGTTCTGAACAGTGCCTATCAGCAGCCCTTTTCCTTCTGAGTGCTTCCTTTGCATCAACCACTAACTCCTGAAAATTGTCATGAACATATTGAAGATCTTCTCTTAATCTTCTATTTGCCATCATTAAACCATCATTAACTTCCTGCATGTAATTCATTTGATGCTTATACTGTTTGACAGTCTTCTTCAAATTCTCCTTGTCAGAATTAACCAGTTTTTCTATTGCAGCATCCTGCTCTTCATTTGGTTTCCAAAACATGTCAAACTTCTTAAATATTACTTCCTCTGTCAATGATTTCTCAGCATTATCTTCAATGATGGGGTTTGAAACATTTGTTACCTATATTTCTCTAATCTCCTCTGTCAGCAATTTTCCAGAATTGTCTTCAATGATGGACTTAGAGCTTTCTTCACCTGTTACTTTTACTGACCTAATCTCCTCTCTTGTATCTGACTGCAATTCATCTTTCTTTGATTTCTCCTCCTCCATGGGCTCTTCATCAGAGATAGTCACCTTATCAGCCTTCAATTTTGGATTTAACAGCTTTTTCATATTTAACCTTAATTTGTTTTTCGACCTAGTTTTAGGTCTCCAGAAAGTAGCTGCATCTCCCATCATTTTTAATTCCTTCCCTTGGTGTTGTATAGATGCTAACTCTACCACTTCCAGCTTTTTGATTTTCTTCTTAGGCTTTGTGGTTTTATCCTCTATAACTTGATTTTCTTTAATCTCAGTTTTAACCTCAATCTCAGGAATAAACTGCTCTTCTTCTAACATATACCCCTCATCATCTGAGCGGACTGTGATGGGGCTTCTTGGCTGATTATGGACTTCTCCTTTAGCTACAGGAATCACTTTGATATCAACTTTCTTCTCTTCTTGAGAATCTGCTATAGGTGGTGACTTCTTTTCAAGCAATTCCTTTTTGTCTTCAAATAATGAGAACTTGACTTTATTGTGATCTGGGATTTCTTGAGGCTGACTGTCATTCTGTCCTTCATCTGCTACCTGTTTTGTCCCCTTCTTAGCTTTAATGTCATTTTTATTTGCAGGTTTGACTGAATGACCTAACTTTTGTATCATTACCTTTCCCTTGTCAGTTCGTCTTTTGAGTTGTTGATCTTCCCCTTTAGGATGAACCCCTGACCAAAACAAAAAGAAGTCCCAAGTTTTTCCCTCATGCTGCAACACTGTAGTGATGATTAGCTTAATGAGACCATGATGAAAAAGTGATTGAGAAGTGTGATCATCATGCTGTTTTATTTTGCTTGACATTTTCTGCAGGCTTTTAAAGAAAAAGAATGGCAAATTCATTTTAGAAACCCCTGCCATGTGCTGTAGGAACCTGAGATGATATTTGAACACTAATGAATATCTTCCTTCACAAGTCACATAACTCTGAAGAATCCTTATAGGTTCAATCCATTCCTTCCTGAAATTATGTATGAGAATACCTTTGTTCCAGTCAGGAATAACATTAGGTAATAAATATCTTTGAGGATCAAACTCGAAAGGAGACTTCTTAAACTAGTGCTCACCCTCATTACTGATCTCAGTGGCTTCTGATATTAATTCCACAGTCAACTTGAATCTCAAAGGATCCATTATAATCATCTCATTTTTAAGTCCTTTAGCAAAATTGCAGGACACTTGAGCATTAAAACCATCTATCCTTTTGAAAAATTTCAACCAGCTTGCCTGTTGGAACAGCTCTGCACAATCTGGAAGTTTCTGAATCCATGTCAAGTCTGTGGGCTCAGCCCTGTTAACCTTACCACTTTTGCTACTTTTTCCCATATCCTTCTTTTCAGGGAACAAGAACAGTTTAGTTTCAGGTTCCAAAAATGTTTTATAAGCTGTTTTTCTGATGCTTTGAACTCTTTTAAACTCTGCTACACACTCCTGGACAGTCCTTTAAATCAATGTTTTCTGAGCAAGTAATTTTACAGGTTATAACAATTTTCAGTGATATTTAAACCACTTGCACAAACTAACAGACCCCTTCTGTGTAACACCTGTACCAACTAGCAAACTCCCTTCTGTGTAAAAATTGAGTACTACAGATAGCTCTGTGAGTCTTTTTGACGCCCTATTCTGTATATTCTGATGTTTAATGATATTAGGTCATGAGAGAAACATTCAGGCACATTTCTCTTAACGGGCTTCAGATAACTACTGCTGTGGTGAATTCCTCATTTTACGATCTATTATATCGTCCTCAGCAACCAATTTTTCAGAAAATCGTGCAGCGACAAAAAACCCAAATTTTCCAGCTATAAGAGTTATAACGGAATACCTGTCAATTACTCGTCCATTGTGGCTTAATGTCTTCAATTTGGGGTGTCAATGATGTTCTCCTTCGAGCACAGGTGTCCTCATATTGATTCTTTAGCCACTGGTGAATGAATTCAGAAGCCCTAATTTTCGCTGGCGATAGAATACACCTGTCCCCTTTCCACAGCAACACAATTCACCGTTCAACAGTGAACTCTCCTTCACAAACACTACCTCTCCTGCAATGATGCGTGCAACAAGAGAAAATTGACAGCTAAACCGGAATTTGCTGGTTTCTGTGCAACTGATCCCACATACCATGCAATGATGCCCTTGTTTTTTTTTTCGTGATTAGCAACCAACTAAAATCATGCTCAAATTGCTGCAAACACGTGTTAGAATACTCGCACAAGGCGATTAGACACTTTCATTCGGCTTCATGATTGAAATCAGATCGAAAAATTGAAAAAACTCAGGCCACGATATTCCTGTAGCGCGCTCTTTGTTAAACTTTGGCATAGCGCTACAAGAATATCTTTTAGACCAAAATTTAGCGATTTTCTAACTTTTTGCTAATTTGTCGGAGATTCTGGCAGCTATTTGGTTTAAGAGATAAGTTCAACTACTCTCTAAAGCCATTAATGATTCTTCCTTTGAACATATGACTCTCATTGACCCCATTTACAATATAAAATAATCACCAAAATCAAATAAAATCTGGAAAAGACTGGACTCAAAACCTATTCAATCATTCATAAAGCTTCTAAGAAGACAAAAACTAAAACTGAAAACCAAAAATTAACTAAGGTAGATTAAAAAACAAACCAAAGTTGGAGAGAATAACTAAAAAAAATGAAGAAAAATTTACTGACTTAACATCTGGCTCCAGCTGCGGGATGAAGTCCTCCCTGTGAGGCTTCAAGAACTTGTAGACTAGTGCCTTCAGTATTCCATTGGGCTATGGAGTCTTTATTCAATCTCACTCACACCGGTATATACAATGAGAAGTGACCATGATCCTCATTTAACTGTAGAAATGCTTGAGGAAGCGCCCATTGACAGGGCTGGGCAATTCCTCTCCTTCTAAGGACTGCAATATGAATGTATTATTTTCCAAAACTTTAGCTATCAGAAAAGGGCCAAACCATAAATTATCAAATTTGCCATGTTTCCCCTTCTGTTCCTTTCTTGCATCCCATCTCAAAACCATCTCACCTTCTGAAAAAATATGATCTTTGATATTTCTATCAAACCTGGTTTTCATTTTAGCTCTATACAGCTGGGCTTCTTTGTCTACCTTCTCTCTGTTCTGCTGTAACTCAATCATTTCAAAGATTCTTCTTTGCAAATCATCTGGTTCCTCTTGAGAATTTTGGAGGAACTTCATTACTGGGATTCCCAATTGTACTGGAAATACTGCTTCTGTTCCATAAACCAGCTGAAAAGGTGAAGTACCAATGGCTTGTTTTACAGTAATCCTATCTGCCCATAATGCATATTTCAACATTGAATCCCAAGATTTTTTATTTTGTTTGAGCAATTTCTTGATGCACTGAATGATATTTTTGTTATATGATTCAGCCTGACCATTTCCCTGAGGATAATAGGGAGTTGAGTGTTTTAGTATAATACCATTTTTCTCACAAAAAGCCACCATTGCCTTGGATTTGAATGCTTTGGCGTTATCAGTAATCAATCTTTGTGGACAACCAAATCTGCTCAAAATATTGTTTTCAATGAAATCCATAATTACCTTATCTGTAGCATTCCTTGTGGGGATAGCTTCCACCCATTTTGTAAAGAAATCTATGGCGGTCAAAATCCAATGATGCTGACCTGAAGATGCTGGATTTTTTTTCTCCAATAAAATCCAGACCCCACTGCTGAAAGGGGGCATTGACCACAATAGGCTTCAAAGGTAAGGACAGTAACTTCTGTTTACCTGCAAATTTTTGACAGGGTATGCAAGCTCTTACATGTTGATAAACATCTGAGAAAAGTGAGGGCCAGTAATAACCAGCTCTTAAAATTTTATAGGCTGTTGTTTTCCAGTATTTATGTCCTCCACAAGCTCCTTCATGAGATTCTGAAATTACTTCCTTTATTTCAGCCTGATCTAAACACCTTAACAAGATTCCTGCTAGATCTTTCCAAAACAATTGACCTTCTATCAGACAGTATTTAGTAGTTTTCAATTTCAGAGACCTGGCAGCTTTTCTGTCTAAGTGTTCTGGACATTGCAAAGATAACAGAAAATGGACAATGTCAACATACCAATCTGAAGATGAATAAGAATCCATGATTCTTTCTTTTTCCAGAATTACTTGCTTTTCTTCAGGTGCTGATTCTTCTGTCATAACATGTAATCCTAATGCTTGACAATTTGAGTCAGCCAGCAGTTTGGCCAATCCTTGTCCTTTGACCAGCTTAGTAGGTCTGATTTCCACTTCATATTCCATAATTTTGGCAATCCATTTTCCCCTCTTTCCTTCACTATCAGGTTGTGTCAAAACATCCTTCACTGCAGCATTTGGAACAAAGGAAACAACCTTGGAGTGTAAAATATAAATTCTGAAAAATTTTAAAGCCTTTACCAGAGCATAGGCTTGTTTCTCCAAGATACTGTATTTCAGCTCTGAATCTCTAAGTGTTTTGCTGAAAAAGGCAATTGGTTGTTCCAATCCCTCCTCATTCTTCTGAAGTAGAACAGCAGCAATGGTGTCCTCTGAAGCAAAAGAGAATGTAAGAAATTCTTTGGCAAAATTTGGACTTACCAAAACAGGTGCTTCAGTCAAAGCCACCTTGATTTTCTCAAAAGCTGCTTTGGCTTCAACAGTCCACCTGACTTCTTGATCCTTTTTTAACATGGATGTAATTTGCTTAATGGTTTCAACAAAATTAGGAATAAACCACCGCAGAAAATTGATTTTGCCAATAAATGATTGCACATCCTTTTTACTCCTGGGCAAGCTAATTTTCAGTATTGCTTTGACTCTCTTAGGGTCAATTCTGATACCATCAGCTGATACCAAGTGGCCAAGTAACTTACCTTCTTGCACAGCAAAATGTGATTTTTTAGGGTTCAATGATAAGCCAAATTTTCTGCATTTTATGAAAGTTTGTTCTAAATGCTTCAGATGTTCATCATCAGACTTTGAGAAAACAGTGATATCATCCAGATAGATAACTACAAACTTATCTTTTTCACCCACGAATGCAATGTCCATGGCTCTCTGAAAAGTTGCTCCAGCATTCATCAAACCAAAAGGCATCTTGTCATACATAAATGTCCCCCAGGGGGTTGTAAAAGCTGTATTTTCTTTGTCATCAGGGTGCATGGCAATCTGATTGTACCCTGAGAAACCATCTAGCATAGAAATCCTTTGAGCTCCAACCACCTGCTGCAAAACCTGTTCAATCTTTGGGAGAGGATAGTTGTCTTTTAATGATGATCGATTCAAATTTCTGAAGTCAACACATAATCGAATCTCCCCATTCTTCTTTCTAACAGGAACCAAATTAGCCACCCAACAAGAATACCTAAGAGGCACTATTATTTTTACATCCAACAACTTCTTTAATTCTTTTTCAATTACAGGAAACAAGGCTGGATTGATTCTTCTTAATTTCTGCCTGAAAGGTTTGACATTAGGCTTCAAAGGAACCTTGTGCTGAATAACTGCTGTATCATAAGTTTTTAGTTCCTTGTAAGACCAGGCAAATGCATCTATATATTTTCTCAACAGCTTAACATATCTACTTCTTTGCTCAGCTGTTAGGTTTTTAGACAGTTTTACCATTCTGGGGTGTTCTGCTGAACCAATATTGTAATCCTCTACGTTGTCTTCTGAAGATTGAATTACTGGCTTTAAAGCTGTATCATCCCTGCTGAATATTCTTTCCAAAGGTACTAAGCCTTTCGGAATGAAATTACTTTTTAATTCAATGATTTTATGCCCTGCTATATCTTCTGCAGCAAACTCATCTAACTGTTCATCTTTTTCATCTTCTTCTTGATCAATCTGAATATTTGAAAACTCATTTACGAGCTCAAGAATTTTTTTTATTTCAATGTCATCTTCAAAAACCCTCCAATGTTTTATATTGTCTGGAACACAAGGTCTATACCTCACTTCTATAGGATACTTTAGCTGAGTAATTTTAGGGATCCTAAAATATGTGGCAGCCAGGGCTAAAGAATCTGCAGTTTCATTTTGATTCCTGGGAATATGAGTGATATTAAATGCTATAAAGTAATTTTCAATCATATCCCATACCTCATTTCGATATACTTTTAGCAAACCCTGCTTTACTTGATATTTGTTCTTCACCTGTTGAACAACTAGTTCGGAGTCGCCAAATGCAGAAATTTGCTGAATTCCCAAATCTTTAGCAGCTGTCAATCCCAATAGCAAGGCCTCATACTCAGCAGTGTTGTTAGTTGTAACAAACTCCAATTTATACATAAGTTTCACTGTTTCACCACCAGGGGAAATAAGTAAAACTCCAGCTCCAGCACCCTCTCTGCATGAAGATCCATCAAAATATAACTGCCACACTGCATCTGTTTCTTCTATGCTATGTTTTATTGGCTGATCTTTTTCCACATGTAACAGACCAGCAGAATTATCTTCTTCACTAAACTGTAACATGCATGAACCAAGGTCTTTATCCACAGAGTAAACTGGGTGATTATTGGGGTTCTTATCATCTGTGACAATATAAGCAAGTTGTAGTTCTCTGTAAAGTCTCCTATTTTCTCCACCAAAAATAGGAATGGTGGCATAAGAGAGGTCCATCTGTAATGTTCCCCCAACCTTCTTAGCCCATGACCTAGACAGAAGCAAGCCAAATTTTGGTGTGATGTCAGCTACCACAACATCCATTATTACACTTTTCATTGGCAACTGAGTAAGGTTGACAACCATGTCTTTTATCACTCCTAGACATTTTACAGCTCGAGAATCAAAGGCATATAGATAATGATAAGGTTTTGTGACATTAAGGCCCAGGGCTTCCATCACAGCTTTTGGCATCAAATTATGGGATGCTCCTGAATCTAGTAGGCAATTATGAATCATCTGCTCATGCACAGTCAAAGTTATATAAAAGGGAGGAGAAGCACCAGCTTCATTTTCAGTCTTTTCAGCCAAAGCTGATCCAATAAAAATTCTAGGACTTTCTTCCTGCAGATTCACTGTATCTGAAACTGGCTGATTATTAGGCATATTCATCACTTTCAAAACTGTATTCTTGTATGATGGATTTTTAATAAGCTCAGAAAATGGTACAGGAATTTTTAGTTTACCTAACTCGTTTTCCAAACTAAAATTTTGACCTGATTTGTTTACCTCTTCAATTTCTATATTCTTTTTAGACTTTTCTGCAGATTGTTTCTTTTCTGCTACAGGATCAGCAACTGATTTATCAGGAATAACTGGAGCAGGAACAGCAGCTTTCTTCTTAGGAGCTTGGACTACTTGTTTCGGGCCAGATCTGAGATTAAGAGTCTTCTTAATTCCATTTTGATTAGCAACAGCATTTACAGCAGTTTTTTCAAACGCCAAATCATCTTCAACTTCATACAAGTCTGCATCATAATATTCAGCATTTAGAAAATCTTCTTCTGTTACAAAACTTCCAGATAAGCCATCTCCAAAATGATTCACATCCTGATCTGTCTCAGTTTCTTCAAACAGTAATTGTTGATCAATTTCTTCTTCATCCACCAAATTATTTTGAAAAGGTGGGGGGTACTTTTTGATCGTCATTCTCCCTTCTTTCTCGCTGAATATCATTATTTCTACGCTCTCTTGGCATGAATCTAGGAGCAAATTGCCTCCTGAACTGATTTTGGTTATTTGGATTTCGATCAGCTTCTGGGGCAGGTTTAGCAGAATTCTTTTCAAGTTCTAGTTTATTCAGTTTGGAAGTGAGAATCTTTACAAGCTTAGCCATTTCATCTATTTTAGTTTCAGCAGACTGAGGTGCAGCACTTGTAGACACAACTTCCTTCTTTCCCTTTCTTTCATACTGCTGCTCAGGTGTTTCTTTCTTGAGCCTATTAGAAGCCAGCAAATTTGACTCTACTTCTAATGCTGCCTCTTGCATATTCATCAAGGTGATAGGTCTTCTCTCTCTAAGTAATAAAGAAAATTCATGATCAAAAGCATTTACATAGGTCAATTTGGCTGATGTTTCAGTGGGTTTGATTTCTGCAGGAATTCTAGTATACATCTTGTTAAATCTTTTGGAAAAATCAGAAATAGTCTCATCCTTCTTTCTTCTCAAAGCTCCAAATTCAGTTATGTAATAAGTGTGGTCCTTGGTATCTCCCCATTGTCTCAGAAAAAGATCTTTGAGTTCTTCAATTATGGTGATGGAATTAGCAGGCAGTCCTCTGAACCATTTTCTCACATCCCCATCAAGACTTTGTACAAATACCCTCATCCATACATCTTTAATTTCAATGTTCTGATTATCTGCATAACTCTCAAAAGCTTCCCAATGTTCTTCTGCAGTTGTTTCACCTTGTCCATTAAATCGAGGCATATACTTTTGGTAATCATGTGTAGGAAAGGCATGTAAAGGCTGAGGTAGTACTAATGGTGCATACCTAGCTGCCACCATTCTGTCCATCATATCCATAGGTGGATTTTGGGCTGCCATTGTGGGCTGAGGTTTTGAGGAGGAAGAAATTTGACTGGAACTTTTTTGAAAAGGATTCCTTCCTATTTTCAACTGAAAGATGGGTATTTTATCAGGAGAAGAGGTTTTAGCTTTCAAAAAGCTTCGGGGATTAGTGAAAACCTGGAAAGCGCTATCAGGAATAATAGGTTTTACACAAGGTGAAGTTTCAGCTGGGTCTAATGATTCACCCAACTGGTGAGAGTCACAAGAGGTTGGTAGAGATTGAGACCTGCTGAGCTTCCTTGCTGTTTTTATAATCTTTTCAGGGTCTGTCACACCCAGCTGTAATGGAGATGTAGGTCTGCTCCTGGTTCCAACTCTGTTAGAAGCCACTGTGACAATTTTCTGGTGAAAATAGCCTTCAAAAACTGCTGGTTCAAGTTCACCTCTTAAACCAGAAAAATGATGAGTATCCCAGGGAAGATATGCTTCAGCTTCGTCCCCGGCAACGGCGCCAAAGATGTTTGTGTCAGAAATTGTTACTAAGGCTAAAGTAACAAGCCAACACAATCTCAAAATAAAAATCAAATCAAATTAGGTTTTAGGGTTCTGTCTCATATGTTTTTGGTCATTGACTTCAAAGGCATAAAGGGAATACATTCAGTAAATAGGCAACAACTAAATCATACACATAACTCAATAAATATGTATATATATCACCATATCCCAACAAAAGACTGAAATGACATTCATACATAAAGGACAAGCATCACTGGAAAATTACACATAAACCAGAAATGAATTTATCATTTATGAAACTAAATAAGCTCAAAATGAATCCAACACAGATCAAATATAGGGTAATGAGTCATATATTCATAGTTTCATCAAAAAATGTATATGAGAGTTCACAGTACCTATCACTGAACAAGTCTGCAAGTATAAGCAGCTTAGCAGACCTCCTTTTGCTCTCCAAAATCAGAACCCTTACAATGTCATTCCTTCCTCTCTAAGTAGTTTTTCTTCTCAAAAAACAGTTAGGGTATTTCCTCTAATTCTCCATCGAATGACTAGACTAGGTAAAGTAACAATTACATTTTTACAAAATTACAACTTTGCTAAAAATAGCAAATTCTTTAACAAAATGTCTTAAATGAACCTAACTGCCTCATATCTCTTTCGATGCCTCCACAAGCAAAGATATGCCATCTGGACTTGAGGATCTTTTCTTCATTCTTTTATGCTTCTTCTCCAGCTCAGCTATCCTTTTCTGAAGGTGTTCATTTTCATGCTGCAAAGTTTCGACTGTCTTTTCCAGTTCTGAACAGTGCCTATCAGCAGCCCTTTTCCTTCTGAGTGCTTCCTTTGCATCAACCACTAACTCCTGAAAATTGTCATGAACATCTTGAAGATCTTCTCTTAATCTTCTATTTGCCATCATGAAACCATCATTAACTTCCTGCATGTAATTCATTTGATGCTTATACTGTTTGACAGTCTTCTTCAAATTCTCCTTGTCAGAATTAACCAGTTTTTCTATTGCAGCATCCTGCTCTTCATTTGGTTTCCAAAACATGTCAAACTTCTTAAATATTACTTCCTCTGTCAATGATTTCTCAGCATTATCTTCAATGATGGGGTTTGAAACATTTGTTACCTGTATTGCGCTAATCTCCTCTGTCAGCAATTTTCCAGAATTGTCTTCAATGATGGACTTAGAGCTTTCTTCACCTGTTACTTTTACTGACCTAATCTCCTCTCTTTTATCTGACTGCAATTCATCTTTCTTTGATTTCTCCTCCTCCATGGGCTCTTCATCAGAGATAGTCACCTTATCAGCCTTCAATTTTGGATTTAACAGCTTTTTCATATTTAACCTTAATTTGTTTTTCGACCTAGTTTTAGGTCTCCAGAAAGTAGCTGCCTCTCCCATCATTTTTAATTCCTTCCCTTGGTGTTGTATAGATGCTAACTCTACCACTTCCAGCTTTTTGATTTTCTTCTTAGGCTTTGTGGTTTTATCCTCTATAACTTGATTTTCTTTAATCTCAGTTTTAACCTCAATCTCAGGAATAAACTGCTCTTCTTCTAACATATACCCCTCATCATCTGAGAGGACTGTGATGGGGCTTCTTGGCTGATTATGGACTTCTCCTTTAGCTACAGGAATCACTTTGATATCAACTTTCTTCTCTTCTTGAGAATCTGCTATAAGTGGTGACTTCTTTTCAAGCAATTCCTTTTTGTCTTCAAATAATGAGAACTTGACTTTATTGTGATCTGGGATTTCTTGAGGCTGACTGTCATTCTGTCCTTCATCTGCTACCTGTTTTGTCCCCTTCTTAGCTTTAATGTCATTTTTATTTGCAGGTTTGACTGAATGACCTAACTTTTGTATCATTACCTTTCCCTTGTCAGTTCGTCTTTTGAGTTGTTGATCTTCTCCTTTAGGATGAACCCCTGACCAAAACAAAAAGAAGTCCCAAGTTTTTCCCTCATGCTGCAACACTGTAGTGATGATTAGCTTAATGAGACCATGATGAAAAAGTGATTGAGAAGTGTGATCATCATGCTGTTTTATTTTGCTTGACATTTTCTGCAGGCTTTTAAAGAAAAAGAATGGCAAATTCATTTTAGAAACCCCTGCCATGTGCTGTAGGAACCTGAGATGATATTTGAACACTAATGAATATCTTCCTTCACAAGTCACATAACTCTGAAGAATCCTTATAGGTTCAATCCATTCATTCCTGAAATTATGTATGAGAATACCTTTGTTCCAGTCAGGAATAACATTAGGTAATAAATATCTTTGAGGATCAAACTCGAAAGGAGACTTCTTAAACCAATGCTCACCCTCATTACTGATCTCAGTGGCTTCTGATATTAATTCCACAGTCAACTTGAATCTCAAAGGATCCATTATAATCATCTCATTTTTAAGTCCTTTAGCAAAATTGCAGGACACTTGAGCATTAAAACCATCTATCATTTTGAAAAATTTCAACCAGCCTGCCTGTTGGAACAGCTCTGCACAATCTGGAAGTTTCTGAATCCATGTCAAGTCTGTGGGCTCAGCCCTGTTAACCTTACCACTTTTGCTACTTTTTCCCATATCCTTCTTTTCAGGGAACAAGAACAGTTTAGTTTCAGGTTCCAAAAATGTTTTATAAGCTGTTTTTCTGATGCTTTGAGCTCTTTTAAACTCTGCTACACACTCCTGGACAGTCCTTTAAATCAATGTTTTCTGAGCAAGTAATTTTACAGGTTATAACAATTTTCAGTGATATTTAAACCACTTGCACAAACTAACAGACCCCTTCTGTGTAACACCTGTACCAACTAGCAAACTCCCTTCTGTGTAAAAATTGAGTACTACAGATAGCTCTGTGAGTCTTTTCGACGCCCTATTCTGTATATTCTGATGTTTAATGATATTAGGTCATGAGAGAAACATTCAGGCACATTTCTCTTAACGGGCTTCAGATAACTACTGCTGTGGTGAATTCCTCATTTTACGATCTATTATATCGTCCTCAGCAACCAATTTTTCAGAAAATCGTTGCAGCGACAAAAAACCCAAATTTTCCAGCTAGAAGAGTTATAACGGAATACCTGTCAATTACTCGTCCATTGTGGCTTAATGTCTTCAATTTGGGGTGTTAATGATGTTCTCCTTCGAGCACAGGTGTCCTCATATTGATTCTTTAGCCACTGGTGAATGAATTCAGAAGCCCTAATTTTCGCTGGCGATAGAATACACATGTCCCCTTTCCACAGCAACACAATTCACCGTTCAACAGTGAACTCTCCTTCACAAACACTACCTCTCCTGCAATGATGCGTGCAACAAGAGAAAACTGACAGCTAAACTGGAATTTGCTGGTTTCTGTGCAACTGATCCCGCATACCATGCAATGATGCCCTTGTTTTTTTTTTCGTGATTAGCAACCAACTAAAATCATGCTCAAATTGTTGCAAACACGTGTTAGAATACTCGCAAAAGCCGATTAGACACTTTCATTCGGCTTCATGATTGAAATCAGATCAAAAAATTGAAAAAACTCAGGCCACGATATTCCTGTAGCGCGCTCTTTGTTAAACTTTGGCGTAGCGCTACAAGAATATCTTTTAGACCAAAATTTAGCGATTTTCTAACTTTTTGCTAATTTGTCGGAGATTCTGGCAGCTATTTGGTTTAAGAGATAAGTTCAACTACTCTCTAAAGCCATTAATGATTCTTCCTTTGAACATATGACTCTCATTGACCCCATTTACAATATAAAAAAATCACCAAAATCAAATAAAATCTGGAAAAGACTGGACTCAAAACCTATTCAATCATTCATAAAGCTTCTAAGAAGACAAAAACTAAAACTGAAAACCAAAAATTAACTAAGGTAGATTCAAAAACAAACCAAAGTTGGAGAGAATAACTAAAAAAAATGAAGAAAAATTTACTGACTTAACACTTGTGATTTTGACTGATGCCAAGACAACCATACTTCTTTTGCAGACTCCTCATTACTGATTCAGTTCTTCGACGAATTGTTTGCTTCTATCAATAATGTTGTTGTTGGAATATAGTATATTCCTTGGAAGGTAATAATGTATTTGTATTATG
Organism: Larix kaempferi; assembly: GCA_027924585.1. Lineage (NCBI taxonomy): Eukaryota > Viridiplantae > Streptophyta > Pinopsida > Pinales > Pinaceae > Larix > Larix kaempferi. Next base: position 8,209,736 of record BSBM01000924.1, read on the forward strand.
TCGAAAGTTGTTCACAATCTTATGTAAAAGAGTAATACATTATATCCCATATTTAATATGGTAAAGTATACTCTTGATATCCATTGTTATATAAAGAGGTGTTATTATGGAGAATTCTATTATCCCACATGCAATATGTGAGAGTAATTCCTCCACATCTTTTGTTATATAATAGGGTCAAGTGAGTCACATCATATCCTACCATCATACTATCAAAACACATTCTATTGTGCTCACAAGCTCTCTGCTATATTGTATTGGGGTTATTTGGAGTTGCTCTCTTTTTAATATTGAAGGAGATTTCTGGAGATAATAGAAGACAACCTTCCTGTGGGCGTAGCCCAATTGGGTGAACCACGTATATCTGGTGTATTCTTTTTCTTTGTTCTCTCTATGTTCTTATTTAAGTTGACATGTTATTGGATGCTTAGATAGGTAAGATAGTTTAGCAAGATCTATAACTCTGACATGATATCAGAGCCGGTTGCTATGATCTAGCACCTTCTATAGCTTTCAACTAATAACTATTATCTTCATCTGGAAACTCTTTATTTTTTGTAGCTTTGCTTTCTATCTGGCAGCCATAAGGATTCTCTTCAAATCTAGGCAAGATTCTGCATATTTGAGATTTTTTTTCTAATAACCCTAACTCTATTGTGTAGATTTTTGCAAGATCTTTTCAAGGGTTTCTTGATTTATTTTTTTTGTAGATCTATATTTTTTTGAATTCTCCTCAAGGAGATCTTTCTTCCGGTTGTAAGATCTGTCATTTCCATCCAAGTTTGGTAGAATTTTTGTAGGTTTCCGTCAGTGGATTAGTAGGCACTGGTTTTAGCCTAAAAAAGGACACATGACTTTTCTTTGCAGACAACGCGTGTACACACGACTTTCCTACAGCGAACCCGCATATAACTTTGCATACCTATGGTTTTGATTTTACAGACTCGCGTGTGCTTTGGCATACCTGCTGCTTGCTCTATTGTAAACCTGCACGTGACGCGTGACTTTCCTGTGTAGAACCCACGTGTATCAGATCTACACGCGAGTTTCCTGTGATAGATCCGCGTGTGACTTTATTTAGCACTTTTTTAAGGGTTGTAAGTAATTTTTTTTTCTTTCATATCAGATCGATAAATTTTATCAGTTTTCTGTTGTCATTTATAGCATTTGGGTTTAATTTTCTTGTCAAAATTTTCTATCATTATGACTTCAAAAGTAGCTTATGTTCCTGAATTCTTGGTCCAAACTATCTTGCATGGAAAATAAAAATGATTGATGTTCTTAGCAGTAAGAATCTATGGAGGATTGTTAATGGTGAACACAAGAAACCTATTGATGATAAAGATGTGGCTATATGGGAAGAAAAATGTGATCAACTAGGGCTCATTGGTCAAACGGTTTGAGATAGTATTCAGGTAAGTATTGAGGCAGAAGACAACTTGGTTAAGGTATGGAAAATTCTTGCTTATTTATTTGATAAATTTAATGATGTCTTTGCTTATTACCTTGAAAATAATACTTTTGATCTAGATCCTACTAAATTTGAAAGAGTAGAATTATATCTTGCTGGAGTGAAAACTTTAAATGAAAAAATAAATAATTGTGTTAAAGATTACAAGAAGATAGACACTACTCTTATAATTATTGTAGAACAAAAAATGTCATCTTGTTTGACATTTTCATCCAAACTAGGAATAGGACTCTAGAATTGTCTCAAAGTACCATGAAACTTACTTTTGATGATTTTTGTAAAGGGTTGATAAATGAACAAGAAAGGTTGATTGTTTAAGGACACGTATCACCTAATAAATCACCTATGGAATATAATAAAAATCCTAAGAAAAGTTTTAATAATGCTAAAGGTTCTTGTTCACACACTTCTAATCATATTAATAATTTTGGTCATGCTTCTCATGCACATCATGAAACTAGTAAGAAGAAGAATGTGTATGATCCTTGTAATCATTGTGGTAAAACTAACCATCCTTAAAAGAATTGCTTTAAAGCGAAACATTTAATGTTTAAGGCTTAAAAGAAAGGTTCCGATCAATCACAAGTAGCTTTATGTGCATGTGTTGTTTCATCTAGTAGTTCTTATTCTAATGTGGAATGGATAATGGATTTTGGTGCTTCTAAACATATGATTGTTAATGCTTCTTTATTTACATCTTATGACAATAATAAGTACACATCTCAGAAAGTATCTATAGGTGATGGTAAATAACTTTCCGTAATTGGTTCTGGTAATGTTAATGTTGCTAATGGTCAATTGGAAGATGTTTTTCATGTTAAACACATGCCCATCAAATTGATTTCTATTTATCGTGCATGTCAAAAAGAATATAAATTTGAATCTTGGCCTGATAAATATGTTCTTAAAGATATCAACCATAATTTTAAAGTAGTTTCTTTTGGTCCTGTTGATCATATCACTTGTTTATATAAATTTGTTGGTTTTAATTCAATTAAGAGACAACCCTTTTATTCCTATGTTCCTCATGTTGATGAACTAAGTAAATTGTGGCATGAACGATTGGGTCATTTGAATTATGGTAAAATGAAAATATTAACTAAAATGGTACATGACTTGCCTAATATTTCATCTACTAAAGGTGTTTGTGAAAGTTGTGTCCTTGGTAAATATCATAGAGAAATGTTTGATAAGGTAAAGCTTGGCGTTCTAAATAACCTTTGCAATTAATTCATAGTGACATTTGTGGTCCTCTTGAAGTTCCCTCTATATCTCATGCAATCTATTTTCTTACTTTTATTGATGACTTTAGTAGAAAATCGTGGGTCTATTTTTTGAAAAATAAAAGTGACACATTTCCTAAATTTCAAGCATTTAAATCCTTGGTTGAGAATGATTAGGGTAAAAGGATTAAGAATTTAAGATCTAATAATGGGGGGGAATTTGTTAAGAAATAATTTGAAGCTTTATTATCTAAACATGGAATTCAACATCAAAAGACTGTTCCTTACATATATTAGTAACCTTAAGGTGTTTGGTTGCGAATGTTGGGTTCATATTCCCGATGACAAAAACAAAAGTTAGAACCCAAGTCTCACAAGTGTATATTCATTGGTTATGGTGAGGATTCCAAGGCTTATAGGTTATTTGATTCTTCTAATCAGAGTGTTATAATCATAAGAGATGTTCAATTTCCTGAATTCTCTCCACCACTTGAGTCTGTAGAACCTCATGTTACACTGAATATTCCATTGTCTCCTGTTACTCATATATATGTTACTCCTTCTTCCAGTTATGTGCCTGTTGTTTATATTAGTTCACCCTCTTCTTCAAGTGTTCCACCTTAATGTCTCGAAGCTCCTGAAGTTACTTCTTTTCCTTCTAATCTTCCTGTTTGGGCTTGGAAAACTCTTGAATCTACAGGTAGTGAGATCAGTCATCCTTCTGATACTCGTAGAACTAGATCTAACTTTGCTCTTATGACCAAAGATTTGGTCACAAATGATCCTACTTCTTATGCTCAATCTAAGGGTAAACCTCATTGGGAACAAGCTATGTCTACTGAGTATGAATCTCTTATGAAGAACAAGAATTGGTCTCTTGTTCCTCTTCCTTCAAGAAAGAATTTAGTTGGTTACAAATGACAAGCTATGTCTACTGAGTATGAATCTCTTATGAAGAACAAGAATTGGTCTCTTGTTCCTCTTCCTTCAAGAAAGAATTTAGTTGGTTACAAATGGGTTTATAAAACTAAGTTCACCGCAGAAGGATAGATTGAAAAATATAAAGCTATATTAGTTGCAAAAGGTTTTAATCAACTTGAAGGTATTGATTATAATGAAAATTTTGCTCATGTTGCTAAAATGAATACAATAAGAACAATCTTATCGCTTGTTGCATATTATAAATGGGAAATACACCAAATTGATGTTAAAAGTGCTTTTTTAAATGGTGATCTTTATGAAAACATTTATATGCAACAAACTCCTGGTTTTATTTTTGTTGAATCATCAAGTTTAGTATGCAAATTACACAAGTCTTTATATGGTCTCAAACAAGCACCTAGGGCTTGGTATGATAAAATGGATGCATATTTCTTGAAAAATGGTTTTAAGCGTTGTATATCTGATCCAAATATGTATGTTAAGAACTTTGGTGATAATATCCTCATTATTGTGTTATATGTGGATGATCTTATCATCAATGGCAGCTAGCTTGTATTAATTCAAAGTATGAAAAGTGATCTTCAAAAACAGTTTGAAATGACCGATCTCGGTATTTTGCATTATTTCTCGGGTCTTTAGATTTGGCATATGGCATATGGTATTTTTCTCTCTTAGCCGAAGTATGCTACATACTTATTGGCTCGTTTCCATATGAGTGATTGTAAACCTGCTCCTACGCCATTTTAGTCCGGTGTAAATTTAACTGTTGAGTGTACCACCCCTCTTGTTGATGCTACTCTTTATTGTCAGCTCGTGAGCAGTTTGATATATTTAACTCACAGTAGAACAGATCTCTCTTTTACCGTCAGTATGGTTTCTTGGTTCATGCAACAACCTCATGAAATTCATTAGCAGGAAGCCAAGATAATTCTAAGATATTTACAGGGGACATTGTACTATGGTGTCTTTTATTCGAGCAGTGCTACTGTTTCACTTTCTAGATATACAGATTTTGATTGGGAGGTGACATTTATGATTGACGATCAACTGCTAGTTATATATTTCAAATTGGTTCAGGTTTGATTTCTTGGTCCAGCAAGAAGGTGAGGAATATTTCTCTATCTTCATGTGAAGCAGAGTATAGAGAAGCCAAAGAAGCAGTTTGGTTACGTCATTCTGTAACATCCAGATATTTTCACGAAAATTCCCCCCCCCCTTTTTTTTGATAAGCGATAAATGTTACTAATTCTAAATACGGAATAATAATAATGATGGAAGAGACAACATTAATTAACAATGTCATTAATGCAGAAAACTATCAATTATTGCGACTCTTAACTAAAGGTATTTTAATGACTATGACACGTCATACTCCTTTTAAAATGCTTACGGCGTTGTTCTTCTTTGTGTCAACTGTGGTTTATAGTATTTTGCGATAGAGCTTTTAATTGACAAGGTTCTGATAGTTGCTTTTGATGATGAAAGGGTGTCCTACAAGGTACCCTGGAGTTTACTTAGCTAAGATTAGCTAAGACCTTTGAATCCTACTCCCTTGTGCAGATAGCACGTAAGAGTTTCTATGTCAACATATGATAAGAGTATGTGTGTCTCTCAATTTATTTCCAATCATAGAATGCTAAGTATTTCCTTACGTCACAAAATACTGGAGGTATGGATGCTAGGGTCTAACTCAGGCTTGTCTACTGTTTTAAAAAATTCTCCCATGTTATAAATTCACATTGTCCAAGTATTGTTATAATGCTGCATTCAATATCATATGACTAATGTCTTTACTATCCAAACAACGATACTAATATCTATGATGATGCTATTTGTAAGCTGGTAGAAGATAGTGTTTTTATTATGGAACTTAACATTCTATCTAAGTTAGACTATTCTAAGTCCGAAATTCATTATTTGATTATAAATACATAGTTAATATATGAATGTCCTAGTGGCTAATGTTATGAACTCAATACTATAGTGCTTATTATCTCCATTTAAATCATACCTTGGGTTTTACATTTTTCGATTGGACTTTGCAACACTAGGCTTAACATTTGGGAGTATATTGGTTAACTATACCTATAGACTCACAATAGTATGGATTAGAATTTCATAGCTATGGTATGAAATCTATGATGTACAATTGCATAATGAGAATTTCAACTATATCAATGGTCTACATTATCCAATGACCGCAATATTTATATGTGGCTAAGCTTTGGTGTAAACCTATATACGAGTTTTATTAATGGAAAGTTAACATTATTGAACGATTATGAAATCGCACCAACTTTGGCATATATTACAACCATTACCATGCATGCTAACTATAGAATCCATTACGAAATACGATCCCCGGTCTGACAAGCAATTAATTGATGTTGACAGGGTACTACTTGGCATGCTTCCACTCTAGCTTGAAAGTCCTGGCAATAACGTTGTTCTTTGGTTAAATGATGCGGAGTCGCAGTTGTATGGCTTTCACATGGTTACGTTGGTAATAGGCCTCTCCACAAGATGAGTTGTGTGGTGTACTGGCTCTCGATCTGCTTACTTGGCGATATGGTAGAGGGAGTAATCAATGCAATATTGATTGCACTCGGGTTCGAAATTCGAAGTGCCTCGGCTGGCAGATCTCTTGCCATTGATCTTGGAAAGATCTGAGGTGTTGAATGAAACTCGGTTCTCGCATTGGTAAGTAATGGAATATGGTTTTCGACAGTCATTGTTGCGTTTCTGGTGTAGAGCCGACCGACTGCTGCATGGTAGGGTTCTGAGAGGAGGGTTTTCTCCTCAGTTTCAAACCTAAGACCGGCGATGGTTTTCTTTTGTAGTTGTAGGCTCAAACTTGTGTAATGGTCTCATGATACAGTGAGGGAGTGGTAGGGATCTTCATCTGTCAACTATTAAATTCGTTGGTCAAACTGGGGTTCGATCCTTCGGTGGTGAGAAGGATTTCTGCGTTTTCCATCGTGGCTGTGGCCAAGTATTATCATGCTTCATTTTTGTCTGTTGAATCCACATGCCTCGTCGTTCTTGCTAGAGTGATGCACCGGTGTTTGGAGGTTCAAATCTAAAGGTAAGTACTCCAAAATGGAGTTTTATTGTGTTAAATGATTTTTATAATAGCGTCTCACAGGTTGTAACCCCACGAATGGTATCCATGGCAAGTACCCACTTTGCAGAGGATTGCTAGCAAAGGTTTCGTGGTGGAGGCGATGTATATTCATCCTGGTAAGCTCCGGTGGTTCGAAAACCTTGTAGGTGCTCCTACATGATTGATGGTGACTGTCATGTGTTGTGAGTTGGAACTATTCGACCTTTTTTTCGGCGATGGCTGGGTGTTAAGATTTAAAATTTTAATTGATGAATGTTATTTAGGGGGTAGTCTTTGTTTGCTTAAGTTTCTATACGGCTCTTTTAGATGCATGATCGCGTTATATTTGAACATGTAAATGGTCCCGCTGTCTTGATAAAAGTAATTCCCTAAGTCTTTGTTGCTCCACGGTCTCATTTGAATGTTGTGGGTTGATAAGGGATAAACCCTGTGGACTGTGGAACCGTAAAGTAAACTCTGTTATAAATTTTTAATGATGGATTTTGATGCCTGAGAGCTGAGGTTTTGCTTGCTCTGTTTGCACAAGGGCTCATCGTGAAAGAAATGTTACCAAATGGTTAGAGTAGGGTTTGACAGCTTATTCCAGTGATCCGTCATCGTTGTTGGTATTTAGGTTTGGAATGGTGATCTCTCAAGTGTTTTCTTGTTGAAAAGATAGTGCCACAGTATTCTATTTGTTTTACAAAAGAACCTAACTGTAGCCTTTGTTTGCTATCGGGTTTGCATGTCTGAATAACATGTAACTCATATCGTGGATGATAGTGAAGGCCATAGTTTTTTTTTTGCTTTTTTGTTTAATGAATGGAAACCCTACATAGTAGGTTCTGATGCAAACTTTCTGGTACTGAGAATCAAACCATAGATCTAGGTCTTGACTTGTGAAAAAGGTTTTGATATTAAATGCGTTTTATTGCTAGGGTTGTAAGCCTGAAATAGGAAACAATATAAAAATCGTGCCTTTGGCTATGTGAAACTTCTTGATGTTTAAATCACTTACTTGTATGCTCAAATCGATGATTTTGGAGAGAAAATAGCAGGTGGTTTAGGGATATGTAAAATATCTGTAATAAAAAAAATAATTATTGGAATTGTCGTGATTGGCTTAAAAGGAAAAATATAAGCGATGAGCCGAAAGAACATGTACCTATGATGACTTAGGTTTTTCGATGCATGTGTGTAGGTGGTTGTAATCAAATGTAAAAATGAGTGAAGAAATGACATATGTTCAATTTTCAAGATTTGCACAGAGAGTAGTTTTTTTTTTTGTTTTTTTTTACAGCTGCTAAAATACCTGATTTATGAGATGCTTGGATTTATGAAATTCACGATCTTGCAAATGCATTTGTTTACTTTCTAAAAAAAAATGAATTTGGAAAGGATAATAGATCTGTACAGAAGTAACCTATGTTCTTCCCTGGATATGAAGTAGATGAATGCTATGGTTCTGTCTATATGATGCTGTGCATTTTCTTGCGTTTTTTTTTATGAAATGGCAGAGTTAAAGAAACATTACTGGAAGAGTCTAAGTAAGTCCTCTTAACTTTTAATCACCAAAAATAAGAGATCTAATGCTACCTCTCTGTACTGGAGTACGATGCAAACTCAAGCATGGGGAAAAATGCAGAGGAGTCATCTCATCATTTCAATAATTAAATAAAATTAGAAATAAAAATAGTTACTTCTACTAAATATTTGTAAAGATTTCTAAACCAGTTACTGCAGAAAACCATGCAACTAACAAAAAGATCCATAAAAGAAATAGAACCTAATAATTGTAGGAGGAACAAATGACCCAAGAAGCCTGTTCCACCCAACCTGCTCCTAAAACAACCAAGATGCCTGCCTTAGGACCCCTGAGCATGTTCACTAAACCACCAGGAGGAAGAAACTTCAGAAGCTTAGGTCCTCCACTTGCAGCAACAAGAAATTATCCAGTCTTAAAGATTTAGCAGTCAAAGAGACCTACACCAGCACCTCTGGTTTTCCTTCTCAGAATAACTAGCAGAGTTACAATTGCACTCCCCACAGCCTCCCTATTCGAATCTCTCAGTCATCACTTGATGCACATGAGGAAATATTTCTGCAGAAAATATTGTGAGAGCTCCCTACTCAATTCGAATTTCCTTATATAGGCTGCGTAGGCCTTTGTGTAGTTAACTGGTCATTAGTGAGCTACCTGCTCACCTCCCTCCACTTGGAGGGGGAATGCCACAATTTTAGGGGTAGTTGTCCCATACCAATAGCTAGTGGTAGAGTGCAAATGCTGCCATTTGTCCCATGCCTTCTATCAGCCTGCATTCCTCCTAGTGGGTCAGTGAACACTCTTGTAACAACTTTCTTGAGTGTTTGTCTCCTATTTTAATTTATTAAATAATAATAATGAGTCATTACAGTCATCTTTGACCAGATTTGGTCATAATTACAAAACTCTATAATTATTATTTAACATAAAGTATTTTGCAAAATTTAAAATAAATATCCTCAAAATTTAGGTAGGTGACATACACCCCCCTTTAAGTCTCAACATCATCCTCGATGTTTCTTTATTCACTCTCTGAGTGTTCCTAGAACAGAGTTGGGTATGTGGACCGCATACTACTTTCCAACTCCTAGGTTGCCTCTGCTAGGCTAAAGTGCTTCCATTGCACTTTTACTTGTCCAATGGTGCGATTCCGGAGCAGAGTTTCCTTCCTTGCGAGGATACAGTCTGGTTCCACTAGAAAATCGCCGTCTTGTTCCAACTGAACATCATTCCAATTTACATCATGAGTAGCATCTTGCACATATTGCTTTAACAAAGAAATGTGAAAAACATTATGTATCTTGATATTTGAGGGCAAGGCCAATTGATATGCCACGGGTCCAACCCTTGACAAAAGTTTGAAAGGGCCAAAATACATGGGTGCCAGTTTGGCACAGCTTCCCAACTTCAATGAACTCTTTTTCAGCCTTGCCTTAAGAAAAACATGCTCCCCAACCTGGAACTCTTTATGAATTCTTTTAAGGTCTGCTTGGATTTTCTGTCTATCTTGGGAAGCTTTAAGATTTCCTTATACCTGCTTCACAATTAGTTCTAACTCCTGCAACAATTCAGGCCCTAAAATGACTCTGCTAACTTGATCACTCCACGAAACAGGTGTGCTACATTTCCTACCATAAAGAATTTCAAACGGGCTAAGCTTGGCTGATGCATGGTAGTGATTGTTATATGCAAACTCTGCTAAATGCAAGTAGTCCTCCCACTTACCAGGATGATCCTTAACATACATTCTGAGCATGTCTTCCAATATTTGATTCACCCTTTCAGTCTGTCCATCTATTTGCGGATGAAACACGGTTCTGAAATTTAAGGTTGTATTTAACCCTTTAAACAAGGACCTCCAAAAATTTCCTGTGACCTTTGAATCTTGGTCCGAAACTATTACCTTTGGTATCCCATGCAGTCGAAAAATCTACTTCATAAAAATTTATGCAATGTTAGGAGCTTTATGGGTAGTTTTTACAGGGATAAAATGCCCTGCTTTGCTAAGTTTGTCTACTACCACCATGATGGAGTCGTTCTGTTTTTTTATTCTTTGGCAGCCCAGTGATAAAATCTATACTTATGATTTCCCATTTCTAGTTGGGTATAGGCAATGGCTGTAGCAAACCAACAGGATGCTGATGTTCCACCTTTACTTTTTGACAGTCAAAACACTTAGCTATATATTATGCTACTTCATCCTTCATTTTGGGCCAATAGTACTCTTTCCGTAGCATTGTGATGGTTTTCTAATAACCTGGATGGAAAGAGTAGTGGCTTTTGTGCATCTCATCCAAAATCAGAATTTTTACTGCTAGTATGTTTGGTACATACAAGTTGTTTTTGTACAGCAGTAAGCCATTTTCCTTCAAACTGTAATTTGCCATAGAATTTTCAGAATTGTTTTCTGTTGTCCTTTCATGTAATTTTCTGTATTCTTCATCATTTTTTATTCCTTCAAAAATCTGTTTTTCCAAGTTTGTGGCGTACGTGCTGATAGCTGAAATAAAATGTATCCTTGCATTATGAGTTAATGCATCAGCAACCTTATTCTCCTTCCCCTTAATGTGTTGAATTTCAAAATCATATTCACTCAGAAAAGCTAGCCATCTAGCTTGTCTAGCATTCAGATTTGTCTGATCTAATAAATATTCCAGCCCCATGTTATCTGTCATTAAGGTAAATTTTCTGCCAATACAGTGGTGACACCACATTTTCAAGGCATGAATAACTGCCAACAATTCTAGATCGTAAGTAGAGTAGTTCTTCTCATGGATTTTCAGCTTTCTTGATTCATAGGCTATAGCATGTCCCTCCTGCGTTAGGAATCCTCCGAGTCCATCATTACACGCGTCTGTACACACTACAAAATCCTTAGTAGGATCTGCAATCCTTAAAATAGGTGCTGTAGTCAGTAATTTCTTCAACCTTTTAAAATTGTCCGCACATTTCTGATCCCACACAAACTTCTTCCCTTTCTTCTACAAGGATGTTATGGGGTTTGCAATTTTCGAAAACCCTTCAATGAATTTCCTGTAATACCCAGTGATACCCATGAATGATCGTACGTCCGTCACATCTTTGGGGACTGGCCATTCATTAATGGCCTTTATCTTAGCAGGATCAACAGAAATCCCTTCCTTAGAGATTATGTGTCCTAAGTACTGAATCTTGTCTTTGTAAAAATCACACTTACTGAACTTAGCATACAACTGGTGATCTCTCACAACTGGCAGAATGATACGCAGATGTTCATCATGCTCTTCCTTGCTCTTAGAATATACTAAAATGTCATCGATAAACACAACAGCAAAATTATCCAAATATTTGTGCAGAATTTTGTTCATCAAACACATAAATATAGCAAGGGCATTGGTCAACCCAAACGGCATGACCACAAACTCATAATGTCCATATCGAGTTCTAAAGGCTGTTTTGAAAATGTTTTCATCCTTCAACCGAACCTGATGATATCCTAACCGTAAATCAATCTTTGAGAATATCGTTGCTCTGCATAGCTAGTCAAATAGGTCATAAATGCGGGGCAATGGATACCTATTCTTGGTTGTCATTTTATTCAATTGACGATAATCTATGCAAAGTCTTAGGGTTCCATCCTTCTTTTTAACAAAAATGACCGGTGCTCCCCAAGGAGACACGTTGGGCCTTATATATTTTTTATCAATCAGTTCTTTCAACTGAGATTTTAACTCATTCAGCTCTACTATATTCATCCTGTATGGAGCCTTGGAATTTGGCACTGCACCCGGTATCAATTCAATAGTAAAATCTAGATCTCTTTTTGGAGGCAGTCCTGGAATCTCTTCAGGAAACACATCTTGGAAATCATTTAAGACAGGTATGTCTTCAATTTTCAGTTTGTCTTCCGTAGTACTTAACTCCTCATTTACCATATTTACTGCAAACATTTGACATCCCTTTCTAATTGCTTTCTTTACCTGCATTGCTGAAATCTATCTGAGGGATGTCCTTCTAGGAATACCCTTCACCTGGACTATTCTTCCTTCATCATTTAAGCACATGAAACTCTTCTCATAACAATTCAGAATGACATGATGGGATTCCAACCAATCCATTCCAATTAATATGTCATAAGATCCTAAAGGTAAAACATTTAACTTGATCCATGTTTTTAGTTGATTCATAGCTAAAACACAACTTTCCACAAAATCAGAAACTTTTCTTTTCATTCTTGTTGCTAGTCTGACCAACCATGATTTATTGAATTTTTCTATTTTCAACTTAAAATTTTCGACAATAAATGGTGATATGTAACTCAGACTAGCACATGGATCAATTAAAATAGAAACTGGATGGTTTTGTAACATACCTTCAACCTCTACCATTAAGACTTGGTGTTCTGCTTGCCAATTGTCCAATGCTGCATTAATTCTCGGTGTTCCTCTTGCCAAATCCCCTACAGTAGCTTTAGACTGTATGGAGTGAATATGGTTAGATGTCTGCTTCTTAAGGGGACAATCTGAAGCATAATGAGGTCCTTGGCACTCAAAGCATTTTATAGGTGGCTTCTGCTCATTGATGCTGGCAGCATTGGGAACATTTCTGTGATCTGTAAATTTCTGTTGCTGATTATTTCTGGAACTGTTCCCTTGAAAATTTCGATTTTGGAAATTTTTATTTTGGAAACCAGAATTTCCACCATATCTGAAATTTTTCTTTTTCTGTTCAAAGTTACTGGGTTTTGGGTTTTTCCAGTTAGGCACCCCTTCTCTTTTCCTGTTCTGGTCAAAGCAAAAAGTTGTTTTCCTCATGGCTTCTTCCAACATCTTAGGGTTATTGTACTCTATTATGTCCTTGATGTTGAAGGGTAGACAACTCATGTACCTCTAAACCTTTGGTTTTTCTTCCACCATGTATGGCACATACCTTAGCAAACTTAAAAACTTGATGTTCAGTTCTTTCATGTTCATCGTTCCTAGTTTTAGATCATAGAATTCTTTGGATATTTCTTCGTAATACTGCTCAGATAAGAATTTCTTCTTGAAGTTTCTTTTAAAAGTACTCCAACTCACATCTCGGTCCTTTATGCCTTTACCCTTTTAAGGTCTTGCCACCAAATATCTGCTTTCCCAGTCATATTGTAAATTTCCATTTTTGCCTTTAAGGATTATGAATAATCGTAGATCTGAAAATACTTTTTCATGCCGGACAACCATGCCTCAGCTGTCTCTCCTTTCTCTGTTTCGCCATTGAAAGTTGGGGGTTTTATTTTCTTGAATTCACCAGATATCTGTTCGTACTGTTTATTTCTTTTCCTCTTTGGCTTGAAATCTCCTTCGCTGCTGTCACTAGAATAGTTATGCTTCTTTTTACATGGATGTTTGGCAATTCTTGAGGATGTTGAGTTGTTATTTTCATCATCTGTTTTTGCTTGCTTACTCTTGCCCTCATAAGGTAAGTCTTCAGTCTCGGAAGTACGTTCAACTTCCTGTTCATCTATTGGGTATTGGTCGAACAGTACTTGCTTCAACTCCTCTTGTGTTCTCATAATTCTTTCATTGTCCTGGTTTACTGATCTTATCTTTACTTTCAATTCTTGAAAAGCACATAATAATTCTAATGAATTGTTGTCCAGATTGCCATAGAATTGTTGTTTCGTACTATGGCTGTTTGGTGGAAATCTGTCCTCCATCCGTTCAGCTGATCCTTCCATACCTGTAAATTAAAAACAATTTTATGTATACAACAAAATAATTTAAACTTGAGTTAGCGAAGGATTTTGCAGTCATAAAATTCCTGTTGCGTGTTTCTTAGACCTTTCTAGGCCTAGAGTTCGAACATGAGCTCTGATACCACATGTAACATCCAGATATTTTCACAAAAAAATTCCCCTCTTTTTTTTTGATAAGCGATAAATGTTACTAATTGTAAATTCGGAATAATAATAATGATGGAAGAGACAACATTAATTAACAAGGTCATTAATGCAGAAAACTATCAATTATTGAGACTCTTAACTAAAGGTATTTTAATGACTGCGACACGTCATACTCCTTTTAAAATGCTTGCGGCATTGTTCTTCTTTGTGTCAACTGTGGTTTATAGTATTTTGCGATAGAGCTTTTAATTGACAAGGTTCTGATAGTTGCTTTTGATGATGAAAGGGTGTCCTACGAGGTACCTTGGAGTTTACTTAGCTAAGATTAGCTATGACCTTTGAATCCTACTCCCATGTGCAGATAGCAGGTAACAGTTTCTATGTCAACATATAATAAGAGTACGCGTGTCTTTCAATTTATTTCCAATCATAGAATGCTAAGTATTTCCTTACGACACAAATTACTGGAGGTATGGTGCTAGGGTCTAACTCAGGTTTGTCTATTGTTTTACAAAATTCTCCTATGTTATAAATTCACATTGTCCAAGTATTGTTATAATGCTGCATTCAATATCATATGACTAATGTCTTTACTATCCAAATAGCAATACTAATATCTATGATGACGCTATTTGTAAGCTGGTAGAAGATAGTGTTTTTATTATGGAACTTAACATTCTGTCTGAGTTAGACTATTCTAAGTCCGGAATTCATTATTTGATTACCAATACATAGTTAATATATGAATGTCCTAGTGGCTAATGTTATGAACTCAATACTATAGTGCTTATTATCTCCATTTAAATCATACCTTGGGTTTTACGTTTTTCGATTGGACTTTGCAACACCAGGCTTAACATTTGGGAGTATATTGGTTAACTATACCTATAGACTCACAATAGTATGGATTAGAATTTCGTAGCTATTGTATGAAATCTATGATGTACAATTGCATAATGAGAATTTCAACTATATCAATGGTCTACATTATCCAATGACCGCAATATGCATATGTGGCTAAGCTTTGGTGTAAACCTATGTACGAGTTTTATTAATGGAAAGTTAACATTATTGAGCGATTATGAAATCGCACCAACTTTGGAATATATTACAACCATTACCATGCATGCTAACTATAGAAGCCATTACGAAATACGATCCTCGGTCTGACAAGCAATTAATTGATGTTGACAGGGTACTACTCGGCATGCTTCCACTCTGGCTTGATAGTCCTAGCAATAACGTTGTTCTTTGGTTAAATGATGCGGAGTTCCAGTTGTATGGCTTTCACATGGTTACGTTGGTAATAGGCCTCTCCACAAGCTGAGCTGTGTGGTGTACTGGCTCTCGATCTCCTTACTTGGTGATATGGTAGAGGGAGTAATCAATGCAATATTGATTGCACTCGGGTTCGAAATTCGACGTGCCTCAGATGGAAAATCTCTCCCCGTTGATCTTGGCAAGATCTGAGGTGTTGAATGAAACCTGGTTCTCGCATTGGTAAGTACTGGAATATGGTTTTCGGCAATCATTTTTTCATTTCTGGTGTAGAGCCGACCGGCTGCTGCATGGTAGGGTTCTGAGAGGAGGGTTTTCTCCTCAATTTCGAACCTAGGACCAGCGAGGGTTTTCTTTTGTAGTTGCGGGCTCAAACTTGTGTAATGGTCTCATGATACAGTGAGGGAGTTGTAGGGCTCTTCATCTGTCAACTGTTAAATTCGTTGGTCAAACTGGGGTTTGATCCTCCGATGGTGAGAAGGATTTCTGTGTTTTCCATCGTGGTTGCGGCCAAGTATTATCATGCTTCGTTGTTGTCTGTTGAAGCCATCAGGCCTTGTCGTTCTTGCTAAAGTGATGCACCGGTGTTCGGAGGTTCAAATCTAAAGGTAAGTACTCCAAAATGGAGTTTTATTATGTTAAATGATTTTTATAATAGCGTCTCACAGGTTATAACCCCACGAATTGTATCCATGGCAGGTACCCACTTCGCAGAGGATTGCTAGCAAAGGTTTTGTGGTGGAGGAGATGCATATTCATCCTAGTAAGCTCCGGTGGTTCGAAAACCTTGTAGGTGCTCTTGCATGATTGATGGTGACTGTCATGTGTCATGAGTTGGAACTATTCGACCTTGTTTCCGATGATGGCTAGGTGTTAAGCTTTAAAGTTTTAATTGATGAATGTTATTCAGGGGGTAGTCTTTGTTTACTTAAGTTGCTATACTGCTCTTTTAGAAGCCTGGCTGTGTTATAGCTGAACATGTAAATGGTCCCGTTGTCTTGATAAGAGTAATTCCCTAAGTCGTTGTTGCTCCACGGTCTCATTTGAATGTTGTCGGTTGATAAGGGATAAACCCTGTGGACTATGGAACCGTAAAGTAAACTCTGTTATAAATTTTTAATGATGGATTTTGATGCCTAAAAGCCGAGGTTTCGCTCGCTCTGTTTGCACAAGGGCTCGTCGTGAAAGAAATGTTACCAAATGGTTAGAGTAGGGTTTGACAGCTTATTCCAGTAATCCATCATCATTGTCGGTATTTAGGTTTGGAATGGTGACCTCTCAAGTGTTTTCTTGTTGAAAAGATAGTGCCACAGTATTCTATTTGTTTTATGAAAAAACCTAACTGTAGCCTTTGTTTGCTATTGGGTTTGCATGTCTAAATAACCTGTAACTCATATCATGGATGATAGTGAAGGCCATAGTTTTTTTTTTTTGCTTTTTTGTTTAATGAATGGAAACCCTACATAGTAGGTTTTGATGCGAACTTTCTTATATTGAGAATCGAACCCTAGATCAAGGTCTTGACTTGCGAAAAAGGTTTTGATATTAAATGTGTTTTATTGCTAGGGTTGTAAGCTTGAAATAGGCAACGATATAAAAATTGTGCCTTCGGCTATGTGAAACTTCTTGATGTTTAAATCTCTTACTCGTATGCTCAAATCGATGGTTTTGGAGAGAAAATAGCAGGTGGTTTAGGGATATGTAAAAGATCTGTTATAAAAAAAAAAATTATTGGAATTGCCGTGACTGGCTTAAAAGGAAAAGTATAAGCGATGAGCCGAAAGAACATGGACCTATGATGACTTAGGTTTTTCGATGCATGTGCATAGGTGGTTGTAATTAATAACTGTGATCAAATGTGAAAATGAGTGAATAAATGACATATGTTCGATTTTCAAGACTTGCACAGAGAGTAGTTTTTTTTTTGCAGCTGCTAAAATACCTGATTTATGAAATGCTTGGATTTATGAAATTCGCGATCTTGCAAATGCATTTGTTTACTTTCTAAAAAAAAACGAATCCAAAAAAGGATAACAGATCTGTACAGAAGTAACCTATGTTCTTCCCTGGATATGAAGTAGATGAATGCTATGGTTCTGTCTATATGATGTTGTGCATTTTCTTGCGTTTTTTTTTATGAAATGGCAGAGTTAAAGAAACATTACTGGAAGAGTCTAATTAAGTCCTCTTAACTTTTAGTCACCAAAAATAACAGATCTAATGCTACCTCTCTGTACTAGAGTACGATGCAGACTCAAGCATGGAGAAAAATGCAGAGGAGTCTTCTCATCATTTCAATAATTAAATAAAATCAGAAATAAAAATAGTTACTTCTACTGAATATTTGTAAAGATTTCTAAACCAGTTACTGCAGAAAATAATGCAACTAACAAAAAGATCCATAAAAGATGTAGAACCTGGTAATTGTAGGAGGAACAAATCTCCCAAGAAGCCTGTTCCACCCAACTTGCTCCTAAAACAGCCAAGATTCCTGCCTTAGGACCCCCGAGCTTGTTCAGTGAAACACCAGGAGGAAGAAACTTCAGAAGCTTAGGTCCTCCACTTGCAGCAGCAAGAAATTATCCAGTCTTAAAGATTTAGCAATCAAAGAGACCTGCACCAACACTTCTGGTTTTCCTTCTCAGAATAACTAGCAAACTTACAATTGCACTCCCCACAGCCTCCCTATTCGAATCTCTCAGTCATCACCCGATGCACATGAGTAAATATTTGCAGAAAATATTGTGAGAGCTCCTTGCTCAATTTGAATTGCCTTATATAGGCTTCCTAGGCCTTTTTGTAGTTAACTGGTCATTAGTGAGCTACCTACTCACCTCCCTCCACCTGGAGGGGGAATGCCACAATTTTAGGGGTAGTTGTCCCATACCAACAACTAGTGGTAGAGTGCAAATGCTGCCATCTATCCCATGCCTTCTATCAGCCTCCATTCCTCCTAGTGGGTCAGTGAACACTCTTGTAACAACTTTCTTGAGCGTTTATCTCCTATTTTAATTTATTAAATAATAATAATGAGTCATTACAGTCATCTTTGACCAGATTTGGTCATAATTACAAAACTCTGTAATTATTATTTAACATAAAGTATTTTGCAAAATTTAAAATAAATATCCTCAAAATTTAGGTAGGTGACACATTCCCTTACTAAGCTTGGTCTGGTTCCGAAATTGTCCACTGTGTTGAAATGTGACAATCAGGGTACAATTTAGCTTGCTTATAATCCGATATATCACTCCAAGACAAAGCATATCAACCTTGATGCTCATTATATTCGAGGTCTCGTAGCAGATGGTATTCTTTCTCTGAGTATTGTTCTACCGAGTAGCAATAAGTCGATATCTTCACCAAATCCTTAACAGAACAAAGTATGTGCATATTTGTTCCTTTCTTGGGATGAGGGAAGTTATCTTCAAGGGGGAGCAGTAATGACTCCTTCCTTCCTTAGTGTTAGTGTGGGACTTTCTCCCAGCCATTATTAAGGGGGAGTGTTGGAATATATTATATTCCTTGGAAGGTAATAATGTCTTTGAATTATGTCGGAAGTTGTTCACAATCTTATGTAAAAGAGTAATACATTATATCTCATATTTAATATGGTAAAGTATACTCTTGATATCCATTGTTATATAAAGAGGTGTTATTATGGATAATTATATTATACCACATGCAATATGGAGAGTAATTCCTCCACATCTCTTGGTATATAATAGGGTCAATGGAGTCACATCATATATACCATCATGCTATCACAACACATTATATTGTGTTCACAATCTCTCTGCTATATTGTATTGGAGTTATTTGGAGTTGCTCTCTTTGTAAGATTGAAGGAGATTTCTGGAGATAATAGAAGACAACCTTCCCATGGATGTATCCCAATTGGGTGAACCACGTATATCTGGTGTATTCTTTTCCTTTGTTCTCTTTTTGTTCTTATTTATGTTGATATGTTATTGGATGATTAGATAGGTAAGCTAGTTTTGCTAGATCTATAACTCTGACAGTTGCTAGCAGGGGGGGTACTTCCATATGTTCTTATTAAAATAAGTTAAATGAGTGTCTTCCGAATTTAGGTGTGAATATAATCCAGTTTCCATGTTCTGGATGCATAATCATCAACCTATCTGTAATTCATCCACTTTTATCTAGTCGATTCCATATGCTAGTATCGCCCGGTAGTAGTCCCATGTCGCGCTCGACTATTTGTCTAATGGTCAGCGCATTCGTCATTATCATTGGTATAGAACTGATGGGAGATGATCCATCTGAAATTGTAATGCACAATGTTTGTGGGGTCAACACCATTGCGTGTGATAGATCTTTGAGTGTTAGCACCTCACCTTCTTTCTCAACTGGTCGAATTTCCCATGAATCGGATAGGAATTTTGGTTGCTCGATCATCTCACCCATCTTCTTTTCACTTATTTTTGCATGCAAAGGAATAGAAATATCTCTCATCTATCATTTCTTTCTGTGTCTTTTATATCTTTCTATTTTCTGTATGTCTATTATTTGCTTGTGAGCATCTGGGAAATTATTTCGACGAAGCATACTTAAATTTTTACAACACTTCATTCTTTTCTTATTCCATCGACTAACCTCATTCCTTTATTCAGAACACATTGTCAGTGACCCCCCCATTTCCGACCTGACTCTTATTGTTCAATGGAAGTGAGTTTGAAAATGGTCGTCATTTGTTTAAGAAATATTCCCATTGTCATTCGTTGACAAAACACTCACAATCTTCCTGCTACTTCTTACAATTTGATGTAGCAGGTTCTGTTATTAGAGACCGTTTATTAACTATGTGTTCGGCTCCTTTTTCGATTAGAAATTTATATAGTAAACATGGTATAGCACACAGGAATCCTTCATGGAGGTCGGTGTAGAATTTACGTCGGACTTCATCGGCAGATGATCTCTCTTCTATAGCTTGTTCTTCATAGAAGTTGTCACAAATTTTCTCAAGCCACTCACACAAATTTGTTCTTCCTCCATTATAAATTTTGCGCATTAGCAGTTTCTCACTCTGGGCATCCAATTTGGTCATGAAAGACATTCAAGAATTTCTTTATCTCCCAAGGAACGGTCTCTATAAACTTTTCATGGGAATCAGTGAAGAATTTCTCCCTTGACTGTGCTTTTGTTAGCTTGTTACTCCTTGAATAATTTTGAATATAATTTGCTACTTTATTATCCCACCACTCTTGAATCTCTCTCTCGGTTATAATTTAAATATGCTTCTCATTTCCTTGTGATTATGTACTACCAGTAATAGAACCAATGTTGTAGTCTAGGAAAATGTATGTGTTACTAGTAGTACATCATATAAACACACATATAGATCACATGAACATATATCATATACACATAAGTAAAGAGAGTAAGTGGGACAACAGGAACAAGCATTTGTATTAACATATATAAAACATTGTACACCGCTCAATGCAGGATTTCCTTTTAGGTCACGGCTCAACAACTTATATATATTGTTTACATTTAGTTATTCATTTATAACTGCCAGTTCAGTCGACTACCCAACTGACTGCACCGACTCAACTATAGTAGGTTGGATGATCTAGTCGGCAAGTCGAGGACCAAATCATAGTAATCAAGCACCAACTTGATGTTTTACAGACACTAACCTGTGAGGACACCAATCCTCTTATGAGCACCAACTCATAGTAAGCAAGCACCAAATTGTGTAGTCGGGAACTCACCTAAGCTTCCAGGAACCAACCTATGGAAGACACCAATCTTCTGTCCTTGCCTCGTCCTACCACCCAAACATAGATTTGTTGTTGTATACCTCGATCACAATCCACTCTACGCTTTCTAATTTGTTTCCATTGTTCTGCGTAGACTGATGATCACATTTATAACTCTTTTTGCATGACCACTTCTTGTATCCTTATGTTCAAATGCTCCTTGTTCTCTTCTCAAATGCTCCTCATATTTTTGCGTGACTGCACCTTGTATTTCTCCTTGTCATGTAACCTCGCACACTTCTTCAAGTCATACTTCCATTTATTCCCCTAATCATTTCATTTGTTCCTCGAAGCTTGCAATTTCAGAATACTATATCTTTCGCACCCACCAGCTTGTCTCAACACACATCAATATTTCTCTTATTTATAGAAATATTAATCAATTGATATGTCCATAAGTTAGGGTTTCTCTAAGTCAGTGGCACCCCTTATTCCTTTCTTCTCGGTTAATCTTACCACCCTTCTTATTATTTCATTGGCATGCAATTTTGTATATTTGCTGACTTCACGGTAATTCAACCACTTGTCCTTATCTTGCACTGATAGAGTTCCATGAATTGGTAGGTCTTGTACAAGAGGTTCCATTACCTGGTGGGACTTGCGCACTAGAGTTCCATGACTTGGTGGGACTTTTGCACATACAAACTTATTCTATATACTTCTTCAAATTGGCTTCTATGCTTCAATTCCATCACCAAGTTCAACAATCTCTTTAATGTTTGTTGGGGCTTGCTGATACTTGTGCACATATTTTCTATATGCTTCTTCAAATTGGCTTTAAGAATTCAATGCCAACACCAAGTTCAACAATATCTTTGACATCAATGACAAAACCAAGCTCAACAAACTCCCCCTTTGACATTGATGTCAATATCAAGTAAAGTTAAGCTCCTTTTGAATACTAGCTCTTCATTGAAGTCTTGTGTTGCGCAATCTTGTTTTCATATTTACTTGATACTTCCTCCCCCTTTGAAATCAATGAAAAATGAATATTCAATTATCTGCAAGCATGTATCCTCCCCCTACGCAATTGCAAGTTCTCCCCCTGGATTTATGGTTATGTTCCTATCTTTTATTTCTCCTCTACGCTGGTTACTTCCATTCTTTGTCACAATATTTTTCTATGCAAATTCTTCTGCGACTTCTTCCATCTCGACCTTCTAAATAGTTTCTTTCATTATTAGAAGAAGAACTTTCCCTGCACATACCTTCAAATTTATTAAATCCTCTTCTTCCTTTTGCTGTGCAAATTATCCCTATCATTCTCTTTGTTTCTCTTGCAATGATCATATTGGAGCTCATCCTATGTCTATGGCTTGAATTATGCCAAAAAATGTTTCCTCTTCTTTTTCTATCTTTTCCGCTTCTTCAATCTTCATATTTTCTTGCAGTTTGTCATGGTTTCTTTCTGCGCACAACTCCTTCTGCGACATGTCTTATTTTTTTGGTCCCATATTGTTTCCTTTCTCCCTTTGTAAGTCGTTAAGCTTTCCTTTATCTTCTATCACATGTCTTGAACATCCGTTATCAATATACTAGTGATTATTATGCAAGGCCATATTACATTCTTCTTGGCATTGTTCTTCGGTCTTTTTCTGCCAAATATTTGTATGATCTTTCTTGTAGAAGGAACTTTTGGTTTCACCCTGATGCACACTTATTGACTGATTTTTGCAATCTCTAGATTTATGACCATAGTTGTGACATTGATAGAATTCGATGTCCATTTCCAAAAGAGTAAAGGGATTGATGAATTCATTAGAATTTCTAATTTATTTGTTAATATT
Organism: Larix kaempferi; assembly: GCA_027924585.1. Lineage (NCBI taxonomy): Eukaryota > Viridiplantae > Streptophyta > Pinopsida > Pinales > Pinaceae > Larix > Larix kaempferi. Next base: position 8,232,729 of record BSBM01000924.1, read on the forward strand.
TTCAGCTCTGAAGTTCTTGAGAAGACTTCTATTTCTCTCAAAATTATTTTTTTCCAATGCTTTGCAATTTGTAGCCTTATGACCAAAATTATTGCAACAATAACAATACCCCCAAAAGATAGTCTGATACCTGGTAGTGAGAGGCCTTCTAGATGAACCTCCTTTGTTTACATAGGCAGATTCTTGGTCATTCTTTTTGTTGTATTTCTCTTTGATAGGACTCTTAAGTACATATGCAAAGATCCTTGTACCTGCTTCATGGTTAGGTGTAATTGAACTTGAATCCTTATCACCATTGTCTTATTCATATCCCAATCCACACTTATCTGAAATTGATCTTTGATTGTTAATGATTTCATTCAATACCTCATAGCTTATGCCAAACTTATTTTGATAGCCTAAGTGAGTACTTACCTTTTGTAGTTCCTTCTTTAAGGATATATTTTCCTTCTCCAATTCCTCACACATTGTTTCTTTTTCTTCCAGCTTTCTTGTTAGATCTTCTTCTATTATTTTGAATTTTTCTATCTGATCTTCATACTTCAGTAGTTGGTCCTTTAAATACTTGTTCTTCTTTCTTGAGTTTTTCAAATCCTCTAAAGCACTTATAATTTGTCATTCAAATTCTACCTCGGCACTTACTTCATTTTTGAAGTTATCACTTTCACATTCTTATTCTATTGCTGTAAAGAGAACTTCTCTTTTATCATCACAATTATCATCTTCATCTGCTGAGCTACTGTCCTCTTTGGAGTATAGAATTTTCTTTTGTCTTCCAAACCTTTTATAATTTTCAGGTCTACTTCCTTTGTATATTTTCTTCATGATCATGACCCTCCTCATCATCACTATTTCTATTCTCTATATAAGGACATTTAGAAGCAAAATGACCCATTTTACCACATTCAAAGCATTTGAAAGGAAGTTTACATTTGTACTTTCCATAACCTTTCTGAAGTTTCTTCACAAAGTTTGCTTCCTCAAGATCAGATTCCTCAGAAGAAATCTTACTGGAATATTGCTTACTTCCTTTTGTCTTCTTAGAGGCCTTGAATGTTGCTTCCCTTCTCAAAGGATTCTCCTTTTCAGTTCTCATTTCATAGGCAGTGAGAATTCCATGGATTTCATCCATTGTTACCTTATCAAGATCCATTCTATCTTCCAGGACTGATACTTTAGGATCAAATCTCATAGGTAGAGATCTCAACACCTTCTGTACAATTGCTTCTTCAAGAACTGTTTCCCCAATACCTCTGAGAGAGTTGAATATTTCATCTACGTGAAGAAAGTAGGATGGAATGTTCTCATCTTCCTCCATCTTTAGATTCTCTAACTGACCTCTATAATTTTGTAGATTTTCGTTTTTCACTGTGTCATCTCCTTTATAAATGCTCTGAAGTTTGTCCCATATTTCTTTTGCTGAGCTACACTACATGACCTTTCTAAATTCTGAGTCTAATAGGCCACTTAGTATTTCATTTTTGGATTTTTCATTGCATTCATACAACTTTTTATCAGTAGCATCAGTTGGAGGAGTTTCTGGAACTTTATAACCATTTACAACTACCAACCAAGTATTAGTTCTGAGTGACTTTATAAAGACTTCCATTCTTATGCTCCAGAAAGCATAATTAGACCCATCAAAACATGGTGCTCGATTTGTTGATAGACCTTCCTATCTATCCATATATGTGCAAAAATATAGATTGCACACTGATCTTCCTTCCAGTGGTTAAATTGTCTCTGAAGGAACCGAATATGATACCAATTGTTGGACCCCAAGTGATACTGAGGGGGGGGGGGTGAATCAATATCATGCAATTTTTATCCTTTCAAACATTTGATATACCATGTAATCATTCATTAACATATATACCATGTATCATAAGCAATTTCCAATACAAAGAACATTTCCCAAAGAATATGTAGAGAAATATTATATATAAACAATATTCTTATTAAAAATAATATTAGGAGACACCAATATCCAATACAAGTTTGAGCACCAGCTCACTGATTTTGCTGACACCCATTAGACAACAACACCAATCCCTTGTAAGCACCAAATTGTTGTTTTATAGGAACCAACTTGTCATGACACCAATCCTCTTATGAGTACCAAATCATAGTAAGCAAGCACCATATTGAATTTTTAAAAGCACTAATATGTGAGGGCACAAATCCTCTTATGAGAACCAACTTATAGTAATAAAGCACCAACTTGCATGGTCAGGAACCCACTTGAGCTGCTAGGCACCATCCTGTGGAAGACACCAATCTTTTGTCCTTGCCCCGTCCTACCACCCAGACATAGATTTTTTGTTGTATACCTCGATCAAAATCCACTTTGCGCTTTCCTATTTGTTTCCACTGTTCTGCATAGACTGCTGATCACATTTATAACTCTTTCCATGTGATCGCTTTTTGTATCCTTCTATTCAAATGCTCCTTGTGCTCTTCTCAAATGCTACTCATATTTCTTCATGACTGCACCTTGTATTACTCCTTGTCCTGTAGCCTTCCGCACTTCCTTAAGTCATACTACCACTGATTCCCCTGAACATTTCATCTGTTCCCCGAAGCTTGCAATTTCATAATACTACATCTTTTGCGCCCACAGTCTTGTTTCAACACACATCAATATTTCTCTTATTTATATCAATATTACTCAATCGATATGTTCACAAGTTGGGGTTTCTCTAAGTCAGTGACACCTCGCTTCCTTTCTTCTCAGTCAATCTTACCACCCTTCTTATTCTTTCATCGGCATGCACTTTTGTATATTTACTGACTTCATGGTAATTCAACCACTTGTCCTTATCTTGCGTTGATAGAGTTCCATGACTTGGTGGGTCTTGCACACAAGGTTCCATGACTTGGTGGGACTTTCCCACTAGAGTGCTATGAATTGGTGGGACTTGCACACATACAACCTTATTCTGTATACTTCTTCAAATTGGATTCTAAAATTCAATTTTGTCACCAAGTTCAACAATCTCTTTGACATTTGGTGGGGCTTGTTGAGACTTGCACACATATTTATATATGATTCTTCAAACTAGATTTAAGACTTTAATTCCAACACTGAGTTCAAAAATCTCTTTGACATCAATGACATCACCAAGCTCAACACTATGAACAAGAGGTGTTAACACCCAAAAATTGTTCACTAGCTCATATCCCTTGTCACATAACCCATTTGTCCACTTTTCCTACCATTTTGGCCTCCAAAACCCTAAAAAACCCTCAAATGGTTACCAAAAAGGAAAAAAAATCATTATTTCCCTCCTCAATTAATGAAATTCCTTCAAAAATGTCAAAAACCCTAAAAAAAAGGGTCCAAAATTCCCAAAAATAAAATAAAAAGGGAAAAAGTCAAAAATAATTTCAAAAAGAGGGAAAACCCTAAAACCATTCACTAATACTATTGGTTTCCTAAAACCATGGGTCAATACTCCACCACCCAAAACCTCTATAAAAAGGTGATGGAGGCCCCCCATTTCACATCCATGATCAACTCTTCACACCCTTATGCTGCCGAAATTCTTGTTGAACTTTAGCCTATCACCTTGAGCTTTTGTTTACCATTACAGTTGAGTCTTGGCCACCATTGGAGCATTTGGAGAAGAGCAAGGAACCCTGGAGACTTGGTGCACTACTCACGTATGACTACAAGGGATCCTACAACCTCACATTTTGAGGTAACACCATATTGTAAACCATTTTTTACACAATAATACAAGAAAATCATATTTTCACTCATGGGTTCCTCTTTGTTTTATTATTGTAGTAGTTAATTTGTTTAATTTTTATTTCCATTGTTTCACTCATATATGTTAGGTTAATTTGTTTATTTCTTGATTTTTACCCATTTACATGAACTGCTACTAAGGGTTCCTGAATCCTTAGTAGGTGATCTTTAGCACGAGCTGGGGTGAAAACCCTAGCTACAAGAGGAATACCAAAAATAGGAGGTAGAAGTAGTATGTGAGACACGCCTCACCAAGAAAAAGAGAACTAAGTCAAGCATAGTTGATACAACATCGAAAAATTAAGAGGATCCATAAAGGGAAAAGGAACCACCACACAACTCCATTTGACTTCAAAACCCAGGGATATAGTCCATACCCCTAGTTGGTCCAAGTTATTAGTGAAGAGACAATTGAGATCCCTCACGTAAATATCCATTTCCTAGGAAATTTCAAAAGATTGTAGATAGTTACATTCACATATAGAAGTACAATAGATTATTCAAAAATATTATTCCCAATACCTAGACAACTTGCACCTCATTTTGCAATATGGGGAGTCTATGGATGAACTAGATTCACCACCTCAAGGATCTAATAGAACTCAATCAAGAATGCAATTTATATAGGATATTTAGGATAGAGGATATATATCAAAAATAAGACACACACAGTGGTACATGTGGTGCATTAATTTTTGTAATCCAAGATCTATAGATTGGATTTGCTTCACACCTATTAGCTTGTAATTGGTTAGGAAGTGCTAGAAGGATGAATTCCCAAGGGGATCATCCACACAGTCAAGCAATGCATGTAAGGCATCATGATGTATTTGGAACTCTATCTACAAAATGAAATTATTGTAGGTTGTTTGAAGGTGCATGAATCTAATAAGGGTTTAATTATAGTTGGTTAATCCTACTTCTAGATATGATCTTATGGCAATAACCAAATGGTGGACCCTTTGAAACTAAGATCACATAAACATCTGCAACCCAAAATTTCCAAATTTGGTAATATAATAAATCCAATGCATTTTTAAGTGGATACCAATCCATCATTCTAACATTGGTACACTTGCATGATACAGGAGACTATTGAATCCTTTCAAATTATGTAGAACCTTGTAGACAAGTATGACAATTTAAAAAAAAAAAATTAAATAGATATGCATAACATTTTTATCAAACCCCAAGCAGATCCATAGGATCTAGTAGACATTTTTCCCTTTTATGTTTTTGAAGCTTATATTCAAATAACAACTGCACAATGGCCCAATAACTTACATCTACAACCCGATTCAAAAGTTGAGGTTACATTTATCAAAGAAGGAAGGACAAAGTGCAAGCAAGAAAAAGGTGAACCTACATATCATTATGTGCTTAAGTATTTAGTCAAAGAGCTAGTATTGGGAGGAGACTTATATTGATGGTTTCTTCTATTTCAAAAGTTTTATCCTGAATTGGTTTTTAATCCTAGAAAACACAATGTGTGACTTGCTCATTTATCCATACTAGAGTTAGGAGAGAGTGGAGGTAGCATTGATGACAATATGCTAGATGTGCACTTATTTCATCTTGAGTCTTATTGGACTAATTTAAAGAGATCATAAAGTTTCTAATGGTAGGGAAGGCACCTAAATATTACACTTATGTGCAATAGGGAAATTGGTAACCCATGCATTTTATTATCAAATGATTGCAAGATAATTATATAAACTTGCTGCTAATGGGATCCTAGACAAATGTGTCATTCAACATGAATGCGATGCACTTTTGTATGAGGCACATGAAGGGTTAGTTATAGGACACAATGTAGGAAAGGAAATAATTGCGAATGTGTTGCAAATATGATTATGGTGGCCTTCCATCTATCAAGATGCTAAGGAATATTGTAAGAGGTGCAATGTGTGCCAATTACAAGTGAGAAAACCTTCAAAACATGATGAGTTACCCCTATTTCTAGTTGTAGTGCTTGAACCATTTAAAAAAAACATTATGCACCAAATTCCAAAAATAACATCAAATTAGAAAGAGAGAGTAACCCAATGCCTTGATAATGAAATAAAAAGATGAATAAGAAGCATCTTTGAGGGGGGAAACTCCTTTTACAATGTATCAAATGCACAATATGTGATGAGATGATATCTAAACTAGGTCATATCCTTGGTATATATAGGAGACAAAGGTTACAATTACAATTAAGGTCCTAGTTGACGATATAATTACAATTAAGGTCATAGCCAACCAATAAAGACAACATTAATATAATAATAGAAATGTAATGTTACAAAATATGGGGCTTATCGTGCCCCTCCCTTCAAACAAGTGTTTTCCTTAACACTTGATTAGTTGTGGATGTTTCTGCATGAAGAAACAATCTTCCTATCTCGCGCCTTATATCGGAAAATTATTCCACTTGATGAGGTACTTAGTAATTGCTTGATCCATGTTTTAAGGATTGTTTCAAGTTTTAGTATGATTTTCTCTTCATCAATATCTGGTAAAATAGTCTAAACTATGATCTTATCCATACTTCCAATTATCTATAACGTCTTATAGACACCATAGTACTAGGGTGCTAATTTGTTGTCCTTATTTTGTTGCTTCAAGGACATTTTTTTGTATGCTTGTAGACTCAAAAATACCCAATCCCCCTCCTCAAATTTCCTTCCACTACAATGTTGATATGCTTGTCACTTCATCCTATTTTGTGTTATAGCCAATTTGTCTTTCAATAGTTGGAGAACCTCTTGTTGGTGCTCTATGTGATCCTCCACTTCTTGAACCCTATATTTATCTTTCGAGGATGATGTAATGGATGGATGATGATAGCCATAAAGTTCCATAAATGTGGACATTTTTTATGAAGTATAGATTGACGTGTTGTACACCATTCTACCAAGGAAAACCACTTGACCCAATATGTTTCTTTATTAGATGAAAAGCAAAAAACATAGTCTTCTATGTATTTATTTGAAATCTCTGTTTATCCATTGGATTGAGGATGGTAAGAGGAGTTGAGTACTCAAACAATAAAATATTTCATTCCAAATATTACTAGTGAAAATTGGATCTCTATCACTTATCATAAGGGTGTTCCCATGAATATGGGTAACACTTTTGGAAAACGGAGGGCATGAGCATGGTAAAAAATGACCTCGATCGAGCTTTAGAAAGCTGGATCGAGGGATTAATAAAGCGCTCGATTGATCTTTAGAAAGCTAGATCGAGGGATTAATAAAGTGCTCAATCGAGCTTTTTTAATAAGCTCGTTCGAGGGTTTGTTAAACCCTTGATCTAGCTATAGGGATCAATCAAGGATTATATAAACCCACGATCAAGATCCAGAACTCATTCGAGGGTATGATCTTGATCGAGTGATCGTAAAACAAAAGGTTGCAACCATGACAAATTTCATGCCCATTGATTTAAGAGGTCAATCGAGCATCGTAGCTACTCTATAAAGATTAGTCGGGCTCTTTTATGAGCTCATACAATAGGTATAAAAGCAAAAAAACAACAAACATCAACTTATTTCACCACGTTTGTTGCATAGGATCTCAAATGAGAGGCGAAGATATTTGGGACTTGCCACCACCATTGATTATGCAGACTTGACCGGAGACTGCAAGTTACCCCTAGCCACCGCCTCTTGATACCATGGCCTCCACACCTAGAGGTGGGAAACTAAAACCCCCCAAAACTAGTTCTTCTATGCATTGATTGAACTTGATGTTATTTTATAATAATTTTAATGAAAATTTTGTGAAATTTTTTCAAAATCCCAGAAACCAAAAATCAATTCTTCTATGCATTGATTGAAAGTGTTGTTTTTTCTAGTAATTTTAATGAAATTTTTGTGAAATTTTTTCAAAACCCACAAAAACAAAAAATCAGCTATATGCATTGATTGATATTGTTTTTATTTTTTAGTAATTTTAACAAAAAGAAATGTAAAATTAATTATTTTTATTGTACATGAAATCCAAACTTTAGTTCATTTGAAATAAATTGTCGATTTTGAGAGTAAAGAGATTTTTAGAGTGAACTTGTATGGTACATGATGCATCCAATTTTATATCTATAGGTGTGATTTTTGTATTTGATGCAATTTAATTTTTCTTCTTTCGAACTCCATAGCTAGAACTCAATTTGGGCCATTGTAACTTCATATTTAAAAAGTACAAAAAACCCTAATATCATCAATGTGCAACTCCAAAAATATCTTAATCATATATGTTTATAGGTATATCTTCCAAGATAAATTGGTGATGTACATTAGCTTAGAGATGTACAAACATATCTATATTTAATGTACAACCACGGTGGGCATGCTAATATTAGTTGTTAGTAGATGCACCAAATATGTCCTAAAGATAGCTCAATCAAATTTCAAATTTATAGTTCAATGAGATTACACAATTTTCGTCACTAAAAGTATGTCCATCTAGTCATAAGTTTATGGATCTAGGTGTTTTGATCTTAAGTATATAATTAAGAACATGTATTGGTGGGGAAATCCATATATAGGTATATTTTAATTAGAGCCTTTATTGTATTCAAAGGATAACATATATATGATTTATCTTCATTGTTTCATGCAGATCGTTTTTTAGAGAGGGATTCTTCCCTCCGCAAATCGTGTTCATCAAGATTATCTGGTGCTGCGACACCCCCCCATGTCACGAGTGTAGTTGTATGTGAACTATTTACATATACTTTTTTTATTTATTGAGTTACATATAGAAGTAAATTATTGTATTTTTTGTTTTGTTTTCTATAATATCCCTAACTTGCGAGAGTGGCCTTTGTTCTAAGAAACCATGACCCAGGGGCATCTAAGCTGTCAAAATCACCTAGGGATCACACATGGCCTGGGCCACACCAACCCTCAACTAGTTGGATTTTGGGCGTCTCCTTCCAATTAGCTCATCCCTAAGGGGAATTGAACCTAGGTCACCTTGATGAAGAGACCCACACCTTAACCGAATGAGCAAGTGGGTATTGATGAAGTAAATTATTGTATACATGTACATGCAATTATTAATTGTTGTTTGTTTCTATTTTCATAGGAACCCAGCTAGCTAAGCATTCTGGTGATCGTGCATCCGAGAGCATCATGGCCAGTGTCTTGTACAATGGACACAACACATTGACCTCCTCAGAGCACCATGAGGTGGTTCTTCATCACGAAGGTACATTAAATTCACATCTATATATTTTTCAACTACTAGTATCTTTATTTTGTATTTGTATTTTGTACTTTGATTGATGTATTTTTTTTATCTATTTATTAGGCGTTGATCCTACTTCTCCACCTCCTTGGGAGGATGAGATCATGAGGATCTCAATCGAGGAGATCACATCATAGAGTGATTGGTTGCACACCCAATTAGGGGCCATATTCCCTGATTTACCATCCAGATGATCAATAAGCATGATGATCATTGCGATCAATGGATATTTGGAGGTCCACTAGAGGGCATGGCCTCTTGGTGATATTTGGAAAATTGCTTTCTAGAGGAAGAGGGACCAAGTATTGGGTCTTGACAAATTGGAGGCCGTGAAAGCCAAAACAAGAGGAAAGGATTTAAAGGGCACTTTGCTTGGCATCCCTTCTAGTTGAACTCTTGGACAACAACTCTGATTGCGAGGGTTTAGGATTGAGGATGTTGTGCCTCATGTTTATGATAGGTTTATTGGAGCATGGGGCATATTCCCCACCATGACCAGGTCTCATTTTACTTTTCCAAACATGTCTATGTAGAGTCTTTTCTACACATGTGTCTTGATTACATGAGTACACCATCATATTTTTATGGCATCCAAAGGGGATGCAATTATGAGCATCCTGGAGCTCGCAGAGACCTTGCTGCATCAGCACCACCTCCTCGACTAGTTCCCATTCCTATTTGGAGTGTTATTTAGTTGGATGATATAGTTGAGACATCACAGCTCAGAGTTAAGACATGATATTTGATGGCAGACAATATGTGCATTGCATTGGGCAGTGCTATAGTTTCCATCCATGAGGAGAGGTCTAGACCATGCCCTGGACCTACAAATCCCGAGTTACTGTGGGTGTACAAGTTGATTATTCAGGTGCTTGACCATGAGACACTACTAATGTATGCTATGAGTTCTTGAAATGCATACTATCATCTATATAAGGGATGTAGGTCATCATCGATAGAGTAGGTATATTTATGTACATAGTTTTTTTCATTATACGTCGTTAAATAATAATCTTTAATACATGTACATAAAAAGGGTCAATTGAGAAACACTTATTTGTTTTTTTTTCTCCATGCAGAGAACACCCTTTATGGATTCACTCAATGCCAGTTCCCCATCGGTTGAGCATCCAACCATTTCCCTTGGTGATGACTCCATGGTAAATATGCTATTTCCCTCATATTAACTTTGTCAAGTACATACATGTGTATAATTTTAATTATTTTATAGTAACTTTCTTCTTGTACCTTGATCAAATTGTACAGGTGTAGGAAAGGGGATTGCATAGGACCAAGAGATGCATTCTCCCTCGATTTGTGACCTTTAACCACTAGTCAATGAGGTACTATAACTTATGTTGCAATACAATATAAAATTCAAGTTGATGCTTAATTTATAACGTTCATTTATTATTCTTTTACTGATTACATGCATGATGTCAACATATGTGGGCTCAAGTACAATTGGGATTCGATAGTGCATTGATGCCCACAGAGAAGTGGGAAAGGTTGACTCTGCATCATCTTGCTAAGGATCTATCGAATTAGCATCATCCTGGAGCTTCCACCCAACAATATTTGGACAATTTCACCATGGAATTGAGTCAAGTAAGTTGATCCATCCACTTAAAATTTAAAAATCTCCCATCTACCTAATTTCAAGTACTAAAATGTAACTAACTTACAGAGGTCAAAATTTTAATTTTTGTAGTCCCCATCTTTAGACATCATTTTCGATCATACCTCTGCCTGTTGCCAAGGAAACGGTGCAAGTGGTACTAGTGGTACTAGTGGTGGGCATGACACATAGCCCACCAAGGTCCTAGTCCACATATTTGACGAGACTTGTTTATGTTGCACTATTTTTATTGTTATGCATACATATATACTTGCTTTTTTTATGTATACATATATACAATTGTAATTTTTATAAACGTGAAGAACTATTTCGTATCGTATTTTTTCTTTGTGGATATACGATGTGTGTATGTTATTTATGTTTATGGGCATTTATCTTTATCAAGTATGTTTATGTTTATGCACCTGCATGTTAACTTTATCTTCTATTCATGTTTATGTCGACGATTGTACAATTTACAATTTTACAATTAGAAGTTACAAGTTTATGAAGGGATGTTACAATTATAAGTTACAGGTTACAAATTAACTTTTAGAAGTTACAGGTTTATCTTATGTTAATGTTTAATGTTTACGTTATTTATCTTGTGCTCATTTGTCATTTACAATTCATGATGTCAAATACAATTTATAAGTCATGGTTATGATTACAAGTTATAATCTAATTAGAGTTACAATTTACAATCTACAATTATTGATACAATTGCAAATTACAAATTACAATAGGAAAAATTATGAATTAAAAGATCTACAAGTCACAATTAGAGTTAAATTTTAGAATATACGATATACCATTGTAATTACAATTACAAATTACAAATTTTCACAATTTATAATTAGACATGCACACACATTACAATTGTACAATTAATATTTAAGAAATTATTAATTAGACATATGCAAATTACAACTTACAATCTGTTAATGCCTAAATCTCGCACACATTTGACATTTTGGCAATTCTTGCAGTAAGGTGTCATCAACATATAGAATGCACCTCACAAAAGGCATCCTTTACAAATCCAACAAGTTACATGAGTCCAAAAGTGCCCAAGAACAGTCAAATGAATGGGTCGTGCAACTGAACCCTTATTAACCTGAGCTATAGCACGTGTTGCCAGTTTAGAACTTGCACGACCCTAGCACAGAAATTCCTTCAATATCCACGCAACGGCTGTCAAATATCACCCACCAGTTTCACAATTGAAGGCTCATCAATGGCCCATCACCTCTACAATTCGAATTTGGGTTCCTTACACTCCTTGTGGCATTAAATAAACCCCCTTGTGTACTTGGAACCACTTCATGAGGTGATGGCATTCACATTCGGAGCTAGTTATTTCTTTTCCACCTCTTGGCCTGTAAAAGGAATCCATGGGCATGCATCTTTTAGAGAGAGAAAAGAGCAAAGTTATGCTACTAGATTTGTGTTAGAGCTCCTTCATAGCTCACCTCTTCCCACCTTTGAAAGCATTCCAATGCTCCCTTGAATCCTTCCTCCAAGGAGCAAGAGTTTCTCTCCATTGTTCTCTCACCCACTTAGCATTTAGTTCGGATAAGAAGGACCCCCCTAAGGGATATTGTTGGCTTCCCTTGAATCCTACACCTCCTAGGTGTTTTACATGCTTGACCATTGGGCGATACGAAGTGGTTTTGCATAGATTTGGTTGTTTGAGTTTGCATTCTTCCCCCATTTCCTTTGTTATATTTTGTTTAATTTTCTTTCTTTTAATTAAATTCCACTAACAACCACTTGCAAGATAATTTGAAGAACTCACTCACTCCCTAAGGGGCTTCAAGGACTGAGGCCTTGCTACAACCTACAAGTCTTATCCCCTTACCAAGTGGAGGGATGCACCCTAGTGCAATTTTTTCCACAACAGTTCTAATGGAAACTCCACTTATTTTTGTTTATTTATTTTAAACTAGGTTTTTTTATGCTAAGTGATTAATTTTGGGTGCTTGTCATTTGAAGGAGATCAGATTTACCACCTCCAACTCCATAATTTGGCCCCTTGTCGGCCACACTAATTGTTTACATAGTAGCATGGATCCTGGCCTCTGGGTTGTGCTACACGCACGGAAATGCCTTCGACAATTGCACTACTAACATAGATAAGCAGTTCATCACCCACGTGGTACTCTTCTTTCCGACCCATGCACCTTTTCTTTGTTCTGCCCACGCTACCACACATCTATTTTTAATTCTTTCGTGCTATCGTGCGACAGAGTGTATTTTGACCAAGATACAATAATTTGATTTTCTTTTTATTTGCATGCAACAATATTGTAGCCCCAGTGGGTTCTCACTAATGAACTAGATTAATCTAACTTGCAATAGTTTTCATTAATTCTATAGTAATTATCCCACTTAGAATAACATTATGGAGTAAAGATTCCACATCTCTTGAAAGTTACTTAGGTAACCAACCTTGAGGCTTTCAATGGGCCTCATTGTTGTCATTATTATTCAAGACATCTCTTGTTTATGTTTACTTGACATGTTTTCAGGATCAAAGCTAGTGTAGAATCCACTTTTTGCACACAAGCAAGGGCCTAAAGACTCTTCTCTCCCTAATTATTCTCTTCACCTCACACTTCTTGTGAGATTGGTGAATCAGAAATGGATGAGAAGTGTGAAATACCTCCATTGCACACCTTTATTTCATTAGCACTTTGTTTGCAAAGCACCCTTAACATATTTTAGAGTTAAACGTTGATCTCCATTTGCATTTACTGTATACTCTTCTAGTTAGTTTGCAACAATCAATTTGCTTACCTCACATATATATGTTTGCATCACTACCACACACTATGGGACCTAAATACTTTTTCACTCCAAGTATTCTCTTCACCTCGCACTTCTTGTGATCTTGGTGAATCAAAAAGGAAGGGAATTGTGAAATACCTCAAGTTACACTCCCTAAGTGAATTCAAGACCCTTAAAATCAACTTTGTAAATTCCCAACCAACTAAAATACTCCACTGGAGGTCACAAAACAACATTTTATTTAGGTAGGATTGATTGGCATAGGCATCCATTAATTCCCACCAATCTAGTTTCATTAGTGATATTTTGAAACATGGAATTGTTGACTTATAAGGTACTTTCAAAATCCTGCTATAAGAAAGTGTTCAAAGAAAAACCAGATCAAAAGTGTGCCATGACTAAGGGGGTGAAAGCTGAGGTAGAGTTTCCCTTCTCTCCCCTATGAGTCACTCAGCTTGTTGTAGGGAGACGAAACTATACTATGAAAGACGAACCACTGATACACACTTGACTCAAGGTATCTTAGTGGCCAAAATTAGGACATTGCCAAGGAGAAATTGTGGGTGAAATTGACTCCTGAAGTCATCTATTGCCATTGGGATGTGTTTCCAAGTATTCTTGATTGGAACATTGGCCCCATCACTGGTAGAACGTGCTCTTTGTTACCTTCACTAGTCAATTGGTGCATGGATCCCATCATCACCATCAGTTGTGCTTTTGGAAGGCCCAGTTACATTTGAGAGGAAGTACATTAGGTATTTTTAGGGAATTTACACTTATTTTCTTTTTAAATACAAGTTCACCAACTCCTAATTAAAAGAACCTACATGTGGGAAATCTTGCACTAAACTGACTTTACACATATCACTTACTTGTTTCACCATATTGCATCTATTGTGGTTGGCATATTTTGCATTTTTTTAATTGTGTTTAATTCCACCATCACTCTCATTTGACACAAAATCCTTCACTATAGAGGAACAAAAACCCCCCCTAAGGCAGTCTCGAAGACTACAAGGCCTATCCCCTCTCTCGAGAGGTGTTTTTACACCATCTCCTCTTGGTTCACGTGGATGACACTCTAGCCAAGGCCTCTCCCAGTCCACATTGATAGGATCATCTGGTCGAGGCCACTCCTTACTTGGTTCATTTTCTCCTCTCGGAGAAAGTGTTAATCCTTCTACCTCCTCCACCACCGGAAGAAGATCACATTCATTTTATCCCCTTGGAGAGAATATAGAGAAATTTACCCCTCCCCCTCTTGGAAGAGGTTATGTTTTGGCTTCCCCTCTTGGAGATCCTATTGGTCGCAATACTGATCTAGAGGTTTCCCAATGTAGACCCAGGTACTTCGCGGTACAAGATACCAACAAAACCCCTATTCACTGGCCCTTTCAGCAACAGACTGCGAGTAGTCTAAGGTCTCACCCGAGGTGAAGTTGGGGGGGTGTTTGCAGAAGCAGGTTTCCACAACCTTGTGATGCGAGTGTTAATTTGGTTAATGCGCAGTGCGGTGACAGACTGCACGCTTCAGTCAATGACTACGCGAAGTATTCTACTTCGCGTCGAGTACTTCAGCAAGCAAAGATACATGCACAAACAACGCGTCCACAGACTACACAGTGGGGTTATGAGTCCTAATCACTTCTAATCAATCTTATTCAATAATCCTTAATCATTCATCATTACTTAGACTGATAAGCATCATAACTTATGCGAATGAGTGAGATGGGCGATGTTGTGTACTCTAATATTGTGATTCGGCCTTAGCACTTAACTATGTGTTTATCTAACATATCCATTCATTCAAGGACTTATAGGTGCTTGATTGTTAACATTCATCCATACATGAACTACTAACATCTTATTCCATCCCTTTTGCGGTGAATACAGATAAAAGTAAACATATATCAGATAATAGTAACTTCATGCAGGCATCGTAAGTAATTCAAGCAAAAATTATGGCAATCATACACAACAATCACATAACACAAGGTTTAACGTGTTTCACCCCCCGATGGGAAGATACATCCACAAGAACTGTTGTTTTATTATCTTAGGAAAGGGTACAACAGTTCTTCGTCTGTGCACTCAGCTGCAGACATTCTTCTTCCTCATAATTAGGTCTCTCTGCACTCATCTGCAGAGCCTTTACAATGGCTTCTTGCTCATAACTTCTAACAATATTCAAGAATACCCAAATACAAAAATCGTTAACCATTTCCCATACAAAAATGCCTTATATATAGATCATGCCCATAGGTCATGTCTTTACAATACGAAGGCAAAAACCCTTAGGTTTACAAAACTGTCACGGTTTTTCCCAAAACCGGACTGTAGATGTCTGATAGCGGATCTTCTATCACACGCGCGCCAATGGGTTGCTTCCTCCGAGTTGTTCCTTCTTTCACGACCTTAGATGATTGGTTCAAGTAGTAGTAGTCCATTGTTTGTGTGATTAGTCGCCTACCTCTCGATTTGCACCTACCCATTGCTTGGTAGTTATCGACGATCTTTTGCCAAAAATAGGTCTCCTGTGACCTAACCGAACTAACCGCCATCATCCGTCCAACACTCTGCTAGGCTGGACCTCCATCGATGTGGCACATCGTGGCGCTATACTCCTCGCATCACCGACCTCGCAGCTCTTTCGACACTGTGCTGCGCGCAACCTCACAGCATACCAAAACTTATCCCAAAATTGTTCCGACTTAACTACACTCAGCTCCGCAGTTCTCAAAATCCTTCCTACTAAAAAATGCCCCACCTGGGACAGGTCCAACAGGCCCCTAACACTTACATGTGGCTCGCCCTCGAGCCACTTGCAACTTCTTGAAAGTGTTCCATTGATTGTGGGGTTATCTTCGCAGCGAACCCGTCGAATGTGTCAATCAGCTTTTCTACTACGGTCTTTGTTTCCTGCTCAATTTGCGCAACTATTTCTAGCATCTCAAGTGTTATCTCATGGTCGATCTGGCCTTCCACCTGCTCATGATTGTGGTTCAGCTCCTTTAACTTTTCTTCGATCTCCTGCAAGATCATGTTGGCTTCCTCTAATAATGGCTGCGACTTATCGCCCATTTCTGTCTCCTTCTCACGCAAAGCTTGCACTTCCTTCTTTAGGGTGTTGTTTTCTATGTATTTTAGGAGCTTCTCTCTTGCTGGTAGCGCCTTAACTTCTTCACCCATCTTTTCGAGTGCTTCTTGCTTTTCTTTTACTTCCAACAACTGTTGATCTTCTTCAAGGTCATTAAATGCCTTCGATGTTGCTTCCAGTAGACTCTGGCACTTAACCACTTCAGCAGCAATATTCTGTGTTATGGTCTTCACTACTCCTTGTCTTAATTGTTGTTCATCTAGCGGGATCTATGGATTGATCTGAGCCTTCAAGGCAGTGATTTCAGACTCATGGAGAATCTCCATGTCTTCCTTCTCGTTCTTAAGACTAGTGACCAGATCGTCAATCTTGACAATAGTATATGCTGGGTCTAGTTGTACTCCAAATTCATCTATGTTATCTGCAACTGCAGTGATAGTGGACTCCAATCTCAACGACGATCCTGCTCATCTTGGAATTGCATGATTCTTCACGAGTTATCTTCTTCTAGCTTCCTGTTAGTTGCTTGCAACTCAGCCTGTCCTTTCAGCGCATCTATGGTTCTGTCATGCATTTCTTTAGAGACTTGCATCTGTACATAATGTAGTCCAGGCAATGGTATCTTTGCAAGATTAAGCTCCACATGCTCTACATTCTTTGTATCTAGCATTACTTAATCAGGTAATGGCAACCTTATAGATAGTGGTTGCAAATGGACAACACATGACCTCGCAGGAACGATGATTTGCTGTTGCGAGGTTCCTGTCGACTCCCTTTCAGCTAATGATTCATGGTGCAAGGGTAATCTTCTGCTTACTTCATCAAATTTTTTGGATATCCCTTGCAGTGTAGTCGGGTTCTGGTCCAAACTGTCCTGAATTTCCTTTTCCTTCTTTTCTTTGTCTGTCGACAGTTCCTCCATTTGTTCAGTGACCTTCGCGGCGATCATTAGGTAGTCATATTCAAGAAGCACTGTGTCTAATTGGTCTTTATTTGATTTATGTTTCTTCCTTGGTTCCTTTTGCCCTGAAGGACTCCCATCATCCTTCCTTTTGCTTGACTCTTTATCTTCTACTATGGAGCACAGGATAGGGTTATCCTCTCCAGAATCACTTTGGATGTCCACAATATCAACCTAGAATTCAGTTGGCCATTCCTTCATAATATTCTCAATATCTTCCTCGTACATATGGTAGTTTCCTGGGTACCAATCAAGATTCTTTGTCTGTGCTTTAGCTGAAATCAAGATGCATTTCATCGCAGCATAAAATTTGATAATGCGGATATATTTGCTTGTTAATTGCTTTGGTATCCAAGGTGTAAGCATGATGGCCCCGCACAGCTAGTCATAATATGTCTAAAAGACCAGTGCTATCTCATGCTGTCTTTCGGGATTCAAATTTTCCCACAGCTTCTAATAGAGAGCACCTCTGTAGTCCGAAGTGTCCGTGATCGCTCCGACATATTGCTTTGGCTCCCTCCATCCCAGGAAGGCGATCAGTACTATTAGCCAAGTGAAATGGAAGTATCCACCATTGATCTACATGTCATTCAGTTCCTCTAGGAAATCATTTAGTAGATATTGACACCAATTGAATTCTTCTCCCTCAGTAGCTGCAGCGCCAAGTAGTACCGCACCCGCAGAGACTTCTAGCAGTCTGTGCTTTCTTAGAATTTTGCCCACTAACAGCTGCGTGATAAGCCTTATTTCCTGGTCCTTTATGTCATCTGTCTGGAAGCCCTGCTTCCCTTTGACAACAGACTGTATTTACTTCATCAATGCGGCTACCTCTTTATCCTTTGTTTTCCCCTAAAAGAAATTCCTTGTGTCTGCTCCCCTTTTTCTCAATCCAGTTATTCGATGGATTAAGTCGATTGTCAGGTCGATATTCTAGTCCATCCATAAATACCCCTGGTGGATGTGCACCATAAGAGTTCGCACCACTGCGTTGAGCTCCGGTAATCTGTCGAAATGTGGTAGCCTGAGCATGTTGAGCAGCCCCGACTTGGCTACTCCAGACAGCCAACTTTCAGCAACCATAGTGAGGTCGCCCTTTGCATTCTTCTTCCAGCACATGTATTTGTTGGGATGGAACTGTGGGAACCTTGGCTCGGTGGGGTTCTCCTTTTGCATTGCTAGCATATCATAGTCCTCCCATTTACATTCTGGAATCTTTCCCAACAGATTTTTATCCACCTCAACATGCTTCGATATAGGCGAGAGTGGTATCTCATACTTTGGGATCTTCAATAGTCTAATGGTCGGTGCATCCACTGCACGTTGCGAGATATAGTCTGGAGTCATAGTTAAAGGTATCTCCTTATCGGAAATGGGTTTATTTGGCCCCACCGAACTTGTCTTCAGTAATTTTGATCTCTGCGCTACTGGATTTTTACCTTTGTCCTGCATTGAGGGGCCGTGTCTTGGTGATCTTCTTGGACCCTATTCTAGTTCAGTGACGACTTTCTTGTTTGGGGTTCTCATTAACTCATCAATTCCTTTGTGTTGGAACAACCTCACAGTCTCTTCGGCTGTGAACTCTTTGTCAACAAGGGACCTCTGTGTCATTCACTTGCACACTATTCGGCTAACCAGTGGATAACTTGCAGACTTGACTCAGAAAACAATATGTGCAAGAAATTCTAAGTGCTATGGTAACGCCCGTGAGTCTAAATGCTGCATTATTTATAGCCGCGGTTGATCCTCCTCCACGCCCCTTAACGGTTAGATAAGAATTAAATGTAGTATCCGCTAGCCAATTCCAGCAAATGCTTTGGTCAATTTCGTCATTAAGTCGTTCAGAATAGCTGTCTGTGCTTTAAATGCCCGAGCGGTTGGTAGTAAAGTACTGCATAACGGCTATATTTTCGACCGACACTGTAACGGCTATTTTCTAGAGCCTTGCATCGAATTGCGCAGTAGGTCATATTTATTTCTACACAGTTACTTCGCGGTGTCTAATTTCATTTTTTCTTCAAGGTTTCCTTTTGAGTGTCGCAATAGCGCACTGTTTCTTTTCCGTTCTTAATTTCTTTTTTTCTTTTTTTATCGCGTAGTTTCAACAACGCTGCGTGGTACATAGGTCTATCTCTAAAAAAAATTGTACAGACTTTTCCGTGGTTTCTAGTGCCCAATTCCAGCTGTACTTGGCACTTAGAAACTTTTCCTTCCTTCTGATCATACTGGATGCTGCGAAGCAAGACTATCGCGGTAAAGGTTTAGTCTGCTTCCATTTATCAAATTGGTCAATGTATCATCGGCTAAAGTAGCTAACTGAACTGCACCACCGCCAGTAACATGGATAACAGTGTATGGCCCAAGCCAATGCATTTTAAACTTCCCGAAAAACTTCATGAATTTACTATCATACTGGAGGACTAGGTCACCTACCTGGAAAGACTTGCTCTTGATGTGGCGATCGTGCCATGCTTTCTCACGCTCTTTCTGTACTTGTTGGTGGAAGCCTGTGATGAAGCGATTTTCTTCCATACCAACCAAGTGTAACAGCCTTTCTTCCAGTGCTGCGGAATCTACCATCCCTGTAAATGTAGCTATTCTCAAGCTGGGTATAATATATTCCATTGGCATTATTGCTTCCTGCCCATAAGCCAATATGGAAGGTGTATGTCCAGTCAATTTCTTGCATGTTGTTCTGTATGCCCATAATACATATGGAATGCGCAGGTCCCAGTCATCGCGGTTTACATTGCATATCTTGGTTAGCGCATTCTCAAGTACTTTATTGAATGCTTCAACAGTTCCATTCACTTGCGGATGATAAGGTGTACTGCGCTAATGATGAATGTAGAATTCTTCAGTCAAAGCTTCAATAGTTCTGTTTAGAAAATGAGTACCTTTATCACTCATTAGAATTTTTGCGCATCCAAATCGTGTAAGGATGTTCTCAAAGATAAACTCGGTAGCTGTGGCTGCGGTGCATTTTTTTACTGGCTTTGCTTCTGCCCATCTGGTGAGGTAGTCAGTTGCAGTAAGAATGTACCTTGCACCAGTTATTTTCCCCAGTGGGTTGATGGATCCCATGAAATCAATTGCCCATTTTTTGAATGCCTACAAGGTTAGTTGAGGATTCAATGGCATTTCATCTCTTATTGACGGCTTCCCTGTCCTCTGACAAACATCACAGCTCTGGCAATGTTCCTTCGAATCTTTATGGATTGTTGGCCACCATAGTCCTACGCGCAATATCTTTTGCGAAGTAGCCCTTCCTGCATAGTGACCTCATGCCTCTCCTGAATGTGCATCGGCCAATATATATGGCTTCTCATGGTCCAATACGCATCTTCGCAATACTTCATCAGGTCCTAACTTGTATAGCTGCCCTGCAATAATGGTGAAGTATGCGGCTCACACTACCAGCTGCTTCTTCTGCTGTGTATTGAATTGTTCAGGTGCGAATCCTGTAGTTAGGAATTCAATAATGTCTTGATAATACTCATCAGCGATCTGTATAGCGAACAACTGCGCATCAGGTAGATTGTCTTCAAGGTTCATAGGCTCTTCTCCTGACTCAATCCTGGATAGATGATCAGGTCCTAATTTTAACCTGCCTGGCTTAACTACTATTTCAAAATCATACTCTTGGAAGAGTAGTAGCCATCTGCATATCCGCCCCCCTAAAACTAGCTTATTGATCAGGTATTTTAATGTAGAATGGTCAGTAAACATTGAGAAGTGCGCACCAAGCAAATAGTGTCTGAATTTTTGCAGTGCATATACCATTGCGAGTCCTTCTCTTTCAGTAGTGGTATAGTTCTTCTCAGCAGATGACAGCTTTCTGCTCGAAAATGCAATAGGATGGTCGATGCCCCCTTCTCCTAGTTGAGCAAAAACAATGCCCAATGCTATACATGAAGCATCAACATGGACATGAAATGGCTTCTCCTGGTCTGGAAAAACTAGGATCGGCACAATCACCATCTTTTCTTTCAATGTGTCAAATCCTTTCTCACAGTCCTCGTTCCAAATGAACGGTGCATATTTCTTTAAAAGATTCTCCATTGCTGCGGTTATCTGAGCATACCCTTTTATGAATTTCCTGTAGTACCCGGTATGCCCTAGTGTAGTGCGCATTTGTTTAATTGAATTTGGTGTAGGCAAGTTTACAATAACTACGATCTTCGCAGGGTCAACTATCAATCCCTGCTTACAGACTATGTGCCCCAATAGAATCCCATAAGGAACACAGAAAATACATTTCTTCAAATTCAAAGAAATCTGGTGTTGTATGCATTTTTCCAGCATCATCCTAAGGTTTGCGGCATGGTTTTTTAGTAACCCAAAAATGGTCCAATCATCAAAGTAAACCTCTAAAAACTTATGTATGAATTCTTTAAATGCTACAATCACGACTCTAGAGAATATGGTTAGTGCGTTCTTTAGACCAAACGGCATCACTATATACTGGAACGACCCCCATGCTATTGCACACGTAGTCTTGTGTCTATCTGTTGGATCAATTCTTATCTGATGGTATCCAGAAAATCCATCAGTAAAAGAGTTTGCCTCATTCCCTCCAACATTATCAAGAACTTCATCGGTAAAAGGAGTAGGAAATGGGTCATGCATCAAAGCATCATTCAACTTTCTAAGATCAACACAGATCCTGATTTCACCCTTTGTTTTCTTGTCTTGGATGACCATCAGGATTATCCATTCAGATTCTTCGACTAGCTCAATGATCCCTGCATCAAGCATCTTGTCGAGTTTTGCCTTAACTCGTTCTTTGTATCGTGGATTTAATCTATATGGCCTTTGCTTCATGGGTTTAGCGCCAAGTTTAAGAGGGATTTTCATCACTCCTAAGTCTCCCAGAATGCCCTTCATCTCGGTGAACTTGGTCGGGAATACTTCCTGGTATTCCTGTAATATACCTGCGATCTCTGCAACTGTAGCATCATCGCAATAGTCTCCTATTGCTGTGAACTTTGGCTCTTCACTGGTGTCGATGTTCACTTTCTTTGTTTTAACCGGTCCACTCATATCTGGAATTTCTAGTGGAGATCCTTCTACCTCGCGTATTCCTTCTGATTCAGGGATCTTTATGTTGCACGGGTCCTCCTCGTCGTTGTCTCCATCTTCTTCAACTATGTTGTAAAAGTCCAAGGCCTACTCTACCTATTCTTTCCAATTTGGTTGTAGACTCGCAAGTACATTGTTTTCTTCAAAGAATTCTTCTAATGTTATATCTTCCTTTGTGCAATCTGGTGGAAATATCTTCTTCTTGATGAGTTGCAGCACGTCATTGATAGTAGGATGGTTGTCTTCAAAGCTAAAGTCCTTTTGGGAGGTTGCAGTGACGATAGACCAATCTACAATTCCGCTGCTTAGCTCTGCCTCTAGATACCATTTCTTTGGAATAGGTTCCTCCAGCGTATGCACAAAAAGGTGTACCCATTCCGTCTGTGGTCTTTCTTTCCAAGATTCCACATAGGATGAAATATGATCCCCTGGATCCGTCTGGCCATTGTATTTCTCAAAAGGTAGTCTAACCTTATTAGCAAACCTGATTTGCATTTTTATTCTGCACTGGTCCCAAGTTGCGAGCATCTTCTTATGTGTAACCCACCATCTGGTAGGTGTCTTGCGCAGTTCCATATCTAATGCTGAGATGTGGTGTTCATCTGCAACTGCTGTAGTGTACTCCTTGATAAATGAATAGACATTAGCTAAACCATCATAAGTGGGAATTGGACTCACCTTCTTTCCAATCCAGCGGAGTGATTTCATAATTGTTGCGCATCTCCTGGCAGATACTTCATGCATTATATGTTTCCAGTTTTCTAATCCTACTTCTGAGTCTGATATGCAAGAACTATCACAGCACCAACTGAGTGTTCCATCCGCAGTAGGGTGAATATAATCCGCAGCATTTGTTGTCATCTTATAGATACGGTCAAGATCTTGTGCTCTGTACTCTTCTTGAATTAGTTCAACATATCGATCTCCCTGCGAAGGATCCAATCGTGCGACGACCCTTATGTCATTGCCTTCAAATATCATTTTCATTGTGTTCATGTTTATCATGGTGGAGTTCGTCATTGCCCAATCGATACCCAACGGTGCTGGATACGGATTGCTATCATCCACAATTTCAATTACTTTGAAGTCTGCATAACTTCGCACTTCGTCAATGTCGACAATGCTATTGGGTAACCTCTCTAACGATATAACGATGCCTTGATTAGCCATTCTTAATTGTATAGGTGACCACTGTAACTTTGGTTTCCCCATCGCCTGCCATGTCTTCTTGGTCAAGACATTTACTTCAAATCCAAGATCAAGGATTATCTCATCCATCTCGTAGTCTCCAATCTGTGCTGTGAATCTCATTTCCCTCCCAGTTCTTTTGGGACTCCTGATGTTATGTACTCCGCCATGGGCAGTCCTCCTGTCACTATGTAATTCATACTGATTTATCAGTTTTTCAAATTCCATAAGAGTGTCTTTGTTCTTCAATAACTTGATGCAGCTCCGTAGGAACTGCGCAACATAAGTGGTTGTATCTGGTGCAGCGTGGGTCTGATCATATGCCAGTGGCATGTCTTCAATCTGTAGTACTTCACTGCACAACGGGATCCTTGGTGAAGTAGGTGGTGGTTGTTTGAATATATCCCATGCTTCTTCAAAGACTTCTTTATTTTTCTGTAAGTCCAAGGGAGGTGCTTTTCCAGGAGCTTTCCTAACTCCTACTGTTTCTCCTGGGGTCTTCTTAGCATCAGTTCTTCCAGAAGTGGAGGCTTCTGCGCTTTTGTCTATTCCTGTATCAGCACCACTTCGCGTTACTGCATTTACACTTGGATCTATAGGTCTGTTTTCTGCTGCGATCAATTGAATGTTAGGGTTTGGGGTTTCTGTTCTTCTCCGCTTCTGCATTTCTACCTCAAGTATAGGGCATTCTTCAATCACATGATCAAATTATTTACAGTAGTTGCATGTTGTACATAGATTGGTACAATCTCTAGATAGGTGACCTAGCTGGCCACAATTATAGCATATTATCTGGCCGCGGCCTCTTCCTTGAGCTGGACTAGCATTTCTCCCTCTCCCGCGATATCCACCACCGCACCCTCTATATCCACCCTGATCATACTGGGTGTTCTCATGTTTTGGCTGATTTTCTTCCTGAACACAGTACATTCCAGCACCTCGCATTGCTTCCATATCTCGCTTTCTTTCATTCATCAGTTCATAAGCGTGACAGTTGGATTCATCGTGCCCAACCGACTTACAGAAATTACACTATAAGTTTTTAGGTGTCTTTACATATTTTTGTATTAGGTAGCAGTCCTCAGGCCGGTGTCCTCTACTTCTACAAATTTCACACCACGCTGCCTGGTTCTGATTCATATTTATTGGGTTTGGTGCACCACTGTTGAGGTAATCTTGAAGTAAGGGGCAATGTTCTCTGGTGTGGCCTTCTCCTTTGCATCCTGTGCACCAAACTTCATGTCATTGTTCATGTCTATGTTCCTTTCCATTCTTCATACCTTGCAATTCTAATGTCAAGGTAGCCAATTGGTTCTGGATCTGTAACATCCCAGAACTACTTTCTCCAATTGGCAAAGCCTCCAGCTCCATTGTGATCTCCGAGGCCTCAACCTGAGATACAACCTTCTGTTGCATTAGTGGTTGTCTAATATGGGGAAACAATGCAGTAATGAACCATTCTTTATGTTGTTGCGGAGCTATAACAAAACTTACTTGGTCCAACAATGTTTTGAATTTATGGTCGAATTCCTAGACCAATTCAGTAGGTTTCTGCTTGATTTATTTCAACTCTGTTATGCACTGTGATTCTGATTTGGGCTTCTTAAACTCTGCTGCAATCACGGTCTTGATATCTGCTAGGGTTCTCAGCTGGGCTTGAGAATACTTCATAAATCAGTGCAGCGCTCTATCTCTAAAAGTAGTTATAAGTTGTGCTCTCTTTATAGCATCATTCGTAACTTGCTTGACGCTCCACACGACTTCACATAAAAACCAGTGCTGATCAAGGTCTTCCTGACCCGTTCCTTTGAATATCGGCAGTTTTATATCGTTATCTGTCATTCTCCTTCCGGATTGTGTACGGTTTTGAGATGAGTTCCCTGTACAAAAGTAGATGTAGGCTGCTGGGTCGTACTAGGGATAGTATTCTGTGGAATGGTCTGATTCGTAGTGTTTTGAGCACTCGGTCCTGTGGTGTTACTAATCTATGGGATAGGCTGCGTAATGGTCGCAACGGGTTGGTTCTAGACTGTTGGATTCTGAGGTGTAATACGCTGGATTATGGTTGATAATTGTGTATTTTGATTATTAAGGCGACATGGAATTTTGATATCTATGTGGTTTCTAGATCCTCGGGGATTCTTCTAGTTAGTACGTTTATATCTCTTTCCACTTCTTAAAGTATGGTTTTCTTCGTCAGAATCAATGTATGTATTTTCTACCATGACATATTTAAAATTATCACTACATTCTTAAAACACCTTTCTCAACTAGAAGCATTTTAATGTATAGACTGAGATTTTTCAGGAACTTACCTCTGAATCCTTCGAAAAAGTGTGCTTCAGCTTGGCTGTAGGATTCCAGCGTGTCTACAGTGAACTCAGTCACAAATCCCTCAAGTATGCTAGCAACCCATAAGTCAATTGCTCATGACAATGGGCTGTCTATTGCTTTGAGCTGTGCAGTAAGCTCTGGTGACCACTCTATAGGTACTCCTCCTTGAGAACAAATCTTTCTTTCTGCTAGGCGTGATATCCACTCGTGGATCTTGTTTGGAAACGACGCTCAGAAGATCTCAAGGATGTCCCTACACAAGTATCTATTCAGCCACTCTACATCAGATAATCGTGGGTGCTTGTTTTCTTTCTTCGCAAAATCTCTTTCGATCTTATCACACCAAGCCCAGATCTCTTTCTTTTCTAGATGCCAGTTATCTTCGCACATTACTTTTTCAAAACACACTATCGCATCACTGAGTCTTAGCGCGGAAACGGAACCATTTGTTGGTCGCAATACTAATCTAGAGGTTTCCCAATGTAGACCCAGGTACTTCGCGGTACAAGGTACCAACAAAACCCCTATTCACCGGCCCTTTGGGCAACAGACTGCGAGCAGTCTAAGGCCTCACCTGAGGTGAAGTTGAGGGGGTGGTTGCAGAAGCAGGTTTCCACAACCTTGTGATGTGAGTGTTAAGCTGGTTAATGCGCGGTGTGGTGATAGACTGGGCGCTTCGGTCAATGACTACACGAAGTCTTCTACTTTGCGTCAAGAACTTCAGCAAACAAAGATACATGCACAAACAACGCGTCCACAGACTACGCAGTGGGGTTATGAGGCCTAATCACTTCTAATCAATCTTATTCAATAATCCTTAATCATTCATCATTACTTAGACTGATAAGCATCATAACTTATGCGAATAAGTGAGATGTGCGATGTTGTGTACTCTGATATCGCAATTCATCCTTAGCACTTAATTGTGTGTTTATCTAATAGATCTATTCATTTGAGGACTTATAGGTGCTTCATTGTTAACATTCATCCATACATGAACTACTAACATCTTATTCCATCCCTTCCGCAGTGAATACAAATAAAAGTAAACATATATCAGATAACAGTAACTTCATGCAGGCATCGTAAGTAATTCAAGCAAAAATTATGGCATTCATACACAGCAATCACATAACACAAGCTTTAACGTGGTTCACCCCCCCCCCCCCCAAATGGGAAGCTATGTCCACAAGAACTATTGTTTTCTTATCTCAGGAAAGGGTACAATAGTTCTTCGTCTACACACTCAGCTGCAGACGTTCTTCTTCCTCAAAATTAGGTCTCTGCGCACTCAGCTGCAGAGCCTTTACAATGGCTTCTTGCTCAAAACTTCTAACAATATTCAAGAATAACCAAATACAAAAATGGTTAACCCTTTCCCATACAAAAATGCCTTATATATAGATTATGCTTGTAGGTCATGTCCTTACAATACGAAGGAAAAAACCCTTAGGTTTACAAAACTATCACGGTTTTTCCCAAAACCGGACTACAGATGTCTGATAGCGGATCTTCTATCACGCGCGCGCCAATGGGTTGCTTCCTTCGAGCTATTCCTTCTTTCACAACCTTAGATGACTGGTTCAAGTAGTAGTAGTCTGTTGTTTGTGTGATCAGTCACCTACCTCCAGATCTACACCTACCCATTGCTTGGTAGTTATCGGTGATCTTTTGCCAAAAATAGGTCTCATGTGACCTAACTGAACTAACTGCCATCATCCGTCCAACGCTCTGCTAGGCTGGACCTCCGTCGACGTGGTACATTGCGGCGTTGTACTCCTCGCAGCACCGACCTCGTAGCTCTTTCGAAACTGTGCTGTGCACAACCTTGCAGCATACCAAAACTTATCCCAAAATTGTTCCAACTTAACTGCGCTCACCTCCGCAGTTCTCAAAATCCTTCCTGCTCAAAAATGCCCCACCTGAGCCAGGCCCAACAGATCCTTTGGACCACTTTGATACCTCCTCTCTCATAGGAGGTTATTCGTTATTTTAAACACCACCATGGTCTCCCCCTTGTGGAAATCACAAACAGTATATAGTAGTCAGACCAAATCCTCCTACCCTATTTTTTATGGATAGTCTAAATATCCTTGATTTTTCCAAATTGATCAATGACACTATTGCACATGATCCCACATGGCTAGTTATGCCGGATAAAATTCCCTCTGACATTCCTAAATTCGAAGTGAATTAAGGGAATGATCCCACCAACCATGTCATGTCTTTCCATCTGTGGTGTTCTTCCAATAGCATAGTGGAATATTCTGTGAGGCTTCGCCTCTTTCAGTGTACCCTCACCAGAATGGTGTCACGTCCCCTCCCGCTGATCCAACGAAAGGAAGGGAACACGAATACCAAGATCTGGGATTTTACAAAACTTAGCCCCATTCATCATGAACAAACTCATGGAATTACAAATAAAATGCATACGTGTGCAGATGCAAATCAAAGAAACCATGCACAGCGGAATAAAACATCATCCACACACATTTCATATGGATTCAGCATAATAACAGTCATCAAATTAATTAAAGCAATGCAAAAGTAAATCACATAAATAGAGAATACTTTGATTATGAAACTGTCCCAAGCAACTATCTATGCAGTTGCAACGTTCCAACCCAACCATAGGTCTCTGCCCAGCCTGTATTATTTCAGCACTCAGAGACCACCCCCGAGATGGGCATGATATCTACAAGGAAAAGGGGACTCTCAAGCTCAGCACATCCCAAAGAAATGTATACCCATAACCCATACCCTAACATACTCTATCTACACACAACAAACACAATCATTGGGCATGGATACACATTTTAAATAATGGGACTTAGAAACCAGATGGCCATGGGTTTTCCCCAAAACGTGGACACGTCAAAAACGGATTGTGCGAGGTAGAATCGACCACAAGGAAAACGATTTCTCCCACATATATATGAGCATTTAGTGGGTCAAAACAGCCTCTATGGACCCCAAATCGATTTCCCCTTCCTTCCCACAGTTCTGCAACATAAAAATGCCCTTCTCCCAACTAGAAAACAATGAAAACCCATAAAAACGTGGAGGGAAAATGCCCGGGTATCTCCATAATCGTGAGAGAGCAAAACTGATGGGTGAAGAATGGCTTGGGGAGCAATTTCGTGGCTCCTTTCTTGCCCATGAATTCAAACACGGATTTCCATGAAGGGTGGCTTGCCCATACCCGAATTTGGACAGCAATTTCGTGGCTCTATCTCTAAAAGTAGTTATAAGCTGTGATCTCTTTATAGCATCATTCGTAACTTGCTTGACGCTCCACACGACTTCACATAAAAACTAGTGCTGATCAGGGTCTTCCCGACCCGTTCCTTTGAATATCGACAGTTTTATATCGTTATCTGTCATTCTCCTTCCGGATTGTGTACGGTTTTGAGATGAGTTCCCTGCTACAAAAGTAGATGCAGGTTGTTGGGTCGTACTAGGGATAGTATTCTGTGGAATGGTTTGATTCGTAGTGTTTTGAGCACTCAGTCCTATGGTGTTACTAATTTGTGGGATAGGCTGCATAATGGTCGCAGCGGGTTGGTTCTAGACTGTTGGATTCTGAGGTGTAATACGCTGGATTGTGGTTGATAAATGTGTATTTTGATTATTAAGGTGACATGGAATTTCGGTATCTATGTGGTTTCTAGATCCTCGGGGATTCTTCTTGTTAGTACGTTTATATCTCTTTCCACTTCTTAAAGTATGGTTTTCTTCGTCAGAATCAATGTATGTATTTTCTACCATGACATATTTAAAATTATCACTGCATTCTTAAAACACCTTTCTCAGCTAGAAGCATTTTAATGTATAGACTGAGATTTTTCAGGAACTTACCTATGAATCCTTCGAAAAAGTATGCTTCAACTTGGCTGTAGGATTTCAGTGTGTCTACAGTGAACTCAGTCACAAATCCCTCAAGTATGCTAGCAACCCATAAGTCAATTGCTCGTGACAGTGGCCTGTCTATTGCTTTGAGCTGTGCAGTAAGCTCCGGTGACCACTCTGTAGGTACTTCTCCTTGAGAACGATTCTTTCTTTCTGCTAGGCGTGATATCCACTCGTGGATCTTGTTTGGAAACAACGCCGAGAAGATCTCATGGATGTCCCTACACAAGTATCTATTCAGCCACTCTACGTCAGATAATTGTGGGTGCTTGTTTTCTTTCTTTGCAAAATCTCTTTCGATCTTATCACACCAAGCCCAGATCTCTTTCTTTTCTGGATGCCAGTTATCTTTGCACATTACTTTTTCAAAACACACTATCGCATCACTGAGTCTTAGCGTGGCAATGGAACCATTTGTTGGTCGTAATACTAATCTAGAGGTTTCCCAATGTAGACCCAGGTACTTCACGATACAAGGTACCAACAAAACCCCTATTCACCGGCCCTTTCGGCAACAGACTGCGAGCAGTCTAAGGCCTCACCCTAGGCGAAGTTGAGGGGGTGGTTGCAGAAGCAGGTTTCCACAACCTTGTGATGCGAGTGTTAAGCTAGTTAATGCGTGGTGTGGTGATAGACTGCGCGCTTCGGTCAATGACTACATGAAGTCTTCTACTTTGTGTCAAGAACTTCAGCAAGCAAAGATACATGCACAAATAGCGGGTCCACAGACTACGCAGTGGGGTTATGAGGCCTAATCACTTCTAATCAATATTATTCAATAATCCTTAATCATTCATCATTACTTAAACTGATAAGCATCATAACTTATGCGAGTTAGTGAGACGTGCGATGTTGTGTACTCTGATATCGCGATTCATCCTTAGCACTTAACTGTGTGTTTATCTAACAGATCTATTCATTCGAGGACTTATAGGTGCTTGATTGTTAACATTCATCCATACACGAACTACTAACATCTTATTCCATCCCTTCCACGGTGAATACAAATAAAAGTAAACATATATCAAATAACAGTAACTTCATGCAGGCATCGTAAGTAATTCAAGCAAAAATTATGCCATTCATACACAGCAATCACATAACACAAGGTTTAACGTGGTTCACCCCCCCCCAAATGGGAAGCTACATCCACAAGAACTATTGTTTTCTTATCTCAGGAAAGGGTACAATATTTCTTCGTCTACGCACTCAGCTGCAAACGTTCTTCTTCCTCAAAATTAGGTCTCTGCGCACTCAGCTGCAAACATTCTTCTTCCTCAAAATTAGGTCTCTGCGCACTCAGCTGCAGAGCCTTTACAATGGCTTCTTGCTCAGAACTTCTAACAATATTCAAGAATACCCAAATACAAAAATGGTTAACCCTTTCCCATACAAAAATTCCTTATATATAGATTATGCTCGTAGGTCATGTCTTTACAATACGAAGGAAAAAACCCTTAGGTTTACAAAACTATCACGGTTTTTCCCAAAACCGAACTGCAGATGTTTGATAGCGGATCTTCTATCACGCGCGCGCCAATGGGTTGCTTCCTTCGAGCTATTCCTTCTTTCACAACCTTAGATGACTGGTTCAAGTAGTAGTAGTCCGTTGTTTGTGTGATCAGTCACCTACCTCCAGATCTGCACCTACCCACTGCTTGGTAGTTATCGGTGATCTTTTGCCAAAAATAGGTCTCATGAGACCTAACTGAACTAACTGCCATCATCCGTCCAACACTCTGCTAGGCTGGACCTCTGTCAACGTGGCACATCACAGCGTTGTACTCCTCGTAGCACCGACCTCGCAGCTCTTTCGACACTGTGCTATGCGCAACCTCGCAGCATACCAAAACTTATCCCAAAATTGTTCCAACTTAACTGTGCTCAGCTCCGCAGTTCTCAAAATCCTTCCTGCTCAAAAATGCCCCACCTGAGCTAGGCCCAACAGATCCTTTGGACCACTTTGATACCTCCTCTCTCATAGGAGTTTATTCGTTATTTTAAACACCACCATGGTCTCCCCCTTGTGGAAATCACAAACAGTATATAGTAGTCAAACCAAATCCTCCTACCCTATTTTTTATGGATAGTCTAAATATCCTTTATTTTTCCAAATTGATCAATGACACTATTGCACATGATCCCACATGGCCAGTTATGCTGGATAAAATTCCCTCTGACATTCCTAAATTCGAAGTGAAGTAAGGGAATGATCCCACCAACCATGTCATGTCTTTCCATCTGTGGTGTTCTTCCAATAGCATAGTGGAATATTCTGTGAGGCTTCGCCTCTTTCAGTGTACCCTCACCAGAATGGTGTCACGTCCCCTCCCGCTGATCCAACGAAAGGAAGGGAACATGAATACCAAGATATGGGATTTTACAAAACTTAGCCCCATTCATCATGAACAAACTCATGGAATTACAAATAAAATGCATATGTGTGCAGATGCAAATCAAAGAAACCATGCACAGCGGAATAAAACATCATTCACACACATTTCATATGGATTCAGCATAATAACAGTCATCAAATTAATTAAAACAATGCAAAAGTAAATCACATAAATAGAGAATACTTTGATTATGAAACTGTCCCAAGCAACTAGCTATGCAGTTGCAACGTTCCAACCCAACCATAGGTCTCTCCCCAGCCTGTATTATTTCAGCACTCAGAGACCACCCCTGAGATGGGCATGATATCTACAAGGAAAAGGGGACTCTCAAGCTCAACACATCCCAAAGCAATGGATACCCATAACCCATACCCCAACATACTCTATCTACACACAACAAACGCAATCATTGGGCATGGATACACATTTTAAATAATGGGACTTAGAAACCAAATGGCCATGGGTTTTCCCCAAAACGTGGGCACGTCAAAAACGGATTGTGAGAGGGAGAATCAACCACAAGGAAAACGATTTCTCCCACATATATATGAGCATTTAGTGGGTCAAAACAGCCTCTATGGACCCCAAATCGATTTCCCCTTCCTTCCCACAGTTCTGCAACATAAAAATGCCCTTCTCCCAACTAGAAAACAATGAAAACCCATAAAAACGTGGAGGGAAAATGCCCAGGTATCTCCAAAATCGTGAGAGAGCAAAACTGATGGGTGAAGAATGGCTTGGGGAGAAATTTCGTGGCTCCTTTCTTGCCCAAGAATTCAAACACGGATTTCCATGAAGGGTGGCTTGCCCATACCCGAATTTGGACATCTATACCTCCCCATTCCCTAAGGCATTAACTTCCTCAACCAACTCTTGGGATAAGTGAATGATTGGGCACAAAAGTCAACATGGGTAGTTGAGGGTTCATGGGTTCTCTCATTGACACTTGGCTTGACTTGATTGGCTCAAGGGTTTGAATATTTCCCTCCCAATTCCTTGTAAAAAGCATGCTCTCATCTCTGGTTGCATTGCAGAGCTAGTTGTGGGCATTTCTATTAAAATGCATATTTACAATTCCCATGGCTCACTAGCACATGGGTAACATGATACCAATTACTTGCCTCTTCAAGGTCGAGCGTTCACTAGTGAGTCCTTGGCCTTGAGCTCCACGCTAGGAATCATACATAATATGCATACCATATTTTCATTATAACCAAAATATCCTAAGGGTCAAAATGGGGGTATTACAAACGGCAACCAAATGGTATGTCAACTTAACAAGATCGTCCCATGCCACCTTTGTGACATTGGCCACCGCATTTATCACATACTTCCAGCTTCTGATTCGCCATGACCATGGTATTGAAATTCTAATGGAGTTTCAAAAACATACATCTACCCACATCGTGGACCATATCCATGAGTGGCGAAGACGTTGAACATTGTGTAAAATCAAAATACAACCATCATTCTTGTTGGATTGGTTCATCAAATCACTCCAATTATCCTTTTCTAAAGATGTCACCACCTCCATTCCACAAGGTGAGGAAGAGGCTATTCTAAAATCCCAACATTTCGATTTGATATATGCACAATCTGACTACCATTACACTATCCTCCCTGACGCCCCTCGACACCGGTCGTTGGATCCCACACCCGTGGGCTCGCCACACTCAACATATGGGTTTATTGGGTCCATTTCCCACTTAGGAAAGGTTCCTCCTACTACCCTAACACCATTCAACATGGATACACAATACCCACCCATGCCACTTGTGTCGGTAGCCCCTCCTCTGGTACCAACCCCACCAGTTGGTCAATTACAGTATGGACCCTATAGTCCTCCCTATCCAAACATTATCTAGGCAGTAGTAGTTCCTACACCAAAAATGGAACAAGTCGTTCCTACGTCCACATCTTATGGAGCGCAAATCACATTTATCCCTCCCCTCGGATATAACCCTTACTATCCATTTACATGCCCGATTGGTCAACAACCCACACCTCACATGGGGGTCAACCTTGTTCAACCTTCTTTCACACAACAAGCTCAATAGTTTGAGCAATTGAACATCGCAAATCCACAAAACCCTCAGATTCATGAGAAGAAGAAAGGGAAGAACAAGGAAAACCAACAGTGGGTCCAAGGGGGAAACCCCCATCCCCAGCAGAACCAAAACCTAGGTAATCAGAATGCGGGGAAAAAAACTCCCCCTAGACAAGGGAAGAACACCAAC
Source organism: Larix kaempferi (assembly GCA_027924585.1). Lineage (NCBI taxonomy): Eukaryota > Viridiplantae > Streptophyta > Pinopsida > Pinales > Pinaceae > Larix > Larix kaempferi. The sequence goes on from BSBM01000924.1 coordinate 8,267,323, forward strand.
TTGAGGACCAATTACTCTTACTCCATTTGTAGAGAATATGGTCATTACACCCATCATTTCCCTCTTATCCCCAACGACCAACAATTAGCGAAAGCCAAGAAGAAGACTATGACAAATCCCCCTCAGGCCCCGAACCCTCCCCAACCCTAAACCACCGTCTTACAACAACCCTTTGCCAATCAAGGGGTCGTTATGAAACAAAAATACCCCCACCCCTCTGGCGATGGCTCTTTCTAAAATATCTATACATTGGATGTTAATATTCAGACTCGAGCCAAAGGTTATGATAGGCATGAAGCTCCCCAAGTGGAAGACATCCATGTCCCCTCACCCCCCCCTGCAAATACCATGCCCAAGTGCTGAACAAATCCTGCATATTTCCAAGGTTCCACTTCGGTGTACACTTAATAACCCCAATATGAAATCCGCCCACAAATATAGTATTGTGGATGACTTAGCTCAATCCCCTGCAGCCATGTCCGTGTAAGAAGTGCTACAGTCATGCCCAACCTAGCGAAAGTATTTACTCAACACAATACACACACACACACACACCACTCTTTGGACAAGTGTCCCATTCCCCCCCAAAAAAAATATAGACAAGGAGAGGAATCTAGAATAATTAAATGAAAGGAAAATGGAACCACCATTAAGACAAGTGACCTATTTCCCCAAAAATAGATAAAAAATAAAATGAAACCACCATTGAGGCAAGTGGCCTTCTTGCCAAAATAAACAAGGAGTTACTCACATACATTTAAAATAAAAAATAAAAAGGAAAATGAAACCACCATTAAGACAAGTGGCTTATTTCCCCAAAAATAGAGAAGGAGTCACTCATCAATGTAACCACACTGCCATCCAAGTGGCATAAATAAGCCTATAAAAGCATACCATCAATAGAAATACCAAAATCCATATAGGGTATAAATGCCACTTAATAAATCATATTAATATTTAATAATAATAATACTATATCCACATAGTATTACATCCATACGCGTAAATAATAATTATTATTATTTACTTTATTATTTAATAATTGTATTTCTTTTATAATTAAGATAAGAAATAATAACTTATATTTATTATAGAAGCCACAGATTATTAACCCATTCATACTATGGGTCATACGTGCATTAAGCACTCATTAGGTCCTAGAAGGTCTTCACTACTTCGTTTGGGGTTTAAAATTGTATTTTAATAATCACACTGCATGCTCATTCATGAACTAACATAACTAGAGACTACAATGTGCTCATTGTTAATGAATGTTAGCACAGTAAAATTCTTCCATTTCATAAGGGAGGTCAAACTTCTTTCACAACACATTCCAAAAATAGAGTTATAAATTTGTAGAAGGCCCAACAGTTACAGAGTTGAAACGTGGTTGAAACCTAAGGTCTAATACCACTATGCGATGTTCCCGACCCCAAAACAAAGCTCAAGGTCACCAGTAAACCCAAGGGAAGGTTTAATCAATGTAAATGCACAATAGAATAAGGTTATCTAAGGCTAGGCCATCATGCCAACAAGCCAATTTAATAAAATAATCAACCTTCTTAAAGACAATGCAAACTTGCGCGACATATCATTTTCCATTTGCACATGCTAAGCAAGGAAAATGAAAGCATGAACGTAAATAGATCTGAGAAATTTATTAACATGTAATATAACATCAAATAATCATATATTCTATAGCCATATCACCATTAACAAATCATATTTGCAAGCTAACTTTAACAATATAAATAAAAAGATCTACAAGTTGCCACAATCAACCATATTGACAGAGCTAGAAACTAGATCTACTTACTGCCACCTACGGCCATATTAGCATAAGTAAAACTAGTTGTGAGAGCTTCCATTTATAGCCATATAAATGAAAATATCCTCTGATCTCATTGATGTCACCTATAGCCATACAAACCATAAGAAAAAACTAGATCCAAGAGCATATGTACATCAAAATACTGTAAATAAGCACATGATAAAATATTCATCACTGACTACCAACCATATCCATATCCTCACGAAAAAATTTAGATATTAAAAGTATCATCTACAACCATATAAAATCATATCTCAAGGCAGTCACCTACAACCATACATTATGTAAGCAAATCAGATCAATAAGCGCATATATTATGAAAATGCAAAAAATAAACATAACAAGAAATACTAATCTCAATCATGGGAAACTAGCTTCAACTGGACTACATTCCACCCTACCATAGACATTCCATGATCATGAATATTTAAACATGACATTCACCCCCGAGCTGAGGCCATAGATCCACAGGAGAGGTACTCTCAAACCAATAGGTATGGTGCACTCATCTCAATCTCGGAAACATTGCCACACAAAAATAACCGTATCTCAGTCATACGGAAATATTTTTCAATGAGAAAAAAGTATCCCTTACTGGAAACATCGCTCTGGATGCAATGGAATAGGTCTCATAACCCATAAATGATCAGAAATAGGAAAACCAAAACATATGTTTGCACCCTTTCCACATTGTTAGAAACCACAACTACACGTTTCTCCATCTAAACTTTCCCTTCCATCTACACTACTTGGTGCAATAGGATTACCTTCACCACATTGGTCCCTCAGTACATCACCATACACCATCAAGCTTCACATGCATATATTTGGACAAGGGCAAGTAATGGTATAAGGACTCATGTTGTGTTCTGCACAGTCAATCTTCGATCCCCATTACAAGATCTTCAAACCTCATTACAGGGCCTTCAATATTATGCAATACAATGCATATCCTCTTCGAGAGCATGTATTCCCCAACACAAAAGAGAATTTCACTACACTGCAGAGCTCGAAGAGAGAAGAAGAAGAATAAGAATGAAATGTATCCCCTTTCCAATCCTTCTATAACCATTCGAATTCCCAAGGAAGTAACTCCAATTCCAAGAGAGGTAACTCAAATTTATTGTGGGTTACTCAATTCATGAGAGGGAGGATACAATTAGAGGTTCCCTTTCCCATAATAGAAAAAGGTGAAATAGAGAGGAGAGTTACACTTTTTCAAGGAGTGTAGGCTAAAAATAGCCAGTGAGGGTGCACTAGCACATGAGGAGCATCACAAGAGGCTAAGGAGGGCACACTATCCAAGTAATCCCCAATAAATATCAAAGAAGGTGTAATAGTACCTCCATAAACCAAAATAATAAAAATTAGGGTCCAACAAGTAATTTTAGGGAGAGAAACAACTCCTAGTCCCCAACCCCCTCACAAGTGGAATCCATGTCCCCCCATTCTCGTTAGTTGTCCATGTTGAGATAGTTATTTAATTAAACAACAACAACAATAATAATAATGTCAAAATTCCATAGTCTCAGCACCTAGTGCTCAATAATAATAAAACTAATAAAATATTCTTGATGCTTAACAACCAAGGTATTACATAGAGGCTCGACAATCTCATAAAAGCAAGTTAGCCAGATTCAGTGTGAATTTAGTTGAATTATATTTATCATTTACCCCATAAAAGGGTTTTCAAAATTCTAAGAAGCTTTCTGTACGAATTCAGTTCAATGAATTTGTTTTCTCTTTACCCCCATACAAGGGTTTTCAAGGATCTAAAAATTTCTCCCATAAAACAAATGGCGAGGAAAAATAAAAATCCAATTGACGTGACGAAATAAATTTAAGTTTAAAGTATATTTATAACATCAATGCGGTAATAAATTCACTACAACAAGAAGCATGTTTTCGGGCAAAGGGACAAATCTTTAACCAATTTCAATTAAAAAAATTACGGCCAAACTGGTTTAATGATTGGAGTGTGAAATTCAAGATGGTTGTGTGTTGATTCCTTGCATTTGTCAAACAATCTATTAAAGACACAAAATAGTTGTACCATTCATTCATCATTGTTGGCACTAGGAGTTAGTGAATTTTGTACAAGAAAATGTCATTGTGAACCATCAAAACCAATTACTGTCAATCAACAAAAGCTTCTACCATGCCTGTTATGAGGAGGGATTTTGCATTTCAGAGGCCTATGGAGACGGAATTATATTCTAAACATAATTAATAACCATACATTATTAAACATAACATTGTGCTTTATAATTAAAAAATATGAAATAAAATAAAATCATGTGACCCATAAAAGTCACATCCTTGTGAACATGTTCCCAAGCATTATTAAAAGCAAGTCTTTTGTTGTAATATTCATATTATCTATCCATCCATATATATATATATATATATATATATATATATATATATATATATATATATATATATCAGAGCAAAGTTACTATTGGTGCGTGAAAACCAATTATTATTGTTTCTTCATCCACTACTTCTCCATCCTCACACACCTCTCTCCATGAAATCTCTCCCACAATTTTCCCCACTACTCCCACATTTTATCCCTGCCATATTTCCTTCGAATATTCCCCACTACTCCACACCTTCTTCTTCCTCCCATTCCTGCCATTATCCCTCTCCTACAACCTCCTTCCTCTACCCATCTCCTTTCCCTCATGATCCTCCCTCCTTCCTCCCTCCTCTTGCACCCTCCTCTCCTCCCTTTTCTGCTCCTTCCTATGGGTTCCTCCTGCACTACTCCTTCTCTCATGTTGTATCAATCCCACCTCTCTTCATCCTCCACGTTCCCTCCCTACATACATCTCCCAATCCACTCCTCCCCGCCTCCATTCCATATGCACAACATATGCGTCCTACGTCCATTTGTGTCCATCATCCCCCATCTAATCTCTTATCCCTCTATCCACCTATGTACCATGTCCCCCATCCACAACTCTACTCCCTCTTGCCACACTACTCCTTCCTCCTTGTTTCCATTCCATACAATTCCAACCCTAACTCCAAAACAAAAAACAAAAAAAGAAAGAAATACAATAATGATATTATTATTAAATTATTATTATTAATTTTTCTTTTTTAAATCCTTCTTGTTATAATATTTTTTTTTATAATTATGATTATTATAATTATTTTGTTTTCTCTCTTGCCATTATCCATTCATTTTAGTTAATAAGTTATTATTACTTTTTAAAAGAAATCTTAGTCCCATCCCATCCACCAAACCAACCTCATTCCTTTCAAAGCATTAAAGACCAAAATTGCATAAAAATATAAACCCCTCACACCAACAATATGACAGACCTAAAAAATCAGCTCGGTCAAATGGAAAGGGAATTCAACACTCTCAAAGACACTGACAGTAAAAACCACAAAAATCTAAGAGAAGAAATAAAAATAACAATGTCACACTCAAAAACAAGATTACACAAAAACTCAAAGATGAAATTGTCATGGAGGTCAAGGTCGAATGAAGAACAACCTAGACACCATGAATCAATATCAAGATAAAAAACATGACGTGATCATAAACAAACATGACGTGCTTGTAAACCTTTTAAAAAATCAAGGTTCTCGAAATCACAAAAAATGACAGAATAGTTCAAGCATGTCTATCTCCTCATCCTTCTCCTCCTCATCACCACCGCTTCCACCACCAACATCCCCCTATAATTCACCAGGAAATACCAAGGCCAAAGAATATTTCAGTATATATAGCATTACAATAGATGAATAAAAATTAAAATATGCTTCCATGCATCTAGAAGGTGATGCATACAACTAGTATATGTGGTGGAAATGAGAAAATCACTCATACAATTGACACTCTTTTTAAAATGACTTTTTTAAGAGATTCCATGGGATTATCAACAACAAATTCTTCTAGAAACATACCATACTACCACAAAAGGGAAGTGTTGATGAAATCAGGCATCAATGGGAAGCTTTTGCCACTTGAGTATTTGCACTATCTAGCAAGTAATTTCTCGAAACTTACCAAGGAGGCATTAAACAACGTATCCAAAATGAATTAAAAATGCATGGTGTTTTGTATGTTGAAGTAGAAAGGCATAAGGAAAAGGAGGCATAAATAAAATTTGAGGGATCCAATCAAGAAATGGAAAAACATATTCAAGAATAAAAATACCATAAACAACATAAACAAATAAGGACAAATACATACCTCCACACAAACGACAAAAGAATTTTGGAAGCTCAAAGAATGAAAGAAGGAAAATGAAGACATTGCGGAGACATATGGGACCCCAGACATAGGTGTCACACAGGAGATAATTCAAAGAAATTATACACATCTGAAGTGAAGGGAATGATGAATCAAATAAAGAAGTGTTAGAAGGTGAAGAAGTATAGAATCCCCAAAATATCGCATTAGACTCAAAAGGCGACAACACACCAAGGATATCACTTGCAGCCATGACAGGCATCAGCTAACCACAAACTGTTAAATTAAAGGGGCATATAAAAAATGATAATGTCACAGCACTAATCGATATAGGAAGTACCCACAGCTTCCTTGACATAATATTCGCAACGAAACTTAAGATATTTGTATATCCAATTCTGGACATGAAGGTGATGGTTGCAGATGGAAAAATTTGAGAATGTTGGGAAGTTCCATTGGGTACCTATTCAACCAATCATAAAAAAAATTGGCTACCTATTCGACCAATCATCAAAAGCATTTTATCAAATTCAAGTGGAAAGGACAAAAGTATAAGCTACATGGTTTCCAACTAACCTAGACACAAGTTTCATGTCATCTCAATAGATGGTAAAACCTTTCCGGAAAGGGGAATCTGCTTACGTGATCCAATGCCACCAAATGGAGATACCGTATTCAGAACAAGATGAATCTAGAGTATAATAAGTCCAAGAGTTACTTCAAAAAAACAAGAAGGTATTCCAAGATATTCCCATGGAGTTACCACTAGAGAGGACGATTGAATATATAATTGAAGTTAAACTGAGATCAAGTCTGATCAAGGTTAAATCCTATAGATATTGTTGTAGTCTAGAGGATTGCATCGGTTACTAGTAGTACATTATACCAATATAGATAAAGAGTCACATGGATACACACATCATACAACCATAAGAGAGAGTAAGTGGGACATCAGCAACAAGCTTTTTATTAATGGGACCAAAGCAGAGTACAATATCAGTGCAGAGATCTATATATCATGTTGTCGATTCTAAATCCTATTTATACATATTACATACAGTTATGCAATTACAACTACCTGGTCGGTAAACTAACCAACCGATGGATTTGGGCCAACCATAGTCGGCGGAGGACCTAGTTGACTCGTCGACTAGGCTCCTCCAACATCTCCCCCACCGACAAAGCGATTTTTCATCCTGAACAGATCAAAGTCATAACTGAGAACTGAGGAAAAATTGGTAGTCTTTGTTGTTTATGGTTACAAATCGATAGACGTATTTGTTGGAGATGGTCTGACATAGGATTCTTGAATAGTCGGGGCTGAGGAAGTAAGTCATCATTTGAAATATTCCCAAGTGTGAGAAGTTTCTACAGGTCTTCACTTTGCGCAGTAAGGTCAGAAAGCCTATTGATCTTGTTGGGAATAGACATATGTTTAATATGGCAAAGATCTGGTCCCAGGAGTAGATGATGTTGGTCATCCGCCTTAAGGAGACGGTCAATTTGAGGGCTAATTGATTCAAATTCGGTCTTTTCAATCTATGCTTGAGTATCCCACTGTTCCTATTTTTCTTGTAGTTCATCTAGGTGAATTTTCTCCATTTGAATCCGATGTTCAAGGTTCTAAAGGGTGTCAGGATCTGTGGTGTCTTTCTACTGAAATATATGTGCTAAAGTTGTTTGTATCCTTCCCATGTCGATAAAAATTTGACCATAGGAGCTATACCAATTATTACGTACAACAATAAACTTTTCGGCCTGGTTAGCATATTCCTTCATTTGTTCATGGTGTTCAAGAAATAACTTATATTGATTTGCAAGAAGAGAGAACATTTGCTTGATGTATTCTTGGTATCTCTGTCGAACATCGTCCTGATACAATGAGACCAGGGACCCTACTAAACTAGTGATTTCTTCTAAAGGATTCTTTGTCAAGGTTCATGAAGAGTTGGTGCTACTTGAAAAATCAAATTTTGACAGGTTTGTAAGACTTTGGTCTATTCATCCTTCAGCCTTTCGACTTTATGTTTATCTAGTGCCCAGCATTTTGGTTTTCCAGGTTCATGACATCCAAGAGTCTATCTAACTCATGATCCTTTTCTACGGCAGGGTCAAATGTAACTGGTGGTTCTTCGGGATCCTTTGTGAGATTTATTTTTACTTTGGACGACTTCTTATTATTCTTTTTTATTTTTATTTTTCTGAGTACCATTTGATGGAGTTGTTGTCTATGGAGTCCCCTGGATAGAAGATGATGGTGGATTGGTTTCTTTTGGTTGAATAGGTGACTTGGGTGAATGGGTTGATGCAGGAGGATCAGTCAAATTGGGAAGACCAGTCGATTGTGGTGCAATCCTTGAGTCAAGAGAAATGGTCGAATCGGGGGGGACAATCGACTTTGGATGACCAGTCGATTTAGTGAGCAGGCCCGACTCAGGTGGAATGGTCGATGTAGAAATAAACTATTTAGGAATATCATTTAATTTTGTTGGAGTAGATTTTTCTATCTATGGATCATGAGTAATAGGTGACTATGGTGGTTCTATACTATCTATGTGGTCAAAGTGAGTGGTATAAGTAGGGAGTGGAGGAGGGTTCAAACGTGGAACGAAGGATTGGTCAGTCAAAATCACTCCAGGTGGAGGGGCTACAGGAATAGCGGGAGCTTTCGTAGCTTCTTGGATAGTGCATGTGGTAGCAATAGTTTTCCAATTGGGGAAAAGGTTGGGTATATTGGAAATAAGTTTGTGGAAATCAGGTTCTTTCATATAGTTGGGAATCAATGGGGTAGTCTCCTCAATAACAGTAGGAGATAGGGGAGGTGAGTTATCGGGGACATGAACAACATACTCATCTGGTGTTTGCATACAAATTTTTAATTTCTTTACTGGGGCCAATTTTACTTGTATCGGAGTAGCTCGGCTGGAAATAACATGGTCGATCTGCTCATTGATTGTGATGTTGCGTGCAGCGGCATCTTTAATAATCTACTTAGTTTCCTTGTGTAGTTCTTGGAGATCCTCCTCGGTAGGAGCGTTCAGTATCATTTTTTGCTTTGTTGACCCTTTTGATTTGAACAGCTACTGCTTATGGAAGAGGGTTTCAGCTACAATATCGAGTTGCTCGTTAGTAATGTCCAACTTAGAATATTGTTCGCCGAGTACATCATCATCGGTAGTTTCTCCCGACTGATCATCGATTTCCAGATGGATAGCCTATCTTGTTTGTTTGCGCTACTTGGGTATGGGAATGATAGCGAGAGGATTTTCTTCTTCCTCGAGAGGATTTTCTTCTTCCTCTAGGGGCCCAAAAATTTGTATTTATAGCCCCGCCTCATAAATGTCTTCTTAGTCTCCATCGGTGAAGGGTTCTTGTAGCTGATCCGATACCTTCCATCTCGACTCAGGAATTGGGTGCACAATGTTCGATTGAGCAGTAATATCTATAAAAATATCTTGCACAGAGGGGTAATACTCTAACTCAGCTACATTACCTGCAACGCCTTGTATATACCAAACTATAGTGAATTCGAGCCCCATCTGAACGTGGACAGACGGAGGTAGACTTCGGCGAACTTGCTGTGGAACTCATCGCCTAGAGCATGTTGTTTTAAGGACTTGAAACCAATTTTCAAGCCACATCTTGGCCATTGCAGGGACCTTGCTACATCTGTGAGGCTGGAAGACCCAGAACTTATGCATTGTTGCTGGGTATTTTGCATTAAAGGAAGTATCATCGATGGGTGTGATTATGTACATTGTGATCCATATTAACAAGGATGGGTAGTGAATCGTCAACCCAGTTTCTTGACATTTTTCAAAGGTCGACCGAACGATTCCTGCTAAATAATATTCCCAATTAAATATTTTTACTTCTTCCACGATTGCTTTTACAGCTTCCAACATATCCAGTGGGATGCCGGATGGTCGTCCTGTACTAGTTAGACAAATTGAAACGATAATTGCAGCAAACTTATAATTATTATATTGAATTTTGCTAATAACCAATCCTTTGGAATTCTTTCCTTGCGGTGACCCTGTGAATTCTTCAACGAGCTTTGGATTAACCCGAACCAGCACATCAAGTCCTTTGGATGGAAGCCCTGTGACCGGACCAATTAATTCAGCATTAATCTCAATGGGTTGGTCCAGCCATAGCTTCCCATTGTGATATCGACTAACTATGTACTAGGCAATTAAGTGTTTGAGTCCATTAAAATGGTCCAATAGCAGAGCTTGTAGATGGTGTCAGATTTTGGCAACATACAATATGTTAGTTGGTTCAGTTCATTTGTCATTTTTGATACCCCAATTACACATTTCTTTTTAGTAGCGACTCCATTGATGTTATTATGTCTATGCTTTGTGGATTCTGAGGAGACAGGCTTTCAGTGGTGAAAATGAACTGTCGTCTACGTCAAGTAGATCCTCCTCAGTGAGCTTCATCGATCTTGTTGTAGAAGTGGTTATTTTTGGACCCATTGTATGTGTGGCTTCAAGTAGAGGAGTCGAATTGTTGAGGGTGTCTAGAATTCGTGCTAAGTAAACTTGCTTGATTTAAGTTTGCAAAATTGTTCCCAATCTTGTTCAAGTTCCTTATTTATAGCAGGAAATTTTGTAGTGCATTGAAGTCGGTTAGGTGAATGAATTAATTGTGGCTTTTGTGGGAGACAACTTCTTGGTATGTGCGATGAGCCTTCTTGATCACTCTTTGGACGACTGTCTTCATGTGACCTCCATTGGGGTCAGTCATGCCAATGTCTATTATGAGTTGGATGACTCATTATTGAGTGCCTTCTAATCGACGGTGGGTAGTGGGTGTACGTTTATAGTCGATTCTTCGTCAGTGACTTGTCTCATGCTCCTTATTCCAATCTATCGTCATTGTGATATATTTCATACGTGTCGACCCTTAATTCTTAAATTTATTTTTATACAAGTTTTTATTTGAGTGCAAGTTAGTTTTATAATAACTACCTTCATCTTGACAAATGTAATTAAGATTGGAAAAATGAGTAACTAATTTACAAACCTGGGACACTATGGGGAAGCAGCCATTCAATTGGCACTGTTCCCGTGTTATGCTTTTATAAAGTTTTGATTTTGCACCTTTGATAACTTTGGCAAAAAAAATCCCTTGTAGAATTCTTAGTTGAATCGGTCCATTCTGATGTATTTTTGAAACTATAACAGTCGGTACAGCTGTGACTGGGAATAAAATATCGTCAGGTAAGTCGTTATCAATATTCACATACTTTTCCCTTGTTTTTACTTGTTCCAGATGGTCGGTTGACATCTCTTTATTCAATCTTCTAAAATCAATAGAAATTCTTAACTTTGTTGGGTCGTGTTTCTTGATGTGACGGACTAGAGCTTGGCCTTGCAATTTATTAATTTTTGTTGTCAGTTTCATCTTTTCAAATTGTTTTGTAGAAGCAATTGTTCCAGTCTGGTGACAAGTTTGATGCATATCCACCGTTCTTGTTGTGTGACTTGTACTTGTTTCAACTGGAATTGGTAGGCGACCTTGATTATCGACATTTTTAGATACTTGCTCGATATGCTCAGTCAGAGATTCATGTTCTTTGTACCACAAGGGTGGGGTGCTCATTGGTTCCGTCTTGTTAAGAATACTAGTTGGATGTGATCTGATTTTCTTCTCGATGATTTTTGGAATGACTGATACAGTGAAGTAGTGTTGCGTCCTTTTTTCTAGGAATGAATTCAACAGCCCAACAGTTGCGAGCTTGTGATTCATATTTTTCGAGTTGCCAGTCAAATCATTCTGGATCAGAGTTGTACCCAATCGACAAGGGAGTCCCCAATCGTAATTCTCCATGATTATTGGGTTCAATGCAATCTTAATTTTTGTGGATTATTCCATACAGACGACGGATGTCTTCATCATGATCACCAGGTTCTTCCCAGGGTTTTCCTTGAGATGGATTAATAGGTACAATTACTTTTTTCCCAACTCCTTTAAGTTTAATCCATTCTTTCTCCAATGAAATGGAAGCGTTCATTTTTTGTCCCCACGGTCATCTGACTAATGTTGGAAAATATTTGGCCCCTTCTCTTAGATCAATGATTTCAAAGTCGATATGGGTGTTGATTCCCATGATTGAAGTTTTGACATTTCTCCACACTCCAATGGGTTCAATCCATCCTTGGTCGGATAATTTGAGATATATACATGATTCTTCCAGTCGAGGTCGACCAACGCTTTCCCATGTTGACCTGGTTATGATATTTGCTTGTGATCCAAAGTCGAGGATGACTTGTGAGATTCAGAATACATCGACTTACAGATCAACAAGAGGGTCCATATCATCTTTCTCTTTGTGGTTCATACTACATAGCATTTTGGTATTTTTTTCATTTTGGCCATTATTTCTGATAAGATGCATTATGTCAATTAACTTTGCCACAACTTCTTTTTTTTTAATAGATGAAGTAAGTCATTAAGTATTTTACTTTTATTTTCTTCCTTACTTTTGCCTGATTCTATTTGCGAGAATATTTCTGAATCATTTTTTAATATATGTTTTTGCTTTGTTGGGTTAGGATAATCTTCTTGCTTATTGTGAAGTCGAGTGACGTGATGGTTATCCCCCCAGTCTTTGTGCCTTGTCATGTAATTACATGTAGATTTTTAGTACTACATGCTTCATTTTTAAAGACACACGATAAAACATTAACAATTTTTATTTTATTAAGGGTGTCTAACATGATGGAGCACTCTTCAAGATTGTGCTCCCTGAATCCACACTTTGTACACAATTTTAAGTCTGTCATATCCTTCAACGGACATTCGGGACTCAAATTTTCTTCACTAAAACATACATAACAGCGTGGTCGAGTCTGACCTGGTGGTCGATACACCCAATTATTATAGTTTATGCCTCGACCGTTGTATCCTCCTCGTCGATTATTTCCATAATTGTGATGGTTATTAACTTATTATTGTGGTTATCATGTCTTCATTAATAGACTGTCTGCGTCTGATAGACGATGTGGTGGTTTGATTTAGATTTTAAGTTCTTTATGCACTCTGTAGTTAAGTGTTGTGTCGTCTAAAAAATTACACACCACTTTGGATTAACATTATCAGCATTATATGGGCAGTCGGTTGTCGTGTGGGGCTCAAATATTTCACATATATCACGGAAATAAGTCATTTGCGTTGTGTGGACATGTTTTGGATTCCTTTGTTCAAAAAATATATTCAGTCGTTCTTCTAGTAATCTCATTTCTCTTTGTTGAACGTTATAATTATTTTGAGACTTTATCCTGTCATCATAAGGAAAAGTGTCCTTAGTATGCCCTTCATTAGAGCATTTTGTGCACCATAGATCATTATGTCAGAGATTCATATGTTGCATCGATTTCTCCATCCTCTCAATTATATCTTGCAATTCTTGGTCGATGGTGCGACTCGAATCATTTGAGTTTGACTCAATTCTTAATGATTTGTTCAAGGCGTCTTCATATGTTGTATATTCATGCATCATCAGCAGAGTTCCGATTCTTTCAGCTAGACCATCAACAAAAAATTGGATGACTACATCAAGATCTATTTTAGTGGGCATTTGGCTTAGAATGCATTTAAACCTTCTATCATATTCTTGGACAGATTCTCCAACTCTTTGTTTAATTTTCTCCAGGTGGTGGCCTTCCAAATGCTTTGAATTTTTGACCTTGAAGTGGTCTAGAAAAGTGTCTTTGATCTATTTATTTGTTTTTGGACCTTCTTCCAAAACATTCATGTACCATGTGAGTGCACGATTTCTGAGTCCACCTACAAACTATGCAATTTGTTGATTTTCATCATCAATTAGGTTAGCTTGCCACAAGGCCTCGCACACAAAATAATTCTTTTTAGTATATCCATCTCCTTCTAAAATAGGATTATTGACTGGAAGACGTACAACCATATTGCTATTTTTATGAAATTTTGGACTGACTGGCTGATTATTGAAAGAACTTACTATTAACTGAGTACTGGTGACTTCTGATGAATGCAACTGCTTCCAAGAAAAACATATTTCTTCTACAAACTCTTCTTTATCGGGTCGAGACTCCAATGAGTTGGAAGGTTTTATCAATAATGTTGCTGGCAGGGGGGTACCTCGATGTGTTTTGAGTAAAATAAATCGAAAGAGTGTCCCCTGAACTCAGGAGTGAAGGTAATCCAATTACCTCACTCTAGTCTTTGGATCATCAATATGTCTGCGATTCTTCCACATTGGTGATATACTCGGTTCCAAATGATGGTGTCACCTAGTTGTAATCCCATGCCGCACTCGACGATTTGTATAATAGTTGGTCCAATCGTCATGATCATAGGTACATAATTGACTAGAGTTGCGACTTCTGGAATTGTGATGCACATTTTCAAGGGGGTCAATACCATTGCGTTTGACTGATCTTTCGATGTCGGTGCCTCACCTTCTTCTTCAACTGGTCGACTTTCCCTCGACTTAGGTAGGAATTTTGGCTGCTCGACCATCTCCTATTACTTCTTCAAGCCTCTCTTATGATGTAACAGGCTTCCAATCTCCCTCAATTTCTCTCATTGTCTGTATATCTTTTCTCTTTCTAGTCTTTGGATATCTATTGTTTGCTTATGGACAGCTTGACATTTATTTCTTCTCAGCGGACTTGACTTTTTACAGGCCTTCATTTTTTTTTCAATAGCCTCCAGCTTCTTTATTCATAACACATCTTCAGCGACCCCCCCCCCAATTTCTGACCCGAGTCTTATTGACTGACGGATATGAGGTCAACAATGGTCGCCATTTGCTCAAAAAGTATTCCCACTGTCATTTGTTCACGAACCATCCCCAATATTTTTGCTTCTTTTCCCAATTCGTCATTGTGTGCTCCTCTAAGGGTGGTCGAGGTTCAACGATGTGTCCAACATCGTTCTTGATAAAAAAATTATATAGCAGGATAGGTATGGATCAGAAGAAACTCTCATGAATATCAGTGTAAAAAATGCATTGGATTTTATCGATGGATACTATGTCCTTGATGGCTTGTTCTTCACAACATTCTTCACATATTTTCTTGAACCATTTGTACAAATTTGTTCTTCCACCATTAAGTATCCTTTGCATCCACAACTTTTCACTATGGGAGTCCAATCTGTTCATGAAAAACTATCAGGAATTTCTTTATTTTGCCAGGAACAAACTCTATAAATTTCTCATGGGCCTCAGTGAATAATTTATGCCTTGCTTGTGCTAGTGTCAGCTTGTTCCATCGTGCATAATTTTGAATATAGTTTGCTACTTTCTTATCTTAACACTCTCATATTTCTCTCTATGTTATTATTTATGCATCTTTCTCATTTCTTAGTGATGTGTACTACTGGAAACAGTACCAATGTTGTAGTCTAGGGGATTGCACCGATTATCAGTAGTACATTATACCAATATAGAGAAAGAGTCACATGAATACACACAGCATACAACCATAAGAGAGAGTAAGTGGGACAGCAACAACAAGATTTTTATTAATGGGACCAAAGAAAAGTACAATATCAGTGTAGAGATCTATATATCCTGTTGTCGGTTCTACAACCTATTTATATAGATTACATACAGTTATTCAGTTACAACTACCCAGTCGGTTGACTAACTGATCGATAGATTTGGGCCAACCATAGTCAGAGAAGGACCTGGTCGACTCATCGTCTAGGCTCCTCCAACAGATACCCTCATCACCATAATAGATAAATGGAAAGGTTAGTTCAAGATCTGTTGAAGTGTGGTGTTATTACAAAGAGTTGGAGTCCATATGCAACTCCAGTAGTATTAGTATGGAAGAAAGATGGCTCATTCAAATCATGCATAGATTACCAAGGATTAAACAAGATAGCAATCAAGAAAAAATTCATTTCATTCATCGATGACATGTTGGATGAACTTCATGGATAAAATTATTTTTCGAAGCTCGGTTTGAGATTAGGTTACTCTCATATCATAGTCAGATTAGAAAATCTCACAAAGACCGCTTTTCAAATTAATGATGGACACTATGAATTCAAGGTAATTCCTTTTGGATTAACAAATTCCCCCACCACCTTCCAAGCATTTATGAATGAACTATTCCATCCCCACCTAAGGAAATTTGTGCTAGTATTTTTTGATAACATCCTTGTATACAACAAGACATGGAAGGAACATCTGAAGTATCTGGAACATATGCTATTTCTCCTAGAAGGAAACCGATTCTATGCAAAAATGTCAAAATGTACATTTGGAAAACAATAAGTAGAGTATATCGATCACATTATTTTAAAGGAAGGGGTCAACCTAGATCCAAAGAAAATCGAAGTGACCAACGAATGTCCCAAGCCAAAAAATATATCCAAGTTAAGAGGATTTTAAGGGTTGGCAGGTTACTATGAAAGATTCATCAAGAATTATTCTCATTTAACTACTCCCCTAACAAACCTCCTAAAACAATATTCCTTTCAATGGAATGAGGAAGTAGAAAGGTGTTTTGAGGAATTGAAGAAAATTATGTCTAGAACTCCTATATTTGCAACACCAGACTTCTCAAAACCATTTGTAATCAAATGTGATGCTTCAAGTTTTGGAATAAGAGCAGTCTTAATGCAAGAAGGACACCTAATGGATTTTGAAAGCATGAAGTTAAATAAAATGGATTGCTTACAGTCTAATACAACAAAGAGATGATTTCCATCATGCATGCATTAAAAAAATGGTGGCAGTATCTCTTGGGAAGAAAGTTTAAATGTTTCGTACAGATCATAATAGTATTCAATACTTGTTACAACAAAAACAATTGACAACCGAGCAACAAAAATGGATACAGAATATTACTACATTTGATATGGAAATCCTACATAAAAAAGGAAAGGAGAATGTAATAGTTGATGATCTTTCATGAAAAGATGAAGAAGTGCAATTTTTTGCAATATCGATAGTCATTCCCGAATGGTTGGATGAAATTTGAACCAAGTACTCCAAGAACCTAGAGAATTGCTCCATAATCAATGATGTGAATGAATACCCCAAATTTGAGTGGAAGAATTGCATCTTATGGTATAAAGGAAGAATTTATTTAAGCCCCAAATACAGTTTTAAATCCAAGGTGCTTAAATAAAAAATGGTAAGATATCCCAATGGAATTAAATGAAGGATTACACATGTTAGAAGGGAAGGATAAAGTATTGGTGGTGGTAGAGAGACTAACCAAGTATGCCCATTTTATAAGTGTAAAGAAAACAGATTCTGCAAAAAGAAAATCAAAGTTTTTTGTAAAAATGTGTACAAATTACATGTATTTTCCAAAATCATCATCACTAATAGAGATGCCAAATTTAAAGGAATTTTTTGGAGAGAGTTTTGCAAGCAAATTGGGACATCCCTTAATATGAGCTCAACTTACCACCACCAAATTGATGTTCAAGTGAAAATTGTCAATAAGATTTTGGAAGCCGGCCTTCAATGTTTTGTAACCGACAAACAACATAAATGGTTCCAATGGTTGCATCTGGATGAATGGTGGTATAATTCCACATATCATACGTCTACCAAAATGACGCCATTCCAAGCTGTCTATGGATATGAACCCCCAAAATGGAAATATTTAACCACAAGTCAAGCAAAAGTTGCATCAGTAAAGGATCATTTAGAATAAAAATAGAAATTTGTTCAATTATTCAAGGAAAACCTAACAATCGCCGAGAATCACATGAAGCAACAAGCCAATCAACACCAAATAAAAAGAGAGATCGAAATCAGATATTGGGTGTTCATAAGACTTCAACCTTATAAGCAACTATCTCTTAAACATCATGGAAAAATTAAATTGGCTCCAAAGTTTTATGGACCATGCCAAATTAATAGGAAAATCAAGCATGTGGCTTATGGTTTGGATTTACCAAGCAACACTTGTATCCATAATTTTTTTCATGTATCATGTCTTAAAAAGGTGTTAGGACAACATCAAAAGAAACATATTCTACTTCCCATGTTGGATGATAAAGGATGAATCATTTGGGAACCAGAAGATATTATTGCCACTAGAGAGAAAAAATTGGGTTCTTTAGTAATCAAGGAATATCTTACTAAATGGAAAAACCTTCCTAAAGAAGACACAGCTTGGGAGTTGGAACAATTTTTACAATTGCATCCTTCATTACCATTTCTTTCAAGAAAAATTCAATCTTAAGAGAGGGGAAATGTTATAAACTAATTAATAAACATATATTATTAAACATAGCATTGTGCTTCATAATTAAACAATGTAAAGTTAAATAAAATCGCGTGACCCAGTAGTCACGTCCTTGTGAACTGGTGCCCAAGAAACACACAAGAGCCTCGAGCTTTTTCTCTCGGGCCCTGAATGAGTCAGCCTTATCTTTGCTTACTCCCGATACACTAGAGAGGCCATCTTCACCTTCTCTTCTTTTTAGTACAGAGCAACCTTCGGTTGTAGGTTTCGATGGTAAGAAGTCTCAGTATTAATTACCCCCTCACAACATGCTAAAAACTCCTTTAGAAGGAGGGACTTTCAGAGGCCTTTCTCAAATCCTTCTATTTATTTACCTCGAAGACTCAGAGGGAGGTAGTCAGCCTTAGATAAAGCTAGATTTCAAGCAAATCGAGACATCAACGCCCGTAGGAAAAAAACAATAACAGGTTTTCTTAGAGAAATTAAGACCCAAAAAAGGTTCCCCCATGTTAAGTATGTCTTTCAGCTGCAGATGGTTAGGGATACCCTATAAAATATTAGCCCTAAAACATGTGGTGGAGATTCATCATCCTTCTATGATATTACTTCAGGAAACTCTGGCCTTTGGGGATTCCATTTTAAAGGATATGGAAGTATTGTTTCCTAGTTGGAAGTTTCTTTCAATGGATGTTATGGGGCACTCTGGAGGTTTAATAATTGGTTGGATTTCTAAAAGTTTTACATGTTCTAATAGTTGGGCCTTTGCTTCTGGCCTAGATACTACCTTCTTTTTAGTGGTGCTCAGATCAGAATTCATAGTAGTAAACATATATGGCCCATACACTTAGCATATGGAATTCTGGGAGAGGCTCTTCCAATCTGGACTCTTCGACCAAGAAAAGGTTATTATAGGTGGGGACCTTAATTTTTCTTTGGGTGAGGCTGAAATTTAGGGAGCCACGACTCATAAAGACCCTCTAGTTGATTTCTTTTTGAGAAGATTGAAATCCAAAAATTTCTACGATATCATACTTGTTGCACTAAAACCCAGCGGGAGAAATATGAGATTAGGCCAAGATAGGATATCTAAACATTAGAAAGACTCCTCTTTAATTATGTCATTTTGCAAGAATCTATGGTCCTTAAGAAATGGGTGTGAATAGAAGGTGAATCGGACCACTTCCCCAATCTTCCTGAATTCATAATTGGATTGGAAAATCCTCCAAGCCCTTTTAAATTTAATGCAGAAAGGTTAAAAGATTATATCCTCATTCAAATGGCTAAGGACAGTTAGGTCTTGTATGACGCAGAGAGCACATAATCAGCCTTACATAATCTTAACAAGTTAAAACACAAAGACAGTTAGGTCTTGTATTCAGTTCTTACATAATCTTAACAAGTTAAAACACAAGACAAAAAATTGGGTTGCAGTCAGAAGGAAAAGACAGGAGGAGGATTTGATTTCTATTGAAGCTTCCTTAGCATCTATCTATGATCTAGACATGGTAGGATTTAGGAATTTGGAGCATAAACCAACTTGTAAGCTTGGAAACTAGGAGGAATAATATCTTGGCAGAAAAAGAAGCGACCTGGAGACTAAAACGCAGAGCAATATGGTTGAAGCAAGGGGACGACAATACCAAGTACTTCCATAACTTTGTAAAGCACGGGAACTATGTTAATACCATAACCAATTTGGGGAAGAATATGGTTCTGTATTGATTGGTTTTAGAGATTAGTTGTAGCTGGCGTGAGGTACTTTGATGACCTCTATAAGGAGGAACAGGGAGGAACTATGGAAGATATGCTCAGAATGATTTATAATTTTCCACCCTTCATATCATAAGAGGATCAACAGAGCTTACATGAAGACATTTATGTGTGGGAATTGAAGGAAGTTTTACATATTCTGCAAAAGGACAAAGTCCAGGTACAGAAGGATGGCCTGTGGAGTTATTCATAGAGCTAATGGAAATCTTAGAAGTTAGAACCATAAATACTCCGATTCATTGAAGATTCTTGATCCTTAGGCAGAGTTCTGGATTCTTTTAATTTGACCATCATATCTTTAATCCCGAATAAATACCATGCCAACAGTCTGGAATACTTTAGACCCATCTCTATATGCAATTGTATGTACAAAATTATTGCAAAGGTGATAGCAAATAGGATGATAGGCGTTCTGTCAAAATCCATCTCTCAAGAACAATTTTCCTTTCTTTCTGAAAGACAAATCCATGATGCTATAGGGACTGTTCCAGAAGTTTTACATTCCATTCATCTAAGGAAGGATCCATCCATGATTATGAAGGTAGACTTATCTAAAGCTTATGATAGATTAAGTTGGTTATATTTAAGGCTAGTTCTCCTTCAGGTTGGTTTCCAGGTACATTTTGTGAATTGGATAATGTCATGTGTCTAGTCAGTCACTTTTGCAGCATTGCTTAATGGTGCAGCTTCTCCCTTCTTCAGGCCAGGCAGGGGGACCAGGAAAGGATGCTCTCTGGCACCTCTCCTCTTCCTCTTGGTAGTGATGGAGGGTCTTAGAAGAATCATTTTACATGCCAAGAATACTAGTTATTTCATGGGCATTCATATACGGTAATATTCAAGTAATCCATTTAATTTATGTAGACGATATAATGATTTTTTGCAATGGGTCAAGAAGAGAAGCTGAAAAACTTAAGGGGCTTCTGAAATTTTTTCTTTAGCTACCGGTATGATTTTCAGTGTTAGAAAGTCCACTATTTCCTTTATGAATATGCCAGAGGGGTCCATTAATTGACTTACCAATGTATTTGAATTCACCTTGGAGGAGTTACAATAAGAGATCAAATACTTGGGATTTTATCTAAATCCTAATGGTTATAACATAAAAGACTGGGGATGGATAGTGGGAAAATTTGAACAAAGACTATCTTTCTGGTGTAACAAATGGATTTCCAGGAGAGGTGGAGTGGTTCTAATGAAGGTTGTCTTGCAGGATATACATGTTTACTGGACTACTATGGATTTTGTTCCAAGAAGAACTATGGATCAAATCAGGAAAATAAGCTTTAATTTTCTATGGAAATGTAATGAGGATGGAAATGCTTATCATTGGGTTTCCTGGAATAAATTGACAATCCCTAAAGAATTTGGGGCATGGGGATTAAAGAATTTCCCTTGTTTTGAAAAAGCTTTGGCTGCTAAAGGAGTATGGAGAATACTCAAGGGAATGGTTTATCGATACAAGTAGTTTCTTAGAAATATATTTCTCCTCTAACAATAGAAGAATGGTTTCGATAAAGACATAAATCTCTGAGGAATGTTTCAATTATATGGAAGGAAATTATCCTAACTTTTGATGTGATAGAAAATTAGCTCATGTGAAGAGTGGGAGATGGAAGAAAACTGCATGTAGGATTGTACCATGGATGGGAAGTGATGGATCTCATTGACTACTACGCCATATGATAAATTCTCTATGGAATTAGCAAAGATAGGAGATGAAAGACTAACGACCATTATGATACAGGAATGGACTCCAGCATAGGATCTTTGCTTCCAAGGAGAGGATAAGATTTTGTGAGAATCATGCACCAGATCTTTACAAAAAAAGTCACAACAGATTATCAGCTCATGATTATCAGCTCATGAAGATGCTCTTATCTGGTCATGGAAATAGGCTGGAGGGGATTACTCTCCTCGGTTAGGTTACAGAGTTACTTAAGAAGAGGAGGATTTCAACGAACCATTATGGTGGTAGAAAGCCTGGTGGAAGTTCAACTTCCCTTTCAAATCCAAAATCCAAGCTATTTTTCTGGATCGCCATACATAATAAAGTACATGTGTGGGACAATTGTAGAATTTATTATGTGAAGGAAACAACAGATGCTCCCTTTGTGGTGAGAAGGAGGAAAGTGTCAATCATATTTTCATTCATGGTAAATATAGTCGGGAAATCTGGAGAATAACTTCTTAGGAATCAAGAATCAATCTCAGCTGGGAGGGGCGAAATGTAGAAGAGGCACTGCACAATTGGTGCCAAAATGAGGACTATAAGGAAAATTTGGCCCTCCCAATCATCATAGTTTGGGGAATTTGGTGTAACAGGAATAAAGCAGTATTTGAAGACTCTCTTTTTTCCCCAAGACTCTGTGCCTCTAACAGTCTGTCCATATTGAGTTTTTTCCTCCAAACTGATGACACTGTGGAGATAAGAAAAATACAACATGAAATTTTTGACAGGACTGGAGCTTGGAGTTATTTTGATGGAGCCTCCCATGGTACCCCAGCCATGGGAGGAGCAAGAGGAATTTTATTTCAAGAGGATAACAGGTGGGTAAAATTCCAAGCTGCCATAGGACCTCAGAGCCCTAACAACAGAGCTGAGATGATAGCCCTCAAGCTTCTATTGATCTTAGCTCACTCCAAGAGAATTAAAAAACTATAGGTATTTAGAGATTCTAAATTGGTGGTCGATTGGTTCCGTTTGAATCGGTTTTTCCAAAATATTTTCTTAAGAGCCATATATGAAGAAATCAAGCTTCTTCAAAGGGAATTTGAGGATATGACTTTTACCCATATCTACAGGGCTACAGATTAGCTATGACACTTGGAAAAGATGAGAGAATGAAATAACTATGGTCTCTCAAAGACTGGGCTACAGATTAGCTATGACACTTGGAAAAGATGGGAAAAGAATGGAGACACTGACAAAATTGGATCCGGGACGATATCCTAGATGAAGAGGGTGGTTGTCCCTCCATACAACTAAATAGATCTCTCCTTTATTTTTGGTTACATTCAGCTTACAGGACCGAAGCTCTTATCGCTTCTCTTTTTAGTGAATGATTGTGACAGATTAGGACTTCTATGAAAGTTTCTGATAGTTTTTGTTTATTTATGTGCCCTATGTTTGGAAGCATCAAAATTGTGCTCTCTTTTGACAAGGGTGCCAAAGTCTATGTACAAAATGGTTTTGGATTAATATAATTTAAAACTGCGAAGTTTTAAGTTTTTTCACGAGGAAAAAAAGTATATTTGAAGTATCTCTCAAAAGGTCTATACCATTTGCTTCCATATACAAATATAGTGTGTTCATACATTTCAATATTTTATATTTATAAAAAATAATCTCTAAATAGTTAAATTTCAGTTTTATTCATCCATGGATATCTTTGATGGATTTTTGTAATGCACCTTTTTTTTATTAATAAAATAAATAGAGAAAAATATTATTGTTTTTGAACCATAGTATTAAAAAAGGAAATCGTAATAATCTAGATCAACAATCATTCTGATTAAGAAATACTTGTTTTTTTAATGATGGCGTTATGAATAATAAAATTTAAGAAATAAATAAAGAAAATAAAATCATTTCTAAAATTTATGAAATTTATGAAGAAAAAAAAAGTTTTAGAAAATCAATCGTATATGTGAATATGGTGAAAATAAAAGCACCAAAATCATTAAGGAATTTGTAAGTGAGGAGGCTTTAAAAATTTAAGTTATGAGACTAAGTTTAATTGTGTCTTATATTATTAATTGAAAGGTATATTATTAATTGTAAGGTAAGTTAAGAAGAAATGTTCATTCTCAACCAATATAGATTTACAAATCCTCTCATTCCAAGTTGTTTGAGTTAGATTAATCATTAATTTCATTATAAAAGTCATAAATATTAATAATTTTGATTTTAACAATATTTATTTTTCTTTGACCTCATAATATTGGAAAAATAATTTTGATAACAAAATTAAGATTTATAAAATATTTATAATATCTATTATTGCTATTTTTTTTAATTTTATAAGAATGTAATATTTTAAAAAATTCATAGAATTGTGCCATTTTTGAGCATATGCAGCCTGATGTAAAGGTTTGCAGTTTGACTGCTTTGAAGATGTATCTAGCTCATAAGAGTGATGAGCATAGTTTGCCGGTTGCCAGAGTTCAAAATTTTTCCTTCAAAGTGAATCAACCAGTCTTATTTTTTGATGGGGCATCACAAAATGGGATTTGTGCAGTAGGAGGAGTAATTTTTCTGAATGAAGAACATTATTTCTCTGTTCACCTCAATTGTGGAGTTGGCACGAACATGAAAGCAAAACTTATGGCTCTTTGGTGTGTTCTAAAATTGGCAAATATTTTTGGATTAGTGAATCTCAAAGTCTATGGAGATTCTCGTGTAACAATCAAGTGGGCATTGGGACATTTCAAACTCAATGTTACCAATCTTCGACATTGGTGCATTCGCGCTCAAAGAGAAATCTCATTGCAGCATAATATCTCCTTTGAGCACATATATAGAGAAAACAATTCGATGGCGGACAAGTTATCAAAGCAGGCTTTGGAGGGTTCTGAAGGTCATCTTATTTGGGAAGAATGGCTGGAAAATGCCATTGTGGACTGTGGCGACATCTACTTTTTTGATTAATTTTTTGGGAATCTTATTCTCTCTTTTTGAAGAGGCTTGTAGCCTAACTACTGTTGTTTATTTTGGAAGAATGTTTTGTTTTAGACTGTTTAAGTGAGACATTGTGATCAGAAAGTCTCTTGATGATTTTTTCTCCGGGTTTGATTGGAGAATTTGAATGATTCAGATCATGAATCAAGTCGATCATTGTACTATTTGATTCTCCTCAAATATCAATAGTACTTTTTTTTCGCGGAAAAAAAAAAATAAAAATAAAAATAAAAATCATAATATTGATTTGATTATCTTCTTTTATATTTCATAAAAATAATTTTACTCTAAGAAAAATATTAAATCTAAAAAAATAATAAACTATTATTTTTAATAATAATTGAATATAAAATATTTAAATTCAATAAAATTAAAAAATAATAATATAATTATTATTGCCACGTTCACAAAATGATACGATTTTAATGTAGTTATTTATTAAAATAAATACTAAATTAAGAAAAAAAAATTAAGATGATAAAAATGCTTTCAATGCGCTTGCATTGAGAGTGATGTTCATCTTTCTAATTTTTTAAGAGTTACTAAAATCTGTGGCCTCTACAAAGGTTTTGAAAGATAATTATTAACATTACAAGAATGGTTTTGAAAGATAATTATTAATATTATGAATACGTGGTGAACATTCAAGAATCATATGGAAACTTATTTTGTGAATGTTACATATAATTTGATTGGATCAAAGACAGCTATTAATGTTATAAGGACATGATGAACATTTATAATAAATAATAATGTATGAAGAATTATATGGCAATATGTTATATATAATTTGGTTGGAATAGATATGTTTGAATAAATCAATTCTAGTTTATATTATATTATTGGAATGGATCATTATAAAACCATCTTATTAAATATAAATATTGAAAAAGATCTAATTTCTTAAAAAAATGATATATAAAAAATTTAAGATATAAAAATTTAATATTTTTGAATGTTTAATAAATTCCAATTTAAAATAAATATATGTTAATTTTAATTTTGTATTTTATTTTATAAAATAACATATTATTATTTATCATTTTATAATGTATTTATATTAACCATATGAGTATTATCCATACTATTTGACAGCATCTACCACATTCTAGACTACTTTAAAAAAAATTATATATTTTGTTTGACAAATTCCCAAAAACTATTTTATAAAACTAAATTCATAATCCATTGTTCTTTTGGATTTTTACTGCGTTTTGAATGAGTAAAATTTTACGGACGGTTGACACAAAAGGTTGACCGGCAAATTTGAAAAACGGTTGACATCCGCACTAGATACCAAAAGGTTGACAGACAAATTTAAAAAATAAAAATAAAAAGACGAAATTCTGGTTAAATTTTCGAAAATCCATAATTTACTTGGTAGTTCTTATTTGTACTTTTTGGAATCTTCCAACTACCTTCCTAGAGATTTGCTTTTATATTCTTAAGAAATAGCTTGCTTCGTCTAATAAACTTCCTTGACTCGTATTATCTCTGCCGGCCCTCTTTGTGCTCTGATAACTCTCTTTGTTTCACAGGAAATTGAAGAAGATCACCAGAAAAAGCTCGACAAATTTCGTAGTACCATATTTGTTGCACTGAATTTTGACAGGAGATTGGAAAAGATCAGGAGAAACAGTTTGAGGAATTCCGTAGCATCATATCTATTGCATTCAATCGAGTTATACGAAAAGGTAGGTCTGTGTCTTCAGCTGTTTTTATGAGATCGAAAATTTGTCTGGTATCTATTTTTGGATATCAAATTCAAATTCAGATTAGTTTGGTGAGCAGGCAATGGAAGAATCAGTCCGTAAAAGAATAGCGTTGGAGGTGAACATATGCGATAGCGAAAAGATGCTGAAAAAACGCTGGGGCACCAATGCCCTCCAGGTAACACTTTGTTTTAAATACATATTCATTGTCATTTTAGTTGTTCTTAAATGGGGTTTTGATACAGGCCCCAGTTCAATTCAGGTTTCTGATAACTGTTTGTTTTTTTCCTCAATTGCGTGTACTTGTTTCTATCCATCTTAAGCTGTGCATATTGAAATTTGAGTATAGAATGCCTTGATTCCTAGTTTTACCAAAATTGGGAAAAATCGCTCTAATTCCCCTAAGAGTGTAACATTAAAAATTAAATTGAAAAAAAAATTCAAAGTCTGTAAAACGAAAATCTAAAATTAACATAGTATAATCATAAAAAAAATTATAATAAAATTTTATATTAAATAAATAAATCACTATAGATTTATCTTAACACCAAAAATTCTATATCAAACCAAAAATTCTATATCAAATAAATCAGTATAGATTCATCTTAATAAGCTCTAATCTCTATTTTTTATCTTTATTAATACTTATTAAATTCAGATTTAAGATAAATCTACAAAAAAATTAAATATATTTAAATTATTTAAGTTAACACCCTGACCACATCATCAACATCATCAAGGAGCTCTAGGCTCAGTCTGACCCCAAGATTTGAACAATTGCCTATCTATGGATTTTTTATTATCAGATGGCAAAGGTTGGGGCTCAGACATACCTCTATGCTTGTTAGGCACCCATTTTATCACTGAGGCCTGGGAGGTCTGCACCAACACTCACTCCACCTGTCCGCATGTCTTAGAACATTCATGAAGACAGTTTTCTCATTCTCTGTACTTTAATGCTTTGCAGCTCTATTGGGTGTAGGTTTGATCCCTGTTTCTTTGCAACTTGTTAAAAAGAAGTTAATATATGCCCATCATGGGCAACTGTGAAACTTTAAAATCTCTTGATACTTACCATTATTTGGAGGATAAAGAGAGTTAGAAACAGTTAACTGTGAAACTTTAAAATCTCTTGATACTTACCATTATTTGGAGGATAAAGAGAGTTAGAAACAGTTATTTGTTGCTTGTATACTGTGCCCTTCTGGGAAGAGCCTTAAAGGCAGTTGTTTGTTGCTTGAAGCTTGTATGCTGTACTATTCCCTTCACATTTGCAATCCAAAGCATTCATTGCACAAAGAAACTATATGTTTCTTTCTCTAGTTCTGCTATAATAGTTTCTTTCTCTAGTTCTGCTATAATAGTTTCTGTCTCTTGTAGGCAATTACCCCTCAGGAATTGACACTGCAGACCAGGCTAAGTATGAACATGTCACAACTACAGAACTTGGACAGTGAAAGACTTGGTCGTTATGGTTGGGTTGGAGACTTTCTTGTGATTTCTGAGCTCCAAAAACAGGTGTTCAGTTTACGAGAGACCTTAAAGCTCCCACCTTGCAATGCATCAGAAAATTTAGATGAGGTATATTGGTACTGTCTTGTGTCAAACAACATAAATTGGAAGTGTTGGTCTCTAGATATTTTGGAGCTATGGTTGCTTGGATTTGGCTTGAGAATTTGTTGCAGTAGTGTAATTTTGATTTTCATCTTGATTAGAAGAGTTGTAAGTTGTTTCCACTAAAAAATATATTGACTTTTATTACAACATCTGTTCACATGTTTATTGTAGCTATTATTAAGCACCATGGAAGCACTCCATAAGTTGTCCTCAGAGGGAGATCAGAAGCCTATTTTACAGGTCTATATGTTGTTCTCTTTTTTGGTATTAGATTTTGATTGAATGTTCTTCAGCACTGTAAATATATCATGTTGAAACAACCTGATGCTGTGCAGAGATTGCAGCAATTTTACAAGTTGCTTCGAGTTATGGAAGACACCTCGGTAGAGCCATTTGATCATAAGCCCAGTGCCTTTGTTGAACATGATGCAAGACTCAGTGAACAGGAACATTCTTCAGTATCTAGCACTTCTATTAGTGCTCTGAAGAGAACTGATTCTAAAAAGAATAGAAGTCAAGGCCACAAGCGAAAGCCATCTGAGGATGCGTCTAATCTGGAACAACTATGTAGGCCACTGGTCCCAAATCCACGGATTTTGTCCCTTTGACACACATTGTAAAAGGTTATTCTTAAGTTTTGTTTAGGATTTACTTTTTCTATTGGGTAGAAAAACTGTATTAAGCAAAATTTCTGGATTTTGATGCACAGGTCAAAAGATTTTTGAGATGCTGGATGATATAAGTAGGAGGGAAAGGAACATACTTGAGATGAAAGAGGATGATGGATGCCAGACTGCAGCAAACTATGAGATATCTGATTCTTCAGAATCCTCACAGCCTTTGGAAAGTACTTACTCTTGGAGTGATTTAAATCTAGAGAGCAAGGTTTATAGCCAAGCTTCACTTGCCCCTCCATCAGTTTTGCGAGAGAGCACCCAAACTTCAGTGAAGCCCAGGATTTTTATGAATGCTTTTGCTCCACCTTTACTTTGGTTTCCAAGAAATATGGTTACTGGTAGCTCACATCCAATTAGTTCTGTCAATATTGGCACCCAAGGTCTTGACCCTAAACATTCTTTGACAACTGATCTGGACAAGATGCAGAGAGAACAACCCAGCAATCCTGAAAAGAGTACCCAAGGTACTGCCCTTAAACATTCTTTGACAACTTGTCTAGACAAGACACAGAGAGATCAACCTAGCAATTATAGAAAGAGAATTAATGGTGTTAATGTGTCTACCTGTGAGAACCCTGACTACAAATATGGAGTTCAAATTTCCAAGCATAACAAGCCAGTTGGTGAAAGTAAGCAACCACTAAAAACAATTACAAACACTATTCGAGGAAGTGACAATTCTAATAACAATACTTCTGCAAAACTTATTTTTCCACCTCCAGCCGTGGTGTCAACTCCACCTCTGCCTCTAGCTATGGTACCAACTAAATCTCTTCCTCTGTCTCCACCCATGGAGGTGGCCACACCTCCACCTGCACCCATGGTACCAGCTAAATGTCTTACTAAACATTCTTTGACAACTAATCTAGACAAGATACAGAGAGAACAACCCAGCAATCCTGAAAAGAGCACCCAAGGTCTTTCCCTTAAACATTCTTTGACTCCTCATCTAGACAAGATCCAGAGAGAACAACCAAGCAATTCTGGAAAGAGGATTAATGGGGTTAGCTTGTCTTCTTGTGAGAATGCAGATTCCGAATTTGGAGTTCAAATTTCCAAGCATAATAAACCTGTTGCTGAGAGCAACCAGCCACTAAAAATAAATACAAACACTCTTCAAGAAAGTGACAATTCCAGTAACAATACTTCTGCAACACTGATCTCTCCACCTCCATCCACTGTGTCAACTCCACCTCTGCCTCCACCCATGGTACCAGCTAAATCTCTTCCTCTGCCGATTCCCGATTCCGAATGTGGAGTTCAAATTTCCAAGCATAACAAACCTGTTGGTGAAAGCAACCAGCCACAAGAAATAATTACACACACTATTCAAGAAAGTAACAATTCCAGTAATAATACTTCAGCAAAACTGTTCGTTCCACCCCCATCCACTGTGTCAACTCCACCTCTGCCTCCACCCATGGTACCAGCTAAATCTCTTTCTCTGCCAAATCCCGATTCCGAATGTGGAGTTCAAATTTCCAACCATAGCAAACCTGTTGGTGAAAGCAACCAGCCACTAAAAATAATTACAAACACTATTCAAGAAATTGACAATTCCAGTAACAATACTTCTGCAAAACTGATCTTTCCATCCCCATCCACTGTGTCAACTCCACCTCTGCCTCCACCCATGGTACCAGCTAAATCTCTTCCTCTGCCGAATCCCAATTCTGAATGTGGAGTTCAAGCTTCCAAGCATAACAAACCTGTTGGTGAAGGCAACCAGCCACTAAAAATAATTACAAACACTATTCAAGAAAGTGACAATTCCAGTAACAATACTTCTGCAAAACTGATCTTTCCACCTCCATCCACTGTGTCAACTCCACCCGTGCTACCAGCAAAATCTCTTCCTCTGCCGAATCCCAATTCCGAATGTGGAGTTCAAGTTTCCAAGCATAACAAACCTGTTGGTGAAAGCAACCAGCCACTAAAATTAATTACAAACAATATTCAAGAAAGTGACAATTCCTGTAACAATACTTCTGCAAAACTGATCTTTCCACCCCCATCCACTGTGTCAACTCCACCTGTGCCTCCACCCCCACCCATGGCACCAGCTAAATCTCCTCCTGTGCCTCCACCCCCACCCATGGCACCAGCTAAATCTCCTCCTCTGCCTTCACCCCCACCCATGGGACCAGCTAAATCTCCTCCTCTGCCTCCACCCCCACCCATGGCACCAGCTAAATCTCCTCCTCTGCCTCCACCCCCACCCATGGCACCAGCTAAATCTCTTCCTCTGCCTCCACCTCCACCCCCTTTGAATGCCAGTAAAACCTTGCGTCCAAGGAGACCAACTACAACGTTGAAGAGATCAAGTCAAATAGCTAACCTCTATAGAGTTTTGAAGGGTAAAGTGGAAGGAGCTAGCCAAACAGACAAATCATCACAAGGTCGCAGAAAATTGGTTGGTGGTGATGGCAAGAATGGTGCCCAAGGCATGGCTGAAGCCCTTGCAGAAATGACTAAAAGGTTAAGTGTGTTCCTTTCTTTTGCAATTTGGTTCCCTTGTTTTAGGAGTCAAGTACTTTTCATGTGTTTGTGCGCGTGCGCGACACACACATACATGTATGTATTTCACTGCACGGTATGGAGAAATACTCCCTGATCCAAGAAACAATCACAACTAGAAGTCCACGATGTGAAATGAGTTCTAGCATCACTGACCTGCAGGTCTCAGTGTGGAAATGTTGGCTTGATATCTGGTTTCAATTTCCAATACAGGTCATCTTATTTTCAGCAGATAGAAGAAGATGCACAGCGCTTTGCGACCCAGATTATGGATATGAAG
Organism: Larix kaempferi; assembly: GCA_027924585.1. Taxonomy (NCBI): domain Eukaryota; kingdom Viridiplantae; phylum Streptophyta; class Pinopsida; order Pinales; family Pinaceae; genus Larix; species Larix kaempferi. Next base: position 8,298,830 of record BSBM01000924.1, read on the forward strand.
CACGCTATTGAATGCTTTGAAACAAGAAATATGGATGAATTGTTAAAGTTTCACCATGATGTTGAACTTCACCTTGAGGGCTTGACAGACGAAAACCAGGTGTTGCAGATTGAATGATTGAATGCATAGATAGAATTGGTTTGAAAAACAAAATAACATTTCAGACTCTAAAATGACAATTTATGCTTTCGAGACTTTCTAAATTTGTCCTCCTCTCGATGATTATTGACCATATTCAGTGATGCATAGGTTTTGGCGAGGTTTGAGGGTTTCCCAACAAAAAAGTTGGAAGTAGTTCGTGCTGCAGCAACACTTCACTCTAAATTAAGTTCCATAGCCGATCATCTTAATAGCTTCCAGGTTGTACCTCCATTGTCTCGGCAACTTGATAAGGTTATATGCTACTTTGACAAGGTAAATGAAGCAAATTTATTTTATGTTATCTGTAAATCTTCTTATCTTATTACTCTGAGAAGTTGGTTTTATGAAATAAAATTCTCAGGTTTCAAGTTTCAACCTTAGCAAGGCTCTTCGTAGGTTACTAGGTGTAAACTTAGGGAACAATATATTTGAGGTCATGTGCTACTTGGACAATATAAAAGGATGAAGATTTCATTTTTTTTCAAGCCCCATTTCTCACCAGTATATAATATAAGCTAAATATAACTTCAACAGATCCCTAAGTTTGCATCTTTGCACTACAATCTGTTCGTTGAAAAATATTTGAATAAATTGAATTGAAATTGTAAAGTAGCGAATAATCTATATATGAAGCAAATTACCGAGATTTCCTTTCATATTTTTTAAAGAATCTCTAATCAAAGAAAATTGACCAGTGCTACGTCTATTTTTTTTGCTATGGAAAAGCTTGGGTCTCAAACCCAATTCCGTGCTTATTAAATACCCATGTTCTTACCATGGATTCGGAGGTCCAGATTAGCTTCATATTGTTATCTTGTTATTATGATTATGAATGATTGATTTGGGGAAAATAAAATTCTTTAGTTTCACTGTCTTGTAACATTATTGCATATTACTTTCAAAGTTAGTTATAATATATTTATGGAGTTCAAATCTACAGATGAAGATGGAGGTGGAGGCATTGGAGCGCATTAAGGATGAAGAAGCAAAACGCTTCCAGAGACATAAAATCTCCTTTGATTTCAATGTGCTTATTCGCATCAAGGAATCAATGGTCGATGTTTCTTCTCGCTTTATGGCTTTAGCATTGGAGGTCAGTGAAGGGTACCTAATCTTGTTCAGAAATCAGTTGTTTTACCGAGAAGTTCAGATTTATCGAGGAATCAAATAGTATGCATTCTGTTAATAAGTTTCCTGTTTCAAGTTACAAAAGTTTTACCAACCCATAAAGCTTAGTAAGTGGTGGTTGTGTATTTATATTTTGTACAGGAGAGCAAGGCAACCAAAGCAGCTCCAAGCAAAGGTGTTGGTGACATGAGGGATGCACGTGATGACAGTCGGTTGCGAAGTTGCTTGCAGATGCTATGGAGGGTTTTTCAGTTATCTTTCAGAGTGTACAGTTTCGCTGGGGGTCAGCATGAACGTGCAGAGGAATTGACCTGTGCATTGGCCAGAGAAATGCAAACATACCCTCAACAATATTGGTCCCTTTGATCTTATTGAGGCCATCTGTGGCCTCTTAAGTTGCAACTGCCATTGACTCTTTGGCTTTTGATTGATTCAAGAGTTATCTATAAAATTCAAAAGGATCATAGAATAAGTTGGCGGGGCTGTTAGAAATCAGTTTTCGTTGTGTTTTGTTCCAAGGAATAATCGTCTTTTAGACTGGAGTACCCGAGGCTTGAGCCATCTGTTATCTCTGAAAGCTTCCTCTACTGTATTTTATTGGAGAGCTGATCAAACTCGGTCACTCTATCACAATTTTATTATTCTCTAAAGTCCATACATATTCACAATTTTATTCTTTAAAGTCTATACATATTTAGTAATACAAATGAGTGTACAGATATGTGTACAGAATAAATTATAATTGAAGTATATAAAAAATAAATTTGGTGGTGTTAAGTGTAAGGCATGGAGTACTGAACTCCCTCCAAATCACTTTGATGTCAACTCACTGAGCTTTTGGCCATTGGGCAGGTAATAATGTGTATACTTGTTCCCTTTTCATATTTTATTGGAGAGCTGATCAAACTCGGTCACTCTATCACAATTTATTATTCTCTAAAGTCCATACATATTCACAATTTTATTCTTTAAAGTCTATACATATTTAGTAATACAAATGAGTGTACATATATGTGTACAGAATAAATTATAATTGAAGTATATAAAAAATAAATTTGGTGGTGTTAAGTGTAAGGCATGGAGTAGTGAACCCCCTCCAAATCACTTTGATGTCAACTCACTGAGCTTTTGGCCATTGGGCAGGTAATAATGTGTATACTTGTTCCCTTTTCATATATTATAATATATATATTACTCTGCTCTTCAGTGATATGATACATGGTGATTTGAGAAGATTATGGAAAAAGTTTGAAGGGGCTTATTAGCACCATATATGTGACATTAGAACTAGTTTATGATAAGGTAGGCTTGTGTTTATTTTTATCAAAGCAAAAATGTGTAAGTTATTTATTATTAATGGTGGAAACTTAATCTGTATATGTATATTGTATTATTTCATCTAGAGTAGCGAGATGTTTTACAACTCAGTATGGTGGAGATGTTGTAACATTATGTGGAAATGTCGTGTGTTACTAAAAATAAAAAATAATTAAGAAAATTAATGTCTACTCATAAAATAAAAAAATAAAAACTCGTAACTTACCTGTTACTAAAAATAAAAAGTAATTAAAAAATTCATTTCAGCTCAAAAAATAAAAAAAATTAAAACTACCATAGATACATCTTAAACGGGGATCTATCAAGTAAAAGGGATCCAAATTCTTGAGGTGTAATTTTTTTCTTAATGTGAAACTTTTAAGATAAAAAAATTACAATAAAAAAATTGGATCTCTCTCATCCGAGTTTAAGATGGATGTATGAAGTTTACTACTATCCACATGAAGATTAATAGGTGAACAGGAAAAGTCATAGTGAATTCCAAGAGACAACTCACCTGCCGAATCAACTAGCCCCGAAAATGGATGGCGCTAAAGTGCGCGACGTATACTCGACCGTCGGAGCAATCGCTAGGCTTCGATGAGTAGGAGGTCGCGGGGGTCGTTGAGAAACCTTGGGCGACCAGGCATGAACGATACTCGGTCCTCCAGATTTTCAAGGGCCGCTAAGGGCACACCAGACACTGCAAGACGTGCGGTGCTCTTCCAGCTGCTGGACCCTATCTCCGGTTGAACTGATTTCAGGGTGGGCAAGCTGTTGCAGCTTTTCGGGACTTTAATACTGGTGGCTCTCCCTGTCCGGTGGCATCTCCAAATACGATTGAACCATTATTGCTCACTTATCCCTGTGGTTTTTTCGATGGTGCCTCTCAGTTGGGTGGATCGATCTGTGGGGCTGGGCGGTATTACACATCTCTGTAAACCAGTTTTTCAAGGTGTGGATGCACTTGGCGATTGGCACAAATCCCCACAGCGAGCTATTGGCTTTATGGATGCTCCTCAGATTTGCGGTCCATAAGGACATTTCCCGTCTTCAGATCTGGGGTGATTCGAAGGTGATTATCTCTTGGGCCAAGGGATTGAGTAATATTAATGTACTCATGCTCTCACACTGGCAGTGACGAGATCACTAATTGACAGGGTTGAGGTTGTTGATTTCGTTCATGTTCCTCGAACATCAAATCTGATGGCGGATATCCTTTCTAAGCATGCTCTTCTTTCGGCTCCAGGACACATTTTTTGGGAGGACTGGTCTTTGGATTCGCTAGTTGCTGTGGGCAACTTGGACCTACTTTCACTTTAGCTTGTGGTTTTTTATGATGGTTATTATGTTGTATCATCTGCAGGTTGCTAGTTCATACGGTTGATCAACTTCTGGTTGGTTATCGTATCACTTTTGGTTCACTAACCTACTGGTGTTTGTTCTCCTTGGGATGATCTATCCTTGGGACTTTTGGTGATCAGATATCACTATTTTTGGACAGCCCCTGTTTTTGTATCTCATGGACTATGAGGCATTTGGTTATCTATGTTTTTTGCTTTGGTTCGATGGTTATTAGTTTTTCCCATTGTTTCGCTTTTGGCGGATGGGCTGGTTTATGTTCCGTGATATGTTCTTTATGTGTTGGTGGGTCCTATTTGTGCTCTTTTTATGTTCTGATGGTTGGTCGGTTTGTAGTCCCTGTCTGTCTTTTCTCCGATTTTGGACTATTTGGGAGACTATGTTTTTCTCCTTGTGATGGGCGTATACCAAGATGTAGCCGTTGATACTATTTGTTTTATTAATAGTATGTTATTTTCATTGTGTGAAAAAGAATTCCAAGAGACCTCTTAGAATATGAAATCTAGGGTCACATATCAATGTTTTTATCTGTGTATCATATTAATGAAATGCATCACACGGTTATCTTTATTTAGATACTTCCAACATTGGTATCTACTACATGAGGGGACTTTACTTGAGAATCAATTTTGTGGTAAGAATGAAATAATTGCTTGCTTGAATATCTATTTGATTAATGATTATGCTTGCTACAAAGATCATAAGGTTGGAGATCAAAACATTGATCATTCATATGACCAACTCAATGACAATGTTGGTAATTAGCATTTTGATGTTGAACTGGAATAGGTGAAGTTTAATCTTCTTGAAGGAACCCAACTCTATGGAAATAGATTGATCTGGATTAAATTGGAATATGAAAGGTAACTTCCTTATCATATCCAAGTCTTGTTTTGTGTTTGTTGGTGTGGATTTCTTCCTAAGGTCTGATGATGGATTTGGAAAGATTGTTCTGAACCTAGTGCTTTAAAGTCTGTAGAAGTTTATTGTTTGTAAGTTGACACACCACTAAAATGTTTTCGTCAATGAAGTCAAAAGAAAACTCTTGAAATGAAAATTCATCAATAAATTCACCTTCCAATTCTTAGGCTTCTGCGATCAATTTTTTATACAGAGTTGTTTCCGAATCCATCGCAATAGTTTTTCAAATTGACATTTTGGACCAATCTAGTGTGGTTCATAATCAAGAAAGAGGAAAATTAATCAATAAGTTCATCTTCATTTGAAACTACATTTGTAGCTACATCATTGTGTCGATCCTATGTTGACTATTGATTGGAAACTGGAATTTGAAATTGATGAACATCAAATTCAAATAAGTATATACTAGTTCATAATGCTTTAGAAATTGTTGATTCTTGAGTTGTATTTGATTAGGCCAAAGTTTTCAATGTGTTTGAAGAAGTTCAACTTTGGTTGGCTAAACTTGCAAACAAGTTAGAACATATTCAAGAATTCATTTGTTGATTGTGATTGTGTTGTCAGCAAGGGTGAGCATTATAGTGTTCAATAACTCTAATAATTCTTGATTTCAAACCATTTTTAAAGATTGTATGAGACCTTCTTTTGCATATAGGTCCTTATTACAATCAACTCGATAAAAAGAGGGCTTCTTGCAAATCCACCCTTAGACAATAAGACCCAACCATTTCAATTAAATCTCAGGAATTTGGAGGTTGAGTTCAACTAAAAATGCACCCGACAATTGCAATGTGATTCATCATAATTTCAAAAATACAAAAAACTTATAAAATGACTCTTTGCAAGTTCTTTCATCCTCTTTTTCCAAGTCTCAAAATATGTTTTTACAACTTACCATTTGCAAGTTTATTCTCCAAATTATTTTAAAAAATCCAAACCTAAACTCCAAATTACCATGATTGGGTCACATTGGAAAGAAGAAAATGGGGCTATTTCCATTAAAAACTAAATCGATCAACATTGTGGTCGGTTCAAATATGGGTGGATCAATCCTTGATTTCAAATTTCCATTGCTTTGATAAGGATCATCCACAATTTTTGGTCGATGGGGCAAAACTATTACCCTCATGTGTATTTTTGGTGTATCAGGCAAAATTCTTACCCTCGTCACTCACTTATGCATTCCTTGATTGCAAATTGAGCCAAACAAAGAATATCAAACCTAAATTATAAAGGCTTGTCTCTCCTCTCATATTACTTACTAAGTGTGGATTCTTCCCTCTAGCGATCTCTTGACTCTCTAGAAGAATGATTTCTATACAAATTTGGATCCACAAGCAAATTGTGTATCTTTCTTGTAGATCCAATGCCCTTAGATTTGCACACAAATAATGCCTCTTTCTTGCATATGCAGCGCCCTTAGATTGGCACACAGATCACACCTCATTTTTTTTAACCTAATCTTGAAATTTTTGCATTTATCAATAGATGCAAAAGGTGGAAATATAGATTTTCTATATCAACCATGGTGTAGTTTTATATCATTTCTATGGTTCCAATTTATAAGCGGAGAAAACTACACGTGATACTGCTCAATGTGACTTATGTGACTTTCAATGCCTCCATTGAAAAACACTTAAACTAATCACTAATATCTAGTTCGTAAGTATAAAAAAACATAAGAATAAGATTTTTCTTTGCTACAAACAATGAAGTCATGCCAGTGAAGTCACAACTGTGTTGAGTTCTCTAATGTAAACCAACAAACGACAGGCCAGTGTTAGAGATAAAGTATTTTGAATTGCATTCATGTATCAAGGTAAGTTTATTTCTAGCTACTCAAATGTTACATGCATCCTTTGGTCTATGCTCATCCCTTCCATTTATAGAAAGTTGAAATCAATGCAAGCACCTAGGGTGTGATCGTACTTTCTACCTTCAATAAGCACTCCACAGTTGTGCATTAATTATGTTGCAGGATTTTGAACCGTTGGGTCATATTCTTGCAACAACATTAAATGCATAGTTGTTGGGTGCTTACTGAATGCCCTTACTTTCTATCAGTACATGCAAGTGTATGGGTCTCCTAGTCTCCTCATTTTCAGTGGGGTTCTTGGATCACTTGATGAGTGTAGATGGTTGCATCAACGACTAGTGGGAATCACAGGTCAAATCATTGGTCGGGTTCTAGAGATTCGCATATCACATACATGGTTTAAATTTGAATGGTATTTTTTCCCGTCATAGGGAATTTTTCCCGTCAAATACAATTAAATGTTTTTCCAATCCGTCTAGATAAACAAGTAAGGAATTAATGAGAATGTGTTTTTTATGGTTACTATTTTTCATAAAACATCATTAATTTTAGTTATGGTGATCCAGCTAGAGGCCTGGCCTCCCAAGGGTAAAGGTTCCATTTCCCAAATCCCGATTCCCGACAATGCGCGGGGAAGTCGTGCTGATAAGTCCCTTCTAGAGCTACGTGTTGATCATATTTTATTAACATAGTGGCTATATGTTGGAGTAGGAACTAGTTTATAAATTATGAATTAACTATTCTATACATCTCCAACTACCCAACAGTGACAGTGGACGAAACTTAATCACCAGATGGACTCCCCCCTTTGGGGAGGGAGCCTGTGAAATTCGAGTCGTTGGATGGAAAATCCCATGATGCTCATTTCACAAGCTCCCTCCCTGAGGGGAGTCTCACTATCTAGTGAATAAGTTTCCTTGTGTTAGTGACCCACTAACCGCCACCACCCACCACACCACCCTCTCCCTTGTTAGTTGTTAGTTGTTACCTGTTAGGCTAATACTTGCAGTTTTGCAGACTACACACTAGTTCTGGGTTCATGGTAATGGACAGTTGAAACTGCTCCTATGCTTCATCAATGGAAGATCCCTAGGGTATATAGAATTCCAATTATGTTTGTTGAACTGTGGAAGCAATTATTTCAATGGGGATTTGATCTAGATAAGAAATACGAGTAACCCCATCACTGCATACAAGAAAATCAATTGGCCTCCATTCGAAGGATTCATGTATTGCAACATAAATTGTTTTGTAGCCACCTATATATGTAACCTATAAAGAAGGTAACAAATAAAAAAAATGTGAACCTGAGCCTTTAAAATAAGGCTAAAACTTGGCATACATCTAAGTTAACTAAAACCTAATCCTGAATCTGTCACTTGAATTTTTTTATCATTAATTCAGAGCTGCAATAATACTTGAAATCAAATAACAATAATACACATAAGCAATCACATTCTACACATGAATTTACCCTGGGGAAACCCTCCATGAATTGAGGGAGAAAATCCCAGCCAAACCTTCCTTAGTATATTAATAGATAGCAGAGAATGCAATTTACATCAAGCACCCCCAGTGCAATTAAAGAGCAAGAAAAAGATAAAGAAGAGAGACTCGGAATAATATCATGCACACCGAGAAGCGCATCTCCTTCAAGAGAGAAGAGAATTCGCTTCACATTGAATTCATTAATCATGTATAGCATATTTATATATTCTTCACCTGCATTGGCTTCTATTTTTATCTTCTGACTTTAGGATGAACTCACCCTCCATTTGGATGCATCAATTTTGCATGAAGAAGTGCACCCCACTTCTCATGCAGTACATTAACTCACTGAACCGATTCTTAGGATGAAATAGCCTCTTAACTGAAAGCTTTCCCACTTAATTAGGTGGCTAAATTAAATTTCGTCATGCAAGTGTCGCAACTCAAGTGTCGTCTTTTAGTTTAACATAAGTGTCATCTTTTAGTATAACATAAGTGTCGTAATGCAATAACACTTAGTTAACTAGATCTTCTTTCTTATCACTTAGTTAACTCTCTTAACTGACTCTTTCTTGTTAACATCACTGTAGTGATGAATTCGAGTTCTCCTTTGATTTACCGAAGCCTTCACTGAAGTTTAACAATTCAAATTCTTTCTTAATTAATTCTTTTATGTGAAATTCAAATTCTCTCATATCTTATCACGTCTTATCTCTATCTCTTGTCTTATCCGCATGATCCACATGTGCCAGCTTAATTATCATATCAAATATATTGAGGATATTTTCCCAATGATGTGATCATATTGTTCTACTATCATTCCAAGTGGTTATATGCTAAAGTAATTATCTTTAGAGGTGTCACCTACCCAAATTTTGAGGCTATTTATTTTATTGCAAAAACATTATATTAAATTATAATTACAAAGTTTTGTAATTATGACCAAATATGGTCAAGGATGATTGTAATGACATATTATTATTATTTAATAAGTTAAAACAGGAGACAAACACCCAGGGAACTGTTAAATGAGTGTTCACTGACCCACTAGGAGGAATGGAAGTTGTTAGAAGGCATGGGACAAGTGTCAGCATTTGCACTCCACCACTAGCTGTTGGTTATGGGACAACTACCCCTAAATTTGTGGCATTATTCCCCAGGTGGGTGGAAGAGAGTTGTTAGCTCATTAGTGACCAGGTTAACCACTAAAAAGGCCTAGGCAGCCTAGAGAAGGCAACTCGAATTGAGCAGGGAGCTCCATAATTATTTTTCTGCAGAAATAATTCCCCAAGTATATCAGGTGATCACTGAGAGATTTGAAGAGGGAGGCTAAGTGGATGTGCATTGTGAGTCTGTTGAAGTTATTTTGAGAAGGAAACCAGAGGTGCTGGTGCAGGTCTCTTTAACTGCTAAGTCTATATGACTGGATGATCTACTTTGTTGCTGCAAGTTGATGACCTAAAGCTTCTACAGATTCTTCTTCCTAGTGGTTCAGTGAACAGGCTCGGGGGTCCTAAGGCAAGTAATTTGGCTGCCTTCAAGAGTAGGTTGGGTGGAACAAGCTCCTTGGGTTGTCTGTTTCTCCTACATTCATCAGGTTCTATTGTTCTGTCTTGTTTAATTACAGTTGAATGAATGAAGTTGTTTATTTAAAACTCTAACCCTTTTTCCTGGTTTGATAATGAAGACTTATTGACTAAATTGTTTAGTTGAACTATATATTTTGTTAATTTAGGATAGGTCAGAATAGTTCTGTTTTCGATTAAATAAAATTACATACTTATGTATTGTTCCCAAAGTCATTTTAGTAACCCTAAGTTTTCACTGTCAAGTAGTTGTAAATATCTATGCTAGCTAGAAACAGAGCCCATAGACTGCTTATAGTTTCTGCTATAAAAACATTGTTCTATTATGATTAGAACATGCAATATAATAACTAGGTAACCTTGTAAATCTATTAAATAGAAATGATCTTAACAGTTCATAATACAGTATATATTGCAATTAAATTATGACTGTAGTAACCTTTAATTTAATTTTTGACAAATAGAAATCACACAACAGAAGTATAATCATCATGCACATAACCAAGCCGTAGTTTAGGTTCATTAATATCAAACTAAGTATTTTCTAAACCAACTCAGAAATGCTGCGATAAACCCTAAGGGTTTGACAATCAAGGTATTCGAATTATATAAAGAAGTACAGAATCATGGCAAGGGTTCTAGCAACCCTGCCCAAAGCCAAAACCCAAGCATTATCAACGTTGGTCAAACCTAAATCTTTAGCAACGCATCAATAACTTTAAATTAAATAACTTTATTATATCAATTCACGGGCTCGAGTCACACTCGCCCAGTTTATATCACAACTATCATAACAAGAGTGGTTTGAGTCACGTTCACTAAAGACCAAGGATTTCAAACCTTTGACTTATTGCATTGCGAACACAAATACGAGTTCGAAGCTATTGTTTCATAATACATTTACAATATCAAAACGAAGCATAAGTATTACATTACAAATCTGTATAAGTACTAATGAAATCCTTAAACCCTATGTTTTTATCTTTTCATTTCTGAAAAACCCTGTATAATATAAAAATGAAAATTCATTCGTCTGCCATCCAAGTATAGGGTTCGAGTGCTTCACTCACCTCGACCAGGTTTCGAACCATAATGGTTATAAAAACGACAATATCGAATATATTAAAAACAGCACAACGATTACAGTATCAAAAACTAGTATTTATATTATTTGTCAAATGTATTAATAACCACTGAACGGAAGCAAGCACGGGCTATAGTAACAGAAAGTCTGCAAAATACTCATTTTAACCGGTTACAGCGAAGGCTTGAAGCCTCGAAACTTAGAGTATACATTCTTTTGCCACAGCTATCAAATTACATCAAAGAAGAACAAAATCATCTTCCGACAAATCCAGGGTACATGGATGAACCCGAGACTTACCAAGACATTGAAGTCCTCAGTGTTTATCCTCCGCAAGAAAACGTAGCTGAGAGACCACCAACCCTGCATTGTGTGCCATAAAACTTTTGTTAGTTTCGTAATCATTATAAAAACCAAAACTTACAAGTTGCAACAATGGCGGATTTGTTACCTAGGATTATCGAAATCTGGATCTTTCGTTATCATTGGAGGGCTGAGTCATTCGTTATTGTTGGAAGGCTGAGGTTCAAGATCTACGCACTTCAAGGTTCAGGGTATCACCATTAAAACGCACCGAGGTCGTGGTATCGAAACCCTGAACGACCACCTTGAAACCCTAAGACCTCGTGGCCTGTCGACCTCACTCCCAAAACCACAACCATAACAATGAATACAAGGGTTCTGGACAAAGAGTGAGTTAACGATATCATTTGTGTGGTAACAAAGTATCCAAGAGATGTTCATGTGCCTCACGACAGGTTGGATGCCACCGAGCATTCCACCAGGAGTTCAGTTAATGCTCTTTAATATTGTAGTGTTTGCCAACCTGCACTTATAAGCGTTAGTTTCATTACATTACCTCATAACCATATCTACTACCAATCGTATATCATTGCATTATAATATATGTATCATTTGTTTAAATGATATGATCATCGTATAGTGCATATAAATAAAGGTGTTAGGTTTTGTTGACTAAGCTTGTAACCATAACTCCAACGAGATCGTATATCATTGCATCATAATATTCATACCATTTGATTAATGTTAGGATCATCATATGGTTTACATTTACATAAGTGTTAGGATAGTAATCCTAACTCAAAAGTAATTCGAATAGTATTGCATATATATATAGGCTGAGTTAATATTTGAATTGTTATTATGCAATCGATTATTGTATATCAATGTAACCCTAGAATGTTTGTATATCATTAGAATCATACCCCAAATGATATGGATGGTAAACTAGACCCTAAGTAATTACATGATATGGGTAGAATCCTTGTGAAGTTTCTTGTGTATAGATAATTATATAATTTCGTAGATATATGAATGCTAACTTGTTCTTGTTGATATGTGAAAAATATCAAATGTACATGGTAACACTAACCCTTACGATAAGCCTTGATAATGTTAGATTGTTTAGTTTGGAATGAAATAGATAACTTCTATCGTAACCAGTTTAATATGTTAAAATTATCATTGATCACAGAATTAGAAGCTAAGTTTAAGATAACTTTTGTTGTTTGGAAATGCCATTTGAAAAATAATTCAAATTAATAATAATCATGTTGAAGCCGTCCAACAGAAGTCATAATAAAAGCTAGGATATCACCCTGATATTATCTTCAAATAAAATTATTGTTGGTTGAATAATTGCTAGTAAACTTTAAATAATTTCAAAGGCTGGAATTATCTTTACCTGTAACCTACATCAAGTGTAATAACTTTAACCATGCAGCTAAGTAAGCCTCGGGGTGCCATAGGACCCCTTCATCATCAGAAGAGACATGAACAGTTAGTACAAACAAATTAATCAAACCTTAAGTAGCGATCTTAACAAACATTTCATTAAGGAACGTAATCAAATTTCAGAAATTAATAAACAACAGATAGATGAATTACTATAGTTAAAATAAACAAATCAAACAATTAATTACTTCTGCATACTTAAATATCATATTTATTAATATTATAAAAAAAATTAATTTTTTACGAATTTTCGGGATGTTACATGTGGTATCAGAGCTCATGTTCGAACTCTCGACCTGAAAAGGTCCAAAGAACACGCAACAAAAAAAAATTATGATAGCAACAATCCTTACTAATTAAATTATTTTGTTATACAGAAAATTGTTTTCTAAATTACAGGTATGGAAGGATCAGATGAACACATGGAGGACAGATTTCGACCAAACAGTCATACCAACAATAGCACTGGACATCATTATGAAGAAGAAGTCCATGGTGAATTGAATGACAATTCATCAAAATTGTTACGTGCATTTCAGGAGTTGAAAGCAGAAATAAGATCTGTTAAACAGGGTAATGAGAGAATTCTTAAGGCACAAGAAGAACTGAACCAAGTACTGTTTGATTAGTGCTCAACTAATGAACATGATAGAAGGGTTGAAAATACCTCCAAGATTAAAGACTTACCTCATCGGGACAAGAGTAAGAAAGTGAAAACTGATGATGTGAATAGCAGTTCAACATCATCAAGAACTGCCATAGAGATACGTAAAAAGAAACATAATTATTCAAGTGATAGCAGCGAAGGGGATTACAAACCAAAAAGAAAAATCCATAAACAGTATGAGCATATTTTCGGGGAGTTCAAGAAGATCAAACCCCCAACCTTCAATGGTGAAACTGAGAAAGGAGAGACAGCTGAAGCATGGCTGTCCGGCATGAAGAAATACTTTCAAATTTATGATTATTCAGAATCATTGAAAGCAAATATGGCGATATACAACCTGATCGGGAAGGAAAACATTTGGTGGCAGGACATCAAAAGAGTGAAGGGCATCAAGGACAAGGATGTGAATTGGAACACTTTTAAACGGTACTTCAAGAAGAAGTTCCTATTTGAACAATATTACGAAGAAAAGTCCAAGGAATTTTATGATCTAAGACTAGGAACCATGAACATGAAAGAGCTGAACAACAAATTTCTGAGTTTGCTAAGGTATGTGCCATACCTTATGGAGGAGAAACCAAAGATTCAAAGGTATCTGAGTTGTCTACCTTTCAACATCAAGGACAGAATAGAGTATGACAATCCAAAGACCTTAGAAGAATCCATGAGGAAAGCAACTTTTTGTTATGATCAGAACCGGAAAAGAGAAGGGATATCTAACTGGAAAAATAATAAACCCAACAACTTTGAGTTGAAGAAGAAAAATTTTAGGTTCAATGGAAATTCTGGTTCTCAAAAGAAAAACTTTTCAAATCGAAATTTCCAAGGAAATAGTGCAAGGAATAATCAACAACAGAATTTTATAGCTCCTAGAAATACACCCAATGTTACCAGAACTAATGACCAGAGGGCACCTATAAAATGTTTTGAGTGTCAAGGTCCTCATTATGCTTCAAACTGTCCCAATAAGAAGCAGACAGCCAATAATATTCACTCCATACAAGCTGAACCTACTGTGGGAGACTTGATAAGAAAGATGCCCAGAGTTAATGCAGCTCTAGACAACAGGAAAGCGGAGCATCAAGTGTCTATGGTAGAGATTGAAGTTATGCTACAAAACCACCTTGTTTCTATTTTGATTGATCCAGGCGCTAGCCTGAGTTATATATCTCCAAATATTGTAGAAAATTTAAATCTGAAAACAGAAAAATTTAATAAATCCTGGTTAGTTAGACTAGCAACAGGAACAGAAAGAAAAGTGTCTGATTTTGTTGAAAGTTGTGTTTTATCTATGAATCAGTTAAAGATAGGAACCAAGCTAAATGTTTTACCTTTAGGATCCTATAACATCTTAATTGGAATGGACTAGTTAGAAGCACATCATGTTATTTTGAATTGTTATGAGAAAATTTTTACCTGTCTAAATGATGGAGGAGAAACAGTAGAGGTGAAGGGTATTCCTAGAAAGACATCACTTAGACAGAATTCAGCTATGCAAGTAAAAAATAGCAGTTAGAAAAGGATGTAAGATGTTCGTAGTGAATGTAATACATGAGGAGTCAATTTCAAAAGAGGACAAACTGAAACTAGAAGATATACCTGTCCTAAAAGAATTCCTGGATGTTTTTTTTCCGGAAGAGATTCCAGGATTACCCCCAAAGAGGGATCTAGATTTTACTATTGAGCTAATATCGGGTGCGGTACCGAACTCCAAAGCTCCATATAGGATGAACATATTGGAATTAAATGAGTTAAAATCACATTTGATTAGGAACTGATTGATAAAAACTATATAAGCCCCAACGTGTCTCCTTGGGGAGCACCTATTATTTTTATTAAGAAGAAGGATGTCACTTTAAGGCTTTGCATAGATTATCGCCAACTGAACAAGATGACAATCAAGAATCGATATCCATTGCCCCGCATCGTCGATGTATTTGATTAGCTGCATGGAGCAACAATATTTTCAAAGATTGATCTAAGGTCAGGATATCATCAAGTTCGTGTGAAGGATGAGGATATTTTTAAAACAGCCTTTAGAACTCGTTATGGACATTATGAGTTCGTGGTCATGCCATTTGGGTTGACTAATGCCCCGACAGTATTTATGTGCTTAATGAATAATATTTTGTACAAGTATTTGGATAAGTTCGTCATTGTATTCATCGATGACATTTTAGTATATTCTAAAAGTAAGGAAGAACATGACGAACATCTGCGTATTATCTTACAA
The DNA here is from genome assembly GCA_027924585.1 of Larix kaempferi. Taxonomy (NCBI): domain Eukaryota; kingdom Viridiplantae; phylum Streptophyta; class Pinopsida; order Pinales; family Pinaceae; genus Larix; species Larix kaempferi. Next base: position 8,314,328 of record BSBM01000924.1, read on the forward strand.
GTTCTGAGAGATCATCAGTTATATGCTAAGTTTAGTAAGTGTGACTTTTACAAGGATAAGATTCAGTATTTAGGTCACATAATCTCTAAGGAATGAATTTCGGTTGATCCCGATAAGATAAAAGCCATTAATGAATGGTCCGTTCCTAAGGATGCGTCGTATGTATGATTGTTTATGGGGATTACAGGATATTATAGAAAATTCATAGAAGGTTTTTCAAAGATTGCAAACCCCATAACCTCCTTACAGAAGAAGGGGAAGAAGTTTGTATGGGATCAAAATTATGCAGACAGTTTTAAGAAGTTGAAGGAATTACTAACTACAACACCTATTCTGAGAATTACATATCCTAATAAAGATTTTATAGTATGCACCGACGCATGTAATGACAGACTCGGTTGAGTCTTGACACAAGAGGGACATGTTGTTGCATATGAGTCTCGAAAGCTGAAAATACATGAGAAAATTATTCTACATATGATCTAGAATTATTAGCAGTAATTCACGCCTTAAAAATGTGGCGTCACCATCTTATTGGCAGGAAATTTACTTTGATGACAAATAACATGGGGCTGAAGTATTTACTATATCAAACGAACTTGAATGCTAGACAAGCTAGATGGCTAACTTTTCTAAGTGAATATGATTTTGAAATCCAGCATATAAAGGGTAAAGAGAACAAGGTTGTTGATGCCTTAAGTTGTAATGCAAAGTTAAATTTATTTCAGCCATCAGTTCATACACAACAGATTTAGAAAATCAGATTTTCGAAGGGATTAAAACTAATGAAGAATACATAAATCTACATAAAAAGACAGCAGAAAGTAATTCTGAAAATTCTGTGGCAGATTCCAAGTTAAAAGCAAATGGATCACTGCTGTACAAGAACAGGTTATATGTGCGCAACGTACCAAAGATAAAAATTATGATTTTAGATTAGATGCACAAAAGTCATTATTCTAGTCATCCGGGTTATTAGAAAACCATAACTATGTTACGGAAAGATTATTATTGGCCCAGGATGAAGGATGAAGTAGCAGAGTATATAGCTAAATGCATTGACTGTCAAAGAGTAAAGGTTGAACATCAGCATCCAGCTGGACTGTTACAGCCATTACCTATACCTAGTTGGAAATGGGAGATCATAAGCATAGATTTTATTACAGGACTACCCAAGAATCAGAAACAAAAAGATTCCATCATGGTGGTAGTGGACAAACTCAGCAAGGCAACACATTTTATACCAGTAAAAACTACTTATAAGGCTTCAGATATTGCATAAATTTTCATGAAATAGATTTTTCGATTACATGGAATACCAAAAGTGATAGTTTCATACCGTGATTCTAAGTTTACTGGAAACTTCTGGAGATATTTGTTTAAAGGGTTGAATACAACCTTAAACTTCAGCACATCATTTCATCTACAAACGGATGGACATACGGAAAGAGTAAATCAAATATTGGAAGACATGCTAAGGATGTATGTCAAGGACCAGCCTGGTAAGTGGGAGGACTACTTACATTTAACAGAATTTGCATATAACAACCATTACCATGCATCAGCCAAGCTTATCCCTTTTGAAATTCTTTATGGTAGGAAATGTAATACACCAGTTTCTTGGAATGACCCAGTTAATAGAGTTATTTTAGGACCTGAATTGTTGAAGGAAATAGAACTAACCGTGAAACAGGTACAAAGAAATCTTAAAGTTGCCCAAGATAGGCAAAAGAGTCAAGCAGATCTTAAGAGGATTCATAAAGAGTTCCAAGTTGGTGAGCATGTTTTCATTAAGGTAAGACCAAATAAGAGCTCATTAAAATTGGGAAGTTGTGCCAAGCTGGCACCCAGGTATTGTGGTCCTTTCGAAATTTTTTCAAGGGTTGGACCTGTGGAATACCAACTGGCCTCGCCACCAAATCTAATAATACATAATTTTTTTCATATTTCAGTTTTAAAGAAATACATACACGATGCTACTCATGTTATAAATTGGAATGATGTACAGGTGGAACAAGACGACGATTTTTAGGTGGAACCCGATTGTATCCTCGAAAGGAGGGAAACTCTACTCCGGAATCGCACCATTGGGCAGGTAAAGGTGCAATGGAAGCACCTTAGCCCAGAAGAGGCAACCTGGGAGTTGGAGAGTAGTATGCGGGTAGCATACCCAGCTCTGTTTTAGGAACACTCAGAAAATGAATGAACAACATCGAGGACAATGTTGAGACTTAAGGGGGGGTGTATGTCACCTACCCAAATTTTGAGACTATTTATTTTATTGCAAAAACATTATATTAAATTATAATTACAATGTTTTGTAATTATGACCAAATATGGTCAAAGATGATTGCAATGACATATTATTATTATTTAATAAGTTAAAACAGGAGACAAACACCCAGGGAACTGTTAAATGAGTGTTCACTGACCCACTAGGAGAAATGGAAGTTGTTAGAAGGCATGGGACAGGTGTCAGCATTTGCACTCCACCACTAGTTGTTGGTTATGGGACAACCACCCCTAAATTTGTGGCATTATTCACCAGGTGGGTGGAAGAGAGCTGTTAGCTCATTAATGACCAAGTTAACCACTAAAAAGGCCTAGGCAACCTAGAGAAGGCAATTCGAATTGAGCAGGGAGCTCCATAATTATTTTTCTGCAGAAATAATTCCTCAAGTGTATCAGGTGATCACGGAGAGATTCGAAGAGGGAGGCTAAGTGGATGTGCATTGTGAGTCTGTTGAAGTTATTTTGAGAAGGAAACCAGAGGTGTCGGTGCAGATCTCTTTGACTTCTATGTCTATATGACTGGATGATCTACTTTGTTGCTGCAAGTTGATGACCTAAAGCTTCTACAGATTCTTCTTCCTAGTGGTTCAGTGAACAGGCTCGGCGGTCCTAAGGCAAGTAATTTGGCTGCCTTCAGGAGTAGGTTGGGTGGAACAGGCTCCTTGGGTTATTTGTTTCTCCTACATTCATCAGGTTCTACTGTTATGTCTTGTTTAATTACAGTTGAATGAATGAAGTTGTTTATTTAAAACTCTAACCCTTTTTCCTGGTTTGATAATGAAGACTTATTGACTAAATTGTTTAGCTAAACTGTATATTCTGTTAAGTTAGGATAGGTCAGAATAGTTATGTTTTCGATTAAATAAAATTACATACTTATGTATTTCTCCCAAATTCATTTTAGTAACCCTAAATTTTCACTGTCAAGTAGTTGTAAATATCTATACTGGCCAGAAACAGAGCCCATAGACTACTTATAGTTTCTGCTATAAAAAAATTGTTCTATTATTATTAGAACATACAATATAATAACTCTGTAACCTTGTAAATCTATTAAATAAAAATGATCTTAACAGTTCATAATACATTATAGATTGCAATTAAATTATAACTGTAGTAACCTTTAATTTAATTATTGATAAATAGAAATCACACAGCAGAAGTATAATCATCATGCACAGAACCAAGACGTAGTTTAGGTTCATTAATATCAAACTAAGTATTTTCTAAACCAACTCAAAAATGTTGCGATAAACCCTAAGGGTTTGACAATCAAGGTATTCAAATTATATAAAGAAGTACAGAATCGTGGCAAGGGTTTTAGCAACCCTGCCCGAAGCCAAAACCCAAGCATTATCAACGTTGGTCAAACCCAAATCTAAAGCAACACATCAATAACTTTAAATTAAAGAACTTTCTTATATCAATTCACGGGCTCGAGTCACACTCGCCCAGTTTATATCACAACTATCATAAAAAGAGTGGTTTGAGTCACATTCACTAAAGACCAGGGATTTCAAACCCTTTGACTTATTGCATTGCACACACAAATACGAGTTCAAAACTATTGTTTCATAATACATTTACAATATCAAAACGAAGCATAAGTATTAAATTACAAATATGTATATGTAGTAATGAAATCCTTAAACCCTGTGTTTTTATCTTTTCATTTCTGAAAAACCCTATATAATATAAAAATGAAAATTCATTCGTCTGCCATCCAAGTCTAGGGTTCGAGTGCTTCACTCACCCCGACTAGGTATCGAACAATAATTGTTATAAAAACGACAATATCGAATATATTAAAAACAACACAACAATTACAGTATCAAAAACTAGTATTTATATTATTTGTCAAATGTATTAATAACCACTGAATGGAAGAAAGCACGGGCTGTACTAACAGCAAGTCTGCAAAATACTCATTTTAACTGGTTACAGCGAAGGCTTGAAGCCTCGAAACTTAGACTACACATTCTTTTGCCACAGCTATCAAATTACATCAGAGAAGAACAAAATCATCTTCCGACGAATCCAGGGTACATGGATGAACCCGAGACTTACCAGGACATTGAAGTCCTCAGTGTTTATCCTCCGCAGGAAAACGTAGCTGAGAGACCACCAACCCTGCATTTTGTGCCATAAAAATTCTGTTAGTTTCGTAATCATTATAAAAACCAAAACTTACAAGTTGCAACAATGGCGGATCTATTACCTGTGATTATCTAAATCTGGATCTTTCGTTATCGTTGGAAGGCCTAGTCATTCGTTATCATTAGAAGCCCGAGGTTCAATATCTACGCACTTCAAGGTTCGGGTTATCACCATTAAAACGCACCGAGGTCGTGGTATCGAAACCCTAAACGACCACCTTGAAACCTTAAGACCTCACGGCCTGTCGACCTCACTCCCAAAACCACAACCATAACAATGAATACAAAGGTTTTGGACAAAGAGTGAGTTAATGCTATCGTTTGTGTGGTAACACAGTATCCAAGAGATGTTCACGTGCCTCACGACAGGTTGGATGCCACCAAGCATTCCACCAGGAGATCAGTTAATGCTCTTTAATATTGTAGGGTTTTCCAACCTGCACTTATAAACGTTAGTTTCATTACATTACCTCGTAACCATGTCTACTACCAGTCGTATATCATTGCATTATAATATATGTATCATTTGTTTAAATGGTAGGATCATCATATAGTGCATATAAATAAAGGTGTTAGGTTGTGTTGACTAAGCTCGTAACCATAACTCCAACGAGATCGTATATCATTGCATCATAATATTCATACCATTTGATTAATGTTAGGATCATCATATAGTTTACATTTACATAAGTGTTAGGCTTATAATCCTAACTCAAAAGTAATTCGAATAGTACTACCTATATATATAGGTTGAGTTAATATTTGAATTGTTATTATGAAATCAATTATTGTATATCAATGTAACCCTAGAATGTTTGTATATCATTAGAATCATACCCCAAATGATATGGATGGTAAACTAGACCCTAAGTAATTACATGATGTGGGTAGAATCCTTGTGAAGTTTCTTGTGTATAGATAATTATATAATTTCGTAGATATATGAATGCTAACTCGTTCTTGTCGATATGTGAAAAATATCAAATGTACATGGTAACACTAACACTTACGATAAGCCTTGATAATGTTAGATTGTTTAGTTTGGAATGAAATAGATAACTTCTATCGTAACCAATTTAATATGTCAAAATTATCATTGATCGCATAATTAGAAGCTAAGTTTTAGATAACTTTTATTGTTTGGAAATGCCATGAGAAAAATAATTCAAATTAATAATAATCATGCTAAAGCCGTCCAACAGAATTCGTAATAAAAGCTAGGATCTCACCCTGATATTATCTTCAAATAAAATTACTGTCGGTTGAATAATTGTTGGTAAACTTTAAATAATTTCAAAGGCTGGAATTATCTTTACCTGTAACCTGCGTCAAGTGTAATAACTTTAGCCATGCAGCTAAGTAATCCTCGGGGTGCCATAGGACCCCTTCATCGTCAGAAGAGACATGAACCGTTAGTACAAACAAATTAATCAAACATTAAGTAGTGATCTTAACAAACATTTCGTCAAGGAACGTAATCGAATTTAAGAAATTAATAAACAACAGATAGATGAATTACTATAGTTAAAATAAACAAATTAAATAGTTAATTACTTTTGCATACTTAAATATCATATTTATTAATATTATAAAAAAAAATTAAATTTTTACGAATTTTCGGGATGTTACAAGAGGTGGCACCACCTCTGTTAATATTTGGTTGGTCTTTGATCTTTAATTCATTTAGATGAAAAAACTTGAAACAATGATACAATTCACTCACATGAAATTCATTCAACCATGACACAAGATATACCCTAGGGAAAATCCTCAAAACAATGAGAACAAAAACCCCAGAAACTCTTCTTAGTGTAATATAATGGATAGCAGAGAATATCTTTAGTTTACAACATAACATATTTCTTTTGGAAGATAAGAGATCACCAAACACTCTTGGTGAAGATACAGAAGCAATAGAGAAGGGAGATCAATCGTATGTGTTTTCCAATGTGCCCATCACATCAATATATAGAAAAAATCACTGCCATGCAAGGAATAGAAAATCAATGCATGAAGTATTAGCCTCCCATGAAAACCATTACGATTTATCTTCTTGGATAGTTGCAGTGCACTTCTAATTTCTTCAATCATGCACCATCAATGCGCCATGCCTTTCTTCCTTAACTTGAAATCATGCTTAACTGACTTTGGAGTGAACTCACCTCATAAATGATGTAGGAGCACTTAGTTAACAAGCTAACATAAGTGTCACCATGCAATAGGAGCAACTTTAGTGTTGTAACTTAAGTGTCCTCTTTTAACTTTTAGTTTAAATAAAGTGTCATCATGTAACACACTTTAGTTAACTAATTCCTTTTTAACACTTTAGTTAACTTTTCTTAACTGGAAATCATGTTGATTGATTTTACTGAAGTGATCACTAATTTCTCCTTTAGTTAACTAATTGCATATTTTTAATTGATGCTTTAACTGAAGCATTGATTGAGCCATACATTGTTACTTAACTCATGACATAATTGAAGCTTTGACCATTCGAGTTCTCTTTAATTAGCTGAAGTGTTTGCATGGGCATTTTCGAATTCTCGTGATCTCTATGCTTTAGCTTTTATTTCTTTATCTGTTACTACATGGTCAATATGTGCTCACTTTAATTATCTATCACATTACATTATACTAAAAAGAATTATTGGATGCTATGATCATATTATATTATTTCGGACCAAATGGTCATATGATAAAGTAATTCACTTTAGAGGTGATTAATCTCTGAAGGAGACTTAATAGCAACTGGTGATCATGGTTAATAATACATCACACAACATTAAATTCTTTTAACAAGTAAAGCATGACCTTTATCCGGAAGTTCCACCTCTATACAGGAGGTCCATCCCATGGATACCTTTATACGGAAGGTACATATGAGAATCATGTCTTGACATACAAGTCTGGAGTCTTGTCCAACAAGAATTTACAACATCATTGCATTGATCAATTACCTATATACGGGAGGAATAACCTTTACACAGAAGGCAATCAAAGTGCCCACCTCTATACGGGAGGATCAATCTTGGCTGCACAAGATTGGTTTGGAGAATGTCTCTTGATGTTTTACATTTAACACTCCCTCTCAGCGAGGGAGGCATTCTCTTCCATTATAATATTTTCTTGGAAGTACCCGAACTTTGTCACTGATAGAGGCTTTGTTAACACATCTACAATTTTCTCATCAGTAGCAATGTACTGAAGTTTAATTGTACCTTTCTGGACCATGCATCAGATGAAGTGATACTTCATTTCAATGTGCTTCGACTTGTCATGAAACACTGGGTTTTCAAAAACATTGATGAAAATCTGATTGTCACACCTAATAACTGTAGGCTCAAGCTTTTCACTGAACAACTCTGCAAGTATCTTTCTAAGACACACTGCTTCTTGGCAAGAAACACAAGCAGCTACGTATTATGCATCTGTAGGGATCTGGGATACGGATCCCCGCTTCTTGCTGGACCAAGATATCATAGTTGATCCTAGGCTATAACAATAGTTGGATGTACTCTTACGGTCCACAATGCTTCCTCCCCAGTCTGATTCTGTATAACCAAGTAACATGACTCCTCCACTGGAGGCATATCTGAGTCTATATGAAATTGTACCTTGAAGGACCGAATCACATGCTTAGCATCTATCCATTGTCTGTGTCTCAGATCATACGTAAATTGACTCATAATGCCCACAGCATAACATACATCATGCCTCGAATGTATCAAGTACATTAGCCTATAAGCTATCTATAAAAAGTGGGATCTACTGGATCTAATCCAAAGACTGAGTCATGAAGTTTCTTCAAATTGGAAACCATCGGTGTAGTCATATATTTGCAATCTATCATGCGAAACCTGCGCAATATATCCACATTGTACTTCCCTTGAGATAGAAAATTTTCATCTTTTCTTTGCTAGATCTCAAGGCCAAGAAAGTAGTGCATCAGACCTAATTATTTCATCTTGAACTATGAGGTGTCACCTACCCAAATTTTGAGAATAATTATTGCTATGTTATTATCCTTTTTTGCAAAATATTTGTGCTGAATTACAATTTCCAAGTTTTTAAAATTATGACCAATTGGGTCAAAAAGGAATGTAATGACTCATTTTTATTATTTGTTAAATAAAATTGGAGACAAACCTTTAATAAGCTATTACAAGAATGTTCACTGGCCCACTAGGAGGAATGGAAGTTGCTAGAAGGCTTGGGACAGATGGCAGCATTTGCACTCTACCTCTAGCTGTTGGTATGGGACAACTCCCCCCTAATTTTTTGGCATTTCCCCCTCCAGGTGGAGGGAGGTGAGCAAGTAGCTCACTAATGACCAGTTAATCACAAAGACCTAGGCAGCCTATAAAGGAAAATCGAATGGAGTAGGGAGCTCTTACATTCTTTTCTGCAGAAACGTTTCCTCATGTGCATCAGGTGATGACTGAGAGAATTGAATAGGGGAGGCTGAGGAGAGTGCAATTGTAAGGCTGCAGATCACTTATGTGAAGAAAGACCAGAGGTGTTGGTGCAGGTCTCCTTGACTGCTGGAGTTTGTAAGACTGGATAACTACTTGCTACTGCAAGAGTGAAGACCAAGCTTCTAAGTTTCCCTCCTCCTGGTGGTTCAATGAACAGGCTCGGGGGTCCTAAGGAAGACATTTAGACTATCTTCAGGAGTTGGTTGGAAGGAACAGGCTTCTGGGGTGTTTTTCCACTCACCTATTGGTTCAGGTTCTACCTATTCTTCGATTATTCTGTCTGCAAGCTAAAAATTTATGGTGATTTCAAGATCTGATGATTGATTGAATGCAAATTGATAGGATAAATATTTTCTCTGTATTTTTCCCCATGCAAATACATGCATTGTACTCTAGTGCAGAGAAATATTTAAGTAGATAAAATGATAGGATGAAAGTATGATTTCAATGAAGTGTTGTGCACCATGATTCTACATTAACATAGCCCTACTTATCTAAGAAGAAAAATGCAGAAGCTCAAACATGACAAGTATCTCATGCACAGGTATAAAAACAATTGTTTATTTCTCTTCCCAGGAAAATACATTTTACTTCTGTGTAGTTTCAATATCCATTTCATTCCTATCTTTTCGAATTAAAACAGTACTAGTATCCCCCGATAGAAATTCTTTTTTTTTTTTTACAAGCATCACATAATCTAGGAATCTCTGCTAAAATTTCTTGATTTGTCTGCATGGATCTAAAACTAAAGTTTCGTACAGAATAACATCAATAGGCATGGATGCCTACATACATTCCCCATTTATAGCAGTACATCTAAACTGTATAATTCATTATCCTTTTACATTATTTTAAAGACAAAAAAGAAACCTCTGGAAACAATCGCTAACATTTTGCATTTAAATCCCAAATTAAACTTTGATTACACAGTTATGGCCGATAGTCTCATCTCAATTCTTTCATGCAAAACAGTATTAAAACAAGATCCATTTCCTTTGCGTTTTTTTTTTACATATAAATTGTTTTTACAGTCATAATTAAAAACCCTAGAAATTCCTTGTACCCTATCTTTCATCTCAGACATTAATCTATTCATTCATGATCTAGCTTAGATCCTAGTTCATCACGTTAATCACGACATCAACAGGCTACGGCCATTATCGGCCGATACCCTGGTGTTAAATTTTCAGAATTTACTTCAATCTGATCTAGGATCTTAACTGAGAGAACAACATGTACAGCATATCTACATCATATCAATCATGGAGACAATAATGCAAGCACACAAGAGACACAAAGATTTACTTGGGGAAAACCATAAAGGTGAAAAACCCCAATAACTTCCTCAGAGATAGATAGAGCAATGATACAACCCAAACATAAGAGATAGACATATCCTAGCAGTAGATCCTCCTCCTCCATAAGTGTGCCACTCCTCCTTGAGTGCATGAGTGAGAAGTGAGTGATTAAATAGAGTGCCTCCCGCACTCTATTTATACTTGACTTGACTTGCCTTTTACATAAATCATGTAGGCTCGAACTTAACCACATAACATAATACTGACTGGGCCGACCCCCAATAGGGTGGTCTAATAACCCTTCGACCCACATGGCCGACCCCCAATAGGGTGGTCTAATAACCCTTTGACCCACATGACTTATACAGGGCCGACCCCAACAAGGTGGTCTAATAACCCATCAAGTATAAGTTACGACATTTACAATATAAATGACGACACTTCCGTATAGAGGAATAATACCATCTCTATAGGAGTACATACAACATACATATATGAAATACATTCCGAAGTTACATATACATCAACACTCCCTCTTAACTAGGAAGTTATTTCTCAGCACAGGTCTTCTAGCACAAGTCTTCTTCTCTGGATCATCGTCACTACTGCTGCTATCTCAATCAATCTTTGAATCTACTCGTCATATGAAGTTCTACAGAGCCAGTCCTTTTTCATACTGGATGTAGGCCCACCACCTGCAGGTCTTCATCATCAGTGGCCATACTATGGAATCCTCAGAATTTATTACGTGCATCACAAAACCTCGAAAGAGCATCCCAGTCTGTTACGAGCACACGGCTCTACCTATAATATCTCCCAGGGCCATATTATATGTGACCTCACCACAAAACCTCGCAAGAGCATCCCAGGCTGTTACGAGCACGCAACTCTACCTATAGGATCTCCCGGGGACAGATTATATGTGGTCACCACAAAACCTCGCAAGAGCATCCCAGGCTGTTACGAGCACGCAGCTCTACCTATAGGATCTCCCAGGGACAGATTATATGTGGTCATGACAAAACCTCGCAAGAGCATCCCAGGACTTATTACGGGCACACAGCCCAACCTATCGGATCTCCCAGGGACAGATTATATGCCATAGGACAAAACCTCGAAAGAGCATCTGCCAGATATCCCAGGGCAACGAATTACATGCCATAGGCAAAACCTCGAAAGACTATCTGCAGATCTCCCAGGGCCAAATTATACGTCCTCCCAGAGCAAAACCTCGAAAGAGCATCTGCCAGATATCCCAGGGCAACGAATTACATGCCATAGGCAAAACCTCGAAAGACTATCTGCAGATCTCCCAGGGCCAAATTATACGTCCTCCCAGAGCAAAACCTTGAAAGAGCATTTGCCAGATATCCGAGGGCACGAATTACATGCCATAGGAAAAACCTCAAAAAACTATCTGCAAATCTCCCACGGCCAAATTATATGCTCATCTGCACAACCTGATCCACAGCCATAGAGTATCAACCTGATACTCACCATACATCATCTTGATGTACACATGATCATCCTGATCATCATCACTGCAACATCCTGCTGCATGTCATCTGGAGCAACATCCTGAAGCTCGTCATACATGACCATCCTGATCATACAATGCATCTACCTGATGCATACCAAGTATCTACCTGATACATATCATCATACATGATCCACCTGATCATACAATGTATCCACCTGATACAAATACAAATACATGATACATATCACCATACATGATCCACCTGATCATACAATGTATCCACCTGATACATATACAGATACATGGTCCAAGCATCCAACATGATGCATATACAAAAATGCATACACATGATCCAACCGATCATATCCAGCATCCAACATGATGCGTACATACATATAAATGATTCAACTGATCATATCCAACATCCAACATGATGCATACATACATACATAAAAATGATCCAACTGATCATATCCAAGTAGAAACCAGAACATCATCCTGATGCTTATCATCCAGCGCTTATATCCACAGCCATGTGAAGGATCCTCCTTCCAACATGCTTGGAATGGCTTCAGAAAATGTGTCCATCACTTCTTCCTCCAAGTGTCCTCGATCTAAAGAACGCCAAGCCTCTCTCTGAAGTACTTGAACTTCACCCTGGCTAGTGGCTTCGTCAACACATCTGCAATCTGCTCGTCCGTCGCAACATACAGGAGCTTCACAGCTCCTCTCTGCACCATATCCCTAATATAGTGATATTTGATCTCTATGTGTTTCGACCTGTCATGAAACATTGGGTTCTCAGACACCTTCACACAACTCTGGTTATCACAGAACATACCAATAGCATCCAACGGGAGATCAAATAACTCAGACAGTAGCTTCCGTAGCCATACTGCCTCACAACTAGTTGAACAGGCTGCAACATACTCTGCCTCAGCTGTACTCAGTGCTACACAGGACTGCTTCCTGCTAAACCAAGAGATCACACCTGATCCCATACTGAAGCAGCACCCAGATGTGCTCTTCCTATCTGCAGCACTGCCAGCCCAATCTGAATCAACATAACCCTACAGGTTAAACTTTTGATTCACCTCATACTTGAGCCCATAATCCACTATACCCTTCAGGTACCTCAGAACATGTTTTACAGCAACCAGGTGAACACTCCTCGGATCTGTCAGGAACTGACTCAATGTGTTCACAACAAAGCAAATGTCTAGTCTCGTGTTCGTCAAGTACATCAAGGACCCAATCATCTGACGATACATAAAGACATCAACCGGCTCAGATGAAGCATCACATAGAAGCTTCAGATTCGATGCCATAGGTGTGGCCATGGCCTTGCAATCCATCGTCCCGAATCTCTTCAGGATATCTACTGTGTACTTCCCTTGACCAAGGAAGATTCCACCTGCACTCTGCCACACCTCCATACCTAGGAAATAATGCATCATTCCCAAATCTTTCATATCGAACTCAGCAGCAAGCTTCCTCTTCGTATCTGTAATCAGTCTGTCATCTCCTGTTACAAATAAGTCATCCACATATAGGAGTAGAATCACTGAATTGCCTTCCTCAACCTTGTAGAAAAGGTTGGAATTCGCTTTATTCTTGGTAAATCCCAAACTGGATAGAAAGCTGTCTATCCTACCATACCAAGTTCTGCACACATATATGACTACACCATGCTGTGTTGAAATCCATATGGTGCATCTTCTATTTCATCACTTTTATATTTCTCTATGCTGTCGTCTGCAGCATGCTTGATCTTGATAGATCCATATGGAATTCATAACAAACTTCCCTTCAGGTCTTGGGACTACATCCCAAACATCATTCTTCATGATCGACGGATCATGGCATTCTTCCCATATCCCGGGAACTTCAATATCTTCAACAGATAATTTTGTTGCTAAACAAATGTTGTAGTTCTTCTTTTGTAGGAGATGGCATACGATCTTTCCTACACAACAAGTTAAATTGCATGATTAGAAAACATCTCATAGTTTTCAGAACAAATTCTTACACATAAAGAAATATGTCTTACAGTCATGCAATTAACTTAGCCAATGCTTCAATACAACATTTATCCATATCCCGTAACTTTCTAGATGCCTTCCAATCTCTACCAGAACATTGTTAAGAGTGTGCACAACTCCCAACATGCTAGCAAAGAGGTTTCATTCTAGATAAGTAGCAATGGAATGTTGTACAGTGCCATAGGCTACTTACCCATGCATATTAGTAGTATACTTTTCATCAATGCAACTATTCTAATATGCATAATACACAACCTAATTCGAGGAACATCAGTATATACATTATTGAACAGTTTTATTTAAACAATAAAATATGCAAGTAATGACAATTCAAATACTTATCTTTGTTTGTTTGTTGGGTTGATTCCCTCACAGTCTTTGCTTCTTTTCTGCAACTCCATTCTTATGTGGATTGTGAGAAGTGGTCAACTCCCTCTGAATATCTGCATCCTTGCAAAAACTACTGAAGTGTGCTCCTTTGCTTTCTTGCAGGAACAACTAGAGTGTGCTCCCTCTTGATCTTTGCTTCCTGGATTACCTGTCCTTGAACTTACATCCATCCTTAATCACTATGCATGCTTATTAGTATCATCATTGTGTTATCCTTGAGGTCTCATACATAATCACACATTTATTAGTATAATCACAATAATCTTAAACATGTATATTCATGATCATTCACAGATAATAAACATTAGTAATCAAGGTTTCAGGGAAGTCTTCTTTTACTCATACATTTTCTTATTTGATCATAGGACTCTTCTGGTTAGTTGAATCATCAATCAAGATAAGAGATATAATACGCATAAAACCTGTGATTATTCAAACCTATACCTTCATGATTCTTCTGGTTAGTCATATCATCAATTATGGTAAGAAACATAATATGCATACAACCATGATTATTCAAACCTATGACTTCATGAATAATCATTATCAACAACACAACAGTATAAGATCCTAACACAAGGTACGATTCTAGCTTGATATAGGAAAAAACATACCTGGATTAGCATGCTAGCTAGTTATGTCTAACATACCCGCATAATGTCTTTTGGTTCTCTTCAGTGACTTGTGCTAGTAACCTGCATGTCTCATAAGTTAACCATTGTAGAAACAAGTTATACATACCTCGAAAGTAGATCTTCTATGTGATCCATGACAATGGATGAATCCTTGTCTTCATGTCACCATGATCATACGTTCTTGAAGTAGAACATGATTTGTCTTTCTTGGTGTACCTTTTATGTTAGCAGACAACATAAACCTCATACAACACCATAATGCATTAGTACAATCATAAGTGTCAACACCCTAACCAATGAATATCTTCTATCATGCATTCATAATTTTGTTAAGGTGATATGACAAATCTAAAATCAAGATTGTACTAACCGTAATAACATGAAGATAAACATACCATAAACTTAATCATGAAAAAATATCGAAACATACCTCGATGAGTCATACCTATCGAGATTTCTTGTAATATTCTTATGTAAGGCCTTAGCCTCATCTCCCTCTGAAACAGGAACTTCTTCACTTATGCAGGTGACCAATCCATCTTCTTCTAGGATTAACCCAATCCACTTGATTTGCAAGAACTGGACCTGGAGCTGGATATGGGTTTGTCAGAGAAACCCCAAAAATTCAAACTTTGAATTTCAAACTTCCAAAAGGATAGAAATATGCGCCTCGATGAGTTGATCAAGCTGGTATATTCAGAATTTGAAAACTGCAAAGTTTCACTCCTCAATTTTGCCTTTGAAACTTCAAGATTCACTGGACGTGACCCTAAACTGGGGTTTCATGAAGCCCACTCTTCTTCCCAATCAAAATTTTTTATCCAAATCTCTAAGCTTCTATTTTTCTGAGGAGCTCCCAGTCGTGGTCACAGATTTCAAAAATTCCCATTTTTACAGAAGCCCTAATTTTCCACTTTTCTGATCAAAGTCCCGAACTAGGGTCTGATCAAGCCTGGCCTTCTTCCCAACCAAAAATTCTGATATTGGTCTCTAAATTTCGATTTTGATGAGTAGCATCCATCCGTGGTCTCCGATTACAAAAATTTCAACTTTCTCCGAAGCCCTAAATTCCGGAAGCCATGAATGAAGGTACTAAAAAATAATTCTGTTTTGACATAAATATGTACCTGATTGTTTCTTGTGTAACTCCGAACCTTTTGATCCAAAGGGTCTGAAAAATTTTCCTGAGATATCCTGACATGTTATCTTTCCATCCTGAAAGGTCTGACCTCAATTGGATTTTCTGAGAGAGAGTTATGCCAAGTGTCGCAACGTGACCTGTTTATGGGATAATATAGGAGAGAGAACTTGTACGGCGTGCCACGTGTCACTGTTTCAACTTCGGCCTCTAAAATTTTTTTCTGAGATAGATCACCCTGTCATCTTTCCATCCTGATAGGTCTGACCTCAATTAGAGACTCTGAGAGATACTTATGCCAAGTGTCGCAACGTGACCTGTTTATGGGATAATACAAGAGAGTGAACTTGTACGGCGTTCCATGTGTCACTGGTTCAACTTCGGCCTCTGAAGAATTTTCCTGAGATATTACAGTCTGTGTACTACTTGTCACTTTTTACAAAATTTCATTTGGAGATTCCTAGCCCAAGTTATGACCTTTTTCCCAAGGTCACCTGATTTTGACTCAGATCTGGAAGAGGCAGAAACCCTATATTGTACAGATCATAAATCACAAAGTACATCGAATTAGAGGTTTTCCTTTGGACACAAGGTACATGGGGATCTGATATTCAACCTGTAAAGGTTTCAGATACGAAACCTTCGCCAAAACGGATTTATAGCGAAAGTGCTACGACGACTGGTTTTTTCTATATCAAGCCCTAGCATCGTAAGTGCAACAAGTGTCATACATGCCATATCATGCCTTCTTTCAGGCTAGCTCTGATACCATGTTAAATTTTCAGAATTTACTTCAATCTGATCTAGGATCTTAACTGAGAGAAAAACATGTACCGCATATCTACAGCATATCAATCATGGAGACAATAATGCAAGCACACAAGAGACACAAAGATTTACTTGGGGAAAGCCATAAAGGTGAAAAACCCCAATAACTTCCTCAGAGATAGAGCAATGATACAACCCAAACATAAGAGATAGACATATCCTAGAAGCATATCCTCCTCCTCCATAAGTTTGCCACTCCTCCTTGAGTGCATGAGTGAGAAGTGAGTGATTAAATAGAGTGCCTCCCGCACTCTATTTATACTTGACTTGACTTGCCTTTTACATAAATCATGTAGGCTCGAACTTAACCACATAACATAATGCTGACTGGGCCGACCCCCAATAGGGTGTTCTAATAACCCTTCGACCCACATGGCCGACCCCCAATAGGGTGGTCTAATAACCCTTTGACCCACATGACTTATACAGGGCCGACCCCAACAAGGTGGTCTAATAACCCATCAAGTATAAGTTACGACATTTACAATATAAATGACGACACTTCCGTATAGAGGAATAATACCATCTCTATAGGAGTACATACAACATACATATATGAAATACATTCTGAAGTTACATATACATCAACACCTGGCATCATTCCATTCAAACATACAACTACCAATTCACACATTCACGGAATTAAAGCTAGGTTTTCAATAAATAGCACAAATCCCCATCATCCATATTCGAAAAAATGTTCAAACCTGTCACACATAAACATGGAAGCTAGACGAGCCAATAACTGGCGGGAGAAACATGTATCCAAACCCGAAATATTTGCCAACAAAAAAAATACAGACTTTAAGTTTTGGATGAGTTCTCCTGTGTATACAGGGTTGTTTCTTCCAGAGTCTATTCATACAAAAATCAACGCAAAACAATCCCGACAGTTTTACAATGATGATAGCAAACTTTAACACAAAATGAGGGTTACCCTCTCAACAATCCAATTATTTACAAACATGGCCATCTTGGCCCTTATCACTACACTGCTAACAATAGTAAGACCCGGCCGAGGGAGACCTACGAGGGTTAAACATCACCGAGACTTACCCAAGTTGGCACCACAATCTCTTTCCTAAGTCGTCTCCAGGGAAGAAGCCCAAACAATTTAGTACCTACCAAGTCCCAACGAGACCGAGGTTAACACTAGCTCGAAACTCGAACCCAAAAGCAAAACTGGAACATTAATGTATTAACACGAAAGTGTGGTGGGTTCTTACCTTGGTGTAAAACCCCCGGCCGAGACACTCCACACCTGCTACACAAACGACGAAGCACATTCAGTTAGGATTGAAGGTTTGACTCCGAGAGTTAAAACTTTTCACAAACTGTGCAAACCATTATGCAATTATCGCATACAATGCTTACCCGTGAAGTGTTGGCCCTCGACGATTGCCCCGCCACCTTGAGAGAGTTAGAAAGTCAACCAATGCCGAGAACGGTATTGTGGCCCAAACTATTCGAAGGTTCGGCCAAAATGTTTCACCGAAACCCTAGACAGAGGCTCCCACAACCACGAGCAAGGTCACACCGAGATGGGGTAACCAGGCGAGTTTTCCACTTCCTGTTGCAGGCATGCAGCCCACAGGTCTACGGTTCGAGCCTGGGGTAGGATTTTGAACACCAAACTTCCCTGTAATGGCCGGGCGTCCCCCTTGCGGCAAAACGCATAAGACTGAATGAAGCCCAAAGGTCGCCCAATGGCGTTTTGGTAACTTTTGAGTTAGGGTTCATCCGACGGCGGAAAATCATGCAACCATCGACGGGCCATGCCCATCGTCCACGTGAAGGAAGTATGCCAGTGCATTCAATTCCGCATTAAGTTGTTTCCTCCTCGATGTTGCCAAACCACCCACCCAAATGGCTATTGCTTATTACAGCAAGTATCCACATCACTGATACACCAACTCTTTCACGTGCCAACGGCCAGGTAAGATCGCACTCCGGCCACCATTAATTAAAATCGGCTAGGACTTCATTGCATATACCAGAGCCGATGGCAGGTCCCATTCCTCCACACATTCACATTAATTAGCACCACGACACCTGCCACGAAATCGTCCATCAACGCATCGTAGCACAACGAGCCCGCAGTTGGTGACTTTAGAAACCTTATCACAAACCAATTCATAATTGTTATTACGTAGCTCGACCCTTAACCGTGTAAGTTCCAAAGTCTCATTATGGTAGCAACACCATATATAGAACACAATACAATAGTTCTCCTACCATGATATGAAAACATTACCATTGCAACGCATCATTTAATTATAAAACAAATATATTGATCACTATAGTATGGTCCAATGTTAAATCGAAATCATATATATATATATTGGTACAAGGTTAGAACAAATAATATATATGCCTCGGTCCAATGTAAAATAACAAAAAAAAGAGAAGGGACAATTACCTAGAGTGCAAGTATCCTCCATCGCGGGGATTGATTTTAAGCATCACACCTGCCATAGTCTAATCCACCCAAGTCATGTCGATATTAACCATGGATGGCTGAATTAATATGATCTAAAGACAAGACATTATTGTCACCTTATTGGCATATTAGTTTGCCACGTAACCTTACCATTTGCATGTACTTTGTCCTTCTGTCACATACATCATTGCAATCAGTTCTAGGTAGTTGTCATCATCAATGTCCGAAACAACTAGCTGGGCAGATGCACACCCAATCTGAGAAGAAGCTTACAACTTGTGTCAAATCGAACGGCTATTGAAAATTACAATTAGCATTATAGTTCTTGAAATTGTCACGTTAACCTTACCTTTGAATCTGCGCAAGAAGAACAGGATCGTATGCTTTAGCATAAAAAATCTAAGTAAGCCTCGTAGGAGCCCTTTTATCGTCATAAAGAAACAACTGTCAGTATCATACTAGGACAACTCGCAGTACTGTTAACACAGGCATAATTAATTATAGTACAACCATGACAGTGCTACAAATCTACCCTTAGCTAAGAAGCTCAAAAGAAATTAAATGATTGGCTGCAATTATGACTTTGGAAATTCCATGCTGACTTCGAGTATATTTAGCATCTCGCTTTTACAATTATTAGCATTTATTGTCGAATTAAAAATTTTAAATTTTTTCGTAATTATTGGGATGTTACATGTGGTATCAGAGCTTATGTTCGAACACTAGGCCAAGAGCAACCCAAGAAACACACAACCAAAAATTTATGCCTATAAAATTTCTTACTAACTCAAATTATTTTGTCATAAACATAATTGTTTTCTTTTCAAAAAATTTACAGTTATGGAAGGATCAGCTGAACGGATGGACGACAAATTTCCACCAAATAGCCATAGTACGGAACAACAATTCCATGGCAACCCGGACCACAACTTATCATAGTTATTACGTGCTTTCCAAGAATTGAAAGCAAAAATAAGGTCAGTAAAACAAGAAACAAGAAGCATCACTATTCTAGAAACAGCAGTGGGGAAGAATTCAAGCCAAAGCACAAAAGAAGTAAACAATACGAACAGATATCCGATGAATTCAAGAAAATCAAACCCCCAATTTTCAATGGTGAAACAGAGAAATGAGAGACAGCGAAGGCATGGTTGTCCGGCATGAAAAAGTACTTCCAGATCTACGACTATTCGGAGTCCTTGAAGGCAAAAATGGAAATTTATAATCTAACAGGAAAGGCGGATATTTGGTGGCAAGACCTCAAAAGGGTAAAAAGCATAAAAGACCGAGATGTGAATTGGAGTACTTTTAAAAGATACTTCAAAAAGAAATTCTTATCCGAGCAGTACTATAAAGAAAATTCCAAGGAATTTTATGATCTAAAGCTGGGAATGATGAACATGAAGGAACTAAACAACAAAATTCTGAGTCTGCTAAGGTATGTACCGTACATGGCGGAAGAAAAACCAAAAATTCAGAGATACCTGAGCTGCCTACCCTTTCACATCAAAGACAGGATAGAGTATGACAGCCCAAAAACATTGGAAGAGGCCATGAGGAAGGCAAACTTTTGCTTCGACCAGAATAGGAGAAAGGAAGGGGTGCCTAGCTGGAGAAACCCAAGACCCAATCACTTCGAACAGAAAAAGAAAAATTTCAAACATAATGGGAATTCCGGATTCCAAAGGAAAAACTTCCAGAATCGGAATTTTCAAGGAAACAGTTCCAGAAATTATCAACAACAGAAATTTACAGCACCCTGAAATAATCCCAGCACTTCCCGGAATAATGAGCAGAAACCACCTATAAAATGCTTCGAGTGTCAAGGACCTCATTATGCCTCGGACTATCCGCTTAAGAAGCAAACAACTTACCATATTCACTCAGTACAATTGGAGGCCACAGTGGGATATTTGGCGAGAGAAATACCCAGAATTAGTGCAGCATTAGACAAGCGGCAAGCAGAACACCAAGTCTCCATGGTGGAGGTTGAAGGTATGTTACAAAACCACCCAGTTTCTATTTTAATTGACCCGAGTGCTAGTCTAAGCTATATATCACCAATCATTGTAGAAAATATCAAGTTAAAAACAGAAAAATTCAATAAACCCTGTTTAGTTAGATTAGCAATGGGAACGAAAAGAAAGGTTTCTGATTTTGTGGAAGAATGCGCTTTATCTATGAATCAGCTAACAACGCAGGTTAAACTAAATATTTTTCCATTGGGGGCATATGATATCCTAATCGGTATGGACTGGTTGGAGACCCATCATGTCATTCTAAACTATTATGAGAAAAGTTTCGTTTGTCTGGATGATCAAGGAAGGACAACAGAAGTAAAAGGCATCCCCAGGAAGACAACTGTTAGGAAGATTTCAACCATGCAGGTAAAAAGGGCAGTCAGAAAAGGGTGCCAAATGTTTGCAGTAAATGCAGTTTATGATGAGTCGTGTACCAAGGAGGACAGACTGAAAATTGAAGACATGCCTGTCCTAAATAACTTCCGAGATGTCTTTCCCGAAGAGATCCCAGAGTTACCCCCCAAAAGAGACCTGGATTTTACTAATGAATTAATACCGGGTGCAGTACCAAGTTCTAAGGCCCCATACCGAATGAATGTACTAGAACTGAATGAGTTAAAATCTCAGCTGAAGGAGCTAATTAATAAAAAATATATCAGACCCAGCATATCCCCTTGGGGAGCACCGGTCATTTTAGTCAACAAGAAGGATGGTACCCTAAGACTTTGCATAGATTATCGGCAATTAAATAAAATGACAATCAAGAATAGATATCCACTGCCCCGCATTGACGATCTATTCGATTAGCTGCACGGAGCAACGATATTCTCAAAGATCGATTTGCAATCCGGGTACCATCAGGTTCATGTGAAGGAGGAAGACATTTGCAAAATGGCTTTTAGAACTCGTTATGGGCACTACGAGTTTGTTGTCATGCCGTTTGGGTTGACTAATGCCCCTATTGTATTTATGTGCTTGATGAACAAAATTCTACACAAATACTTAGATAAGTTCGCAGTAGTGTTCATCGACGACATCCTAGTATACTCTAAGAACAGGGCAGAACACGACAAACATCTACGCATCATTTTGCAAGTCCTGAGGGACCACCAGTTATACGCTAAGTTCAGCAAGTGTGATTTCTACAAAGATAAAGTTCAGTACTTAGGGCACATAATCTCTGAAGAAGGAATTTCAATCAACCCCTCCAAGATAAAGGCCATCAATGAGTGGTTGGTTCCTAAAGATGTGACAGATGTGCGATCATTTATGGGCATTACTGGTTACTACAGAAAATTCATTGAAGGGTTCTCAAGGATTGCAAACCCCATCACCTCCTTACAGAAGAAGGGAAAGAAGTTTGTCTGGGACCAGAAATGTGCAGACAGTTTCAAAAGGTTGAAGGAGTTACTGACTACGGCACCTATTTTGAAAATTGCAAACCCTAATAAGGATTTTGTAGTGTGTACAGATGCATGTAATGACGAGTTTGGAGGAGTTCTAACACAGGAGGGTCATGTTGTAGCCTACAAGTCTAGAAAGCTGAAAATACATGAGAAAAACTACTCTACTTACGATCTAGAATTGCTAGCAGTAATTCATGCCTTGAAAATGTGGCGGCACCACCTTGTGGGCAGAAAATTCACCTTGATGACAGATAACATGGGGCTGAAATATTTTTTAGATCAGACAAATTTAAATGCTAGACAAGCTAGATGGCTATCCTTCCTAAGCGAGTACGATTTTGAAATTCAACATATCAGAGGGAAAGAGAATAAGGTCGCTGATGCGTTAAGTTGTAACGCAAGAATACATTTTATTTCAGCTATCAGCACATACGCAACAGATTTGGAAAAACATATTTTTGAAGGAATTAAAGAAGATGAAGAGTACAGGAAAAGGCAGCAAAGAGCAATTTTGGAAATTCTACAACAAATTTAAGTTTGAAGGAAAATGGCCTATTGCTGTACAAAAACAGATTGTATGTACCTAACTCACCTACAGTAAAAATTCTGATTTTGGATGAGATGCACAAAAGCCACTATTATGGCCATCCGGGTTATCAGAAAACCATCACCATGCTACGAAAGGAGTATTATTGGCCCAAAAATAAGGATGAGGTCGCAGAATATATAGCTAAGTGTTTTGACTATCAAAAGGTAAAGGTGGAACACCAACACCCTGCAGGATTACTACAGCCATTACCTATACCCAGTTGGAAGTGGGAAATCATAAGCATAGATTTCATCACAGGATTGCCAAAGAATAAAAAACAGCATGACTCCATCATGGTAGTGGTGGACAAACTTAGCAAGGTAGCCCATTTTATTCCCGTCAAAACTACCCACAAAGCCCCTGATATTGCAAAGATTTTTATGAAGCAAATTTTCCGACTACATGGGATACCCAAGGTGATAGTTTCAGACAGAGACTCAAAGTTCCCAGGAAAGTTTTGGAGATCCTTGTTTAAAGGGTTAAATACCACTTTAAATTTCAGCACCGTGTTCCATCCGCAAATGGATGGGCAGACCGAAAGGGTGAACCAAGTATTAGAGGACATGCTCAGGATGTATGTGAAAGACCGGACTCATAAAGAGTTCCAAGTTGGTGAGCATGTTTTTCTAAAGGTAAGGTAGAAAAAGAGCTCACTAAAGTTGGGGAGTTGTGCCAAACTGGCACCCAGGTATTGTGGCCCTTTCGAAATTCTGTCAAGGATTGGGCCTATGGCATATCAATTGGCCTTACCCTCAAACCTCAAAATCCATAATGTTTTTCACATTTCATTTTTAAAGAAATATGTGCATGACCCTACTCATGTTGTAAATTGGAATAATGTTCAGGTGGAACAAGGCAGCGATTTTCCGGTGGAACCGGACTATATTCTTGCAAGGAAAGAAACTCTACTCCGGAACCGCACTGTCGGCCAAGTAAAGGTGCAATGGAAACACTTTAGCCCGGCAGAGGCAACCTGGGAGTTGGAGAGTGGTATGCGGGATGCATACCCAACTCTGTTCTAGGAACACTCTAGGAGTGAATAAGGCAACATCGAGGACGATGTTGAGACTAAGGGGGGGTGTATGTCACCTACCCAAATTTTGAGAATAATTATTGCTATGTTATTATCCTTTTTTGCAAAATATTTGTGCTAAATTACAATTTCCAAGTTTTTAAAATTATGACCAATTTGGGTCAAAAAGGAATGTAATGACTCATTTTTATTATTTTATAAATAAAATTGGAGACAAACCCTCAAGAAGCTGTTACAAGAATGTTCACTGGCCCACTAGGAGGAATGGAAGCTGCTAGAAGGCTTGGGACAGATGGCAGCGTTTGCACTCTGCCTCTAGCTGTTGGTATGGGACAAATCCCCCCTAATTTTTTGGCATTTCCCACTCCAGCTGGAGGGAGGTGAGTAGGCAGCTCACTAATGACCAGTTAATCACAAAGACCTAGGTAGCCTATAAAGGCAAATCGAATGGAGCAGGGAGCTCTTACATTCTTTTCTGCAGAAAATTTTTCCTCATGTGCATCAGGTGATGACTGAGAGAATTGAATAGGGGAGGCTGAGGAGAGTGCAATTGTAAGGCTGCAGATCACTTATGTGAAGAAAGACCAGAGGTGCTGGTGCAGGTCTCCTTGACTGCTGAAGTTTGTAAGACTAGATAACTACTTGCTACTGTAAGAGTGAAGACCAAGCTTCTGATTTTCCCTCCTCCTAGTGGTTTAGTGAACAGGCTTAGGGGTCCTAAGGAAGACATTTAGACTATCTTCAGGAGTTGGTTGGGAGGAACAGGCTTCTGGGGTGTTTGTCCACTCACCTACTGGTTCAGGTTCTACCTATTCTTTGATTATTCTGTCTGCATGCTGAAAATTTATGGTGATTTCAAGATCTGATGATTGATTGAATGCAAATTGATAGAATAAAGATTTTCTCTGTATTTTTTCCCATGCAAATACATGCATCATACTCTGGTGCAGAGAAATATTTAAGTAGATAAAATGATAGGATGAAAGTCTGATTTCAATGAAGTGTTGTGCACCATGATTCTACATTAACATAGCCTCACTGATCTAAGAAGAAAAATGCAGAAGCTCAAACATTACAAGTATCTCATGCATAGCTATAAAAACAATTGTTTATTTCTCTTCCCAGGAAAATACATTTTACTTCTGTGTAGTTTCAATATCCATTTCATTCCTATCTTTTCGAATTAAAACAGTACTAGTATCCTCGGATAGAAATTCCCATTTTTTTTTACAAGCATCACATAATTTAGGAATCTCTGCTAAAATTTCTTGATTTGTCTGCATGGATCTAAAACTAAAGTTTCGCACAGAATAACATCAATAGGCATGGATTCCTGCATACATTCCCCATTTATAGCAGTACATCTAACCTGTATAATTCATTATCCTTTTACATTATTTTAAAGACAAAAAAGAAACCTCTAGAAACAATCGCTAACATTTTGCATTTAAATCCCAAACTGAACTTTGATTACACAGTTATGGTCGATAGTCTCATCTCAATTCTTTCGTGCAAAACAGTATTAAAACAAGATCCATTTCCTTTCTTTTATTTTTACATATAAATTGTTTTTACAGTCACATGAAAAACCCTAGAAATTCCTTGTACCCTATCTTTCATCTCAGACATTAATCTATTCATTCATGATCTAGCTTAGATCCTAGTTCATCACGTTAATCACGACATCAACAGGCTACGGCCATTATCGGCCGATACTCTGGCATCATTCCATTCAAACATACAACTACAAATTCACACATTCACGGAATTAAAGCTAGGTTTTCAATAAATAGCACAAATCCCCAACATCCATATTCGAAAAAATGTTCAAACCTGTCACACATAAACATGGAAGCTAGACGAGCCAATAACTGCCGGGAGAAACATGTATCCAAACCCGAAAGCTTTGCCAACAAAAAAAATACATACTTTAAGTTTCGAACGAGTTGTCCTGTGCATACAGGGCTATTTCTTCCAGAGTCTATTCATACAAAAATCAACGCAGAACAATCCCGATCGTTTTACCATGACGATAGCAAACTTTAACACAAAACGAGGGTTACCCTCTCAACAGTCGAATTATTTACAAACACGGCCATCTCGACCCTTGTCACTACACTCCTAACAATAGTAAGACCCAGCCGAGGGAGACCTACGAGGGTTAAACATCACCGAGACTTACCCAGGTTGGCGCCACAATCTCTTTCCTAAGCCGTCGCCAGGGAAGAATCCCAAACAATTTAGTACCTGCCAGGTCCCAACAAGACCGAGGTTAACACTAGCTCAAAACCCGAACCCAAAACCAAAACTGGAACATTAATTTATTAACACGAAAGTGTGGTGGGTTGTTACCTTGGTGTAAAACCCCCAGCCGAGACACTCCACACCTGCTACACAAACGACGAAGCACATTCAGTTACGATTGAAGGTTTGACTCCCAGAGTTAAAACTTTTCACAAACTGTGCAAACCATTATGCGATTATCGCATACGATGCTTACCCGTGAAGTGTTGGCCCTCGACGATTGCCCCCCCACCTTGAGAGAGTTAGAAATTCAACCAGTGCCAATAACGGTATCGTGGCCCAAACTATTCGAAGGTTCGGCCAAAATGTTTCACCGAAACCCTAGACAGAGGCTCCCACAACCACTAGCAAGGTCACACTGAGACGGGGTAACTAGGCGAGTTTTCCACTTCCTATTGCAGGCACGCAGCCCACAGGTCTATAGTTCGAGCCTGGGGCAGGATTTTGAACACCAAACTTCCCTGTAACGGCCGGGCGGCCCCCTTGCAGCAAAACGCATAAGACCGAATGAAGCCCAAAGGTCGCCCAACGTCGTTTTGGTAACTTTTGAGTTAGAGTTCATCCAACGGCGGAAAATCATGCAACCATCGACGGGCCATGCCCATCGTCCGTGTGGAGGAAGTATGCCAGTGCATTCAATTCCACATTAAGTTGTTGCCTCCTCGACGTTGCCAAACCACCCACCCGGATGGCTATTGCTTATTACAGTAAGGATCCACATCACTGATACACCAACTCTTTCACGTGCCAACGGCCAGGTAAGATCACACTCCAGCCACCATTAATTAAAATCAACTAGGACTTCATTGCATATACCAGAGCCAATGGCAGGTCCCATTCCTCCACACATTCGCATTAATTAGCACCACAACACCTGCCACGAAATCGTCCATCAATGCATCGTAGCACAACGAGCCCGCAGTTGGTGACTTTAGAAACCTTATCACAAACCAATTCAGAATTGTTATTACGTAGCTCAACCCTTAACCACGTAAGTTCCAAAGTCTCATTATGGTAGCAACACCATATATAGAACACAATACGATAGTTCTCCTACCATGATATGAAAACATTACCATTGCAAGGCATCATTTAATTATAAAACAAATATATTGATCACTATAGTATGGTCCAATGTTAAATTGAAATCATATATATATTGGTCCAAGGTTAGAACAAATAATATATATGCCTCGATCCAATGTAAAATAACAAAAACAGAGAAGGGACAATTACCTAGAGTGCATGTATCCTCCATCGCGGGGATTGATTTTAAGCATCACACCTGCCATAGTCTAAGCCACCCAAGTCGTGTCGATATTAATCATGGACGGTCGAATTAATATGATCTAAAGACGGGACATTATCGTCACCTTATTGGCATATTAGTTTTCCACGTAACCTTACCATTTGCATGTACTTTGTCTTCCGTCACATACATCATTGCAATCAGTTCTAGGTAGTTGTCACCATCAATGTCTGAAACAGGTAGCTGGGCAGACGCACACCCAATCTGAGAAGAAGCTTACAACTTGTGTCAAATCGGACGGCTACTGAAAATTACAATTACCATTACAGTTCTGGAAATTGTCACGTTAACCTTACCTTTGAATCTGCGCAAGAAGAACAGGTACGTATGCTTTAGCATAAAAAATCTAAGTAAGCCTCAGGCGCCTCGTAGGATCCCTTTTATCGTCATAAAGAAACAACTGTCAATATCATCCTAGGACAACTTGCAGTACTGTTAACATAGGCAGAATTAATTATAGTACAACCATGAAAGTGCTACAAATCTACCCTTAGCTAAGAAGCTCAAAAGAAATTAAATGATTGGCTGCAATTATGACTTTGGAAATTCCATGCTGACTTCGAGTATATTTAGCATCTCGCTTTTACAATTATTAGCATTTATTGTCGAATTAAAAATTTTGAAATTTTTTCGTAATTATTGGGATGTTACATGAGGTGAGCTCCCTCTTGCACCAAGCAATTATATGTTCCTCTCTAGTGAGAAACAAATCATCAACATACAGAACAAATTCTTCACTACTTTTAAGTACAAATTTGGATCAACTTCTCTCTTACAGAATTTGGCTCATACATAGACATTGGGTTGATCCCAATGTCTATGTCTTGTCTCATACACAGACATAACTTTATATTGGTTCTCTATGTTGATGAGTTGTTCCTTACTGGAGAGGAGCAACAGATAGCTCGATGTAAGAAGGAATAAACAAGAGAAATAGTATCTCGAAGGTATCTAAGCACATGCTTGACAACAACCCAATGTCTATGTCTTGGCTCATACATGAACTGACTCAAGATACTCACTGCATAACATATGTCTGGTCTACTATGTATCAAATACATCAAGGAACCAATGAGATGTCTATACATGGTAGGATCCACTAGATCCGATCTGGAATATGACTCATGTAGCTTCTCTAGATTAGACATCATATGAGTATACATGGACTTACAATCCATCATACCAAATCTCTGCAACACATCAATTGTGTAATTTCCTTTTCCAAACTTCTAGACCAAGAAAATCGTGCATAAGACCTAAGTATTTCATTTCAAACACAGAAGTGAGCTCCTTCTTACACTGAGCTATCTGTTGCTCCTCTCCAGTAAGGAACAACTCATCAACATAGAGAACCAATATCAATGGTTGGCTCTTCACAACCTTGAAGTATAGGTTGGGGTCAAATTCGCTTTTAGATAATCCCAAGTTCTTAAGATAGTTTTCAATCCTTGAATACCAAGCCCTCATAGCTTAATTAATCCCATACAAGTATTTCTTAAGTTTGCATACATGGGAATCCTTCCCATGAATTAAAAACCCCTCAATTTGTTGTATGTAAACCTCTTCCTCAACCTCACCATTGAAGAAGGTAGTATTCACATCTTTCTAGTGAACTTTCCAACCCAAAACTGAAGCAAGGGAAATTATGGTTCAGATAGTAATGTACCTAGCCACAGGAGAGAATATCTCATCAAAGTATATCCCTTCTTTATGTGGGAAACCACGAGCCACAAATCTTTCTTTATACTTTTCAATACTTCCATCAATTGCATGCCTGATTTTATAAATCCTATTGGAAGTTACTATGGACATCCTATCAGGTTTAGGAACCACTTCCCACACATCATTCTTCATGATGGATTTGTATTCTTATATGATGGCATCTTTCCATACTTACTTCTTTGAGGCTTCCTCATAGGTAGAGGGTTTTGAATCACTGATGTGACTCATCTATGCTACATATCTTGAAAATATTTCGGGTCTCTTTCACTCTCTGGATGATCCTGGAGGTGCTCCATGCTTTTTTGCCTCTTATAGAATGTCTCGACACCATGCATATCTCCTCTTAGCAGGAGGTTCATCAAGTGATATTTCTATCATATATTTTGGTTCTTCAGTATCAAGCAAATATGCGAACTCTTCTGGACTCTCCCTATCAACATATGAAAGGGGAGAATAAAAATTTGGATTCTCCATCATAGGAGTATCATGCTCCTCCATTTCTGAATCATACTGAAGTTATTTGGAGCGCTTGAGGTTGGCCTCTTCATGAAATGTTACATCTCTGCTAACTTCAATGTTTCTTTGTCCTGGAACATAGATTTTGTAAGATTTGGAGGATTCACTATATCCAACAAATGTTCCTTTCTTTCTGGATGGATCCATATTTTTCCTCTTCTCTTTTGGTACATGAATGTAGACAGGACAACTAAAAATATTCGAGTGTCCAACATTTGGTTTTTCACCAATGAAAACCTCTTCAGGAATCGTTTTTCTCAAGGTATCATGAGGGATTCTGTTCTAAATATAAATAGAAGTGATGGAGGATTCTGTCCATAAGGATGTGGGAAGATACTGATCACACATTATGGATTTTTCAACCTCACATATTGTTTTGTTCTTTCTTTCAACAACCCCATTTTGTTTGGGTTTGTAGGATACAGTCACTTGTCTTTTATTCCTGCATATTGACAGAATTCATTGAAGTCAAGAGACTCAAACTCAACTCCATTATCAAATCTCAAAGCACGAATGTGCTTTCCATTATTGTTCTCAACCAATGCTTTAAACTCTTGAAACTTGTTGAAAGTTTCACTCTTTTCTTTTAGAAAATAAACCCATGACTTGCAAGAGAAGTCATGTATGAAAAGGACATAATACAAGTAACCACTCAAGAAGGGTGCATACACAAGACCACATAGATCGGAATGAATAAAGTCAAGAATCCCTTTGGATCAATTGGTACTACTTGGAAAAATATTCTTAATGTTTTTTCCAAGAGTGCAACCTCTACAAACACTATCAAAATCAAATTTAAATATGGGCATACCTTTCACCATTTTCTACAATCCAGGTAGTGCTTTCAAATGGAGATGACCAAGCCTTCTATGCCACAGCTCACACAGACTAACTGTTTCAAAGATCATGGCTTGAATGAGTTTTACAAGAACTTTATAGAGACCTCCTTCTCTAACTCCAATCACTGATGCAGAGTTCAAGTCTTCATGCTTAGGCCATAGGAGCACTTTGTTTTCCATAAAGATAACTCTGAATCCTTTATATTCTAGAACCAAAACAGACAGGAGGTTATTCTTCAATCTGGGGACAAACAAAATTTGATCCACATATAGTACATTTCCTGAATCCAACTGAAAGGAAGTGGATCCAATACCTTGGATCAAATAGGTGGTATTATCTGCAAGCTCCACCTTACAGGAAAAATTATTTTCCTTCAAATCTGTGATAGTGCTCATGTATCCAGTCATGTGCTTGGATGCGCCATTGTATACCATCCATGTCTTATCACTAGTGGTAATGGATCCAGAAAGGGTTGAGACAAGATAGTCACTCCTTCCACATCTCTTGATCATCGGATGAATTCCTTCTTGTAGGTTCATCTTCTGGAGCATTAGAAGCATGAAACCTACTCTTGAACTTTCCTCTTAGCTTTGCACAACATTCTCTTGCACAATGGCCCTTCTTATTGCAATTGAAACATTTAAATTTAGACTTATTAAATTTATTGAAATCATTCTCCTTTTGATGAGAGAAATTCTTGTGATATTTCTTACCTCTCTTCATCTGTGCTGCAAGAGTGAGGTCCTCTTCTTTGGAGTAAATATACTTGCTCTAGATTCAACCTTCTTCTTGTAGGAAACCATGTCGCAGTCTCTCAAATTTAGGTTTCACTTCTCGACCATTTATTGCAGCCAAGAATGTCTCCCATGAGGATGGAAGACCATCAACAATAGTCTGAATGATATCATCATCATCAACCGTCACACCATTGCTCATAAGTTGATCTCTTACTTGAGATATATTTGCGAAGAAGGAAGCCACAACTTCATCCTTCTCCATCTTCAGATTTTGAAGCTTGTTCTTCAATGCTCCCTTTTGACTGGGTTCCTTCTTCTCATAAATATTTGTCAAAGTGTCTAAGCATTCCTTTGCGGTCTTCAATGGAGTAATCACAGGCATCAAGTTGTCTTTCACATAATCATAAATGATTCTCTTTGCTTTGGATTGATTCTTCTTGAAGGTAATGCACCCTGCATTAGAAGTAGGATCTTCAATAACACTGGATACATATCCATCTAAATCATGATCTTCCGGGATATTCAAGATCTTGGCATTCCAAGTATTGAAGTTCAAAGTTCCTTCAAGACAATATTCCGGTCTTACTGGGATTGAAGCCATAATTCTTCAAGTACGGTGCACACTCAAGATCTACGTAGGTCCTCAAGATTGATTGTTGTCACACCTTGAGCTCTGATACCATGTAATTTTTTATCTTTAATTCAGAGCTGCAATAATACTTGAAATCAAATAACAATCATACACATAAGCAATCACATTCGACATGTGAATTTACCCTGGGGAAACCCTCTATGACCTGAGGGAGAAAATCCCAGAAAAAACCTTCCTTAGTATATTGATAGATAACATAGAATGTATTTTACATCAAGCACCCCCGGTGCAATTATAGAGCAAGAGAAAGATAAAGAAGAGAGACTCGGAATAATATCTTGCACACAGAGAAGTGCATTTCCTTCAAGAGAGAAGAGAATTCACTTCACATTGAATTCATCAATCCTATATAACATATTTATATATTCTTCACATGCATCGGCTTCTAATTTTATCTTCTGACTTTAGGATGAACTCGCCCTCCATCTGGATGCATCAATCTTGCATGAAGAAGTGTGCCCCACTTCTCATATAGTTCATTAAATCACTGAATTGATTCTTAGGATGAACTAGCCACTTAACTGAAAGCTTTCCCACTTAGTTAGGTGGCTAAATTAAGTGGCGTCATGCAAGTGTTACAACTCAAGTGTCATATTTTAGTTTAACATAAATGTCATATTTTATTTTAATATAAGTGTCGTCATGCATTAAAACTTAGTTAACTAGATCTTCTTTGTTATCACTTAGTTAACTCTCTTAACTGCTTCTTTCTTGTTAACATCACTGTAGTGATAAATTTGGTTCTCCTTTGATTTACCGAAGTTTAACGATTTGAATTCTATCTTAATTAATTATTTTATGTCCAATTTGAATTCTCTCATATCTTATCACATCTTATCTTTATATATTGTCTTATTTGCATGGTCCACATGTGCCAGCTTAATTATGATATCAAATATACTCGGGATATTTTCCCAATGATGTGATCAAATTGTTCTACTATCGTTCCAAGTGGTTATATGCTAAAGTAATTCACTCTAGAGGTGGCCAGTCTCTAGAGGAGACTTAATATCACAACCATGGTTATTAATACATCACACACCATACATGCTTCAAGATGCAAAGCATCACCTCAACACATGAGGATCTGTCTTGACACACAAGACCTTAGCCTTGACTATCAAAACTATAAAACATCGTCACTTTGACATACAAAACACTTGCCTCAACACATGAAGCTTAACCATTCTTGAGTCCAACTCGAGATTCTTCTCCAAGTTTCATGAGTCCAACTCAAGCTCCTATAAGGCACTACCTCGACACACGAGGCTCAATCTTGACACACAAGATTGACCTAGAGAATTACTCATGGTGTTGTAACTTTAACATCACTTACCATAGATCTATCTTAACCCTCTAAATGATTTTCTGAACAGTTTATTAACCATAGAGCAGAATCAAAACATTCCAATGCAAACCTCTCAAAATTTTATTAAATCTAGGTTTACGCATAAAGACACATACTAAGAAATGACGATCTTTCCATCTTCTCTCTATAATAGTTTCTATGCAATGAGGTGGTTTATGTTTACCTTGATGTTGATTCTCTCCTGACCACATTGTTCTTCTTTCAGAATTTATTCAAATGCTTTGCGAAGATTAGAGATATTTCTGGCTACCAAAGTAACGTAGGAGCCCTGTGCAACAACTTCCTTCACAATTTCAAGGCCAATGTCACGTGATCCTCCTATTATTAGGACATGCTTGTTTCACAAACTGTGAATAATAGAGAGGTGCCTCCATCTCAAGACAATATTGGTAATGAAAACAATGGCCACTATTAATATTATTACCGAAACTGTAGGATGTTGGATATCCATTATGGTTGTAGTAAACAATGTTCCCCCAAGTTTTGGAGATGCGGGGATGCAAGAGTGGGAAAACACAGAAACAACATATGCATAATTACCCCCCAAATTTTAGGAAAGGTCGAAGGGTACGTCAAGGTCTTCAACTTAGGGGACCCCACGGGAATACTACAAAATTAAAATTTTATAATTTAAGATTTTAAATTATAAATAAGGGATAACATCATTGTCAGTGTTGGTCCTATCGTTGTTTCCGGAATGGTTCATTGTTGGTTAATGTTTGATTGTTGGTTAATTGTAATCTATGAGGATAACAAAAAATTAAAATTAAATATGGTTTAATTTTGTTATTTATTAAATTATTTATGGTAAAGAAAAATTAAAATTAATAATGAATAGGTAATGTGATAGGTAATTAAAAAAATTAAAATTAAATTATTTATGATAGGTAATGTGTTAACTGTTAATTTAATAATTTATTAAATAAAAAAAATTAAAATACATTACATGTGGTTGTCCATGGTTGCTTCAACGATCTGTGTTACTGTTATACTAACAATAACACAACAACAACCCAGGGGCCAGGCCCATCCCTAATAGTTGAAGCGACGGGGAATAGGGACACAGGCCCAATCAGATTCCAGAGGTTTTCTCTTCGTGCACAAGTGGAACTATGGAAGTCGAGTCGTTGACCCATGAAAAATAACTGAAATTCCCTAGCGCGTAGGTGGAACGAACTATCAAGTCGTAAAAAAAAACTGAAAAGTCTTCACGCGCCGACAGGTAAAGGAAAATCCTTCGTGAACTTAATCCGATGGATTTCAGGTGGCAGGATGACAGGAAACACGTGTATGTTTCCAGATTTTGAGAAAATGACCTCGGTATGCGTTTCTTGTCATTTTTGGTTTTGGGTACAAGAGGGAAATGACCCCAAACTCGTTTCCCGGTTTTTGAATTGCGTGGGGTCGAGGAAACTAGTTTTTGAGTTCTAGAAACGTGTACCCATGTAACACTGGTAGTAAATTGATTTACCATGACTTTCCTATATAATAAAAAAGTGATGTTATGATAAGATCTCGAGAAAAAATAGGTCAACATAAATGCATAACACATCTATCTGAAATCCATAAATAGTTATCCTTCTCAGGGTTACAAAATTTAGTGGCATTCTCCAATTTATCTTAAGATGTCGTTGCATTATTTTGTAGAAATAAGATTTGGCTTGGCCAATAGTTTTGTAGACTCTCATCTTTACTTAATATTTTGAATTTTGATTCTTCAACGATGTAGAATTCTTGTAAAGTTTTACTCAAAGACCAAATACATTACACGAGAAAAGAATTTTAATATAAATTTATTAAAATTTATTTCAAAATTCATGTAATTTCTATAACACTAGTTTATGTCACCTATCTCATAGGCTTGTAACGATAGAGTGAATCCAAAGATTTTTTATACGATCCACCCAATAGCAAAGTGGAAGATAATTGGGTCAATGGGTAAATGGCCATGTCCAAAATTGAAGCATTAATTATCAAAACCCACTATGTACACGTTCATGGTTGATCATGTCTACTTTAATAAGGGAGGCAGTTTCAATATAATGTCTTTTAAAGATTAAGTGATTGTTATTATTATTTACATAATGTTAATGATTGCAAATTTATATTTATATTTTTTATTATAATATCTACTCTACTTTAATAGGGGAGGCAGTTTCAATATAATGTCTTTTAAACATTAAGTGATTGTTATTATTATTTACATAAGGTTAATGATTGTAAATTTATATTTATATTTTTTATTATAATATCTACTCTAGAGGAGTCTTTATTTTGGAATCTGATTTGATTTAATTAGTGTGATAATCTCATTGCATTTTTTTAATATTTGATATAATTGGTATATTTATAAATAATAAAAAGCAAAAAAGAGGTAGATTTATTTTAAAAAGTTGTTAGAGTAAAAGGTAGTCATTTTTAACTTAAAACGTTATTCGGGAAAGGGTAAATTAAAACTTCATTATAGATGGTTAATTTCTCATCAAAACTTCATTGTTAAAGGCCAAAATTTTAGACAAAACGTTCTTTGATGAGAAGTATAAGAACAAAAAACGTCCAAAAAAATGTATGATGGGCAAAGCCTTGAATACAAATTCCAACCCTGATTGCAGGTCACTCGAGAAAATTGTGAGGGTTGCAAATATTTGAATCTCTATGCACAATTGACTATGGAGGGATCGTTGGATTGTAGATCGATGCAAGTTAAGGTCACCATTGATTATAGGAGGATCCTACTATACTATATGGAACATTGCAAGAATTATTCATCAGAATCTTAATCTCATAATTCCATTAAATAATGTACAAGACGACAAGCTAATGGATTGTAATTTCTTTGTTCAAATCTATTGTTTGAATTGTGGGAACCAACAAGTCAATGGATTGCAGAATAATTTCGAGGCCCATCGAGCTCTCAACTGTTAAGAACAATCCAGTGACCAAATACATTCTCACCATGAAGAGGGATTTAAATGCCCTCCAAGAACAACTAGTAGAACTTGTCTATGGCACTGTCAGGGATCAATGAGGGAAACCACTCTCAGACGGAATCCTATTATGCGACATACATCGTAAAGGGATCCCACAATTTAACCATGTTAGGTTTTTCTTTGGCTAAGGGCATGGCTATCGTGAATTTAATTGTTAATTAGATTTATAGCACCGGGGGATACAATTGGGTGCAGTTGTCCGGAAATATTTTGTTCTACAAAATTTCAAAGAAAAAGAGAGATATGTTCATCAATGTCTCTTTATCATAGGTATACCTCATCAATCCTCCTATGGAAACATACCATGGTTCTCTCATGCCATTCCAAGGATCACTATAGTATATTCATTCAAGCCCTAAGAACTATAGTGCATTGATACCATTCTAAAAATATCCATATGAACAACATATGATAAAAAAGATTAACTAGTTAACTCTCATGTATTCACACAAAAGCTACAAATATATAGTACAATGGGTTGTTGGTTGTGGAGCTTAATTATCTTCATGATTCACAAGTCTTGTTTCATTTGTGCTTGGATCCCATTTCCTAATGGAAGGTGTGGGGGGGATTCCCCCCCACTACTTCCTCTAAGGAGTCCAGGGGGGGAATGGAAACCTTTTGGATCCCCCCTTGTGGAGGTTCCGGGGTAGCAGCCCATAAGAGAATGTTTTGGAAAAAATGTCTTGTAAAATATTGCAATTCCATAGTCAATATGGATTTTTTATCATTAGGTCAAGGATCCAATGATAGAATTTATGTTTAAGCTTTTTTTTCCTAGACGGAATCCATCTCTTTATGAGGGAATTATATTATGATTATGTGGAGGGTGAGAGAGACTCTGAAGAAAGTGAAGACAAGATTGCAATGGATGCGTTATAGGCTTTATCCATTCATTTTTGTTGGATGGAATAAAGGAAGGATTGGTTGTTTCTATGTGGATGTAGCCCATATCGGGTGAACCATGTATATTGGTATCTCTCTTGTATTGTGCTATTTTGAGTTTTATTTCCACATTCTTTTTTTATTTTTAGTGCTTTGTGATCCTATTTCTAACATGGATAATGCTACCTCATAGACATATATGTTCTAGATCCTAAAACCATGCATGATATAATTAGGTTGGGAAATCCTAGAAAACCCACTTAGTCATCATTTGAGGATAAATCACTATTATCCTAAATGAATAATACATTTAAAAGTGACATGAAGACTTAGTGATTTGTAAGGTAATCCACGGGCTATCATTCCAAGCATCAATCACATATTCAATGTATACAAACATTTCGTAAGTTAAAGAGGATCTCAAAAGTGCAAGTCCGTTTTTATCTTTCAATTCCCACTTTGCCAATTCTCTAGCATCAATAGGCTTAATAGGATATTTATCACCACTACACACATATTTTCACAACTCATTATAAATTAAGGTGTTTTGCATGTGAAGAAAATCTTATAGTTCTTAGGTCCATCCAATTTACATCTAAATTAGTGAATGCGTTTACCAATTTAGTGATGAATTACTTAATCAAGTGCACAAAATGAAAGAATGAAGAGAATCAAGCACAATAGATGTTACACACATTACAAAATATTGGTATAGGTGCATGGTATTGGCCCTCTTATAGCCTTGTGAAAAAAAGTCGTCGATAGAGCATTTCACTTGATTTTTATCAATGTTGCAATTTGTAATTATAAATTTGCTCCAAGTTCATCAAACTTTCAAAATTTGATGCAATAATCATCTTTAATAAAAAAATGAATTTTTGTCTCCTTACAAAGTGAAA
Source organism: Larix kaempferi (assembly GCA_027924585.1). NCBI lineage: Eukaryota > Viridiplantae > Streptophyta > Pinopsida > Pinales > Pinaceae > Larix > Larix kaempferi. Next base: position 8,352,774 of record BSBM01000924.1, read on the forward strand.
AAGGTGTTCCATTAAAAAAATGAATAAGTGAGCCCACTTTGAATTAGATAATACTTAAAATTACATCAATCCTTATAACTCTCAAATTCTTAATGATGGCATTAAATTGTTAAGAGGTAAATTCAATATCCAAATCTCTTATTTTCTTCTTGTAGAGTACATGAGTAGGACCACACATGATTCGTATGCACATTCTAAGGAGTGTGGGGCGTAGCCCTTGAAAAATTTCTAATGTATTTTGGTTCCTTCTAGAACTTTCTTAGGTATTGTATAAAAGCGAAATGACCCCTAGCATTATTGTACAAGGAAGAATTGTAAGTTTTTTCCCAAGTAATAATAAAAGATCGAAGTTGCCATTGCCCTGTGATTATACCTACACACAACAGGGTTTCTATGAAAATATCATGTTCTATTGTTATTGATGTTTTCTTATGTTTTTATATTTTTCTAAGGTTCGGTATCAAAGCTTGGAAAAATTATAAACATAGGGTTTACTGTGAGAGGGAACTCCAGTAGTGACAATAGGTTTAAACAAGTTCAAGATTGAGAAGTTTAATGGAAATAATTTCTCCTTACAAAATATGAAGGTGGAGGATTTGCTACTTCAAAATGACCAAGACCTAGCCTTAAAAGGGGTTGCGGAAAATTGAGTAGCATGACATGAGGAGTGGATACCTGGGATTATTTGGTGATGACCATCACCAACTCATCATTAAGAACTCTTAAATTTGATGATGTGGTTGGAAGCCTCTAACAGTGAAGCCCTATTTGTGAGAGGTTGATCTAGAAAAAGGGGTTAACAAGGTAGATCACAATCTAAACTTAAGTCAAAAGGATGCAAGATAAAAGGGAAGTGTTAGAATTGTGGGAAATTAGGGCATTAGATAAAGGGTTTTTGGCATCTGAAGAAGGAAAAGAAGGATAAAAATACAAATCAACCATCAGTTGAAGCTAGCATAGAAAATTCAGAATAAATGACAACATGTGAGGCTTTATGCTTCAATGACGTCATATTTATTTTACATGCTTGGGTTATGGACTCAAGTGCATCTTTCCACATGTAACCACATAGATATTGGCTTGTCAAATATAAACCCTATAGTGGTGGGATCATCTACTTGTGTGATTATCATCCTTTATAAATCATGGGAAGAGGGGACATTAAGATCAGGTTGGACAATGGTAGAGAAAGGAGGCTATGTAATGTATGAAACATACCATATCTACTGAAGAATTTGTTCTCAATCAAGATGATGGATAAAATGGGGTATTTTATTGCCTTTGGTGATAATCATTTAATGCAGGGATATATAACCCTTCTCTAAAACTCCATGAGTCCCTTCCATTCTCGGTCTACAAGCACCTCCTCTAGTAACATACTCTTTCCTGCTAATAACTATGTTATCAAGCATCCCAAAATAGATTGCTTCAAACCTCAACTCCCAAGTGCTAATAATATCAGTAATAGCAACATTTAGTGTTAAACAGATCTAAGATTTACATGGTCTGCCTCTGTTTATTCATTAATTAACATAGAGAAGCAATCTAGCTTGAAACATACATTCTATTGGAATTTAAAGAAACAATATCGAAATTGAATGCACGCTACACGAATTGGTACCAGAATAAATTTGTGCTACAAGAATCGATATGCATCACCTGACCTTCAAATTCCTCAATATTTTCTATGAATACTAACTTGGGCTTATAAACATAACCTCAGAATAAACATTGAACTTCCACCAAGTAGTATTTTGTCAACTCAATCAAGAAGACTTTGTCTTTACATTCAAAAGTGTAACATCCCCATCCCTCAATCTGGCTAGTAGGAGGGGACATTAACTAAACCATGGACTCCAAAATTTCACCCCATAAAATTTACAACATAATTCATGTGCGGATATGTAAATGAAAAACACACATCGAAATAAATCAATCCACACAAACAACATGCAATTTACATGCATAAATATCACATGAATACAAATAAAAACCATTGCACATCAAATACATAAGTATACTTATCTTTAATCAAATAAGATCCAAGCAACTGGTTGTGTAAGAGCGTTTTTACACCCATCCATAGGCACTCTATCCAACATATACTATTTATGTTGAGAGGCCACCCCCAAGCTAGGCTATGAGGCCACCAGGGCGAAGGAAACACCTCCAAGCTTCTCTTTCTCATCCCAAAACCCATTCTACTCTCTATGCTTAGCCAAAATCTCTAACAGAACTCTACAAGGGTCTCACTAAGCCTTCACATCCATGGCACTCCTTCCAACTTCCCCACACAACACAAGGAAAGCATTTCCCTTCACTGATCCATAGTTCCCCCAGTAAATCCAACCCTTACAGTGATTACCAGTGTGTGCAATAGAATTCCAACCTGTTGTAGGCTATTGGAGAACCTCTTGCAATATCAATCCATGGCTTCTCAAGCATCTAGAAGTAGTAGAAATCAATGGCTAAAGGTTCCTAGCTTTCCCAACCTCCATGCTCACCCACATCCATCTATTTTTTCCTTCCAAAATGTAGCTCTGTCTCCAAATTCCAATTTTCGAGTTAAACGAAATTTGGTAATGGTCTTGAACAATAATGGAAAACTCTACATAATGTAGGAACGTGCATGAGAGAATGATCAAAAGAGTGTTGACTCCAAGGATATGAGGTAAGGGTGAAAAGAATACTAGCATAGCTTCTAAGCATAGAAGAAATAAGACTGTTGATAGCTAATATAATTGTCTCAACCCCCATGCTTCAATAACTACATGAAGTGACTTTTCCCACCAACCTCACATATGCATTCAATGATTGGATTTAATAGTCAAGGGAGGGTAATTGGCTTATTTAAAGCACATGGTAGATTTTGGATGAGTTCTAAGGTTGACACATGGAAACATAGGATTTGGTTTCTCCAATGTATGCCCCCTTTCCTCTTCCCCTCTGGTGGAATCATAGTCCCTCTAGTGCTCTTAACACAACCATCTTGGACCATTTTATTAATTTTCAACATAATATTTACATACATTTCGAATTGGCATAGTAATCCAACCATATGGACCAAATAAAAATATATACATCATACATGCCTAGCCATTCTCTAGTTGGGCCTTGGCCCTGAGCTCCGCACTAGGAATCCATACTAGTATATTTACATCATTTACATAATTTTGATTAATTACATTCCAAGTCAAAACTAGGGGTATTATAACCCCCCCCTTGGAATAACATTGTCCTCGGTGTTTTCTCAAAATCGGAACAAAAATGGGTATGCCTCTTTCATGGCATCCTCCAACTCCCACGTAGCCTCATCAAGACCAAAGTGCTTCCATTGCACCTTTACCTATCTGATGGCTCAGTTCCATAGTAATGTTACCTTCATGTCTAGGATGTACAGTGGCTCGGTTTGGAACTCTCCCTCGGGTTCCTCCTGAATCACATCACAATCAATCACATGGTTAGGATCATGTACATATTTCTTAAGTAAAGAAACATGAAAAACATTATGAGATCTAGTACTAGCAGGAAATGCAATTCTATATGCAAATGGCCCTATCCTTTCAAGCACTTCAAATGGCCCACAATATCTTGGTGACAACTTGGCACAACTTCCAAGCTTCAAGGAACTCTTCCTTGGACACACTCTAAGGTAAACATGATCCCCGAAACTGAATTCTCTATGCATTCTAATCTTATTTGCATATGTTTTCTGCCTATCTTGGGCTACCTTTAAATTCTGCCTAATTTTTGTAGCCTCTTGTTCCATTTCCTTAAGCAATTCCGGCCCAATTACAATTATGTTCACTAGATTATCCCATGTCACCGGTGTCCTGCACTTTCTGCCATATAAAACTTCAAATGGACTCATTCCCAACAAATATTGATGTCCATTATTATATGAAAACTCTACCAAGTGTAGATAATCTTCCCACTTGGATGGTTTGTCCATCACATACATGCAAACCATGTCCTCAAGAACCTGATTTACTCTTTATGTTTGCCCATCTATTTGTGGATGGTAGGCAGTGCTAAAGTTCATTTGTGTACCCAAATCAACAAAAATACTTTTCCATAAATTTGAAGTAAATTTGGTATCCTTGTCTGAAATTATTTCCTTAGTCAATGCATGCAATCTAAAAATTTCCTTCATAAAAATATTTGCAATGGCATTTGTTTTATATGTGGATTTAACTGGAATAAAGTGTGTTGATTTTGAGAATTTGTCCACCACAACCATGATAGAATCATGTTGTCTCACAGTCATTGGAAATCCTGTAATAAAATCCATGGAGATTATTTCCCATTTCCATTCCGGAATGGCAAAGGATGAAACAAACATGTTGGGTGTTGATGCTCAACTTTCAATTGTTGATACTTCATGCATTTAGGTATATACTCAGAAATATCTTTATCCATTCCCGGACAAAAATATTGCTTCCTAGTTGTAGCAATTGTTTTATGATATCCTGGGTGAGCATAATATGGCATTTTATTGATTTCATCCATAACAATTCTCCTCAATTCTGCCACATTTGGAATATAGATTCTATTTTTGTAAACAAAAACTCCATCATCTTCTAAATGATAGCCTTCATACCTCTTTTCTAAATTATGCTGCTGCAATTTATCTTTTATTTGCATGTATAATTTATCTCCAGCAAGGTAATTAACAACCTGTTGTCTCAAATCTGATTGGCAAGTTGTGATGGATTCCACATGCATTTCATGCACCTTTCTTCTGAGTGCATCAACCACTTTATTTTATTTTCCTTTTATGTGTTTGATCTCAAAATCAAACTCACATAAAAATTCCATCCGTCTAGCTTCCTTGGCATTTAATGTTGGTTGCTCAAATAAATGTCATACCGCAATGGTTTGTCCTCAACTCAAATTTTATATCCATTAAATAGTGTCTCCACATTTTTAAAGCATGCATTATGGATACAAGTTCCATATAACGTGTGGAATAATTCTTCTCATGCTCCTTTAATTTTCTAGATTCATAACACACCATGTGATTTTCTTGCATAAGAAATCCTCCAAGTCCTTGTTTACATGCATCTATACACAACAAATTATTTTTTTGGGTCTGCAATTTTCAGAATTGAGCACTTGTGAGAAGCTTCTTCAACAGCTGGAAGCTTTCTTCACATTTATTGGTCCATTCAAAATTTGTTCCCTTCTTGTGCAAGGAAGTGATTGGGTTTGAAACCTTGGAGAATACTTCAATGAACCTTCAGTAGTAACCAACAAGACCCATAAAAGATCTCACATCTATCACATTCCTTGGAGTTGGTCAATTCATAATGGCTTCAATCTTTTCTGGATCCACCGATATTCCTTCCTCTAAAATAATGTGACCCAAATAATGAATTTTATTCCTGTAAAAGTCACATTTTCTTAACTTTGCATACAACTTATTCTCCCTTAACAATTGAAAAGACATTCTCAAATGTTCTTCATGATCCTCTTCATTCTTAGAGTAAATAAGAATGTCATCTAGAAAAACAAGAACAAACTTGTCCAAATATTTGTGGAAAAATTTATTCATGAGACACATGAAGGTAGCTAGTGCATTGGTAAGACCAAATGGCACCACTACAAATTCATAGTGTCCATACCTTGTTCTAAAGGTTGTCTTGTGAATGTGAATGTCTTCTTCCTTGATCCTTACCTGATGGTAACCAAACCTCAAGTCAATCTTTGAAAATACCTTTTCCTCTCTCATTTTATCAAAAATATCATCAATCGAGGTAATGGGTACTTGTTTTTCACTATCACCTTATTCAACTGCCTATAATGAATACATATCCTGACTTAGTGTACCATCTTTCTTTTTCACAAATAATAATAGTGCTCCTCATGGATACACACTTGGCCTTATGTACTTGTTTTCCAATAATTCTTGCAATTGCATTTTTAACTTTAATCATTCGGGTGTGCTCATTCTATAAGGTGTCTTAGATAGTGGTGCAGCTCTTGGCACAAGACCAATTGTGAAATCAATGTCCATCTTGGGATGTAGTCCTAGCACTTCCTCGGGAAACACATCCTTGAATTCTTGTAGCACATGATAGCCCTCCAATTTTGGAATTTCATTTTCTGATTTGTCCAATATATGGGCTGCATACAATTGACAACCTTTCCTACAAAAATTCTTCAGTTGCATGGCTGAAATATGCCCAACATAAATTTTCTTTGGAATTCCTTTCACAACCCTTGGTTTCCTTCACCATCAATGCACTCAAAACTCTTGTTGTTGCAGTCTATTTTAACTCTGTGTGCTTCCAAACATTCCATTCCAATGAGAATTCCATATGAACCAAGTGGTAAAATATTAAGATCTGCACAAGTGGACAATCCACCCATTTCTAATGTACATTTATCCACCATTTCACTAAATTTTCTCTTGGTTCATGTGGCTAGTTGAGCCAACCATCATTTACTATGCTTGGTTTTCTTAAAAGCACAAATATCAACAATTTTATAATTGATATAACTGTGAGTATATCCAAGGTCAATCAAAATAGAAATAGATTTGTTAGCAATCTTACCTTCAATCTCAACCACAATTGATTGATGATATGCTTGGCAGTCCTCTAGTGCAGCATAAATCCTAGGGACAATCCTTGCCACTTGACCCACAGTTTCATCTTCTTGAATGTTTTGAACTTGCTTTGCACTCCCATTCCAATGTGGATAATTTCTAAGTAAATGGTCTTATCCAAATCCCCAACATTGAAGTGGTTATGTTGGCTTGTCTCCCATCATCCTAGTTGGCTTTGTCACAACTTGAGGTGGTTTCCTTGGTTGATTTCTGAAATGAGGAGGCTTGAACCATTTCTTCCTTTGATCAAACTTCTCATTCTTCTTTTCCTTCCATGCCTTATGGAAATATGGCTTGCTTTTGGCTTGATCATAACAATAATTAGTATTTGTTATGGTATCATCTAGAGTTTGAGGCTAATAACACTCAATTCTACATTTGTAGGATTAAGGAAGCCCACTTAGAAAACGATGAATTTTGACTTTATCATCTCTGATATACTTGACATATCTTAGCAGCTCCAAACATTTATTTACATATTCCTCCAAAGTCATTTGGCCCAATTTAAGCTCATGGAATTTTTTAATTTTTCCATCATAGTACCTATCAGAGAGGTACTTTTGCTTGAAGTATTTCTTGAATTGCTTCCACACAATCTTCCTTTCATTGATCTTCTTCACTTACCTAAGGTGATCCCACCATATAGATTCTCTCCCATATTTCAGATTGAAGATAGCCACTCTGGCTTTCATATTTACGGAGTAGTCTTGGACTTGGAAATACTTCCTCATCCGAAGAAGCCAAGCCTCAGCTTCTTGACCATATTTTATCTCACCATCAAATGTAGTAGGTTTGGCCTTCCAAAATTCTTCATGTGAACTTTTCTTTGAATACCTCTTCCTCTTCTTCCTATGAGATGAAGAACTTGATCCTTCAGTGGAATTCTTAGAGTCATATGACTCACTAGAAGATATTTATGGAGTATATGACATGCCCCTAGAAACTCTTCTTGAACTATGGGACCTCTTGTGAGAATTCCTTCTTGAGCTACTCCCGCTCTTCTCTTGATTTTCAGAGTGATGTCCGGACTTAATCTTCCTCTAAATGTATGTTAGAATTTGGAGCATAGTTGCATTCAGCTGATGTTGCTCTTCTTGAGGTCTAAGCAACCTCTCATTGTCTACTCTATAACTCTGAAGCTCCACCCTTAGGCTCCTCATGGTTTTTTCAATGTCCAGGGGAGTCACTTGGTTTCTCCTACCATTGAATTATGTATCTCCATTCTCAATCTGTATATTCTATTCTATTTCATCTGCCTCAACTTCATAAGAATCATGTGCATCATCCATAATGATGACCTTCTTGGCCCAACCAATACCAAATATTTCCCAACTGCATTATACCCACTATTGACCTTTAAAAGTCACTGATAGATTCAGAATCTGCAAAAGTGTTCATATAAACACAATTGTTATATTTATTAAGTTCTTAGAAAATCAAAATCAATTTTCATATATTCTGGAAAATACCCATATTGACAGTTTTTTTCTTGTCAATTATGGCTACAGGCACTTTTCTGATCAAATTATAGAAGCATATGAATAGCCAATTCATAATTTGACTTTATAAAATTGTTCCCCTTTGGACCAGCTTTCCAATGAATATAAGTATTCTCAATTTTGGTTTCCAAGGACAAAGATGTAGTCCTTGGAAATTGTCAATTTGGTCCCAAATTCTGCACTTTTCCTGCAGGTGCATTTAACCCCAGAGGCCAACTTCAGACACCTATATAAGATAACCTATGGAGAACCAAATTAACTTATCTACTGGATTAGATAATACATATGATGAGGAATACTCAAAAAATTTCAGTTCTCTGATTTGATGCTCCAATCACCTGCTATAAAATTCTGGAATTCACTATTTTTATATTTTTCCACTTCTTCCAGACTTAGAAATTTTTTGTAGTTCTATAATACACCCCCATAATCCAAAATATGACCAAAATTTTTTTGCTGCTCTAATGGCCTCTGCTAAACTCAAGGTCCAACTTTTTTTTTTTTAATTTAAAAAAAGGAAATGGGGGTCACTTATCACCCTATGGCTTCACCATGTTATCTCCCACCAGCTACCATGCTGCCACACCACCATAACACTCGACCACGGGCGTTGGTGGTTTTCCTTTTTACCATAAGAAGTAACGTTCCCCCGCAAGGCGGTTTTTGAAAATAGCTCTTGTGGAGGCGTTTTCAATCAAAATGTGACACACGCCCCAAGTAGTTTTGGGCACAACATGTCGCTCATCCCAAATTAATCATCATGTACTTTACTAGTGGGCAATGAGTTTGGGCCGTTGATCTCTTTCTTCATCCAACAGTTATATCTCTTCCCGCCTACCATTAATCACCACGCACTTTCCCAAGGAGCTGCGAGCCACAACCGTCGATCTTCCCTTCCATCGAATGGTTAGAGATTCTCTCGCCCTCTATTAATCACTGTGCATATTATTGATGCACTATCAACCAAAACCGTTGATCTATCTTATTGTTCAATGGTTGGATCTTCATCCGCCCCCGCACTTCATCATATAAGATATCCCTATGCGGACCTGATATGGTGGGTCCACATCATACCTTCTTCCTGCAAGGCTCCTCCACATCACTTGTCCATGTGGCATGGGTGGGGTCCACATAAAATTACCAAAAATATTAAAATTTCTAATTTGTATGATATTTTAATTTGGGAAGAAGACTATTGCAAAGTTAAGTGTGGCCCCTTATCCCTCTCTTGATAGTACTCGTCTTCCACAGAGACGCTTTCTTATTTCTACCTGTAACTGTGCATTTTCGGCCCAAACAGCTCCAATATTGCAACCAGAAGCTTTGATACCACTCTATAACGTCCCCATCCCTGAATCCGGACAGCAGGAGGGGACATTAACTAAACCAGGGACTCCAAAATTTTGCTCCACAACCATAATTTATGAATTTACAATATCTAGAATGCATGTGCAGATATGTAAATGAAAAACACATAGCGGAATAAATCAATTCACACACACAACATGCAATTTACAGGAATAATTATCACATGAATACAAATAAAAACCATAAGTTATAGCAAGTGGTGTCCTTATCAACCACTGAAGTGGAATATGTGCCAGTAACTGAGGCCAATAAAGAATCAATATGTATAGAGCGACTAATGGATGACTTCAAGATTTTGGAAGGGAGGATTATTAGGCATTGTGATAGTCAAAGTGTTACTCACTTAGTGGCACTTTAGTGAAAATTCCATCATTTCATGATCACATGAAACATATTGATATTAAGTACCATTTCATAAAAAAAGTGATGGAAGAAGGTAGGATCCTATTGGAGAAAATTGATACTTGCGAGAATACTACATATATCTTACAAACCTGGTCATAATAGAGAAGTTTGAATGGTGCAAAAATTCTCTAGGATTTCTAAAGTGATGAAGGCAGGATTGGACAATGGAACATGGGTGCAAAACAAAGGCAAGGAACTTTTGGTATATCAATGCCAAGTGGGATAATATTAGGAGTTGAAGTCACTATCCATATCTCTAATATATTTCCTATAGAATACATGACTAGGCACATGCATGATTCATATGTGTTGGGCGCACCGGGGGGGTCGGAGGCCAGGTGGAGCCCCCAAAGCAAAAAATTCTAGATCCTAGTGTATTTCGATTCCTTCTAGAACCCTCTTATGTGTTGTATACAAGGAAAATGACCCATAGCATTGTTGTACTTGGAAGCATAGTATTTGTTTTTCCAATTTCGCCAAGAAGTAATAAAATTTTAATATATGAAAACCTCGATTTTTCTAACAAAAAAATTTAATATATGAAAAGAAAATATAAAAAGAACACCCATATCCTGTATACTAAGGCTTTAATTTCAAAATTATTACATCCATCCTTATGACTCCCAATGGAATATGACTTTCAAATGGGGTGTCATCATCGACAACACCTAATTCTAATGGACTGTGATTTTCCTGACTAGGAGGGAAACACATGTCCCAAAGCAAAAGTGTCACTTGAAATAGGAGGCGGATACCATGAAAATTGGTGATAGCATTATGGGGAATATATGTTGGCAAGAAAGCATTAAGGAAAATTATGGGAGCTTCGGCTTTAAGTTGATTCGAGTATGTAGGGGTGTGATGGAAGGTCAAGGGTGGAATGGCTTCAAAATCCATAATAACTCTTTATCAGCACCACTCTATCAAGATGCTTGGATAGAGGTTTGTCACTTGTGGAGTTTATACTAGGGTTCTATTTGGATATGATGTGGGATAGCTCTATCCTCATGGCCCTGTGAACAAAGAAGAAGGGAATGGATGAGAAAACCCTATCCTAGTGCCCTTGAACATTGAGGACAAGAGTCTCTAGGCCCTGCAATGATTCTCATGTCACATTTACATCTTGTATGGTTTTTTCTCACTCTTTTCATGATGATTGTCTCAGGTACAACACGTCTAGATCTATTTAGTTAGAAGGTATTCTTAGTCCAAGGTTAATATTTTGTTGTCTTGTCAAGAACATAGCCTAATTTCCTATATGCAGGCCTTGCATCTTTTTTGTAAAACACTATATTGTGCTCAGCCATGGTAGGCCTATGAAAATTTGGCATTTAAGGCTTCTAAACCACCATGGGTTCCTTTTTGATAGGTTGTCTCAAAAGAGACTTGTAATCTTCTGTATTTTTAGACTTAATATAATTTCTAGCTAACATAAAAAAAAATGGCATAAGGATTTATATTTGAAAATTTAATTTAAAAAGGAATTTTTTTAAAATGTCTATAGATAAGCACTTTTTTATGTGGTTCATATACCTAATTTTACTTAATATGCCATTAAAAAAATGATCATTCAAATCCTTTGTTTTATGAATTATAAAAGATAAGAGAGTTCTTCTTCAGGCTGCTTGTGTTTATGTTCATGCCTCAGTCCTGGGCCTGTGATTTATGGTGAGAGTTAAAAAAACCCAAAAAAATATGAATAAGTTAACACATCATCACAAGTCGAATATTGGAACATGGACTCAAGTGCAATCTATGTGTTGTTAATTTCACCTTCGTATACTTGAATTAAAACTCTAGGTTGGTTATCAAAATAGATCAGAGAAAATATGATCCTTCTTGGTCAGTTGTTGTTATAAAGAAAGGAGAAAATATGATTATGCTTAGGTCAAACTACATAGTTTTGAGTTGACTGCACTGTGGGAGGCACGGTTGTTTCACACTGAAGGCAACAAATCATAGATCCCAAATAAATATCTCAAGCAATGGCTTGATAAAAAAATAATTCCTATATTGATATGGACATTTGAGGAATTTTACAATGGAGAATCTCCTTTTTCTTTTAAATTAAAGTTAAAGAGACATTTTCTTTGAGATTTATAAATAATTTGCACGTGGGTGAATAAGATAGATGTGTGTATAAATCATGCCTACATATAGGTAGAATCTCTCATGGGATTAGAAAGGCCCCTAGTTACCTGACCCAAGACATAAAACAAACAAGTGGTTCCTAACATCCTTCTAGATCTAATATTTTATGCAAACAAGAGAAGAGAAGGGTAGGGAAGAAGGTGGATTCCTTACCTTGTTCTGAATGGTTATCCTTGCTGCTCCATCCTTTAGATTGATGTCCAAATCTCCTAAGCTTGATGCAATTTGCAAAATACAATGCAAAAATACCTTTCTCCGAGTGTGTTAAGCATAAACGAGATATATTCTAATTTAAATGGCATAAATTAAACATGCATTGCATAGAAACAAGATAAGGGAAGAATATGACAAGTTATACTGATTGAAAATCCATGAATAAATAAAAACGATATACATGATTTTTTTGCAGTGCTTCCCTCAAGATCTCCTTCCAAATCCCTTTGAGAATACTAGGATCATAAGGTCCACCTTTTCAAGCTTTTTCAACTAGTTTGATCCAAGGCATGAGGTCCAATATATAGATTATAGAGACCAAAGCTCTTAGGAGAGGATTTGGGATCAAGGGAGTATTATTTGGATCAAGGGATATGAAGACCATATTGAATATTAAGAGGATGAGATTCGAAGGATAAAGGAATCCCTTGAATATCTCACGAGGATCTTGATCCAAAATCCAAGGAAAGCTAGTCAAACAGGATTTTCACTCCCCTCAAGGAGGCCACAGAGCGAAAATTAGAGAGATTTTTACTTCCCTAACATTGAGAACCAAGAATTTTCACTCCCCTAACATGGGGTAGGGAGCGATAATCTCATGAAAAGGCTCAAATCAGGGTTGGTTAATATGAAATTCGACCTCCATGTGGCATGGAAGCTTCCCAATGATGACTAGGAAGTGGGTAAGACACATGACATTAGGTCCTAACACCCCTAGGGAACACAAACTTCATGCCTCTCATGGTGATAAAACATGAAGATCACAAATGACACTCAAATGTGACAATTTGAGGTATAACAACAGAATGTATGGAAAACCTCACACACTCAAATTACGTGAATATTTCACCGAGAAACATTATCCCTGCATCTCAATAGAATGTAGGGAAAACCTCACACACTCAAATTACATTAATATTTCACCAAGAAACATTATCCTTACATATCTCTTTAATATGCACTTGGGAAAGATGAGGTACAAAAATTGGCCAAATTCACATTTACCCCTCCCTTGAAAAGTAGGTAGGAACTATATTGAAATATGGCTAGTCGCTATCCATTTCAGAAGTACCACAAGTGAGAGCTCCAGGCCTATGGTGGAGGATGATCTATGGTTGACAAGAAGACACTGCACAAGCTCACCAAATAATGGTCCTCCCTATCTTGAATTGCTTGTTTCCAAGCTCCAATAAGGACAATACCAAGATTGCATAAATAATGTTTGGAGAAGTTGCAAGGTAACTGTTATTTTAAATGGTATCATGGATTCACAAATAATTTGGGTAATAAGGATGATTATTATTCCTCTAATATTGATAAACATGAAGTTGAAGAAGTTGATGATCACATACATGATAATCAACATATTGAAAGAGGAGATTGTGTGCAAGAGATGTGCTCTTGGTAAGGATGTAAAGGTTGGTTCTCCTAGAATTGAGCATATATACCGAGGGAGTTTTGATCTGATCTATGCATATGTGTGTGGACCCATGTCTTCTTCCTCTTTGACAGGTAGTTTGTATTATGTCATCTTAATTGATGATTTGTTTTGCAACAAATGGTTTTACTTTTTGAAGAATAAGGATGAAGTGCTCAATGACTTCATAGGATTCAAGGACTTTGTTGAAAATTGGATAGGGAAGAATGTCAAAGTGATTCACTCAAATAATGGAGGCAAGTATACCTTTTTGAAGTTTGATTCTTCTTGCAGTGAAAGGATCGAGAGTAGTTGACAATACCTTACAAAACCTCGATAGAATTGGGTTGCAGAGAGGAAGAACATGTCTATTGTTGCAACTACTAAGTCTTTGATTAATGAGACTAGGATTTTCCCATGTGTCTTTGGGAAAAGTCTTGTAATACAACCTTGTATATTTTGAAAAAGTGTCCTAAGAGGATCTTGAAGGACGAGACACTAGAGGAAGCATTCACTAGTACAACACCAAATGTGTCACATTTTTCTCTATATGGTTATCTAGTTTATATTCATGTTCCCAAGGAGAAGATGACAAAGTTGGAACCCTTGAGTATCAAGGGTATTTTTTTTTATACTATGATACTTCAAAATCATATAGGATCTAAATTCTATCACAGTGGAAGACTCTGGTGAGAAGAGATGTGAAGTTTCATGAGGACGTGAGATCTTCTAGTTCACAAGGTTTTCCTTTAGAGATTGAAGGGAGAGAGGAGGTTTTTGTTCCAAAGGATAATTCATAGGTCAAAGCTTAGTCAAATTCAAGAGTGAGTGAGGTGAGATTGTGGATGGATATTCCCTTACCTTCTACTCCATCATGTAGGAGGTTAAGATGGCTTACTCAAACATTATAGCATGTATGAGCACCTATATATATAACTTCAATGAGGATGATGTTTGGTTTGATTCCAAGATTGGAACATCTTTAGATTTTATAAATGGTAGGTTTGGTTGAGTTACAGAGGGAGAAAACTTCTGTTGGTGAAAGTGATTCCTCATAAAGATGGAGTGTTATCTTCGAGGTTACTTTAAAAGTATTTACATCAAGCTTTAGGGTGCATCATGTGATGTGGGTTGTGTTGGGTGAATGATGTGAGGATGACCCTTGGTTGTTCCATAATATACATACATAATGGAGTTGGCATGCTTTTTTATTGCTATATCTTTCCTTAATGCTTGGGTGGCATTATGTTTTGGAGCATTTGAGACCCATGGAGCTTGGTAGATACTCATGTAACCAGCACATGGAGGTTAGTATTTTTCTTGAGGAGCAACTTGGTTTCTTGCATGGAGGATTGTACTTGAATTGAGGATGCTTGGATTAATGGATTTATCATGGAAGTGAGGTTGAACTAAAGGAGCACATGGCTAAGGAGAAGAAATGCAGCTTTAGAGGCTTGTGGAGATCGAGCCTTAGACCCCTTTTGAGAAGCATTCATGCCTTAGATCCTTTCTTGTTGGACATATTCACCTTGGAGCTTGACAAGTGTCATTTGGAGTGAGAGTGTTCCACATGTGATCCTACTTGTGTTGATTTAGGTTGCTTGTAGTGGGATAGGTCCACTTTATATTATTGGTCACCCTTACATGTCATATAAATAGAGGAATAAGAGAGTCCTTTATTCATTCATTTGTCACACTTGTATTAGAGATGTGAGGAGTGGGGCACACTAGTTTCTCTCTCGTGTACTCTTCGTTTTATTATCTCTCTTTGTTTTGGAGAGCTAGGGTTCTTAGAAAAAATTAGAGAAAATTCTAGGATTGGGATTTCACCCTAAGGAGGAAAATAAACTAGGGTTTGTGATAAACCTTAGAGGGTAAAAAATATTGTATCTTGTATCTCTTGTGAGAGAAGAAGACTAGTGATTTGGAAACCCTAGTGCTACTTACAATGCTTGTTAAGGAGGAGAAAAGAGGGAGACAATTACCATGCACCAAGGAGGACTTGCAAATAATGATTCTTACTTATTGAATATATTTGGTGGAATGACTAGCTTTGGTTATGAGTGATTTATATCTAGGAGGGGTTGGTGGCTAAGGTTTTCATGGTTTCCCTACCTAGGGTTTGGATATATTAAATTGTACCAGCTTTATGATAACAATGTAGTATGTAGTTGTCCAATTATTGTGTACTGGCATATTTAATTTCCATCTTGCGTTATCGTCTTGATTGGATGGATTCCAGAACGTGTTGTTCATGTTGATTTGGCATATTATATTAATAAATTTGTTAAGTGATTTAACACATATATAGAAGATATAGTATATTTTATGTTGTAATAAAATTATTTCAAATTTGTTATATGATTGGAAATTTGTGCCATAAGGGTTATACCTTCTTGGCATTGTAGTACACTTGTATGGTATTTGTTATCTTGGATTGTAGGGTGATTTAAACTACACTAAAGATAAGTATTTTCTAATGTAATTAAATACTTCATATCATCCATAAGGCTAAAATTTCATAGGAATTATATCCCTTAGTAAATGAGAAGTAACTTTAGATTTGCATTAATTGCCCTAGATCCAAATTTCTACACTTATATCACCATATAGTTAAATGAATATATTACTTATTATTTTCTCCAATGAGTCCTTGCTACATATAGAATTTTAATAAAAACTCTAACCTTTAAGGAAGCTTTTCATTTGAAGAAAAAGAGCATAATACATTATGTTAATTACCATTGTTTTGAGCTTATTTTCTTACATGTTATTACTTGAGGCTTATTTTTTAAAGCTTGTTATGCAACACATTTTTAACTTCATATTGTTTCTTTTGGATATAGAAAAATACTCTCAAGTTGTAATTAATTGTTGCATGTTATGTTAGGTGTGGTTGTCATTATGTGACCTATTTTATCATATTGTGTAGCCTGATTTATCACTATTTTGTGTATGAATAATATTACCCCATTCATAATTGTTTTGCTTATAAATCTTGCAAGCACTTTTTATTGTTTGTTAATCATCTGCTAAACATGCACAATTCCGCCCTCAATTGAAAATTACTATGGGTATCTTAAGACAACGATCTTCAATGCTATTTTAACAATGTAATGATTGAGGGATTGCATTGTACATTTTTTCCTTGCTCAACTCCTAAACTTCCCCTAAAAAGAATTTTATTCTAGTTTGTGTTTAAAATTGTGTTGACCATTTCTTAGAGTTATTGATAGTCTATTGTTGTCTATATTGAAGCTAGTTCTTAGCCTCAATCTCAAACAACCTTATAGCAATGTATTCCAACAATATAAAATTTTCCTTGGTGATTTCATTTCTTCTATATATTCTTAAGTCAATTTGAACAAGCACCACATTCTAAATATACAAACTAACATGGGAACAATGTATATAGAAAGGCTAGTCGCCTTCAATTTTTATGCTTTATGATCTAGATAAGTTATTTCCTTCCAATCATCACATTTTACGTCATTTTACTATGAAAGCATCATTTTCAATTGCAACATAGGTTTTTCAAATTAATTTTGTGGGGAAATCCAAGGGATATTTCTCTACATTCATGAATGACCTCTATCGTGAACTTATTGGTATAGTCTAGGCTAATACGCCTTACTCAAACAATTTTAACTAGATATCCAAATGCTCAACAACATTGTTGACAACTATTGAAACTAACCCTTTAACCAAGTATTTGTAAAAGCACTATGAACAAAATCAAAACAATGTCATGGATGATGGAAGTATTATATTATTATTATAAAAAAATGCAATGCAAACATTTCCTCAAGTTTGTCACTCAAAAAAGGTCTGCACCCCAAGGGATTTTATCCCTCTCAATGCTTGATAGATCCGAGGTTAAGATGGATCAAGCTTAGTTAGATAACAATAGTGAGAAAAGTTAAAATGAGAAATATAGGCACATACACTCCACCACCCCTACTCTAAGATGAGTAGAGGACACCCTGAACATATACAAGTGAGCCAAGAAGCGAAAGCACCCACAAAATTCTACCAAGAAAAACCCAACAACCGATGACGTGTAACCCATTAGCCTAAGCTAGGTTTTTTTTCTCATACATAAAACAAATAATCAAACAATGGAAAAAGATAAAATAATTTCGGTTTTTTATAGTTTTCTGAAATGAGAAAGTATCTAAGACTTTGAAAACTAGCATGCCTAATATCAACAATAACCCAAAATTAAAGTGAGTCTTCTAATACTAATTTGTTGGAGTCTAATCCAAATTTCAAGGGACAATGGCTCTATATGTTTTTATGGAATAACTTTTTTTCAAAGAAAAAGAACTTAATTTATCTTCTAGTTGAATGGATGATTACATTCTTCAAGTGCCCTTGGCACTATTAAAAAAAAGACATATTGAAAAAGTTTGTGTTCTCATACATGTAACTAACTTCTACACTAGTGTTGGAATAAAACAAACTCCATGAATAATTTCTTGAAGGATCAATTCAACAGCTAGATTTTACATGCCCAAAAAATTAATATAAAAAAGATAAGTAATTACTTTAACATAACACAAAAAAGGTTGACAATAGCATTTTTTTAGATAAAGTTGTCACTATTTTGATGATGTAGTTTGAGATAGAACTCCATCCTCAAATTATTCCAACATCAAGAGACATGTACCAACTCATTGACTTTCCTTTTAGATCCCATCATCTATTGTGTTGAGCTCTTTGTATATATGAGTATCTGTAATATATAGAAATAGTATCGAGACTATTTTCAATAGATCTACTAGGGGCCTCAGAGCAACATTTTGAATATGGTTAATACCTATTATCTAGTTGATAACAAGTAAATAATACCAAGTACCTTCATTTTATCTATCACTTTTCTACATTGTTTGGTGTAGGAGACCTCAATGCAAACATTTCCGTTGAATTATTTGTTCCTATGCCCAAACCCACATTGAATTTGATGAAATGAATATTATAAAAATACAAAATCCCACCAACACTACAAAAATCTTGTGGCCCTTGTTTCGCTCCATAAAAAAAAAACATGGATATGATTTTTCAATCAATAACTCACTTATTTGCCTTGCGGCATTTTCCTTCACTTCCATCTCAAAAACATGGAATAAACTATACACTTGTGAGTATACTTGGAAATTAGGTTTCTAATTATCATTAAAATGTTATTATTGCAAGTGAGCATATTCCCCAAAACACTAAACAATGAAAAGCTATGAATGATTTTAACTACAATTTGAACCACTTTCCCAAGCATTTCTCTATAGGTGCTCCATTCCACACATTTAATATATCTGTCATATTTTCTACATCCTTCAAAATTCAACATGCATAGGGACACCTGATCATTAAATGAAATCATACATGTGTCTTCCTCTAATCCCTTGCATAACATACTTAGACCATTTTTCCCCCTTTTTTTAAAATCAAATCCTATGTCAATACCCTATTTTTAAGAGATAACCATAAGAATATCTTCGTCTTTTTAGATGCTTTAATTTTCCAAAATTCTTATTATCACTAGGCCTCTACATGTTCATCACAAGTAATCATAACTTTGTACCCTATCCTAATAGTATATGTTTGCGATTCCTTGTCTTGTTCCCATGCCAAAGTATCAAACTCCTTCTCAATTCTTATATGACTCTTCCTTAACTCTACTATTAGCATATTCCAAGTAGCATCTATTTCGCCTTCTAACTCCAATTCTTGTGTTATTTTCCAACCTTTGATACCAAATAGAGGAAGTTCCATTATCTTCTACTTGATTTTATGGAATAAATTTTTTCCTTAATTTTTCCAACATTCTTTTTGGGATATATGCTAATGAGTTTCAGTAAATAGGTATAGCATCCAAAACTAATTTTACTAGTGTCAATCTAGCACTTCTTGACAACCACATATGACACCAATTGGAGATTCTTTTTCCAATCTCTTCATACAATGAATTCTAGTCTTTGAACTCATAATCATTTGGTTTTAGCATACACTATTTGGTATTACTTCTATATAGTTATGTCTACATTAATTACTTATGCATATGAATACCTATGAGTAAGTTCTTGTTTGATCAGTAATGGATTATAGTTTTTCATGTTTGAACTTCTTAAACATATATAGTCTTGAAAAGTCATGAAATGTCAACAACAATGGATCATATAAAGATAGAAGCCAAATTTGTAATGTTGTATATCTTCTTCATTTCCATATTACTAGTTCATATGTGATAGTTATATCGCCTTTTAACAAATATTGAAGATAGCATTATAGATACTATTGTCACTTCTGCAACTTCGTTGATGAGATTTATGCCTAATTTGTATGTATATTCTCTTACACTCCAAAAAGATTTTGTGTTTCTTTACTTATTTATTTATGAATCAATCTTTTACAATAAGTTGCTATGAGCCCAATGTTGCTAGTGGTGTTAAGGTAAAGAGAAAAAATAGCATGTATTACAAACCAATAATGCATAGTAGTGGAATTATAGGTGCAACAAAAGGAGCATGAAGGTAGAATGTATATATGTGGATAGAGGATAGGGAATATTGTTTGACAAATGTTTGATAAAACATTTTGAATATATGAACATCTTAGTGGAGTTTTACATATTGGTTTTGTGGAATAAGTGTTGATGGTAAAACCTCACCTTGTGTTTATGAAATGATGATCGTTATTGTTGTACATTGAGATTATATAGTGAGGATGATGCTTACAACCATGATAATAGTATTGTTCAAATTTTATGAGATAATTTCCATTTTCTATATTGATGCCTCTTCTTTGAATTAACAAGTCATGCATTGTATGTTGGTGATTGCACACAATAAAATTACTCAAAATGGTGATATAAGTGAATGTGATGCACTTGACACTTGGTTTTTGTAGGAAATAAGGACATAAGACAAATGTAGCAACTAGTTCTCTCTCCACCTAAGGTGAGTTATTTAGCCCTCTAAAATTAACTTGTATTGATGGTTTGTATGAGTTTTGCCTACGGTTAGGAGTTCAAATTAGGAAGTGGTTGTAATTCATGGTCAACCTACCTTGACTATAATGGAAATTTGTCATCATCATCATTGTGGGGTTTAAACATAGGACTACATGCAACACTCTTCTACATCAGTGGCAATGTCATTTTTCATAGGATAAACTTGAGGATTTGTGGAATGATTATTGCAGTGTAAAATGCACCCCACAAACGTTGATATATCGATGTATATCTTGTCTATCCATTTCCAGAACATCGCTTTAGTAGCGTAGGAATCATTTTGTACTAATGAACTAACATCAATATATTGACATTTACAGTAGATTGCATACCAATGGGTTGGAGTGTAACAACTTCAATGGCATCATTTAATGACCCTTTAGACATCAATTAAGTGGCATTCACAGGGATGTAAATAGCATAAA
Organism: Larix kaempferi; assembly: GCA_027924585.1. Classification (NCBI taxonomy): domain Eukaryota; kingdom Viridiplantae; phylum Streptophyta; class Pinopsida; order Pinales; family Pinaceae; genus Larix; species Larix kaempferi. Next base: position 8,373,871 of record BSBM01000924.1, read on the forward strand.
CTTGTTTCCATTTCAACATTAGGAATGTAGATATTATGGCATGATTTTACTAAGAACGTTGTTAAATCAAAACTTTTATGTATTTAAAATGTTTAGAAAATGTTAGTTTTGACATGCAAATGTTGAAGTGTCGTATCAACATCATTTTGATCCCAAATATAGTAATGATATTACCTCTCCTTTATGTTATGGAGCTTGGTTAACTCTTTTAACAGAGAATCAAATGTTGCTAGAAAACAATAGTGTTTCTAGGAAGCAAATTTTGCAAATATTGTTTCAATTAGTATCTATGTAAATGAAGTATAAATGCAAATCATAATTGCCATCGTCTCTACTTTCACTAAGATTTAAGCATCTAGGTAAAGGTACAAGCAAGCAATCTGTTAGATATTATAGGATATTTGATTATTAAAACAAGGTATGTTTGTTTAAACATAAATTATAAATGGGTAAATTGAGCATAATTGTGCTTATTATGTTGCATAATATTATAGTTTCATCTTATGGACATTGTCTTTATCTTTACCTACCCAAATTCTCTTGGATTAGATTAATTAGATTTGAAAATAAAAGTACATAAAGATATCACTTATTCTTTTGTAATTTAATTATTTACTATATGTATAGTTTTAATAAAATATCTATTATAAATAATAATAAAAATTCATTTGAAGTGAAAAAGAATCATTAAAGATTTCTTTCTAAATATCATAATTCATTTCATGATGAAAATAATACAACTTCTTTCAGGACGAGGAGAGGTACTTGACCATTTTGTTGGAAAATGGGATAAAGAGCTCCAAGAAAATGGAGATCCCAAGGAGTACGTTAATCTCTGGAGTTTCTTGTTTTTAGGTTTTAAATCCGTGGAGTTTCCTACTGAGGACCGATCGAACTTGTACTGATTCCTCTCGAAATTACATTGCCATGGGTATACATATTATGATGTTATGCTGATTGCACATAGCATGAGGTGCTCCGTGAGACTGATGCGGGAGGATGAAGAGTAGATGGATTGCTCCAAGAACTGCTTCAGAACTGAGGTAGTGCTATTGAATTGTGCAGACTTTATCTGAGCTCGTGGAGAGCCTTCCCCCTGGCGTCGTTCTCCTAGGATCGGACTCGGAGGGCCATTGAGCGCGAAGGTGAAGGTGTGGGGGTTTTCTTGGAATTGCTGAGCGGTTCTTGGCATTGTTGTTGGCACCTAAATTGGCAGATATCTACTTGATTTTCCAGCAATCAGATCGCTTATGTCAGGCGATGACAGATCTCCTGAGATAGAAATGGAAACTGGCGGGGGAGAATACGCTGGCATTACCTTTCTCAACCATTTCTGCTAGGAACGCAATGCTAAAAATCCACTGGAATCGATACAGGAAACCATTTAACCTTGTTGGATTTGACATGTATGTGCTACCATGTTGTAAACCAGGGTTGATACTGTGAGATTTGGTCCAGCAGTGTTTTGGATCTTGGAGCCGTGAGGAGTTTATGCTGGGGATTGCAGGTGGACGATATTGAACCCTTGCTGTGGTTGTGTGATGGGACTTTCTGGGATGCGCGGGGTTCTTGGAGGTGTTCGTGGTAATGAATGCTGATTGAGTGTTTTATGGCTTGGGGGTCGGTTCCTTGCTGTTTTTGGATTTTTCGACGGGGTTCAACTGTGAATCCCCTGGGTATGTCTCTTTTCTTTTCATCTGCTGTTTCCTGCTGTCAACAGCACTTGATAGGGCTAAAGTCGATTTAGTGATGGGAAAACAATCTTCTATTGAGTGGGCACTTAGAGCAGCGACTGCCCAGGATGGGGGTCTATAATGAAGATTATGTCCTTCAACTGTCGTGGGTTGGCGAGTCCCATAAAAAAATCGTCCCTTAGGAGGTTGGTGGACTTACATCAACCGGATGTTTTACTGTTACAAGAAACTTTGGGTGGCAGTGAGGATGTTGTTCGGACTTTAGAATCTTTGCTCCCAGGATGGAAGTTTGTAGGAGTGGATGCACGGGGGCGCTCTGGAGGGCTGGCCTCGGGGTGGAAGGTGAAGAGATGTAGATGTGATTGTTCTTGGGGTCTCTCTTCTGGTACAGGTTTGGAAGTTTGGGATGCTGAGATCGGCAGGTTGATCACGGTTCTCAATATCTACGGGCCATATTCAAATAGGGTTGGATTCTGGGACTCCTTGTTAAGTTTGAATCCTTTTGAAGGTAGGGATGTGATTCTGGGAGGGGATTTAAATCTTTCTTTGGGGTCTTCTGAAGTGTGGGGGCCTCGAGCTGCTCCGGATTCATTGGCAAATTTTTTCATTCAAGCCTTCACCAGGAAGGATCTACTAGACATATTACCAACAAAGTTAACTCCAACTTGGAGGAATAAGAGAACTGGGGACCAAAGGGTGGCTAAAAGACTGGATAGGTTTCTGGTGGCTGATGTGTTGGCACTTGGGGTTGATGTTGTCAGGAAATGGGTAGGGTCAGGTGTGGTATCTGACCACTGCCCCATCTTCCTGGAGATAAGAGGCAGAAGTAAAAAACCTCCAAGTCCTTTCAAATTTAATCCTAGCTGGCTGAAGGAGGTGGATTTTCATAATTTGGTTCAAGATCTGTGGGTTCATCGATCTAACGATTCACAGGAGCATGCGGGTGCACACTTTCATCATAATCTTCAGTGCATTAAAGAGGCCACTATTAGCTGGGCTCATGAAAAAAGGGTGAAATATGAACAGAATCTGCAGGCTGCTGAGTTGAATATCGATAAATTACTGCACTGCCAGGGTACGGGCTATATGGATGATCAGCAGAAAGGAGAATTATTGGAGTGGGAACGTCGCAGGAATGTGATTCTGTGTGAGCGAGAAGAGATGTGGAGAATGAAAAGTAGGGCGATATGGCTTCAGTGCGGTGATGAGAACACAAAATTTTTTCAGGCATACGCAAAAGGGAGAAAATCAACAAACTCTATTTGGGAACTATCTTCAGCTGATGGGGATCGAGTCTCCAGTTTTGATGGATTGGCGGAGATGGGAGTTAGACACTACGGTGATTTATTCACTGCACAACCTGGGGCCTCTATTGCTGAGGTTATACGTGTGACTCAGCTTTTCCCTCGTTTTGTAGGGGAGGATGAAAATCGTATGTTGATGGCAGAAGTGTTGCCGATTGAGCTCTCGTTGGTAATGCATTCCTTTCAAAAAGATAAAAGCCCTGGGCCAGATGGCTGGCTTATAGAATTCTTCTTGGGATTCTATGACTTCTTCAGGGAGGAATTATTGAATGTGGTGGAAGAATCGCGAAAGGCTGGGTTGTACATGGCCCTTTTAATTCGACCTTTATTGCTCTTATTCCAAAAGGTGACAAGCCTGACAGCTTTGATGAATTCAGACCTATCTCTCTTTGCAATTGTATCTACAAGATCATCTCTAAGGTTATGGCGAGGAGACTCAAGAATATATTGTCAAAGCATATCTCTTGTGAGCAATTTGGTTTCTTGGAAGGGCGACAAATTCATGAGGCCATCGGTGTTGCCCAGGAAGGATTACACACTCTGAAAGTGATGAAACAGAAGGGTGCCGTGATCAAGATTGATCTCTCAAAAGCATTTGATAGAGTTAGTTGGCTCTATATCCGGATGCTTCTTACTCACCTGGGTTTCTGCTACGAATTTATCAGATGGATTATGGCCTGCATCACTATGGTGAGTTTTGCTGTACTGATCAATGGTTCTGCTAGTCCATTCTTCCATGCAGGAAGGGGCCTACGACAGGGATGCCCACTCTCTCCGTTGTTGTTTCTCCTTGTTGCTGAAGGCCTCAGTCGTTTTATTCTGAAAGCAAAAGATGATGGTTCCTTTCGAGGAATATCCATTTCACAGGTACTGTATATTACACATCTCCTTTTTGTTGATGACATTCTGATTTTTTGTGATGGCACCCGACAGGATATTGATAAGGTGGTTGAAGGTCTCAATTTAGTGCAAGCAGCAGCGGGCATGTTGGTGAATATTGACAAGTCTTCAATCACATGTTCGCATTTAACTGAGCAGGAGATTCTCAAAATGGCACTCAGACTACCTTACAGGACATTGGATATTGATGATGGCTTAAAGTACCTTGGCTTTCACTTGAAACCTAATGCTTATCTGAAGGCTGATTGGCATTGGCTATTAGCTAAAATTGAACAGTGCCTACATGGATGGAGTCATAAATGGCTCTCTCGGGCAGGGAGGCTGGTTCTGATTAAATCAGTTATGGAAGCGATTCCGGTGTATTGGCTGTCTCTTGTTTGGATTCCCAGAGGAGTATTGGAGCAGATCCGCCGGTTGTGTTTTGTTTTTCTTTGGAAGGGTAAGTGTGACCAACGTGCGTTAGTGTGGGTCAGATGGGAAAATATTGCGGTCCCAAAAGCACTGGGAGGATGGGGGTTAAAGAATATATTCCTGTTCGCAAAAGCCTTGGGGGCCAAGGTGTCGTGGTGACTTATTCATACACAGAGTCTCTGGACTAGAGTGGTATATCATAAATATATTGCTCCTCTAACTCTACTCGAATGGATCAGGCTGGGCAATAAATCGAGGGCAAATTGCTCTGTGGTTTGGAAAGCGGTGGTGCAGCATTTTCATTTGGTAGGATCTGGATTAGTGTGGAGGATTGGAAATGGGAGCCTTATTCGTATAGGATTGGACCCTTGGGTTGGCTGTAGGGGAGGTCATGTCCTTCATGAGGATTTGAGGAATTTTTTGGCAGCTCGGGGTTGTCATTTCTTGGCGAATATTGAGGATCAGGGAACATCGACTCTTTGGCATCAGGGGTGGACCTCTGCACAGCGACTTGAGCTACCCAGAGATATGCATGGGGAATGGGCGAATTATCTTCGGCTATTAAGACATACGAATATTCGACTGACCAATAGGATTGATGTACTTATATGGGATCATCATCCCTCTGGAATCTACTCCCCAAAGAATGGATATATCCAGTTGAATGTGGATGTACATAACAGGGGATTGGTGTGGTGGTGGAAATATCTGTGGCAGTTAAAGTGTCCAGGTAAGGCAAAATTACTCTTCTGGGCTATTCTGGAATATAAGGCCCCAACCTGGGACTTACTGCAAAAACGATTCATACTGGGACCGGGGTTCTGTCCACTTTGTAGGGACGCGGATGAGACAAATCCTCATCTTTTTGTACATTGTCGGTATACCCAGGCTGTTTGGGCTGATGCCTGCAAATTTCTGGATCTCAATGTGGGGTGGCAGGGTGCGAGTGTTCACGAAGCTTTCCAATTGTGGTGGGCAACACATGCGACCTCATCCATCCGGGCATTCCCTTGTATTTTCACCTGGGGCATCTGGATTACCAGAAATAAGATTATCTTTCAATATTGCAGGGTTCCAATGGAGAGTGTAGTGGCAAATGTTGTGTCAATTACCCAATACTTCAAGGCACCTATCCATGTGGCTTGAACGCGATCTGTGTGTGCGGAATTGATTGACAAATCCATGTCGTGGGCTTATTTTGATGGTGCTTCAACAGACCATCAAACGGCGTGTGGAGGGGGGGGAGTCCTTTTCAAATCTGAGTCCCATTACTTTCATCTGGTGGCTGGTTTGGGGAGGGGTTCTAATAACTATGCTGAACTTATGTCTCTTCGGCTGCTGATGTTATTTGCACTTGAACAGGGATGTCTATCTCTACAGATTTTTGGCGACTCCATGCTAGTTATCGATTGGGCAAAGGAGATCACACTGTGTCATGTGATGGTACTACTACCTATCCTAGAGGAGGTGATCCGGTTAAAGCGGTCATTTAATCATATTACTTTTACACATATCTACAGGGAGAGGAATGGGATGGCCGATCTGCTTTCCAAAGAAGCGACGCGGCAGCTATTAGCATTTGGCACTTGGAGGATTACTATACACTCTCCTGAGGGCACCTACAGCTATTATCACAGACCTTTCCACGAAGATTTTGAGCCACGGGTTTGAGCAATAGCTCAGCATCTATGGACCAGCGATGGACTTTCTCTCATTTCTGCGTACAGTTCTGTTTTTATAGGCGGTGGTAGTCTGGTGTACTATGATTGAATGCATGGAGCGCTCTACTTTTTCTGTATTAACGTTTGAGTGGAGAGATCAGAGCAGAAAGGGCAACTATTTCTGTCCCGTTCGATATCTCCATTCAACACAATCTCCATTTCTTTTCTGGACCAACTGATGAGCTGTAGCATACGGCCAATCAAATGGTGGAATGAACCCTGTTATGGAGCCATGGTCTTAAGGGAGCGGAATGGGTTGGCCGATCAGCTCTCCAAGGAGACTTGGAGGATTACTATTCATTCACCTGGAGACACTTTCAGCAATTATCACAGACCTTTTCTTGATGATATTGAGGCACAGCATTGAGCAATAGCTCCGTTTTTGTTGACAAATGATGGTTACGTTCTTCCATTTCTGTTACAGTATATGATTTTATGTAATAGGATATATGCGGGTTGTATGGACAGCAGTAGTTTTGTTTTTTTTGTATGACATTAGATCGGCTTGCTATGGCGGTCTGCTCCAAATGGGGTTTGTCTGGCTACTTCTTCATCAGGGGTTTGCTTGCTGGCTGTTTCGCCGGTTGGGGAGGTCTACCGTGTCTGCTGCTCTGTCCACAGACATGGACTTCTGCTTCCTCCGATGAGGGTTTCGGTTTTGACGGATCTATATTCTGTGGAGGGTCTGCTGCAAAGTGAGCTGTGGATGGTCATAGCTTCTAGTTCTTATGTGGCTTTGGTGGATATGAGCGGGTTACTGCTCGTTCTATTTTCTCCACTTTTCTGTGCAATGAGGGTTTGTTCCCGAGCTCATTTACTGTACCCACTTATATGTGACAATGTATGGAACAGCTTTTGCTCTCCATATATCTGCAGAATGTAATTTTGTATCTTCTGATAATAAAATTACGACTTTTTTCCGAGGAAAAAAAAATAAATAAATACAACTTCTTTCAAATCCTATTAGGAATGTACACAACCATAAAAATTCATATTCGTGTTTTCTCTTTATTTGAAACTTTTTTAAAACCTTGTAATGCAAAAGCCAGCAACATCCCAAAAAAAAATCTAAGTGCTATTAATTAAATCATTATAATAAACAGCAACATCCCAAAAATAAATCTAAGCACCATTTCTTCAATGTCATTTTAACTATGTAATTAGTGTAATGTACATTCCTTGTACTAATATTTTGATATGTTCAAACTCTCAAATTGCTTTTAAAAAGCTTTGGAATATTTTAATATGTGTTTAAATTGTCATATCTTGAAGTTAGTTCTTAGTTTCAATCTCCTGAGCCTTTTAATAATTGAGTTCTAACAATGTGGTTTCATTTTTTCTATATTTTTTGATAAATATATTTTTCATATATATTTTGAAATTGTTTTTTAATTTTAATATTATAATTTTATAATTATTATTTACATTTTAATCAACATAGATTCATCTTAATGGGATTTATCAAACACTAAGAGAGATCAAATATTAGAAAAACAAACCCTTTTTTAGAATGTAAATGTTGAAGAAACATTTTAATTTATCTAATTTATGTAGTTTTATATATATGTGGTTGTAAATGTTTTAAATAACGAACATGTTATTTTTTATAATTTTTTAAAATGGACATGTCAACTATAAGATGAGCATGGAAGGAGTTGCCCATCTCCCCATACTGAGTTGTGTTTCATTTTTTCTATATTTTTTAATAAATACCTTTTTCATATATATTTTGAAATTGTTTTTTAATTTTAATGTTATAATTTTATAACCATTATTTACTTTTTAACTAGCATAGATCTATCTTAATGGGATCTACCAAACTTTAAGAGGGATCAAATATTGGAAGTGCAAACCCCTTTTTATAGTGCAAATGTTGAGGAAGCATTTCAATTTATCTAATTTGTTTAGTTTTATATATATGTCGTTGTAAATGTTTTAAATAACCAACATGTTATTTTTTATAATATTTTATTATTTTTTTAAAATAGATACATGTCAACTATACCATGAGCATAGAAGGAGTTACACATCTCTCTACTAAATTGTAGAATACATTTCTTCGATACAATTATCAAATTTAACCTTATTTAACTATTTCAAAAGTCATTGTAAAATTGTCATTTAACTTTTTCAAACATCCTTCCCCAGGGTCATTCAGAAAATTTGCATGTCTAACTTATAAATATCAACATTTTGTTAAAATATAATAAAAAAATAAAGAAGTCGAATTGATTTTGATTCTGGTTGTTGGCAATGTACATGCTAAGTCGTCGTTAGTGCCTTCCCCTTAGTTAACCTAGGCAAGTGCCTGAAATTTTCAAATCCTTTCCGTACAACCACGTCTTCTGGGGATCTTGATCTGGACTTAGCTATCTTTTCTTGATACCATTTTCTCTTACCAATTCGTGGATTCGGAGCACCTATACGAAAACTTTTGGGACCATGGACCATTATTTGAGATGGAGGTGTGCTTGGTTCAGCTTCGCCATGCTGTCCAGTGAACTCAGATCGAGGCGTAGTTGGTTGCTCACCTTCTTCGTCCATTGATTCATCATCTTCATCACTGCTGCCACTGCTATCATTTATAAAGTTTTTCATAGAAAGCTGTTGTGTTATTATTTTTCTTTCAGTCGAGCCATTCTTTTGGCTTTTATCATTTCCATTATAGTTCTTTTCAGATGTCCACATTTTGGTTTCAAACATTCTGTTTCATGATCACTAAACTTATTAATAGTAGCAAACAGGAATAGACCCTATATCACTCAAGTATCAGATTCCTTATTTATTTTAATATATATAATCCTGATCTCACATATCAATTCTGCAAATTATTATTTTTTTAACAAAATTCAAAAAATACTACTATACATTTACATGGATGACTGGAACTCTATTATACCATTGCTATAATAGACACACTGCAGTTTTAATATGTGACCTAACCACGCTTTGAATGAAATAATACCTTGAGTTGTAAAGCAGCAAGATGCTGTGAGCAGAGAAAACGCAAAGCGATCCCCAGAATTTTAATCACCGACACAGAGGAGCAGTCTGCCAGAAGCCAAATTGTGCGGTGGTGAATCGATCACACAGTTGGGCGATTAAATAGGAAAATGCAAGGGCTTGCCGTTTTTTTGGGGGGAGTCCTTTCGATGCCACCGTTATTATTCTTGATAATCCTTGAGTTCTTTATTTTTGGAAGCATATGAAAACAAAAAACAATGGATGAATAGTTGCTAGTATTTTTGGGCACTTAGGAAAGGACGTGAAAGTAAAGTACGAAAGTTAAGTATATAAATGAGTATGAAAGCAAAGTATAAAAGCGTGTTCTCTTTGATCCTGGGTTGCGGGGTAGTATTGTGAAGGCCAAATATCTTAATAGACTACCACAGTGTATTGGCTTCGTTTTGATAAATCATTGTGTCCGGGTGCATCTTTCGTCTGGAGAAGCCTTATTAAATCTTTACTGATCATTAAACAGTCACTTTGTTGGACTGTGGGCCGTGGCACTCAGGTTTATCTGGGGATTGACCCCATCTCGGGTTTGGAAGGCGAATTCCAGTTCTCGGATGATTTATTACATGCTCTGCATGTTCAGGGTATCTTTGTTCTCAAACAGGCGTGGTCTTCTGCGATGATTGGTTGTGGTGCTTGGCGCTCATCTGATGAGTTGAATTGGCATGGTGACCTCGCAGTGGAGTGGAATTTGTTCGTCAAAGCTATTTCCAGCTATTTCCAGTGCTGGGATTTTGTTGTCTCAAGAGGAAGATGTGTTATCGTCGGTCTACAATGTGCAGAACGGGGTTGTCACTGCACAACTGGCGTACTCAAGTATCCTGGAGGAGAAGGTCGGGGCTGATATTGGATGGTGGACTAGAATAATTTGGAAGGCGAATTGTCCTCTTAAGATTAGTTGCTTTACTGGGCTCGTACTTCACAATCGGATTCTCACTTGGAGTAACCTACAGCGATTCGTTTTGTTTGTTGCCCATATTTTCAGAAGGTTTGGGAAGAGATCAAATCTGTTTTCGTGGTGGAGGCTTCCTGGAAGAGAACTTTTTCCAATGGTTCATTATCAAATAGAACTATCCCAACTTAATTATGTTTCTGTTATGAGAGATTTGGCGTGCTCGCAATTCTTTATTGTTTCAGGACAAATTAATTCCGACGGCCATCACTTCAGCTTGCATCTCGGCCAACTTCTGGGTGTATTATCATCCCCCGAAAATGAAAGTTTCTAAGTCTGGATCTTTTCAGGAAGAAGCTTTTACTTTCCCTTTGGACTTCTTTGACGGTGCCGAGCAGCATGGTGTATGCGGGGTTGGTGTGGTCTTAAAACTCAGTCACTTACACACCTTTCATCCTTCTGTGCGGGTGGGCAATGGAACCAACACGCGTGCTGAACTTTTGGCGCTTTGGGCATTGTTGTGGTTTTCCCAGCGATTGAATGTTCGCTCCAGCGGTTGAATGTTCGCTCTATACATGTCTTTGGAGACTCTATGTGTATTGTTGAATAGGCGGCGAGCAGAATTGATTTGAGATCTCTTTCTCTTCACTATTGGATCTTACGCACTCATCATCTGATTGATGTCTTTGAACATATCACTTTCCAGCGTATTTACAGGTCTTATAATACTTTGGATGGTGAACTGTTTGTTGAGGAATTCTTGGGTGATTTCTCTGTTGGTTTTAATCATTTTCATGTTTTCTGATATTGTTCATGTTTGAACATTGGAGATTGCTAGTCATGTATGCACTGCTGAGTTTTCGTTTATTTTGTCTACTGCTTTTAGGAGGTTACTTGCTGACTTAAGACCTCATTTTGTAATGTGGATGAGATAGCATCTCGCTTCTCTCTATTCTCTTTCGATGTACTGGTTGATACAACTTTGTGGTTAATATAAATTTGATTTTTCATTATGAAAAAAAATAATCATAAAACCTAAAACCCAATATGAAGTTCAAAACCTAGAATAAATAGACTACTCCAATTTTAATACCCAAAACCCAATATGAAGTTCAAAACCTAGAATAAATAGACTACTCCAATTTTAATAGACAGCCTAAATTCAAATTTTAATAGTCCAAATTAAATTTTTGCACTATATTTAATAACATTCAATATTAATTTTAAAATCCTTAATTTAAAGCTTAACCACATTCATACAAAATAAAAGAAAAAGTAAAAACAAAACTTAACATATTACAAAGCCTTAATAAATGAAATGTAGAGATAAACGAAATAGGAACAATAGTTGTGTGACACCAATAGAAGGTGATAGCTAGGGTTCAACCCTAATTGTTAGAGATTGTCAATGAGTCACTTGGCCCTCTATATGAATCTTTTCCTCCATGAGTATGTTAAACAAATTGTATCCCTCCTTTTTTTAATTGTTTCTTCGTGAGCTTGTCTAAGAATTTCCATAGTTGTAAATGGGTTATATATGGAACAAGTGGTACCTCAAAATAGCAATGGCAAAGGGTCCTTGTAGCCCTCTGAAGTAGAGTGCTCCTAATCTCTTGGCATCCCAATGTTCTCCAATCTACCCATCACAAGGTGTGAAATCTCCAACAATGGTGAAACTAGAATACTCAAAAGGGGATTAAGTGCTTCAATGGATAATTACGGCAGAGTAACACTAGCGAAAATGTATGGATAAAGTTATGAAAATGGGGGACCTTTACATTCAATATATAAAAGAAATGGTTGATGGCTTTTCCCTTATTTGGGTGACAAAATGGTTTATGGTTTTGGGTGCCCCTAGTATTTGTTGATCGCTAGTATTTGGATAAGTATTAGGTTTTTCCCTCTTTTATGGGTTTTTAACTTTTTCTCGCTTCTTTTTTACTTTTTTTTGGGGGGAATTTCCTTTATTTTGGGGGGTTTTCCCTTTTGGGGGATTTTTTCTTAACTTTCCTCTTTTATGGAAAGAAGAAATATCCAAAATACTTATTATGGGCCAATTTAATTTGCAACTTTGGGCTTTAAGATATGTGAAGGTTAAAGTGGTGGAAATGGAAAGTGGTCATGATGTATAGAATATGGTGTGGCTAGGGGATGAGCAAGGTGAACAATTTTTGGTGTTAACAGATTACCCCCTGATGCGTGAGGGCAGGAGCTCATCGGATGGCCATCATAGGATCTTTCTTTTCCAAGGGATGTGTGTGACAGTAGTGTAGAGAACGGGGACTGTATTGGAGGGTGGAGCATACTCTTCATTAGGACTGCAAGGGCTCAACCTGCAAATATAATACTCAAAATGGATGAGGTACACATATTCTCAAATATATGGATGAGGCGAGCATACCCATGTTTGTATCAATGTCTCAAATTTCAATATACAAAAATAGAACTAGGCCCAAAAGAGACCTAATTAATACATGGATAATTGATGTGTACATCATAAGTGTCCAAGACGGACTCAAAACTAGAGTGTAATCATAGTCCAACCATGGTTGAGTTGAAGAACTGAGACTGGAAACAATGGCATTCACCAAGAATGCAGTATCACAATAACTGATGCTATGTTGGATCTGAAGGGGTCCAACAACTATAAGGCCTCAAACAACTGAGAGTTTGAATACCGGAGGTACAATAGATTGCATCTGAAATGGATACACTAGGAAGCATGGAACTAAAGGGATTTCAAACAATGTCGCCAACACAACCTAGATATCAAAAGGGACATAATATTGGAAAGGTTCCAAAGAGACTCGCCAATGTGCTAGAGTCAAGGGAAAACTAGGGTCTTCGATCAACTGATGAAATAACCAATACCCTATACGAATCTCAATGGTGGGATGATGTAGTTGATGTCGAGCACATGAGAAACAACCATTCTAAGGGGCACTAAGGGATCCCCTCAGGTAGTCCAAGGTAGATGGACCTCTGGACCTCTGAGTATATCCTCTGGAATAGATGTGTTGGCATCGACAGAGGGATACCTACAACTGCCAAGGAAATGATGGTCCCTTGATAGGAGCGCGAGGGATACAACCAAGGACTGATAAAATTGGACATGGGACTGAGACACTGCTTTGGATACAAGGGAAAATGAGTAATGAGACTCTAACTTCCTTTTTTTCATATTTTGACGGTAGGGTTGACCTGGCAGCATATGAAACTGATCTCGGGGGAGGGGAACATAGCTTGGGTGAGTTGGTGGGGATGAATGCGATGGGGTAGCCTTAGAGGGAAAGTGGATGATCGTGGGATTAAAAATGGTTCAAAAGGTGACTCATTGCAAAATACTCTGAACAAAGACGACCAGAAATGTTGTCGTAATAAGGGACTATATGTGATATGTAGGGGTGCTAAGAATCATCATTTGGGCCTTCTTCATTGTTTAATGAGCTCAAAGAAGGGATAAAAGTGTGATCGATATGGTACTGTCCTGTGGATTTTTTTCAAGCTCGAGGCCAATGCTCATTGGTGTTTTCAATTTTAAGGAGTCTGAAAAAATAAAGAAAACTCCATAAATGGTATTTTTTGTAAAGTTAGTCTCTAATGCCCAAAAAGCATAAAAGTATAAAGGGGAGAAAAGGGACTAGAGTATTCCTTTTTATTAATTAGTCCATTCGGTCTGAAAAAGGGGTAAAAGGAATAACGAATGGACACTCTTTCAAATCCTTTAATGAGCATGAAAGGAAGCAAGTTTGCTCGGAAATATTTTCATTCTTTAAGGAGTCAGAAAAGGGTTTAAAGGAAATTCCATAGTGGGAATCTGTTTATAAGGAATGGCTAATGAGTGATAATGTGAAGGAATGCATTCGGCTTCATTTCTAGATGTCAAACTATAAGGACTCATGATCCTATGGGGATTCGAACGACATGGGCGCCAAATGTAAGGGGTACTAAAACGGTCGCCCATGTAAGGTAGGTTCTACTGCCAAGCAAGGGAGAATGAAATGGTGGCATGGGTGGGATACCTACTCGGACAAGGGGAGTCCTATAAGCAGAAAGGTTAAACTGGATCAATGCTTCACATACTTTGGGGGAGAAGATGACCTATATGCCAGTTAAGAGGTGATACCTATAGGGGGGACGTCACCAGAGAGGAGGAGCGCTACCATAACCTGTATCTGTTCACAAAACAAGGATACTTGAACGTAAATGTGCATTTTGAACTTGAATATTGCATACGAATGCATATATGAGGTTACTTACATGATGGCACACAAATCGAGGTGAATCAAAAAAACGACCAAAGAAAAGTTCAGTGATCACGAGAAATGGTCCCTAAAATCAGTAAGAGCATGCAATGTTGATTCTAACGAAGCAAACAGTGCAAAGAATGAACATTGTATGATTCTGCAATGGCCAAAAGAAGAAAAAGATCAAAAAGGCCTACAAAATAGGGGGATCCACCTACCACATGTCATTTTCACTATTGAGTGTTGATATTTTGTGGAGAGACCCCGAAATGGATTGTTGATTTCTTCCGATTGGACCGGTGGATTCGAGTTCTACAACTTCCAAGTAACTGCTCTCATGTTTCTCATTCTTTTCATCCATTTATTTTTTGGTTTTGGGCCTTCTTGGGACCCCGGTGAACCCTGCAAGGGTTTTAGCATTGGGTCACATCTTTCGAGGGGATAGGTGTGAACCAAGTCACTCTTCTCAAGGAGACAGGTGTGATCTGGGTTTGTGAGACCTAGGTCGCATTGTTTGACTGAACATGTGTGACCTAGGTCACTTTTATCCCCAAATAGGGTGCGACCCAGGGCCAAGAAGGAAGATTTTTGCTCAGGGACTAATCCTGATGTTGTGGACATGCAGGATGTCGCGAATGAACTGGCGAGAGCGAGACATGAGTGATCTTTGTGAGGATATTGAGGCTGACCAAGTTGTACAAGATATATTGGTGAGGCATGGGTTGTTGAAGTTCATGGGGAACCCCTTGATGCACAACGTGAATCTGCTACTAAACAAACTAGTGGAGTTATGGGATCATGATGCAAAGGTCTTCATGGTGCAGGGTGAGCAGTTGGAGCTCACCCTCGAGGATGTGTACTTCATGACATGACTCCCAAGGTTTGGGGTCATCAGGGATATGCAGTTGAAGCATCCACAGGACGTTCAGATGTAAGATGTGTAGGATCGTCACTGTTATCCGAAAATGGCGGTGCACAAATCGTACATCATGTTATGTGACATTGAGAGCCTAGACACTCAGGTGATTCCAGTTGTGGTGGTGCATGTGATGGGATCAAGTGGACCACACAAGGTATCTGGGGGATAGATGATGCTAATGGAGAGGGTACTAGCAGGTACCTACTTTGGATGGGCACAGATGTACTTGGCTATTGTTCGGAAAGAGTTAAATAAGGTGAGTCATCTGGGAAGGGACTTCTGCTTCCTATCATTCATGTGCTCATTCCTTTTTTAGCAAATGATTACACTGCGACCAAACATACCGGTGCACAACGGCAGGATAATGGAGCCCAGGATGAGATGTTGGTATGAGATGATGATCGGAGAGGGAGGAGGTTTGGTGTGTAGGTTCTTCACCCTAGAGTTGTTTACGTATTTCATTCAGCTACTTGTGTTGATTGAGGACTACCTGTATGCTCGCATGGACTTCAATGGTGGCCATGAGTTACCTCGACCTCCCATCCAGGCCTAGGCACGTGACGATATGTATGTTATGATTGTTTATGTATAGTCATGTTTATACTTCTAGCATAAATGGTAGCTAGAGTTTTTTATATGACGTCGATATTGATGACTAGTCATGTGTGTGCAGATATTGGACCGTCATCTCCAGTAGGCTACCAGAGGCACATAGGGAGGGTGGAGGGTATAGATCCCCCAGCTCACGGGAAACGGTGACGACAAGGGGTCGTCGAGGCTATGTTGGACTCATTGTGGATAGGGATTGCTTGACTACTGGAGGGAGTTGTTGATGATGGTTGGAGTACCTAGAAGATAAATTGATCGCCATATGCTACCAGGATCCTTCAGAGTGGAGGCCCATCATGCAGCATATTGTCATGGTTGTCGAGTTTATGAGAGCTATGGCATGAGGAAAAGTGCCCCTAGATGATGATGAGAGCACTGAGAAGGAGACTGGGGAGGATGAGTCAGAGGACTCTGATGACTAGTTGGTAGCTTATGGAGCTACCCCCCAATACTATGAGCATGGAGATGTTTTATTGATGTACTCATGCTTATGATTTTCCAGGAAGTTGTTGGGGCTCCTCTATGCAAATACAACTACATTGTTTTGGATATTATGATATGATAGTATATACATATGCACGTGGATTCACTTTTTATAGTTTTTATGTTGATGAACCTTTTCTATCATGATGATGTTTATGATATGCTTATGTACATGTGAATGCAAAATTATATGATAATGCATGTTGATGGTTTATATATGTTATGGTTGATATGCCACTATAGAACATCATTATCCATTTGGTCTACAACAATATTGGAACACCTAGGGACATGTATGAATGCAATGAACTCATAATGCCTAACTTATTGTTTAGTGCGCAAGAAATTTCTAAAGAGGAAAGGGTCACGTAGTTGATAGCAGTTGTTCAACTGGGTGACAAGAAACTGGGGGTCTAGAAAGACACTGAGGTGACGGATACCCAAATGGAGGGCGACAGTCAAGAGACCGATCATGGCATCATTCTCATCCTGGTTACTGGTGGTTGCACCAATACATACTTCGTCAAGATGGATCAACTCGTGTGAGGGGGAGTATATGACCCATGCAACTGAGGTGAGGTTAGGGGACCATCTACTTGTGCCTTTGGCGAAGCCGACATGAATGGAGGCAATGACAACCATCTAGTAACATCCACAGGAACAATCCATAAGGCTCATGCATAAAAAAGGTGTAAAACAAAAAGGTGAAAACTATATTACAACGAACAAAGGGTTTTATCAAGTCAAGATTAAAATGTCTTGATATACATGTTATTGAAATTATATGGTTAATAATTCCTTAAGATTGAATTGTCGACCTGGAATGTAAACTTGTGACAGATGGACACTATCTATGCAAAGCTAGTGCTTAAAGCAATCGTTAACCATGTCTTATCCTACACTTGAAATCAAATCTAAAAATGAAGGAAAATATTTGCACAATCAGAAATTAAAATGCAGACCAAAGCCTAAGATGCATTTCACCCACATGATCCTCGGCCATTGTTCAGGTGCTGAGAATATTGCTGCATGAAACTGCTTACAACACAGAGCTTTGTCGATTAAGTGGGTAGTCTTATAACTATGGAAAGTAATAATCTAGACCCATTGGAATAACAACCCCAAATACCCTATGGTAATTGGTCTCGTCCAAGTACATGCACTACTGATTTCACGCAGACTATTTTCTGCTCAATGGCACAGTGTTATGATGTTGTCAAGTTCCATTGGTTCTGAATCAAATTTAATTTAATAAAACTGAAAAAGAATTCTAAGCTAATCCCAGGATTTAATCCTATGATATATTAACCAAATTCAAGTTCGAAAGGTATGTACACAACTGCTCATTGCAACCTAGACTAATGGAGGATTGTATCTATTCTATGATAAAATCATGTTCAACATTCTAATAAACCAAACCTCACACTGTAAATTACAAGGATTTTCTCCAAATTAAGTTAATCCACATTACTCATAAGAGTCTACAGGGAATAATCAAATCAATCACACTAAAATAAATACTTACAAAAAATACTAAGAGTAGTTATGTATCTCTCGAAGGGGGCCTGCCTTCTTAAGGTACAAACTACAATTTATGAATAATCACAGGTTCAGAGCATTCAAATATTGCAGAATCATAAACATATAAATGAACACAATGAAATGAGCGAGAATAGTATTCAGAATTCAGTTATTGCTTATTAGTTTCCTTTAGATTACATGTCCAATATTTATACAAAATAACTTTGTCCAATAAAAGAATGAGCGTTATACACTTCAATCGCTACATAAGATTTAGAACAAAAGCGGGAAGCTATTGAACCAATTAGTAGAAACAGTCTAAATAAAGCATACGATTACAAATTCTTCTGAAGATTAAAATCGTAATGATTTTGTCAAGATTCGTAGGATCAACAGAATCATTCTCCCAGGAAATGTGTATTTGGCTGAAGCGATAACCAACCAGCAATGGATACGAATTTTATGCACGGTTGTAACAAAATATCCAAAATCGGGAGGACAGGAAGCTGGTGTACACGTCATTGGAAAATGCCCATGTGTTCATTTCAGACTCCTATGACCCCAGATAGCTTAACCGATCGGACTTACAAGTTTTTGGGTTTTCCAAAAACTTGTAAAAGCTGTAAAACTTGTAATAACTGAAAAAAATTGTAATAAATGGAAAACTTGTAATAACTGGCAGAACTTGTAAGTGTTGAAGAAACCTGAAAACACTCAGTGAACCACAGACTGTTATTAATACCAATATTGATGATCAAATCCTATTTAAATATACAAATGTCAAGAATAAGATAGAAATGTAGTCTCACATACCTCAAAAGGCAAAATCATGAGCTTACAGGTTTTAAGGCAGCAAAAAGGTGGATAGTAATAGGAAAAGGGGTAAATTCATCTATCAAAATAACCAAAACTACTGATCAAAACAACCCAATTCAAGGCCCTGACATCTCCCCCCAACTTAAGGTATGGCATGTCCTCATGCCATAAATTGAGCATGCAATTGCGTCCATTGATAAGAAGGAGAACCAGGTACAGATTGTGCATGTAAACCCAAATATCTGCTAACTTTTGTCCACGTAGTAGTTTCTTCATATTCATTCAAGACCAAAGGAATCCTATAAGCTTTGCTACCACATCAGATAGGAAAAAGTGGAAACGTAGACCTAGCCAATTGGTTCCGCTTCATTGAAGAGAGTTGAAATAAAGCAGAGATCGAGAGATAGCTAGTTGAAAGAAAGGATATCCCACATGATAACGTGCTTGCATTGGAGGGAGAAGTAATTGCCACCTTCTTTCAGAAGTTTTCAAAGCCTGCACTGAACATTGGTTTTTGACAAGCTCATGCTCCTGCGTAGTTGCTCTCTGAGTTTGCATGAAGTTCTTTAATTGTTGTTTATTTTGAAACATTTTTCTGTGATTCTCAAACAACTCTGAAACTCTAAGATGCTTAGCTCTCACATGCAGATGATAATTCGACTGACATTTCATTTCCCAATTAACAACAATTTCCCATTTAATTTGATGGAGGATAAAAGCGGTGAAGGATTGCAGATTAATATCTCCCATAATCAAATTTGGATTCCATGTTGTTTCAGATTGAAGGAAGAATTTGAAGGTGTACAACTCACACAATAATTTTTTTCTCTAAAAATAGACTCAAGATACACTTATTCAAAATCCTCCTTTGTAAAATTTTCATACTTTTTATCATGTTGTAATTTGTCTAATTGAAACATGACCCATTGTTCATGAAGATAAGTGGGGTAGATAGGTGAAGGAGACCTACAACTTGTAATTTGTGAATCCAGTTGGAACATATATATTTTTTAGTTTCATTATTTCCACTTGTTGTTTAAGATGTTGTATTTTGGCACTCCATCGACCCTCCAATGCCAGATATATGCCAAACCATTGCTCTTGCATTTGTTGAATCTCAATTATGTACTATTGCTTATAAATCATGCCAAGATCATACAATTCATCCTTACCATTCCAATTTACCGAAGAAATTTTAACTAAATCTAAAGACAGGGTATTATCCCTAATGTCATCCAAAATTTCATTTACAGACTCATATACATGTTTATCTTTTGATTCCTTCTTCGATACTAGTTGTTCAGGTGCAGATGCAGTCTCTACAGCTTCTGCTAGCATATCTAAACCCTCGAGAACATCTTGAACATCTGGTTGAGCTTGAATGGCCCTCCTTCTTCGACTCCTCCTTATGTCTTTACTCTTGGTGCTTTTCAGGACTGTAATTTGTCGGCGAAGAGTTTTATTAATTTGTGGTTTTGACCAACATCAACTAGGATTGTAACTTATCATAATCCAATTTGAGTTGAGCATGATTTTACTTGAGAGTTTGGTTTTCTGTCTTGATATGTCGTTCCAACAACTCCATCTCTTGGATCGATTGTTCCAACTCAGTGATCCTCTGATACTTTTGTAAATCACTAGCTAATGAATCAATGTGTTCTTTTGTGGGAATAACAGGGGTGGATGCAGGTGATACTGGAGGATCGCCATCAAATGATAAACACTTATCCTTCCCTATATTATCATTATGGTCAGCGGGTCATGGAACTTGCTCCATAGCTTTCACAGGTTTTTCTATTACCCCATATTTTGAATGCTTTGTGCGAGGGCGCTTGGGAAACTTAGCCAACACATATCTAGGTTCTATAGTTTCTTCGGTCAATTATTTTGCTTCTTGCTCCAAAACCCTATCCCTCCTTCGTGTAGATCTACTGGTGTAGGAACCAATGGTGTTTGTATACTTTTACCAGGGGACTTAGTCCTTCTTTTTGTTTGATGAGATTGTTGGACTCGTTCTGAACTTACAGGGAATTCCGGAATTTCACTTGCAGTAGGTGTTGGCAAGATGGATAATTCCATATGGGGAGAAGAATTTTCAGGAGGTTTTGAAATGGGGGGTTGATGCTCAGGAGCTGCAGGAGGAAGAGGAGGATGGACATATTTTTCCTTGGAAAATCCTCGCTCACCTAGAAATTGTCCCCAATTATCTACAGACTTACCTAATTCTGTGAGGACCAGTAATTTAATAAGGCCATGATGATGTAGGATGCTTGATTCATTTACTGACCCTTGTTGAACTCCAATGTCCAATTTATGCAAACTCTTATAAAATAAATAGGGTAGATTTAGGGGTTTATTCCCTGTTACGTGCAACAATATCCTAATATGGTAGTGAAAAAATGAGACTATAACGACCTTCACATGTGACCAATGCGTTTTGAGTCGCAATCTAGGCATACCTTTGTTCCAATTTGGTGTTGGTTGAACTCTGTCCACAAAAACCTTCCATGCATTCTTGTCCTCGAACCTCTCAGACTTGAAATATCTTTCACCTATGGAAGGTACCCCAATAGCCTCCGTTATCGAAACTTCTGTAATTGGTAATTGAAAACCTCTGATGTTAGCAGTGTTTCCATCAAAATATCTAGCACATTCTAGTGAGAGCTCGTGATTCAAACCCTGCAGTCATTCAAAGAAGGTATACCACTCGATGGCTTGAAGAAAATCGTTTTTACTCTACAAGTCCTCCTCGAAACACTCCACTGTGAACGGGTCATACCTCTTCGCCGTGTCTATAATCAAGGTCAATGGCTTGAAACTGGTTTGATACAATCAATAGTTAAAGCTTTTTAATAGGAATTCGGCAGGTAGGCGTAATGATTGCAAGTAAAGGGGGAAGTATTCTATGGACAGGGGTAAGTTCAGGAAAGGTGGTGGAATTAAAAGGTGGCCATGAGTATGAGTCGGAGGGTGTCGGCAATAACACGTTTGAATATGAATTGGTATGCATGGGAGATGTCACATCAAAAACAAATAAATAGGTAAATAGTCGATATGACCCTCGATGTGACCGTTGGGACATAACCCCTTGTGGTAAAATGCATTTGGTATAATAGGAAGAACAAAATCGCGAAAAAGGGTCTTGACTCTTGAGGATGTGAAATCAACAAGAGCTGCCATGACATTAGATTGCAACAATGTGTATGGATATGTAAATGAGAATTGTATAGACATGCACTAATGTAATATGTACAAAAGTGTTTCTTGCCATGCCTATAAATATGTTTAGATGTCTCTGCAGTATATATGAATTGGAAAGCTAATTAGTAGAAATATGCCATTGCAAGAACATGGAGCTAGGAAATCTTATTGACCTCCCAAGTTAGAGTGAGAATCTGGGTACCTAATAAGCATGAAATTACATTTGTGCCTTAGGCTTTCGAACTCAAAATCAAGATAAAAAAATCTATATTGTAGTTTGTGGAAAAATCAATCCCAAATAGCGAAAAAGTTGTATCAAAATGCTTGAACCTAACTTAGTATGCAGCTCTTAGAACAATATCAACATCAACCATTATCTGCATAAAGCACCTCGTGAGAATGTTGCTTGTATTTCAATAGAAAATAAAAAGAGATTTCAACCATCCCAAGCTTCAATATTATAAAGGAGTATAAAAAAGTTGTCGAAGATTTACGAAATCTATATAACATTTCACGGCTTTCACGCTAGCTTATGCTAAGCAATAACTGAAATAGTTTTTCTCATATCCTTGCCAAAGTCAAACAACATACATAAAGTTGAATTGTCTTCTAGCAAACGCATTCCACTATGTTATGGTGATTTAACGAACAACCAAAAAAATGAAAAATATTGCTTGTAGATTCGGATATAACCAAGAGCCTCAAATGCGATGGGTAAAGATGACGAGGACTCCATAATTTATTTGGCAGCAACCTTTATAATAAATATAAAGATCTCCTTTGACTTGGACGCTGCCAATACTTTTTTTCTCATTTATTTTTTTACATAAAGGATATTTCTATATAATAAGTATAGAGCGAATGTTTTGGATTTTGGCAAAAGACAAGGGAGACAGGAAGTCCCTCGGATGAAAATGGAGGCTACCTGTTTTGAACTAAACCCAAGCTAAAGACATTTTGCAGCTCGCTATCCCAAGTAGAAGGTGTCTACCCCTGCCATGATTTTGGCTCTATGTCAATAAATTTTCAAAATGAATGGTGAGTGAAGGATGTGAAATTGGTTGAACAAAAAAATCTGTTCTCACCTGAAAATTAACAGCATCCCCAAACATGTCTGCAAAGCCTGGTCTTTGCAGTGATGTTGTAGTATCTTGCGTAGGCACATCCAATCCACTACATGCTCCTGCTTGCAACAAAGCTTGTTGTTGCTGCAGCATTTGGTGAAAGTGAAAATAGGGTGCCAGATTTGAAGACGTTCCTTCCAAAGAGGAAAAGTTTCCAGGAGTAGGAATAGGCATCATCATCTGTGCACAATCCTCAAATGGTCGCTTTAGCATTTGCCTAAAATTGTACATAGAAGCAAAGAAAAAATTCAAGATACTCTCGTAACTTACCTCTCTTGCAAAAAATTTGTCGATGTTGAACTCCAAGATGGGATTCACGACTGCCAGTTTCATTGATAAGAACTGATATGAAAGAGAATTACCTCTCTTGCAAAAAAATTGTCGATGTTGAACTCCAAGATGGGATTCACGGCTGCCAGTTTCATTGATAAGAACTGATATGAAAGAGAAGATCATGAGGTTAGATGATAAATAAATGCTAGAATTCAAGGCAAAAATCATGAACTAGCACTTTTAAAAGTGATGTTTGAGATATCAATGCTGGGCAATTTTGTATGCTTACTTCTACTTTCCGTTGAAGAGATTGAACGTAGTTGATGATTTCATCCAACATGACTGCTCTACCTGTAACCTGAATGTAGAAAAGATTAAAAGGCATGTTAACAAGTCAGGCTACTAAATATTATGTCTTTTTTTCCTTGTATGTCTTTTTTTCGCAAGGAAAGAGTAGCAGTGGCAGTTGAATAAAATGTGTGGATCAATTCAAGAAAAGGGTTAATAATATTTACTTTATTGCACTCGAGAACCAAATCCTGCAAATATTTCATGCGTGCACTAATTTTCTCTCTTCTAACCTGGAGGTACGGAAATGGAAATCTTAGACAATTCCTTCACATTTCTTTACTACCAGCAAAAATTTCAAGCAACTAACAGAATGGCAGGTATTCTCAACCTATTGATGACTTGAGCCCTGCATAACTGCAGGTTATATGAGAAAATAGAAGAGCTTACCTCTCTACTAAGTTATGGTTACCCATTGCTTGACCTCGCCGAGCTCTAATATGAATGTAGTCTTGCTTCTGGCTCTTTAAAGGCTTTGGATTTTCTCTCGTAGATTTTGGCCTAGAATCTACTGAATGATCATTGTTACTTTGCTATGTTTTTGCCATTACCTCCTCTTTCTCCTTAGCGCCGGAATGGAAAGCTTTGCTTTGCTTTTCCTTGGACTCTTCAGAATCCGCCACCTGGAATCAATTTCACCAGATGCGTCAACGTTTCAGAGCCGAAACAGAACGGACTTCGAATGTAAAAAAGGTAAAATCTTATGGCAATCGAACTCTTCAAGAATTCAAGTTAATCACAAAAATGCAAATTCCTCAAAACGCTCAACCTTTTGACTTGAAAATGATTCTACGAATTCTATTTTCAGAATGTAGTTGCCTAAAATAGATACAAATCTTCACTACAGTAAATCTTGGAAAAGATAAAACCTTCATTCTATCCCAATCTTGGCCAAAATCTTTCAAAATGCACATCTATCACAATATTTTCTAAGGCTCTTAGTGATAATAATTTTAAAAACAATATGAAAAATAGAAAAGACAGGAGCAAAACTATATATGAAGAAGAGCATAATTCATAAAAGGACAGTTGAATGAATCGTTGTTCCTCTCAATATTTCTTCTAGAAATTATTTTTTCTTAAAAAAAACGGGATATTTATAGTATTTCCTCAAATTTATCCAAAAATATGCAATATTTACAACAATAAACTTCATACGAACGTAATTTATATAAAAACTGAATTAGCATACCCTGTGGTTTTGAGCACTTGTCCTGCAGCTTTTCCTCTTCTTTACGACATTGTTATTTGAAGTCTTGGCGTCCCCTGCAGATGAATTTCTAGAGAGGGCAGATTCTTCATCCAGATACCGACGATTTCTTAGTTTCAGCTGTCGCATTTTCGACAGTCGGAGGGCAGCTCGTCGTTCTACAAAACGCCTTCCTGCTTTCGAAATCGTCGAAATAGCCCGCTTGCGTTTATTTTCCCTTTGATAGCAGAAACCAAAGCCAGCACACCAAAAAATCCGAGCGTCGACGATAATCAACTGGTTCATCGACTTGCTCTTGCTATGCTCTCAACACAACCAGGCGACGATGAAATGCGTGTCCAACATCATTCCTTGGGAATGAAGAAGGGCCTGCCTGTTAGCGTGCTAACCACGATTTTGATTGCAGTCAAGGGACATGACGGCACAGACCAGGGACACGCAGTTGATTGCAGGCATATGGCTTCAAAGCCCGAGACACCGACTCATGGGACGGACGGGGACACGCGGCGGTCGAAAACCCCGCGACAAATTTCGAGGAAAGAATTACAACCAAAACATTGCAAAACTTTGTAACATAAATAAATTGCGATTTGTACGGTTAGATTAATATATCCCAAAACATTGCAAAACTTTGTAACATAAAAAAATTGCGATTTGTACGGTTAGATTAATATATCCAAAATGGATACATTATGTCATGGACATAATAATGAACTCTTGACAATTTGCATAAATAAATAGATTTTTTTTTATACATGACACTGGAACATAATACTTGTGGTAGCATTGAGGAGAGATTTCAAATTTATCTGAATACTGTCTCCAAGTACTGAGATATACCAAAAACTGCCAAAATATTTAGAAAGGATTATTCATTTACAAGTTTCCTGTTGTAGCGTGATGAAATTACAAGTTTTTCCAAAACTTGTAAAGCTTGTAAAACTTGTAAAGACTGATAAAGAAAACTTGTATATTGTGAAAACACTTGTAAGGCTTGTGAAAGATGGTAACAACTAGAAATTTTTGTGGCCCTCTCCAAAATCTACCGAAACTTGGGTCCAAAAAAATTGGAGACCCCTCATCTCCGAAGACGTCAACTCTTATCTTCTAGGAAAGGGCTTCTTCGCCTTTGTTTTCCAAAGCAAACATGATTGAGAGCTAATATTCATAAACATACCATATTTCATGGGACCGCAGGGGCTCTACGTGAACAAATGGAACCCAGACTTCGATCCGACTCAAGATGTCCCCTCCATAGTTCCGGTTTGGGTGAGGTTTTCGTACCTCCCTCTTCACTGTTGGAATCCTGAATAACTAGAAGCCATCGGAAATGTCCTCGGAAAATACATCGACAAAGATGACAGGAAGAATAAGTACTCATGCACAAGAATCTGCGTTGAGGTCGATCTCGAGCATGGCCTCCCCGAAGCAATAAACCTCATCGTGGCAGGCCGGTCTCATATCCAGGAGATGGATTACGAGCAAATACCTTTCAAATGCAAATACTGCCATGAATATGGCCACTTTGCACGCTACTGCAAAAAAAACCCATGGATCTGAAATCAGAAGGGAAAACAGATCATTGGACAACCATCCAAAAAAATCCCAACCCTAGATCTAGACCAAAGCCCCCCACAAAAGAAATCCAAGGCACGGGAAAGAACCCCCAACAACAAAAATCCATCCCCACTATCAAAGAGAATAGATTCAAGATCCTCGAAATCCCAAAAACTCATGAAACCCGTGAAGCCCCTAAAGAAGGAGAAATCCCCAAACACCAGGTAAATCAAGATCCCCTCCTGATTCATAATTCCCCAAAACGTCCCCAACCTCAAAACCCCACAAACCCTAAAAAAGTCAAAGAAACACCCTCTCCCTCCTATGCTGAAATAACCAAATCCAGATCTGTAACTTCCCCCACCTCTTCAGAAGACTCCGTAGATAAATTTTCCAAAAAACTTGGACGAAAATTGAGCAAAGACATAAGAGAAGAAGAAGACGAACGTGAAAATACTCAAGGATCTCAAGCTACACTTGATATGGCCTTCAGCAGAAACACCAGAGCCAGAATACCAAGAAAGAAAATGTGAGACACGCCAGGAGGGGGGCCCTCCGTTTACAATAGTAAATAATGAAGCTGGTTTCTTGGAACTGCAGAGATCTGGGCAACCTCGACAAACTAGATGCAGTCAAACATATCCAAAGCATCGATATGCCAGACATTCTCATGCTCCAAGAAACCAAACTCGACGAAAACACCATCCTCACAATTGGAAAATAAAAATGGAAAAAGAATGGTGGTATGGCGGTCAGTGCAAGAGGAGCCTCCGGTGACCTAGCAACCCTCTGGTCCTCCAACAAGCTCCAGCTTCGCAACTCCTATGCTACACAACACTGGATTTATACAGAACTTACACACACTCAAAGCAATATTCAGATTGCGCTCTTCAACATGTATGTTCCTAATCTCTACTCAGAAAAAAAGATTGTTGGAGTCTATTGGAAGACTTCATTGAGGCATATGTGCTCCACAATCTCATTCTTGCAGGACATAGAACATAACCTTATCTGCATTTGAAAATAAGGAGGTAAACCCGGAAGGGATGCCTTCACATCTCAGGTTGAAGCCATTATTCAGACTCGAGATCTGCTGGACGTCAAACCTAAAAAAGGCAGATATACATGGTCCAACAAGCGAATAGGAAAAGCAAACATAATGGGTAGACTTGATAGATACCTTGTACATAGCATTCTACTAGATGAGGGATACATCATATCATCAAAAATCTTGCCCAATCTAGCATCGTATCACAAGCCGATTCTGCTCAACTTCCAAGAAGAAGAGAATCCCAGGCCAATACCTTTCATATTTAGCCCTCTATGGCTAAACCATGAAGGATTTTGGGATATCCTCGACAAAGCTTGGAAAACTCCAATCTTAGGTTCCCCTGCTTTCGTTTGGCAGCCAAAAAAGCACTCAAGATCTGAGCTAAAGATAATTTCCCCCCTCCCTCCAACTTTAGAAAAAAAGCTGTTGACAAGCTAGAGATCATTCAAACCTCTATGGATGATAAGCCAATTGACAGCGCGCAACTCCAAGAAGAGGTTAATCAGCAAATAAAGGTCCATTAAGCCTTTCAAAAAGAAGATGAATTTTGGAGATTAAAATCACGCAGCACATGGCTCAAGGCCGGTGACATAAATACTCATTTCTTCCAGAAACAAACCAAAATCAGACAATCAATCAACCACATCTCTGAAATTAGAATGGAAGATGGACACAATGTCAAGGGGCATGAAAAACTCCAACAAGCAGCGTATGATCACTTCTCCAACCTATTCATAGAAGTAGATAATATTGGAGGAGAAGACGAACATGTTATCCTTAACCACATCCCAAAAAACATCACGCTAGACGACAATATTGAGCTCCTAAAACCGTTCACAGAAGAAGAAGTTGTCAATACGATATGGTCTTTTGATCCCAACAAAGCTCCAGGCCCAGACAGATTTTCACCACTTTTACCAAACCTACTGGCAGTATAATAAGAATGATTACATGAGAATGGTCAGAAATTTTCACTCCAAGGAAAAAATCGGAGGTTGCACCAACTCCACATTCCTTGCTCTCATTCCTAAAGAATCTAATCCCAGCTCCTTTTATCGCTCCAAGCCAATATCGTTGTGCAATTCTTCATACAAGATTATTTAAAAAATGTTGGTTAACAGAATGAAGCCCCTCCTTGCAAATCTCATCTCTAACAATTAAGGAGGATTCCTAAAAGGGAGACAAATTCTTGACAACGTAATCCTCGTTCAAGAAGCCATCCATTCCAGTAAGAAGCGCAAGGAAAAAGGTATGATACTCAAAATTGACATGGCTAACGCCTTTGATCGCGTCAAACACTCCTTGCTTCTCAAAATTATGAAATGTTTTCGGGTTCAGTGAAACCTTCATAAAATGGGTTTCTGCATGCATTAGCGAGCCATGGATTGCCCCTCTGATTAATGGATGCCCCACCCAATTCTTCCAAGCATTGCGTGGCATCCGATAAGGATGCCCACTGTCTTCCTTTCTTTACATCATCCTGATAGACTCTCTCAGTCGAAATCTTAACTCTGACTTACAAACTGGTTTCCTCCCTGGCCTCAATTTAGCCCCCAACTCCATGGCATTGAACCACTCCCTATTTGTCGATGATTCCCTCTTCTTGGGAGGTGGCTCCCCAACCATAGCCCGAAATTTCAAACATAATATGTTATGCTACTGCAATGCTTCGGGAGGTGTTATTAACCAGCGAAAGAGTGTTGTCTACACTTGGAATTAAAAAAAAAATCTACAATCAACATCGGTCACATCCTCAGAATTAAAGTGCATGAACAATGGGATAATTTCAAATATCTGGGTCTTCCCATTGCACAAGGAAATTCGAAGATTGAACCCTGGAAGGAGACCATATGCAAAATCAAAACCAAGATCAGAAACTAGGGAGGTTACTGGCTCAATAAAGCCGTGAAAATAATCCTGATAAAAGCAAGTACTATCAACATTCCCAATATATCAATCTTCTCTCCTATTAGCTCCCAAAGGGATCTTAGATCAAATAAGCAATCTAGTAAGAGACTTCCTTTGGAGTGGGGGAAAACGTAACGAAAAAGTTGCATCTGGTGAAATGGAGTACCATTAAGCAACAAAAATGCTCTGGAGGCCTCGAAATTCGCGACCCTCACTAAGGAAACTTAGCACTTGGTGGAAAAATCCTCTGGCATATTATTTCCAATAAGCAGCCCTATGTAAGCAAATTACTCAGAAAGAAATACTTAAATGGAACAAAGCTCAGATGCCTTGAAAACAAACCCAGCTCTAAAGGAACTCCGATTTGGGCTTTGTGTAGAGCTGCCTGGGACACTTTCGAGCAGAACTTATATTGGATTCCTAGAAATGGAAGGAACATTAACATCTTTTCTAACAAGATTATGGGACACCCCCCACTCCAGGAGAAAAACGATCTTCATGACTTAGCCAATTGGCTCATCCACAACATAATTAAAACGTTGAAGGACCTTAGCATTTGGAACTCCAACGGGGACTGGAAGGCTTGGAAAATTCTTGATATTCCAGATAATTTCAAACACTCTAGTGATCTCCTCATGCAAAATCTGGCCATTGTGCTCCCACTCATCTCCAAGATCATGAAAATCGTGGCTGGGGGTCAAAAGGAAAGTATTCAGCTGCTCTCGGCTTCAAGGCCCTTCAAAAATAAGACAACTCCATGAAAAGCTTATGGAGCATGGTATGGAATCCATTTGGATTGCCCAAAGTCGACTTCTTCACTTGGACACTTGCTCACGAGAAAATTATGACTTGTGACAATCTAACCAAAAGAGGTATCATTGGGCCGCACAGATGCAGCTTATGCCGAAGAAATACTGAATCAATTAACCATTTGTTTTTGAACTGCCACTTTGCTAAAATTGTTTGGAGCCACATACTCTATAGCCTTAATGTGACCATGTCGATCTTTAATTCCATCAACTGCCTGCTCAAAAGCTGGAACTCCTTCTATCCTTTCCCTCTTTCAAAAATAAAACTCTGGTCCCTCATTTGGCTCACGATTCCCAAATTTGTTCTTTGGAAAATTTGGCTAGCTAGAAACAAAGCCTTGTTACAAGACTCTTATACCTCCCCCGTGCAAGTCGCCGGACAAGCAAAAGGCCTCCTTATCGAATGCATACACTCCTCCTCTCTCAAGATGAACACAAAACTCTCTGCTAACGAGCTCTTCTGGCTTGGCCCCCTCCACCCCGATCCCAAAATGAATGTAAGAACACGACCTTGGCCTCTGCCACATTGGTAGCTTAGATTCTCCAACTCTGAATTTCAAGAATGGAGAACTAAACAAAATACTGAGAGCTTACTATTCGACGACGCCTCCAAAAATAACCTCAGACCGGCTGGAGTAGGAGGAGTCCTTCTCTCTGCAAAAGGAACAGTGGAAATCAAATACAGGTGCGGTCTGGGAACCTGCTCCAATAACCTTGCAGAAGCTTTGCCACTCTTGAAAGGATGTCAGATTGCCAAAAATCGCAAAGTCAACAAAATACATGTTTTTGGAGACTCCAACTTAATCATTCAAGCTCTCAACATGCACACTGATTTCAATGACATGGCAATAACACGAATCATCCATTGTATCCGGCAAATTGCAACCTCCTAATTCGCCCACTTTAAAGTGTTTCACATATTAAGAGATGTAAATAACGAAGCAAACAAAGAGGCCAAGGCAAGCACACAACTTGAATACGGGAAGCTTGAACTCTCAAATGGGGACACTACTCATCAAAACATCCCTTAAATGCTGCAAAAGATACCTATGAGCAGACCGGAAGCTCGAACTTTCACCTTACAAGCTAGCATCAATCTGGAACACACCGAGAACTCATACATCCATATTTCAACTTTTACTCGTAGCTGCTCACTATACGCAGCTCGTATTGGGAAATACCAATCAATGAAGCTTGACTCAGACAAGATCACACAACACAGTCCAAATTGGGCATACTCCAACGTAGCTCCAACAACACAGTCTACCAAGCATCTACACTCCCAACTTTAATGTCTCCCGAACTCTTTGCGGGCTATCGTCATTTCTGATGCGGGCATCTCAGAGATACATCTATGCGGGCATACCCGTGCGAACACACCTGTGCAGGCATACCATATCCACCTATGCGGGCACACCATCTACGCGGGCATATCATCTATGCGGGCATTCATCTATGCAGGCACACCATCTACGCGGGCATACCATTTAAGCATGCATTCATCTTGACACATCTATGCGGGCATCTAAATATTTATGCGGGCATATTATCTCGGTGCGGGCATCTAAATATTTATGCGGGCATATTATCTCGGTGCGGGCATATTATCTCGGTGCATGCACATACATATTCGTTTGGGCCTCTCGACGCGGGCATAACTAATCTGGTTACTTATGTGGGCTCCTCCATGCGGGCACGTTTATATTGATGCGACCATATAAACATTAGTGCGGGCATATTTATATTCATGTGGGCTTCTCGATGCGGGCATATTCACTTTGGTTACAGGCACATTTATTTTGATGCGGACATTTCTCCATCATCCAACTGAATTCTGACTAGGAGTTGATTATTGTAATGCTGGTTGGCTACGGTCACAGCTCCCCCATTTTTTTTATCTTATGATCAATAAAACTTACCTATTATTGTTAAAAAACAAAAAAAATCTTATTTATTAGCATAACCACTTAACTTGTGGTAACAACAATCATCCAAGAAATAGAATAAGAACAATAGTAGAGTTCTTATTTTCTAACACAACCACTTAACTTGTGGTTAGTAAATGTTGATAGAAGAAAGGAAAATGTTATTAATATAATAAAAAAAAAGAAAAAAAATAGCGATTAAAAAAAAAAAAACAATAGTAAGTTGAAAATTTGCAGAAACAGAAATAAGTACATTCAGATAACATCATACATATAAGATTTTTTGTTTTTTAATTTTAAAAACCTAGAGCAATTTATTACTTTCTAAAAAAAATATTTTACTTAATAAAAAAAGTGCACATGGTCAGAGCTTTTATTTATATGGTGATATAGTGTTAAGTTTTTTTTATAAATACAAGCTAAAATTGAATGGCTATTTAAAATAAGTAGGGGACATTTTGTTTCATCTTTTTTTTTGGCATATGGTGTTATGGACATTTCAGTGGAGCAATAAAATACATCTTTAAAATTTAAACAATCCTTTTTACATCTAATAATGAGAACCACATATATATTCTTGTATATATGTTTTTTTAATCATAAATCAATTCTTATTTATTATATTAGTACAACTATTTAACTTGTAGTAACAACAATTATCTAAAGAATAGACTTGTGAATGGTAAACGTCGATAGGAAAAATAAAATTTATTAATATAATGAAAAAAAAAGAAAACACAAAAAGCTCAACAGAAGAATTTGCAAAAACAATAATAAGTGGAAAAATTAGAAACATTAATAACCACATTCAGATAACATCATACATATTCAATTTTTTTTGTTTTTTTATCCTTAAAACCTAGAGCAATTTATTACTTTCTCAAAAAAGGATTATTTTATTTAATAAAAAAGTGCACATGGTCGGAGCTTTTATTTATATGGTGATCGAGTGTTCGGGTGGGCTCTTCCTCAAAATCCCAATTCACACATTGGTAATCGATGAAGAACCCCAAAGATAAAGAAAATGTTTTCATATTGAGAAAAATGATAATGATTGCATTTGCTTGCGTAATGCAACTTAGGGTTATTGCAGAGGCCAACGTACCATCTATACAATTAGTGCCTAGTCCATGCCCACGTTCATCTATGTTAAGCTTTATGTCCTCCATTCGCTGTCTAATAAACTTTGCATACATTCATCCCACGACCTCCGCCCATTTTGCTGCTGTGTACCTCAAACGACAAGCAAAATGCAAGTGTACGTTAATAACTTTTTCCTTGTAAATCAACTATTATTTAATAAATGTTAAAAAATACTTCACCTATTCCCTTATATATTAAATAAGAATACTTAGATAATTTTAAAGATTATATATATATTAGAGTTAGTTAGCATGATATGGATGATCCGTTGACGGTTTGCTTTACCATCCACGATATGTAGGGAAGTTTGTTGGATATATATATTAGAGTTAGTTAGCATGATATGGATGATTAGCTGACGGTTTGCTCTACCATCCACAATATGTAGAGAAGTTTGTTGGAATTTCCCGTTCGTGTTAGCTTTCTTTGATTCCTTCACAATAACAGGAAGATGATATTTTCCGAGTGAAAAAAGATAGTTTTAAGATTTAAAATTATATATATATTTTTCTAGAATAATTTTAAAGATTTAAAATTATATATATATATATATTTATTAGAGTTAGTTATTCGTTAGGATGATAGAAAATAAAGGGTAGATAGTTTTTTAATTTATAAAGTTAAAAAATTGAGAATTTTATTTTATTTTAATATTGTTATTTTTTTCTTTACAATTACAATTAAAACCATGTAGAATACATAATTTTTTAAAATTAAACACAAAATTTCAACACAATTTAATTCACACTTAATTCATTAAACCATAATTATTTTTACAAATTTTCATATCATAAATATAATCTTCTTTAAAACAACTAATAATATTAAATAAATAACAAAACAAAACTAAATGTACCTTTGTATTAAAAATCCAAAGGGATATCTCAAATTCAATATATGTATATATGTCTCTAGTGAAGTAACGAAGTTGGGAAATACACAATGTTTATATCTCTAATCCAAATTAGGTATATATCTTCTAACTTATACTACTTTCAATATTTGACTGTGTTCCGGGTTGTACAACATTTTATATCCAGCTTTTTGTATTCTGCTTTGCGGAGATCACGAAGTACATAATATTTGTCACTATTATTTACAACCCAACACTTCAATCCATAGGCCCGAGGGGCCCACGGGCAAGATGAGGCCTTCGTTGGCTTGTGGATTTAATGAATTCAACGCCTTCAACTAATGCATGGGACAAAGGGGCAGATGAGGTCTTGCTAGCTTGTGGATTTAATGGATGTACCTACTTCAACGATAATTCTCAGAGAAATACGGGTCGATCTATTGATATAAAATGGAATAGAATATTTTCCTGCAACAGTAAGACCTGCTACTCCCGGATTTATGACTCATGTTGCCAACACACTGAATCCCAAGAGACATGGCGGATTAGGGTTTTAAGCATTAGCAAAGGTTTCTTATACACATAGATCTCTACTTCAACTTTTTCTTTTTCCAATCGCACTAGCAAAGGTTTCTTGTATCTACAGATCTCCGGTTCAAACTTTTCTTGGTCTAATTGCATTCAGCTTGGCACGTTTCTGATAGCAGATCTCATCTTCTCACGACGAGAGCTTTATATTCGGTGCGCTGAAGAATTTGAGCTCAGAAAGGCGAAAATGCCGAGCTGTTTTGAACGCTAACATGAAATACTTCGCAAATACATTCACAGGCCCAAATTCAGAACATCAAGTCTGCAGAATTTGAGTCTCTGAGAATCAAAACGGGCAAATAACATTTGAAACCCTTAGGAAGTAACTGAAATCCTCAGAAATGGCGCATGCAATGCACGGTTCGCTCTCCGCGCCTTTCGATCCCCGAAACTTCTCCATGAAACCATGGCAATCCAATTCCATGCGGAACAGTAAGATCTTTGTGGGGAATGGCTGGCTGAAAAAGCAGAACAAGCGTTGGAAAGGGCTTTCTGTTGTGTTTGAGATGGAAAATTCCCCGGTAACCGTTAATACAGAACCGGCAGCAACGAAATCAGATGCCATTTCGGCCATAGCCGGCGATGGAATCAGGGTTTGGAACGCTGAGTCCAGCTTAATCGAGGTTGATGCAGTGAGCGAAGCGGAACTGAAAGAAAATGGTTTCCGTAGTACGCGGAGAACGAAGATTGTCTGTACAATTGGCCCTGCGTCCTGTCAATTTGAGCAGCTTGAAGCCCTTGCTGTGAATGGAATGAACGTTGCCAGAATTAACATGTGCCATGGTACGAGAGAATGGCACCGCAGTGTCATTAGGAATGTCAGGAAACTGAATGATGAGAAGGGCTATGCGGTCGCTATTATGATGGATACTGAAGGGAGTGAGATTCATATGGGTGACCTCGGAGGTGCCTCTTCTGTTAAAGCCGAGGTTCTTATTCGATCCTTGTATTCAGTATTCCAAATGTGCTTCTTCTTGGCCATCTGAGAGCTATTTGTTATTCAAAACATGTGTCATGGACCTTGAACATTAAGTTTAATGGAACTAGATCCGCTTTAGATATTGATACCCTGCTTTTATTATTAATTATTGTTTAACTCTTTTTGGTTGGCATTAGATTCATTAGCATCATAAGTAGTAGTCATACTAACGAGGAATGAAATCCCGAACAATGGCAATTTTACTATGTTTGCATCACGAAGACGAGAAGCACAAGCAAGGGGACCAACGAAGCACAGAGATCCACCGCTATCCAATGCTTCTGCTGTTTCAGAGATAGCGTATAACCTTTTTGTTTTGATCTGAGTCGGATTAAAAATACTCCACTATTTGTCTGTATTTGCATTGGATGACAATCGCCGTCTTGGCTTTCTTCTTTCTTTGTTTGCGTCAGGTATGGAACCAGTTATCTTTAGTCCTGTCAAATGTGGGGCCACTTCGCCATTTGATTTTTCAGCACATTATCCAAATTTAGTTCTGCGATCAAGCCCAAAATAGGTTGTCTTTAAACAACCTGAACAACAGAGTTTTTGGGTACTGACAGAAGAAGTGGGTTTAGGCTCGTGTTATTGGATGACACTTGCTAACCAGTGGTTATGATTCCAGTTTCCATGGAGTCATTTTCCTTGTATATATACACCAAAGTACCAGCTACTTTGCAACGACGAGCCCACGCCTCTCTTAAGTGGATTGATTCTTGAGCATATTGTAGTCTCTTTTACCTAGTTCTCAAGCTAATTTGTCAGTAGATGTCATTTGTTAATTGCAGCACATAGGTCAATTCCTTGGATTGGATTTGGATACATACACAATTAGTGTACCAAGCTCTGGTGCAAACAATGGATATATGCACGATCCCATTCCTGAAAGGATGATATGAATATTGAGGCAAATTGAAGGAAAATTTGTTGTTGAACTAATAAAGGGAATGATTGCAAGATTACCTAATGGATATTATATCTCTTATTGGGGAGCCCTTTGAACCTATTAAAGGGATTTTGCAAAGTAGAGTACCCAATGGATATTTATATTATGGAGCACTTTGCTTTCGAGTCTCAGTAGCCAAGGATTGTTGGGAATCTCTTTTCTCCCAGGACCAACTTTACCACCAAGTGATCAATAATTAATGACTCCTCAAGCAATGTCTTGCAACTTTTATAGCATGGTGTTGCTCTATGGTATCCTTCTTTTGGTCATGGAATTTTTTTATTGAGCTTTGTAAAAGGGCATCAATGTCTACCGATCATTGAAAGATCAGTGTTGGCTTAGAAGCCAAGGCTAGGGGTATTTATTCTATTAAAAGTACCCATGACTTACACCTAGCCTCAATTGCATGCAACCTAGATGACTACACCTAGACCTGTGCCCACTTTTAGGGGAATAGCGGGCATTCCTTGGCGACATTGTTTTTTGAATTAAAGCTCACTTTGACTATTGAGATTAACAAATGTACATGGTTTTAATACAAAAAGGGGTGGGCTGCGCATGCAATGTTTACAAGCACCAACCAAAACCGAAGATTATATTACTTGGGCCGGCTTAGGCTAAAACACCCATGAATTAGATGTTGAAAGTTAAAATCATGGGCTAGCAATTACCCAAACACTTGAAGTCATAGAGTCATATAAAGTCCATAAACAACTAACATAATATAAGCAACACTTGCGGAAAAAGCCCAGGCAAAGAGCACCAAGAAACAACTAGACCAGCTGCAGGAGGAGGTTGGTCATTATAATGCAATGGCAGACCCCAACTAGAGACTGAGTGACTGGCGTTAATAGGCTATGCAGTTCTCAATTTTCACTAGGTAGCTTTGGGGGCTTGGGCCCCTCAGAGATGGCTAGGCCTAACATTGGGAACTACTTGTCATTCAATGTTTAGGCGGGGGTGGCCATTTTCTCTTGCAATCGCAGTGTTCCTTCCCTTGTATCCCATCCTTGTGGCAGGCCCTACTGTTTCCCTTGTGTGAACTTGCAAAGGTTGATCGAGAGGGGGGCTAGGTGGTGCCCTACTCATTGTGTATAGGGCCCCACCATAATACTCCAAAAGCTGCTGGGGTTGCTTTATCTTGACTCAATCTTTTGAGCTTGCATTGTGATTTGCAAAGACAGGTTGGTTCTGGTTAATGTGCTATTGTACCGTGAAAATACTTGTGAAGAGACAACTTAATTAAAAGAAATATCATTGCGTCTCTTCTAGAGCCATAACAACACTTCAACTTGAAACAACATCCATATGGAGTGAAAGTTGACAGCTTCGCGACGCTGGTCACCTAACAAGGCAACCTTCCAAGTGATGGAGGCAGGAAGATATTGCTGATAGATAGATTCGGTCCATGCCTATGCATACTTGGCTAGAGGGCAGAAGTCAGATTACTCTAGATGGCACTCAGCTTTACCTTTGGGGATGATTAAGGGCTGTTGGTGACTGATTTAGTGCCCAGATTTGGTTTAAAACCCCTTTTAGCACTGCCCGAGTGTACAGACCTGTTGTTACTTCTTCATCAACCTCCCAGGATTGCTTTATTCCTGCCCAGCACTAAGATTAAGGGTTTGATTGTTGTTTTTATTGCTGTGATGCTGTAATACATGTCTGGAATATCCATCAAGCACCCTGCCTGTTCCTTAGGGCTGCTACAGGTTGCTGCTTTTAGGTCCAAACACGCCTGAACATGCAATACCCACGGATTTATACCATGTCACTGCTGCTTACTGCTGACTGCACCCCAATTGGCATCGTTCTACAGGGCTGTTGCAACACGATGGTGGCCTTTTAGGTGCCAAATAATTTTGAAAGAAGGCAGCAATGATAGGAACCTGTAATAAAGGGAGATCTGAACACAAAGACCCTTCAACAGAGACAGGCCAGCCCCATGAAACTTCTGCTCAGATTTGAGAATCAATAGTTTACTGCTTTGTTCCTAGGGTATGCCCAGCTGCAAGTTTCAGGGCTCAGATGTCAAAGTACCTGCAGTTTTCCTTCTAAAGACTACCCAGAATGAATCCATTGATGCTGATCTATTATTATTTCACCATTAAAATGGTTGAAGGCTGTGTTACCGGATCTGCGGGGGGCAGTTCCAGGATCCGCGGTTCTGATCTGGATCTGCCAGGATCTGCTAGCTGCACGGTTCTGTTGAAATCTGGATACATATCCTGCAGAGGAGACACGGATCCCAAAATTTGGAGGTGGATCCGCGTGACACTTGGCCCCCATGAGCTTCCTCCTCCAGTCTCATGATGATGTTCGCCTACTCATGGATAACCGTGTCATTAAGCAAGGTGAGTGCCCATTGACAGATGAGGGCACGTTGAATATGTGGAACGGCTTGAGCCAACCCTTCTTTACACGATCGCTCGACCGTATTTCCGTTGAGCTTGGTCATGAACTCGGGGAGGTGCTCCAAGAAAAGTACACCAAGACCAAAATCAAAAGGATGATCGGGGGATTTTTTTATTTGCTTGATTGGGCTTTC
This sequence comes from Larix kaempferi, assembly GCA_027924585.1. Lineage (NCBI taxonomy): Eukaryota > Viridiplantae > Streptophyta > Pinopsida > Pinales > Pinaceae > Larix > Larix kaempferi. The sequence continues at coordinate 8,412,866 of BSBM01000924.1, forward strand.
GGATGCACTATGTTAGCAATTTCAAGGTCAATGTTTTGGACTAGTGATACATAGGAAAGATAGAACAATGAAAAGATCAGTGACTGATGAATAGATGCAAAGAGGCCAACAAATGATACCATAAATAGAAATCAATAGACCACAAACCCTAAAAATCAAGGAAATAAACTGACATAACAAGCACTAAGAAAGAAAAAGAAGAAAGGCCGTCAAGAGAAAAAGAAAAGGAAAAAGAAAAATAATAACAATAAAACAAGGGGGCTGAAAACTAAGAAAGAACAAAAATATAAAAAGAAATAGACACCACAACAAACAAATAAAATTAGACCCTAAAAATTAAAATAAAAGGTAAAAATTAAAATTCATAATAATATTAAAACATAAGCCCTAAAAGTTAAACCATAAAAAGAATAAGACACCACAAACAAACAAATAAAAATAAAATCCTAAAAATTAAAATAAAAGGTAAAAATTAAGAATTCATAATAATAATGAATCATAAGAAAACAAAGGGAAATAATTAAAAAATGGAAAAAAGAACGAGGAATAACCAAAGAATGACACCAAAAAGACAAGAACAAACAAAGAGGAAAAGGGGGGGGGAGGAGAAACAAAGAGAACAAAGAAAGCCAGGAAGTGACCAAGCAATGACAACAATACTAAGCCACTAAACCATGAGGAGAAAGATATTTAGGGATTTCTATGAAGGATCGGGAGCAAGGATCACAATGCGAAATGGAGGGCAAAATTGCTATTTAGGGATGTTATGAAGGACAGGAAGCTAAGATTTGCTTAGCTTTGAACCATCATCCCTTTTCAAGCAATCTTTATCCTTCACCCTTTCCATAGCCTCCCTCACTCAACGTCTGGATAAATGATCAACCCTCGCTAAGATTTTTGCGTCTTCAGTACATATATGATGTTTAGTTTTGTTGGAATGATCAGCTAAAGCCGATGATTTAACACAATTGTGGGCAATGGTTGCTTTATGCTCCTTAATCCTGACCTGAAAAGCCCTACCTGTTTCACCAATATACGATAGACCACATGAGCAAGGATGCGGTATACACCTTTTTGTAGTTGTGTGGGTCTACAGGATCTTTGACCGACTTGAAGAGGTTCCTAATAGTACTTGGGGGTTGAAAAAGTGTTTATCTGCTTTTTTAAAATCCTGGCAATCTTCTCAGAGGTCCCCTGAACATAAGGGAGCAACACCGTATGTTTTTCCAAGTTTGTTTATCTGTGTTCATGGGATCTAGGAAACAAATTAGCGTTCTGAAATGCTTTCTCAACCTGCCATTTCTTGTAACTTCTCTCTTTGAAAATATTGATAAGGTGGAATTTTTCTTGGTCTAGGTGTTCATCATCTGAGATTCATAAAGCTCGAGAGGCCAAAGTGTTGATAACTCCAACTTTCTGAGAGGGATGAGGGTGAGAGTCAGCATAAAGGTAAGCCTTAGTATGGGTCTTCTTATGGTACACTTGATGAGCAAGGGAGCCATTCGACTTTCTTGAAATGAGGATGTCTAGGAACAGGATGGAGTCATTGTCTTCTAATTCCATAGTGAATTGAATGTGCTCAAATTGACTGTTCAAATGATCCACAAACTTATTAAGATTTTCCTTATTGTGTGGCTAAAACACATTAGTGTCATCAACGTATCTGACCCAAAGGTCAGGTTTTCAAGCAGAAGAGTAGAGGGCTTTGTCTTCAAAATGTTCCATATAAAGATTGGCTACCACAGGGGATAGAGGGGACCCCATAGCAACACCGCATGTCTGTTCATACAATGTACCCTTGAAACTAAAGAAGGTTGATCTAAGACAGATCCTAACTAAGTTTGCAATTTCAGTGTTAATGACTTTCTCAATCACTTCCACAGCTTCATTTATGGGGATCATGGTAAAAAGAGACACCACATCGAGACTAAGAAGGATATCATTTTCTTTCACTTTAAGATCCTTGTGTTAAATTTATTGCAGATTTGATAGAATTAACTTTTGTAGGCTGACTTCTTTTTGTAGAAATTCTGCCTTTCAAACTACCTGCTGGTTTATGTCAGTTTTTGGTGGTTTTCACCTACAGCCGGTTTTGCATTGGCTGTAGGTTACTTATTGCAAAATGACTTGACAGATTTAAAGGCATTTAACAGGCTGCAAATTAATTCAACAACATTCACACATAAATTTGACTCAGAGATTTTTGGCCAAATCGAGCCCTGGAAAAACCCCCACGGGGAAAACCAGTTGAGAGAGAGAGATATTATTTCATCAGCAAATTATTCATCACAGCATTACAATGAAGAATTTAACTTATCTTCACCACTCAGCAGAATCTTTCTAGAAAGTTGTGCACCAAACTGAGCCTCGTTTTGTGTGCCCACAGCATAGAAATATGTGCCAGAATTTACTCATAAACTGTGCTGGAAAATACACAGTCTGTATCCCTGAGTTCTCCTCGAGTTCTGTGCCAAGTACCTCGAATTCTGTACAAGGAATACTGACAGAAATCACCCTCGATTTCTGTGCTGAAGTTCCTCGAATTCTGTGCTGATGTCTTTCAGAAAATTAGTGCTGATACAGTGTAGCCCGTGCCCTGGCTTTCACCACAGATTCAGCAGAAGGTATCATGAGAATGGTGCTCAGATTCTTCTGCCAAATTTCTGAAACCTGTGCCCTGTACCTTCTCCACAGTTGCAGCAGAAAACACCTTGGGAATGGCGCCCTGTCTCTCCTCGAACTGCGTGCTGGAGATGGTACCTGCTGTACGGTTTCTCTCCACGTGATGTTTGCTGTAGCTTCCTGCTATCTAGAAAACCCTGCTGATAACTCATGCCAAATGCATGCCTCGAATTCTGAGTCACTGCTGGAAACCCATACCTGGAACTCGTGCCAATGGCAAGCTCGCTGGTATCCCTGGAAACTCGTGCCCTGAGGAACTCGTACCCTGGCAGCTCTCTCGACCTTTCTCTCTTCTTCTCTCATTCACAAACTCAACAATGAATTAGGTATTCAAGCCTCCCTCCCTTTTGTCCAATCCCTAAAAGGGAATCTTAATCCAATGGTTGAGATGAAATCAAATCAATGGCTAAGATTTGATGTGAGTAAAAGCCACATTAATTGAATCACTTAATTAATTATTACTCACCCACTTTATAACTTTAGACAAAAGTGACTTTAAAACATAAAGTCTCATTAATTGGTAATTAATGTGAGGGTCCCATCACCCCCTTCTTAGTGACTTAGGCTAAAATCACTAGGGGGAACACATCCAAGGTACAAACCTAACACTCCCTCTTACCGAGGAAGGTGTTCCGCACCACTCCCAACTTATCTCTGAAGAAGACAAACTTCCCCCTCCCCAAAGATTTCGTTAGGACATCTGCAACCTGCTGATCAGTGGATATATACTGTAGCTCAACTGCTCCTCTCTGAACGTAGTCCCGAATGAAGTGGTACCTGATCTCAATGTGCTTTGACCTGTCATGAAAAACTGGATTCTCAGAGAGCTGAATGCAACTCTGATTGTCGCAGTAAATCACCGTAGGCCTCAGCTGCTGATCAAATAAATCTACCAATAGCTTGCGAAGCCACAGTGCTTCGCAAGTCGCCTGACTGGCTGCCATATACTTAGCCTTAGCAGAACTCAATGCAACGGACTTCTGTTTCCTGCTGAACCACGACACTGCTGCCGAGCCCAAGCTGAAACAGCAACCGGAAGTGCTCTTCCGGTCCCTCACACAACCTGCCCAGTCTGAATCTGTGAACCCAATCAAACTAACTCCACCTGAACCCCTGTAGTCCAGACCATAATCCGCCGTCCCTGCAAGGTATCTCAAGATGTGCTTTGCAGCACTCCAGTGTACACTCCTAGGCTGCACCATGAACTGGCTAAGAGTGTTGATTGCAAAGCATAAGTCTGGCCTGGTGTTGACCAGATACATCAACGATCCGATGAGCCGACGATATAGTGTGGGATCCACCAACTTACCATCTGAAGCATGAAGTTGCTTCAAGTTGGTGATCATAGGTGTAGACATAGGCCTGCAGTCGTCCATCCGAAAAGTCTTCAGAATCTCTGCAGCATACTTCCCCTGTCCTAGGAAAATATGTCCTGGCTCCTGCCATACCTCCATCCCCAAATAGTAATGCATCAGCCCAATATCTGTCATCTCATACTCAGCTGCAAGATCTCTCTTGCACAGAGCAATAAGACACTCATCTCCAGTGATAAATAAATCATCAACATATAGCAGAAGAATGAGCGGATCTCCACCAACCACAATGTAGTATAGGTTGGGATCAGCCTCACTCTTCTGGAATCCCATCGAAATCAGATATGCATCTATCCTGGAGTACCAAGCTCTGGGAGCTTGCTTCAGACCGTACAAGGCTTTCCTAAGCTTGCAAACATGCGAATCTCTCCCATGTGTCTCGAATCCCTGTGGCTGCTCCAAATACACCTCCTCCTGCATAAGACCATTGAGAAATGCGGTCTTCACATCCATCTGGTGGATCCTCCAACCCATCTCTGCTGCAATCGACATCACTGCCCTGATGGAGGAATACCGAGCCACTGGAGCAAAAGTCTCATCATAGTCGACTCCCTCAACCTGTGAGAACCCCCTAGCCACAAACCGAGCCTTGAACTTCTCTACACTGCCATCTGCTGCATGCTTGACCTTGTAGAGCCACTTGGAAGTCACAACTGACTTCCCCTCAGGCCTCGGTACAATCTCCCATGCATCATTCTTCATGATGGAATGGTACTCTTCCATCATGGCATCTCTCCACACCTGATGCTGAGAGGCCTCCTCATATGTAGAAGGCGCAGAGTCACGAAGACTCGCAACAAGAGCCATCCCTATCTATCTGGCTCAAAAATCGTCCTGATCTGCTCCTGAGGTCTGCCAAATGCCTCTGCTTCCTTCAAGGTGTTCTGAAGCCACTTGGGCTTCTTCTTCCTTGAAGGCACCTCCGAACCTGGTGTATCCTCCTCTGAGGACGTGCCAGAAGCATGAGGTCTAACACCCCTAGGACCTGTAGCTGATGAACTAGTCCCAGAAGACCCTGCAATCTGTGAGCCAGAAACCGGTGATCCTGAACCTGTGCCAATCCTTGCACCTGTCCCTGTACCTGAAATCTGAACCACTGACCCTGTAGAACCTGTGCCTGTACCCTGTGATCCAGTCACCCCAGAAACTTGTGGACCTGTAACGTGTATCGAAGAAGCCTGACTCAACTGAGGTGTGGGAGATGGTGGCTCCCCCTGCTCTATCTCTCTCGACTTCCTGAAGGCTCTCTCCTCATCAAACTTTACTTCCCGCCTGACTACAACTCGCCTCTGGCCAGGAATGTAAAGCCGATATGCCTTCGAAGTCTCGTCGTAACCCACAAAGATGCCTCTCTCTGCGGTGGGCTCGAACTTCGTCCTCCTCTCTGAGGGGACGTGAGAGTAAGTCAGAGAGCCAAATATCCGAAAATGGCTCACCTCAGGCTTCTTGCCTGAATACTTCTCCTCTGGAGTCATCCTCCCCAAGGCACGGTGGGGACTCCTGTTCTGCAGTGTTGCAGGCCTCAGCCCACAGAAAGAACGGTAACCCCTGATCATGAAGCATGGCCCTCGCTGCTCCAAGGATCGACCTATTCTTCCTCTTTGCTACTCCATTCTGCTCAGGAGTGTAGGGAACTGTCAACTGACGCTGTATGCCCTCTTGTCTGCAGAATGCGCTGAACTCCTTGGAGGTATACTCACCCCCGTTGTCTGACCTCAACATCCTGATCTTCCTCCCCGTCTGCTTCTCCACAAGGGCTTTAAACCCTTGGAAGACACTCAATACAAGTGGGGACTTCTTGCTCCTCAAGAAGTAGATCCAGGTCTTCCTGGAGTAGTCATCAATAAAGCTGATATAGTACTCATGGCCACTCAAAGATACTGAGGACATAGGACCACATATGTCAGTATGAATCAGATCGAGCACACCTGCTGCTCTCGTGTCACTGCTAGGAAACACGGTCTTGGTGTACTTTCCCAAAGCACACCCTCTGCACACATCACTCTGCTCAGTGTCAAACTCAGGTAAACCTGTGACCATGCTCCTCAACACTCCCAGAGCGGGGTGATGTAAATGGGCCATCCTCCTGTGCCATAACTCACACAGCTCACTGCTGCTGCTGCTGCTGCTGTGTGCTAGAGCATGCTGTGGCTGAAATAATAGCTTGTACAGTCGTCGACATCTAACTCCAATATCCATGGGAGTAGATACACCTGTGGTCTTGGGAAACACCTGCACTCTCCCATCTGAGAAGCACACCCCAAGACCCCTGTCCTCAATCGTGGAAACTGAAACAAGGTTCTTTTTCAGCCCAGGGACGTACAACACATCCCTCAAAGTCATGGGACTCATGGACTCCTTCTCAAATATAACTGTCCCCTGACCCACTGCTCTAACAATGGTGTTGTCACCAAGTACAACCTCCACCTCTCTCTCTGTCCGTGACAACTCGGAGAAGAACTCCCGAGTACCTGTCATGTGTCTCGACCTTTCTCTCTTCTTCTCTCATTCACAAACTCAACAATGAATTAGGTATTCAAGCCTCCCTCCCTTTTGTCCAATCCCTAAAAGGGAATCTTAATCCAATGGTTGAGATGAAATCAAATCAATGGCTAAGATTTGATGTGAGTAAAAGCCACATTAATTAAATCACTTAATTAATTATTACTCACCCACTTTATAACTTTAGACAAAAGTGACTTTAAAACATAAAGTCTCATTAATTGGTAATTAATGTGAGGGTCCCATCACCCCCTTCTTAGTGACTTAGGCTAAAATCACTAGGGGGAACACATCCAAGGTACAAAACTAACACTTTTAACTTCTAGCAGACTTAGATGAATAGCTTATGAATCTGAGATTGTAAATCAACAATAGATAACCAACAATAAACAACCATCAACAAGAACACAAGAGATTTACCCTGGGGAAACCTTTTCAGGAATAAAACCCCAACACAGAAAATCTTCCTTTATATGAGATGACTGAGATACATGAGCAGATCAGACTTTTACATCAGAAATAAATTTTGCCACTAGGGCATACACACCAGAGGATGGCATAAGATGGCAGAGTTCTGCTGATGTAAGCACAACCTGCTAATGAGATCTGATCAGCCCCTTAAACCTTGAGATCTGACTGATATCTTGATGGAAAAACTTCTAGAACTTGATTACACCCTTCAGCCTGCTCACAAGTGATGATGCCAGCCCTTCTAGGGCCTGATTTGAGCCTGCCGTAATCCCTAACAGGCTTTACTGTGGAGCTGTGGGCAGATTGAGGAGGTTAGGGCCTGGCAATGACTTGCGACCACCTGCTGAAAAGACACCAGCCTTAGAAAAGAAGATGGCAGGCTTTAAGAAGATGATGCCAGCCCTTTAGGGCCTAATCCATAGAGCCATGAGACTGTTTGAGCTGCTCCAAACCCTCAATGCTGAGATGAAGAAGACTATAGATAGCCGAGATACCCCACATGAGTTTAGGACAGAGATAATGATGATAGAATGATATGTTTGATCTCTTGAGAGTGCTTCTTATTTATAGTTTATCGTTGAGCAATACAAGGGGTAAATACCATGGGTCAAGGAATCCACTAACCCAAAAACACTTTAGTGATTTTTTAATTTAATAATAAAAAATAACTTAAAACACTTTAGTTAAGGTCCTTATAGTTTCATGTTGGGCTTTTAACACTTCATTTGGGTTATTAACCAAATCTTCGTAGGCAAGTCATCTTTAGGCAACTTCTTAGTCCTTCTCTTGGTCTTCATGGTCCACATGTGCCAACTCAAGGTACATCATCATATACAAGGAATATTATTCTTTGGATGTCTTGTTCTCCCCACTAACACCAAAGTCATATGCTAGTTACTCCAACAAGGGGTGGCCGGTCCCTTGAGGAGGTCCCATAGCCCAATGACCAAGGAGAGGAGTACATCATCTGCCTAGACCCAGTCTAGGGCTTTTGTGTTGGCCTGGTAACTGACCAGGTGCCTTAGCCCTAGGCTGAATCAAGTTGATTAATGTCAACATCTTGGTGACAGACCAAGTGCCTCAGTCCAAGACTGAATCATCTTCTTGGTAACTAACTAGGTGCCTTAGCCCCAGGTTGAATAATATTCCTGGTAACTGACCATGTGCCTCCATTCTCCCATAGAATGACTCTCAATGCTGCTAAAAAAATCAACACCTTGTTCTTCTTAACAAAATAGTTAGTCTCTCACATAAGAATCTACGTTCCCTACCAAACTTTTCAACTTGTTAGCAAGGTATTTAGCCAGTAGGTAAGTTGGGGACCCAATGGTGTTGACAATGGGTTTGAGGGGAATATTGTTCTTATGAAACTTTTGCAGGCCATAAATTCCGGGGATAAGTGGGTAGCTTGGAATATTGTTCTTATCCCCAGAATTTATGTGAGAGACTACTTATTTTGTTAAGAAGATCAAGGATCTTAAAGTGAAAGAAAATGACATCCTTCTTAGTCTCGATGTAGTGTCTCTTTTTACCATGATCCCCATAAATGGAGATGTGGAAGTGATTGAGAAAGTCATTGACACCGAAAATGCAAACTTAGTTAGGATTTGTCTTAGATAAACTTTCTTTAGTTTGCAGGGTATGTTGTATGAACATACATGTGATGTTGCTATGGGGTCCCCTCTATCCCTTATGGTAGCCAATCTTTATATGGAACATTTTGAAGTCAAAACCTACTTTTCTCCTTGGAAACCTGACCTTTGGGTCAGATGCATTGATGACACTAATGTGCTTTGACCACACTATAAGGAAAATCTTAATAAGTTTGTGGATCATTTGAGCAGTCGATTTGAGCATATTCAATTCACTATGGAATTAGAAGAGAATGACTCCATCCCGTTCCTAGACGTCCTCATCTCAAGAAAGTCGGATGGTTCCCTTGCTCATCAAGTCTATCGTAATAAGACCCATACTGAGGCTTACCTTCATGCTAACTCTCACCATCATCTAGCGATTTGTTATCACTACATTCATCCCACTCCTTTGTGTTGGGTTTCTCAACTCCTCGTAATAGGATCCTATTGTTCATCTTCTCTTTATATTTTATATTTATTCCATCTTGTCAAATTATCTTTTGTAAATCATTGTGTTTTCCATCCTATCAATTATTTTAATATATTTGTTACTCCTTGGAGTCATATTTGTCAAATCCTTAAAATAAGTGATTAATAAAAGGTTTTATAAAGACACATTCACGTTCTTTGATGCCCTTTGAACCTACCACGCACTGGACCTTCGACTAATCGAAGGAACGTGCACACAAGTGACTATTCTTGATGATAGGGGACAAAACATTACAAAATACCTTTTGATAGGTGACAAATATCAAGTCTCTCATTCTTGATGATGCATGGTGGGACAAGGTCCAATACCTTTTGCTGTTTATATAACCAATCTTGACCATGATCAGGACATTTGACACAGATATGCCTTGCTTGGGGGAACTCTATGAAAACATAGATAGTATGCTAGAGAGAATAAGGGAAATTATCAAGGCAAGTGGAAATGACCCTTTTGAAGTATTTTTCAATGAAATTAAGGACATGGTTACCAAAAGGCGGAATAAAATGACCACACCATTACACTTTTTGGCCTATGCATTGAACCCCAAATATTCATTATGCATGAATGGTTTTGATTATAAACTTCAAATATGTTTTTTAAAATTTTAAAAATATTACTATTTTTTTATACTTGACGTATCTTGGCCATATCCAGATCCTGGCTTTTCAAAAATCTAGTGGATCCATATCCCGGTAACCTAGGTTGAAGGTGATTGTTTGATGTAAAAATGATCCAAGGAAGCTCCCAGAATGACCCCTGCCTTAAGACTTGCTCACTGTTACGTCCCAGATTGTATGCAACATGCTTATTGGAATATACTAGAGTGAGGGGGTCTTTTTCCATTGTAAAAGGCAAAATCTGGGCTTTGTTTATGTAAAAGTGTTGGTCTAGCTAGGTTCAAGGACCACGATCTGGTCATGGCAGGTCCTCTTGGTTTTCATTCCAAGGAGTATTGGCTTAGTGGCTTTGTTGACTGCCCCATGATGTGTGGAAGTCCCCCATCATGTTGGGCCTTTATGCCCTAGGTTGGTGCTCCGGTGCTTCTTGGGATGGATGCACTAGGACACATGGCTTACGGGCTCCTAGCGACACTCATGTTTATGCTATGTCGAAGGTGATTGTGCGTGTAAGGGTTATCATACCCGCTTTAACACACCTCATTTATGCCCCACTTGGACCTTCTCTTTCATGTATTACCCCTCCTTTTGGTCTACTTGAGCACAATCCACGATGATGCCATCTTCTTCAAGAAGCCTTATCTTGCTAAAGGGGAGGACGTTGAGGGATCTTCTACATTGTTGGGGTTGGTTGGGGCACGACGTCCTACTCTGGCTTGTCACTCCACTCAGTTGAAGCCATTTGCATCATTTTATCATTATTTTTAGTCTTTTGTGGTTTAGTTCTCAGCTAGTGGATGATAAACCCTAATTTTTAATTATTTTATCTTTTATTAAGGTAGGCTCTAAGTAAATAAAGACTAGGAGGCCTCATATAAATAAAGGCTCCTAACACTCATTTGTAAACAAGACAAGGGTTCTAATTATGTACTTTTTTCTCGTCATCTTGGTATATTTCAGCACTTGAGTGCTGCACACCTCTCTCTTTGGCAAGATTTTTGTGTGATGAAGGTTGAATGGTGGAATCTCTAGGGTTTACTATCTTGCAAGACTGATTCAAAGAATAGTTGTAATAACTTGTAGTTAAGGAGGACCTAAGAACTATTTCTCTTGCTCTTTTCTTGGTTGATGTTGGTAAGATCTCTCCATTTTCTTGTTTGACGTTGCCTTTGCACCTTGAGGAAGGTAAATTAGGGTTTTATTGGCATCTTGTTAGTCTTGTTTGAGGAGACTTTCCTCTTGAAGGAGCTCTCCATTGTGGGCCTTGGGATTCATTGTTTGCCCTAATTAGGGTTTGGCTACTTTGACCTAGTCTTGGGTTACTAGCCTTTGCCCTAATTGGTAAATCTTGAATAGACAAATTGAGTAGGAATGTTGACCTTGATCTCTAATTTCCCTAGGGTTGAGGACTAAGGTCATAACCCCTTCTCTTCGCATTTTTATCAAAATTCTCTTGTCTATTTATTATAAAAATTCAAAACATATAATACTAAAAAACCCTAAAAATTAGAAAAATTCATATCTCAAAAAATATTTGGAATTTGGAACTTTTGTTCGGATGAAAAAGTGCACCCTAGGCAATTTAATGGTAGATTCTTGAAGGCGCCCTTTGCCCATGGTTAATTTGTGAGATTTTCTGTGACTTGTGCATTCTAGGGTTTCTTTTTGCAGATCTGTTATATCAGGTACAACAGGTACATTGATCAATCCAGCTAAGTTTGAAGGCATGAAAAACAAGGAATGAGGCCTAGGTTGACCCTTGGGGGGTTGGACATCTGTTGGGAAACGCTTTAAGCCTACGCTGTTGGGAATCGCTCTGCACCCCCACGAATTGATCCCAATTCGCGATTTGGAAGGAATCGATTTCGGAATTGTGATTCCTCATCGAATCCTCTCGGAATTGATTTCGTAATTCACGCTTCCTTGGAGAGAAAAACTCTCCCTGGAATTGATTCGGAATCGCTCCGGAATCGACCCTTCCGGATCGATTCCTGAGCGATCCCGGGCAAAAAAAAATCGCTCCTGAAAACGCTTCCTGAGCGATTTCAAGAATTTTTCTTTTTGGGATTGGCTAGGGTTAATTTGGGCAAATAAAGTCTATTGGACTCCATTTGGACTCATTCTATGCCCTCAGTGGTAAACAGTTTGATGTGCCCCGCATGGTAAACAGTTTAAAACTTTGATGTGCCCCAGGTTGGCGAAGAGTAGTTTCACAGATGATAAATGCATTTTCTTCCCCAAGATGAAGCTGTCAAATGCATTCTTTGGGAGTGCCGGTTTTCTTGTCAATGTTGGAAATTAGCACAGCAGAGGTTCTCTGAAATGATCCAGGGTACCATTCATTGGAGAGCAGCTGTTCTTGGGGACTAACTCTTTCATTAGTCACCTTATCAAGGCTTGTGGCATTGTATCCATATTGCTGTTATGTTCTCTTTATGGAAATTGTGTTGTCAGTGTGTTTTTGAGGACTCTAGTGGCACTGTTCTTCCTTTCAAGGGCCGTGGATGGTTGAGCTTTGTGCCCAACTCAAGGGTGAAGGGTTTTTGCTCATTAGAGATGAAAAAAGTGAATTGATAACTCCATATTCAGAATTTAGTGTAGCTTTAACTGCAATAAGATAACTACTACAATGTTTGTATATTCTTATCTTTTCTTGTACAGATTTTGTTCTCCTTGTACATAACTGTTTTATGAGTAAAATAAGAAGTATATTTGAAAAAAACACTTTTACAGGAGTTTCAAAAAGGTCTATCCCATTGTCTGTCAAAACCTTGGCCTTGGGTTTACCTTCACATCATATATCAGACAATGACATTATAGAAATTGGATGAATAAATAAGGAAAATTTGGCAGTAAACTGGTAAAGGGGCCTTTTCAGAAACACCTTTGCAATATCAATAAAGTTCATATTCTATTCAGAAGGGATAAAAGTATAAAATAGAAAACCGTCAGCATGTTAATTTTAATCAAATTCTAATTAATACAGTTTGGTTATATGAGAAAAATGGTATTGACATATGAGGGTCAAATACATGCAGCATTGTCTTAAAGTCGATGCCATCAGCTACACATTTGTACTTCCCTTACAAAAATTCAACTTCTGTTACAAAAATTCAATCATAGAATTTGTTTGATAAAGTAAATCTTAACAATAACTTAATATCTTTGCAAGTTTGATATTGGATTTAAAGACATCACTTGCAAATGGTCATTGCCATAGCTATGTCATTCCAGAAAATCTTCTAAGATGTCCTAGATGATTGATGTTATATCAATGTGTACTAAATGGTTATATGAATATCTATGTTTTCATGTTTTCTATAGCTAATTTGGCATAATACATGGTTTTTTTAATATATATGCATCAAAATATATTAAAATATATATTATATAAAAAATGCTCCTGAAACGCTCCCAAAACGGAAGCTTTTGAAAATTTCGCTTTTCGCTCCTGCTCCCGCTCCCGCTCCCCGCTTCGCTCCCCGCTTCGCTCCCCGCTCCCAACAGCATAGCTTTAAGTGGGTCCTCCATCTATTTGAGGGATGATAAGAGCATAAACCAGATCTGGTTATGCATTTTCAGATTTGATTTAGGGCTTCCCTTCACCCTCCGAAGGGACGTTACTTGCCCTACTATACAAGGTATACTATATATGGTAAGGTGGCATTGTTTGGGTCGATTTCTATTAATTTTCTGAGGTGTTTTGACTGCTGCAACTTCATAACAGCAATAACATATTGAAGTTATCTTTCTTGGAATCCATGACGAAGTGTTGGAATCCATGACAAAGTGTTATAATTCCTTCCTCTCACTTAGTGTTATTATTTCTTTCATATTTTGACTCCATAAGGCACTGTTCTTTGCTGAGAGGTTTTCTTTAGCATAATTACACTTGAAAGTATCAACTATATGTATGAGCAGTATAGCATTAACCAGATGTAATAGGAAACAAACATAGAGCAGAAAATAAACATATTGGATCACAATAGACATGAAAATAAATAGATCACATCACATCAATCATGCACAGTAGACACCATGATTTACCCTAGGAAAACCCTCTTTCCTTCAGAGGGGAAAAACCCAAAAACCTTTCTTATGATTGATTCATAATAGAAGATCAAGTATACAAATGACCATAAACATCTAAACCCTTAACACATGAGGGTATATGTTAAACAAAGAGACCAAGTACTTATCTTTTCATGCAGCTGTAGCATTAGCTCTAGCATTCTCAATGGCATAGAAGTACTGTCACCCTAAGGAGTCATACTAGCTTTGCCATGCTGGATTAGGGTATCACATCAAGGGCTATCACCAAGCCCTAGGGTAGCTGTAGAAGCTAATGTTTTTATCTCTCCATCGCATAGTGTTGTCCTCTATCCACATCACACACAAGCAACCATGGTGCTATACCAATGATGACAGATCTGAACTGTAGTAGGATAGATCAGGACTGTAGTAGGATAGATCTAGTATCAAGAATAAATTGTACTTAGGGAACACATACCAAGTGACTGTCTGTAGGTGATGAAGTCAACCCTGAACAGTATGACTGCTTCCATCAATAAGACTGTCATATATTGATTAGACCCTAACCTTCTGCCACCAATTGCAATATGACTGATGTTGAATACCAATGAAGGTGCTGTTGACCAATAGAAGATTGAGGGCTGATGTAAGCCCTTACTTGAGATGACGTAAGCCCTTAGGGCTTAATTTGCCAACCAAAACAAACTGATCAGAACCCCGAGATCAGTGCTGAAGCTTTAAAGTCAAAACTTTGATATGGAATCATGAGACAGTGTTGGAACAAATCGGGATCCTGCTTGGAACCCTGACCACACAGTTTGGAACTCTGATTTGAATTTGGATCTCTGCTGATTGACAGTTCAGAACCCTGCTCTTTCAATTGGACAGTTTGGAACCTTAATCACACTTGGAACAATTCCGGAACTCTGCCTGAGATAACTCGGAACCCTGATCTCAGACTTGAATTAGTTCGGAACCTTGACTGAGGCTTGGCTGAGGCAGAACGGAACCCTGTCTCCACAATAGGGACAGTCCGTAATCTTGCTGAGGCTTAACTGAGGCAGATCGGAACCCTGCCTTCACAATTGGAACAGTTCAGAATCTTGCTGAGGCTTAACTGTGGCAGATTGGAACCCTGCCTTCACAATTGGAACAGTTTGGATCTGTTGAGATAACTTGGAACCCTGATCAAGCTTGGAACTCTTCTCTCTGACTTAACACATAATTTGGATCTCTGATTTGGACAGTGGAACCTTGACGTGAGGCTTGAACTCTGAGCAAAAGTTTGGTTGACAACTGAGAACCCTGCGGATGCCCTTGCAAGTTTGATCTAGATCTCACGTGGATGAAAGAAGAGAAGGTATGTAGTCCCCCAAAATTTTCCTTTTGGATCAGAGATGTAGATGTCTTGTATATTCAATCAAATGAGAGTGCTCTCTATTTATATTTCATCTTTGATGATTACTTCCTTAGATTTAGGATTAAACAAATAATAAAATCCAACTTAGATAGGTTTTTAATATTTTAATTTTCACTTTTAACCCTTCAACTTTTATCTTGGTCCTTTGGACCAGTGAAGCACAACTCGGTTGGGACTCACGAGTACTTGCGAGTTTCCACGAGTTGACTCCCGCGCCGGGTAACCGCCAAGGACTCGCCCAAGATGCAAACTCGCTCTCACTTGCCGACTCGGGGCAAACCCGCCGTGAAAGGAAAACACTCCCGCGGAAATGTGGTAAGCGGAAGTGCACTCATCTATGTAAATTTTTCTCATAGTGTCCAAGACAGTGTCGCTCATGGGTTTTGTCACGGATTGGCACAAATGTGCCATGATATTTAAACCGGGACCTATTAATCATATCCATGGCGCACGGCTTGATCGAGATGAGAAAGAACAGAAGATTGCGCACAAAGAGGTTTTATGTGTATTTAAAATTTTAAATTGAGTTTAAAATTTCTAGATAGATTGTGCCCGCGTGCCAAAAGAACACACACTATGCCAGCGTTATGATTTCAAGAAAAAAAATATTGTTCCGATAAGAGAAGTTGCGATGTATGGAAACAAATATTAGTGGAAGCTCAGATTATAAAAAAAACTAATTAATAAAAAAATGAGGGCACTATTAATATAAAGTGAAGCTTAATATATTTTAAAGTGAAGAATCCGACAGGAGAATTGAGTTAGGGAACAAGGTGTGGTTATTTTAAAATATATGCTTATTAAGAGCAAAAAAATCGAAGAAATTTAAATTAAACACGTACTAATATAAAGTGGAAGGTAATTATATATTCATATAAAGTGTGGGTTAATTCAAGAGCAAATTAAAAACATAAAACATTTTATATCGTAAAAAGGAAATGGAAGTCAATGAAGAATACTAATCTTAAGTTTTTATGCCAAAGTTGAAGTTTTTATGCCATATTTTAAGTTTTTTTCCTATTTGCCGAGTCTTGCCGAGTCTGTCCTGAGTCTGTCCTGAGTCAACGAGTCATATGCCAGCTGAGTCTTTGGCGAGTCCGAGTCGTGCAACATTGCTTTGGACCTTTACAAGTGGGCTCTTGGACCCTCATTGGGGTTCTTGGTCCTTCATTGTGTTTCCAAGACCATAATCCTTTAACCAACTCACCATAGACCCTTCTCTTGGTCTTAATATCCCACACGTGCCAACTCAGGGTACATTAGTCTTTGCCAACTCAGGGTACATTAGTCTTCTCCACCCTTTCAATGGTCAACAGGGTACATTAGTCTTCTCCACCCTTTCAATGGTCAAACTTGTCTTCTAGAATCTTCATAAGAAAGGTTTATTCATGTTGATCAAGTACATCAACATCCTAGTCCTCGATTAGGTCCTCAGCCCCAGGTTGATGCCAATCTACTGAAGAATGGCTCTCGATGCTGCCCAAAAATCAACACTCCCTCTCAGCGAGAGAGACATTCTCACCACACACACATTGGTGCATTTCACATGTCATAAATGTCCCGGTAACTGACCAGGAACCTCAGCTCTAGGCTGCATCCATTCTCCTAAAGAATGGTACTAGATAAAGTAATCATCTCTAGACAATGTTATCATCTCGTTCTCGCCACTGACACCAAGGTCATTTGCTAGTTACTCCAACAAGGGGTGGCCAGTCGCTTGAGGGGGTCCCATAGGTCAACCATCTTGAATGACCAAGGAGAGGAGTACGTCACACATCATCTGCCTAGACCCCATCTAGGATTTCTCACATTGATCTGCATCAATGTCTTGGTCCCTGACCAGGTTCTTCAGCCCCGGTTTGAAGGTTGACCGAAGTCAACATCTTGGTAACTGACCAAGTGCCTCCATTCTCCTGGAGAACGGCTCTCAGCCCCAGGCTGAGCTACAGTCCCAAACTGAAATATGTTGATCAACTTCCTGGTCCCTGACTAGATCCTCCATTCTCCCAGAGAATGGCTCTCAGCCCCAGGCTAGGCTGCAGTCCCAGACTGAAGTATGTTGATCAACTTCTTGGTCCTTGACCAGGTGCCTCCATTCTCCAGAGAATGGCTCTCATGTGTGGTGCTCATCACTATTCTCAGCAAGTGATCCAAAGGGCAAATAATCTTCCATCTCATAACTAGAGACTGACTCCCTCTTGTTTTTCAAAAAACAAGTCATCACTAAGATCAACAAAATATTACTTCTTAGTGAATTTACCAAATCTATCTTTGAACTGGAGGAACCAACTATCTTTACTGCATAGATCACAACTCAAGTGATCCTCAACCATCAGTGATATGGATTAACCTGATAAGAAGAGCCTCATGCTCTACTCTATTACTAAATGGGTCTTCTAGGCTCCCTCTGAGCCCAACAACAAACTGTCTAAGCAATCTACAAGCAAAGCATTTCAATATTCTGCATACTGAATCAAAACCATTGAAGAAGGTGGTTTATACATCCATCAAATGTAATCTCAAACTCATCACAGTATATCCAAAGTGTACTGGGGACATATGACTCCTCATAGTCCATTCACTATGTGAGAGAGTCCTCTCAATGTTGCTTGCTGCTGCATGCTCAAGCTTACGAAGTTGTCAAGAAGTCTTATAGACTTCTCCTCAGATCTCACACATCATACTCCTCAACAAACTGATCAAAACATTTACCGAAACATACTAGCCTACTGAAAGGCTCGGAATCAGTGATGTGTCTCATACAACCTCAAGGATCTCCAAGATCTCTAACTGTCAACAACATGTTTCTCTACCCTCGGCAGAGTCTCAAGGCAAGCTTTGATTACAGCAATATTTCAAATACCCAGAGAGCTCTACTGGCTCTCTCTGACTGTCGGAAGGGTGAAAATCTGAAGTAAAGTAAACCACACCCTTCGGAGCCTCCTGCTCCTCATAGATGATCTCCAAGTGAGGTCCCATGTACCTCTGGAAGGCTACCACCATGTCAGGGTAACATCCTCTACGATCTCAATCTAACTCTGTTTTGGAGAGTAGAATCTGCAGGTATCACACATGGGTAACCATCTCTCTGAACAATGAGAGAGCTAAATAACTGACCACTCCCTCTGCATCCAGACAGAGTCATAAGATATTGACATCTAATTTGATCTGGGAAGCTTGACAGGGTCTCCCTCTGAGTCCTAGACTCATGGAGCTCAATGGGAGAAGAGTCATTAACTGTTATGTAGTGCTCAAGGAGGAAGACTATCCTGGGTCCATATGCAATTGTTAGTATTGGCCAAAACAGATCTCATAATACTCTAACCAAGAGTATTATATCAGAGGTCTCATCATGCTTCCTCCAGGGCTTTGACCAAGCTGTCATCACCATATTACAATTCTCAAACACAAATGTCTGATCCCAGATCATACAAAGATGTGTCTATTTGTAAAGGATGTCAAACATCCTTGTTTTCAAATACTAAATCTGTGCACAACTCATACATAGAATCTAAGGATTCTGATTGTAAGGAAGGCTGACTCAAACCCTTACTTTGATGTATAACTTTTGCTAGGTAAGTATTGGCTCTTCTTTCCAGATAGCATCTTTTGACGGAGGTCTTCATCACGAATTACTGTGTATGCTGAGATCCAACACACAACCTTCGATGTTCATTGTTCAAGGCATTCATTAACTGATACACTGCTTCATATCAAGGAACTTTCATCTAATTTTCTCAATTTTTGGTCTTTTTGGTGCATACCCTCAAACAAACAAAATATTTCAATAGACCATTGTCTGCAGGTGTGAAATCAGCCTTACATAAATGGTCCCAATGTGCCTTCTTCGAAGCCTCAAAGAGAAGAAAGAATGTGTTGCAACAAGAACACTCTTGATTACCTCCTCGTAACTTTTTCTTGGATTCTGTAGTTGGATCGAAGCTCCTTCTTTTAGTCTTACAGGCCTTAGTTCTTGAAGATTCAATTTCCACGTAACAACTTGTTTTGTAGTCTTTTTGTAGTCCACCATCTGTAGTGCCTTCTAAGGACACTAGGTCTTCTTTACTGCTGCAAATTCCAGAGGACATATTTTCTGAGGAAGATATAATTCAAGATCTGATGCCTAATCAAGGATGTTCATCATCTAGTCTTCCATCAACTTGCATACTGCTCCACATTCAGGATCTTTCCTGCGCCGTTCAAGGCAAATCATCAGAACCTCAGTCTGATAACATGTTGAATTTTAGAATACTTTCATAAACTGGTAATTATGAGAGTAATTTTAAAATTTTCTTTAGCATAATTACACTTGAAAGTATCAACTATATGTATGAGCAGTATAGCATTAACCAGATGTAATAGTAAACAAACATAGAGTAGAAAATAAACATATCAGATCACAATAGACATGAAAGTAAACATATCACATCACATCAATCATGCATAATAGACACCATGATTTACCCTGGGAAAACCCTCTTTCCTTCAGAGGGGAAAAACCTAGCTGGCAGCAACCTTTCTTATGATTGATTCATAATAGAAGATCAAGTATATAAATGACCATGAACATCTAAACCCGTAACACATGAGGGTATATACGTTAAACAAAGAGTCCAAGTACTTATCTTTTCATGTAGCTGTAGCATTAACTTTAGCCTATGTTGCACGGGGCCCCGTCCTCCCAAAACATTCGTTTCCCTCGTTCCCGCTTTCTTTGTAAGCTTTGCCCACACAAAGTAAAAAATCGAGATGTTGGGCTTTCGTCTTTTGGGGAGGTTGATTGCAAATGTGAGACTAATTACTATAAGCTGAGAAACTCTTTTTTGATCATCCACCACGTATTAGTCTTTCGGGGAGGTTGATTGCAAATGTGAGACTAATTACTAGAAGCTGAGAAACTCTTTTTTGATCATCCACCACGTAATCAGGCAAGCCCTTTATGTGATGGCGAGAGCATACTTCGGGTATACATAGTCGGGTTTGTTACTTTGAAATTGAACAAAAGCAAAGATTGAAAAAAGGAAATGTGAACTAATTATTGCACTACCGAAGTAGTGGGTTAGTATCTGATTACTTTTTTGCAAGGAAATACTTAACAAAGAAAAGATAAATCGATTTAAACCATAAAAGTATACAACCTGCAAAAATGTGTTAGATGTTCCTATGTCCTGAGTGCGTCTGAAGGCCGATATTTGGATCAGACACTTCAGATGTTAAATTTTGATTATTTCGTGTTAATTTTAGCCAAATAGAACTAATGTAAAACTTCGAAAGCAAGAAACATGAAAAAGGCACATCGACGCGGATCCCCCCTGGGGGAATGGGGAGTGGGCTCTTAGGAGCCTACTCGAATCTTTATTAAAGCTTGTTGCAATCTTAGAAAAAGGGATGCACTTTGGTCCTTTTGAATTAGGATCCAAAGGCTTACAAATTGCTAGAAAATTGACAAGAAGAGAGAAGGGGAGCTCCGTTAAGCTTATTTTGGCCCAATATCTCGAAATTTGGCTAGAGTTTCCCTCTCTTTTTCGTCGAACCTGCAAAAATCAGCAAGCTATCAAATACCAAAGATGCTCAAAAACACTTTAAGAGTGTCTTTGAACAATCCCCAAAAAATCCTAAAAAATTCTGTGTTATTTCTATGATAAAAAATTGCAAAAAAAACTAAGGAAAGCAAGCATTCCTTGGGATCTTGGCTTGCTTTTGGGCAGTCAATATGATATGCACTAAATGCTTGATTTAAACTTGAAAGTACAAACTAATTTAAGCCTTGCAAGCTCTAAAATGTATTCAAAAAAATTTAACTTGTAAAGGAAAGATTGTTAAGACTAGATCTAACTGAAAATGAAACTTTGAAAAGCTTAGATCTAGAAAGTAGCTCAGATCTGAAATAAAAAATAACTTTTAGAATGATAGATCTGAACTTAAAGGAACCAAGTAACCAAGAAATATTTTAATTTAAATTTAGAGAAAAAAGAAAGGTGGACCGATTCGTTGCTTGAAAGATCAACCAAGGAGAGCCTCTTCGTGGAATGCCAAGGGACAAAGTCTTGTAATAGTGTTGGAAATGGAGTGGAGTCAAGCTAGATCCACACCTCCTCAAAGCTTTGCAAACTGAAAGCTAAATCACAATCTTGCAAACAATCTTATGAGATCTGGATATACACATGTGAAGAGACAAAAATAACATGCAAATAATCTTATTTAACATGTAAATCTCAAATCTCTAAACATATATAACAAAAATAGAGATAAGCAAGTAATCTTACTTACTAATATCTGCTCCTATTGATTCGGAGGAATCCTTCAAGGCCATATCTATGAATAGAAGAAGCAAAAATGAAACAAAGCAAAGAGATCACCTCAATGATAGCATGACAATGATACTCCGCACATGATAACAATACACAGTTTAGCCTCTAAAGCTTCTTTATTCTCAACAAGATAACAATATTACAATAGCACAATAGCTCTAATGCCCAAATCTTCACACTAACTTGAATGAGGGGAATGAGCCTCAATATATAGCAATTTGTAAGAGAGGGGGGCGAGTTTGATGAAGGAGGGTGACTTCAACAAGTGGCAGCCCCAATTCTTGAACAAGTGCGAGTCACGAGAGAAATATGGGATGTGATTGATCTTGCTTGAGTAGGATGGCGCCACCTCTCAATGAGGTAGGCGCCCCTTCCTTGATATTATCACCTCCCAATGAGGGAGCTTCAACTCACACAATTGCCTATCTCTTCCTCATGTGAAGCATGATGGCGCATCCCAAACTTAACTCCAAATGGAATCTTCATGATTTGACATTTAAGCATGTGATTTAAACTCCTAAAAGTCACCTTTCACATGTGATGGGTTGCCAACTCATTTGGCACATGCCAATTTGCTTTTTTATTATATATATTTTTTATATTTTGGTGCATTTTGTCGCATCATTAGCATTTATTTGCCATTTTGATGCCTCTTTAGGAAACAATGCTCCAAGTGATGACATGATCACCCCAAACATGGGAAAAGTTGGTTTTGGACCCTGGGGTAAAGAGGATGCTCTGAGTGTGAAAACGAGCATCCCCACGCCAAAACCCGCCTCCAGTCCATACTTTTATTACAATTTGAAATTTTCAATTAAATCATTAAAAAATGGTCTACTTTTATGGAAAAAATTATTTTTCTTGGAAATTAAAAAAAACTTAGGGGGACCTAGCTTATGTCCATACGACTCAATTTCGATGTCTAGCATGGTCCAATACATTGACACTTAGGCTCTAATAACCTACTAAGGCCGAAACGCCACTCCGACTACCCCAACTTTGGAGGTATGAGTGAAAAACTTGAAAATTATTAGTCGTTTGTTCAACAACAAATAATTAACAAGGAAAAAAACACTCTAGGCTAGTCGGATCAATGTTTAAGTCCTAGGATGCCGAGTCGTTTACATACAGCTACCATGCTAACACATTTATTACAATTCCCCCGAGGGGGTATGAACATGTGGTACAAAAAATAAAGGGCCTAGAAGGCGTGATGGACTTCTGAACTCTGATGATGAACACTTTGACATGTTCAAGCTTTGCTGGCTCACTTGAAATCCAACTAAGTCTTTTACTTACAGCTACCATGCCAGCACATTTAGTACAATTCCCCCGAGGGGGTATGAACATGTGGTAGAAAAAATAAAGGGCCTAGAAGGCCTGATGGACTTCTGAACTCTGATGATGAACACTTTGACATGTTCAAGCTTTGCCGGCTCACTTGAAATCCAACTAAGTATGACTTAGTAGGCAACAAGAACCACAGTTCGGAACCTTAATCACACTTGGAACAATTCCGGAACTCTGTCTGAGATATCTTGGAACCCTGATCTCAGACTTGAATTAGTTCAGAACCTTGACTGAGGCTTGACTGAGGCAGATCAGAAACCTGTCTCCACAATAGAGACAGTCCGGAATCTTGCTGAGGCTTAACTGAGGCAGATCGGAACCCTGCCTTCACAATTTGAACAGTTCGGAATCTTGCTGAGGCTCAACTGAGGCAGATCGAAACCCTGCCTTTACAATTGGAACAATTCGGATCTGCTGAAATAACTTGGAACCCTGATCAGGATTGGAACTCTTCTCTCAGACTTTACACATAATTTGGATCTCTGATTTGGACAGTGGAACCTTGACGTGAGGCTTGAACTCTGTGCAAAAGTTTGGTTGACAGCTGAGAACCCTGCGGCTGCCCTTGCAAGTTGATCTAGACCTCACGTGGATGAAAGAAGAGACGGTATGTAGTCCCCAACAATTTTCCTTTTGGATCCAAGATGTAGATGTCTTGTATATTCAATCAAATGAGAGTGCTCTCTATTTATATTTCATCTTTGATGATTACTTCCTTAGATTTAGGATTAAACAAATAATAAAATCCAACTTAGATAGGGTTTTAATATCTTAATTTTCACTTTTAATCCTTCAACTTTTATCTTGGTCCTTTGCACCTTTACAAGTGGGCTCTTGGACCCTCATTGGGGTTCTTGGTCCTTCATTGT
This sequence comes from Larix kaempferi, assembly GCA_027924585.1. NCBI lineage: Eukaryota > Viridiplantae > Streptophyta > Pinopsida > Pinales > Pinaceae > Larix > Larix kaempferi. Next base: position 8,436,617 of record BSBM01000924.1, read on the forward strand.
GTTTCCAAGACCATAATCCTTTAACCAAGTTAACATAGACCCTTCTCTTGGTCTTTATGTCCCACACATGCTAACTCAGGGTACATTAGTCTTCTCCACACTTTCAATGGTCAAACTTGTCTTCTAGAATCTTCATAAGAAAGGTTTATTCATGTTGATCAAGCACATCAACATCCTAGTCCCCGACTAGGTACTCAGCCCCAGGCTGATGCCAATCTACTGATGAATGGCTCTCGATGCTGCCAAAAAATCAACAATTGGTTCTATGGCTCAGGCGCATATTTTCAGCCCAGAGAAGCAGCAACATCTATTGAAACATCCATCTCCATATTGAAATATCTATCGGGAAATACATATGGGTAGATTATTGCAGGATTCAGTAGGTTTCTTAGATGTATATAGAGAATTCTAATATTCAGTTCATATTTAGAAGCAGCAACATCTCATACCTGTGCATTGAAATATCTTTCTGATATTTGTTTTAGAGGCAATGCTTGCTGTGCACTGGTTGAGTGTGCAAGTAGTCAGGAAAGTTTCTATAATGACAGTGTCTAAGACCTGCAATGATTAATAGCATTTTCCCTTGTGTTTATAGTCAACACATTTTGTCTTCGTAGTATTGCCTTGTGATTTTAAAAACACAAATGGTGTTCTTTGCAGAGTAGTTTATTGTTTGGAGCTTCATTTTTCAAAAGAGAAAATGTAAATGTAAGGTAATCTCTGACAAAGATGGTTGTATGCTCATATTGTTCTTCTTTCATAAGGCAACAAGATCAAACTAATGTGTATATGAACTTGTTTACTTCTCTGTCCAAGAGACTTAATTGAAGCGGTATTCATGGTGGGTTATGTCTATGGCATGAACCCCTGTCTTGATGTTTATTATGTTTAAACTTTAAAGATGACCAAGAAAATTATAATTATGGCATGGTTGCTCTAGTTATGGTTTCTTGTTTATATGATAGGAAAGAATGAAAAGAGCTGTATGGATTTCTAGGCACTAGTGATTTTCGGTGGATCTAGATACTAGTCTTATGTATGAAAAGTCTGACATTTTTCTGATGAGTAAAGGAGACATCAAAATTGCAAGATAAAACATTATGCAATTTAAGATTGAAATTATGATCCTTCTGATCCACACATTTATTTGTATGTGACATCTGTTAATATATTATCATTTAGAATGTTCGCTATCGATTATTACTCAGTTGATGCTTTTGGAGCTTTAGTCCAATATGGATTTTGATCCTTCTGAATTATATAGGATGGTGAGGTTTGGACTTTCACTGTGCGGGCTTTCAAATTGCCTCTCCCTGCTCATACTATTCAAGTCAGCTATGATGGATTTGCAGAGGGTAAGTATAAACATTCTTGATTAATCTATGTTGGTGGAAGCCTTTACTCAAACTTCAGCAAGAATGCGTCATTTGTTAGGAATTATTCATTAATCTATGTAGGTAGAAGTCCCTCTCCCCCCCTCTCCCTCCCCCTCGTTCTGTTTAAGCTGGTACACAATTGTTTTTCTGTCATCAATTTTGCATCCTGATAATTTAAATTAGAATGTTGATTTTTTTCTTTTCTTTTCTCTCATGCGTTCTCTTATGATGTGCATACTGCTTGAATCTTATCCACGAACATTTTGCCTTATTCAGCATATTTATGCATAGATTGGTAAGACATGATTTGTTTGGTGATTGAGACAACTATTTTGCTTTCTGATAATTTTCGACAGATGTTGAAGTTGGGGATGAGCTACTTGTGGATGGTGGCATGGTAAGGTTTGAGGTGATTGAAAAACTTGGACCAGATGTGAAGTGTCGGTGTACTGATCCTGGGTTGCTGCTACCACGTGCCAACCTAACATTTTGGAGGCGGGGCAGGTTGGTGCGTGAAAGAAATGCCATGCTTCCCACCATTTCTTCCAAGGTTGGTTGTTCTCACGTGAGAGACTTCTAGATGAAGCTAGAAAATGTCACATTTTTGCACACAAAGTACTGATGCTAACTCTTCTTGCAGGATTGGCTTGATATAGATTTTGGAATCTCTGAAGGAGTGGATTTCATTGCAATATCTTTTGTGAAATCAGCAGAAGTGATCAAGCATTTGAAGAGTTACATTGCTGCTCGATCTCGTGATGGGTAAGGCATTTGAACCTTGTACAGAATATTGTAACCAAGAATCTTACTGCAATATGTCCATTGACAGGTACTATATTATAAGTTTTCTACTGTCATGCATGCAAAACAGTGAAGTTTTAGCCATGTTCTATTTAGTTTTCAGTTTACAACAGATGCCTGTGCTATTGTTAGAAACTTAGAACATCTTGGTAGAATGTAACACCCCAATTTTGACACTTGGGAGGTGTTGTCCGCCAAACTGCACACCAGCAGCAGAAATCTTTCGAAAGCTGTCTCTTCACTACAAATGAGAGAGGTGTGGCCTTGGGGGCAAGCAATGAGCCAGGTACTGTCACCTGAATCCCAGCTCCTCTGTTTAGGCTAACTCCTAACGAAGCCAAGGGGGGTAGTCCCTAAAAAAGAGTTTCACTAAGGCTCTAGTATTTAAGTGTTTTTTGTATGGGGTGATGTGGATGAGTGTTGTTTAGGAGTTTTCTTGTGATGAGACCAAAAATATGTAAAGATGAACAACAGATAATAAACAATCCACGTTGCGAGATAAGATAACAAGATGGCAGTATGACGCAAGATCTGATAAATCACTAAAGCATTCACAATATAAAATAAACACAAGGACAAATGGTCCTGATTAATATATAAGCTTTTAGATAGCCAGTGTCTTATGGAGTCAAAGAAAAGTAAAGATTGTGATGCTGAAAGTGTGGGTCTTGAAAAGATGCCGTTCGTGAGATCGTTGTGCAGATTATCTTTGTAACTTTAAGATTTTAGTGGTCTTGATTATTAGGATAAAGCCAAGGATATCAAGAGAATGTCTGGAAAGACAGTATCAAGTGCCTCCGTTCAAGGACATGTTGGGCCACCCAGTGCTCTAGCCAGGTCGCGCAATGCTAACCGGCAAACTAGAGGCTGAACATGGAACCCCGGCGCCCCCAACTAGGAGATTACCCACCGAACTTATCTTATCGCTCAACTCCGGATTGGTTGATTATGGGGGTGAAAGTTTTATTAGTTATCACTTATGAACTTAACAAGTCTTCCACCTTTCTGAGTACTAGCCCAACCGTTTCCGGTTGGCAGAGCATACGGGTGTTCGATGATCAACTGAAAGTAAATTTATTAGGGGGAAAATGTGGGTTGAAATATTTCATTAAATTAAGAGCACTTTGTTCGACTCTCCAACAGAGAGCGCTCTTGACTTAGTCTTAAGACCACAGTTCAAGAGACTTCCTACTTTAAAATGCCTAATGCAAGGGGAAGATGCAAATCTAACAATGCTCTCCGACAGAGAGTGCTCTTGACTTGGATTTGGCCAAGTTCCAGAGGCTTTGTTCATTTTAAGAAGCAAGAAGCAGTTATGATAACAGGATATTGCAATTTTATAATATCAAAATCATGTGATAACTCAATAGATGTGAAACACAGCTAGCATGCTACTTGCAAAATAAAATGAAATAACTGAAGGATCTAGTGTTCTACCAAGCAATTTTACACTAAAGGTGGGATCAACCTCCGAACAAGGTCAATCATTAGAACCGCCTGCACTTGAGAACCTCCAGCTAGCTAAAATCTCTACCAAGGAAACTGACGGGGAAGGAAGAGTAACCACAAATTATGTGGTCCTGCCCCTGGGATGGAATCCCAAGGATACAACTTCCGGTCGAAAGCTTGGAAGAGAAATATGACGAGGAAATAAAGACTAATCTAAAACATGAACTGAAAAGATCTAAGCTAAGCAAACCCAACACTCTTCCCCAAATGGGGAAGAAACCCAAAAGGTGAAGCACTCCTCCACTAGAAACTTTTATTAATTTTTACAAATGCCTTGGGTTTTAAAACCTTGAAGGACTTTTTGAGAGATAGGACTTTAAACTTGAAATGAACTCTTGAAGAGTTTTACAAAGGATAATAAGATCTTGTATGTTCAATCACTCCTTATGGCATTCATTTGATTTTGCTTTGATCTTTTGCTTCAAGATCTACCAAGTATCTCTCTCTCAAATCACCTACACAAGCTCGAAACAACTCAACAAGGCACCCATTATTTGTCAAAAATCAAATAAATTTGAAATTTACTAAGTCTAAAAATGAAAACTAAGGTCTAAAACATAGAAAGCATGAGATTTTAACTTGAAATTATTAAGATGGTCAAATGGACCAGCGAACAACAAATGCCTAAAAGATGCTAGAAATGAGATCTAAAACATAAAATTTTTGGAATATATTTTGTGTAAAAATCCTATCTTTCAAATGGAAACAAAAGTTTAAACAAATGCAAGCTACACTAATGTAAAAATGAGATCTAGAATGCTCTAAACTTAACTTTTCCAATGCATGAAACTATTAATAAAATGTAACTATTGAGATCTATCTATCAAAAGATGCTAACTTTACAATTTGTTTTTTGTGTTTTATGTGAAAATTTAGGGCCTCTTTGGAGTGGAAGAAAGGAGCTTTTGAAGGCAAACGAATGAATGAGGAGAAGTTTGAGGAGGAAGAGCGAATGGAGGATGGCTTGAAGATAAATGAATGGAGGGAGAAAGAGGTAGATCTAGGGCAAAAGAAAACACAAATGGATGAGGAGAGAGATCTAAGGGGACAGTCGAAAGGGTGGAAGAAGCCAACAATAAAAGGTAGGAGGAAACTTTAAGGTGGACGAATGGGAGAGGAAGAGAAGAAAAATGAATGGGGAAAAGGTGAAGATGGATGGTGAGAGGAAGGTTGGACGAATGGGAGAGATAGCTATTGGAATGGCAAGGGTGGATCTAGGATAAGAGGACAATAGGCTAGCAATTCAAGGCAAGGGAAAAAGGATTTCAAAGAGAAAAAGAGAGATGGAAGATAGAAGCTCGTAGACCAAGGTAACCAAAGTTTGAATGAAGTTCTTTGTTGGAGAAGACAAGAAGTACTTGGAGAAGCTTGCAACCCTGCAAACAAAATATTAAGATAAATGGAACACTTGAATGGTGAAGGTATTAGATGCCAAGAGCTCCTAATAGATGCAAATCCCTGAAGACACAAACACTCAATGCAAATAGATAAGAGCCTAAGTACTAGATTGTTAGTCTTCAATAAGCACAATAATCAAATTTGCAATACAAGGGTAGGGTGAAAGAGATATTACTTCATGTAGGATGAAGACACAATGCCAAAAGCCCACCAAGTGACCTCCAAAGTCTCAATAATTTTATTAACAATAAGATGCTAACAAAAATCCACCAGAGTTTCTATGCCAAAAACTCCATGAAGAGAAAGCCCAAATGGCCTCTTTTATATAACAAAACTCAATGCTAAAACCTTAATTCGAATTGGTGATGAAGAGAGCCAAAAACTCCATCAAAAACCAATCAAATCCATGTCAACACCAACCAAATCGAGCTTGGAGTCTTAACTCATCTTTAAACTTGAGTTTGGAGCCCATAATTTGAGGAAGGAGCCCCACATGCATTGATTTCATAATCCAACAACCCATTAATCAATTGCCAAATCACAAAAACGAATTTGCATGAAGGTGGGCAAATTTCTCAACTGTAGATCACTCCCAGTGCTCTGAAACTGATCTGAATCAGGTGGGTGAAGATTCCAATCATCATAAATGCTTTTTGCCATGTCATTTTGATTTTTACTTTATTCAATTTGGCCTTTTTTGGAGAGATTTAAATTATCTCCAATTTATTATTTTTTGAATATTCTAATTAATATTTCTCATTTTTTGATTTTTTGAGAAAATATTAATTATGAGGCCAAATAATTGTCTGAAACTTAGGGTTAGCTGGTCCGGGGATCATGAATGATTTTTGGCTTAAGTCTGGAGCCTTCAATCACTGAAATTGGATCCCAGATGACTGACATATTACAAATTGAAATTTCTCTATTTAAACTATAGAGAAATTTATTAAAATTTAAAAAATAATTAAAAACCCAAATTCGACGGACCCGGTAAAATTTTTTTGAAATTTTTTCTGAGGGTCTTAGAGACTTGGGACATGACCAAAGCCTATTCTAATAGTGTCTAGTAGGCTTATATACATTAGTTGGACTCTAATAACCCCCCATGGCTAAAATTTTCAAAATCGGGCATTCTAGCTTTGGAGGAAGCGGGAGAAAACCTCATCGATTATAGCTCGGCTATAGGCAAAGTATAATTGACAAGGGAAAAAACTCCCTGGAATACCTTAGTTGCTTAATCAAGTCATGGGGAACCGAGACACTCAGATCCTACTAGCACACTTTATTACAAACCCCCATGGGGCCATGGTCATGTCGACTCAAAAATAAAACTGGCTAGCCAAAACTGGCTAACTGCTGCATTCTGAAACCCAGATACTCTGGGAGTGAACACTGATGTGTTCCAACACTGGCGGCTCAATAAGGTTTCAACTATTTGTACAAAATAGGTGATAACAGGAGGTATTGGATTAGATTGTGTATAAATTGTAAATGCTTGGTTATAATGTCGGGTGTCAAGCAATGTGAGCTTGAATAAATGGCCCTTTAATGTAATGTCATAAATATGCTTTTCTATGCTCTAAGTGCAGAGATCAAGTCCAATGTCCGACTAGAGAATGGTTAGGCATATATAGGCTGTATATATGCTTTCTATTGGACTGTGTGGTAGAGTAACCGCGGTCCAACTATATGCTAAAATACAATGCTGGAATATAATATAATATATAATGGTCCAAGATGGCTACAGAGAGCACATAGGGATATGAATCCACATGAAGAGAAAATGAAAGGGGGTCCATGGGAATGAAATCCTCTATTACCAAATTTCGGCCTGAGAACTCGTATCTTTTCCATCACATGCCCTAAATGAAACTCACCACTATTTTTGACTTAAGAGATTCCAATATAAATGTATGAAGAGTTGGGTGAAAGAACGCCCATTCACATAAATAAGAAGTATGGGAAACTTGTCATGGGAAGTACATTCATTCTGGGGAAATGTGAAAATCCTTCATTCAATTTTCCAACCTCTCAGTAATCACTCATTCTGTTATTACTATTCTTTCCATCATTCTTCTAACTCCCATGTCTCCATATTCTCAATTCTGAAAATTGCCAAAACCAATGCTATGAAGAGTGCATTGCAGACCTTGGAAGGGAGTAGTGGCTGTAAGTGAGGCTTGAACATTGAGGCTGGTTTCTCTATTGGCTCTCCTTCAATTTCACCGTCTTCCCAGAAGCTTCCTCGGATCTTAACCCTAGAATTTTCAGCCTTTAGGCCTGCTGTAAATTAATGTGTAAAACATAAACAGAAAAATCACATTAATTCACTTCTAGTAGCCCCAAAGTTCACGACAATTAAAGGAGATAAAATAAGATAAGAACATTTATTAATGTCCAACAAATGACCACAAAAGTAGGTCAATGGGACTATGCGGTACCATGGAAGCAATACAAAGTGGGAGCCCAAAAGTAGCTCTTATAAAAAGCTAAAAGGAGAACTCAAACCTAACCCTAACTTCATAAATGGAGAGCCGGTCTTAGAGAAAATATACAAAGAGAGATATGAAGAGAACTGATGCAAGAAAGGAAAATGTATAAAGGGAGTGGATCCGAGCGCTGTGATGCAAAAATGGAGAATTTGTCACTGTCATGTGGCATTGGAGATACTGGAAACACTGGGAGTATCTCTCCTACCATCTGAGGTCGACTAGAGGAAAATAAAAAAAAAGTACTCTATCTAGAGGAAGACCTAGAAGAGGAACTGCAATGGGTAGTGCACCGCTGCTTGGAGGACGAAGCCTGCTGTCACATCCTGGATGAATTTGTCCAACTACTGGGATGGGGCCGAGACTATTCCGACAGAGGTGGAGGTGGACTACCTTGTCCTAATTGAGCGGTCAAGATCAATGCCCCCATTTGTCTGTCTCTTGTTGTCCTTAGAGGAAGGAACCACCGAAAAGAAGGAAGTGATACTCTAAGTGGAGATTGGTCCTGACTGAGAATGTCGTTGGAGGGTGAAGGAGCTAAGTCGGAGAGCCTCTTGTAAGTATAAGGTTAGACATCTCTAATTGTGGTGTTACCACTCAAACTAACATCCCCAACACAACTAGGTTGTGTGGGCTAGGGATAACGTCGGTAAGCTTGGGAGAGAGTAGATCCAATGTCACCACAGTTTAACCTCTCCACACTTTGGGTAACTCTAGAACCCAGGGGGAGACCCTAATCGATGAAAGATGCCTTCAACCACCAACAAACCACAAATACCTTCCACCAAACCCTAATGGCTTGATCAATGCCTTATCGGAGTCTAACAATATTAAACAAGACATAATAATCATACAATAATGGAGTTATTCACTTTGCCACAAAACTCAGTAAATGTCGTGCTTTTCAAGGCAATTTCACGCTTCCCTAGACAATCACACTTCCCTAGGCAAGTACTTAGAAAGGTGTGCTCTCAAGGGAAATATGATAACTACATTAGGGCATACTTGGGGGTGAACTAGAAATACCAAACAACTAACAATTACCCAATTTCAATGATTTCACATATCCCAGTGAACTTACTCAAAAGAGGACACCCTCTAGGGTTTATGGATAAATCATAAAACCTTAGGGTGATTTTTTGGGGTGGACTAGTAATACCAAACAGTTAGCAATTACCCAAGTTCATTGATTTCATGTATCCCAATGCACTTGCTCAAAAGAGGACGACATCTAGGGTTTATGGATAAAACCCTAGGGCAATTTTTTAGGGTGGACCAGAATACCAAATCACATATATTTTTGGATTTTTGAATTTATTTAGGTTTTTAGGGTTTTTCCAGCAGTATTTTTATGTATTTTTTGCATGAAATAAAACATGTAAAAATTTGATAAAAAGAGATGGAGAGTTTGTTAGGATAGGGCAGTTAGATTCTTGTCTCAAACCCTAGGCTATGAGAGATCGAGGCTAACATCCCTCCTCTTAAAATGGCAATTCAATACTTGCAAATAGGGCTAAACTAGCAACCTCAAGGGTTAGGTAGCGAAACCCTAATTAGGGCAAATGCGAAATTGAGAATTCCAAGGCTCGATTAAACAATGGAGAGCCCCTTTGTAGGATGGTCAACTTAAGCAAGTTGACAAAATATTAGCAAAGAAACCCTAACTCAGTCCAAAGCACCTCAAGAGCAACGTTAAACTAAGGTTAGGAAAGATCTTACCAATATTTACCAAAGAGAAAGCAAGGTTGCTCCTTAGGTTCCTCTTGAGCACAAGTTAGTACAACCATTCTTGCATCAACTTAACATGTGACAATCAAAACCCTAGAAATCCTTCTATTCATCCTTCAAACAAGAAAAAAAATCCAACATAGAGGTGTGCACTAGCTCAATAGCTCCAATAAAACAAGAGAATATGAAAAGATCTCATATTTGAACCCTTGTCCATGCTTTACAAATGAGATGAGGTTGTCTTATATTATATAAGACAACCCTCAACCTTTTACAAATTCAAGCCTACAAAGTTAATGACAAATTATAAAATATTAGGTTTGTACACCCACATGTTGGGGACTAAACCACATAATAACATAAAATAACAATAAAAATGTGCAATTAGGCTCCACCAAGTGCAAGGTGAGCCAAAAGGAGGGGGTCATGCCCCAACTAACCCAACAAATGCTTTTCCCTCAATGCCCCCCTTTTCAACGATGTAGGATTCTTCTTTAAGGAATGATGTCATGGGTCTGGAGACTACGAGGAGTTTTATATCAAAACAATAGGCCCAAGTGGTCTAAATGAGGTGTGCTAAGACGGTTATGACACCCTTACACATGTAATCACCTCTACAAAGCAAAATATGAGTGTGGTCATGTGTCCCTATTGTCTCTCAAAACTGGCATGTGTGTGTTGAAGCCCAAAATGTAACACACCAGCTGGATGACAACTCTCAGGAGAGAGGCCAATGTCACCACACTCCTCTCCTCTTCGCTTCAGGTTGGCTCTTCTCCAGCTCAAGGGGGGTATCCCTAAGGTAGGATCGCTAAGGCAGGTGCAACGGAGGGCAAGGTGAAATGAAGAGGCTGCCTTAGAGAAACAAATGTAATAGAAAAAATGAGTTTTTAATAGGTGATGGGAAAGTTGGGAGGATCAGTCCTCGAGGAAAGGCCAGTGCCAATATATCAGAGGGGCGAATGGAGTCAAAAGAGAGATCAAAGGGCCTTGTGTCATATGTGACTGAGGGGGAAAGATCGCATTATTGAGCAAGCCCTGCTCAGTCTAGTGTTTGACAATCAGAAAGAGTACTTCTTCTTCTCTAGCTGCGGGAGGCGTGCTATGCAAACCAAAGATCAATATTGCACAATCAAATTAGATAAAATGCAAAAATCAGTACCTGTGTATGCATGCTCTCAAAGGGAAAAAGAAAGCAGACGCCAAGAGTTCTTCGCCAAAGGGAAGAAGAAGGCAGGCTGCTAAGAATTCTTTACCTTCCAACGTGGTGGATTGTCACACTTCTATGGCCTCTTACACAACTGGCGAAAAGAAAAAGCAGAATCTTAAAAGTATTCACACTCATGTAAAACATCACAAGATCATCCCAAGAGACTGCTTAGTTTTTCCAGAAAGACCCATGGTATTTTTTCTATTATGCTCAAGGGAAAAGATCCCAGAAAATTTTCCATCCTATTACAATGAAGAAGGCTGGCTTTTATAGGCCAAAACCTCACGAAGAAAAGAAAATAATAAGAAAGAAAGAAAAAAGAACATAACTAAAAGGACTTTTAGTCCATTAAAGTGAACACCCAGTTGTTTGGTCGCTTCACTCTCCAACGTAACCAAGATATCTTTATGTGGCTGTCAAACGATAGATATGAAATGGGCCACGAATGCAATCAGATAAGCTGAGTCAGTGTTTTCGGGTAGGCGGGCTCCATAAGTCACGGCCTACCAGTGCTCACACACAGTTTCAAGGCAAAAGTAATGAAAAAATCCACAAAATTGATTGCGTGGGACACGGAGCTGATAATCACGGAACAAAATGACCTCCGATTTGCTTTCAATTTCTGTTGTGCTCTGATTTATTTACTGAACCCCGATCTAACTGTGGTCATATGAACCACCAGATCGTAATTTGCTGCCAAAGAAAATCGCTTCTCGACAACTCCGTGAGACAAAAACCGAGCGTTGTTATTGTTGCTGTCATCGATCGCTGAAACTCGAGCTTTGGTATTTCATGTAACTTTTCATCAAAAAATCGGCTGTCAATAAATATATGTAGCTGGCAATCAGAAAACCCAAAACTCAAGTCGGTGCTTCCGGGCATACGACTTGGTGCCATCCGCGTGTCAACTGTCGGTGCTATTTCTCCAAGAGATGACTTCATGATTAGCCGCGGCCATAAGGAAAACACGGGGTTTATCTCCTGTGCACAGCTGGTACTCGACTGATTTTTAGCATGTCACGCGGATGATCCGTAGAATCACGTGGTAGATGACTCATTTGTTGAACCTGCATTTCCCTTTTTAATCAGCTGCTCGTAAACACTGGAATCAGCGACCAAAGTCCCACTGTCACCACGGCTCTTGTTGAAGCTTCCTGTTTAAAACCCGTAACTCTGCATCCAAAAATTTTCTATCGATGAAATGCGTGGTATGTCGAGAAATTTATGAATTGGCCGCCAAGATTGGAAACTGCGAGTGAATCGTACATTGCCCATTTGTTCTAAGAAAATCGGTCGGTTTCTTCCATAAATTTTGCGACACGATGGACAGGTCTTCGATTCACAAATTGCGGGCACATACCACACATTTGCTTACTGCGAAAATGCCCTTTTGACCAGTGGTTGAAATGATAGCAGGAAATCACGATTTTTTTTTAGCACAGTTGTCAAAAAAATGATTCACCCGAAGTCAATTTCTATGCGAATGGCCAAGATTGAGATCCCCGAAAAAATGTAACTGTTCTCAACTTTAATCAGACTTCTAGCAACAAGTTTTGCTGGACTCTCTGCTCTTTGCCTTCTGGACTTAGCTCGTCTTCAGGGATGAGGCATGGTGAACCGGTGAGCCCAATGTCTGGACAACCTTAAAATGTGCAGGATATTCTCAGAGGTGACTTGCAAAATGAGTTAAGCTACATTTCTCTTCTCAGTATCTTTTATGTCCATTTTTAGCCATTTCTTGTTTGCCCCAACAACTATTTCATCCACACGACCTGATTTTTGTAAAGCAGCAACTGCAGAATCTGCTATAAGCACTGCTGGTATATGATCATGGCTCAGTTCATACGCAGTGAGCCTCGACTGGTAGTGAAAGCGCAGTTGATATAGCGATTGCAGGTGCACCGTGAACCACCATATCATGTATAGCATGCCTCCACAGGCTCAAACACAAGTATGTTGTTCACACAAGTTCTTCGAACAAGGAGCAAGGATGATTTCCTCCATGCATTTGTCTAGGAGAAATCAGTGCAGAAGTCCTTTCTGGAAGGAACTGTTGTATAAACCTGCGGATGTACTGCCCAGGAATATCCTCTAACGTTGTCCTCACACACAAATGATCTGAGTTCCTGTTGATGGTGATTTTGTCTTTTAACAAGGCGGTGGCAGAACTTAACTTGCCATTGTAGTTGTATTTCTATTTAAAACAAAACCCAGCAGCAACCTATGTGCGCAAAGACATGGTCTTCCTCTGCTGCTCCGTGGACACCCCTGTAATAGTGGGGAGGTAACAGTCCCAATGATTTGCCTCAACGGCTTCGGACACCCACGCAAAGGGTAGTCAATAGAGCCACAAGGCTAGCACCTCCTTGAGGTGGAAACTAAGGGGACCCACCATGACTTGACCAGGGATATTTAGTCCCAAAATCAACACTCTACACAATATACCCCCCAAAATTTGGCCTTTTCAAAAGAAAAAGAAACCCCTCACTCTGGTACATTTGCAAGGAACGCTTCAGGCAATCTGAGGTGTAGCACGTGGTATCTGAACAATCTAGTCAAAGTATGAAGCTCTGTGAGAAGAAGGTCCCCGAAAAGACAATGAAATTGCCCATGGATCTTGTAGTAATAGGACACCGAAAGATGCAGTGCTCCTCGGTCTCAACCTCTTGAAGGTGACATATCTGGCAGATCTTTTCTGGCTAATAGAGTTGGTGAACTAGCTCTACATGGAGATTGTGAGGGCCCACTCTGAACTGGCCTAAAGGAATTGCATGAGCTAACCCAAACCCTACTCAGTGAAGTTGAAGGTGAACTAGGGCTTACAAGGGAAGTAGTCGAATTAAGAATCCCTTTCTTTTCAAGCCCTTGGGGTTGCACTCTATAAATAAAGGCTTAAGGTTGCACAATCCGAATTAAGGTAAAGATATGGCACATAACTCCCGTATAAATAAGTTGAAAAGAAACGATGAAGTAGAGATTAACTTAAAACTTTTTTCTCCAACAAGGTAGTAATACATTTTCGATGGCCCATGCAAAAACATAGAAATGACAATGTTAAAGGATGAAATAGAGATTAACTTAAAACTCCTTTCTGCCACGAGGTAGTAATAGCTTTTTGATGTCCCATGCAAAAGCATAGAAATGACAATGTAAACATCCAATACTAATAACCGTGAAGCTCCAAGCAAGATCAAAGCACCACACATGAACAAGAAGGGAATCCTTACAACAAGATTTTCTCTAAGAAAAGATATATCAATTAAGCTCAAGAGAGAGAGCACTCCAAAATTGAACCATACAAATGAATGAGAGGATAAATCCTTTATAGGTTTCACTCCTCCTAGTTTTACAATAAAATATGAATAAACTAGGTAAAAACTCTACATCTAGCCTTGGATGGAGTAAACAAATCAAAATACTCCAACAAACCCCAACAAACTCTAACAACATCCTTGAAATATGGTGGTCAAAGCCACAAGTAGAATGCCCAAGAGAAGAAAGGCCCATGAAGGGGTGCATCCATGAAATGAGGGTGAATGGTGACAAGAAAAAGTCAAAGCTAGCCCCCAAAGCATCTTCAAAGGTAGCACTCAATGAAAAAGGCCTCAAAAGGTGGAGCACTTCCTCAAATAAGGTGAACGCTCTCCATGAAAAGGCTCCAAATAGCACATGCGACAAAAATATGGTGCAACTATTTAAATGATAGTTTTGGAATCTCTAACTTCCCAATATTTATTGGATTTTCTATTTAACCACTTTTTGGAAATCCTGCGGCCACTCCGTGTCTAATGTCATTGAGATGGCAGAATTCAGGGTACTCTCTCAAAAAGATGACGGCTCCTGAAGGTAGGATGCCTTTCTAAAAATGTCCCATAAAAAATGGCCCAGATGAGTGTGTAAACAACCCTCCAAAGGCTGGGTGCCTCTATTGCACTAGCCTTGGGGATGGGGGGGATGAGTTTTTGGGACGAGTAGAGTGCACCCCCAATTTTTCAGGGGACGACAGGTTGGGGACGACAAATATATATATATATATATATATATATATTAGTACGATATTATCCTTGAAAAGAAGATTAGCATATGGCTAGAAAACGAAGGAAAGCAGGCTTCATAAGGCTTCACTCAACCACGAACCACCTTGTTACGCTTAGGATCATCGTGAAGGAGTGTCGTAATAATAAATCGAATCTTTTTTGTTGTTTTGTGGACTTGAGAATAGCTTTTGATACAGTGCCTAGAAAGAACCTATGAAATAGATTAGAAGAATTAAAGGTTCCTTTCGAGTTGAGGGCTGCGACCATAAGGTTATATGAGAATGTCATTGCCAAATTCAAAAACATTGAAGGATGGTGATAGGATATTAATTGTAATATTGGAGTTAAGCAAGGGTGCTCCCTCTCGCTACCCTTGTCGGCATTTACATCGATAAGCTAGAAGATTGTTTAGAAGAAGCAAGTTGTGCTGGCACGACCTTAGCAGGAATAGTCATCATGCTTCTTCTCTATGCTGATGATATTGTTCTAATGGCAAGGAGCCCCTATGATCTGAGAAGCAATTACGAATTCTCAAGGATTTATGCACCAATATGGGCATGACTGTTAACATTGACAAAACAAAAGTCATGATTATCAAATCCAATAAGGGTACTTATGACAATTTTGTTTATGACAATAGAATCTTGGAGGAAGTAACTTATAAATATCTTGGAATTGATTTCCTTCACAAGCTCAACTGGAACTATAGCATTGAGAAGAGGATAAATGGAGGGTGGAAAGCCTACTTCGGTCTTGAAAACAACTGTAAATCGACAAAGTGATGTGGGACAAAAATAAATTCCTCTTTAAAATGCTTGTCACTCCTGTTATCTTATATGGCTATGAAGTTTGGGGATGCAACATTTCTAGACAATTATGGAGAAGAATTGAGCAAATCCATAAGCGGTTTATTACTTATAATCTTAAAATTACGAGCAACACGCCCTATCCTATTCTCCTCTTAGAAGCAGGGCTCTCTCCCATTGAAAGCATGGCTATGATTAGATATCTAATGTACAAGCACAAATTAAACAATATAGGGGACGACCGGATTCCTAAAATTGCTCTTAAATCCAGCCAAAACTACCTTCGCCTTAAGTGGGGTTGGCGTAAAGATGCCACGGCTTGGTTAAATTATTGGAGGATTGATGAAACTACCACCTTGCAAAATGTCGATAACATTAAAAACATCATTACTTCTATGTTCAAAGAGAAAATGTGGTGCAAGGAAATTTTTAATTTTTGAAATGTTGCGCATGGCTATGATTAGATATCTAATGTACAAGAACGTATTAAACAATATAGGGGATGACCGGATTCCTAAAATTGCTCTTAAATCCAGCCAAAACTACTGTCGCCTTAAGTGGGGTTGGCGTAAAGATGCCACGACTTGGTTAAATTATTGGAGGATTGATGAAACTACCACCCTGCAAAATGTCGATAACATTAAAAACATCATTACTTCTACGTTCAAAGAGAAAATGTGGTGCAAGGAAATTTTTAATTTTTGAAATGTTGCAACAGTGAAACTGACAACAAAAATTAAATGTTTTAAAATTTAATTTTTTAAACAAAAATGTTGCAAAATTTTGTGAAACCTAGTTTTAGATTTTTAGACATAAAAAATCAGAGGGATCATGTGTTGAGATTTATACCTAAAAAAATTATAAAATTATAAATGTAATCAAACTATTAAATTAAAATACATGTGTCGTTGATAGTTTTGAGTTGTGCAGTGGTAGGGTGCATTGTGGCTGAGAGGGGGTTGTAAGCTGTACCTATAGGCCTGTGGCTGAGAGGGGGCTGCGAGCTTGAGCTTGTGCCAATCGTTGCGACTACAAATAGACAACCATAGGGGAGCCAACGAGGAGTGGTACAGACAATCACAAGGTAGCCAACAAGGAGTGGGACTACATGTAGGCGAGTTGACGGGGAGCAGGATTACATGCAGGCGAGCTGACGCGGAGAGGGACTACATGCAAGCAAGCTGATAGGGAACGAGACTACACGTGGGCAAGTCCGACGACAACAGGGGAGCAGGACTACACTCCTACAGTAGATGCGATAGTGAGTTGGAGTGAGTCGACAATCAAGAGAGTGTTGGAGTGAGTTGACAACGAGTGTTGGGTTAGAAAATAGAATGGGAGGGGTCGCGGGTTAGAGGATATGGGGGAGGGTTAGGTAAGGTTTTTACTTTTTAAATTTTAATTTTTGTTTATTTTTTTTTGATTTTAACTTTGCAGATCGAGGGATGTTTGTGAGTCCCCAATTGGTCGAGGGACTTCGGGGACGTTCTTGAAAAGTCCCTGGTTTTGATGGGTATGGTTAGGGTACGGTCGAGAAGTCGCCAAGTCCACGATGGAGTCCTCGATGAATTAGGGATGTTTTCGAGGAGTTCCAAAGTCCTTGGAACACGAGAACACAGGAAATAGATGAAATGTTTTTTGGGGGGGTGAGTCCCTGTGCAACACACACACACACACACACACATATATGCCATTTCCCCTCCATATCGTATCCAACATTTTTGAAAATTTGCCATAGTCGCTTCCCCTCCTGTATGCGTATCCATTTCAGTGCAATTCAAATTTACCCAATTATTACCTAATATCAACTATTGGAGATAGCATCCAAGATCATAGCGCAAAGCGTTAAATTCTAAAATAAACTTCTTAAATAAACACACATAAGCTTCAATCCAAGAGAACTAAGCAAATAGTAAAAGAGTTTATTCTCCACAAGTTTTAGCAACTTTTACAATGAGAAGAGGGTCTCTTATGTAGGAAGAGAGACTAACTAACTCCTTAATAAAGAAATAGTAAATCCTCCTCATGAAATGGTCAAACTGCCAAAACCCTAACTATCTTCTCATGACTGTAAAACATATATAAAATAAGTGGTTTGTTATGCCACCTATATAACATATCCAACTAATCCTCATTTCAAGAAGAGAGAGCATCTCTATATGCCAAAAATAAGAGGGATGCACCTTCCTCAAGTGGAGAATATGTGTCATGTGTAGACCAAATAGTCGAGGCACTTGATAATTCAAATGGTCGAAGGAAAATGACGAGTGCTTCAAGGTGACAACTTTGAAATTGTCAACGTCCTCAATATTTATCAGACTTTGTATTATAACCACTTTTTGGAAATCCCACAGCCACTTAGCGTCTAATGCCCTTGAGATTGCAAAATATTAGGCACTTTGTCAAAAGATAACTACTCCCGATGCCAAGACACCCTTCTAGAAAAAACGAGTCCCATAAAAAATGACAAAAAGTACCATGTGTGCCTCCATATGGGTGTACAAGGAGGGCGTTCATCACATGGAGACTATACATCATTAATACAATCCAATCCAAGTGTTAGATCATGGGAAATATCTTGGGTGTTAGCTCTAGGAGGCCCCAACAATGTTTGACTTGGGAAATATCATCAAATATATAGAAATTACACATGAAAAGTTTAGCAAGTGCAATTTCTTAATAAGTCAATTAACTTTTTAATTTTTATCCCATTAACTTTAGACTTATCATGGTGTGACCATGATTAATCCCTTGTTATGTGTTAGATCCCCCAAGACCAGGTGCATTTCCTAAGTTTCTAAGTGAGGTGAGGGTGATGAGGTGTGTTGCCGTTGAGATGCACACCTGGGGGGAAGCGTAGCAGAAATCTTTTGAAGCTGCTCGGTGTGGCCTTGGGGGAAAGCAAAGAGTCAGGTGTTGTCACCTGATCCTGACTCCTCCGTTTAGGCAAATTCCTAACGAAGCCAAGGGGGTAGACCCTAATGAAGAGTTTCTAAGGCTCTTAAATTTATTTGGTTGTTACGGATGAAAGCAAGTTGTTTTTAGGAGTTTTATAATGAGGACTAATAATCAACATAAGATATTGCAACTTTAAATTGAATCAACAACATAAATATGAATGCATTCACGATATAAGATAGAGAACTTAAAATAGCAAATAAAAAGACCAGTGCCGTGGAGTCAAAATAAAATGGTTCTTGCTGTTGTAAATAAAACCGTTGTGCAATGCTCTTGGTTAATTTTAGATTATTAGGGTGAAATGATTAGGGGGAAAATGGGGATTCCCGATATACATTGTGGTACGGGGAATATGTCTGGATTTATGATCTAAGTGGCTTCGTACAAGGACATGTGGGTTGGAATGGAGTCTCGAGAGCGGTGTTCAACACTACACCAACAAGGGTGTAGCCTAACTGTGCTTTGAGGTCTCCTCCCAGTTGTTCCTGCTTCCTTAGTTGAAATTTCCCCACTTTCGATTACTTTTGAGGCAAGTGCGAAACAACTGTTTTTGATATCCCAAAGCTCAGACTAGCCTACGATGGGTAGAGCATACACGATGTTTGCAAAAATGTTAATTCCAATTTTGTTAACTCTTCGACAGAGAGCACTCTTGATCCATTAAAAGCGAGATTCAAGAGATTTTAAGAAAGTAAAAAACCCTCCGATAGAGAGCGCTCTTGATCCGTAAAAGTGAGATTCAAGAGACTTTAAAAAGAAAAATGAAAATGCAAAAAAATACAAAAACAAAGCAAACAGAGGTTCTCTAATTACTACCCAAGAGTCTCTTTCAGGTCAAAGACCATACTTGAGAAAGCAAGGGGGTTTGTATTCAGTTTATTCCCAAAATAAAGTAAAGTAAAAACCTAGGCTACAGGAATCACCCCCCCTCCCTGCTTCGCTCCCAATTCGCTCTCCCAGAGGAATTGATGAGGAATCGGCCTCGAAAGCACGATTTCTCATCGATTCCTATTGGGAGCGTTTTTTGGAATCACGCTTCCCTAAAAAAACGCTCCCTGCCAAAATAGGGGGCTTCACTCTCGAATCGCTCCCTCAACGCTCTCGAATCGCTTCTTCAACGCTCCCGGATCGCTCCCTCAACATTCCCAGGTCGCTCCCTCAACGCTCCCAAGAGACAAAAAACGCTCCCTCAGTGCTCCCACTTAGCTCTCGCCAGTTAGAGGCACTTCTTTTCTCTCTCTTGCTTGTGTGAACCAAGACAATGATTCAATCATTGGTCTATGCATGACTAGGGTTCCTTTAGTTGATTAAAACACTCACTCACTTCATTTTCTCTCATTCTATTTATCATTTCACTCATGTTATTCCTCTTTTCTAGGGTTTTGAGTGGGAAGTTAGCTAGTGTTAATGAGAAAATTCATGAGAGCTTGGAAGGTAGATTGAAGGTTGTTGTTTGTGAGATCTTGGAAGGGAGATTGAAGGCTTCCATAGTTACATTCAATCACTGTTGAAGAGCTAAAGATGTAGGCTCTAAAACCCACTCTTTGTTTGTTTGTTTGTTTTAAATTCCAGTATGTTGAATCTTGAGTTTTCTCTTCTACTCTTTCCCATTTCTCCTTCTCCATTATTCTATTGGAGGTAGCAAGTTATTCTCATCTTGGGTCAAGAAGCATGATGGCTATGTGGTTTTTTCTTTTGGTTCCATTTTTTATAATGATTGTGGTGTTGGGAAGCTGAAATACCGGTGTTGAGGAGGAAGAAGTAAGTGGTGGCGTATACCGTTGAGAGAAGGAAGAAATAGAAGGGGATGTTGATAATGAGGCTAACGATGATGATGGGAAAAAACACAAAGAGACTTTAACACTGTTGTGGAAGTATGTGACAAGGCTTGGGTGAGGGCAATAGGGTGGAAGCACAAACAAAGTTTATATGCCCCCATTGTAATGAAACTTACACATGTTCATATACGCATGTGAGAAAGCATCTATATGGCATTACACAATGGGATGAAGGTAAGACTATAGGATTCAAAACATGCGACCCTGTGCCAGTGAAAGAAGAAACAAATACAAGCAAAGGAGGTTATGCAAAACAAATCCTAAAAATCAAGGGTTGAATCTAAGACTTCAAGCTCACATAGAATGTATGGTGGTCAATCCCCATCCCCCCATGGTAGTGGATTCTCACCTATGCTTAAAACAATATTTGATTCCCTTAACGATAGTTGCAAGGATGAAGTGGATGCAAATTTTTTCAGGTTTCTCTATGCATGTGGTGTACCATTCAATGCTCTTCATTCACCCTATTTACATGAAATGGTACTAGCCATCAATAGTTCCCCTAAAGGATACAAGAGCCTAGAGTATGACAAAGCTAAAACCATGGGCTTAACATGGAAAGAGCCAAAAATCCATAATGGTCTAGGACATTTTACAATTGATTGGACTAAATATGGTGTACTAGTATCCATTCACATTGTATTTGGTGCCTTGACAAATGTAGTGGGAGGCCATTGATAAATATTCTTGGTGTGTTTGCTAGTGGTGCGGTCTTCCTTTTAGCCCATGACCACTATGTTACAAGACTAGTATTAATATTGCAGAACCTTTAATTAAAACCATTTAAGAGATTGGGTTGAACAATGCCATTCAAGTCATCACGGATAACGCTACTAATTGTAATGTAGCAAGAGCAATCATTGAGGATATGTACCTTAACATATTTTCATCAGGGTGTTTGGTTCACACACTGAACCTTTTGATGTGTATTATTATTAAGATTAAGGACTCTAGTTATAAATAGAATGGTGCATTGTAAAAGAGGGAAGAAAATGATAAAATTTATTACCAATCATAGCATGGCCCACCACTTTTTTTGCAATCACTCTAGGTTGAAGCTACTTAAGATTGCAAAGACCATATTCGCTAGCTACTACCTCACCTTTAGGCGCCTTTTGAAGTAAATGAGTCATTGGCTAGTATGGTCTCAAGTGGTGATTCATGGTAGGGTTTGAAAGACAACGTTGCATCACATTTGCTGGACATGAATTTCAAGAGGTGGAGGACACTATTCTTGATGGTTAGTTTTGGGCACAAGTTAGGTTTGTTCTTGATGGTCAGTTTGAAGTTTGAACCTACCTTTGAAGTTTGAATTGTTGATTAAATATTACAATTCTCTGGTAATGAATATAATTCTCTATTTCATCGTGACTGATGTTATTTGTTAGAGTTTGTTGATGGCAAATCATGACAATGTTATAAGTTATAGCTGCTAGATTATTGATGGTATATGTGTACTCAATGGTTGATGATTTAATAATCATCATTAATCCAATAGTTCGATCTATGTTTTCATGTTTTCTACAACTAATTTGGCATCCTGCATGTTTTGTTATATATATGTATCAAAATATATTAAAATATGTATTATATAAAAAACGCTCCCAAAACGGAAGCTTTTGAAAATTTCGCTTCCCGCTCCCGTTCCCGCTCCTCGCTCCCAACAACATAGGTAAAAACTGAAAGAAAAATCTAGATCTAGTTGCAATAATTGAAAGAACTAATCTAGCAAGCAAAAACTAATCTAAAGCAGAAAGTAAAGGGGACAGGTACAAGCTTCCCCAAAATAGGTGTAGAGGTGAGCACACTCATTGGAAGGCTTTCAAGCTCACCTTGGCGACTCCACAACTTGGTATGAGGTATGACTATATACATATTTCGATTTAGTACCTCATTATTTTATTTATGGATGATAAGGAAAGACTTCGTGCTCTTCTGCACAAAGCTTTCACCCCGCTAGATTTCTCAAATATCCGTGGATTTCCTAATGATTGCTACGACCATGAGAAGGTACATGAGGTTGTTCCAGAGTTCCATGGAAATGATGATGATTCAGCCACCCATCATATTGCCTCTTTCTGCAAGTTGATGGTTGATTTTAATGTTTATCATGAGGACGATCTTATGATCATATTTGCTGTAACTTTGGAAGGGGATGTAGTAAGTTGGTTCTATGGCCTTTGGGACGAATCCATAGACTCAGTGGCAGGTTTTTTTGAGAGGTTTGTCCTTTGCTGGCATGAAGGAACAGTTGATGAGATTGAGCAGCTTGCTAAAGAATATGATGCCCTCCTCCCTAGGGCCCATCTCGAACCAAAAGAACAGATCCATGAAGAACACTTTGAAGATCAAAGAAAGCAGCTCGAGCAGCATATCTTCAATGACCCCATTGAAGAAGCTTTACAAAGGTCCTTGTTTGAAGATATTGCTGAAGAACCTCCTGATATTGCTGAATTACTTTATGATGATGTGGAACTGCCTCAAGTTTATGAACAACCTTATCATGAAGAGTTGGACCTACCTCAATCTTATTTCATCGAAGGTAATTACACTTGCATTACAGATCTGCCTCATAAAGGTTTCTTGGATGACAGGATTCAACTTGAAGAGGAGCAACCTAGTTCTTATTTAAGCCCTCTTCAGCGTTATGTTGATGTAGCATGTGCTCCAACTTGCTATCTTGTTGTAGATTTGAGAGACAGTGTGTATCTGCAGCATAAACTTTCTTGTGACAGCCATACTTTAATGGCATTTCCAGGTCACATTCACAATATATTTAATAAGACCTTATTTTGGTTAATGACAAGAGACAGGGGAAGAAGTTTTATCATTAAAGAGATGCTAAAATGGCTGCATTGGTTATATGCATGTACTTAACATGTTCTAGTCTCATGTTAAGTTAGGTTAGGTAGATGAATAAAGCTCTTGCATGAGCATTTTCTGTTGTTAATGGCATTATATTTTTTATTATTATTTTCTATTCAAGCATGTAATAAGCAGGTGGTCTTGGGATGTGAATTGAGCCATCCCCACCACGTTGTGTCTCTCTTTCCAGCTGGTCTGCGAATACTCAAAGATGCTGAGGTTCTCATGCACTCACGAGATGAGCACATGTCCCCAAGAAGGAGCCAGATGTTACCACCTAATTGGTAGCATGGCTAGCAGAGGTAGTTTGAGGTTACACACACTCACCAGTATGCTACATATTGTCCATTCTTGTACCAGCATGGTAGGATTAGACTTAAGAACAACCTTTACTATTGTAATTAAACTACAGATCAACATGCCATCCAAATATCATATATAGGTTTTGAAGAAAGCAAAAATACACTTACAATAGCAAGTTGGTTCTGCTACAACCTTGTTACCAAAAGCGTAAAGATCAGATCAGCATCAACATGAGAACTGGCATGAAGACAGCGTTAGAAGATTTTTTTTTTTTGGGTATTAAAACCACAGGCTTATGCATCATTCTTAAGGGACCTCATAACATTTCCTAGGCAACATTCTGGCGTGATTTTGAAGTGTGTATGAGCAAATTCTACAAAATATGAAGCAGAAAGTTGCCAAGCAAATGCGCTTCTATGCTAAAGAGACTCAACAAGCTTTGATTGCTACAAAATCCATTGCTAAGAAGAGGCAATGAAGAAAGAGAAATATATCAAGTCAAACATTGAAGGATTTGTCATCTCTTGCTGAATCCCTTTCAATATTTAGTGATAAAAATCTGTTCCCCAAATATACGACAGTGCCAAGGTGAACTACAAATTCCGTCAAAAGCTTGTAACAAAGGAAATGAAACAGTTGGCAGCTGTACTGGCTCATCCGATATTTGTTCCAAATCCTTTCTCTGCCTTTCAACAACACCTTGAAAACACACTTGGTCCACAGATAAACATGGAGTCCAAGCCTGAACATATCAGCGAACAAATGCGTGGAAGGTGGTTGTATCCTGTGGAAGAATCAAAGACTTGTCCACCCTGACATTTTCTTTCAATTGTGGAAGAAGCCGCCTGGTATTCTTTAAAGAAAAAAGGGCCAACATGAATCGGGATACCGACAGGGCGTGGTACGTTTTTTGAGTTCGTGGTAGCCATTGTGGACGCAGTACGTTTTTTGAGTTCGTGGATTGGAACCCTGGCAGTCCGTCTTCATTGACAGCCGATTGTTTGATGCAGAGTTACATTCAATGCAGAGCTCGGGGTTCAACAGGATAGTCAGCACACAACAGAACTTGACATTAATCAGAGGACATGTCGTGAGGTTCTTATCAACCGAGTCGTGGAGTTTGGCTCCATGTTTCCTTGGGACAGCTAGCATTCCACAAATCGGCTGTTATAAAGTAGCTGCTTGGGATATGTTTTCGATGCGTGGAGATATGGAACAGTTAAATTATCCATCTATCGACCCATGTATCTCTTGATTGGCAGCTATTAATATCTCACAATAGCGTGGAGATTTCCTTTGGCAGCCGAGTACAGAAATGATTTCCACGCATCAAACGAGTGTCCGCTTGGAGATCGAAGCAGTGGGCCTATCCACCAGTTGACCTGCATATTATTTGATTGCCAATTGTTGACAAGTCATCACTCATCGACTTCCTTTGGCCGCCAATTGGAGGTAGTGTGACTTTATGATGATTCAAGGTTCGTTAAGCGTGGAGTTTTTTGGAGCGACCAGTTAGCTGATTTTTCGCTTTAATGAAGAGAGGGTCCTCTAATAGACGTGGATAGGAAGGAAGAGTTCCACTTTTTGATGAGCTGTCTACCTTTTTGATAAAGGCGTGAGGATTGGAATGACTAGCCCAAAGTGGGGTTCCATTTAATAGAGTGATTTTCGTCATGTATTTGTTGGGAGGAAAAATTGGATCTAGGATTCACTTTTTCTCCATTATTTTATTATTTATTATTTTTTTTAAAAAACAGATGAAAGGATATGGGTCTATATAAGGACCGACCTTCTCGATTGTAAAGGTGGACAAAAAGTTGGGAGTTTTTCTTTCCCATTGAGCTTAATAGAAAACATCATGTTGGGGTTTTCAGATAGAATGCAGCACTCTCTTTGATGTGTGGCTTTATCTTGTAAGAGCTTAAATAAGTGTGAATGTTATTAGATTTTCTTTTTTCTTTTTCGTGTTCATGGATGAGGCCATAGAGGGGTGTTTCCACCACATTGGAAGGTGAAAGGTCTCAACAGTTGCTAGTCTCTTTCCCTTTGTAAGCATGCATATACGGGTATCGATCTTCACATTTTATCTCGGTTGATTGTGTGATCTTGATCTCTTGTGTGGACAACGCACCTCTCGCAACTAGAAAGGAAGAAGTAAATTTGGTTGTTCACACTAGACTGAGCAAGGTTTGCTCAATCATGCGATCTCTCCCCCACAGTCACATATGACACAAGGCCCTCTTGGGTTCTCTTTTTGACTCCATTCTCCCCTCTGATATACTTACACTGGTCTTTCCTCGAGGACTGATCCCCCCTTCTTTCCCATCACTTGTTCAAATTACCTTTAATCCTACAATCGTTTCTCTAAGGCAACCTCTTCAATTCACCTTGCCCCTTTATTGCATCTGCCTTAGTGATCCTACCTTAGGGAAACCCCCCTTGTGTTGGAGAAGAGCCAACCTGAAGTGAGGAAGAGAGGAGTGTGGTGACATTGGCTGCTCTTTTCAAAGTTTCCATTGGATTAGCGTGCTTATTTTGGGCTTTAGCACACGCACGCTAGTTTTGGGTGGCAACAAGGTGAATGTGGTACCAGGGAGAAGGTGTTCGCTAACTGACCTTCATAGAAATGTAAGTGCTAGGACAACCCCTTAGCTTTCAAGAGCTACGGGTTAATGATTTTTCTTCCACGTGTGTGCCTCTGAAGGGAGCACTTTTCCTTCAGTTACCCTTTCCTTGCGCCTCTTTTTTGCAATCCCTTTTTTCTTTTCTTTTCTATATACATTATTAGCCCCTTTTTTGGCTTTGTCCCTTTGCTTTAGATTTGGCTTTGATAACTTGGGACTTGGGGAACCTAACTTTTTTGCATGGGGGCATTGCTCACATATATAACATTTACAATTTAGTTGCATTGACCTTAGAGTACTTTGACACTTCTAATTTGGCTTAGGCATTCATACATGGGAATAGTATAGAGATCTTGGAACATAACATATGATAAGTCAATTACAAAGGGGGACATGATGGAAATGGGTGAAAAGGCTAGTGTAATGACAGCATGAAAAATGGCTAGGCATAAAGTGTGAAATGACATGAAATGATTGGTACACCTACCTAAATCCCTAGGGATACACTTGACTCACAAGGCGACACACTTATCTAAAGGAAATTATGACCACACCATGATACACCTTTAGCTATGAAACAACAATTTAAAACATATCTCATCTGTGGAATTGATAGATGTGATCAAAATCACAAAAGCATCAATCATAAAGCCATCTCTACATGTCAGGGGGTAACATGGCCATCCCTTTGGTGTATGATATGACTGTCTATAGATATATAACATGGTGATTTGATTAAGATGGAAGTGTCTTTGACAAATATCCATGGAAAACCATAGATCTTATCTATGGAATTGATAGATGTGATCAAAATTACAAGAGCATTGATCATCAAGCCATCCCTACATGTTAGGGGGTAACAGGGCCACCCCTTTGGCATATGATATATGATATGAATGTCTGCAGATATATTCATCCAAGTTCACACCGTTCCCTTTGTTGTGGTGTGGAGCTAGGGTTTGGACGAGGTCATGCCATCACTCATTGGTTGTTACATGAGCTACATATTATTTTATTCAATGTTGATTCCATCCCTTGGATATGGTAGAGGGCCAATTCCTTGATTAGAAGCATTCGCTCACACTAAGGAAGATCATTAATGGAGCAATTTTTCTTGGAGGTTGCTTTGTACACATATTCATGCATCTAGGAGATTGTTGGTGCTTGGTGACATGGGAAACCACCTTGGGAGGAGTTATTTAACATAACCAATTTACTATGTTATTCATTGTTGGCTTGTCATAGGAGTTGGTTGTATTATTATATTGTTCTCCTTGGAGATAAGGAAGTGTCTAGCATATTTTATTGTTTCTTCTTGGAGAAGATAGTGGATCTCAACAACCCATTGCTATTTTTGGTAGGGAATTCGTTGAAAAGGTTTTGATGAGATGATAGAGCTCAAACCTTTACCTATATATAGGTTTTCTATTTCCATTTGAGGCATGGTTGGATTTTGGGAGCTCTCCCCTATGGAGCTTTTGTTGTAGATCTTGAAGACAAATGAGAGTTGGAGGTGGATGTTCTTCTCCTATTGAGTTATATTTGGTTGGCTTTATTGCTAGGTGTTGAGGTTGAAAATACTTGCATCAAATGTGTTGGAGGGATGAAATAATATAGGTAACAAGATTTCTCATCAAGAATATTGTTCCTTTATTTGGAAAAGCAATTGTGTGGTTCACTCGACTCTTAGCTTTTGTGTTTTATTGCTGGAATTTGTTCATGTGCACCATTCTTCTTGATTTGGGCTAGTGACATATTTACAGTGTTCCACGGGGACGCGTCCCGCAGGGTCAGGGACGCGTTTCCTGCGTCCCAGCGTCCCGGGGACTCCTGACGAAACGTTCCCCCCCACCCATGCCCATGAGAATATTTTTTTAAGTTTTTCCATTATTTTCACTTTTTACAATCCCTAGTTAGTACTACTTAGAAAATAAATCAATATATTTAGTATTTACATTGCACAATCATGAATATACGTCAAATGAAATATTATTTTTGGTATTTTATTTTATTTTTATAATTTTAGGGACGTCCCCCCGTCCCCCCCGAATTTCCCTAAAATTTGGGGGTGGTCTCCACGTGTCCCGAATGTGCGTTTCCCTGCTCCCACGTCCCCCCGTCCCAAAAACTTGGGGGAACATTGCATATTTACACATCCCATCAAGAAACCCACCTTCTTGCATGTTTGGAACATCTCCTTAATTCAGGTAATTACATGTGGTTTTCTACATTAATGGACAACAAAATATAATTGTTCATGGGTTCTTGATTTAGGTTACATTCACTCTTGACCTTAGAGTACTTTTCCTTTGTAGTTGTTACTTGACTCTGCTTGTCCACAAACTTGACACTGGTCTTGATTCCCCCATCACCCTTTTATGATCTATCTTTTACAACTTTGTTTTGCTAAAGTTAAATTCTCCTTTTCAACTTGAGATTTCATGATGGAGCTTTAGCAATCCTATTCCTATAGAAGAACTTGTGTTGGAAGAGAGCCAACCTAAAGTGAGGGAGGGAGCTATCGTGGTGACATTGGGTAGCCCCTCATAGTTCTACCAAGGATTTGGGTGGTAACATGTGCGTGCATTGTATGTATGAATTTGCTTAACAATGAACATGGGCATGCGTTATTAATAAATCTTTCTCTTAAGATGTAAAGCTTGAATATTGGGTGCAAGCTTATAGGTAATTCAAGAGCAGAGCCAATGTCACCACACTACCCTCTTCTCACTTTAGGTCAGCTCTCCTCCGACACAAGGGGGGTGTCCCTAAGATAGGATTACTAAAAATAGGAAATGGAGGTTCAAGGTGAAGTAAAGAGTTCACTTTTGCAAAATGAGTAATCGTAGCATAGAAAATATAATGGTGATGGAAGGATCAAGACCAGTTCCTATCAAGATTGGGAAAAATGAAGTCAATACGAGAATCAAGAAGGTTGAATGGATTTGTGGAAATGATGGGAAGTGTTGTTACACCATACCTCTCATCTATGAATGATAAATGACATTACTGGAAATAAGAGTTATGTGGATCCTTTTGGGGGCACCCCACTTATGCACATGCTAAGGAAAATAAAGTGTGATTCTTATTCCTTGTTAAAGGACACCATACAACCTTTCATTGAAACGATATGACAATGCTTTAAATCTAGAAGTAAGAACAAGAAGAAAAAACACTGATTACCTTGTTTAATTCCTCTTCCTTAATAACTGACAACATACTTAACGTCCTTATTGTCATCATAATTATTTATGTAGCTTCTACCAACAATACCTTTATCCAATATGGAATAAACACGAAGCCACACTTGGATTGAAACCCTTAACTTTCCATTAACCTTCACAAGATATTCAATGAAGCTTAAGAGAGGAGTCCTCCCACAAATCCAACCATGAGTACTGGTACGCCCTAGATTGTTTGTAGTGTGCCTTTCAGGACTGCACCAATGAGAGGGTGTCTTTTGCCATTGTAAAAGGCCAAGTTTGGGCTTTCTTATGTAAAAGTGTTGGTCTAGCAAGGCTCAAGACCCTTGGTTTGGTCATGGTAGGTCCTCTTGGTTTTCATTTCAAGGAGTGCTAGCCTAGTGGCTCTGCTGACCACCCCTTGATGGGTGGAAGTACCTCATCATGTTGAGCATTTATGCTCTGGGTGGGTGTCTAGTGCACCTTGGGATAAATCCATTAGGACACATGGCTGAAGGGCTCCTAGCCACACTAATGTTTTATGCTTTGTAGGGGTGATTGCACTTGTAAGGATTGTCATATCTAGCCTAACACACCTCATTTATGCCTGCTTGGACCTCTCTTTTGATGTATTATCCCTCCTCTTGGTCTCCATGTGCAAAAATGATGATGATGTCATCCTTTGAAGAAGGCCTTACCTTGCTAAAAAGAAGGATGTTGAGGGAAAAACACATCGTTGGGGTTAGTAGGGGCATGAAGTCCTCCTTTAGGCTCAACATCCCACTTGGTTGAAGGGATTTGCATCAATTTATCATTATTTTATGTCATTTTGAGGTTTAGTCCCTAGCTTGTGGGTGACAAACTCGACTACTTTTGCAATATTTTATTTTGTAGTAAGGTAGGCTCTAAAAACTCAAAAAGACTAGGACACTTAATATAAATAGGGCACTCCTACTCTCATTTTGTAACAAGACAATGGTTCAAATATGATCATTTTATTTTTTCTTTTGGTATACTTGAGTCTTCAAGGCTAGCACACTTCTCTTTTTGGCATGTTTCTCTTGTGATGAAGGATAAATGATGATATTCTAGGGTTTTTCTATCTCTCAAGGTTGATCCATGTGAATGGTTGTTATAATTGAAGGCTAAGGAAGGACTTAATATTTCTCTTGCTCTTTTCTTGGTGGATGTTGGTAAGATCTTTCGATTTTCTTGTTTGACATTGCTCTTGTGCACCAAAGCAAGGCGGATTAGGGGTTTTATTTGCATCTTGTCAATCTTGTTTGGGGGGACTTTCCTCTTGAAGGAGCTCTCCTGGTGGGCCTTGGAATTTATTATTTTCCCTAACTAGACCTAGGACTACTTTGTCCTATCCAGAGTTACTAGTCCTTGACCTAGTTTATAAATATTGAATTGCCAAATCAAGAAGGGACATTAACCTTGATCTCATGTTGCCCTAGGGTAAAGACTACGGTCTAACCCTTTCTCTTCTTCATCTTTTTATCAAATTTCTGTTGTACATATCTTGAAAAATACAAAATAAATTATTGTGAAAACCCTAAAAATTAGAAAATTGAAAAAAACCAAATAACACTTATCTTTTGAAGCATTTAATCCACTCGAAAAGTGCACTCCCTTAGGTTTCTTGGTGAATCTTTTAGGGCTTCTCTCTTCTAGGGTTAATTTGTGAGATATACCTTTGTTATGCTAGTTTGTTGGTGTTTTCAGATTTGATATAGCAGGTACAACAGTTAAACTCAACAAGTTTTGAAAGCCTAAAAGAGTTGGAATAAGGCCTAGTATCATCCCTAAGGGGGTTGAGCATCTATTGGAAGAGTTAAAGTGGGTCCACCAACTATTTTGAGGGCTGTTTAGGGCTTAAACCAAATCTGGTTAGTCACTTTCAGATCTGATTTAGTGCCCTCCTTTACCCTCTTGAGGTATATTTCTTGCCCTAATAATCAAGCTACATATTATATGGTAAGTTGACATTGTTTAGCTGTTTTTTCATCTATTTTGAAGTGTTATTGGCTGCTGTAATTTCATAACAGCAATAAGATATTGAAGTTGTTAATCTTGAAATTGATAATAAAGTATCATAACTTCTACCCTCTTGAAGTGCATATTTATGCTTCATTATTTTGATCCCATAAGGCACTGGTCTTAGTTTGAGAGGTTGCTTGTGAAAGGTATTCGTATGGTGTTTGAGTGTTTGCAGATATCCTTCACCAAAGTTAGGGACTCCCCCTTGGTCTTAGGAGTTGACCTAAAGTGTTGAGAAGCTGGGCCATGATGACTTTGGGCGCTAGCTTCTCCTGTGCTTACTCCTCATAGCACCGAGTTTCGTGAATTTAATTAGGGTGCTAATTTGAGTAGTAACAAGTACAAATGAAAAAGGGCTACTGTTTATATAGGCTCTAGCTCAGCTTCCTGCATGATAAAATAATAATTTCCTCATCTAGATTCACATTCTACTCAAATGAAAAATAATAAACTAAACATGGAGACTTCCAGATCCATTCTATTCTCAAAACAATATAGTAATAGCTTCTTGTAACCAACTCCTAAGACAAGTCAAACAATAATAAAGAAGAAGTGGTTATGCCAAGTGTCCTCTCCCAAAAGTGAATACCCCCTCAGTAACTAGTTGACCTTGTTAAGCACTCCAACTACCTCTCCTAGAGAAATCGAACTCCAATTAATCCTCAAACAAATGCAAGGAAATTAGAGGTGGACGTTTCCTTCAAACAAGCAAGCTTCTCCTACAAAGCATTAAAATGTGTGCAAGGGGGCTAGATTCGACATCTCGCATGTATGAAGAAGTCTTCAAATCTGCGATGCTGCTAGCTCATTGAGCTAAGTGCTCTCCTATCCCTTTTTGTTTAAATATTCCTTAGAAGCCTCTTAAGGTGGAATGCCCCTCAACAACTCTAGCAATCTTCTTAAAATATGGAATATACATTCGCTGTTATAACCACTTTCCACAAAATTAGTATGCTTTTCACATTGACCATGTTGGTTGTTCCTTTTTGCGCCGAGAGGCGCTCTACAGCCTAGTATGAGGGAGATCTTGTAACGTTTGTCCATGTTTGTCCATATTATTGTCGGCAATTAATAAAATGTAATAATAAAAAGTAAAAAGTAATAATATGAAGGAGATCTTGTAATGTTTGTCCTTGTTTGTCCATATTATTGTCGTCCATTAATAAAATGTAATAATAAAAAGTAAAAAGTAATAATATGAGGGAGATCTTGTAAAGTGTCCATGTTTGTCCATATTATTGTTGGCCATTAATAAAATGTAATAATAAAAAGTAAAAAGTAATAATATGAGGGAGATCTTGTAACGTTTGTCCATGTTTGTCCATATTATTATCGGCCATTAATAAAATGTAATAATAAAAAATAAAAAGTAATAATATGAGGGAGATCTTGTAACGTTTGTCCATGTTTGTCCATATTAATCAATAATCAATTGAAAAATAGTATTTCCAATATTTATAGTTTCCTCCTCGAAAATCTCCTTGAGTGCAATACCTGAGAAAAGGTTTGCACCTCGGGAGATTTGATCCCTCTCGGCGCTTGATAGAGCCTAGGATTTGGATCTAAGCTGGTTATATAACAAGTAAGTGGCTCGTCTCTCTTCCTTAGGGAATGGATCTCATGAGGATGTGTGCATAGAATGTTTGGGTCTTGATGCAACTGGATCAAGGTTAAAACACATGTTTTGAGGGCATCCTACTTTTAAGGGGTGGTTGTAACCATCATTGTCTAGTTTTTGTACATATACAAAGGGGCATTAAATGCATAACCTTTTTGAGTCCGCTTTTGCACACATGCTAAGAAGTGGTTACATTTATTGAGGAGCGCTTCACATCTTTTGGCACATATCCATAGAGCATTCCATCTGGAGGCCTTGTTTGGATGACAGTTAATGGTCATGCATGTGGATCCACACTTGAGGCACATTTGTTGAGGATGCCCTATCTTGAGGGTGGTTATAACAACCAATGAATTGTTTCTTGCAGATTCACCTATGAGATCCACTTTATGAGGGAGTTGTTTCCATTATTGGAGGAGCACCCTAACCTAATGATGACACTTGGGCATCATTTCATCATCGTGAGGAGGATTACTGCATTAGTGTACCACCTTGTTGAGTGCTCCCTTGACATGGTCTCATGTGCATATTTTATTGGACATGGTTTGGATGGTGGGCTTCTTGAAGAGTGCTCCAATGGTGAAAGAGACACATGGCAGAAGGAGTGAAGTTGCTTGGTTATACAAGCTAATTCCCTGGAAGCGCTTTGCCTGTGAAGGTGACACATGGCACCTAAGACACATTCAAACCCTTATGCGTGGATTTTTTTGTCATTATTGTGGGTCTAGTTTCCTTGAAGAGGCTTTGTGATGTAATATATTGTTTTACTTGGAGGGAAAAGTGGATTTATAATTCTTTTAATTATATTTTATTGTAGGAGAGATTGAGCTAAAATTCTATATAAAGAATAGTTCTCTCATTTTTTTTTCATGGCTGGATTTGTGAGGAGATCCCCTAAAGCCTAGTTGAACATCATCTCCATTGTTGCAAACTAGATCCCTAGGTAAAGTCTGCTAATAAGTTCTATCTAGGTGTAATTATGGAAGTATTGCCACTGTCACCTAAGCAATGACTTCCCTTCACTATCACCTAAGCAATGACTTCCCTTCACTTTAAGTGAGGATATCCAATCCTACACTAAGGGGGTTTCCCTAAGGCAACAAAGGTTGATTGATCAAGTGATAAGTGATGTTGATTGATTAAGTGATGAGTGATGAATGATCTCTTAGATTGCTTGTGAAAGGTTGTGAGTGAATTCATGTATATGTGACTTTAAGTTGTTTGTATTAAATGGAAAACATCCATACCATGATAACTCACAAAAGATAAACATACTTGCAGATAACTTGCTTAAACCATCAACATGAGAAAGATGAAATGAAATGTGAAAATGCAATAAAGGTGTGCTTCATTAATCATGTAAAACATTCATGCATTAGATTTAAGCAGGTGATGAAAATAAGTGTCCTTTGATTATTCACCAAGTTAATATAAATTAAAACATGTTGCATGGCCAATGTATCAAGTAAATGAGCAAAGCATCACACGAAAATGTAACATTATTGTTGAAGCAAATAACTGATAATGAACTTTAGCTTTAAAACATGTAACAAGTTGATTCCATGGCATTAAGATTGTAATCTAGATTGCTCATTAACCCAAGATTCAAAATATTTGCAACACATTTAATTTCCAGCCAAATGAATATGAAGTGAGTTCTTAAAACAACTGGAAAATTAAAAATATAAGTTTAGTGCAAGTATGGTGTTAGAACACTTAATTTCTTATGCTAAAGATCAGATAGTGTAAAATATAAAACATGAAAAATTTCATTGAGTGAATTTGATATGCATATGTGTATTGTTTAAATCCTTGGAAATAAAGCATTGGGAGTAAGATTGTAAGCAAAAGGGACCAATTTGATTTTACTTTGAATATTAGAAGTTTTATACACCAAAATCAACTTGAATGACTTGCTGTTATGTGCTTGCAAGAGTTATAAAACAACAACTAATTTTATTTCGCATGATATATAAGATATCCATTAGAACCATCACATGAAAATGAAAGTTGCATAAAAAATTTCTGAACATAAAGGTAATCAATATCACTAGAAATGTTCTTGTTCTAGATCTGGTTTTGCCAATAGAACGAGTCTTTATTCATAAAAATATGAAAGTTATCTTGCTGAAATTTAACTCAGAAAATCTTAATAATTCACAAAACATGCCAATATCCAACAATTTGCAAAAGTTAAAGCTCACTTGAGATATAACAAAATATAAGTCTAAGCTACAATTTTTATGAGATCTGGAAATTAAATCTACTACTTAAAACTTAACCAAATAACTTTTAATTCTAATGCAAATGAAATTAATTTTCTGAAATAAACATACACATTAGACAAGTAACCAGATTTGAAAGCAAAGTATAATTTTGAGGGTTATTTAGTGAGATTTGATTAGCAAATTATAATTTCCAGAAATTTGTTTAAAGAAAAGTTTGAGAAGTGAAATTGTAATGGTATTTTTTTTTAAACTTTTGAGTGACTAGTGCCTTAGTCGTTAGTGAGAATTAGGGAGAATGAAGTCTTAAATGAAGAAATTAGGCTTTTTAAGAAGAAGAAAGGAAGAGATTGTTCAATCAATCTTCCAACTTTATGGTTGATTTGCTCCTCCAAAGCCTAAGAAGAAAAACCTAAAATATACTTCAAAAAATATGCTTTGTAATACCAATTAAGTGCATGTAAATCATATGTTGAAGTGCATACTACTTTCAAATGGAATGCTACAGCAAATTAACTGAAATAAAAACAAATAAATTACCTCAACAGAGGTGTTGTTGTTGTAGCTGCGTGCAGCGTGAGGTATCCTCACACAGGTCGGCCCAGTAAAGGGGCGGGTCGTCCCAGTAAAAGGGGCAAGTCGGCCCAGTAAAGGGGCAGGTCGGCCCAGTTGAAAAAAAATCACTCAAAAGTACTGTATAAATAGAGGATTCGCCCTCCTCATTTGTCACTCACTCAAGCAAGTGCGCTCAAGCAAAAAGAGGACTGATTTTGGGTTGCAGAAGACTTTTGGAGCTGTTTTCTTTGGCATCTATTCTTCTTGTGATTTTATCTTTATTGTACTGAATCTCTGAGTAAGAAAGGTTTGCTCGGTTTTTCCCGCGTTTGGGTTTTCCCACGGTAAACTATTGTCTCTCGTGTTTCCATGCATGATTATGTGTAGTTAACTGTTAAAGTGGAAAGAGATGAAAATTATATTGCTCTACCACCAAAATCCAACAGGTTATGGGCCCACTCCATGCTCCTGCTGTCCAACTACTGAAAACTAGGGTTTCTTGTTTTCTCATCTTCCATCCACAGATCAGGCTTGCCCCCAGCATTATTGAGCTTGCCCTAGGAAGGCGCATCTTCTTGTGGAAGCAGATTTTCATTCTGAGAATTTGCAATTTTTGACCTAAATTCTGCAGAAACTGCAGAAATTAGGGCTTCAGATTGCGAGCTGTTATGACCTTAGACCTGGAAGAAAAGGAGGTCTATCCAACTCGCCTGGGAAGGCGCATTAGCCTGTGCACTCAGTTTGATCAAATTCCAAATTTCAATTTTTGACCCTCTTTGCTAGGGTTTTTGATCACGTTCCTACTTGCAGTCAAGATGGTGACCAGTGTCAGAGTAGAGGATAGATTAGATGGAGCCTCTAACTTCAGATCATGGAAGACCAGGTTACTTCTTGTCTTGGATGAAAATGAGATCAAGAATTGTGTAAAGGAAGACATCTCCGAACCAGTAGCTGATGCAGAGAAATCTAAGCATAAGAAAAATGAAGCAATGGCCAAGAGAATCTTGACAGGTTTTGGGAAAGACCACGTGATACCTCACATCTCAGAGTTAAAGACTACTAAGGCCATGTTTGATGCACTAGTTCAACTATTTGAGAGCAAGGACACCAGCAAGTTATTGGCCCTGAAGAATCAACTTCGCAACACCAAGATGACCAAATCAGATTCTGTAGTTGATTATCTTATGAGGATCTCTCAACTGAAGGAACAACTACATGCTATTGGGGACCTCATTGATGATGAAGAACTTGTCATAGTAGCTCTTAATGGATTGCCCTCCTCATGGGAATCATTTATTCATAGCATACGTGGTTGTGAGACACTGCCCAAATTTGATCATCTTTGGTTTGACTGTGTTCGAGAAGAAACCAGAATGTTGTCAAGAAATAACCTAGAAGAACCCCGAGACGAAAATACTCTAGCTCTTGCAGCTCATGCAAGAAAAGGCAAATAGAAAAGGAACTTTCAGAGAAAGAATTCAGATCAAGGACTAAGGAAGAAGAAAGACATTTCACACATCCAATGTTACAGGTGTGACAAGTTTGGTCACTATGCTTTAGATTGTCCTAAAAGAAAGAGAGGGCAACACTATGCATCAACAATCCATGTTGATGAGGTGCCTTCAGCGAAAAAGGTAAAACCTTGCGAGATGCCAACATAATATTTTTTTTGATTTTTTCTTTTATTGTAAGTTGGACCATTTTCCCTGGTACGGGAGGCCAACAAAATTTCTTATTTAATAGATTAGTCATTATTGTAGTTGGACCATTTTCCCTGGTACGGGAGTCCAACATAATTTCTTATTCATTAGTTAGGCTCATTATTGTAATTGGGTCATTTTCCCTAGTACGAGAGCCCAAAAGATTTGTTTTAGTTTCCTTTGATTCAGGAAAAAGTATCAAGACTTAGTAGGAGTCAAAATACATAAAAGGCAAGAAGGATTGCCTCCATGACTAAGAGGGAGCAGTCTCAGAGCTTTGTGATAAATGGGAAGACATCCCATATTTGCAGATATTATACGTACTCTAAGATTGATGATTGACAGGGGTCTAGTACTCCAGGATTGATGATTGTCAAGGGGAGCTAGCTTCAGATGCAGAGCAAGCAGAGGCAAAAGGAGCAAGATGCTCAGATCTAGAGCAAGTAAGATGCTCGGATGTAGAGGGAGCAAGATGCTCAGGTGCAGAGCAAGCATATGCAAAGGGAGCAAATAAGATGCTCGGATGCAGAGGGAGTAAGATGCTCAGGTGTAGAGCAAGCAAGATGCTTAGATGCAGAGGGAGCAAGATGCTCAGATGCAAAGGGAGCATGATGCTCAGATGTAGAGGGAGCGGGGCGCTCTACCACAGAGGGAGATGTGATGAGCTTGAAGACGGATGTTTGCAGCATCGGGCAAACATTTCTCCCAGTATTAGCCATTTGACTTGGCTAGGGGTGAATGGTCCAGAGGCAGGGCAGTATCAACTCCCAGCCACCTTGTGATGGGGTGGGAAGACTGGCCCTTGATGAGTAGTGTTGATGCATTGAGCATTCCCTCAGTATTATCCATGTGACTTGGCTAGAGGTGAATAGCTCAGAATAGCATAGTGCCTTCTTCCGGACATCCTGTGACGGGGTGGAAAGATTAGTCCTTAGTTGCACACACTATCCTCCTAGAGGTTGAGCATTGAGCATTTCCCCAGAATTATCCATGTGACTTGGCTAGGGGTGAGTCAAGTGGGACAATGTCTTCTCTCAGACACCAAGTAAGGTGGAGAGATTAGTCCCTAAGACGACTCAGAACGGGGCAGTGCCTTCTCTCGGACACCATGTGGGGTGGAGAGATTAGTCCCTAAATGCTCAGAGCGAGGTAGTGATTTCTCCCAGCCATCTTGTGATGGGATGGGGAGATTAGTCGCTAGTTGCTCACTCATCAACTCATGACTTAGAATGGGGCAGTGACCTCTCCCAGCCATCCTGTGACGGGATGGGGAGATTAGTCCCTAGATGCTAATGCAAGCTTATGATCAACCTCTCCAGTGCAAGAATTATGATGTATTCATGAGAATTCCTCCCTCATTGAGAGGGAGTGCTGATGATTGCAACATCGATGAGACATTGATGCGACTCTCTCTTGAGAGGGAGAGAGAGGGAGATTGACATTTCTCGACAGAATGACTTGTGATGAAGACCTTTCTTATGATGATGAGATGTATGAGACAAGTCGTGACGATCAAGATGATGCTCAGATGTGTTCCAACGTGATGACACCTCTCTA
This sequence comes from Larix kaempferi, assembly GCA_027924585.1. NCBI lineage: Eukaryota > Viridiplantae > Streptophyta > Pinopsida > Pinales > Pinaceae > Larix > Larix kaempferi. The sequence continues at coordinate 8,475,439 of BSBM01000924.1, forward strand.
GTTAACAGGGAGTGTTGTTGTTGTAGCTGCGTGAGGTATCCTCACACAGGTCGGCCTAGTAGAGGGGCAAGTCGTCCCAGTAAAAGGGGTAGGAAAGGGGCAAGTCGACCCAGTAAAGGGGTAGGTCGCCCAGTAAAAGTGGTAGGTCTGCCCAGTAAAAGAAACAAGTCGGCCCAGTTGAAAAAAAACACTCAAAAGTACTGTATAAATAGAGGATTCGCCCTCCTCATTTGTCACTCACTCAAGCAAGTTCGCTCAAGCAAATTAAGGATTGATTTTGGGTTGCAGAAGACTTTTGGAGTTGTTTTCTTTGGCATCTATTCTTCTTGTGATTTTATCTTTATTGTATTGAATTTCTGAGTAAGAAAGGTTTGCTGGGGTTAAGTATTGAATTTTTGAGTAAGAAAGGTTTGCTGGGGTTTTCCTGAGTTTGGGTTTTCCCGAGATAAACTATTGTGTCTCTTGTGTCTTCGTGCATGATTGTGTAGTTAAAGTTGAAAGAGATGAAAATTATACTGCTATACCACTAAAATCCAACAAAAGGGAGATCCTCAATGTCTTTCTCCTATTTACCTTTGTTTCATCTCCACAATGTTCACTTAACTCATAAGATTCAAGAAGAACAAAGTTTTTCTCCAATGAATGCTCTTTTATTCACCAATCCAAGATAAAAATACAATGACAGGAGAGTCTCTTATATATGATCAGAGTTGCTAAATTCTCACCAATACCACAGGCCAAAACCTTGGGACAAAACGATGGGCCAATACCATGTGCCATGACCCATTCATATCTAACCAATTTGGCATCCCAAAGTGAAGATGAAATGAAATAATGCCAAAATATAATATAATGCAATCTTTGAATGTAGGCCCCTCAAACCAAAGGAGGAAACGACTTCAACTCCACGATCAAAGGAGAAAGGGTCCATGCAATAATCATTTGATCTGGATGAATTCACCCATGTGAGAGTTGTCCCATTTGAATAATTAACAAATTCATGTGGAATTCACCTTGGTGTGACCCACATGAAGTTTGATAAGTATTAATTTAAAACGTTCTTCACCCAAATCACCTTGGAGTTGGGGTCCCATGATTTAATGGAAGATTGATGCCATGGAGGAGGGGGGACCCTCATATTCATTAGCTCCAAAGTTTACAAGGGGGGAGCGATTCATGCAATGTGGAGGAACCCTCACATAATTTGTTTTAACCCATACGTATGTTTCAAAAGTGGATAAGGGGTGGTCCTTACCATTATAAAATAATGCTTAACCTTTATCATATGTCCCCCCACTTCATAAACTTTGGGGTGAAAATACACAAAGAAAATAATTTTTAAATGTTATTTTATCTCCCCCCCAAGACAAGTCGGCCTAGTGGGTAAACTGCCCCAAAACAGTGGGCAGTCTGCGCCAAACAATGGGTAGAACTGCCCTAGTCAAGTCGGCTTAGTTTGGGAAAGTGAGGTTGAACCAGTAAGGGAAAAAGTCACTTTTTGATGTGTATAAATAAAGAGGTTGAACCTCTCATTTGTTCATCCACTCAAGACAAGCAAGTTCAGACTGGAGGGGAAGAAGTTTGCATCAGAGAGGAAGAAGTTCGCATCAGCAGCTAGGAGAAGTGATTTTTTGGTTTTTCACACTTAGAGAAGTTTCTCTCTCTCTCTTGTATCTATACTCTGTTCTCGGCACTGATTATCTCTATACGAAGGTTGCTGGGTTTTCTCCCTCTTGGGTTTCCCAGGATAAAACTGTCGATTGTTTCTGTGCTTGGTTATTCTTTTAGTGATCCTATTGTTTATCTGTAATTATGATATTGCTATAATTGTATAAAAACTAACATGGTATCAAAGTAGTACTAGAAGAAGCCATTGTCGGAAACTAGGGTTTCACTTTTCGGGGCCTTCCCTCATTAGTTTGGCTTGAAAAGAGTATTGGAAATCTCGCCCTAGGGAAGGCACATCTTTTGGTGAAGGAAAAAATCCAGTTCCGAGTAGTTTCATTTTTGACCTAATTCTATGGCTGCGACAGTTACTGCAGAAATTAGGGTTTCAAGTTTTGTGTTGTCCGGTTCACAGATTTGGCTCGATCTTACCTTCTCTCAACTCGCCTTGAGAGGGCGCATCTATCTGTGGTGTCAGTTTTGCAAGAATCCAAACTTCATTTTTGAACTAGCTCTTGCTAAGGTTTTTGGTCCAGATCTGCAGTTAAGATGATTGGAATGAAGGTTGAAGATCGACTTGATGGGGCTTCCAACTTCATTTCTTGGAAGTCTAGGGTTCTTCTCATATTAGAAGAAAATGATCTCTTGAAGTTCGTCAACGAGAAGGTTCCAGAACCAGAAGCAGAAGATGACAAGTCTCAGTGGAGAAAGAATGATGCAAGAATAAGAAGAATCTTAGTGGATTCAGTAAAGGATCATTTGGTTCCTCAGATCTCACAAAATAAGACATATAGGAAGATGTTCAAAACCCTAAAGAAGTTGTTTGAACACAGTAGCATCAATGTTACTCTCACATTGAGGAACCAACTATCAAATCTGAAGATGTCAAAGTTAGAATCGATTGCTGAGCACTTCGTGAGGATCTCATAACTAAGGGACAAGCTAAGCTCTAGTGGAGAATCCCTTGATGATAAGGAGCTTGTCATAACCACTTTAAATGGTCTCCCACCCTCTTGGGAATCATTTATCCAAAGTATAAGTGGACAAACCAAGTTGCCCAAATTTGATAGGTTATGGGCAGATTGTACTTAGGAAGAGACAAGGATTGCAGCAAGGTAGAAACTTCATGGCCCTCAATCCGAAGAAAATCAAGCATTTATACCTCATGCTAAGAAAGGCAGAGGAAAAGGAAGAATGTTTCATAACCATGAGAATCAAGAGAGGATATCAAGTCCTTCTCCAGATCAAAAGAAGAAGAAGAAGGATCTCTTGCATATTCAATGCTTCAAGTGCAAGACATATGGCCATTACGCTAGTAATTGTCAAAGTTCAAACAAAAGGAAGCATGAAGCCTCAATTGCTGATGTTGATGAAGGCACTCCTCGCAAGAAGTCAAGGAATGATGATCGTTCAGGGTTCTTCTTCTAGTGCTCCCCATGTTGAGGTGATGATCTGAAGATCCAGATTGCGATGGCCTCCCAGTAAGAAAATAAAGAACAAAGGTCTCTCATGGTTCCCATAAGAAGGCAGTGGGAGCCCACCGACAAAACAATAAAAGATAAGTATTTGAATTTATTGCTCGCATAGATCTGGTTTGTCTTATATGTTTTCATATCAAATTATATGCAGATCTATAAGGAAATGTGTTGAGCATTTGATGTAGTACCGTAGGCACTAGTTGTACTTGTTATATGAGCTGCACAACATTCCATGAACACTTGATGGAGCTAGTCTAGATCATATCTCCTTCCTACGTGCTTAGAGTAGTGCACACTCTTGATGGCATGTTCTAATGGAGATAGTAGACATCTAGATAGTTATCATATGTGTTTGAGAGACATGTTTATGATTGTTGTGTTGAAGCATTAGCCAAGATGCCTAGATACATGTGTAAACTATTGCCATTGCATTGAAATAGAAATTGGTTAAAATTGATTATGGAATGTCACTAATCATCTGACGGGATTTGACTTGTAGGGAAAAGACCATATGATATGGCCTACAAGAGAATGATGATGAGACTTGTTCCGATGAACAAGTGATGGACACATGAATCCTGTTGATGACTCTCAGCCGATGTTATCGGAACCGGACCGGAACCGATAAAATCGGCTGGTCTGATTGGTTCACAGGCCCAACCGGTCCGGTTAGGTGCCTGAACCGGAAATTGATTTGGACCGGTTGTGAACTAGCCAGTTTTGTATTACGACCAAAATCGGCTGATCCGGCTGTGAACCGACCGGTTTTGCCCGGTTCTGTACGGAACTAGAGAATCCATACTTTGCTTATTTTTTGGATTCTAGGGGCCATTGAGAGCCTCTTTATTAATGTATTTTAGTTTAGAACTTCAAAGATGTATTGCACTCGGTGCTATTTTGGTTATTTGCACCCGTACTTGCTATATATATGAGAAACTTTGCATATTTGTGTATTAATGGTTTGGATTCATATGTATGCACATGAATACATATATATTTTTTACAAAATAGGAATAGTTTATGTGTTTTTTGGTTGATCGGTTTATTTTCCTGGTTTTTTTTTCGGTTCCGGTCCGGTTCATATTTTGGGCTCTGTCGGTTCGATCACCAGTCCGATTCTGATACCATTGCTCTTAGCCTAGAAGGATGACTCCTAGACAAAGCAGTTAGATGGAAGTCATGCAAACAGACGAGGAACTAACACATCCAACTATATTTGATACATAACTCACAGGCCCAGAGGATCCGATTTGAAGATAGAGGATGAGGAGTTGCTAGATCCTAAGGAGATGAGATCATCTCCCCCTCCAGCAGTTTAGAGGGAGTTAGCCCTTGAGTTGAGGATCTTGGTCTATTGATGATGTGTTGAGATCTTCCTAGGATAAGGAAGAACACAGTTGAGATCCTGAGCAGATCCAACATGATGACTACGAGTACCTGGCTACATTGATAGCATTGCTGGTAGATTCAAACTAACAGTTGAGAGGATCCTTGATGTACCTAGTCGTCACCAGGATGGATACTAACATTTTAGTAAGCAACTGTGCTCTTCTGCTCTGAGAAAGCTGATGCTCAGATTGGCACCCGAAGTGATAGGCCGATGGACCTACCTGTGGATAGCTCCCGAGAGGGAGCAAGACATTCCAACACAAAGGGAGTTGATTATGATGAACCAGTGATTTTGGTAGGTTGTGGATGATGAGCAACTGATTTTGGTACTCTATGTTGATGATATGTTTCTCATTGGGAATGAGAAACTTATTGTATGGTGTAAGAATAAGCTTGCCTCTGAATTTGAAATGAAGGATCTTGGATTGATGCATTACTTCTTGGGATTAGAAGTATGGCAGAGGCACAATGAGATTTTCCCGAGTCAAGGAAAGTACACCATTGACATACTGAAGAGATTTGGAATGTTGGACTGTAAGTCCATGGCCACATTGATGGATGCAAATATGAAGAAGCTGAGAGACTCTGCTTTCAATTCAGATTTAATTGATCATACTATGTATCGCCAGTTGATTGGATCTTTGATCTCCTTGACAAATACCAAACTTGATATATGTTTTGTAGTGAATGCCCTCATCCAGTTCATGTGCGAGCCGAGACAGATTCATTGGGTTGCTGCAAAACATGTGTTGAGGTACTTGCGTGGCACTGTGGGATATGGCCTGAGATATGCTCCAGAATGTGACTTGAGATTGCATGGATTTTCAGATTCAGATTGGGCCGGATGTGCTGCAGATAGGAAGAGCACCTCTCGGTGTTGCTTCAGTCTGGGTTCTGCAGTGATTTCCTGGCGCAACAGGAAGCAGAGCTCAGTAGCACTTAGTACTGCAGTGGCCGAGTACATGGCTGCTAGCATTGCAGCTCACGAAGTAGTGTGGCTTCGGAAACTCCTTGCAGGATTGTTTGGCCAGACTCCAGAGCCAACTGCGATTCACTATGATAACCAGAGTTGTGTGCAGATGTCAGTGAATCTCGACAAGTTGAAGCATATAGAGATTCGGTATCACTACGTTCGTGATATGGTGCTGAAAGGTGTGGTTGAGCTACAATATGTTCTGACAAATGACTGGACTGTAGATGTTCTTACTAAGCCTCTTCCTAGGATAACGTTTGTGTACTTTCATGGAAGGCTTGGTGTGGAAGAGAAAGTGTCCCTCCTTGAGAGGGAAAGATGATACAGAGACCAAGCATTCTCTAGATCACTCTGAGATGGAGTGAGGAGATCTCTCGGACATCCTGATAGGATGGAGAGGCCACTGCATTCTCCGGATCACTCTGGGATAGAGTGAGGAGAGATCTCCCGGACATCCTGATAGGATGTAGAGGCCATTGCATTCTCCGGATCACTCTATGATGCAGTTAGGAGATCTCTTAGACATCTTGAGACAGGATGGAGAGGTTGGTGCACATTGGCACACACTGGTACTCTTGGACTCATCGATGGATTGATTGAGTTGGTGCATGTTCCTCGATGGATTAGGTTGAGTTGAGGCATGCTGTACTTGTGCATGTTCCCCGATGGACTGGGTTGAGCTGAGGTACATTGTATTGGTACATGTTCCTCGATGGATTGGGTTGAGCTGAGGCACGCTGTCCTTGTGTATGTTCCTCGATGGACTGGGTTGAGCTGAGGCACATTGTATTGATACATGATCCTTGATGGATTGGGTTGATATGATGCATGTTGGGCTCTCCAATGGACTGTGTAGAGTTGCTGAGCTAATGTATGGACCCACCGATGGACTGTGTGGAGCAAATGCATGATGACACTTCTTGATGGACTGAGACTGTGTTGACGACCTTTAGTATGTATATAGATGATCGAGACAAATGTGATGTACAGATGAGATCCAGATGATCGTGATGCTGATGATGACCGTGTCCGAAGAATACCTTCCTTGTTGAGAGGGAGTGTTGGAAATAGTGCAACTTCAGAAGCTATTCTTATTGTATTTTATTATATTATTGTTGTACTTGATCATGATGTAATGATCATGTAAAACCCTTGAAAGAATCAATGTAAACCTTGGGGTGAAAATACACAAAGAAAATAAATTTTAAATGTTATTTTATCTTCCCCCAAGACAAGTTGGCCCTATCTGGTAGACAAGTCATCCCAATGGGTAAACTACCCCAAAACAATGGGCAATCTGCCCCAAACAATGGGCAGGCCGTAGAACTACCCCAGTCAGGTTATCCCAGTTTGGGAAAGTCAGGTCGGCCCAGTAAGGGAAAAAGTCTCTTTTTGATGTGTATAAATAGAGAGGTTGAACCTCTCATTTGTTCATCCACTCAAGGCAAGCAAGTTCGCACTAGAGAGGAAGAAGTTCGTAGCAGTAGCTAGGAGAAGTGATTTTTGGGTTTTTCACACTTAGGGAAGTTTCTCTTTCTCTCTCTTGTATCTGTACTCTGTTCTTGGGATTGATTATCTCTATACAAAGGTTGCTAGGTTTTCTCCCTGTTGGGTTTCCCAGGATAAAACTTTGTGTCTCTTGTTTCTGTGCTTGGTTATTCTTTTAGTGATCCTATTGTTTATCTGCAATTAAATGATATTGCTATAATTGTATAAAAGCTAACACTTAATGTTTGCACAGATAAACGATCGCCAGAATAGTGGAACCTCATAACCCTGCCCCAAAGTGTCACACAGGCAGGGTCCCCTCTCTTTATGTTTCTTAGGTCCACCAAAGCAGACCCATACTAACCACGGGAGGTGTCCCCATTCAAACTTTTTAGGTACCCAGTAAAACCAAGTTTCCCAAAGTATTAATATGACCGATTTGACAAAAGGACAAGGGTGCTCGAGGTAAATTACAAATCTGAAATTTACACCCTTGGGGGAATGGCTAAGGGAGACAATAGAAATGGAAAGATTGGCTAAACACTCCCTTAACCAAAACGCAAACAAGCACACAAGATGGGCAATGATAGATGCAAGCTATTTGGACAATTAAGAGGCACTAGAATAAGCTAGACTCAGAATTTAAGTGACTGTCAAAAAAATTTGTGTGTGTAAATGCACAGTACAACCTACTAAAAGAGCCTAGAAAAAATAGTAAAAGAGTGCCTACTAAGGATGTAGTGATAGGAGATAAATTCCAACACTTTAAAGTTTAAATTGACTAATAATTAAAGATTCAGGCACCTTAAGACTCAAAAGTGATGGTAGAAGGTCAAAATAAAGAGATGGGTTGGATTTTAAGTGTATCCTATCACTAACAGGTTTGTTGGTTATGAAATTGCAGATCTGAAAATTATATTACAACAAGTTTAACAATCCATATATGGTCGTAACAACTTCCTAAATGGTTGAAATGATGAATTGGGAGATTAGTGCCTACTCCTAGGGGATCTGTGGAGTCAAATATGAAATAAAATAGCCTAGGGCGGACAAGCATACACTCATCCACAAAGAAACTATCACAAAACACACATGCACACAACCAAAAGAGAGCTGAAAATGCACAAACTGTAGATTTTTGACTAATGGCAGCTATAGAAAATAGAAATAAAGAGAAAAAAAATACTTACCTGTACTCGGTGGTTGATGATGTCTCTCCACCCGTCCTAGCAATGAGTGAGTCGATCCTTGGCTTGAAAATCCCTTAAGATTGGTTGGGGCGCACTTGTTGAGCTTGGTTCTCCAACCTGCAAGCCAAAAATTACTTGGTTAGTGTGGTTTTTAGGCTAACAAAAACAGAAATAAAACTCAGCCATACAAATCAAGAGAATGCAGAAACTGAATGAGAGAAGGCAAGAAATTGAATAGCAAACTAGCAAAGGCAAATTTTAAAGCAAAACCCCCTTCCGGAAAAACACCAAGGCGCTATTGGCAATTCCTTGTCTCCCTTTTCCTGCATAAAATCACTAAATAGAACCACCAACCAGTTGATCCAAGATTCTAATACTTAAGAGGATGGCAAGGAATGAAATTCATGAACATATCACCGAGAGACAAGAAGAAATGAAGAGCACAATAAACTGGTTTTTATTCCTGTAGCATGAGCTCCAAAAGTCCTTTACAATGATCTGCTCTTTCTCTTTTATGGAAAGGAGAAGAGAAAAATCCCTAGCCATAAGGATGGATGGCTGAGATTAGATCCTAGCATCACTAGATCAATGGTTGAGATAAATATCAACATTTTACATATTTTATCACGCTGGAAATTAGCTGAATTTTGAGGGGGCTGGATTGCCTCATTGAGCCCGCTAATTTACAACTTAACATCAAGTTATTTACTTAGGAGACATGGGGGAATCATTAGGGGTCCCCCTTACATTGTTTTTCAAGTTATCACATTGTTTACTTGCTTTTGCCTTTTTCATAAGCCTCAATTCATCAATTCGCCCCTAGGAGAGAAAAGTGTGCCCTCCTTGGAGGAGGCTGCATGCTGGGCCCACATACTATGCCAGATGAAGATTCTAAGACTTGGGTGTTGCTTAATTTTTTTTTATGAGAACCTAAGTTGCTTCTATTTCCAAACTGTCATTATTTCTTCATTTGATTAATTCTCTGCTAGACTTAAGAATTTTTAATTCTAGACTTAGTATAAACCTGTTAACTGTTTTAATTAATTCCCAAGTAGGTGAATTAATACTCAAATCATCTAAAAAATGCATCAAAATCTATCCTTGATGAAATGACATGATGTACAAACCAAACCCATAACCAAAACCAATCTGATATCTTCAATTGATGGCTGCGCGAAATAATTAATCTCCAATCTTTTAGGCTTTTTAATAAAACCTTAGGAAAATTCCATAATAAAAGCTAATTAATCAAAATGGGCTGAAAATAACAATTGGAGGGGGCCAATTGGCCTCCAATGGTTGTAGCATGATGAAATATTGATCATAAAGCTTTCATACTGTTGGCTGGTCCTGTTGACCAAGTCAAGCCCAGTTTTGACCAAGTCAAAAAATAAACTCTTGGTCAAACTTCTGCATTGAAGTTCAATGGTGCAATGACTCATCCAAAGCCTATATGAGGATGAAAAATCACTTATAATAATTAGTATTGAATGATAACTAGAGCTGCAAATTATACTTTACACAAGTAATACTACTGAATCCCTGCATAGTCTCATCATAGGGTAAGTGCATAACAAAGCATACATGTAGTAAATGTCTTATGCACATACCAACATATAATTAACCATAATAAAACATTGCATAGATCAACCTTCTCTTGGGTGGAGTGGATGGGCAAAAAGTCAAAGGTTAGTCAAAGTGAAGGATAGGTCATGGAAGACTTGAGTTACTCATTGAGAAAAGGCGAAATCAGGGGCCTTTGTGACATTCATTATTCAGGAAAACAATAGGGAGCAAGTGTCTCACAAATGGATGATGTGCTAGATGGATGGTACCCCTTAGACCCTAACACTAAGACTCAACCCCTCTTTATTTTTTGACTTTAGCTTTTAGGCTCCCTCTTGGACTTGTCTTCATTTACTTTCTTGGACATCTTCTTATACTTTTTCTTTGACTTTTTCTTATTCATAAGCCCTTGGTCTTTTTACTTTACTTTTTGGCCCATGCAAGTTTAGACTTGCTTCTTTACTTTATTTGCTTGATTCTTCAATTTTGAATTGGTCCTCATTTCTTTCTTCATGCAGGTACAAGGAGTCTAGGACTAGGAGCTGCTTCAGGTGCCCTTTTTAGGCACTGAAGAGGGGAAGAATATTCCATGCTTTAGGACTTAGAGACCACACATCTAGTAACTATGCTGACCTTAGCTCAAGATCAAACATCAGGGGTAACTGACCAGGATAGTACATGGGGTTGGAAGGCGATGATCCTAGGCACATGGTTAATCGTTGGGGGTAATTTGATGATAAGCATAAGGCTTCGGAAGACCAATTCTCCTAGGCACATAGTCAATCATTGGGGGTAACTGATAAGGAGCATAAGGCTTCGGAGAATTTTGTCGCACACATCAGAGCCGAGACACCAGGGGACAACAAGGAGACCATCCTAATAAAGAGGTCACAAAGGCGGAGGTCCTTGAGTTACTTAGTCAAATCTAGATCAATAGGTTTGTTCAACAAGCAAGGGTGGAATGGATGGAAGGTGCAAAAGGCCAATAATGGAACCAAGGGGAAGGGTATGATCCAGAGACTGTACCAAATAAAAAGGTATGTATATAAAACTTAAACTAGTTTTGAATGCAATGTTATACAAAAATCCTACTCACATGCTCATTAGACAATTACAAGTGTAAAATAAAATTTACAACTAGTTAATCAGTCAATACAAACCATATATTCCATAAATTAAATCCTCTAGGCATGCATCTGATATAAAATTGAAATACAAGGATCCATCATAAATCTCAGAAATCTCAAAGGCATCACTACTCTGCAACACTGCCCTGCTCAACAAAACTGATCCAACTCTAGTCTGCTCTGGCAAAAATGAGAGTATAGCAACCCATACAACTGGTGGTACAACACTGAGTTACCCTTTCCTTGCACCATTTTTTAAGATCCATTTTTAATTATTTTTCTTTTCCTTTTATTTTGAAGTTTTTTTTAGCCTCTTTTCTTTAGATTTAGCTTTGAGAACTTGGGACATAAGGATCATGGCATTTTGAAAGGGCCATAGCTCACATTCATTATTTAACTTCATTTCCCTTAGAGTACTTTGACTCTTTTGACTTTAATTTAGGCACCATACATAGGAGTAGTATGTAAAGACCTTAGAAAATGACAAATAATTAGTTAATTGCGAAAGGGGGACATGATGGAAATGGGTGAATTGGTTAGTGAAATGGCATGACATGAAATATGGCTAGGTAAAATGTTGTAAATGACATGAAATGAGCATCATGCTTGCTTAAATCCTTGGGGGCACAACTAATACCATAAGGTCATACACTTAATTTGATTGAGGAAAGAAGAATTATAACCTCACCATGAAGCCTCTAAGCTATTGAAACAATTGTGATGATGCATGAACCATTATAGAGTAACACTTTGACCTCCTAATGTTATGTCCACACATAAGAAAGCATTTTACCATAAGTCATATAGAGAGGATATGTCATAACACTGGTACTAATTGGATGTCCCCATCTGCCTCTGTCAAGTGGCAAGGATGGTTGAGTAGGCTGGAAGAATCTCTGAGCTAGCTGAAAGTGTCTCTGTTGTCTATGGGAAAACCATAGATCTTATTTGTGGAACTGCTATGTGTGACGGAATATCACATAGGAAATGAATATAAAGTTAGCCCAATACACGCCAAAGGGTAACATCCATCTTTTTCTTATTCTTGGTTTACTTGATTGTTGGAAATTGCTGGTATAATTCTGCTGTAGGGATCTTTGTATGAAGTGCAGTTGTGCTCCCAAACAAAGGTCAAGTTTGAGGTATCAGCCCTCTTTGTAATTTGCTGTTTTATTATTAATTAATAAAAGATATGCTGCTGTCATTTCATTGAGTGGTTGCTGCTGTTTTTCTGCTCATAGTAAACATGTCCTTGCTTTTCATACATTGAGCACCTTTGGACAGGCCCTCCTATAATTTTTTGCAATTTGAAGTAATTCCTTTGGGTCAGTGTCAGCATGTTTGTGACAGCCCTTCAAACCCTCTTGAATATTAAATTTTACTCCACGACCCACTGGAAAAGCACTTGTCTTGGTCCACCATTCCATCTTTTTCAAAAGTATATCCTAACCTTACTGAAGGATTATTGGATTACCTCCTTTTGTCAGATGAGAGCTGGACCAAAGAGAGAGGAAGGGTTGTTGTGGTGACAATCGGCAACCTTCTTGAGTTCCCTAAGGTTTTGTTAGATTTTGGTAGCTCAGAGTTACTTCTGCAGTGTTGGTGCTTAGTCTGCAGAAGTGACCAAGCAAATGTCTCTCTTTAATAATTGAACTTTGTTAAAGTGATTTTTATAAAGTTAAGTGGGTCTTTTATTATTTAATGAATAAAAGTGACTTTTATAAAGTTGGGTCACTTAAGTGATTTAAGTGATCTCAATGAGAGATTAAGTCGCGACCGTTAGATCGTGAGAGGCAAGATTTAATCTTGGCCATTGAGATTTATGGTTAGGGTAGTTATTCATAATTGAGATTATAAAAAGGACATTTAGAGAGAGATGAGATACATTCATTTGAGAAAGAGATTTTCTCAAGAAAACAAGTCTTGGGGTTGAGAGGATCTCAAACAGGAGTGTATCATTTCATCATAAGAGATTCAGAGATTGAGACGCATTCTGAAATGGAGCAAGGGTAGCAGATTTGGACTGTGGGTTTTCTTCTCAGTCAATCAGGTTTCTGAGATTTGTAATTTCTGAATATTTCTTCGAGATTGAAATTGAAAGATACACTAAATGCTGGTTTTCCCAAGTTGGGTTTCCAGGGTAAAATATCTGTATCAAATCGTGTGATTTTCTGTGTTTTTTCCGCTGTGCATGTTGAGTTAATATTCCAATGTATTTTCAGTTATTATTTTCAGCAGTTAATGTTCGAATGTAATTGTTGAGGTTAAATAAATGATTGAGACTGTAAATTAGATTTGGAATAAGAGAAATTAACAGGTTCCACTTGTGTTTTAGGACTTTATCAACTTGAGTGCAAGACTGAGAGGTAACGGGGTCTATAAGTAACCTCTAGTGGAACACACTCCATGCAAGGCTCTCTCAAGCCAAGCACACTACCTCCACCTGTGTGCCATGTTGTAGCGATGCTCCTAGTGCCAATTGCCCTTCTTCTGTTGAAATTTCATTTGCATTGGACATATAATGCAAATCTGAAAATTTGCCTTCTACCAAGAAGGTTCGTTGGATCTTAACCCTAGAATTTTCAGCCTTTAGGACTGTTGGAAATTAATGTGTAAAGCAACAATAAAACAATCACAATAATTCACTTCTAATAGCCACAAAATTCATGTCAATTCAGGGAGAAAAGATACCAATCATTCCAATGAGTTTCCAGCCTTCTAGGGCAACTTCACATGCATAAACCAGATCTGAAAACTCTTCTTATACAGTGGATATAATGGGAAACACAACAGCAATAGATGGTTGTTCTATTATCTTCAATCTTACTGTTAAGTCCCTCAACAATTTTCCTGTGTGTCATATTGGCAAGACAAATAAGGGTTGGAAATAACCATCCCAAAAGATAATGTGCTGAAAGCAAATCTGCAATATACACAATATGTAGACAGTTGGAAATCTCATATATATATGCTCAAAGAATGAAGTACATACATACCATAGCCTCCTATCGAGGCTAGGACAAAATCCAACCATCCAAGATGCCCTAGCTAGGGTTAGTCAACAAACCCTAGCTCCTCCGAGTGCAAGAATCTCTCCAACACTATCTGCAAGGCAATGCGTCCTCCTCCTGTTCTTCCCCAAATACATCAAAGAGTTTCCAAACCCTAATCTCTAACGTCCAAGGGATAAAATCCTAACCCTAGAATCCAAGATGCTCCAAGAGACCAAGAAACCCTAGCGCGAAAGAGAGAAAGATTAAATGTACAAAGAAGAATCTCAAGAGAGAAATCGTCCACCTCCTCCTCATATGCTCCATTAGGGTTTCCTCATGAACCCTAGCGCATCACTAAGAGAGCACTCCAAAGAAGAGATACTAATGAATGTGTGATGCGATGTGTTTTGTTGTTCGGAAACTCTGCTTCCTCTATCTATATGAGAAGTAAGAGAGGCCAGCAATATAACACAGGTCGACCTAAGTCTTACTACCAAGCCTACTAAACATTAGTAAGCCACACACAAGTGAAGGGCTCTGTTACATTGTATTTTACATCGGGTAAATTCTCAAGCCTTAGGAGAATATTTGGTCATGAAAGAGGCTTATTGGGCGGTCCTTGGAATCTTAATCGGCAGTATGGTTAAGTCCTGGACATTTATCAGAGATTTGTGTAGCTTTTAAGCAATTCTGTTCAGTCGTAACAGCAAGCCAAAGGCAATCCTGGGAATCACCATTAATCAAGGTCATGAAAGGAAGCTTGTGTTGGGTTGTGTTGTCATCATCCTAGCCATTGTAACATCCAAAGAACAACAACCTAGACATAACTACAACAACAGACCCCTATAGCAGCAGTCCTGAATCCTCTTTCTAGTGTGCAGACCCATCAACAACATAATCCTTGTCACAACCCTGAAGAAGCAAGTGAAGACACAGACTTGTACAACAGCTTGTGGTCAAAGATTGTCATATCCATGATGCCATGAAGTAATGAGGAGAAAAAGTGTTAATCCTTGAAACATTCTTTTGGACTGTTCGCTTGAGTACAAAAATGAAGAGCACATGACAGATGCAGAATTAATCAGACCAGAGGAATTGCAAGAAAGTGATGCCAGAACTGAGTCAAGATTGTTTGAGGTTATCTTTTTTATCGGGGACGAGTATTTTACCGTTATTGCCAACTGCAAGGATCCAAAAGCATGCACAATTCAAAATTCTTCTGAAAGGTGCCAGAAAAGGTCTATTAAATGAGTTTGAATGAATGCCATGTCTGTAGCCAGAAAACATGATCAAGTATCAAAGCCCCGACGATGTATTGACCATAGTTTTGGTTGCAGTGTCCTTCAGCAGTATATTGGGTGCAAATCTTCGGCTGTGTTAAAATTGAGACCAACTTGCAAGATCGAATTCTGTATAAAAATTTGTCTTACAACATGCCAACGATTATAGAAATAGCGCCCAGCCTTTGAAATGTTTTAGGTTGAATATGCAATGGGTCGTTCCCTTGGACTCGAGGGCAGTTGTATCTTGTGGTGATTGTAGCTTGCGACTATAGAGACAACATCACTTACAGCTTCTTTTCTGATAAATATCGATTCTTTGCATGCAGTCGCCTTAGATCAATGTTATTCTTGAATAATTTGAGGGTCGTGTTATCACACCATAGTAGC
Organism: Larix kaempferi; assembly: GCA_027924585.1. Classification (NCBI taxonomy): domain Eukaryota; kingdom Viridiplantae; phylum Streptophyta; class Pinopsida; order Pinales; family Pinaceae; genus Larix; species Larix kaempferi. The sequence goes on from BSBM01000924.1 coordinate 8,490,978, forward strand.
TGGGCTACTATTCTTGTTGAGCAGATATCTGCACATTTCAGAGCTTTGCTTTTACAAAGATCAGTTATGATGAGCTTGTATTTTGAGATCACTCATGGATCAGAGCAGTATATTGTATCCGACTTTTATTAGACCTGGTGCCAAGGCTAAGCCTTGAGAGCTTAGATTTGATGACCGATGTGACCCTTTGTTCCATACAGTTTTAGTTCAGTGCTCAATGATGTTATTACAGCAGTGTTTCAGATGATTATTGATGATTATTATGATGTGATATGACCTATGGACTTCTGATTACTAGCTTTGGATTATTATTTTGTTGTTTTAGTCATATTCATAGCATTGACTTGGTATATTATTCATGATGTGGCAGTACTATTTAAAAATAAAATGAAATATCTTGGATGATGTTATAAATATAAAATGGATGTATTACTTGCACACTTAGGTTTTCTGACAATACTCATCGGTTTCATTACCCTCCTATGAGCATAGATATTGTCTTCCTTGACATCCTTGTCTGCTAGCTTAGGCACCACTTTCATTTGACTCCATCCATCCATGACCTTCTTGATTTGGCTTTTACATTTGACTTGCCTTCTTGACTTCTTGATACTGAGGACTTCCCCATTTCTACCTCTATGTTGGACCACATCTATGTTTGTTTTGTGTCTCGGCTCTGAGTTGGTGACAGAACTTGCCTTTGGTAAGTTGGATTGTATGCCTAAATCATTCTGGTCGGTTGTCCCGATGTTTGGCACTGTGCAGAAGTCCCCCTAGTCTCTTGAGATGTTGTTGGCTAAAACTGAAAGCTCATGTATTACTTATATTGGAAATTTATTATGAAAGCCTGTGAACTTAAAATTCTAGAATGTGTTTCTTAACACACATGAATAAAGGCTATAGCGATGAACTGCTAAAATACCCCTCGAAGGGTATAGAAAAGGTCCAAAAAGCAATGGTTACTCAAAGTTATATCTCTTATTGCTGACCTTGCCCCGGATGCAAGCTGCGACTAGTTGTGCTTTTTAGCACATGTGAAATCCCAGAGGGGTCATGTAGGCCAAAAAGGCCATGGAAATGAAATGAATGATCCTAATGAACCTGGATCAACTTGATGTAGACATGATGCCTAAGTTGAATAAACACTCTCTAAACAACTTATCCATTTGTAAGGCACAACCCTTCCCTTTGTTATTTTGTTCAGCACAGAGTGTAGCTCCCCCTTTCCCCGTCCAAAGTGTCACTTGGTTGAGTTTGGTCAAGTCATCCCCTTTGCCTAGCCTAGTTACTTAGCCTTCACCCTTAGCTAGCAGTTAGACCATGTCCAATGGGTGAGTTTGTCATTGAAGCTTTTGTGCAAGTAAGATATAAATAACATTAAATATATATAAGTATTAACTGCCATGGAATGATGTTTATACTTTAAGTTAAGCTGTGACTGTGATTAAAGGAACATGTCTTAGTCTATTGTTGTAATCTTGTCCTTGGTTATATCTTGACCTGGTCAAACATAGTTTGACCATGGTCATTCTTGGGATCCGTGATGACGTGGAACATTTGTGCTTATGGATGATGATTGATGGTCCTACATACCCTTATTGATAACTCCATATGGTGGACATAGGATTTAGATGATTATTGATGCAATCGAGCAGCTTTATTATTATTTCCAGATCATCAGATTTTACACTGTCCAGGTATGGTGGACCCTACAATTGACCCCTCAGGTCAACCCATGGTGTATGAGTACACAGTTCTAGTAGATTTGGGTCTTCTGGATCCATTGAGACACTTATCCTTCAATCCGGGCACTTCTAACAGAGATAGATGCAGTTTTCCACTTGTTGACCAGTTTTGGGCATGCTGACCCAGCATGTCTAGCAGAGGCTTGGAGGCCAGTCGTTTCCTAGGGCGCTGTGTAGGAAGGGGGTGGTCCAGCCACTTGATTTTACCATTATGCCCTTCTTCCAGACAGCGTGGTGCCCTCAGTTTGACAGCATAGGCACCCCGGGTGGCAGTTTGAGCAGTTTCAGGGTCTTTTAGGAGGATTAAAAATGGAATAAAAGGGTCACTGAGGAATTCAATTTGGGCAATTGAGGCAAGGTTTTGGCACTTGGTCTTCTCAGAGGTTTTCTAGGGTGAACCCCCCATCTTCCAGATCAGTTGGCATCAGTCAGTGGGGTCCACAGTGGCCACAGGAGGCCTTTTACTGCATGTCTCTCTCAGTTTTGGAGATAGGATTTTGATCATTTGTGCTATTTGGACATGTCATAGTCCCATTATTTTATATTATTATGCCATGGGGATGAGCTAGTGAAGGATTGATACCTCCTTGCCCCACCATGTGTGTCTTGAGTCATGCCCATGTCATATTTGTTGGGCCCATGTATATTTAGCCCCCTTTGAGAGATGACGTCACCCTCCTTAGTCTTTTTGAGGGATGATGTCGCCCTCATTTTGAGTGATCCATGTGATATATTGTTAGGCTCATCTTAGCCATTGATTATTATGTTTGATCTTTTGATCTCAACCACTCATTTCAAAAAGTGGTTTTGTGGTTTAGGGTTTTGGTCTTTATTATCCTATATAAGGAGGAGACCCCCCTATTGTAAAAGCAATCTAGAGATTTTTTGGCTCTTGGCTATTGGAATAAAAATACTTTCTTGGGCATCTTGGATCTTGGAGTTGGAATGCTGTGGTGATTGTAAATGCTTCTTCCTCTGCATTGACAAACATTGGTGGCCATCTTGATTTTATCTTCAACTAACATTGTTTTGTAGGCAAAGAAGACGATCTTGAGGAGTGTGTATTGGTGGGGAGGCCTACCCTACAAGCTTCAAGAGGACGTTTTGGGTAATAGGGAGTTGTTTTGTCTTTGTACCAACAATTTCATGTTCTTCATCTCTTTGCTTGCATCTACTTCCATTCTTGTTTATTGATTGATCTTTGTGTCCTTGATTGACAGGAATAGGGAGGCCGATTTGGTTGAAGTAGGCAAAACGTTGGCAAGAAGGGCTCATCAAGTTTGGCATTTGATCTTTGTGGGAAGTAATCCTCGTCTCAAGCCTCTTCCATCTTCATTTTCCAGCTATGTTCCATGAGGTATGATACTCTTCTATCCTATCCATCTACTCTCTTAGATCTCAAAAGCCTCATTGATTAAAACCCTCATTTTTATATTTTTCTAGATCTACTTGGATCTAGCTTGGCTTTGGAGATAATTTAAAGAACCCACCTCTATAGCATCCACGACAATTCGAATCTATAGTTTGGTGGTGATTGGCTTCCATTTGACTCATTTTCCAAGGCACCTAGCCCTCCTTGAGGCAATTTGCATTCCTTGAGGAGAGCTAGTGGGGCCAGTTCCAAGTTGTGGGTAGGTGAGATCCCACTTGATTTGCATAGATCTACCTTGATAACCTACCCCTAGTGCTTCACCTTGTGGGCCCTGTTACCGGGCAAATTAGCAGGGCTAATTCCCAGTAAGAAAAACTAAGAATAGTGATCCAATGTCACCTCAGTCACCGTTCTAACTTCTTCAGAAGTCGAAACCTCCAAGGAGAAGTATCCTTAAGGAACCCTGTAAGAACACCAGGACAACCACAAAACAATACTATCTATGCAATTTGTAGTTAGACCAGTGCCTAAATGGAGTCAATAATGTTATAGTGAGCACAGAAGATATGATCAAAATCTATGTTTTGCTTAGATCATCCAATGAAATGTGTAAACATCTAGGCATGTAATACAATAATCAATATTGGATCAAAAGACTATATTGCAAATATAAATCAACCATTAGCCAAATAAACATTAAAGGAAAATTGTCGATATCAACCACTAGTCAACCAAAAGCATATAACATGACAAATTCATCACCAATTAGCTAATGAAGGTCATATGACCATCAACCAATCACGCAGTGTGTTACCCAGATTTGTATTTAACACTTTTAAAGCAGCAGAAGTAGACACTTGGAAAGATGTAGTGATTGTTGTTCAGGATGTGAGTGAGACTAAATATCGATATGGCACCAGTTTTGATCAAAATTAGGTACGCAAAATTATCAACAATAATCAATAACTGGTATTTACTATGCAAGGATCAACATCAGATTGTTATGTAACTTCAATTGTAACAGAAATCAGATCTTACAATATAGCAGAGATACATTTCAGATTTAAATGTAACCACAGTAATTTATAGTATCACTTTAAAACATTGTAATATCCCAAACTGATATTTTTTCTTTTTTGTTGAACTGTCGATGGCTAATAGGCTTATGTCTCAATATAATATGAAAGTAAACCTTGATCTCTGCATGCATGCATTTGCATGCAAATCTGTAACCCAGATAATACTGAAATGCTAGAAAGTAGGAGGAATTAATGCATGTACATACTAGTATATAGATCTACTGATGTCGATGAAGATGATCCCCTCATGCAAATATTATGCCAGAGGAATAGGAAGATAAGCCAAGTCATCCTCCAATAGATAAGTGCGCCCTCCTCCAAGCTAAGATGGCTCCTTAATAAATAATACTTCACTGCTGAAGATTGAGACAAGATGCAATAGGTTTATAATGCCCTTCTGGAGATGATGGAAGATGCATGCAGAAGAAGTGATGGCTCAATAGCCCAAAACGTGAAGAACCTCCCAAAGAGATTCGCCCTCAGGCATGCAAACGTCCTCCAATAATGATGAGTGCTGATAACTCCCTCAACTGTCCAACTGAGAAGCCCTTCTTCCAGGGGAAGGATAATAGGGGTGCTCTGAGAAGAATGAAGGCTGGATGTAGAAGTTCTACCTCCTGTAGACTGGAATGCGAATAGGTATGTCTCTGAGCAATACGTCCAAGCTAGGATAGCGAATCCCCTCCAATCCAATAAATAATCATTCTTCTGCAATAACTGATGAATAGAATCTGATGATGAAGCAATGCTGAATCCGGATGATCCAACCCGATGATGAACTAAGGTAGATAGATTTTGCTGCCGAAATACACTAGTTAGCTGAGCATGCACTCAACCCCAACTTAGCTCGCTGAGCTCTCCAATTCGAATCCTCAAATCAATAATCATATAAGTGTGTTTCTCCATTCACTTTACCTTTCTTTTATAATTCTCAACTGCAAATAACCTAATTAGGTTACTTTACCTTCTAATTTGCAGTCGACTTGCATGCTAGTGCCTAGGGACTCAATTAGGTGAGGTGCATGCATCATGAAATAATGCTCTGATGTCATGCATGTAGGTGGCATTTGGCTCATGTGGCCCCTGTCTACCTAATGATGATATAATATCAATGCCAAAGATCCTCTGAAGGTGTATATGGCATGAATCCTCAGTAAATTCCACTATAGTAAAAAAGGGAACATTACAAACATGTCCTAGCCAATAGAAGTTAAATTATGTGAGTTACTTCGCATTCAACACGGATCATTCCAGCTTCAATTTAGATATGAGTGTGAATATACAGTGCATAAAGGCATACAACCCAGCTTTAAAGATGTAATCTTCAGTTCATAAGTAACCACAGTAATTTACAATATCCAAGTAAAGTAAGTCAACATTTTTGGTGTGTCACTTGGCATTTTAAACAAATCACTTTCAGATCTGTAATGTAGTTAGAAATGTAGCAAATAACATGTCAAAATCAGACCTTATAACACTAAATCAATTATGAGTTATGTTTTTGTTTTGTGTGTAGATAAGGGCAAGGATGGGGCACACAAGGGCTGCCCAAAAGGGAAGAATAAAAGTGGAGGATGGAAGGGAGGAATGGAGATGGAGGTGAAGTGAAGGATGGAGAGAGGGTAGGGAGGATATAAGGCAGCCAAAGTGGAAGGAGAGGTCGTGGTTAGGGCTTAGAAGGCAAGACAGAAAATTAGGGCTCCCTTTTTAGGTTTTATTTTATAAAAAAATGGAAATAAAAAATGATCTAAAATACAAAAAAAATAAAAAATCTAAGCTAAGCTAATATATACAAAAATACAAACTCAGAAATTAGGGTTTTTATTTTTATTTGAGAATTTTAAATTTTTAGGGCTTCCTACAATTTCGCCCTAGGGTTTTTAGGGACAAATAGGGCAGGCCGAAATTATAGGAAGAAGGGTCAAAATTTTAGGGAGGGCAAAATTTTTATTTTTTAATTTTTAGATTTTTAGGGTTTTTTTAGGAATTTTGAGATTTTAAAAATGTTAGGGCTTCCTACAATTTCGTCCTAGGGTTTCTAGGGACAAATAGGATAGGCCGAATTTATAGGAGGAAGGGCCGAAATTTTAGGGAGGCCAAAAATGCAAATTTTTTTTTTTTAGATTTTTAGGGTTTTTATCATAAAATTGCGGACCTAATTCTCAATGTTGCACGACTCGGACTCGACAAATACTTGGCTAGCATACGACTCGTAGACCCGGGAAAAACTCGGGAAAGGCTTGAGAGAGACTTGGCAAGACTCGGCAAATAGGAAAAAAAATAAAAATATTGTACATTTAAGCTATAAAACTATCCATATAAGTTATAAAACTACAATTTATGCAAAATAATTCATAACATTGTCTCATAAACTACGATAATACGACATAACACAATAAATTTTTGTATGCAAAAATTTAAATATTGATCATAAACCATACTGATTTAAAAATCAGATTCCATGTACTCGAGTCTCACCTACAATAAGCCCTCGATGAGCTAGTAAATAAAATAAAAACTAACATAAATAATATCTAACAGAAATAAAATAAAATACAAAATATAAAATAACAAAAATAAAATATAACAAATAAAAAATACAAAATACATAACAAAAATAAAATAAATATAAAATATATAACAGAAATAAAATATATATATATAATCTATATTTTAGAACATATATCAAAAAAACAAAAACAAAGCAATAGAGTATCGAGCCGAAAGCACGACATGCATACACAGAAAGTAATAATAATATACAACAAGCACGACAAAAATGTACAACAAGCATGAACTATAGGAAGCAAGACCTCCACGCGTAGACCACAACAAGCAAGCAAGACATCCACAAACAACGACCACGATCTACACCAGCATCCTCCTTCATGACCTCACGACTGCACCAACGGTCTCCTTCACGACCTCATGAGTGCAGATTTACCTCCATTTTTTATCATGCAAACCGCTTATGCTTTGGCGTCCGCGGGCTTTTCCCCAACTGAGTTTCCAGACGAGTCCACGCGAATGTTGACCGAGTCTGCCGAGTTCCGGACGAGCGGGCGAGTTTGGCTGAATCTGCGAGTCCTTGGACGAGTTTGTGGCAATTACTCGACACCGAAACCCACTTGTGGAGACTCGCGAGTTCCTCCCGATTGGTGCTTCACTGCTAATTCTAACCCTAATTCTACCATGAAAATGCAAAATTTTAACCCTAAATAATAATTACAAATGTACAAAACTCAGATTTTAGGTTAAAAAGCAGTTGAACAACCTAAGGTTTCAAGAGACAACTATTCACCAAACCCAGGGCATCAATGAGAGGGACAACCCTCCTTGAGATGGTACTTGGCAAGCTTAACAAACTAGGGCTAACCCAACAATCTCTAGGATTCATTGAGGGAACTTAGTCTTAGCAAGACTTGAAGACCTAAAGCTCAAGCTTGAATGCATAGGTGATCAATGACAAAAATGACATGCTAATCAAGACAAAATGAAGCAATAATGGCTTCCATTCAACCCTAACAAGCATCACTTTTATACAAATTGATTAAGAGACATCAAACCAATAGTATAGATACCTCCAAGTGCATGTGTTAAGCAAACAACTTTAGCCTCACCTTAGCAATGGCATGAACAAAAGTAAAACTTCCAAGAAATGCTTTAAACTTGCAAAATAACCTTCATCAAGGAGTGCATCCCTTCAAAGACCCCTAGTTAGGGCAAATAGCAGACATAATGATCTTATCCCAAAAGTTGATGTCTAAAAATGAAGTGAAGAGATCTTATTTATGTGATCTCACACTCACTTTTACAAAAATAATTAAAATCCAGGCCAACATGCCTTTTTAAAATGTCAACTTGAAAATATAACAAAAATAATATAAAATAATCTGAAAATGGCCTATTGTAGGCTACCTAGGGTATTTTACGGTTTACCCCCTAGGTGCTAAAATATGCTAAACAAGGCCAAATTTGACGAATTGAAAGGCTAGACTGTACAGGGGGGTCGTCATGCCCCAATTAACCCCAACAGTGATGAAAAACCCTCAACGCCCCACCATATCAAGCAATACAGTTTGCCTCAAGAAGCTGACGTCATCCTTTGTAGGAGGGCTCAGAGAGAGGGCACTGGTGAATTGGAGGGCCAGGAGGGTGCTGGAGGTCCTCTAAAGGATGAGAGTGGGTCTCAGTGTTGGAACAACTGCCGTTGGAGTGTTGAAACAAGGTGGGGGTCATGTGACCTAGTGACCCACCCCTGGAAGACCCGGACACCAACCTTAAGGTTTCAAACCCTTTCTTGAGGCAGTCAGCGATGCCATTAAGCCATAGTACTTCCATAAGAGAAGCTAGAGGGTTTGGCCATGCCCCTACCTCAGAATGAGCTAGCTAAGCACCCCTCCTGGTAAAAAAGAAGACACCCTCTTCCTGGGGCACCTCTGTAGGTATGCTGGTGCTAGTACCATCGTAACAGGCCCCATTCCTCATTTTGAGGGATTGAGCCCCACTTGGGTCACTTGGTGATGCATTTTCCATCTTAGATCTATGGAGATCTAGCTCATATTGGGGCATGCCATTTCAAACCCACCTTGATAATTGCCTAAACTACCCCGATCTATATTTTGGTTGAATTTGGACTCCATTTGCCCCTCATCTCAAGGCACTAGTCTCCCTTGGGCAATTTGCACTCCTTGGGTTAGTGGCCTTTTCCTAGATCCCATATGTGGGTGTTGTCTATCTCATCTTAGATCCATAGATCTAAATCATTGCATCCACTTAGTGCCATCTCATCTCTAATTTGACCAAGTGGGCCCCATTTGGACCATTTTCCACTTTTTAAGGAGTGGGCCCCAATTGTGTATTTTCATGGTACTAGATCCATCCATTTGATCTTCATAAGTGGCCCTAATCAATCATTGGTTGAAACACTTGTCACCTCCTAAGCCTCTTCAACCACATTTAAACTCTTGGGTCCACTTAATTAACTCACTTATTGGTTTCCGTAACCTAACTTACATGAACCTTTGGGTTGGCTAATCTTCATTGATTGGCAAGGGTCTCCCCCTTGGTCTTGATTTATCTCGATCTAAAGTGAAGAGTGCCTCGGTTATCATGACTCCCAGCTTGCATTGGGAACCGTGGCATCTCTTGGGTCACCTCTTTAGTTGTCCATCTCCTCTACCATCCCGGATGGGATACCTTTAGGGACAACTACAAGTTGTGTGATAACAAGTCAATTCCATCGTTTTGAATATGGTAACTAAATTTGGTCAAAGTATTTAGAAACACTCCCACTTTTGGACTCATTTGCATTCATTTGGATTCGTGGACCCATACTTGGAAGATGTTTGTCTTTCTTTTGAGGTTTTGAAGGAATCGAAGGAAGGCCCCACTTATTATTTTATATCTCCTTGCATCGCTATGAGTGAGCGCCCATCTTTGATGGGCTTATTTCCTATTTGACCATGGATCACTTTTTGAAGGATGTTTGAAGTTATTAAAAAAGGGGTTACTAAGTGGACGTGAACATCCTTTGAGGGGTTTTTTTGTAAGCCCTTATGGTAGTAAAGGGCTAATTCATCGAGGGAACTTGATGGGGGGGTCAACCCTTAGTTTTGTGTGACTTCTTCTTGGTTGAAGTAACCCTTGAGGGCTTATTGTCTTGTGGACACATGAAAGAAGGTGACTTTACTTTGAAAAGGATTTCGGTTGGGAAGCCATTGGGTTTGTTGCCATGTGGGAAAAGTGGATAGACTTGTGGCTTTCCAACCCCTTTGAAGACTTTGCTTAAGGAGCAAGTAATCATGAGAGAAGCCTTTGGAGGCCAATGCTGACATCATTTAGTTGCTTGTGGACATGGTGGGTTGAAGACTCTGCTTTGTAGGAAGTTTGGAGTTACTCTTGTAAGTTGTGGGTGTTGCTTGGAGCATATTCTCTTGGAGGGGCCTTTGGAGGCCACGTGGCATGATCAACCAACTTGTTTCTTGCTTATTGGAGCATTTTCCCCTTTGTAAGGGGCCCTATGTATCTCATCATTGTACAAGCGACATTGACCACCTTATTTTATTGTAACTTGTTAGGAGTTGGTTGTGAAATGGGGCTTTTATATGATTTTACCCCACCTTAGGTTAAATATAAGGAAACCATTAATATTTTATTGTATAAGGAAGTTTATCCTTTCATATAAAAAGAGAGGCACTTCCTCATTTCATTTGCATGGTTGGACTTTGAGAGTTCTCTCTCTTTTGGAGCTTCATTGATATATCTTTCTTTTGTGCAATTTATGGGGTTAAGGGTTCTTTCTATGTAGTGAAAAGTGTTGTCAATGTTTGAAGCCCCTTCTTGGTTCCATGTTGGTGCTTAAAGGATTAATGATGGAATGCTTAAGGCTTTACAAACCTCTCAAAGATTAATCTAGCTGAGTAGTTGTAATAACTCTTGGAAGAAGGGCTGCTTGAGCTATTGGTTTGCACTCTCTCCTTTGATGGTTTAGGTGAGCATTTTGGACCTTTGTCTTGATATGCATTTTGGCTCCTTGGGTTGGGTTTCCAAGTGTTTATCTTTGCCACAATTGATATTGGGTGGCTAGGACTTTCCCTCGTTGGAGCTCCTTATTGTAGACTATGAACTCCATTGTTATCCTCATGGTGATGTGACTTGTCTCCTAGTCTCAACCCTAATCTCTGAAAGAACTAGACCAATTCTTGAAAGACCTTCTTCTTGGTCTCACTTGCCATTTGATTCACCAGGACTCCATTGCCCTAGTTGGATATTGGCACCGATCTCCAGGTCTCTCCATAACTTATATAAAGATCCCTAAAAACTACAATCCCGTTTTGCTAAGGCTATCTCTTCCAAATCACCTAGTGCCCTCATTGCCATAGCCTAGCAATCCTATTTAGGGATGCCCCCTTGAGTTGGAGGAGAGCCAATCGAAAGTGCGTAGAGGTAGTTATCATGGTGACAATGGGTAACACCTCTCAAGTTATCGTGGCTAGCAGTGATATTTTTGAGGCTTTAACTACAGGTGCTAGTTTGGTTGGTAACAAGCTCCACTCATAGAGTACAAGTGTCAAGCTCCAATGATGATGTTGTGCACAATAGTCACCTAGGGTGGTGTAGCTATGCAAGGCAAGTCCACACCACTCCATCTTGAGCCTCCACAGATTCCATCTATCCTCCAAAGGCAAGTATTCCACTGTGGTAGCTACCCCCAGCAAGAACATTATCAAAGCCTCAGGCATCTTTGAGCCATCTCCCATCCTCCAAATAGGAAATCAAACTGCCACATGCCATTTGAGGCTTGTAGTCTTTCTCCAATAAGAAGAGCAAATTTGTTCCATTGGATCAAGTAGAGAAGAATCTCTTTGCTTGTTTTGTGCTTTAGCTTTGCTTATGACATCTTAGGAGGGGTACAAGATTGAAGAAGGAAAAGGCTAGGGTATGAGCTATATATTCAATTGAAGGTGTATGCTTAGGTGATCCTTCCTTCAAAGGATTTTTGCAAGGAACCCAAAGGCTTGGGGGAATTTGCCATGCTCTTTTGTAGGTGTTCCAGTTAAGTAATTCAAATCAAGGACCAAGGAGAAGTGCTCCAAAGAATCCATTTACCCAAGGATTGAATGCACTAATTCTGGACTCCATTTCTAAAAGCAAAAACCATAAAACAGTTTCCTTCTCTTTTTGTTTCAAGGATGAAAATTAAATCTAAAAAGTCTAAAAATATTTCAGTCTTTAGGCTTTCTTGTTCTCTCATTTTCCAGTCTTGATAAATCTGAGTTTTTATTTCTGTTTTGTTTCATTTATTTTATTGGAGAAAAACAGAGATAAAATAGTCCTAGTTGAACTTAAAATTTATATTTTGCTAAAAGGTTTCATGCTAGATAGATCACTAAAAATTTTGGGTCATTAATCTGATTTTTATTGCTGGTTTTAGTGGTTTAAATTTGCTAATTTTGCATTTTACTAATTCTGGAAAATATTACAGCAAACATTCTTTATTTCTGGTAAGTTTCTAAGCCGTCCAACATTTAATTTTTTATTTTATTTTTAAGTACTTTAATTTTCAGCAATTAATTTTGCATTAAATCTGAAATTTTCTTAAGTTTTCTTGCTCATTTTACTACTGTAAATACCTTGGGATAGCAAGCTAACAATTCTGATTTTTTTTTTAAAGTTTGCTGCTATATTTAGTAATAGTAAGTGTCTCATAACAACAAGTAAACTTCAAGTGTTTTATTTAATGAATGCTGTTTTAATATCTCATATTTATTTAAGTACATTGGCTAAATAACTTTCACTTCTAAATTCTGGAAATTTCACTTTGGTTAATGGTTTAATGTGACATGCTAAATCTGAAATAACTATTGATTAAATGTATCTTTCATTTTTGAATTTTCTTTTGTGCAACTTTATTTGTCTTATCTGTCATTGCACAAGATCTTGATATTGTTATCTATCTTATGGATCATAGATATACGAGGCAATGCCATTTTGATTATCTAAGTCGAAGTACTGAAACATAAACTAATGAGATCTAAGTACTAGACTTGGAGAAGCGATTTTCATCACTTCAATAAGCTAGAAACATACTGTACTAATTAACTTTCAGTGGCTCACTTTTTCAGAGATTTTCTCTCAAGGAGGGACTCATCCAAGGCCCAAATTTCATAGTCTAATTAAGACTTAATCTTCATAATTTGTTTCATGTGCAAATCTTATCTCGTGGGTTATTATGGCAATAAGCCTACTTGCTTAATCACACTTTACTTTCAAGTCTTGTGGGTTTTGTTACTATCATTTCTTTCCATAGATTGATCTTGTTAAATGTCCATAGTTTACTTTAGTTTACATCTTTGAGCATTTCATTTGAAGTATTTGATCATTTTATATCTTATATGGTTGAATACTTTGGGAAGATTAATTTCATCCAATCAACCCATAGGGGAGCCTCCCTTGAACAACCTTGAGAACTGGTCTAAAATGTGGGAAGTTGGCATTGAGGTGACAATGGTGCTCTCTTCCGAAGTTGCATTTGATAGCACCAGTGGATTAAGACTTTTCCTCTTAGGTGCTTGTTGCCGTTGGATACGCACCTTTGGGAAAGGGGGTTAGCGTGGCATCAATCTTCAAGCCACTGGGTGCATCCTTGGGGGCAAGCAAAGAGTCGAGATACTATCACTCAACAAACGACTCCTCCGTCTAGGCCAACTCCTAGCGAAGCCAAGGGGGGTGGTCCCTATGAAAATAAACTATGGCCTTTAAGCTAATTTAAAGAAAGGAAATGATTCTAGGAGTTTGAAGACAATTTAAAACTGAACCAAAAATTGCAAGTAGTATTTTAGATCAACAACGTGAAATTAATACATCCATCTAACACATGATTTAATTAAAAATGTGCGATTGTTGTAGATTGTACTAGTGCCAAAATGGAGTCACATAAGTTGGAGTGTTGCTATGTCGTGAAAGTGTTGCAAGTCTTGTTGGTCAGTTTTAATTGATTTTATTATGATGTGTGGATTAGGGAGTGGGTTAGTTCATGGCTTGGCCCAATTCCAACTTAGGCCTTTGAACTGAGCGTAGTGACAACTAAACCAAGGGTCCAACTGGGTGAGGCATAACCTAGTTAAAGTAGCCCACTGACTCTATAGTTAGTTTCACGCGACCTCTCGAGTTCTAGAGCTCAAGTTTTCATTGGATTTCCCTATTAAACTAGTCACTCAAGTCCCTTTCTGATTGACCAATTGAGCAGACTAAGCTGCAGAGGCCAATAGCATACTTGGAACTTTATGCCTTGGTCAATTTTATTAAAACAAAAATAAAATTTTATTTTGATGGCTGAGAATCTCTTTTCCCTTTCGGTACTTCGGGAATGCACAACGGGATTTATTTTTGGATGTTCGTTAATTGTAAAGTACAAGATTGTAAAAGCAAGATTGTAGCAGTAAAATAAAACTAACTATACAACCCTATTGGGGCAGATTGTGTGCATGTGAAGATAAAATAAAATAAAGAAAAGTTTGAAAAAATTGCAAACCACAAAAAGGAGCCCGCGAGATCCCCCCAGGGGGGATGGGGTGTGGGCGCTGAAGTAGCCCACTTGCCTTTATTAATTATTTTACAATAAGAAGGTGGATTCCTTTGGTCCTTATAGATCTAGATCCAAAGGCCTTACAAGTTTCAAAAATGATGCAAGATGGAAGTATGTTGCTCCGAGAAGCCTTAGATAGCTTTAGATCTTCGATTTTCCGGCAGCACCTCCTCTTGTTATGGCGATAAAAATGTGAAACCAGCCACTTGAAATGCACCAAATGTGCCCAAATAAGCGTTAAAAGCATAAAAAATATTAAGTACTAAAGATAGGAAATAAGTGCAAGTACTTAAAAATAAAGTAGATCTACAAATGTAAGCATTTGAAACTTAGATCTAGGAACGTACTCAAATAAAATCAGCCTTTATATATTCTTTTAAATCGAACTAAAATTACTGAAGCACGCAAGTAACCGTAACCAAAGAGAAATTTGAATAAAATTGAAGGAGAGAGAGAGATGGAAGAAAAGTTAGAAGCTTGGGAAAATTTGAGTTGTGGAGCCTGCAAGTGGAAAGCAGAGGGACTATTCACTTCGGAAATGCTCGAAAATTGGAAGAGTCAAGCTAGATCAACCAATCATTCGAGCTAAGTACCTGCATCACTCATTAATCCTTGCATCCAAATGGTTAAAACAAATATTGGTGCCGCCTACAATGGAAACTTAGAAAGCATGGAAATCAAACTAGAATGCACATGCTCATCGAAGAGATCTAAAGTAAACTAACAAAGAGCATAATCAAACTAGAAATGCTCCTACCAACCGGGAGATAGCTCCCCTTCAAAGGCCAACATTCAACCACAAGATGCAAGAAGCTTAAAACAATACATGTTACCTCATAAAAACGTGCAATGCTCATCCACACACATTGATGCCCAACACAAGAGATTTGCCTCCAAAGCTTTTTTATTCCATAAAATATTACAATAGAACTGTTGCATACTTCATCAGTCCTTCGGTCCTCTCTGACCATGAGCAAAAGAAAGACCATTGCCTGCTTAAATAGCAAATGGTGAAGTAGGGGGGGCACACTATGGTTGAGAGCATGAGGGGGGCACATCTCACAAATCATGGAGTGATCTAAGCCTTAATACATGGTTTGATTGATGGGAGCTTGATGGGATGGCCGCCACATGTGATAGGCACCTCTTTCAAACCATTGGAAACTCCTTCACACAAATGAATGGCTCCCACGCAACCCACACGTGACCTTATTAAAGATAGCGCATCACTAAATCAAAGGGAGTTACTACCTTCCAAAATTTGACTTTCAACATGTGCTTTATCCTCTTAATCTAATCACTTTTCATAAGAGATAGGATTGCAATTTGTCGCATCCTCTTATCCTCTTAATCTAATTATATATATGTTTTGATATTTTGGTGCAATTTGTCGCATCATTAGCATTAAAATGCCATTATGTCGGCCCGATAAGGAAAAATGCTCCGAATGATAATTTAATCATCCAAAAAATAGGAAGATTGGGTCCTTGGGTAAAGAGGGCGCTCTGAGCGTGAAAACGAGCACCCTCGTGCCAAATTCCGCCTCCAGACCATACTTTTATTACAATTTGAAATTTTCCATTTAAACCATTAAAAAATGGTCTGATTTTACGGAAAAAAATATTTTTGCCGGAATTGACTCAAACTCCTAGGGGACCTAGTGCATGTCCATACAACTTATTATTGATGACTAGCATGTAAAAATACATAGACACTTGGGCTTTAATAACCTCCCAAGGTTTGACCGCCAAGGAAAATACCCCAGCTTTGGAGTGGTAGTGAAAAACTCAAGAATTATACGTCACTGAAACGCAACGCATAATTCCTAAAGAAAAAACACTCTAGAGTATCCCCTTGACAAATAAACCTAAGGTAAGCCAAGCCTGTTACAAAAAGACCATGCTTAGACAAACTTAATACAATTCCCCATGGGGGTATGGACATGCAATTTTTTTTAAAAAAAGGGCCAAAAATTGGCCTGATTTCATGGAACACTGATGATGAACAATTTGATTGTTCAAGTCTTCGACGGTTCACTTGGGATCCACTAAGTGCAATTTAGTGGATAACAGTGCTAAATCAAGTTGTAACACTAGTATCAATTTCTGTCATGCATATTCCAAACTATTTATCACATGGCAGTTCTATATGCTGACTAGTTACTTTTATAGTTGTTAATTTATCTTGGATGGATCATGGAACACTGATGATGAACAATTTGATTGTTCAAGTCTTCGACGGTTCACTCGGGATCCACTAAGTGCAATTTAGTGGATAACAGTGCTAAATCAAGTTGTAACACTAGTATTGATTTCTGTCATGCATATTCCAAACTATTTATCCAATGGCAATTCTATATGCTGACTAGTCACTTTTATAGTCATTAATTTGTCTTGGCTTTTATTCCCCCAGCAGTTTGTTGTAGGGATGGTCCACGAATCTTCCTTACCCGATTCCTCCTCCCCTTTTGCTACATTGGTGGCTACACCATACCAATGCAATTTGATTCCTCAAATGTGATGATTCAACTTATTCCCTAATGTGGTGGCTCTATTTCTATTCGATATCACCTTTCTAAAAAAGTTTGCTTTTTCTTCTAATTTATAAACTACAAATTCGCAGATCCATGCTCAATGATCACATGGATATACAGACCTCTCACCTTTTTTTAAATTTACTATATACTTCTTGTCACGGACCTAGCGGCTCGATGACGTCTTTCTACCTGGCTGCATGGTGTCTTGATTTTGCTAACTATTCATGCATCGACCCCAGTGGCTACAACTAGGCGGCGACATCTACAAATCTATGAAAGGGGACTCACCAGGCAGTGGCAACTTTCTCAGAGGCCCAGTGGTTCATTCTGCTTCTGATGATGGCTAAGTAGCAGAGATTCTTCAACGGCTCGATAGCAGTGTATCACTCTAGTGGCCTGATTTCACCATTTGGCCCAATCATCTGCCTATCACAGGACCTCTACAGTTTGCCTGTTGCTCAAACAAATTCCAACTCTCTTCCACACTCTTTTATGTGATTGTTGTTCCTCGAGGTCATCTCTGATCACAACAGTCCCTCAGCTCCTTCACCTGATTCCTCAGCTTCTTCTCTTCACATGAATACACATAATTATTAATCAATGAGAAAGAGTGGATTCGTTCATGAGATGATGCAGTGTCTCATGACATTGTAGAAGAGAGGAGTAGTATATAATGTAAATCCCAAATACCTAACTATTAAATACTACATTAAATGCCCCATTACACCACTTTATTAGTGAGCATTAATTATTTGCTCTAAGTCCTAATACATCTAAGTGCTATATATGACCATTATTTCCAACAGCATACGTATTGCATATTTTTATAGAGAACTATTTCCCTTTTAATGCTACCAATTCAAATGAAGAATAAATTGTTTTTGAGATATATACAACATATGATGCCACTCAACTTCACACAATTTGCATTCTGAAATTGGAATGTTTTCTAATAAGGATGTCTCTTTTAAAGAAGGTCTTAACAAGTTACCATGAATGAAAGAAGCACAATTTTCTTGGTCTATGCTATAAGCTGTGTTTGAACTTTCCGAGAAAGAAGCTTTCCTTAATTGTAATCTAACTTTCAGTTCATTTGTATTTCATGTCATGTATGGTTGGAAAAATTGATTGTATTTAATTATTGTATATATTGTCGTTGGGCTTTGCAGTGAAATTGGTGTCATTGCTAAAATCGAAAGCGTTGATTCTCTGACATGTCTTGAAGAGATAATTCGCACATCTGATGGAGCGATGGTAGCAAGAGGGGACCTTGGTGCACAGATTCCTCTGGAACAGGTTCCTTCTGTGCAGCAGCAAATAGTCGAGTTATGTAGGCAGCTAAATAAGCCAGTTGTTGTTGCCTCACAGTTACTCGAGTCCATGATAGAATACCCACTGCCAACAAGAGCTGAGGTGATTTTTGCCTATATATCTCCTCTGCTTGAACTTTGGACTGAAAATGAAGAGTAAACCAGAATAGTAATCTGCATGAATTTTTTAAAACGGATCCCTATGCATATTTGGTATCATTTTGTTGTTTTCATGTAACTTCAAAGTCAAAATATCTCTGTAGCAACATCCAGCAGTGAGAGAGTACTACTTTTGGAAGTCTTGTGAATGCACAGCCTATCTGTTGATTGAATGTAAATGAGCAGTGTTAGATTTTTGACGGTTAATTCATCTTTTGCTGAAAATATGTATCTCCTTTTCTTCATTAGCTTTTTCCTTCTGATTCAGGATGTCCTCTTGGGACTGTTGACATCATTGTAACATTACATAACCATTCTCTTAGAAGAAACCATGAATGTTCATGGGTTGGAGTTATAAAGATCTTCATTCTAAATGATGAACTTCTGGTGCTTAAGGACTGCAGCAGCAAATGGCCCAGGTTAGGTTAGAATGAATAAGGGCTATTATGTTAGTTAAGCTGGGCTGTAAGATTATGGATGCTGTGAGGCAATTGCTGGAGTTGCAAAAGAAGAGGTTATCAAAATAGTAAGCAAAATTGAAGAGGAAATCAAAATTGGAGAAGATATATGGATTCTCAAGGGGTCTTTAGACTCTAGAGCCTAGAGGTACCTGCAGCTCGTTGGATAAGCACGATTAGAGAAAATTGTTGAGATATATTTAATTTTTATGTAGACAATGCAATGAAATTTAGGAGGGAAAGAAAGCAGCTAGGCAATTCAGTTTCGGCATTTAAGCAAGACAGATGGGCTGGGAAAGCAGAAATAAAGTCCCAGAGACTTGTTGAAGCAAGGAATTTAAACTTGACAGCAGAAAAATTGTTGTACATAAAAAATGATTTGCAACATAGGCAAATATTTTATATTCATGGCTGTTGAATGTACATTGTAATCCCATTTCTTGGAATGACCTTCCCTATACCCTTGGTCTTTCCAAGCAAGTAGACAACAGGTAATATAAATGTAAACCGAGTTTTCTGTCGTCTTAGATTCCAATCAGCTTCTCTTTACTGAACTTCAATTCCAGTACTTTTTATATATTTAATAAAATCTAAAGCTAAAAAAACTAAAATTATAATGAAAAATATGGTTACAATAATACTAAAAATAAACAATCACTATTATTTTTTTATAAATTTATATAAATTTTATATTAAAATTTAAGTGTTTTCACGTATGTGTGTCTATATATATATATAAGATTCATAATTAATACATAAAATATATTAAACTACATAAAATAAAATAATAATCGATATCTACTATTATATATTATATAACTTTTTATAATATAATGTTGTGTTTTTATGAGTTATCTATATATATATATATATATATATATATATAAAATGAAGATTATAAAGAAATTACCAACACTAACATGTATCCTAAATAAGAAAAGAGGAGAGAGAAACATTTTTTTGGTATTTTTGCGATAACTTTTGTCCCCGACCTTGGAATTGGGCACTCTTGGTACCATTGGAAAGGTCTTGACGAGAGCTACAACTTTCATGTTATGTGTTTTTCGAGATTCTGCATCGATTTTTGGGGGCAGGCATTTTAGTATTTCTGGGAGAAAAACATCTTTAAAAAGATTTCAGGGATATTTTCAAAAGATGTTTTTCTCCCAGAAATAATAAAATTTTCTCCCCGGACAATCGGTGCTGAATCTCGGAAAACTCAAAACATGAAAGTTGTAGCTCTCGTCAAGCCCTTTCCAATGGTACCAAATACCAAGAGTGCCCAATTCCAAGTTCGGGAGTGAAAGTTATGGCAAAAATACCGAAATATTTTTTTTGTTTTTAATTAAACATTTTAATTTTTGTATAAAGCATATGAAGGTAGGAGCTAGTAATATGATTTAGGATTATTTAGTAATAATATTTTGTATTAGTATTTAGTATTTAAATTTTAAATGTTCTAATTATTTGGGGATGTAGTAATTAAATATATTTATATTTTTTAAAAGGAGGTATTATTTAGTAATATTAGAAATACTGAATTTTTTTATTTAGTATTTCAAGGTAACTCCTTTTAAAATTAGATATATATTTTTTTTAAAGATTAATTATATAAATGTTTTTTAGTATTTCAAAATTACTCCACTATCAATTTAATTAATGTAAGATTTATATTTTAAAGGACTTGGAAGTAGTGATAATATAAAATACTCTACATTTATTATTTCAAGTATATTTATTGTATTTCGAGATGAATTTTCACGATCTTAACCGAGGAGAGGTTTGTTGGATTTAGCTATTGTCAAATAAAAATATGACACATAAGCATCATTGACTTCTAGATGTCCAACTCAACCATAATCGTTGACCAAAGTTATTGAAATTCTATTGGTTTGAGAAATCCAACTCATCCATGGCACATTTTTTTATGAGGCCCATTTTAGACCCCAAATTTGATCTAATGTTTGCAAAAAATGATGGTGGAATTTCTAGTGGTAGCATTTCAGAATTGAAAAAACTTGTAGTTAAGGTTGGCGGTGGATGTTGTATGCACAGATAATGGAGTTCTTAGCAGTGATGTCATTCTTAACTAGTGAAATGCACTAATGATTAAATTCATAGACAAAGGTGGTGGACCTTGTATCCAGAGATGACATAGTTACTGGTAGATGTATTCATAGATTCATCCATAGATGGAAAAAATGGTAGTTGAGTTCATAGAGAAAGGTGGTAGATGATTGCATGATTTGCAATGAAGGAGTTCTCAAGATATGGAGTGATTTCCTTCAAGTGATTTATTGAGAGATGGTTTCATTGTCTATCTCGAGTACACTTGGCATCAATAATCTCATGTTTCCACTTGAACAATACAAGGTATGTTCCAATTAGCTTTAGATTGAGTCTAATCACTTGAACAATATAAGGTATGTTCCAATTAGCTTTAGATTGAACAATATATGTGGAGTATATCATTTGCAGGATATGGAATCCAAGGAACATTTCATCTTCAGGTGGCCCATATCTTACAAGAAATGGGGGAGATGTTATTGTTTGTTCAATGATTCGGCGAGATCCCTTGTCACTTAGATTCGGGATCCTGACTAGAGGTGTCTAGCTATTTACATACGTGAGGTGATAACTCTTATATGGAAAAACTTGCAGATTTCTTCCAGATCTTGCTTTGTCAGGTTGATTATGTCTTTTTTCATCCTACTTCAATGCTTAGGGACGAAAAGCGATGTGCAGATTATCCGATGCCCAGTACAATAGGTACTGGGTCTTTGAGGCAGTGCTCAACCTCTTGCATAGAAGCTAGTGGAGTCAACCCCAGAAAGTCAGAGTACCTACTATCCTCAACAAGGTCTTGTTCAACAATCCAATCCGGGCCAGGGCCATATCACGAGATTTTTACCTTTGGCCTCAAATCTTGTGAGAGTCTATGATGGCGACGTCCATGCTATATCTAGGATCACCTATGAGGCCTTCTCAATGCTGGACATTCTCAAGATGACATCATCAAACAATGTAATGGGGCCTTCCTGGTGATTGATGCACGATGGATACATCCTACTTCCTCATCTCATCCTATTGATATCTTATAGAATTTTTTTCTGTGTCTTTGATGTATGACCTATTTCTCATTTTTGAATGATTATTTTATGTTTTCGAAGTGGCTTAGTGCACTCCTACAACTTATTATCATTGATTGTACGTCCCAGTCCTATTGACACACTCCTTTTGGTCATTCGTTGGAATAAGAAATTATCTAATTTTCAAGGTAATCAGGATGGGTCATTAAATAAATCTTCAGCAATATCTTCAGTTCTGCACAAGCTCTAATTTAACACTATCTGCAGTAAATAAGCAATTAAATTTTGAGTTTCTTTCACCTTCCTTAATTTTAGCATTTTTGTTTTACGTCAAGGACTTTGCATTTTTTTACTTTTTATTAATTTTTTTTTACTTTACTAGTGATAATTATGGGAAGCAAAATTTAGTTTAAATTGTGACTATCATTCATTGCATAAAATTGGGGAAATTAGTCAACCACCTATGATTATGCCCTAAAATGGTTGACTATGTCCTAAAACTGCAACTTGGGATGCAGAACCTAAAACCATAAAATTTGACTTCTCATTTACATTATTTCTGATGTTGACTTACATATTTCTATCTCCTAGCTGATCCTGTTTGATATTCAAATTCCAGTTTATACAATTTGTCGTGTTCTGCTGTTCTGCCTGTCTATATGGAGAAGAGTCTGGAATGCTAACTTTATCCATTAGTATTTTTCTAATGGATGTGTTTCTTATCAATATGCTATATTTAAAAAATATTCTAAATTTTGATTTTAGAAAACAAACTAAATTATAGTTTACCCCTTTTCATGCATCTTTTTTGGTTTTGTCATCGTTACATTTTTATTCCATAGTTATTTGTTGTCTTAACAAACAGGAAATATGTAGTCTGTGACGTCGGTCATAATCCTATGATGCTCTTTATGGCAATACTAAATAGTTTGAATTTTTCAATTTTACTGTCTAGGTTGCTGATGTTTCTGAAGCAGTAAAACAGCGTGCCGATGCTTTGATGCTTTCTGGTGAGTCAGCTATGGGTCCATACCCAGAGAAAGCTTTGGCTGTTCTAAGAAGTGTAAGCGTTCGCATTGAGCGATGGTGGCGTGAAGAGAAGGAATATGAATCTATGGACCTTCCAGATATTGCCTTACGCCATGCAGATAGCATCTCTGAGGAGATATGCAATTCAGCTGCTAAAATGGGTATGTCTGATGCACTGAGTTATTCTGCCATCTGTTTTAAAATTCAAATACAAACATGATTTCATACATTTGATTTCATTTGGAAAACATGATAAGACATGGATTTTAAAAGGAAGTAACAACCTGGGCTATTTTTTGTTTTCCTCTGGATAGTAAATAGAGACCTCTGTTTTGTGAGCTAAATTTTGAAAATTGTCTTTGTTTTAGCTGACAAGCTGGCAGTGGATGCAATCTTTGTGTACACAAAACAAGGACACATGGCCTCCCTTTTGTCGAGTTGTCGTCCAGACTGTCCAATTTTTGCGTTCACTACCTCAACAGCTTTAAGGCGACGGCTGAATCTTCAATGGGGTCTCATTCCTTTTAGACTGAATTTCTCAGAAGATATGGAGAGTAACCTTTACCGTACCTTTGCCTTGTTGAAAGCAAGAGGTATGGTTAAATCAGGTGACTTGGTAATTGCTGTTTCAGATATGCTGCAATCTATTCAGGTAATTAATGTGCCATAGTGAAGTTTTCTGGGCCTCTGACAATTAACTTGGCACTGGTGTTACTAATAAAGAAGTAAGCATTTTTAGCTGAAGCAAATATCGGTGATTGATCTCAGTTCATTTTCCAAGAGTTTAAGCATCGGATTATTATGTAAATCAGTTTATTTGCATGAGTTGTGAATAATGATGTAAGTTGAATCTGCTACATTTATCTGTTAAGGTATAATATTTGAATTTTAGAGTTCAAAACTTTTCTTTGCATTCTGTTAAGAAGTTGCAGGTTCTTGTATGTAAATATAACTAGTACCACTGTTGAAATTAGATTTTTGATTTCTTAAAAGCATCTGTAAAATTTGGATATTTGCATGAGTTGTGAATAATGATGTAAGTTGAATCTGCTACATTTGTGTTAAGGTATAATATTTGAATTTTAGAGTTCAAAACTTTTCTTTGCATTCTGTTAAGAAGTTGCAGGTTCTTGTATGTAAATATAACTAGTAAAATCTGACTGCAGATCTAGAAAAGTTGGCCTTAATCAAATATGCAGTGTCTACACACCTGATCTATACCCCTGTGGTTTCAAGAAACTAGGGCTTCCTATTTTAAGCCCTTCCGATCACTGATTGGGCTTGACCTTAGCTTTCTCCAACTCGCCCTAGGAGGGTGAACCTATCTGTGGAAGCAGATTTCAGATCTGAGAAATTTTCAGTTTGGATCTAAATTCTATAGAAACTGCAAAATTAGGGTTTCAGATTGCGAGCTGTTCTGACCTCAGATCTGGAAGAAAAGGAGGTCTATCCAACTCACCTTGGGAGGGCGCATTAGCTTGTGGATTTAGTTTTATCAAAATCCTAAGTTCAATTTTTGACCCTCTCCTGCTAGGGTTTTTGCAGCTGGTTCAGTCAAGATGGTTGTTGGACTCAAAGTAGAAGATAGATTGGAGGGAGTCTCAAAACTTCCGTTCTTGGAAGAGTAGGATGCGTATGCTCTTGAATGAACACGATCTTAAGGATCATTTACTCAGAAATATTCCAGAGCCAAAGGGAGCCTGAGAGAGAACAAGACACATGGAGAATGAAGCCATAGCCACGAGGACCTTGATGGACTCAGTGAAAGACCATCTTGTTCCCCTTATTGTGATCCAAGGCACTGCTAAGAAGATGTATGATGCCTTGAAGAATCTATATGAGAATGAGAACCCTAGCAGAGTCTTGGCCCTAAAAGATCAACTTCGTCAAGTGAAGTTCTCAAAAGATGATTTTAGTTTCTTCTTATTTCCTGAAGATTGCTTAGATCAAAGGTCAACTAGCAGCTGTTGATGAAATTGTCCCTGATAGAGATCTTGTGTTGACATCTACGAGTGGAATTCCTTCATCTACGAGTGGAATTCCTTCAGAATGGAAGCCATTTGTGAAAGGGAGCAGTGAAGCTCTAGTATATCTCCACAGATGAGCTAATTGCATATATATTGACCAAGCCTTTGTCCAGAGTGAAGTTTGTATACTTCCGTGAAAGGCTTGGGGTGGTGGAGATTCCCTTCTGCAGGAAGGGAGGGCTTGGGGTGGTGGAGATTCCCTTCTGTAGGAAGGGAGATTGATGACCATTATGGCTGTTGATAAGCCACAAGCTGAGACTTGTACCTAACTCGTTTGAGGAGTGTATCCCTATAAGGGATGGTTTCAATGAGGAACAATCTCTAGTGTGGAGAGGACTCCTTTATGGAGTGGATCCCAATGTGGAATGACCCCTTGGTATGGAGGGCTCTAGTGTGGAGCTAGGGAGCTTAGCAACTTGCCAGAATAACCGGGAAAGCTAGATATCCAAAAATGAACAAACAACAAAAATTCTCACCAAGCCTCTATCAAATATAAAGTTTGAGTACTTTAGAGGAAAGCTTGGCTTGGAGCAGAAGGAGACCGTCGTAGAGAGGGGGAAATCCTCTCTAGAGGATAGACTCTCGTGAAGAGAGGGATACCCTTGTAGAGAGGGGATATCCTCGTAACAGGACATACTCTTGGGAAGAGAGGGAGACCTTGGTAGAGGGGAAATCCTTGCAAGCGGATAGACTCTTGTGAAGAGAGGGAAACCCTTGTAGAGAGGGGGAGATCCTCGTAAGAGGACATACTCATGAAGAGAGGGAGACATTCGTGAAGAAGGGGAAATGAAGAGAGGGAGACCCTTGTAGAGAGGGGGATATCCTCTCAAGAGGATAGAATCTCGTGAAGAGAGGGAAGCCCTCGTAGAGAGGGGGAGATCCTCGTAAGAGGACATACTCTCGTGAAGAGAGGGAGACCTTCGTGAAGAAGAGGGAAATCCTCTCTAGAGGACAGACTCTCGTGAAGAAAGGGAGATCCTTGTGAAAAGGGGGTGATGATGATTCTTTGATTCTTCATATCAGTCATGCGAAGTGACTAAGGGAAGTTAACCATGTGAAGTGGTTAATGGTAGTCTTGGCCAATGTTGCATGACTCGGACTCGGCAAAGACTCGGCTGGCATATGACTTGTCGACTCGGGAAAGACTCGTGAAAGACTCGGGACAGACTTGGCAAGACTCGGCAAATAGGAAAAAAAATAAAATATGGTAAATTTTAAGTTTGCCAATTTTTCGAGGCTAGGGAAAAGAAGTCCAACGAGGGATGAACACCCACAGTATCTCGTTGAAGCCTCAAAGAAGCAAACAAACTGAAACTGACTCAACAAAGATGAGTTTTGTCAATAGAAATTTGAAATGTCAGGGCCCCCATGAGTAGAAAATGCCCATACAGATTGTGGTATGGATTATGATGATATCAACAACAATTTCAATGGAGTAGCAAAACACCACTGTCTAAAGATTAATAAAAGAAAATTGGAGATGGGATTAGGTATTACAATTGTTAAGCAACCCAGAAGCTTGAGATGTTTTCAAAGGAATGTCGTTGCATGCCAAATCAGAAACATTTATACATCTTTCAGATGTGTCCCATATGCAAAAGAATAGTGCCCAACACAATGCCAAGCGTAAAATGACACCCAAAAGAACGTGGTATGTGTTTGCAGATTGTTGTTTAAACGTAACGGTGTACCTAGAATTGCCATGCCCAGTACCAAAAGTATTTTTGTTATGATACCCAGTGAAATCCCTATTAAACATGCTTCTAGTTGGGTGACAGTTGAATATTGGGGCGTATTATACCAAACAGAGACTGTGGTCATGTAGAGAACTAGGCAATTTAGAGAGCGAGATACAATATATCAAAAAGAGTTTTAATTGGTTACCGCGAATTGCATGGTACATGAATACAGGAGCCGTTTGATCGAGATGCAGCTATCTGCCGAGTATAAATAAATCAAAAAGGGTGGTTACATCCGGAAGTGAGCGCCACGTATTGATAAAGGTTGATCTTAGGCAGAGTATCGTAGACATTTCCAGGGCATAGTGTTTAATGCGGTGCGAAATCGAAATGCCCTCTTCCACGTTGGTTTTCCGCGCAGGCTTTTTTTCCTATGCTATGTCGAGTCCGAGCGAGTCATGACCGACTTTGCAGCCAGTAAACCTAGTCACAACGAGTCTGCCAAGTATGCCAGTTCTGATGAGTCTGGGGGCGAGTTTGCAGCGAGTACCCGTTTTGGAGGTCAACTCGTCCATACTCGTGAGTACTAGACGAGTGGTGCTTCACTGGTCTTGGCCATACCATGGGAAATGGATGGGTGTGATTGGGACTACTAGAAGCGGAGAACATCATGGACAAAACTTCTCCAGAGAAAAGCAAAAAGTTCAGAAGACAAGCAAAAGAAGAGCAGAGATGAAGAACATAAGACCTTCCATGTGAAGTGGACAGATCAGTCAAACAGTTAGTCATGTGAAGTGACCAAAATAATACCTTCCTCGCTAAGGGGGAGTGTTAGAAATATTGTAGTAAAAAAAAATATTCAAGTCGGCCCAACAATTACCACAAGAATAAAATAAGAATTGTTTAATGTATTTTGTATTTGACTTAGTCAAGTTGGCCCCATTATGTAATGTAAAAATCACTTTTGTAATTGTATAAATAGAGGAGGTGTGCTCCTCATTTGGACACACTCTCTTTGCGCATAGTGAAGAAGAGGAAGGGTGACACACTCAAGAAGGAAGCCGAGTTTTCTAATCTAAGTTTTTAGGAGGGTCCAGTTCTCTCCTAGGGTTTATCTGCTGGTTATGCTCTTGTGAAAGAGCCTCTTCTGTATATTGTACTTGTTCTTCTGAATATAATAATATAGAGAAGTTTTGGCTGGGTTTTCTTCCCCATGAGGGTTTCCCAAGATAAATGATATGTCTCTTGTGCTTGTACATGTGTATTGTATGTTTTTTTGTTGTTGCATAAATAACATAACCTAAGTGGAAAACATAAGAAATTCTAACAGATGCCAAATATATTGTGAAGGGAATTGGGGCCACTTCCTTCCAATCAAACTCTGGTGATTCTCTACATTTGGGTGAAGTGCTTTATGTACCAGGAATGAAAAGAAACCTTGTCTCCATTTCTGCTCTAGAAGGAAAGGGTTACAAAGTTTCCTTCTCAGATAGAAAGGTTATTGCATGGCACACAGACTCCACTATTGATTCAGCTCGTGTGTTTGGTGTTCATGAAGAAATCTCATACAAATTGATGATACAACCAGTGTAGGCTCTAGTAAATAGTTCCCTTAGTTTGAGTGAGCTATGGCACATAAGACTTGCTTACTTACACTATAGAGATCTTCCACCTTTAAGGCAGATGGTTACAAGCCTTCCTGAACTCCAAGTTGAGCATTATGGAGTTCGTAGAGGGTGTGCACTTGGCAAGAATGCCAAGGGTTCTTTTCCAAATAGTGACAGCAGGTCCAAGGGAATATTGTAGTTAGTACACTCTAATTTGTGTGGACCCATGTCAGTTTCTTCCTTGGGTGGATTCTGTTAAGTTTATATGCTGTAATAAATTAGATTCCTACTTCATTAGCATTTAATACATATTCACAATAACAACATAAATAGAATCTTTGAAAGACACACAATCACAAGGTACACAACAATTTATCCTGGGAAACCCTTAAGGGGAAGAAAACCCTGCAAGAACTTCCTCAATATAGATTACCAAAGTACAATGACCAAAGAAATAAGTCTCATTAATAAGAGAGACAAAATCCAAACTCTAGAGCAAAGAACAATCCTCCTCCTCCTTCGCAATATTCCTCTTCTCTCTAGTGCGCAATGCTTGAGTGAGTGAATGGTACAAATGAGAGGAAGACACTCTCTATTTATACTTAACTTTTACTTGACAATTAACCTAACTAGGTCAGCCTCACTAAATTAACTGGGCTGACCTCTCTAGAAAGACTCAAATAATATTTATATTATATTCTTTTGGGTACTAGTCACCCGACTTACAATGGAGGTTTTACCTCATGACTTTTACATAACCTTTTGCATTAAAGACATTTCCTGAAGGAGGAATAATACAAGTAGAATATTCTTTGAAGTTACATTAATTCAATAGTCCCCCTTAACAAGAAGGGTATTCTATTGATAACAACAACAACGGGCATGGCTTTACACAACATCATCGGAAGGAGGGATTAGGAGGCATCATCAACACATCATCTGCAACATTGGTTGGTACATCTATAAATCATTGGAAGTTCTTCAACAACATCAATATTATCAATTGGAACAACTTGCTGTAACATCATCAACATATGTAGCACAGAGCTGGAACATCATCATCTGCAACACGAAGCTGGAACATCATCATCTTCGGTACATAGCTGAAGTATCATCATCATCATCTTCAACAAGAATTTGCTGGAACATCAACATCATCTGCTAGAATATCACCATCATCTGCTGGAATATCACCATCATCATCATCATCATCATCATTGACAACAAGAATTTGCTGGAACAACATCATCATCAGTATATGAATACTGGAACAACATCATCAATCATCGGTAAGTGAATACTGGAACAACAACATCAATCATCAGTAAGTAAATGCTGAAACAACAACATCAATCATTAGTAAGTAAATACTGAAACAACAACATCAATCATCAATAAGTAAATACTGAAACAACAACATCAATCATCAGTAAGTAAATACTGAAAAAAACAACATCAATCATCACATCAATATAAAAACTAATACATCAACAACAACGACAACATGAGGCTAGCTCATCAGCATAAAGTTGGAATAACATCATCATCGTCAATAGCTCAAGGCTGGAGCAACATCATCTCTGGCAATAGATGCATCAACAACCAATATGATAATTCCTTTCAGAATTTCGAGATCAAGTTCAACATAGGTGATCCTTCCTTTCGGAATTACGGGATCATGGACAGTCCTTCCTTTCTGAATTACAAGATTTTGGTCCAACAACACTGGTGATCCTTCCTTTCGGAATTACGAGATCATGGACAATCCTTCCTTTTGGAATTATGGGACCCAGTCCATCAACTTTGGTGATCCTTCCTTTCAAAATTACGGGATCATGGACAATCCTTCCTTTCGGAATTATGGGACTCTAGTCCATCAACTCTAGTGATCCTTCCTTTCGGAAATACGGGATCATGGACAATCCTTCCTTTTGGAATTATAGGACCTAGTCCATCAACCATGGTGATCCTTCCTTTCAGAATTACGAGATCATGGACAGTCCTTCCTTTCGGAATTACGGGACTCTAGTCCATCAACACTGGTGGTGCTCAGACAATCCTTCGTTTCGGAATTATGAGACCCAGTCTTTACGGAGCTACCACCACAACACACTTGGACGATCCTTCCTTTCAGAATTACGAGATCATTGTCCACTACTCACATCTTAGACAATCCTTCATTTCGGAATTACGGGATTTTAGTCTAAGGATCAACATTTAAGACTATCCTTTCTTTCGGAATTACATGATCATTGTCTAAGGATGATCAATCCCAACTGTGCCACCATAGTATCATCAGCACTACTCCCCCTTTTGAGGGAAGTCCTTATGGACTACACCAAGCTTGTCATGGAAGTGCTCAAACTTCACACGATACAAAGGATTAGTCAACACATCTGCAACTTGCTCATCGGTGCTCACATATTGGAGATTTACAACTCCCTTCTACACCATATCTCGAATGGTTCTCTGTCATGTTCACGCAGCTTTGGTTATCACATAGAATCACTATGGTATCCAACTCCAGATCGAATAGACCTGATAACAACTTCCGAAGCCATATGAATTCACAACTAGCGAAACAAGCTGTAATATATTTTGCTTCTGTAGTGCTGAGAGCAACACTAGACTGCTTCTTAGCCATGAGATCATGGCTGAACCTAGACTGAAACACCCACCTAAAGTGTTCTTCCAGTCCGAATCTGTATAACCATACAGTCTAAAGTCATGATCTCTTGTATAACTGAGATAATAGTCTACCGTACCTTTTAGGTACCTCATCACATGATTTGCATCTATAAGGTGAACACGTCCGGGATCAACCAAATACTGACTCAAGGTGTTCACAGCAAAGCATATATGGTCGGGTATTTGTCAGATTATCAATGACCTTATAATCTGCCTGTATAGTGTCACATCCACTAACTCTGACGAAGCATCAGTCAACAACATCAAATTTGTATCCTTGGGTGTGGCCATGGATTTACATTCCAACATATCAAACCTTTTCAGTATTTCTACTGCATACTGGGGCAAAAAACCTTTGCTGCAAATAGAGACTACGTGAAAGTGTCTCTCTATCTATACTGTAGTCACTTCCTTTGAAGCGGAGCTTTCCTGCTCCTTCTATAACTGAGCACTATCCTCCTTTTGCATCTTATACTTTTTGTATCAGGACATTTTTGCACTGGAGTGACTGGTATCCTTCTCTTCTGATGATCTTCTGTGTATCCATTTATCTCATCTTTCTAAGTCACTAGATACCAAGATCTCAAACTCTGTTGCAAGTTCTCTCTTGCACCCATCTATGAGCTTCTCATCTTCAACCTTGTAGCAAAGGTTGATGTCTCATCACCCTAGGTGATCCCTGATCTCATCATTCTATCCATGGGTGACTTTTGAGCCCGTATAACGTCTTCTTCAATCTGCATACATGTGGTTCTCTGAGTCCTGGAGGTTGCTCGATATCTTCTCCTACTTTGACTACACCCTGAGTCTGGATACTAGAGCAACATATCGTCATAGTCGACTTCCTCTACTTGATTTTATAAGTCTTGTTTATAGTTGAACCATCGTCACTTGTTCTTCAGAACAAGTCTCATCATTATTCTCTTGTAGGAGAGTATACACAATCTTTCCTAGAAGTCAAATTTAGTTTCGTGGTTAGAAATATTTCATAAATACCAATTCTTATGTATAAAGATATGGGTCTCACAGTCATGCAACTATCTTAGCCAATAACAAAACATTCATCCATATTCCACATTCATATGGTAACTTTCTAGATGCCTTCCATCTCTACCAAACCATTATTAAGAGTGTGCACTACTCCCAATATGTCGGCAAAGAGGTTTCACTCTAGATAAGTAGCTATGGAATGTTGTACAGTACCATATGCCACTTACCCATCACATGCATGTTAGTAGTATTATGTTCATCAATGCAAACATTCTAATCATGCATAATACACATTCTAAATCTAGGAACATAAATATGTACACAAATGAACATTACAGGAAATGACAATTCAAATACTTATCTTTGTTTGTTTGGTAGGATCTCTCTTGATCCTTGTCTCGTTACAAGAATTTCTGGAATCTGCTCTACTCCATCATCTGATTTTGAGGACCCGTTCCTTTATTTCTTATGACCGACAATGTTGAACAAGTCTTCTATATCACAACTCATGAGGACTCATGGTCCTAGATATTAGGGTTGAGTCTGCGTGTCCCTTTAATTTGTAGAGACTCCTTCTTCAATTTCAATGACGATTGCATCCCTTCTTATCCAATGTTGAGATAGATAAGAGGTTCTTCTATCTTCTTGATTTGGATTAAAGTACATATTCCTCATCATTGGAGGAATCTTCTTTGGCCTTGATCATATACTTTGCTTTGGCCTCATCTCCCTTTGGTTCTTTAATTTCTTCTTTTATGAATCCTTCCAGGTCATGTTCTTCAAGAATGAGCATGACCTTGTGAAACTGCTTCTCCAAGAACTACTTCTGCCTTGACCTAGGGTTGACAGAGAAACCCTAATTTTTCAACTTTGATATCTTGAGAAACTGATTGGAGGAAAAGAGACACCTCCCCAGGGCGATTTAGGCAAAGTATTCCTTTTCCTAAATATGTGGACAAGACTGCAAAATACTTGATGCCCTAGTTTCTTCAATTTCTACTGCAGATTTGTCGGCTCTTAATTATGATGTATCTTCGAAATTTCTGCTCCTCAAGGTCTGAAACTTCGTTTTGTGATATTATGATCTGTCCTCTATCCAACACCATAGGTTAGATCAGGATTGGATTCACCAAGTGTAACTTATTCTAAGTTTCCCAAGATGACCTGTTTATGGACTGTTTCCGTATATCGAAATTGTTCAGACTGCCACGTGACACTGTTTCATATTCGGGTTATGAAACTCGTACCAGAGAAACCAAAGTCCGTGCAATTTCTGGAACATCTTATGAAATTCGATTTGGATCTTCCTATCCCGAGATATAGAATTTATCCTTAGGTCACCTGTTTAAAATTGAATTCTGGAGGAGGATGGAACACTGATTTTCATGGATCATAACTCCTAAAGTACAACGAATCTGAGGATGAAACTTACAAAAAAGGTACATGAACCTTTCATCTTCGTCCTGTCCAAGTTTCATATCCTGAACCTTCACTAAAAGTGATTTATAGTGAAAAGTCCAAGATGACTAGTTTCCGGAGAAAGAGAGAGAGATTTACCTTAGTGAAAATTGCTCTTTTTAGTCTAGCTCTGATACCATGTTAAGTTTATATCTGTAATAACCTAGATTTCTACTTCATTATCATTTAATACATATTCACAATAAAACATAAATAAGTCTCTGAAAGACACACAATCCCAAGGTACACAACAATTTATCCTGGGAAACCTCCGAGGGGAAGAAAACCCAACAAGGACTTCCTCAATATAGATTACCAAAGTACAATGCCCAAAGAAATAAGTTTCATAAATAAGAGAGACAAAATCCAGTCTCTAGAGCCAAGAAAAATCCTCCTCCTCCTTCACAATCTTCCTCTTCTCTCTAGTGTGCAATGCTTGAGTGAGTGAATGGTACAAATGAGAGGAAGAAACTCTCTATTTATACTTTACTTTTACTTGACAATTAACCTAACTAGGTCGGTCTCACTAACTTAACTGGGTCAACCTCTCTAGAAAGAATCAAATAATATTTATATTACATTCTTTTGGGTACTAATGACCCGAATTAAAATGGAGATTTTACTTATTGACTTTTACATGACCTTTTACATTAAAGACATCTGTCGAAGGAGGAATAATACAAGTAGAATATTCTTCGAAGTTACATTAATTCAAAGACTACTCCCGAAAGACTAGAGTATTATGTGATCTTCATTGATGACTACTCCCGAAAGACTTGGATTTACTTCTCAAAGTCCAAGGAATATGAAGAAGTCCTAAACAAGTTCAAGGAATTCAAGGCACAGGTTGGGAACCTATCCGGGAAAAGGATTAAGGTTCTAAGGTTTGATAATGGAGGAGAGTACACCTCCCCAGATTTTAGTGATTTCTGTAAGGAAGCGGGAATTAAGAGGGATTATACTGTTCCTTAAAACCCTCAACAAAATGGGGTTGTAGAGAGGAAGAATAGGTCAATCATAGAAGCAGTCAACGCTATGATTCATGACCAGAACCAACCTATGTTCTTATGGGAAGAAGCTTCCAGTACTGTAGTACATGTCTATAACATATGTCCTCATATGATATTGAGGAACATGACTATAGAAAAAGCCTTCATAGGTGTGAAGCCAAAAGTTGGACACTTGCGAATCTTTGGTTGTCCAGTATATATTAATGTGCCCAAGGAAAAGAGGACAAAGCTAGAACCTTTAGGAAGGAAGGGTACATTTGTGGGATATAGTGAGTCTTCAAAGGCTTACATAATATACATCCCAGGATCAAGACATATTGAGGTCAGTAGGGATGTCTCCTTCGAAGAGGAGGCAACCTTCATAAGAGCTATAGGATCATCCATGGAGATTGATAGTGAGGAGCAAGAAGCTCCAAAGGAGCTGGTATCATCTTCCCCTCCCCCATCAACAGTTTAGAGGGAGTCAGTAGATCCAGTTGATCATATTGATCATGTTGACCATGATGATCTAATATAATCGATAGAGGTTCCTAGAGATATTGTTGTAGGCTGGAGGAGTCCTGTTTGGGCTTGTCAGACTCTGGAGGATGCAGAGAAAATTGTAGCTTCCCCCCAGTACTTTCAGGGAGAGAAGAGGCCTCACAAATTTTTAGGATATGTAGCATTGATGTCCCACATCATTGATTCTGATCGTTCCAGCTATGAGGACGCTGCCAACCAACAAGTGTGGAAATATGCCATGTTGGAAGAATATCAATCCATCATGAATAATGATGTGTGGGAATCTTTTTTGAGACCTGAAGGGAAGTCGACGGTGGCTTCCAAATGGATATACAAGATCAAACATGCAAGTGATGGAAGCATTGAGAAACACAAAGCAAGATTTGTGGCCAGAGGATTCTCTCAGAAAGAGGGAGTCGATTGTGACGAGACGTTTGCTCTGGTTGCATGATACACGACCATTCGGTCTATCATAGCACTTGCTTCAACTATGGGATAGAAGTTACATCAGATGGATGTGAAAACTTCCTTCCTCAATGGTGTGATCGAGGAAGAAGTCTACATTGAGCAGCCAAAGGGTTTCGTAATTCATGGGAAGGAGTCCCATGTGTGTATACTAAAGAAGGTCTTGTATGGACTCAAGCAAGCACCACATGCATGGTATGCCAGGGTTGATGGATACTTGGTGAGCTTAGGATTCACCAAGAGTGAGGCAGAATCCAACCTTTACTACAAGGTTGTGGATTGCGAGCCATTGATCCTAGTACTTTATGTTGATGACTTGTTTCTCATTGGAGCTGAGAAACTCATTGAGTGGTGCAAGAAGAAGTTAGCCTCTGATTTTGAAATGAAGGACCTTGGATTGATGCACTATTTCCTTGGATTAGAGGTGTGGCAGTGACATGATGAGGTCTTTTTGAGTCAAGGGAAGTATACCATTGATATCTTAAGAAGGTTTGGAATGATGGACTGTAAGTCCATGGCCACACCCATGGAAGCGAACCCGAAGAATTTGAATGACTCGGATTCCAGGTCAAACTCAATAGATCCCACCATTTAGAAACAACCTATGAAACCAGACACGTCGTCCCAGGCCTCCATGTCACGTGGGCCACGTTTGGTCGCGAACACGTTAGCCCCACGTGGGGGACGCGAAAATTTTCGTGTCTCGATTTCGGGACACGCGTGGGGGAATTCTGCACAGCGTGTTCCGATTCCAAGACACGAAAATCGCGTGAAGGATGCTCGCGGGCCCATAAAAACGCCTTTTTAATTTTTTTCTGTGTCATTTGCTAACTGAAGGGAGAGTGAGGGAGAGCTAGAGAGAGTCCATAGTCGTTTTTTTTGCAGGTGAAGGAGATTCAAGTGTGTTTTCTTGCAGGTGAAGGAGATTCAAGTGTGATTTCACCATCAAGGTTGAAGGAAAATGTCTCAACCAACTAGGGCAGCAGGTAGAGGGCAAAGGAAAGGGAAGAATGCCCCATCTATTCCCTCTCGTCCTATTCCTCCTCCAAGCACAACCCCTTCTGCTCCTAGTAGTGCTCCAACTACTTCTAGTGAAGCTCATGCTCATTATAGCCATGCTTTGGCAAGACAACAAGCACAAGAGAGTAAATACCCTTTGTGGAAGTATGTGACAAGGAAAGAAGGTGCTGGAGCAAAGCTTGGTGGGGGAGGCAATGTGTGTTGGACTTGCAATTTCTGCAAGCATGATTTCAAGAGCACATATTATTGGGTTAAGGGCCATTTGTTGGCCCTCCCTTGTGGGATTTCTTCATGCAAAGCTGTGAGTGTTAACCAAATGAGGGAGATGGAAAGAGAAGACCATGTTGGGGTAGGGAAGGTGGCTGCAGCAAGCAAGACACAACATCGTGAGGATCCTCTTCCATTCTTGAGGAAACCCTCTAGCACTAGGAGTGGGGTTGATGCTATTGCTTATCCAACAAGAAAGAGGCCAACTTCAAGAGGTCCAATGGATAGGATTTTCCAACAAGAGGCACGAGAAGAGGTGGACCTCTCCATTGCATTTTTCTTCTACCTCAACTTCATCTCATTCAATGTTGCACGATCACCATTTTACTTTGAGATATGTCGATCTATAATGGAATGAGCTCCAACTGGTTATGTGCCTCTTGGTTCAGAGAAGCTTAGAACCACATTGTTCGTCAAGGCAAGGAAGGAGGTGGATAAATTTATTGATCCAATTAGATCAAAATGATCCACATGTGGTGTTAGTATTGTTTCGGATGGATGGACGGATCCAGCACGCCATCCACTCATCAATTTCATGGTGTCTTCCACAAATGGACCGGCGTTCTTGAAAGCGGTGGATGCTCTTGGGAAATATAAGGATGCACAATATATGGGTGATTTGTTCATCAAAACCATTGAAGAAGTAGGTGTTGATTCTTGTGTACAAATCATCACAAGCAATGCACCTGTTTGCAAGGCTGCTGGCATGATTGTGGAAGCTAAATATCCACAGGTATGTGATTGTTAATTTACTCGTTTATTTGAAATTTTGGGTTGTTAGTAACTTAGTTGTAGTCTTGTAGAGTCTAGGAGTCCAGACTAAATGACTCATTTATACTTTCTTTTATTGATCTTACAAGTATTTTGGACACCTTGCATTGTCCATTCTTTGAATTTAGCACTGAAATCTATTGCTTCAGATGTGCCATGTATTGGCAAACTTATTGAGGATGCACGCCATATCCGTAACTTTCTACAAAACCACACCAATTCCCTCACAATCTACAAAGAGTACACACATCTTTCATTCTTGAAGGTTGCAGATACTCGGTTTGCTTCCTCATTCATCATGCTCAAGAGGTTGAGAGAGGTCAAAACCGCTCTTGGGTCCATGGTGATTTCGGTCAGAGTTTTGGTCTTTTTGGAGAAAGATAGATCAGAGTGCTTCACAAAAGGTGAAGGACACAGTGTTAGATGATGGTTGGTGGGATAGGGTAGAGCTTAGCATCAAGATCATGGAGCCAATCATTTCTTTGTTGTGGTTTGCAGACACAGACCGGCCCATCCTAGCAGATGTTTATGAGGGGTGGGATTCCATGATTGAGTCCATGAGGACCATTATTATGGAGAATGAATGTGCCGAGTATGAGACATCGGCAAAGAATTTATGGTCCATCATACAGGGCATTCTTATCTCCAGGTGGGATAAGAATTGCACACCTTTGCATTGCTTGGCCCACTCATTGAACCCTAGGTTCTACGCTTAGGATTGGCTTAGTGGTGGGTCGGGGCCCTCATCCAGGGTCCCTCCTCACATGGATGGAGAGATCTCAGAGGGGAGGAAGACAACATTTAGATGGCTACTTCAGGATAGAGACCACCTTGAGGTGGTGGAGGAGGGATTTTATGAGTTTTCCAGTGGTACTGGGAGATTTGGAGGATATGAGGTGGTTAGAGACATGGGGCTTAAGAAACCCCTTGTTTGGTGGACAACTCATGGGGCAACATGCCCTCTTCTACAGAAGATAGCATTGAGGGTCATCTCTCAAGTTACTTCATCCTCTTGTTGTGAGAGGAATTGGAGCACATATGGGAACTTGTACAGTGTGAAGAAGAGAAGGCTTGAGCAGTCCAGGGCAGAGGCGATGGTGTATGTGCACTCCAACTTTCGTCTTATTTACAGGAAGAGGGAGGAGTGAGCGAAGGGAAAGACAAAGATGTGGGATGTCTTTCCTGATGAGATGGGTTTGGACATCAGTACTGAGTTGGCATTAGCCAACATGGATCTTAATGATCCAGTGCTAGAGCTGGCCACTTTTGATGAGGGTGATCGTATGGAGGGGTCATCTTCCACACCAGCAGATGGAGTTAGTCAGATTGGCAAAGAGGAAGAGGAGGAGGAGGAGGATCAGGGCAATGATGGGTTTGTTGATTCAGGCATGGAGGAGGACTATTGAGTCATTGATAGATGGGATTCTTCCATCTTGATCCACCCCTTTTTTGTATTTATTATTAGACTATTAGTCTATGGGCATTTGCCAATGCCCAGTGGCATTCCAACATCTATGTAATACATTTTGATTTTGATGACTTAATGAGAAATATGGTTCCGAGTCTCCGACATGCATCTATGTGTCTCATTGTGATTTGTGATTGTGAATGACAAATGTGTTGTGATTTGTGAATGATCTAATTTCTATTGAATATTTGTAATTGTAAATGTAATTTCTATTGAATATTTGTAATTGTAAATGTTATAGTTTCTAAATTTTATTGGATCTATATGTCTATATTTTTAAATTTTAATATATTAAAAAAAAATGTATATAAAACGTGTCCTACGTGTCCTGATTCCGGGGGTCACTGTGTCCTGTGGGGACACTCGTATTTTGGGGATACTCGTGTCTCATGTCCTCGTGTCAGGTGACTTAGCAGACAACTGATCGGTTCATTGATGTATCTAGTTAACACTAGACCAAATATTTGCTTTGCAGTGAGTGCTCTTAGTCAATTTATGTGTGAGCCGAGACATGTACATTAGGTTGCTATGAAGCATGTGCTGAGGTACTTACGTGGCACAATGGGATATGGATTGAGATAAGCTTCCAGTAGTGATATGAGATTACAGGCTATTCAGATTCTGATTGGGCAGGGAGTGTTGTGGATAGGAAGAGCACCTTTGGGTGTTGCTTAAGTTTGCGTTTTGTTGTGATTTCCTAGTGCAACAGGAAGCAAACTTCAGTAGCACTGAGTACAGATGAGGATGAATATATTGTAGTGAGTGTTTTAGTTCGGGAAACAATACGGATTCAGAAACTCCTTACAGGATAGTTTGATTAGATGCTTAAGCCGATCATGATTCACTGTGATAATCAAAGTTGTGTGAAGATTCCAATGAATCTCGTATCTCATGACAGGTCAAAGCATGTGGAGATCAAATATCATTATAGTAGAGATATGGTGCAGAGAGGAGCAGTGAAGCTACGGTATATTCCGACATATGATTAGGTTGCTGACATTCTCACCAAGCCTCTTTCCAGAGTGAAGTTTGTGTACTTTCGTGAACGGCTTGGAGTGGTGGAGAATGCCTCTCTCACCGAGAGGGAGTGTTGATGGTTGCAACATCGGTGTGACATTCTCCCTTGGACTGGGAGAATGGTGTCTCTCCTTGAATGAGAGAGAAATGGAGCTAGTTGTCTTATGCGATTGTACTCCTCTTTGTCCTTTGTGGACTGATATGATGTCATGTGTGGACTTCTTGAGTTCTATGTGGATTGTTCTGAGTTTTGTGGGGACTCCTGAGTTCTGTGTGGACTCCTCGATGTTTTGTGTGGACTGTTATGAGTGTTGTGTGGACTCAATTTTTATGTGGACTCCTGATTTCTGTGTGGACTCCTCAACATTCTATGTGGATTGATGAGAGTTGAGTTGATCATGTGTTCTGTGTGAACACACTCCTCAATGAACTAAGTTGAGTTACACTTCTTAATGGCCTGAGTTCTGTGTTGTACTACTTGATGGACTGTGGATGAGTTAATCGATGGATTGAGTGGATGTCATGTTGGTCATAGCCACATGAACGAGAATAAGCCTTTCTTATAATACATAGATGTTCAAGACAATTGTGATGCGCAGATGATATCCATATGTGTTAGCATGATGATACCTCCCTAACTAAGGAGTGTTGATGTTATAGATACGTGAGGCATCCTCACAAGTCATCCCCAAATAAATAAGAAAACTAATATTTATTATTATGCAAATAAAGGAAGTCAATTGAAGCAGAAAGACAAGTCAGCCTCGATGAAAAAGGTCACCCAAAAATCAAGTATAAATAAGGGTGATGCCTCATTCATTTCTCCCATTAAGCAAGTTCGCTCCACATCATCAAGGAAGTGCACAAGAGAGAGAAGAATGAAGAATT
Source organism: Larix kaempferi (assembly GCA_027924585.1). NCBI lineage: Eukaryota > Viridiplantae > Streptophyta > Pinopsida > Pinales > Pinaceae > Larix > Larix kaempferi. The sequence continues at coordinate 8,531,701 of BSBM01000924.1, forward strand.
TTGGGGTTTCTACGTTTGGAGAGTCTTCTCCTTTCGGTTTATGTTCATCTTGGCTCTTTTATCTGGATGTACTTTGTATCTTGAACTGGTATCTCTATAAGAAGGTTACTGGGTTTTCTCCCTTGTGGTTTCCCTAGATACATTCTTTGTGTTCTTGTGTTTCCATGCATGGTTGTTCTTTCAGTGATACTTATTTGTTTCCATTGCAATTAAAGTTGAAAGAGATGATAATTGTATTTCTATCTTAAAATCTAACACCATGAGCATTGTTCCCATAATAACAAAGCTCTTTTCCTACCATATTTGCTACTATTGTCTTATATTTCTCGTTGTGTTGTTTATTTTTGGTTTATTGCATGCTAGTCTTGCTATATTGTGTCATTTTCAAGTTCTAGGGGTAAAGATCACAAGTGGTTTCAGAGCCACGATCTTGAGACAACACGCCATCAACAATTGATAGATTTATTTTATAGTCTAGAGACATGTTCTAGCATTTTAAAATAACCGCAGATTTTTGTCGTCCAATGGATGAACCTGCGGCTGGGGAGCAATACACACAACAAATACAGTTGGTACTTAGTCACATTGTACCCTTGCTTGGTGCAATTGTTGGACAATGTTGTTACTCTTGTTGGTACCCCTTCGAGTTCTTAATTTTTCTAACCATAACACTAGATAAAATAATTTCTAGTGATTTTCACTTGCTGAAAATTACTTTAAAACTCATTGATTGAATTATATGCTGAGATCTATTAACAGAAAATTATAGTGGAATCAAAATAGGAAAACAAATCACAAATACATACACAAATTTTTGCCCTTCAAAATCAACTTTTCATTAAATAAATTCCAAGCTTACAATGCCCCCCTTACTAGGAAAATGACCCTAAAAAAAAATAACAAACCTGGAAAAATATTCACTTCAGAAGACACTCCCTTTGCAAATCTGCCCCGAAAGTTTTCATCAAAAACTTAGAAAAACCCATAATTTTCCTTTCCTGCAAAACTGCCTTGTCGCCCTGTCTGTACGGATCCATACTGTATGAACATGTATGGGCCGATTCGTATGACTACACGAATACTGTACTGTATATCCATATTGTTGTATGGAATCCGTATGGTCTGTACCATACAACAGTACTGTACACATGTTTCTGCTTGTTTTTTGTTGCTCAATTGTGCTTCTACCGAACTGGTATAGTTGCTTGCTGCTCCTTGTCAAGTTAATTATATGTCTTAATAATTTACCTTAGTCATCTTGTTATCAACTAGGGTTAGTAATATTGTGATCTGTAATCAATATTTATGCAGACAAACATAACTCTCCTAATTGTAAGTGGTATAGACAACTATCCCACTGATCCCTAGTTCCTGGAGGTATGTCCTACCTAAAGTGATAACAAAATGATGAAACCTAGAACCTATTGACTGAACCCTAGCCTAGTGAGGAATTCATACAACATACTATGCTTAAATATAGAAGCTTTGTGATGGCCTAGAAGTGTAATTTTGTATAGGGGGTGGATTTGGAAGCATAGCCAAATATTTGCATTAACCTGTCCAGGTCTAGATTTTGTCTTTGTCATAATTTCAACCTGGGACAGCTGGAGGTCGAGTCTCTTTACTGGAAATGCATGCTTGTGTCCCTTGAAGCTCCTTTGACTATTTTGACTTGATATCTTCCTGTAAGGTCTTCAACACAGGCATGATAATTCTAGAATATTTTCAATTGATTAAAACATGTAGAATTTATTCAAAATATAAATTTTTTTACCACTTATTGCCTGTTGAAGGAGAATTGTGTTATAAGTGGAAAAATGTTGACAAGTATGACCAAATGGTAAGAGATATAGGCATATAGGGGAGGCAAAAATGATTAAAATGTAAGGTTGTGGTGATGAAAAGGAAGCAAAATGAGGGGTTGACACTCCTAGATTGCTGTCTTTTCTTTCCTTGTCCTAGAAACCAAAAATTCCTTCTTCCTATAACTGGATGAAAGTCCTTCACCCTCCTTCACACTTGGATGAGAGTCCTCCTTCGCCCAAATCCACACTTGGATGAAAGTCCTTCTTCACCCAATGAAAGAGATCTCACTATCTCTCTCTTGTGTGTCTTTCTCCTCTCCTTAGCTTAGCTACTTTTTATACTTTTGGGATGAACCAAAACCCTAATTCCAATGGATGGGATTAGATCTCACTCACTTGAGATCAATGATTGTGATTTGATTAATTAATTTAAATCACTAATGCTCAATACTTGGGCATTTATCCAAATTAACCCCAATTACTTATAAAAAGACATTCACTTTAATAATTCCTTTAATTAAAGTGAATTTTTTAATTCCCTGAGAGAGGTATTAATGACAACTTTCACATGTAAGACAAAAACCATTGTGGAAGTAACCATTGTGGAAGTACTTGTCCGTTGCTACAAACATCAACACTCCCTCTTAGTGAGGAAAGTACTTCTGGAAGAGCCACTTGGAGCTGGCTGTCCCTCCAATCTTGGTACTATGTCCTACACATAATCTTGGACCATTGCATCTTGCCATACGTGTTGTTCTGCTGCTTTCTTAAAACTTGAAGGCTCATCATCAATGACAATACTCATGAGTGCCATATGATTCTTTCGAGGCCTACTCTCTCGAACTGTGCTCCTAGGGGCATCAACTTGCTCTTAAGCATCCCTCAATGTTAGTTCATACAAAATGAGTCTTATCCCAGATATGGAAGGGGATAACTCCCTCTTCCCATTTGAAGGTTGACTCCCCACACTGGAAGTTTGTGAACTCTACTCACCCTTCAGATGCTCCCACTCCTTGTACTCTGTCACTGATCCATGATTCAATATCCCCCTAGATCCACCTACAAGATTTCCCTTAAATCTTTATAACTTTCCCTCTCTAACCCCAATGCTCATTGCTGTATCAGGGATAGATCCTTCTGGACGTATGAGTACTTGGCATTTCTTGAGGCAAAACCCTTGTCCTCCAAAACTAATAACGAGAGCAAATTCTTCTTGATCTTTGGCACCCAAAGCACTTCCTGGGCCTCCAACGAACCTCATGACTCAAGTTGGAACCAAATAGTTCCCGCCCCCTTCACTACATATTTTGCATCATCACCAAGCTCCACATGGGTCCCCGAGTCCTTATCCATTAGACTGCTAAAAAGCTCTCGCGCTTCAGTCGTGTGATGTGATGCACAACTATCCAAGTACCATGCACTCCTTGTGTCAGTTCTAGTGGAGAGGCAAGAGACTAGTGAGAAGTCCTTCTCAAACTTTGATGCAAATTCATCCCTTTGTGTCTTTGCTGATGCTGTTGTTTGCTTCTTCTCTTGCCCCTTCTTCTCTGGACACTGAGATCATAATGTCGATTCTTTATGGCAAATAAAGCACTTGATTTTGGTCAAGTATTTATTCCTTGGATATGAGGATGATCCTTCATTGTTACCCTTGGAACATTTTCCTTTGCTCTTTTGTGCCTTCCTGACAAGAGGTAGGTTCTCCTCCTCCTCATGTTATTGCTTGCATGATTTAGACTCCTATCGTGTCTCTTCCTGGATGCAATCATCCCATAGCCTATTCCAACCTAGGATATTTTCCTGAGCTACAATCCCTTTGAAAAATGGATCCCAAGACTCAGTGAAACCATTCAATGCCACATTCATGAGTTCCACATCAAGAACCTTCTCCCTAATAGATGCAAGTTGATCACGAATCTAGGTGATCCTCATGAGGTAACTAGTAACATTATCAGTCTTTGGACATCTAGACATATTTGAGCTTGGTTCTCAAGATCATTTTATTGTTCATGTTGTCACTCTAGAACAAATCCACTAGATCTTTGAACATTGCATGGGCTACATGAGGAATCATGTGATCCTTCACAACATCTAGGATTACTCTTTGGGCATTGATCTCCTTTTTATCATAGGTTGCCAAATCAGTAGGATCTATTGGTTTGGTAACTGCCTTATCTACAATCCTCCAAAGATCATGCTCCTTCAATAAGAAGGCTACTCTTGCCTTCCATGCCAGGAAGTTAGATGACCCATCCCCTATATTCAAATATGAGACTAGCTGTTTCCATAATTAGATCTACCACAAATAACTGCCTTGTGCTTTGTACTTCAAGCACCCACCACGATCTATTGCTATAAACCCCGTATCTCCATTATATATGTTTGTTGGTCACTCAGATATACTAAATTGTTTGCACTATATTTTAGATCTGCTCCCTCTTAGAGTCTTTGCTTTGATACCATGTTAATTTTTCTAACCCCAACACTAGATAAAATAATTCTTAGTGATTTTCATTTGCTGAAAATTACTTTAACAAAATCGCTGATTAAATTATACTACTAGGATATATTAACAGAACATTGCAACAGAAGAAAAATAGGAAAGCATATCACAGATACACACACAAATTTCTGCCCTTCAAAATTAGTTTTTCATTAAATAAATTCCAACTTTATAAGGGCTCCCTTACTGGGAAGATGGCCCTGAAAAATACATAGAAAACCTAGCAAAATCTGTCTTTCAAGAGACAAACTCCCTTTGCAAATCTGCCCCAAAACTGTTCAGAAAAACTCAAAATTTTCTATGTTTGCGAAATTGCCCTGCTGCCCTATTTGTACGATTGTACCGAATTTATAGACATGTACGGACCGATCCGTACAATTGTATGGATTTCTTATGGTCGGTCCATACGAATTTACATAATTCATATGGTTTGTTTCGTATGAATGTATTGAATCCGTACAATTGCACAATACACTTGTTTTTTCCTATTTTTTGTTGCTCAACTGTGCCTCTATTGGACTGGTACGACTTCTTGTTGCTCTCAGATTGCTCTTTTCTCCCCTTGGATTAGAAATTAGAAAGTCCTTCTTCTTACTGCTGGATGAAAGTCTTTTTCACCCTTTTTAACACTTGGATGAAAGTCCTCTTTCACCCAACTCCACACTTGAATGGAAGTCCTTCACCCAATCAAAGAGATCTCACTACCTCTCCCCTCTCCCCTTAGTTGCCTTTTATACGTTTGGAATGAACCAAAACCCTAAATCCAGGGGTTGAGATTAGTTCTCACTCACTTCACTTGATATCAACAATTGTGATTCTTAATTAGTTTAAATCACTAATGCCCAATACTTAGTCATTTTTCCAAATTAACCCCAGTTACTTATAAAAAGGAATTCACTTTAGTAATTTCTTTAATTAAAGTGAATTTCTTATGTCCTTGAGAGGTATTAATGATGGCATCCACATGTAAGACACAAAACACTATGGAAGTACCTGTCCGATGCTATAAACATCAACACAAGTAGCACCGCATTAGATAATACCCACACATGAAATCACTTCCACATGCTCTCGGGTATATCAGAAGTCCCCTAGGTTACCTCAAACCAACATACGACCATCTTATTGCTATAGCGACATCGAGAACAACACCTCGGATATATTCTCGCGTACTTGTATAGTTGGGTAGTACAACTAAGGAATTGATTGAGCCTCCTTAGTGCTTTAAGACATTGGGTTGAGTACCACTGTTGGACCCCTCACATATATAAGAGAGCTATAGCGCATGACAATCCCTTGTCTTCAAAACCTTGGAAAAACTGGAAACCCTTCTCTCTGCAACCTATATGTGAGTTTTATTTTTCTGTCCAAGCAACAAGCAAATTTACTTGGAGCGGGAATGCAAAATTCTTGCATCTTTGAATCTAACAGGAATTTGGCAATTCTGTTAGTCTAGTAACATTCAAGCCCAAACATATAAAAAAAGTGTGGAGGGTCCAAAAAACCCTTATTTGTGACCTACCTCGTTGGAATTTTTGCATCACACTAATAATTTTATAACTCTCATAACCTATTTTAGGAGTTGTTAGAAATTAGGGGCAATTGGGATGAAAATGGTCCTCCTAAGTAAATCCTAAGGAAAATAATAAAATAATAGTAGAGAGAGAGTAAAAAAGCTATTTTTTGATCATATATTCAACTTATTTCCTTGTAGGTTTACTCAAATTTCAAGCAAAAAAGCTTGTTGGATGTAGAATTAAATTCTGCATACAATGATTACCCAACCTGCATACTTTTAATAGCATCCACATCACCAAAAACTGAAAATACATAAAAAATGTGTTTCTAGTGAGAGAAAAATGTTTTTTTATTGTATTTTTAGTTTTTTGTGGTGTAGATGATGTTAAGAGTATGCATGTTAGGTACTCATTGGATGGAGAATTTAATTCCACATCCAACGAGTGCACCGCTTGAAATTTGAGTAAATCTACAAAGAGATAAGTTGAAAATACGATCCAAAAAAGTGGTTTTTGTTTTCTTCCTCCAACTTTTTTATATGCACCTCTTTTGAATTTTAAAGCATTTTGATTGGCTAATACATGATGACATGGAAATTGAATTAGGGTCGGGGAGACCATTTTTCATCCAAATTTCCCCTAATGAACCCTTATTTGTGACCTACCTCCACAAACTCTTGGCCTCGTACTCATTGTTTTGATATCTATCTTACACAACCTTGTTTTGGTAGACCCAACCTCTCTCCTTTTGTAGTTCCTACTTTTCTGCTCCCATGGTACACACTCGCCACCAGGCCAACATGGAGAATACCAACCAAAATTCACCCCGACCCAATTTGAACCCCCCCACTTAGCCTCTTAACCTTGAAACCCTCACCTCTAACATGGGCCAAATCAACCAGAGGCTAACTGACTAGGACATAAGTACTCCAACATCGAATTTATGCTAACTTCTATTGCCCAACATTGTGGATATGTTCCACCACTCATGATATGAAAATAACGCTTGAATTGCATGTGAATTCACTTCAATAGTTAACTTAAAAATGATTTAATATACAAGCTTTTAAGAGGTTTAAATAGTTGAAGAGAAACTTAATAAAAAGAACCAAACCACAAAAATGAGAAGACAATTGATAACGGAGTTCACCCTGAATGGGATAAATTTCCGGGTCCACTTCCAGTGTGAGACTGATCCATTAATTCTTCAAATGCTTGAAAGTAAATGAATTATGAGAACACCTTCAAAATATGATGTTTATATGTCGAAATGGACATTGTCACTGCGATCCTCTCAAAATTTCAAGAAAAAACGAGTATAAACTCGCCTATCATTAGAGCAAATTTGAGGTCTAAAATGGGCCTCATAAGAAAAAGAGCCAACCATAATTTCTTGATGAGTTGGAATTCAAGAACCAATAGAATTTCAAGAAAACGTGTCAACCATAATGGTTGACTTGGCATATTTGTCATAAAAAACTATTTCTTCTTCTTCTTCGTATTTTCAACAGATATCCTTGTGGTTTTACTCAAATTTTGAGCGGGAGTACTCGTTGGATGTGCAATTAAATTATGCATCCAACGAGTACCCACACTGCATACTTTTGATGGACCCCACCCCTTGAAAAATGAGAAATACATAAAAAATGTGTTACAAGAAATACATAAAAAACTTGTTCCTTAAAAGTAACACGTTTTTTAATGTATTTCTCATTTTTCATGGGGTGGGGTCAATCAAAGGTATGCAGTATCGATACTCGCTGGATGCAAAATTTAATTTTGTATCCAATGATTGCCCCTGCTCGAAATTTGAGTAAAACCACAGGGAGATATGTTGAAAATACGAAGAAAAAATTAGTTTTTCTTTCTTCCTTCAAAATTCAAAATTTAACTATTATTTTATTATTTTCCTTAGGAGGCCCATTTTAGACCCCAAATTTTCTCTAATGATTCTTTGTAGGTGCTCAGGGATGCCCTAACACGCAAAACGAGACAATATCTCTGCAAATCGTTTGTACAGTCACCTTGGGAAGCATGCTGCACACTCTGGTCTGCAAATCTTCGAATCTCAAACTCTATGCTCTATTGTATACTTGAACTGTGTACCAAAACTACCTCAGAATCTGTGCAAACTCACCTCGAGATGCATGCAAAACCACTTTGGGATGCGATCCCAGACTGTGTATAGTCAGCGTTAAAGTGTGCCAAGTTCAAACTCCAATTGTGTATCCAAACTCTGTCAAACACTGTATTGTATCCTTGTCGTGGAAAACATATGGTTTAATTAATATAAAGAATGGTTTAGAGCCCATTCCCTTTTTGGGAATACACCAGATTCAAACTTAAATAAATTTAATATGGATCCCGTTCAAATGACTATGCGATATCTGATTGGTAAACACATGGTATTATTGTTGCGAGGTCGTGGGTTCAAACCCTATTGACCCCCTTTGTCACCCTTTGTTACAATTTGTGGCATATTTATATATATAATACATGTTATATGCTATCCGTCGACTATGGTTATATATATATATATATATATATCCCGTGACTATAGTGTTAATTCCATATGGTTACAACGTGTACAATGGGATTGGGGCTAAGCCCTCAGTTTCATCCCTTTCAACAAATACAATTCATATCAAATTCAAATATAACATGTGAACTAAAGGGATAAGAACCAAATGCGGGTGCAATGGTAGGTTGTAGAGATAATAAGCAAGAGGTCCAGGGTTCGATCCACTGGCCTCACCATTTTTTTTTTGGTAGTCAAAACGATAAAGGGCCAACTGGGAATGCCACATGGCATCCTTCGATTGGTCCACCTGTCCTCCACTTGTACAATCATAATGCCATGTGTCAAAATATGAGTCGACCACGTATGTGCCACATCATTGCTAACTGGGATGCCAACTCGAACATTTGACTTTCCAACTCAACACCTGCAATCTACCATGTTAGCATCGTAATGCCACGTGGCACTCTTTTTTGTAGTTGTTACCTATTTGGGAAAAATTTCAGAAGGTGATATATCGGCGATTCGGAGTTCGTTCGAGATGAATCAAACATTGTCAGAAAGCTCACGACGAGCTTTATGTGATGGTACCATTTTGTTCAACATTTGATAACTTCATTCTAAGTCGATAAAAAAGATCCTCCTGGATCAAACCTCCCCATTGGAAAGATTTTGGATCACCAAAAGTAGGATTTACTAAAAAAAAGAGTTAGGACACCATGGCCCCACTTGTCCCGTTTCCACCATCCAACCTACTCGGTTTAGGATCACTTGGCTCATCATATAAAAGATGAAAACAACTATGATATTGTTGACAAACTTAATCATTCTATTACTTTTACATAGATTTTTATTCAATGTCGAAGCTACTATCCAAACGCAACTAAATAACAACAAAATGAGACATAAAATGAACATGCAAATGTTAAATAGAATGATCTCGTAGAAAGCTTGTCTTTCTTTACAGAAGTGGTAATAACCAATGTATCTTCTTTGCTAAACAAAGGCTGTAAATCGAGATCCAAGATGCTTTCATGTTGTAACTCCTCATGCTGTACCCGTGGTGTATTCTGAAACATCGGATTAGTATCAATCTTAACTAAACCATTTCCATGATCACAATCTTTTACCGTCATGAGATATAAATCCTTGCTTGCATTTACTAATGTCTTCATTTTCCCTGTAGCAACCACAGACAAATCAATCTTGATCTTATGAGCTCTTACAATGTATTTGATCCCATCCTTAAAGAAATGGTATTTATTGTGCTCCCTAAAGAAAATAACTTTCATGTCAAACAAGTAGGGGCTACCCAACACAATGCCACATATATCAAGAGGTATCACATCCAGATCCACCTTCTCAATGAAACCAAAAGTAATGGAAAGTTGAAGTCTACACTATTTAGTCACTCTCAATTTAGCATTTCCACATAGCCATCCAAATGGATGAGGTTTCATATGTAACTTAGTTTCTAATCAAAGTTTCTTAACAATGTTTCGGAAATGAGGTTTTCTTGAGATCCACTATAAAAAAGGGTATCGGTTTTGGTGTGTTTAGATATAACCTGTAAATGAAACAATTCATTCCTCTTCTTCTCATCAGAGATCACATTAGAAGAAGAAGCACATGTACAAGTGTTAGAGACAGAGGTTATACATTTTATATCCATAACTGATACCTTAGATTCATCTTCGGATTCAGATCCAAGATCATATTGGACAGTGGCAGTGGTCTTCTTCTTACCTCTTTGATGTCGAGCCCACTTCGACTTATATTCCAGATGCAACTTCCAACAATGTTCTTCATCATGTCATTCTCTTTGACAATGTGAACATGAAAGCTTCACATCCTCCTTCTTCATTGTAGAAACTTGGTTTGGTTTCTATTTCCCTTTGTCCTTGCCTTCTTTCGGTTGAGGAAAATTTATCATGCACATTATTCCTCGTAGATTCAATGTGTGTAGCTTGAACACAAACCTCATCGAGATTAGTAGGATTGAACATAAGTATTGTATGACACAAATAACTATGCAATCCTCCTATAAACTTGAGAAGTATTTCATGAGTGTAAAGAGGTATACCTAAAATCAAATATCTTTATGAATTCTTGTACACTCTAACCTTTACCTTGCCTTAAGTTTTTCCACTCCATCATGGCTTGCCGCATGTAGCCTAATGGATACAATTGTTTTTTTAACGCTGAAATTAATTCATACCATGAAGAAATAATTTTACCTTTAGCAATAAGATCTTCCCGAGATTTACTCTCCCACCATATGAGCGTTGTGCCTCCAAGACAGAGCAGTGAACTGGATCTTTGCATTGCCATCTGTAAGCTTTTGGATCCTGCAATACACCTCAATTTTTTTGATCCAATCATCCAAATTTTCTGCATTAAGTTCACCATTATATATGGGAAAATCAAACTTAATATCAAGTTTCAATAAAGGCATATTATGCTCAGATTTTTTAGAATGCTTCTTTCGTGCATCATAATAAGAGATAGAACTGGAAGAAGAAGATGATGGAGACAATGGAGTTTTAGGAGGGTCACCACCACCTCCTTCACCTTTACCTCTTTCAACTTTTACTGAAGTTCCACCTTCCTCATGTCTCGTACAATATTTATACAATGCTTCCACCATGTCCTTCATGGACATACAAGCTTGGAGAAAAGCTTCATCTGATGCAAATGGAGTATCCCCTTCACCTTTTGGTGAAACCATTCTTTGTTTTGGAAATGCACTCCTTGATCTGATTTTAGGGTTATACTCTTCAAGCACCCCTTCACCTCTCTTGAACTTAAGGTTGGTTAAGATTCACACTTGCAATTCCCTGGTAATACTTGCTATGATACCAAAGATGATCTAAAAGTAATGCTTGAATTGCATGTGAATTCACTTCAACAATTAACTTAAAAAGGCTTTAATAAACAAGCTTGTAAGAGGTTTAAATAACTGAAGAGAAACTTAATAAAGAGAATCAAACCGTGAAAATGAGAAGACAATTGATAACAGAGTTCACCCTGAATGGGATACATCTCCAGGTCCACTTCCAGTGTGAGACCGATTCATTAATTCTTCAAATGATTGAAAGTGCAGGAATTCTAAGAACACCTTCAAAATATGTTGTTCAAATGTAGAAACAGACACTACCATTGTGAGAAAAACGAGTATAATCTCGCCAATATTCCCTCTAGGTGGTTAGGGACCCCATCTGCCATGCAAAACAAGATAGTATCCCTACAAACACTCTGTACAGTCACCTCAGGAAGCATGATGCATGCTTTGGTCTGCAGAGCTTTGAATCTTGAACTATGTGCTATACTATGTACTCGAATTGTGTACCAAAATCACCTTGGTCTCTGTGCAAACCCACCTCGGGATGTGTGCAAAACCACCTTGGGATACGATCCTGGAATGTGTATACTCAGCCTCAAACCGTGCCAAGTTTGAACTCCAACTGTGTATCTGAACACTGTAAAAAACTGTATTATTCCCTCATCGTGGAAAAAGTATGGTTTAAACAATACAAAGAGTGGTTTAGAGCCCGTGCCCTTTTTGGGATTACATCCGGATTCAAACTTAAATAAATTTAATATGGATCCTGTTCAAACAATTGGGTGATATCCCATTGGGAAACACATGGTATTATTGTTGGGAGGCCATGGGGTCAAACCTTGTCGACCCCCTTTTCTTCCCTTTGTTACAATCTGTGGCATATTTATATATATATAACACATGTTATATGCCATCCATGGACTATCTATCTATCTATCTATCTATATATCCCACGGCTATAGTGTTGATTCCATATGGTTACAATGTGTACAATGGGATTAGGGGCTAAGCCCTCGGTCTCGCCCCTTTCAGCAAATACAATTCAAATCAATTTTAAAGATAACATGTGAACTATAGGGATAAGAACCAAATGCGGGCACACTGGGTAGGTTCGATCCACCAGCCTTGCCATAACTTTTTTGGTAGTAAAAAATGTAAAGGGCCAACCATAAATGCCACGTGGAAGCCTTCGGTTGGTCCACCTATCCTCCACTTGTACAATAATAATGCCATGTGCCAAAATATGATTCGACCAAGTATATGCCACATCACTGCTCATTGGGATGCCAACTCGGACGTTTGACCTGCCAACTTAACACCTGGGATCTGCCACGTCATCATCGTAAGGTCACATTGAACCCTTCCAGTGGTGCCACATGGCACCCTTTTTTGCACTTTTTACTTGTTTTGGGGAAATTTTTAGAAGGTCATATCTCCTTCATCCAGAGTCGGTTCCAGACGAATCAAACGTCGTCGGAAAGATCTCGATTAGCTCTATGTGATGGTACCCTTTTGTTCAAAATTTGAGAATTTCATTCTAGATCAATAAAAAATATCTTCCTAAATCAACTCATGAAGTTGTGGTCTGTCATGTCCCCTCCCTAGTGGCCTTAGTCACCACTTGGATCCTCCTATCCCTAGGGGTCTAAGTTCATAATTAAATGAGAAATTAATTAAATGGGGAAATTTTGAGGCATTGCACCATAATAATTAATTAATTACTAGATAATTAATTAATTGCTAAGTTGAATTGTTTTTGAGTTGTATTATTTTTATTTAAATGATTATTGCTAATAAATGTGCCAAGTGATTGATGAATTGGGTAGGAATTCGAATTTGGTCAAGTGGGCCAATCTTGCCTAAGTAGCAAAGTCTCAGAAAAGCTAAGGAATCTAATGGAGAAAAGTTGGCAAGGTGAACCAAGAAGGAAACTGACAAAAGCTAGCAAAATCAGACAAAAGCAGAAAAGAGGAAAGTAAACAAAATGGAAAAAAACAAGAAAAGCAGTCAAAGAGGAAAGTAGCAACATCCAAAAAAGCTCCCTAGGGCATACTTGCCAATTTCAGTTGAGGAAGAAAAAAGCACGAAAGTGGAGAAAGCAGAAAATTTTCCATTCCTCTCAAGGAATGCGCCCTCCTCATCCACACGTGTGGGCTAGCTTGGGTAGCAAGGCAACTCATCTATTTAAGCATGCTTCTAACTCCATCTCTCACTTTTGATCATTGTTAGAATTTGTGTATGAGAGCTCCAAGCCCTCTAGTTGAGTGATGTGCCTGAACAATTTTTCTTGGGAGATGTGCCCCAAGGCCCTATGAGTTCCCAGTGAGTGATATTCAGGTCCAGAATATGTTATTGCAGCCAATAACATTCAGATCAGTCCAACATTGAAGATACATAGCCAGTTTGAAGAGGAGATCACTAGTACAGGAGATTTGCAGCTAGATTTGGTGGAGGAACACTAGAAGATGAAGATAGTTATGGAGAAATGCGCCCAGACCTCCAATGAACTCTATAAGCCGATATTTACAGAGATCAGAGGATGCTAAAGTCCAGAGATCAAATATCAGATCTGATCTCAACTCTTCTTCTTCTACATCTCCCTCAACTAGATTTGGAGGTGATTCCTCTAAAGGAGAGAGCTAGTTTGATGATTGCGCCCCATTGAAGACTAGCAACTCAGAGTGCAGCAAGATCAGACATATAACCTGTAGATGGACAAGATCAAATATGTTATTGCAGCCAATAATATTCAGATCAGTCCAACATTGAAGATACACATCTAGTTTGAAGAGGAGATCATTAGTACAAGAGATTTGCAGCTAGATTTGGTGGTGGAACACTAGAAGATGAAGACAGTTATGGAGAAATGCGCCCAGGACCTCCAATGAACTCTATAAGCTGATATTTGCAGAGATCAGAGGCTGCTAAAGTCCATAGATCAAATATCAGATCTGATCTCCACTCTTCTTCTACTTCTACATCTCCCTCAACTAGATTTGGAGGTGATTCCTCTGAAGGAGAGAACTAACTTTTGATGATTGCGCCCCATTGAAGACCAACAACTCAGAGTGCATCAAGATCAGACATATAACCCGTAGATGGACTGATAACATCTTCCAGAACAGAGCCAAAGTAATTTTCTTATTCTCTTCTCCATTCTCCCACTGTTGTAACAGAAAACTAGCCTATGAGGTATTGTTCTTTGAGAATCAATCATTTAATAAAAGGAGGAGTGTTCGAAAGTCCTATTTCGAATTATATGTATTGAATATCTTATATCAGAGCTGTATTTAACATCAGAACAGAGTTTATTGTTCATTAGAGCAGTTTGATGAGTTAAAATGCAAGACTAGCTAGTTGGGTGTCAATTCTAGACTAGTTTCACCAATTTTACTACCAAATCAATTCTAAGCATTCATTTTGCATTCTGTCAGTTGGAGAAGGTCATTAACTCAGTCTAATATCCATATCAGTCCCTAATTTGAGAATTTGGAAGCCTTTAACCCATGTTTGGAAAGCTTGGAAAATTACTAGCTTAGCAATCCCAGGTGAGCTCTTTCACCCCAACTCTTCCGAAACTTTCCCAAGTCTGTTCAAACACTTTCCAGAGCATCACCTGCACTTATTTGAATGATATTACCTCTGCCATTAACTCCCAGGAACCCCACCTTTCTAGTATGCATATGCCAGCTGCCCAGGAAGCCTCGAAGTAGGCAACCATGCTCACTGTTGTTGAAAAGTGAATGGTTCTGGTACATGGTGCATAGGACATCTCTGATATGACCTTTTGACCTGCTGCTGCACCTCAGTCCATAAAGTTTCCAGAATTGAAAGTTAATCCCACTGTCCTCATCTCGAGTTCCATTCCCCATCACTTACTTCCTGCTCTGCTTGGGAAAAGACTGCAAATTTACTAAGTAAAAGTTAATAAAAAAAAGTGACATTGAGTTGATATTTTGGTCATATCTTGGCCAGGATATTACAATGGTATCAGAGCATGGTCCTCTGAACCTGCTCTTGGTGTGGTGATCAGGAATCTAATGATGAGTTTAGACAATTGCTTATTAAAATGGTTAGAGGGATAGATAATCTAATTCATACTATGGCACAGAATGGTCAAGACACTAAATAACTCCTTTGTAGACGTTTGCACACAAAGAGGCAGAAGGGAGTGCTAATGGTTCCCACCATGGTAAAAAGAAGACATTTGCAGGAACCATTTTTTCAAACACTCGTCCACACAATAGGCCTAGACTTTAAATTGGATTTGAAAGATCAACCTCGACATACCATCCCCACCTTCTTTGAGGAAAATAAAGAAGTACCCGGTGCACCAGTAGCTACATGTGAGGAAAGGCATGTAGTATATATGACCTTGAGTGATGAGTACAGAAGAGATCTCACTTTTAAAGATTTTTCTGAGATTTATCTAAAAAATTAGCCAAGGGGATATAATAGGTCGCCAACAAACAAATTTGAGTTGAGGAATGCTGTAGGTAAGGTCCAGTTACCTTACTTTGATGGGACTACAAAATGCAATGCTAGTTCCTGGGTGCAAAAACTAGATATATATTTTTAGCTCCATCCCATGGTTGAAAGGGATGCCATCAAAATGACAGTTTTGCATTTGGAAGGAGAGGCAAGGGATTGGTGGTTCCATGGCATGAGAACCTTGGGACATGATTTAGTAGAGTCTTATGAATATTTCACCAAGAGGTTTATAGGAGGGACCCTGAGATGTCTTTCCGTGAGTTGGCACATGTGACACAAACCAACACTCTGGAGGCATATATAACATAATTTCAAAAGTTGGCAGTGATGGTCACTGATACATCAGAACCTAGGTTGATCCTCTTGTTCACAGAATGATTGACAGAACTTTTAAAAGGGTTGGTTAAATCCTACCGACCAACTACCTTACAAGAAGCTGTGAGCAGAACGAGGGATCTGCAAGATGCAATCCCAAGAACCAGATACCCCCCTAAGTTTAATACACCTGCAAAATTTTAGAATCAAAAGCCACAATTCAGAAATAATGCGGCCCCGAACAAGAAAGAATATTCATTCCGAGATCGGGATGAGTTAAGAAGGAAAAAGCTGTTTTTTTCCTGCCAAGAACCATAGGTTCCGGGGCACAAATGTGCAAAAGGTAAAGCTCACTACATAGAAGTATTTTCTGAAAGTGATGAGGAGGAAATGAGTGCAGAAGTACAAGTGGAAGAACCAACAGAAGAGCGGTATAATACAACCGAAGAAGAAGAACCAACACAAACATAAGCTAAATTTGCAGTTTTGAGTGGAGTTCCCCGCTACCACACTATGAGATTCAAGGGAGTGGTGCAAGGGCAGAAAGTTTCAGTGCTAGTCGATGGGGGGGCCACACATAATTTCATTGATGTAGCCATGGTGGAGAGAAGAAAACTCCAATTTGAAAAATTTGGAGGTTTCACAGTCATCATCCCTGGAAAGAACAACACTATGCAATGCAACAGATGGATTCCCAAGCTGCAGGTAACTGTTGGAGACCATACTGTAACTGATAGTTTTTACATTGTTGATGTTGGTGATACTAATGTTGTGTTGGGGGTACAATGGCTGTTCTCACTTAGTGAGCATGTGGTAAATTACCAGATCCCACTAATGTGCTTTAAAGATACTGAAGGTAAGCAAGTGGTTTTGAGAGGTGTCAACACCTACTCAAAACAAGTGATTTCTGCACATAGTATAAGATCCGTTTTGAGGCATGGAGACATAGAGTGGGCTGATGAATGTTTATCTCTACCAAAGGAACCAACATTGATGTGTCACAACATTCTGAGGACATTCAAATATTGCTCCACAAACACAAAAAGGTGTTTGAAGATCTGCCACATGGAAGGCCTTTTGATAGGGGTACTGAGCATTCGATAGAGCTGGAACCTGGTACTTTTCCTATAAAAATCCATCCCTACAAACATCCCAAGAGATTCAAGGATGAAATAGAAAACCATCAAAGAGATGCTTGAGATGGGGTTCATAAGACCAAGCTCAAGTCCCTCTGCTTCATCGGTGGTTTTGGTAAAAAAGAAAGATGGAACAATGCGCATGTGCATTGATTACAGGGCTTTAAATAAGAAAACCATCAAGAACAGATATCCTATTCCAAGGATTGATGAGCTAACGGATGAGCTGAATGGAGCCAAATATTTTTCCAAGATTGATTTTCGTTCTGGTTACCACCAAATCATAATGAAAAGTGAAGATATTCAGAAAACTGCTTTTCGGTGCCATTTTGGGCATTTTGAATTTTTGGTCATGCCTTTGGCTTGACAAATGCACCAGCAACTTTTCAGTCTTGCATGAACAGAATCTTCAACAAACAACTCCATAAGTTTGTACTTGTATTTTTTGATGACATTCTGATTTATAGTAGGACATGGGAAGAGCATTTGTAGCATTTGGACAATGTTCTAACTCTTCTTGCAGAACAATCTTTTTATGCTAAATTGTCAAAATGTTTGGTATCAAGGAGCTCCTCTATCTTGGCCACATCATTGGGAAAGAAGGAGTCAAGGTACACATGGAGAATATCCAAGCCATCCTAGATTTTCCAAACCCAAAGAACATAACAACTCTAAGATGATTCATTGGCTTATGCACATACTACAGAAAATTTGTAAAAGGATTTTCCAAACTCACTTCTCCCTTGACAGACCTTACCAAGAAGGGTGCTTTTTGTTGGAATGAGGAGGCTGAAAAAGCTTTTAACATAATGAAGGAAGTTATGAGCAGCTGCCTAGTACTTGCACTTCCATATTTCAGCCAACCTTTTATATTGGAGTGTGATGCCTTAGGTGAAGGCATTGGAGCAGTATTAATGCAGAACAAACATCCTATTGCTTATGAGAGCAGAAAATTGCAGCCCCATGAGAGGATGTATTCTATCTATGATAAAGAGATGTTAGCCATCATGCATGCATTGGCTAAATTCAGACAATATCTGGTGGGAGGTAAGTTCATAGTCAAGACTGATCACAACAGCTTGAGGCACTTCTTGACCCAAAAAGAGCTGAATGATAGACAACAGCAATGGGTAAGCAAAATTCATTCTTATGATTTTGATATTGAATATAAGAAGGCTAAGTTGAATGTAGTTCCTGATTCCCTCTCTAGAAAACCTTCTTTTTCCTTGCTGCAAGTACCTACTGATTGGAATGCCCAACTGCTTAAGGAATATGCAGAAAATCAGTTTGCTTGTGAATTGCTAGATAGAATAAATCGGGATGATTCTTACCAAGTCATTAATGATGTTATTTATTACAAGATTTTTTTTTTTCGAACTCCCAAATCCAAGTTGAAAGAGTAGATTTTGATGGCTGCCCACAATGCACTAGTAGCAGGCCATCCCAAAATTTCGAAAACTTACCGGAAGATAAGAGAGAGGTTCACTTGGAAGGGCCTCAAGGAGGATGTTCTAAGGCATGTGAGGGAGTGTTGCATGTCAGCAGAATAAGGTTGAGCACACTCATCCTGCTAGTCTCCTTCAACCATTGTCAATTCCTGAACAGAAATGGGAAAGCATATCAATGGACTTCATCACAGGTTTTCCCCAATGCCAGGGTAAAGACAATTTTTTTTAGTAGTTGACAGGTTAACCAAATTTGCTCACTTTTTTGCTGTCACATCTACTATTTCTGCAAGTCAAGTTGCTGCACTATTTTTTAAGGAAGTATTTAGACTGCATGGGCTGCCCAAAATCATAATCAGTGACAGGGACAACAAGTTTACCAGTGCTTTTTGGCAATCTTTGTTCGAATTGGTGAAAAATAGTTTAAACCTCAGTACAAGCTATCATCCCCAGACAGATGGGAAAACCGAGAGAGTTAATGAATGGCTGGAAGGTTATCTCAGGAACTATGTTATAGGGCAGCAAAATGTTGATGTATTTGTAACTTTGGAAGATATTCTTCTATGTATTACACTTGTACCTTATTATATTCATGATGGAGATGGTTTATTCCTCTAGTCATATGTGTCGTCATTTGTATTTGTAAGTGTCGCAAGTTTTGCAAGTGTCGCAACTTATATTTGATGGGTTATTAGACCACCAGTGTGGGGTCGACCCTGGTTGACTTAAGTGGTTGGGTTATTAGACTTCACTAGGAGGTCGGCCCAATTAAGTTATTGGCAAGATAGGTCAGTGTATAAATAGAGAGGTTGTGTCTCTCATTTGATTCATTCACTCACTTCTCAAGCTCGCATAGCTAAGAGAGAAAGTGGCGCACAAGTAGAGGAGGAGGAGTATCTGCTAGAGACATCTCTTTGGGTTTATCATTGTGATCTTGGTTTGTGGCTTATCTTATCTCTGAGGAAGTTGCGGGGTTTTCACCTTCTTGGTTTTCCCCCAGGAAACTCCGTGTCTCTTATGTGCTTGCTATTGTGTCTATGATTGATATGTTGTACATGTTATTCTCTTAGTGAGCCTGAATGATAATGGAATGAAATTATCGAAAAATTAACATTGAATCAGAGCTGACCCAAGAAGAAGGCATTGTGCAGCTGCGGAAGCTAAGGCTTCTTAATTTTTGGGTTTCTCTCCACAGATCATCAAAGGTAGGAGGCTATATTGACTCTCCTAGCAAGGGCGCATCTTTCTGTCGAGACATAATTCAATTTTGAGCATTTTCAGTTCTTTGCCCATCACTGCTGCGGGAAATTAAGGTTTCGGAAAAAGTTGGAATTTTTGGAATCCGAGACCACGGCTGGATGCCCCTTAAGAAAATCGAAGTTTAGAGACCAAGATCAAACTTTTTGGTTGGGCAGAAAACCGGGCTTGATCAAACCCTAGTTCGAGATTTTGATCGGAAGGGTGGAAAATTAGGGTTTCTGCAAAAGTGGAAATTTTTGGAATCTGTGACCACGGCTGAAAGCTCCTCAAAAAAATCGAAGTTTAGAGCACAAGATTGAACCTTTTGGCTAGGTGGAACCCCGGGCAATATCAAACCCTAGTACGAGATCCTGTCTAGGAAATTCGGAAGTTCCAAAGGCAATTTTGAGGGGTCAAATTTTGCAGATTTCAAATTTGAAGTAGACCAGCTTGATCAGCTCAGCAAGGTGCATCTTTCCATCCATTCAGAAGTTTGAAATTCAAAGTTTGAATTTTTAGGGTTTCTCTGACAAACCCTAATCCAACTCCAGATCCAGTTTTCAACAAATCAAATGGTAAGACCTAAAACTTTCTATTTCCATTTGAAGTACTCTTTAAGATGTCTCACCACACCAAGCTTTAGGATAAGCTTGAAGGAGCTAGTAACTTCCGAGCATGGAAGTAGAGGATTGGGTTAATCCTAGAAGAGAATGAATTAGACAACTACATAAAGGAAGAGGTTCTAGTTCCAAAGGGAGATGAGGCTAAGGCCTGACACAAGAAGGACTTGGTCAATGCCAAGAGAATCATTGTTGATTCTATCAAGGACCATCTCATACCCCATGTGTCTTCCCTAAAGACACCTAAAGAGATGTTTGACTCCTTGACCAAGTTGTTTGAAGGAAATAACATAAATCGAAATATGACTCTGTGGAACCAATTGAAAGGGGTAAAGATCCAAAACGGAGAGACCATCCAATCTTACTTTTCTAAGGTCTCTCAAATCAAGGAACAACTTGAAGCTGTGGATGAAGTGGTGGAGAATGGAGAAATTATAATGACCACTTTGAATGGCCTACCTAGGTCATGGGACTCCTTCATCCAAGGAATCTGTGCAATAAAGAAATTGATCTCTTTAAGTAGATCGTGGGAGGAATGTTCACAAGAAGAAGCTAGGCTTGTGGATCCAGAAGAAAAGATGGGAAACGAAGATCAAGCTCTCACAGCTCACACCAAAAGAAGCAAGCCCAAGAGGGAGCCATCTCATCACAAGAAATCTTTTCACAACCATCAAAGAGATAAGAAAGATCTGAGATGCTTCACATGTAATGAGAAGGGACACTTTGCTGCAGATTGTCCGAAGAACAAAAAGGGCTTCAACAACAACAAGAAGAGGTATCATGCTCATGCTGTTGAGGATGATGAACCTCCCAGGAAGAAGGCTAAGGCAGAAAGTGAAGACTCTTCAAGTGAAGATGAATATGTTCTAATTTATGCTCTCACAGGTACTGTTACACATGGGTGTAATGATTGGCTTATTGATAGTGGGGCTTCTAAACATATGACAAGATTCAAATAATCTCTTATAGACCTATCTGAACATGAGTCACCTCATAAGGTGAAACTTGGGGATGACTATCAATACCCTATAAAAGGAAGTGGTGAAGCCTCTTACAAGCTAGACTTTGGGAAGCCTTTAAAGATGCAAGATGTTCTATATGTACCCGGACTCAAGAAGATGTTACGCCCAAAATCTACTCATCATGAGATTTAGTGTACACACCCCTGAAGATATCTCAATTACGTAATTAACTTAGGAGGATTTGTATCCAGTTGTACCAAGTTTTGAGAGGTCGTCGCAGGTTGCACTCGTGCAACATGCGACATCGCTGCTTGCTTCATTGCAGGGTGTGACAAAGTAAGTTAATGGGCAAAAATAGCTTCTTCGAGCTTCTTCTCCAAACTTGCTGACTTGGGACCTATCCCTGACCTCTAGGGGAGTTGGTACTCGGTTCCTAACACCTTGGGAGGATCCCCTATCTCTCTCCTACAATATCTCAACCTATCATATCCATACCCTATCCACTTAGTCCTATATAAGAGAAGCTCTACCCCTCTCCAAAGGGAGGAAGGCTATGGTGTCTACATGCTGGTGAAATTATTCTTGAGAGATCCCTACTCATCCTTGAGAGACTCAAGCTTCCTTAGGAGGAAAAAGAAAATCGCTTTGTTGGAGAAGGGCTGCAGCGTTAAGCCTTGGTTGTAGTTCTATATCTCTACTATGTACTTCCCTATTTTTACAGTAATACAAATGCTTTCCACCAATATTGTTCACGTGTGTAATGATATTGAGTAGTTTACCTGCTTAACTGTTCACTTAGATCTCTTATTGTATAGATGCCCTTTACTTGTTTCTCTTGTTTCTTGTCTTGATAGGTCTTGCAGCTTGGATCTGACGACCATGAGACGCGGAACAACATTCGAGAGAAAGGATTGCGAAGTGAAAGGTAAGACATCTAATACTCGATCCTTAAGTAGATTTAGGAAATGCATTCGTAGCCTGTCTTATTTGTTCTAGACTCGCATTGAGCTAGGGAGATTTGGCTCGCTTCCGCTCGAGTGGATTGTTCATCAAACAAATCTGGCGACCATACTGGGGATTCTTCATTTTGTCTTAATAGATGTCAATTTGGGAGTCATTTTCAGTTGATTGCTTGACACAAGCCTCTCATTTGTCATTTGCTTCTTGAGTCGATATTCACCATCAGATCTTCACATTGAAGATTCTGATCTACTTCCTCCGAGTTTATACTATTCATTCCCAAACCATTTCATGGTTCATTTCTTGGAGATTTGATCCATTTCAGAACTTAGATCTCGCCCGTCGCACCTGGTTAGTGAAAATAGAGCGACATTGTGTCTTTCCTGGTCTCTGTTCTTTGCCTGTTGTTCACTCGTCGCAGTCCTTTCATTGGTAGGTTGTGACACTGTCGCACTTCCCGCATTGGTAAATTGCGACGTCGCACTGTGTACGAACACAGGGTGCGCCGATTTGTCGAATCTGACATGCAGGCATCCCCTCTCCATCTTTTGATATGAGCTTTGGTTTGCTGTATGAACTCCCTCTGTGCTGCAAGATCCAACTAGAGATCCCATCTTTGATTTGTGTGTCGAGTGTTTGGCTTGGTTTGGATTGGTTTCGGGTTCCGTCTTGGATAGGTTTGAGAACCGGTAGTGGTGGATACTTTTGTCTCCTCCACCTTCATCTGCTCACCTTTGCATTCCCTCCTCTCCATTAATTGATCTGGTTACTGCATTAGATTAGCTCCCATACCTCGTTTTCATTATTTCTTTTGAGCTTGGCTTGCTTGGTTTGCTTGCTATTGTCTGATTTTGAGTCTTGGGTGTCTCGCAATTTGATTGAGTGCTTGTCTTTTCTTGAGTTTTCTGAGTACTGAGTGCTGCAAGTAGTGTTTTCTTTTCAGTCACCTGCATCTGAAAGCGTAGTTGCTATCAAGCTAATCTTGTGTTGCATCCATCGAAAAGTTAAAAGTGTTTCTTTCCATTATTTCTCAAACATTGTTGAAAAAAATTTGTGCATTGGAATGTTTTGCTCATGCATTTTTTTTGGAAAAATTGAATGGATATGTAATCGTTTTTGTTTTTCTTGAATTATGAATCGCTCATCTTCTTGAAAGACTCAAGCATGTTTCAGCTTTTGCAAAATTAGTTCCATGCCAAGGAAAGATAGATGCATTTTGAATTCTTATCGCTTTTAGATCATTGAAAGTGAAATTGAAAAGCTTGCATACTCCACCTTAGAATCCTCTCTTTTCATTACCTAGTGTCATTTTGCTTTGAAAAGAAAAAGATAAGGAAAAAATGTTGTGATTTGGATTAGTAGTGTTGTGATTTTATATGTTTCATTGAAAAAGGAAAAGAATGTTTCAGTATCATTTTTCGTAGAGTTGGGATTGTGTTGCATTGCATTGCTTTGGCAAAGTCATTGGAAAGAAAAAGAAGATTTCTCCTTCCCATAGGTAGCATTCATCGAAAGAAAAGCATACTTTTCGCATGTAGCTAGGGCTTGCATTATGTTTCCGATTATGTACTCACCTCATGCATTCACCTAACTGTCCAAGATAAAATTAACGGTATAACTAGGGTAAAATATTTAGAAACTTGTGTGTAAGTTAGAGACGTGTTCTGACGTCGTTAAGCGTGGCAGCTATCGTTATTTGCCAGCACTGTATCCTGGGGGTATGTAGTCTTCCACGTACTTATTGGTATATCGAGCTCCTTCACGTACCCACCAAGTACCATAATCCGTACTTGGCGTATATCGAAGGGTGTATCGCGTACTCGGTAGTATATCGGAAGGTCTCTTGCCGAATGGTTGTGCATTAGACAACACCACTACGGATTTGAGCTCCCACGTATCTTAAGTATATCGGGAGACACCACTAGAATTCCTGAAACCAACTGAGTTAACCATTTGGTCGTCTTGGCAAAGCAATACACCGAGAACAACACTCGGGGAGATTAGCACACACGTACTGTTCAGGTAATCGGGTATGCAGGCAAGGGTACGATCCCAATCCTCCTTCTCGTGTCATATTGTTGGACCCTGCAGTATATAACGGTTTGCGATGCCTTGATAATCTCGCGAGGTTCCAGACTTTGAATCCACTCTGTCACACAAGTCTGCTTGCTGCCTTAGTTTGAGTAGGTTTTTCTGGACTGCTTTTCTTTTGTAGCATACCCTTAGGAGAAATGTTGTTTCATCCACCCTGGCTGATTTTCCTGACGCTCTGGAGGATTTTCCCTGGAGAAGATCCCGTAGGATCTTGAACTTATCACCCGAATATCCCCTTAATCCGGAGGTTATTTCGAGGACAAGGATGGATCAGCGTAACACGGTCGTAGTTACTGAAGTTGAAAACCCAACCCCAAATGTTGGAGGGATCTTGTTTCCTCCAACTCCACTAGACTCATCCACCTCCAACCCCCCACAGGGTGAAGAGGTGGGTATTTCTACTTCACAAGGCGACACCCTCCCGGTAGTGATGCCCGGAGAGCCTGGATCGTTGGAATGGATAAATCAACCCCAGGACGACCCCACAGCAGCTGTTGGTCGAGCTATAGCCTATTGGACATCTTCTGCCGGTTACCTAGTGGCTCATTTTGCCATTGCATCCCCACCCAACTGGACTACTCCAGAACTCTCTAGACCCCTATACAGGCCCGACCCCACCGAGATTTTCAGCCCTATCCAGGAGCATCTGGAACGATTACGGGTTAGGGGTAACAAACTTCGAAGACAAAGTCTCAAGCAATGGCCTGGGTATAAAGATACCTTAGTCCATCCGATATCTTTTGGATCACCGGAGCAATCTTCCCACAACGTGACCATTAATGAGATTGTTCAACCCTCGCAAGAGTCCAGTCCGACACCCCGAGTGAATCAACCAGTTGAAGGACAATAGTCCAACACACCTGTTACTACCATGGTTACTTTACCAGCTCCCCCCCCCACCTCAAAATTTGAGGGGAGGATACTCCATTCCCCCGGATTATCTCATTGGTAATGTTATTACTACGGCAGTTAATCAACAACCTATGTTGGTTCAACCTTCGAATAATGGTCAGCTCATTGTGGCTGGGGGGAAACCCCCATTTCCTAACCAGAACATAGGTGGTGGAATCCCCAACGAACCTCCCGTTGGACCTCCCCAACCCGCTAGACCGTCCACCATGGGATTATCTCATGTTGGGGGGGCATCCCATGTAACGCAACCTTCATGGAGTTAAGCGTATCCAAGTTCTGTTAACCCTGCACCGGGCCAATCTAATCCCGGAAATCCCTACACTCTATGGAGGTAACAACCTGTTTTGCAACATGGACCCCAACCAACTATCCCTCAAGCACCACCACCCCCGATCAGCCCTCCCCCATCTCCTGCTAGAGGCGGCGGGCCCCCACCTAACTTTGGAGGAGGCGGACCTCTCCCTTTTGGTGGAGGTCCACCCCATTTTACCAACAATGGCCCCCACCCTTCCAGCAGTGGTGGGAATAG
This sequence comes from Larix kaempferi, assembly GCA_027924585.1. Taxonomy (NCBI): domain Eukaryota; kingdom Viridiplantae; phylum Streptophyta; class Pinopsida; order Pinales; family Pinaceae; genus Larix; species Larix kaempferi. Next base: position 8,557,589 of record BSBM01000924.1, read on the forward strand.
TCCACCACCCCCCCCAGGTGGAGGCGACGGAGGACCACCCTATTATGGTGGAGGAGGACATTTCCCTTCGGGCGGTTGAGGTGGTCCACCACCCCCTCCAAGCGGAGGCGGTGGCAGACCTAATTACTGTGGTGGCGGTGGTGGTGGTGGAGACCCTCATCCTTCCGGCGGCGGAGGTGGTGGGGGCCCCCATCCTTCTGGCGGTGGAGGTGGTCCACCACCCCCTCCAGCTGGAGGCGGTGGCGGGCCGCCTTATTATGGTTATGGACCCCCACCTCCTCCCGGTGGTGGCGGCGGACCTCCACCCCCTCCCGGTGGTGGAGGTGGACCCCCACCTCCTCCCGGTGGTGGCGGCGGACCTCGACCCCCTCCCGGTGGTGGAGGTGGACCCCCACCTTATTGGAATGGACCACCTTATGGTGGCGGACCCCCTTACGGTTCGGGCGGCACACCCCCCTACGGTTAGTTTCTTCCTGGTACACCTTACAGTCATACTAGTCCTTACACGCCTTATCCATATTATCAATATGCGCAGCCTAGTCCACAGCTGCCCTTTTTGGCTACCTTGGACCTACCTGACCTATCTCGTTCAACTAACGACCCCATTTACCACAGAACTAATTAGCCACCTATTTCGGTGAAACTTCCGTTTGATATCCCGAAATTTGATGGCCAACCGGGTGAAGATCCTAAAAACCACCTGATGACTTACCATTTATGGTGTTCATCTAATTCTTTAATGGACGACTCGATTCGTCATAGATTATTTCAAAGGACTCTCACCGATTCGGCTGCCAAGTGGTACATCGAGTTACCACCCCACTCTTTTCCTGATTTTGGTTCTGTTGCCATGAAATTTTTGACTCATTTCCAGCTTCCTATACGGTATGAAACTGGTACCGAGCTTTTAACCTCGCTCCGTCAGAATACCGCCACTCACATTTTTGATCATATTCATGAATGGCGAAGGAGATGTCGTCTCATTAAAGCTCCTATTCCAGATCAACTCCTAGCAGACTGGTTTATAAAGTCTCTCATTCTTGTCATAGCACAAGATGTTGCCATGGGAGGTGCTGTCACTAAAGAACAAGCCATCGCGTGCGCCCATGTGCTAGACTTAGTTTTTACTCAATCTGGCACATTATTTGATATTCTTCCCGACGCACCCCGTGACGCTAACGACCCCGCGAAACTGCTCAAGGGACCCCAAGCCGATGGCATCATTGGATCCCTTCACACCCAGCCTCCTCATTAAACTGTTGGTTCTTCGCACCCCCAGGGTTCGTCCCCATCACCAACATAGGCTGGCCTCAGCACCACCAAGTCACCCGCTCCTGTTGCTACTGAAGAAGTGAATTCCGTCTCATCAGCTTCACCTCAGAAGTCCGGTAATAAGAAGAAAAAAAAGGGAAAACCTAAGTGTTAAATTTTTAGCATTAATTCACAATACTCTTGGATCTTTACTGAGAGAATAACATATACGGTATATCAATGCATAACAATCACAATAAGCATGACAAGCATCGCAAGAATCAAAAGCATGAGAGACAAGAGACATAGAGTTTCCGTGGGGAAAACCCTAAGGTGAAAAACCCCACAACTTCCTCAGAGATAGAGAGAGCAATGGCTCAACCAAAGCACAACCAAAATACACTTGAGATAGTCTCCTAGAGTAGATGATCCTCCTCCTCACTAGTGCGCCACTTTTTGAGTGAGAGAAGTGTGACTTTCCAAATGATCCAAATAGAGATCTCCCGATCTCTATTTATACTTAACTTGTTTGCCCAGTTACACTATGGGGTCGACTTGTCTATCTAGATACATCCACAATATAATATATATTTTAGGGCCGACTCCACACATGGTGGTCTAATAACCCATCGGCAAGTACACACACTTGCAACACTTGTCAATCCACATGACGACACTTCCTTATAGAGGAATAACACATCTCTAATAAGGGTACAATAAATATATATGAAATACATGGATGAAATACATTCCGAAGTTACATATACATCAACACTCCCTCTTAACTAGGATGGTATTTCTCAACACAGATCTGCTAGACAAGTCTTCTTCTCAGGATCATTATCATCGATGCATTGTCATCATCATCGTCACTGCTGCTGCTATCTCAATCAATCTCTGACTCTACTCGTCATAGGAAGTTCTACAGAGCCAGTCCTTTTTCATACTGGATGTAGGCCCACCACCTGCAGGTCTTCGTCATCACTGGCCATACTGTGGAATCCTCAGGATTTATTACGTGCGTCACAAAACCTCGAAAGAGCATCCCAGGCTGTTACGAGCACACGGCTCTACCTATAGGATCTCCCAGGGCCATATTATATGTGACCTCACCACAAAACCTTGCAAGAGCATCCGAGGCTGTTACGAGCACACAGCTCTACCTATAGGATCTCCGAGGGACAGATTATATGTGGTCACCACAAAACCTCGCAAGAGCATCCCAGGCTATTACGAGCACACAACTCTACCTATAGGATCTCCCAGGGACAAATTATATGTGGTCATGGAAAAACCTCGCAAGAGCATCCCAGGACTTATTACGGGCACACAGCCCAATCTATCGGATCTCCCAGGGACATATTATATGCCATAGGACAAAACCTCGAAAGAGCAACTGCTAGATATCCCAGGGCCAGATTATATGCCATAGGAAAAACCTCGAAAGACTATCTACAGATCTCCCAGGGCCAAATTATATGTCCTCCCAGAGCAAAACCTCGAAAGAGCATTTGCTAGATATCCCAGGGCCAAATTATATGCCATAGGAAAAACCTCGAAAGACTATCTGCAAATCTCCCAGGGCCAAATTATATGCTCATCTGCACAACCTGATCCACGACCATAGAGTATCAATGTCATACTCACCATACATCATCCTGATGTACACATGATCATCCTGATCATCATCACTGCAACATCTTGCTGCATATCATCTGGAGCAACATCCTGAAGCTCGTCATCCATGATCATCCTGATCATACAATGCATCTACCTGATGCATACCAAGTATCTACCTGATACATATCATCATACATGATCCACCTGATCATACAATGTATCCACCTGATACATATACAGATACATGGTCCAAGCATCCAACATGATGCATATACAAAATACATACAAATGATCCTACTGATCATATCCAGCATCCAACATGATGCGTACATACATATAAATGATCCAACTGATCATATCCAACATCCAACATGATGCGTACATACATATAAATGATCCAACTGATCATATCTAGCATCCAACATGATGCATACATACATATAAATGATCCAACTGATCATACAAAGCAGAAACCAGAACATCATCCTGATGCTCATCAGCCAACGCTTACATCCACAGCCATGTGAAGGATCTTCCTTCCAACATGTTTGGAATGGATTCAACAAATGTGTCCATCACTTCTTCCTCGAAGTGTCATCAATCTAAAGAACGCCAAGCCTCTCCCTGAAGTACTCGAACTTCACCCTGGCTAGTGGCTTCGTCAGCACATCTACAATCTGCTCGTCCGTCATAACGTATAGGAGCTTCACAGCTCCTCTCTGCACCATATCCCTGATATAGTGATATTTGATCTCTATGTGTTTCGACCTATCATGAAACACTGGGTTCTCGGACAGCTTCACACAACTCTGGTTATCACAGAAGATACCAGTAGCATCCAACGGGAGATCACATAACTCAGACAGTAGCTTCCGTAGCCATAGTGCCTCACAACTAGCTGAACAGGCTGCAACATACTCTGCCTCGGCTGTACTCAGTGCTACGCAGGACTGCTTCCTGCTAAACCAAGAGATCACACCTGATCCCATACTGAAGCAGCACCCATATGTGCTCTTCCTATCTGCAGCACTGCCTGCCCAATCTGAATCAACATAACCCTGCAGGTTAAACTTTTGATTCGCTTCATACTTGAGCCCATAATCCACTGTACCCTTCAGGTACCTCAGAATATGCTTTACATCAACCAGGTGAACACTCCTCGGATCCGTCAGGAACTGGCTCAATGTGTTCACCGCAAAGAAAATATTTGGTCTTGTGTTCATCAGGTACATCAAGGACCCAATCATCTGACGATACATAGAGACATCAACCGGATCAGATGAAGCATCACAATGAAGCTTCAGGTTCGATGCCATAGGTGTGGCCATGGCCTTGCAATCCATCATCTCAAATCTCTTCAGGATATCTACTGTGTACTTCCCTTGACCAAGGCAGATCCCACCTGCACTCCTAGGAAGTAATGCATCATTCCCAAATCTTTCATATCGAACTCGGAAGCAAGCTTCCTCTTAGTATCTGCAATCAATCTGTCATCTCCTGTTACAAATAAGTCATCCACATACAGGAGTAGAATCACAGGATTCCCTTCCTCAACCTTGTAGTAGAGGTTGGAATCCGCTTTACTCTTGGTAAAGCCCAAACTAGATAGGAAACTGTCCATCCTACCATACCAGGTTTTGGGAGCTTGTTTCAAGCCATACAAGGCTTTCTTCAATCTGCACACATATGACTCCCTGTCATGTATTTCAAAACCGAGTGGCTGCTCCACATATACTTCTTCTTCAACTACACCATTCAAGAAAGCAATCTTGACATCCATCTGGTGTATTTTCCATTTCATTGCTGCAGCCAGGGCAAGTACTGTTCTGATGGAAGTATACCTGGCTACATGTGCAAAAGTTTCTTCATAATCTATTCCCTCTTTTTGAGAGAAGCCACAAGCTACGAATCTTGCCTTGTATTTCTCTACACTGCCATCTGCAGCATGCTTGATTTTGTAGATCCATTTGGAAGTCACAACAGACTTCTCTTTAGGTCTTGGGACAACATCCTAAACATCATTCTTCATTATTGATTGGTATTCCTCAACCATAGCATCCTTCCATTCTTTTTTTGTCTGCTGCTTCTTCATAATTGGAAGGCTCTTTGTTCATAATGTCACAGAGTAAAGCAACATAGCTGGTATGTGATCTGGTTCTCTTCTTTGCTCTGTGTTCTTCTTTTGGAATGCCAAATCTTTTTGCATCTTGAATGAGCTCTCTAGCCCATGCAGGTTTCCTCTTGTGAGAGTTATCCTCACGGGGTGGATCTACAGGTTCTTGCGGATCTTCAAACTCACGAACAACTTTTGGAACTGCTTCAGTCATGGTAGTGTCTTGAAATCTAGTTTCCTTAGGTTCTTGATAAACTTCGATAGGTGCCTTCCTTGATTTGATGAATGATGAGTTTTCATCAAATGTTACATCCCTGCTGACATCAATCTTCTTGAACCCTGGAAAGTATATTTTGTAAGCCTTCGAGCTTTCACTGTAACCCACAAAGATACCTTTCTTTCCTTAAGGATCTAATTTAGTCCTCTTTTCTTTTGGGACATGAGTGTATACTGGACAACCAAATATTCTGAGATGACTGACTTCAGGTTTCTTACCAGAAAAGACCTCTTCTAGTGTCTTGTTGTCCAATATCTTGTGGGGTGTTCTGTTCTGCACATATACAGCTGTTCTAGCTGCTTCTGCCCATAGATGCATAGGTAGATCTTGGTCATGCAGCATTGCCCTTGCTGCTTCCATGATTGTTCTGTTCTTCCTTTCTGCAACTCCATTCTGTTGAGGATTATAAGGAGCAGTCAACTCCCTCTTAATCCCTGAATCATTGCAAAGCTTCTTAAAGTCACCTGAGGTGAATTCTCCACCATTGTCGGATCTGAATGTTTTGATCTTCTTGTCAGTTTGATTCTCCATCAAGGTTTTGAATTCCTTGAACTTATCAAGCACCTCATCTTTATTCTTCAAGAAGTAAACCCAAGTCTTCCTGGAGAAGTCATCAACAAATGAGACATAATAAACATACCCACTCAGAGAACTGGATGACATAGGACCACATACATCTGAGTGGATGATTTCCAGGATATCTTTTGCCTTGCTTTCACTGCTTGGGAAAGCCTTCTTAATGTTCTTACCTTTTGCACATCCTTTGCAAACACCTTCATGTTTGGTCTTGATTTCAGGAAGACCCTCTACAGCCTTGCTTGCAATTGGAAGTGCTCTATAATGCATATGAGCAAGTCTTCTATGCCAAAGTTCACTTGGCTCCATGGATTCATGTATCATGGCATGTTCAGGTTGACCCTTCAATTTATACAAACCTCCCTCTTGCTCTCCAATCACATCATTGATTGTTTTACCCTTTGGCCACATTAGGACTTTGCTATCCACAAATGCAACACTCATACCTTTTGCATCCAATGCAGAGATGGAGAGTAAGTTCTTCTTGAGCCCAGGTACATAAAGGACTTCTTTCATTTTCAAAGATTTTCCAGAATCTAGGTTGTAGGAGGCTTCACCACTTCCTTTGATTGGGTATTGATAATCATCTCCAAGTTTCACCTTATGGGGTGATTCATGGTCAGATAGATTCACAAAAGATTCCTTAAACCCAGTCATGTGTTTGGAAGCCCCACTGTCAATCAACCAATCATTACAACCATGGGAGATAGTACCCGTGAAAGCAGAGATTAGAACATACTCTTCTTCACTTGATGAGTCATCATCACCATCATCACTTTCTGCTCTAGTCTTCTTCTTTGGAGGTTGATCATCCTCGGCAGCATGAGCATGGAACTTTCTTTTGCTGCCCTTCTTCTTCTTGCTAGAGTTGTTGTTATTATCCCTTTTGTTCTTGGGACAATCTGAAGCAAAGTGACCCTTCTCATTACATGTGAAGCATCTTAGATCCTTCTTATTCTTTTGATAGGATCTCTTGTAGCGAGAGTGCTCCTTCTTGGGCTTGCTTCTTTTGGTGTGAGCTGCAAGATCTTGATCTTCATTCCCCATCTTTCTTCTCATGCCACAAGCCTTGCTTCTTCTTGTGAGCATTCTTCCCGTAGTCTATTGAAGGATACCAACTTCTTTCTTGCACAGATTCCTTGAATAAAGGAGTCCCATGACTTAGGTAGGCCATTTAGAGTGGTCATGACAACTTCACCATTCTCCACCATTTCATCTACTGCTTCCAGTTGTTCCTTAATCTGGGAGACCCTAGAAAAATAAGATTGAATGGTTTCTCCATTCTGAAACTTTACTCCTTTCAATTGGTTCCACAGGGTCATCTTCCAATTTATGTTCTTCCCTTCAAATAGCTTGGTCAAAGAATCAAACATCTCCTTGGGTGTCTTTAGAGAAGACACATGGGGTATGAGATGGTCTTTAATAGAATCAACAATGATTCTTTTTTCCTTGACCAAGTTCTTCTTATGCAATACCTTGGCCTCTTCATCCTCTGGGATAGGGATGTCTTCTTTTATATATGAGTCCAACTTATTCTCTTCCAGGATTAACCCAATCCTATACTTCCAAGCTCGGAAGTTATCAGCCCCTTGAAGCTTATCCTCAAGCTTGGTGTGGTGAGACATCTTAAAGAGTACTTCAAATGGAAATAGAAAAGATTTAGGTCTTACCACTTGAAATGCTAAAAATTGGATCTGGTCCCGGATTAGGGTTTGTCGAAAAAACCCTAAAAATTCAAAATGTGAATTTCAACTTTCTGAAAGGATAGAAAGATGCGCCTTGATGAGCTGATCAGCCTGGTGTATTCAGAATTTGAGATCAGCAAAGTTTTACCCTTCAGATTTGACTTTTTGTCCTCCCGGGTTCACTAGGGAGAGCCCTGAATTAGGGTTTGAGTTTCCCAGAGATCTACCCAACCAAAAATCTCGATCCAAAGCTCTAAACTTCGTTTTTTGCAAGGAGCTTCCAGCTATGTCTTCAGATTTCAAAAATTCCTATTTTTGTGGAAACCCTAATTTTTAGGGCCAAATCTGAAAAAGCTCAGAATTGAATTCTGATTGGACAGATAGATTCTCCTTGATGAGTAGAGTCAATCTACTATACTGCTTTTCCAAAATCTGTGGAGAGAAACCCAATAAACAAGAAACTCAAGTTTCTGGCACTGCAAAATGTCTTCTTCTCAGGTTAGCTCTGATACCATGTTAAATTTTGAGCATTAATTCACAATACTCTTGGATCTTTACTGAGAGAATAACATATACAGTATATCAATGCATAACAATCACAATAAGCATGACAAGCATCACAAGAATCAAAAGCATGAGAGACAAGAGACACAAAGTTTCTGTGGGGAAAACCCTCAGGTGAAAAACCGCACAACTTCCTCAGAGATAGAGAGAGCAATGGCTCAACCAAAGTACAACCAAAATACACTTGAGATAGTCTCCTAGAGCAGATGATCCTCCTCCTCACTAGTGCGCCACTTTCTGAGTGAGAGAAGTGTGACTTTCCAAATGATCCAAATAGAGATCTCCCGATCTCTGTTTATACTTAACCTGTTTGCCCAGTTACACTATGGGGCTGACTTGTCTATCTAGATACATCCACAATATAATATATATTTTAGGGCCGACTCCACACATGGTGGTCTAATAACCCATCGGCAAGTACACACACTTTGCGACACTTGTCAATCCACATGACGACACTTCCTTATAGAGGAATAACACATCTCTAATAAGGGTACAATAAATATATATGAAATACATGGATGAAATACATTCTGAAGTTACATATACATCAACACTAAGAAGTCTTTTGCCCAGCAGGAACAAAAGAGCACTCCTGAGGACACCAAACAGAAGCGGAAGCCAAAGTATCCTTGTTTACTATGTGGAGATGATCACTTCTCCAAAGAGTTTTCCCATAGAGACGAAGTCCAAAAGTTTCTTAGGGGTAAACCCACTCCCTCAGTCTTCAACGAACCTTTTCCCGCTCAAAACCAGCAGATGATTGCTCAATCTCCCCCAGCCCAGGGGGAACCATCCAATACCGCACATGTTCTCATGTTGCGTAACAAGACGATCAATTTGAACACTCGCTCGTGATCATACGACCCGATCTCTTCGAAAGAACCTGTTGGAAGTAATATTGAAAAAACTTCCAACTTTATACCTGATGTCACTGTACCATCAACTTCTCTCACCATTGAGAAGTCCCCCTTAGATTCGATACTGTGACCACCCAAGAGCACGATTAGAAAAGCTGTTTTCAATCCTAATGCTCGGGTAGCACATAATTACAATATCATAGAAGACTTGGCACAAGCCCCTTCCGCCATGTCCACGCTGGAAGTTTTGCAGAATTGTCCTAATCAACGCAAAACTCTCCTTGCAGTAATCGATGTGCTTGACCCCAATTCTTCGAATACCATCATGTTTCGACTTGACTACTTCAAGCCGAATCTTTCCCATCAGCTCGCATTCTAAGTAGCTGCAAACATTGCTGGGAAAATTGTCCATCGTACTCTCTTGGACGAAGGCGCCTCTACTTCTGTCATGTCGATTGCCTATTGGAGAGCGATCGGTTCTTCCGAATTGAATCGTTCTCCTACCACGTTGAAAGCATTCGACGGCCGTGGCTTTCAACCTCATGGGCTCTTACAAGCTCTCGCATTCGAGTTAGCGGAAAGACCGTGACTGTCAATGTGCAAGTGGTCTCTGCCCCAATAGATTATAATCTCTTGCTTGGTCGCAACTGGTTTTACGCCATGCAAGTGGTAGCCTCTTCAGTCTTCCGCGTAGTACAATTCCCCCATCAAGGACGAATTGTTACCGTCGACCAGTTAGATTTTTGCACACCAGACACTACTACTCATCCTGGTGACCATGTTCCTTCCATTGGACAAACGTCAAAACAGTATGAGAGTATAGGGGTTGGCCTCTTGAAAGATTCTTCTCTCATGGGCGTTTTTCCCACTTTGGATCCCCCTAATCATATTGCCTTAGTGAACATGATCTCTGCAGAGATTTCACCCTGATACCTGGCTTGTACTAGATGAAGTCACAACACACCTGATTGGAGACACGATGCCTCTTTCGCCCGTTGAATGTATTTACGAGGCTATCCAATCAGCACCGTAGGACCACTTAACTTTGGCCTCTCCACCCTGTTCTCTACAACGGGCATCATCTCTACCTGATCTCTTACTTCGGACTTTTCAGTCCGATGAGTCCATCATGGAAGTTATGAATGTTGATGATGGTCTGTGGGATGACCTCCATCATAGGTCATCCTTTCTTCCACCTTTGGAGTACATAGAGGACAACATTACCACCATCTTTTCACCAGATATCTATCCATTCCCTCATTCTCCTATACTTACATGTCTTTCGGACTTTGAGGGAAACCAAGCCAACATTGAGCCTACCACCCCGGTAGACATTTCGGTAAAACCTGGTGTAGTGGAACACATTCACTTAGGCCATAAGTGTTCCCCTTAAGAAATAGCTATTGGTACGGCCTTATTCAAGCAATTTCGAGACGTGTTCGCTTGGTCCTATGAGGAGATGCCTATGATAGATCCCATGATTGTTTCTCACGAAATAAAAACCTATCCCGACATCAAACCTGTACGTCAAAAGTTGCGACCGGTACACCTCCGGAAGACTGCAACGATCAAGGTAGAGATTGAAAAGCTCTTAAAGGCTGGCTTCATCTATCTCGTCCCATTGATGGATTGGGTCTCAAATGTTGTCCCTGTGAACAAAAAGCAGGGCACCATTTGTGTCTGTGTCGATTATCGGGACCTTAACAAGGCTTGTCCAAAGGACAACTACCCGACCTTGTTAATCAACCAGATCATCGACAATTGTGCTGGGAGCGTCATCTTTTCATTCATGTATGGCTTTTCTGGTTACAACCAGATTGAGATCAACCCAGCTGACCAACATAAGACAGCTTTCATCTGTCCTTGGGGGAAAATTGCATACTGCAAACTCCCGTTTGGCCTTAAAAACGCTGGCGCCATGTTCCAGCGGGCCATGTCATATGCCTTCCATGACATTAAGGACTTTGTGGAACCTTACCTGGACGATCTCCCTGCTCATTCAAAGCAGCGTAAGTTCCACATGGATCATCTGATGGCCATTTTCCTCAGATGCAGACGGTACAATATCCGTCTGAATCCTCATAAGTGTATCTTTTGTGTAGAATCTGGACGCCTCTTAGGGTTTATTGTCTCGAAGGATGGGATCCGTATCGATCCCTTAAAGATGGAGGCCATTGTCAACCTACCACCTCCGACTAACGTGACGAAATTTCAAAGTCTCCAAGGGAAGGCGACTTATTTAAGGCGTTTTGTTTGTAACTTCACGGAGAAGACTCAAGGGTATATGAAGCTGCTTAAGAAAGATGTCCCGTTCATTTGGGATGACCAAGCTCAAAAACCTTTCGACAACATCATACATGCCATCACGCATGCCCCCGTCATCCAACCACCAAACTATTTCCGATATTACATCTTATATCTTGCTGCTTCTGCTACCACTATCGCCATGGTTTTGGTACAGGAGGATCAAAACACCCAGGAACATGTAATATACTATGCAAGTAAGGGTCTCACTGACACTGAAACTAGATATTCACATGTCAAAAAACTTGCTTTCGCGGCAGTCATCACCGTCCAAAAGTTCCGACACTTTATATTGCTCTGCACCACCACCATGATCGCAGACTCAAACCCCATGTACCACGTACTAACACGTCAGGTGCTTGGGGGCAAGTATTCACGCTGGATTGTGATACTGCAAGAATTCGACCTTCTTTTCGAGAAAGCCAAGTCTAAAAAGTCTTTGGTGATTGCTGAGCTTATTTGTGACCTTCCCCGTCCTGATGTAGAAGTTGAGCACAATGATTCTTTTCCGGACGAATCATTGTTTCTCATCAGTACGACTGATCCGTGGTATGGAGATATTTCATTATATCTTCAAACCCAACGTTTCAATCCTCAATTGTCTTGCGACGACCGTCGTAGAATACGTCACCATGCGAAGTATTATCTAATCATAAGTGATACTTTGTACCGCCGTGGCATCGATTCAATTCTCCGATGTTGTCTAACTCACAATGAGGCTGAACGCGTTCTGAATGACTGTCACGCTGGGGCATGTGGCGGTCACCTCTCTGGGATGACTACAGCCCAAAAGATTTTGTGCGCAGGATATTATTGGCTTACTATCTTCAAAGACTGTATTGAGGCCGTGAAAAGATGTCCTCCATGTCAACACTTCCATACGAAGAAGCTCACCCATCCCGCCCTGTTACACCCGGTTATTGCTGTGGGCCCCTTCGCAAAATGGGGCATCGATTTTATGCACTGTAAGCCTACCTCGGCCGGGGGGCATAGTTACATCATAGTAGCTATGGATTACTTTACAAAGTGGGCCGAGGCAATGCTTACATACCAAAACGACGGCAAAGCCGCTGCTGCACTCTTCATGTTCAATCATGTAATAGCATGGTTTGGAGTTCCGCAGGCGATAGTGACCGACCATGGTTCTCACTTCTAGAACCATATGGTTGATGAACTGAGTGATAGATTGGGTTTTCGCCATGAAAACTCAACACCTTACTACCCGTAGTCCAATGAACAGGTCGAGGCCATTAATAAGGTCTTGAAAACTATGGTCCAAAGGATGGTAGGTACGCATAAGTACAACTGGCATAACATGCTTTTTTCAACTTTATGGGCCTACAGAACTTCCATTAAAACTGCCACAGGTTTTACTCCTTTCCAATTGGTGTATGGATTGGAGGCTGTCCTTCCTACAGAGTGCGAAATTCTGTCTCTACAACTCGCTGTCGAATTTCTCCCTAACACTACTGCTGAGGAAGAACGTTTTCTTTAACTTAGCAAAACTTGATGAATCCCGCCGAGATGCTGCCCTTGCTAACGAAGCACACAAGAAACGCATCAAAGCTCAATATGACAAGTCTGTTGAACCTCGTATCTTCAACGAGGGTGACTTGGTCCTCACGTACGACCAGAAGCATGATAAACTAGGAGCAGGAAAGTTTGAGTCCATGTGGCATGGACCTTACATTGTCAAACGTGTTTTGGAAAAGGGAGCTTACGAACTTGAAGGCTATGACGAAATCTCTTTGGTTGAACCCCGTAATGGGCTTTACCTGAAGAGGTACTATGCCTGAACCCATCATGCATAGATTTTCTTGTATATACTGTACATGGCGTGCTTTTGTGTTTTTGTGTGGTGTGATGCATTTATTTTTGAGTGTCTTTAGATCTTGTTTCCGCTTCTTATACCATGTTCTGTCTACGTGTGCAGATGGCAATGTGCTATGGATTCGTTGACGGCGCTAGCCAGCATAACCGTAACCTTGACTCGGCAGCCTGGGTACTGTATTCCCCAACAGGCGAGCTCATCAGCTCAGGAGGAAGTTGCCTCGGATTTGCAACCAACAATGCCGCAGAATATCAGGCAGTAATTGGAACCCTAACCGATGCTACTTCCTTGGGTATGAACCACATTGTCATCCACATGGATTCTCAATTAGTGGTTTCCCACATCAACCGGGTCTACGCTATCCGTGATCCTACCTTGCTTCGTCTCTTCATACGAGTACTTCTCCTGGAAAGGTCATTTGAATCCATTCAATACCTACACATTCCATGAGAGTTAAACACAGTTGCTGACTCGATAGCCAACTTCATTCTAGATTGGTAAATCACACACACATAATACTCATAATATGTAAAAGCATTCACGACATGTAAATAATGTACTGTATAAAAGCAAACATATGAACAAGATCACATCATTCATCATTTTAAAAACACATAATGTATAAATCGTCGAGAATGTTTGTATATATATATCATCAAAATTAGTGCTAGTACAAAATTTGAAGCACGAAGGCTTTCAGTAAGTCTCTACAAAAATCTTAAGCCTCGTAGCTTTCAGTAGTACAAAATCTGAGGCCTCTAAGCTCTCAGTACAAGTATAATAACGTCATTAGGCCTGACGCCTGGCCTGTACACCCCCACGACGGATAGCTCTTTGTTGCTGAGTGAAGAAGCTATCCACAGTCCTCACTACCTTGTGGAGTAAGACGTTGAAGCGTACCGACGCCCCAACTCCAAACCTCTGCATAGGTCTCGACAGGTCATCCACTGCTGGCTCAGGAACATCTACTGTCAGCTGGGACAAATTCCTGTACACCTCTTCCATCTCCACGATGGCAACATGAACACCTGGGGGCACGACTGCTTCCCCACCTCTATCTCTCCTCGCCAGAAGGGAGGCTCCCACGGGCCGTACGGGGCCCACGTCTGCGCACACATGTTATATACTTGTCAGCACTGCATAAAAAAAAATCATAAACATACAAAACTAAAAAATACAAAGGTTTTTGTTCTTACCCATATCTCCCCATGCTGCACCCTCGGGCAGCACCAAGTCAGGATCCTCTCTGTAATCCGTATCGCCGTATGGGTAGTCTTCAACCATGAGTAACTGACCTTCCAGCTAGCTGAAAAACTCGCCACCAAAGCTGCTGATAGGACCCCCGCTATGGCGGGCCATCACCTCTGCCCATCTGAGCATGTGGGGATCTCTAGGCTCCCTGTCATCTAATCACACCTGTGGGCGCAAGGGAGGGATCCGCTCCAAGAGGAATGATACCACGATCGATCCATATCCAAACTGCTTGAGCTCTCCCCGCCGGCACTTGGTCAGCTGAGCTCGGACATTTGCGAGGAGGCCCTCACACCAGTTGAAGATCATGGGGGACATACAGTCCTCCGCATAAAGCATCTAAGTCAGAGTGGCCATGTGTGGGGCTTGGCTCCCCGCCACTCTAGTAATCGTGAATAATATGGTATGCAGTTGGCGGTCCACAACATCCCTGATAGGAATCTTCCCACTGGAAGATAGAGCAAGAGCGGTACAATGTTGTGACACCATGTCATCGACAGTGCGGTCACTAGCCCGTGTTTCGGTGAGAGCTACAGGGTCCCCTCTCCGGGACAAACCAGTAAGAAAATAGATGTTCTCAACATCTATAATGAGAATGTGCTCACCAATCACAAAGTATTGTTGGGCCGCATCCCAACACCGGAGCATGTGTGACAGTAGCGGGATTTGGGACCTCATCCCTTGAATCTCAAAGAACTTGAGCAAATCGCAGTTTCTCAAAGCATTCACGCACTCTGGATCATTAGCAGCTTGTACGTCTTCTACCTCATGTTCTCTTTCCCGCCACTCTAAAACCATGTTTTCTTGCTAGCAACCTGTCAAAATGGGCATTTAAACACTGTTAGATCTTACTTCAACCACAAGAAGTTCTCCTTTTTGGGTTTAATTGGATGTTTGGGAAATGCATCTCCGTCGTCGCACTGTGATTTTGGACACAGTGCGATGACGTCGCACCCCACGAATTCGGGATTTGCGCCGAGTCGGTCTCGTCGCAGTTCCCGAAAGGGAAAACTGTGACGAGCCGAAGGCGCAATAACCTTCCATGAATTCGTCAAAAAACCCAAAATTTGAACCTAAAATCAAAATCTAATCCACTAGAAAGTTGTTGGATGAAGTTTAGGCTTACCTGCTCCAGACGATGGGTGAAATGGTGGCTCGTAGCTCCCGGAATCGGCAAAGGAAGTTTTGGCTCCAAATTGGCACTTCTGCTCCCAAATTGGCAAATGAAACAATGGTAACTATTTTTGGCCCATTTTTTTATTTATAAATGAAAAAGAATATTCCTTTTTCAAATATTTTGATGCTCTAGGGTCATTTACCATAGTTTTAACCATTTTTTGATCATATTTGGGATATTACCAGACTATTTGACTTAGTTTCTGAGTGTGTAAGAGCCGTAAGTGGTCTTTTTGTCCCGTTTCGCGTATCACAACGGTCATCACAGGTATGGACACTCCCTTGAATGTTTTGTCGTTATTTTTGCAACGGTTAGTTTGTAATTATTGCGTGACGATGAGTTTACTCTTCATTTGTTCTCATGCTCTTGAAACTGTGAGAACAAGTACCGAGTTATGATTTATCACTTTTCCAGGCTCGTTAAACTCCCACGGAAAAGGACACCCCCCTGGAGTCTACCGTTAAGCTCTTTTCAGGCTCTCAAAAAACAAAAAGATTGCTAAGCGAACTTGTGACGTTCACGCTTGTTAAAGTATTTGAATGGTCGTCTTCCTGGTGATAGTTTACCCCATTTTCGGACCAGGAGGCATTAATTACAAAAAAGGTATACTCCAGCCGATCGTGACTGGAAGAGTCCTCTCCCGCGTTGTTTTACCCTTTTTCGGGCGATGAGGCTAACTTTACGAAAAATGACCGTAGGAGTCTTCTTTAGTTCTTTTCAGACTCTCTAAATATGAAATAACGACCGAGTTTACATTCTATGGACTCGTTAAATTTTCACATTGAAGGGCCCATCATGGGACGAACCCCTCCTATCCCAGGTTCAGAAAATATTTGGGATTGGACTCATCTATGAGATGAGCTATACCGAGCATTTGGTTACCTTCATCAAGCTCATAAAAAACACATGAGGCACTCATCATTCATGATGGGGAAAAAGGAAAGCGTTTGTAGTTACACTTTTGTCAGTGGCAATACCTAGTCGTTCTTGAACATGGCACTCATCTGCATTTGCATACAATACTTGGGTCATCTGTTTGTCTATGAGTCCCCGTTTACTTTTTGAGTCCTGTTACTCCTTTGAGTCATTCAAAGAAAGCTTCCATCATAAGTTGCATTAGAAGTTTGTGTCATACTCATTATGTTAATACTGCCAAGTCACGCCATG
Source organism: Larix kaempferi (assembly GCA_027924585.1). Lineage (NCBI taxonomy): Eukaryota > Viridiplantae > Streptophyta > Pinopsida > Pinales > Pinaceae > Larix > Larix kaempferi. The sequence goes on from BSBM01000924.1 coordinate 8,574,265, forward strand.
CCCATGTTCAAGAACACGTCTACCATTTATCATCTGCAGTCAGTACACCCGCCACCATGTCGGTCTACTCCGAGTCAGTCTCACATGTTACTGTACCATCCGATCCACTCTACACATATTTTGTCGTGTTTTGTGTCGATGATGGGGGATTCATCATGGCCCTCCTTCGGCAGATTCATCTTTGTTGACTTCAACACATCATCCAAATATTGAATCTAGAAACCAACCAAGTACCTTGGCCCTGCATGCCTCAATGGCAGGTTACCTCGCTTTCAACATGAGTTTCCATCATCGACTCTTGATTGAAAGATTTCATCTTGCGTTCGACTTCAACTCATTTATTTACGCTTGATGATATGTACTGTGATACCGTGAGAATCATTGACATTAATGGTGATCTCCCTCGCGCTTGTTAACGGTTTACATCAATGACTGGTAATCAAGTGGTTTCTACCATGTTCGACGTCAAGACATTTGTAATCACATGGATAGATTCGTATCATTGCGGGTTCAGTTTGAAGACTCTAGGAAGTCATTCTTTACCCAGGTTGCGATGGAGTTTGTATTGAATCATATCATCACATGGATCCACATTTGTATTGGTCGTGGCTGTGTTATCATCTCATCATGGATCTACGCTTGTGTCTAGTAGCCATGATTGTGTTCAGTTGGTCATTACTACCATGGATTTGCATTGTATTGGTCGGCAGCCATGTTGTGCATTATATGAGATTGTTAGTTCAGAGTCAGTTGTACTACAGCAGTGTCCTTTGCTCGACAAGTCTATTGCCATCTCTTCTATCAAAGTATTTCACCTGTCTATCTTCAACAACTTCATGCTTTGGGGGGCATTTTGTTACACGCAAAATCTACTCATCATGAGATTAAGTGTACACACCCCTCAAGATATCTCGACTAAGTAATTAACCTAGGAGGATTTGTACCCAGTTGTACCAGGTTTTGAGAGGTCGTCGCAGGTTGCACTCGTGCAACATGCGACGTCGCTGCTTGCTTCATTGCAGGGTGCGACGAAGTCAGTTAATGGGCAAAAATAGCTTCTTTGAGCTTCTTCTCGAAACTTGCTGACTTGGGACCTATCCTTGACCTCTAGGGGAGTTGGTGCTTGGTTCCTAACACCTTGGGAGGATCCCCTATCTCTCTCCTACAATATCTCAACCTATCCTATCCATACCCTATCCACTTAGTCCTATATAAGAGAAGCTCTACCCCTCTCCAAAGGGAGGAAGGCTATGGTGTCTACATGCTGGTGAAATCACTTTTGAGAGATCCCTACTCATCCTTGAGAGACTCAAGCTTCCTTAGGAGGAAATGGCAAATGGCTTTGTTGGAAAAGGGTTGCAGCGTTAAGCCTTGGTTGTAGTTCTATATCTCTGCTATGTACTTCCTTATTTTTATAGTAATACAAATGCTTTCCACCAATATTGTTCATGTGTGTAATGATATTCAGTGGTCTATCTGCTTAACTGTTCACTTAGATTTATTATTGTATAGATGCCCTTTACTTGTTTCTCTTGTTTCTTGTTTTGACAGGTCTTGCAGCTTGGATCTGACGACAGTGAGACGTGGAGCAGCATTCGGGAGAAATGATTGCGAAGTGAAAGGTAAGACATCTAATACTCAATCCTTAAGTAGATCTAGGAAATGCATTCGTAGCCTGTCTTATTTGTTCTAGACTCGCATTGAGCTAGGGAGATCCAGCTCGCGTCCGCTCGAGTGGATTGTCCATCAAACAGAAGAATCTTTTCTCCATATCATTTTTGGATGCAAAAGGGATGAGAGTTGCATTTGTGGATGGCCAAGTGCTTATGTGGCCTAAAGGTAAGACCATTGATGATGCTAGTGATTGGAGAGCAAGAGGGAGGACTATACAAATTGAAGGGACAACCTGGACATGCCATGGTACATGAATCCATGGAGCCAAGTGAACTTTGGCATAGAAAGCTTGCTCATTTGCACTGTAGGGCACTACCAATTGTAAGCAAAGCAGTAGAAGATCTTCCTGAAATCCAGTCAAAGCATGAAGGTGTTTGCAAAGGATGTGCAAAAGAAAAGAACACAAAGAAAGCATTTCCAAGCAGAGAAAGCAAGGCATAAGAAGAAATCTTGGAAATTATCCACTCTGATATATGCAGTCCGATGTCATCCAGTGCTTTGAGTGGTGATTCAGGGATTAAGAGGGAGTTGACCACTCCTTACAATTCACAACAGAAAGGAGTAGAAGAAGCTACTTCAGAGTCGGACTCTAGCAGCTCCTGCAGGAAAGCAAAGATTGAGAGGGAGTCCACGCAAGAAACAACAAAGATAAGTATTTGAATTGTCATTTCTTATTGCTTAAATAATATTGTTCAATGATGTATTTACTTATGTTTCTAGACTTAGGTTGTGTATTATGCATATTAGAATAATTGCATTAATGAACAGTATACTACTAATATGCATGTGATGGGTAAGAGGCCTATGGCACTGTACAACATTCCATTGCTACTTATCTAGAATGAAACCTCTTTGCTGACATGTTGGGATTAGTGCAAACTCTTAACAATGTTCTGGTAGAGATGGAAAGCATTTAGAAAGTTACCGTATCAACATGGGATATGGATAAATGTTGTATTGAAGCATTGGCTAAGATAATTGCATGACTATATGACATATGCCTTTATGTATAAAACTTTGTTCTGTAAACTATGAGAAGTTTCTAATCATGCAATTGAATTTTACTTGTAGGAAAGATCGTGTACAATTACCTACAAAAGAAGAACTACAACATTTGTTCCAGCAAACAAAATTCAAAGAAAACTATTTATTGAAGATATTGAAGAATCTGAAGTTCCTAGGATTCGGGATGCAATAATGGAAGAATGCCATGATCGAGGAATACCAGTCGATCATGGAGAATGATGTTTGGGATGTGGTCCCAATACCTAAAGGGAAGTCTGTTGTGACTTTCAAGTGGATCTATAAGATCAAGCATGTTGCAGATGGTAGCATAGAGAAATACAAGGCGAGGTTTATAGCTCGTGGCTTCTCCCATAAAGAGGGAATAAATTATGAAGAAATTTTTTCTCCTGTAGCCAGATACACTTCCATCAGAACAGTACTTGCTCCGGCTGCAGTGATGAAATGGAAGATACACCGGATGGATGTCAAGACAACTTTCTTGAATGGTGTAGTCGAAGAGGAAGTGTATGTGGAGAAGCCACTCAGTTTTGAGACACATGACAGGGAGTCATGTGTGTAGGTTGAAGAAATCCTTGTATGGCTTGAAGCAAGCTCCTAGGACCTGGTATGGTTGAATAGACAACTTTCTATCCAGCTTGGGCTTTCCTAAGAGTAAAACGGATTCCAACCTTTACTACAAGGTCGAGGAAGGCAATCCTGTGATACTACTACTGCATGTGGATGACCTGTTTGTGACAGGGGATGATAGATTGATTGCCGATACGAAGAGGAAGCTTGCTGCCGAGTTCGAGATGAAGGACTTGGGGATGATGCACTACTTTCTAGGTATGGAGGTGTGGCAGAGTGCAGATGGAATCTTCCTTGGACAAGGGAAGTATGCAGTAGAGATCCTGAAGCGGTTCGGGATAATGGACTGCAAGGCCATGGCCACACATATGGCATCGAACTTGAAGCTTTTGTGTGATGCTTCATCTGAGCCGGTTGATGTCACGATCTATCGTCAGATGATTGGGTCCTTGATGTACCTGACGAACACGAGACCATATATTTGCATTAGGGGAATTTTGAGGTCTAAAATGAGCCTCTTAAGAGATATAATAAAATATTATGAGTTTGTCATTTTGTGGGGAAAGTATATCTACAACTCACCTTTTGCACTACAATCCATATAACTCTTGTTGAGTTAAATTGAAAAAATGTCTAGATATAAAATTAATTAAAAAGACCTCTTTGATATGACTAGGGAAAGGATTACTTTTAAATACATAGATGTATGAAAGTACTCATAAAATAAAATAAGTAAAATATTCTAGTTTGGAATTGTAAACCTATTTAATTTTATATAGATTAATTTATATTAATAATCATTTAGTTTAAAATAATTATTTATTTACCCTATCTAATATATACATTTAAATATAAATAAGTTTCCAAAATATCTTAATAAAATGTAATTCACGTTATGTAAATAAATAAATTTAGATATAAATAAGTCTCCAAAATATCTTATTAAAACATAATTCACATTATATAAATAATTACTTAGTTACATGTATTATGTAAAAATGTATTACACATTATTTATTACATGTATTTTAAATTATAACATATTACACGTTACATAATCAAATTACATAATGTGAAAAAAGTCATATATTACCTATACTAAACAAACACCTATTACACATTCTAATGTTTAGTCCACGTGACAAATTATTATACCTATTTCAATTTATAAGGTATTACACATTATAACACGTTGAAATAAAGGTTATGTAATAGATATATTAAATAAACATTTATTTTACATCATAAAGATTAATCTAGCATGTGATAACATAAGGTGTAAGGTGTTATATGTTATATATATTAAATAGATAAACAAGCATGCCTTATGTCTTTCGAAGTACGATGCTTTTTGAAGTTTGAATTTTAAGTTTATTTTTTACTATTAATAATATATTTCATATTGCCGCCTTTGTACATAGAAAAGTATGATGTTTTTTGAATTTTGAATTTTAAGTTTAAGTTTTAATATTAATAATATATTTTATATTGATTGTACTTCATTGTATAAGAAAGTACTTTGAGAATACTAAGTGGTATATATATTATATTTAAAAGTGATTTATGAGTACTTTTTGTATCATGAATATGGTCAACTATGGATTTTTACCAACCATTTAGAATATGACAAGTAATCCACCTTAACTCAAGCAATGCCAACTTAACTATAATAGATAATGTCATTCTCTAGAATGTGATTGGTTCTTATAAAGTTGATTTTGATAGTACATTTTCTGTTTTGAGGTCCATTTTTGACCTCAAAATTCCCCTAATTCTTTGCGGTGAACACATTGAGCCAGTTCTTGACAGATCTCAGAGGTGTTCACCTAGTTGCTGTAAAGCATATTCTGAGGTACCTGAAGGGTATGGTTGATTATGGGCTCAAGTATGATGCGAATCAAAAGTTTAACCTGGAGGGTTACGTTGATTCAGATTGGGCAGGCAGTGCTGCAGATAGGAAGAGCACTTCGGGGTGCTGCTTCAGTATGGGATTAGGTGTGATCTCTTGGTTTAGCAGGAAGCAGTCCTACGTAGCACTGAGTACAGCCAAAGCAGAGTATGTCGCAGCTTGTTCGGCCAGTTGTGAGGCAGTATGGCTTAGGAAGCTACTGTCTGAGTTATTTGATCTCTCGTTGGATGCTACCTGTATCTATTGTGACAACTAGAGTTGTGTGAATTTGTCAGAGAACCCGGTGTTCCATGACAGGTCGAAGCACATTGAGATCAAATATCACTATATGAGGGATATGGTGCAGAGAGGAGCAGTGAAGCTCCTGTATGTTGCGACGGATGAGCAGATTGCAGATGTGTTGACCAAACCACTAGCCAGAGTGAAGTTTGAGTACTTCAGAGAGAGGCTTGGTGTTCTTAAGATAGAAGATACTTCGAGGAAGAAGTGATGGGACACATTTGCAGAAGCCATTCCAAGCATGGTGGTAGGAGGATCCTTCCCATGGCTGTGGATGTGAGCACTGTGTGATGAGCATCAAGATGATGCTCCAGTTACTGCTATGTATGATGATCAGGATGATCATGTGTGATGGGCATTAGGACGATGCTCCAGATGATATGCATTAGGACGATGCTTTGACGATGATCAGGATGATCATGCGATGATGATGAGCATCAGGATGATGCTTTGTGCGAGGATGATCAGGTTGATCTTGAGTATCAAGATGGTACTCTGTGGCCGTGGACAGGTTGTGCAAGGGTAGCATGTAATACATCCTGGAGATCTGGACAGGTTGTGCTAGTCACGTAAAAGGCCTCAGATGCTCTTTAGGGTTCTCACTGGGCAAGACACCCTTTTAAGGTTTTGCTAGAGCACATGTAATACATCCCGGAGATCCGGACAGGTTGTGCTAGTCATGTAAAGGGCCTCGGATGCTCTTTAGGGTTCTTGCTGGGCGAGACACCCTTTTAAGCTTTTGTGGGGACCACATGTAATACGTCCTGGAGGTCCAGACAAGTTGTGCTAGTCACGTAAAAGTCCTCGGATGCTCTTTAGGGTTCTTGCTGGGCAAGACACCCTTTTAAGGTTTTGTGGGGACCACATGTAATATGTACTGGAGGTCTGGACAGGTTGTGCTAGTCACGTAAAAGGCCTCAGATGCTCTTTAGGGTTCTTGTTGCGGAAGACACCCTTTTAAGGTTTTGTGGAGAATACATGTAATTAGTCATGGAGGTTCGGACAGGTTGTGCCAGGCACGTAAAAGTCCTCGGATGCTCTTTAGAGTTTTTGTTGAGCAAGACACTCTTTTAAGGTTTTGTAAAGGTCACATGTAAAAGATCCTGGGAGAGCCGATAGGTTTCGCTGTGTGCTCATAAAAGGCCTGGGATGCTCTTTCGAGGTTTTGTTGACGCACGTAATTAGTCCTGAGGATTCCACAGGGTGGCCAGCTCGCATAGATGATGAAGACCTACAGGAGGCTAGGCCTACATCCAGCATGAAAAAGGGCTGGCTTTGTAGAACTTCCTATGACGAGAAGAATTATGAGATAGCCCAGTGATCGAGATGTCGAGTACAACAGCAGTGATGATGATGATGCTTCGTGATCCAGTGACGATGATCCAGCTCCAGAATTGAAGACGTGTGGCGTTATGTATTGATGACCTGTGTCGAAAGAATACCTTCCTAGTTAAGAGGGAGTGTTGATGTAGTTGTAACTTCAGAAGATATCTTCTATGTATTACACTTGTATCTTATTATATTCATGATGGAGATGTTTTATTCCTCCAGTCATAAGTGTCGTCATTTGTATTTGTAAGTGTCGCAAGTGTCACAGGTGTTGTAAGTGTCGCAACTTATATTTGATGGGTTATTAGACCACCAGTGTGGGGTCGGCCCTAGTTGACTTAAGTGGTTGGGTTATTAGACTTCACTAGGAGGTCAGCCTTGTTAAGTTATTGGTAGGACATGTCAGTGTATAAATAGAGAGGTTGTGTCTCTCATTTGATTCATTCACTCACTTCTCAAGCTCGCATAGCTAAGAGAGAAAGTGGCGCACAAGTAGAGGAGGAGGAGTATCTGCTAGAGACATCTCTTTGGGTTTGATCATTGTGATCTTGGTTTGTGGCTTATCTTATCTCTGAGGAAGTTGCGGGGTTTTTCACCTTCTTGGTTTTCCCCGAGGAAACTCTGTGTCTCTTGTGTGCTTGCTATTGTGTCTATGATTGATATGCTGTACACGTTATTCTCTTAGTGAGCCTGAATGATAATGGAATGAAATTATCGAAAAATTAACATAGAAGGCGTGGGTCAACTAGTTACATCTGGGAGAGTTTTGCTATAACACCACATTCCACATGTCCATTGGAATGACCCCATTCAAAGCCTTGTATGGGTACGAGTCTGCCACTTTTGTAGATTTGGTTTTTGGGAATTGTAAAGCACAGAAGGCAAACGATTGGATGCAAGAAGGCCAAGATATCCTTAAAGCACTTAAAGAAAATTTGCAGGTTGCACAAAATCAGCAGAAAATCAATGCAAATAAGAATAGAACAGATCGAACTTTCCAAGAAGGAGACTTGGTTTATCCTAGATTGTAGCCATATAGGAAAACCACTCTTAAGAGGGGGCTAAAAAGTTATTGCCAATGTTCTATGGACCCTACAAAATAATAAGAAAAGTGGGTGAAGTAGCCTATGAGTTGGATCTGCTAGCAGAGAGCAAAATACACAATGTCTTCCCTGTGTCATGCTTGAAGAAAGCAGTTGGCCAACAAGTTAAGGTTTCAGAAATACTGCCTCTTGATGATGAAGGACATCTGGTCCTAGAACCAGAAGACATTTTGTAGGTTAGAGAGAGGAAGCTGAGAAGCATAGTTATTAAAGAATACCTGGTACAATGGAACGGGCTTCCTAGTGAAGATACCACTTGGGAAGATGAAAAGATTTTGCAGCATCCTGGTTTGAAACTGCTCGAGGACAAGTAGTCTTGGGAAGGGAGATATATGTTAACATAATATTTTGCAAATAGAATATTTAGTTGTTTATGTGAGGTTAATAAGTTAAAAAAATTTAAAAATTTAATAAGTAAAATATTATGTTAATATAAAATGTGGAAATAATAGTGTTATATTAATTTAAATTATTGATGTACTTTAAATTTATTTTAAAAAATTACAATTCTATTAAGTTTAGAAATTTTTTGTAAGCTTGTGACCTTCCATTTACAATTTCTTATCTCATTTATTCATTAACAATTGTTCTACTCAAAATGAGCAACTTTTACTCTATACAATCTCAATCTAAAATTATTTTAACTTTAATTAACTATCATGTCTATGGTTTGAACATTTCCAAAGTGATTTTTTACAATATAGTCTTCTTTATCTCCGGGGTTTTTGACACTTTCAAAATAATTTCTTATAATATAGTTTTTTAAATAAAATTTAATTTTCTCTATTTTATATGAGAATCGAAAAAATTTGTATTTTAGCTTTTTCTATTTTATATGAAAATTTTAAAAAATTATATTTTGAATTTATATTTTGATTTTCAAAATAATTTCTTACCATATAGTTTTTAAAAATAAATTATACTTTCTTTTTTTATATGAAAATTAAGAATTTATATTTCAATTTTTACTATTTTATATGAAAATTAAAAATTTATATTTTAAATTATATAAAATTTATATATCATATAGTATTTTTAAAAAAATACCCTTAAAATGAGCAACTATTTTTGTTTGTATGTTTCATTAATTTATAAGACATTACAACATAATTTGTTACCATAAAGTTTTAAAGGTTTTTGTTATATTTAGATGAAGCTATATATTTTCGTAACAATAAAATAAATTGATTTAAAAAATGGTTACATTTTATTTATCAAAACTACGTGAAAATCTAACATGCATTATATATTTATTTTTTATTCTTAAAAAATAAGACATCATTTATATATAATTAGCTTATCAAAACTTTGTGAAAATCTAACATGTCTCATATATTTATTTTTTATTCTTAAAAGATAAGACACTATATATATAACTAATACAGGCGCGAGTGGTTCTCCATTTCCTTTTATTTTTCTTTCAAAAGCATACAACCCCAGTGCATGTATTGAAATAAGTGCCTTATAAAATATTTTTAAAAAATTATGTTAAAAATAATCCACACCCTGTTTTAGAAAGGAGACCGCATTCCTCACTTTAGCGAACTAATACCATGAGTTTATAGTGAAAATAAAAAGTTGATGAAGACTTAAAAATATTTTTAAAAAAATTATAAATTTTAAAATCAATAAAATAAAAAAAGAAAATACATTTTTTTTTTATTATCGTAAATGTCATTAATATCAAATCTGGATTCACTGATATCCGGATATCGTCTGTTAACTCACGTTCACAACTTTACACTTTATGTGTATACATACGACAGCAACATGCTTTTATATATATATATAGGAACCAGGGAAACCCGCCTGCTGGACGAAAAGTATAACTGTCACTGACGCACGTTCACAACTTTACTCAGCCACATCCTTATATATTGGAACCAGGGAAACCCGCTTGCTGGGCGGGAAATAGAACTGTCAAGGGCTTACAGGCGGGCCGCGGCAGCACCAACTGGATACTACAAACCCGCGGCAGGGTTCCCGAGTGGCAAGGAATAGAACCTGGGCTTTCATCCAGTCAGCTATAAGGCCCCACCCCTTGCTCACATTCTCAATTTCTGCAACATGCTTTTATCTATATATATATATATAAGCCAGCCAACTTCTCTAGGAAACTAAGTACGACTATTTAAATGGGCAAGGCATCCTAGCTTAAATATTTATAGCACTACCTAGAAAACAAATTGCTAAATGAAAAGGGAAATTCGAACCCTTGTTGCCAAAAACGACAGGAATGAAAAAATTTCTAGATAACTGAAAGTTGAAAAGCTTTGCTTTCTTGCTAAGAGCAAAAATCAAATTGAGGAAAAAAAGCAAAAAAGCCAGTGGTTCATCCCTGTATAGATAATTGGGCTACCCTTGCCGTCTTTACATTTCAACGTGTTTTATTTCAGTTGTAAGAGATGGAGGATATGTTCAGGCAGATGAAGGCCATATGCCCAAGGTGTAAATCATGGGAATATTGCAGGTTTAGATTTCTGAATAACAAGAGACGCTGCAAAAAATTGCAGCCCAGATATATCTGTACGAGGTGTGACAAATACTTCACTCTCGGAGGAAAGCTGTACAACGCTTCCTTAAACTCGTCTTCAAAGGCTCGAATATTGACTAAGAGGCCATGTCCGGGCGAGGCTGCTGTTGCTTCTGCTCATTGCATGAATGGAGATGCTTACGCAGTCAATGGATTGCATGCACAAAGTTTTTCAGATAATTGTTGTATGCTAAAGACAGTTATGGCTGGAGATTGCAACACTTTTCAGAGAGCTAATGGGGAAGTATATTGTTGCGAGACGAAGCTGCCTGCGTTAAGGTTGCCGTCACATGGTAAGGATTTTTGTGTGTATCCAGGAATTAGAAATCCATGTTGTCGAAATATGGAGAATCCATGCAGCATTACTATTAATGCAGGAGGCTGCAATGGAAACCAGGGAATATGGCGGCAACATGATGGCGGATTATCACAAATTTATGGCACGGCTTGTTTCCCTCCATACTATTGTCCTTCAGCCGCTGAGCTCGTTCCTTCCACATCTCTGCAAAATTTTCAAGAAGATGTGATGGCAGGAAATGAAGGGTTTAATTACTGCCTGAATAATATTCCGCCGTTGAATAATATTGAGCCAATGGAGCTGTTTGAAAAATCCCAGGAAGGAGATTTGGACGTTGGTCTGTTGTTGTCAGAATCCTTTTCAGAAAGAGCTGCTAATGCAGGAATATCAGTGAGTGGAGGAGAAGAAGGACAAGAGGAGGAGATTGCACACAATACTGGTGCTAATTTGCTTGGCAAAGAAGACATGGAGTTCCATGCAAAATCGGATAATGTTTGCTCAGCAGGATCATACGAGCAGTTGGATGAAGAAAATGAATGGTTAAAGGACTTTGTTAATGCGCAGGGTGAAGAAGGAAAGAGCAGTGCAAACGGAGTAGACTCATGCCTGGAATTGAATCTATACGATTTTGACTCCCCATTTGATTCAGGATTTGACGCTCATCAGGTGGGTGGTTTTCAAGGAGACTTTAATAACGTTGATGATATTGAGAATTGTTGGATGTTTTAACACTGGAATTCAATATGTTTTGAAACTGGGATTTAACTCAGGGAGACTTTAATTCAGTTTTTTTTTTCAATTATTTATATGTTTTGAAACTGGGATTTAACAGGCTCATCACGTGGGATTTTCAGGGAGATTGTAACCTGGATGGTATTGCGAATTGGTTGATGTTTTGACACTGGAATTTCAGATTCGAATAAATTTGTTTTGTCTATGGAATTTCAGATTTCGAATAGTTGTTATTATTTATATGATGCAATGTTTTATGTTCAGTGAATATGGGAGGATTTAAATTAAGGAATCCATGCAGAAGCATTCGAATAAGTTTTCCGAAACCTACAAGTCGAGAATAGAGTGGAAGAAGTTTTCCAAAACCCTAATTATATCTAGTAAGTATTTCGAAACCCTAAAAGTCGATTTCCGAAACCCTAATTATTGAGGATAGAGTGCTTATATGGATAAACCCTTGATACTTTTGATTTTATAAAGAATTTTAGAATGATTGACTAAAGATTCGATCTGTACTGGCTTTGCTTTTTGCTTTTTTGGGAAAAAAATAATAATTTTATATTTATAAAATCATGATTGACCGAGTATCATGAACAGAACTTTGCCTTCTGAAAGGGTAGACTGAATTAATAGTTAACCTCTCCTCGCAATTTCCAAGCCTCGCAAATTAATTTTTTAACTTAAAATTATAAATATTTCTTAGGGACTTTGTTTAATATTTGAAAATGTATAGAGTATTCAATCACAAAATTTACATAATTGATTTAAAAATTGTATAAGTTATGTTGTAAAAAATAGTATTAAATATTTTATTTAAGAATATAAAAAAAAATATATTAAATGGTCATTTTGTTTAGAGAATATTCTCTTTCAACATGCCTTCATAATGCGTTTTTTTAAATGGAGTCAAAGGCCTTTCTTCATTCGAAAAATTTGATGTCTCTCGAATTTTAGATTTCGATTAGAAGTTATTATTATGATTTTATGATGCAATTTACTTTTTTTTTGTCAATTTTCAAGACTCATACATTAAATATTTTAACTTAAAATTATAATTACTTTTATTAGACCTTGTGTTTAAGTAATTTTGAGGTTGCCTTAATCTAAGCTTGAAGATGTCATAACAGAATTGAACCTAAGTAAATAGAATGAAATCCATCTAATCCCACTAACTGCCACTGCCACTGCCACTGCCACTGTATCTTTGACATGGAAATTACATTCTTATATAATCCTCTGATTTAGTTACTTTTCTAGAAATAATATCCTATTTTCTTAAGTGAAATTTTTTAAAATTAAAGGATAAAAGAATATTTAATTAATTATAAAAATAATTTTAAATAACATAATATTAAAATATTAATATGATGAACATTAATAACTATTATCATCATAAAATTTTATATGGTATTTTTTAAATTGATTTAATAAAAAAATATTAATAATTTAATTTTAAAATTATAATTATATAAAACTTTCAATTTTATAGAATTATTGCAAATTTATAGAATTACCTAAGTTTATAGAATTATGAAAATTTATTGAAATATATGTAGATTGTAGTAGCACTAATCCCTCGTCAAAAGACTTTTTTCTGCACTTGCTTTTTCAGATATCATACTTGTCAATCTTAATCTTATTAAGTATATAAAGGTTTAAGGATATAGGATTGATCACCAAAATGTAATGTACCAAAATACTTTATAATTATTTGAGAAATAAAGTATAATTTTTTTTCATTTAAACTTTTAAATAATACATATAAGAACACACACATATAAATTATAGCCTTAAAGTAATTCAATATATATATAACATGTGATCCTCATTCACATATCCACATGAATGACATACTTTATCATGAATATAACTTATTCAAAAACATATAAGAACACACCTTATACTCATCAACTTATTCCTTAAAAAGTGATTCTCATATGAAATATTCCTCTATTAAACTAGAAAATTGGATGTTACTATTATTTTCCATGTACCAAGTAATGCAAAGCCATTGTTCTAAATTAGATAATGAGAATTATGTAAATAGCAATACAACCTATTAAATCCGACGATATATGGTTTAAATATATCAACCCCAAATATTTTATTTAAGTTTCTACTATAATTAATATGTTTATACACCTAATTAAACTCATCATGTTTATATATCTAATTAAATTCATTGTTTAATTTTCATTTCTTGTTTACATCATTTTTTTTTACTTAAATATATATGACTAATCATGTGATTGATTCATTAAGAATATTATATTTAAGTGAAAAATTTGACACAATAAATGACATTGGTATATTTAAAAAAATATAAGAAAACCAAGATATAATTCTTTACATTTTGTTTTTTAACTGCATGTGGATATAATTCTCTACGGTTTGTTTTTTAACTATATGTGGAGATTAATTTCGATTTTTTATGACCATAGAGTTACCCATCTTCATGGAATTACCACAAGGAGAGGTTAACCATTAATTATCTAACTTCAAAGGCAGCTCATGGGCCCCTATGATTTTATAAAAACCAGCATAGATCCATCTTAAACCAGTATCTATCAATCACCGAGAGGGATCCAATTTCTTGAGGTGTATTTCTTTTTTTAAATTTAAACTCAAGAAATTTGATCTCTCTTGATTGATAGATCCGGGTTTAAGTTTTTAGTTTTTAGTTTATAAAGAACATCTATTTTTTAATTACTTTTCATAATATTTTATTTTATGAACCAACAAGGATTTGTTTTAAATACTTTCCATAATTTTTTATTTTGTTAGTAACAAAAGTTACATCACAAACCTTATAATTATTTTGGTTATTTTTTGGGTTTTTTTTCAAAAAATAAATTCATTATTTGGTCATTTTTAGTCTTTAATATCGCCTATATTTACATAAAATATGTTTTTTTATTATAATATTCACCAAAAATTATAAGTTTCGGTACTAAATTGTATGTTTCATATTTATTATTCGCCTACCAATCTATATATATATTTTCAATCTAAAATAATCACCTAAATTGCTATAGTTAAATATAATTTTATAATCCTTACAAAAAACCCTGTTGTTTTTTAGGTAGTGCTATATATAAAAGCATGTTGCAGAGATTAAAGGTACGAGTGAGGGGTGAGGCCTTATGGCTAATCGGATGAAAACTCAGGTTCTATTCTCTACAGTGGGTTTGTATATCCCACTTAATTTTTAGTTAGTGTTACTGTCTTTAAACCCTTGTATAACACTGTGACAGTTCTACTTCCAGCCCAGCAGGTGGGTTTCCCTGGTTCCAATATATATATATATAAAAGTATGTTGCTTAGTAAAGTTGGGAACCGGTGTTAGTGACAGTTCTACTTCCCGCTCAGCAGACGGGTTTCCCTGGTTATAAAAGCAAGTTGCTATCGTATGTATACACATAAAGAGTAAAGTTGTGAACGTGCATTAACAGACGACATCCGGATAGTGAATCCAGATTTGATATTAATGACATTTACGTTAAAAAAAGTATTTTCTATTTTCTATTTTATTAATTTTAAAATTTTTAATTTAAAAAAAAATATTTTTAAGTGTTCACCAATTTCTTATTTTCAATATAAACTCATGAATATTAGTTCGCGAAAGTGAGGAATGCGGTCTTCCAAGAACATCCTTAGCACCTTTCTAAAACAGGGTGTGGATTATTTTAACATAATTTTTTAAAAATTTTCCGTAACTATTTATACACTTTGTATTCCGTTAGGTTTCAAGAGCTTTATAATGTTTTGATTATTATAATTATATATTTATACATAAATGTTGATTTATTTTTTAAGAATAAAAAATAAATATATCAGTTATGTTAGATTTTCACATGGTTTTGATAAAGGAAAATATGATTTTGATAAATAAAATGTTACAATTTTTTAAATCAATTTATTTCATTGTTAAGAAAATATATAAACATAACAAAAACCCTGAAACTGTTATGGTAACAAATTATGTTGTAATGTCTTATAGTTTAAAGAACCATACAAACAAAAATAGTTACCTATTTTAAGGATATTTAAAAAATAAATAAATTATGTTATAATGTCTTATAGTTTAAAGAATCATATAAACAAAAATAGTTTCCCGTATTTTTAAAAAGATACTATATGATTCAAAAGATATATTAATTTTTTATATAATTTAAAATATAAATTTTTAATTGTCATATAAATATAAAAATAAAAATTCTTAATTTTCATATAAAATAGAGAAAGTAAAATTTATTTTTAAAAACTATATGCTAAGAAATTACTTTGAAAATCAAAATCAATTCAAAATATAATTTTTTAAAATTATTATATAAAATAGAAAAAACTAAATACAAATTCTCAATTCGCATATAAAGGAGAGAAAATTAAATGTTTCTAAAAAACTATATTATAAGAAATTACTTTGTAAGTGTCAAAATCTTGGAGATAAGAAAAACTACATTGTAAAAAATCATTTTGGAAATCTCAAAACTATAGACATGATAATTCATTAAAGTTAAAATGATTTTAAATTGAGATTATATAGAGTAAAAGTTAGCCATTGCATGTAGAACAATTTGCTGAGTAAATGAGATACAAAATTGTAAATAGAAAGTCACAAATTTAAAAAAAATTCTAAACTTAATAGAATTATAATGTTTTAAAGTAAATTTAAAATACATTAATAATTTAAATTAATATAACACTATTATTTCCACATTTTATATTAACTTAATATTTTACTTATTACATTTTTAATTGTTTTTAACTTATTAATCTCACACAAACAACTAAATATTCTATTGCAAATAAAAAATTCTTTTAAATATTTTTAACAAAAAATATATTAACCTCAAACTAACAATTAAATATCATATCTCAAATAACAATATTCTTTTAACTATTTTTAACAAAAATATACTCACTTTGAAAAACCCAAACATTATAGCCATTTTGGAAAAATGCAATTAAACATTCTAATTTTAATATTTCATAATTTTATAATGTATACCATTGTTTAATTTCAATATCCTACATTCTTAAGAAAAGATTGTAAACTCGTTCCTGTTTAAGAAGTATTATACATTTCAAAACATAATTTCACATTAAATTGTCATAATAACACTGATTTTCACTAAATTTAATCATGAAAAGAAAATCATCACATAATTAATGATTTCCATAATTTTCATAATAACAGACTATTTGAATAATCTAAAGGACAATGCGTAAATAGTCTTACAATTTTACAATAGAAGAAACATCCATCCTCTCAACCCTTAATCCTCCATAAAAGACAACCACACTCTGAAATCCAATCACTAACTAACCCCTCAACAATCTCATAGAATGAACAACAACAAGACCCTCTGTGAACCCCCAACCCTCAATTCCTATATTTATGCAGGTATTTCCAATAATTAATTGAATTATAGTTATTTATACATAAGTGGCAAATGATCTTCATTCCAATTACTTTTAATAATCATGTTTAATTAACTTTATTAAATTTTATTTGCTAATTCAACTTTATTATAATTTCTTCTTATTATAATATCTATTTTATTAATATTACTTTAATATAAGTGTTAAGTAAATTCCTATAGAAGTAATAATTATGTACATATTAAGATCAACAAACATTTTAGCAATGTAAGGATTTTGAAATTTTTAAAAATATTTCATGGGTATTTAAATAACAAATATTTTTGATTTTTATGATTTTATAATGTTATTAAATTCATTATTAATAGTATTTATTATAAGGATTTTGAATTTTTTTATTATAAAATTGTTTATAGATATTTAAATAACTAATGATTTTTATAATAATCTGTGATAGTTGGTGGCGAGGTATTGTTAAGACACCCCCTAAGAAAGGTCGCCGGTTCTAATCTCGTGGATACCAAAAAATCCAACCATGTTAAGGGTTGGTACGGTATAAAAAAATATTTATAATAATGTTGTAAATCTAACATTTTAAAATAATGATTTTTATAATGTTATATAATTTTAATATTAATAATATTTATAATAATGTTTCAATTCTTTAACGTTTTAAAAAGATTAAATAATTTATTAACTCATAAATTAATTCGGAACATAAAATCCACCTTAACAATGCGAACCCATAAAGTAACAAACAAATTGTCCAAATTGTGGTAAATAAATTATAAACTGAATCTAGATTTAGAGTAAACAATAATTAGTTTTCCTCGTTATTAATTAATCTTCATTGCTAAACCCCCAAAAAATTCAAAAACTCAATTTATAAGCATACCGACATATATAATCAAAGCTTCACATTGTGCATTCTTCTCAAACATTGCCAATTCTTTGTTATGAGGAAGAGACAAACTACTAATGATAAAGGGCACTCCAATATTGAAAGAAACTTGAATAATAAAATTAATAGTTTTTCAGATGTTTTTAATAGATGTAAAAAGAATATTATTGTTTAACTCTTTTTATTGTCAATAAAGCTTAATAACAAACTATAATAAACCCAATAATTAAAAAAATTATATAATAATTTTATCTACTTAAGTATTTTCATAGCATATACAATGAATTCAATAATTAAAAAGACAATTGACATAACAATTTTATCTATTTAAATATTTTCATAGTATATTCAATTAATGCATAATGAAAAAAAATATATATATTTATATTTTTATAATCTTTATAGAAATGAAACATTACAAACAAAGAATGATTAAAAAATGTAAATAGTACAACATGATGCAAGAATGATTATTCAAAAAAGATTATATAATAAAAATCATTTAAAAATCATTTACCTAAAAATTATAAATTATAATTTAGAGGTAAAATGAGAACTTCCATGGCCTTCATGGCATTTTGTATTTAGACTAGATACAATGATATTAATGTTGAACTAGACTTGATATTCATCATATCAAATTATTTCCATGTTGAAATTTAATCAATATTAGGTAAACATTTCTATGTTAGTTAAAAATCCAAGAATCACATCACAAAACATAATTAGTTACATAATTCATTATTTAGTTTTGTAGTATGGCATCTACTACTCTAATGCATCAACATAATATCTAGATACTACTTTTCTACGAATAACAAAATTAACTTTTTTTCAACATAAATGCACAACATATATCATGTTTTCAATAGATGCAAGGAGAATAATTACTCTTTAATTGAGTTCTTTGTCCATAAGATCCAAGTCCAATCTACAAAAGGTTCAAGTCCAATTTACAAAGAACCCCACAATTAAAAATACCATAACCATTTTTTCTACATACAATATTTTCATAGCATACTTTTTAAACTTGCCTGTATCTATAACAGAAAGGGCAATAAAATAATTTACGAACAAGGAACAATTAAAAAGTCTAAATATTAGAACAAAGTACAACTACAATTATTATTAACATTTACATAATACAAATGAATAATACAAATGAACACAAAGGACAATAAAAGAATTTGGATTTGTATATAGATATAATAATTACCAACAAGGAACAACTAAAAAGTCTAAATATTAGAACAAAGTGCAACTACAATTATTACTAACATTTACATAATACAAATGATTCCATACAAAAATTACATTTAATACAAATGATTCCATACAAAAATTGTGCAAAGGTAGAAACAACACATAATTTGATCACACAATTCACCATTCAATTCTCTAATATCACTATTAATCTAGCACATCAATATTATATTATCTCAATGTTACTATATTACGAAGACAAAAATTTACTTCTATGAAGAAAAATAAAAGTAAAAATTCAACATATTATGTGAAAAACATCATAGTTATAACATTTTGCATATTCCACTACTCTCTAAGTCTCTTTTTTTATTTATTAAGCCTAATGTCAACTTACAACAATAACCATAAATACCATTGATATAACAATTTTATTTACACAAAATACTGTCATAACATACTTATTTTACCTTTCTAATTCCATCTATAGTAGAAGAGAATACCAGCTATAGTAAAAAAGGAAACATACAAATTTGGATTTGTATAATCCCTATAAAAATGAAACATTACAAACAAGGAATAGTTGAAAAGGGAAAATAGTACAAAAAGATGAAACATTACAAACTAAGAATGATTAAAAAGGGAAAATAGCACAAAAAAATGCAACACTTGTTACTTGTTATCTAAAGCATTTACATAATAAAAATCATTCCATACATAAACTATGCATTTGAATAAGGTTAAAATTATTTATCTAAAAGTTAAATATAGAGGTAGAACAATAACTTCCATTGCCTTTATGACATTTTGTTTCATGACAAGATATAATGCAATTCTAAGGGTTGTGTTAGCAAGTGATTTTAAAATTTGTGATGTTAATGTTTAACTAAATAATATACATCATATTCGATAAAATCTTAAATTAGGTTAAAATGTTTATCAAATTTGGATGAAACTTTGAAAATTACAAGACATGATTTACCATTCAATTCTTTAGTAAAATAGTCACTACCATTTTAGTACATTGTAAGGGCATAAAAAATAACCCTATCAGTGGTACTTGTCTATATATGGTAAATGTAGGATGAAGGACCTAGTACCATTAAAAAGTGGAACAAAACATCTTCTTCATTTTCTTTTTGAAAAAAATGATTAATGTAGACAAACATGATTCTAAATCATTGTATTTGTGGATAGTTTAGAATCAAAGTTTTCTAGATCTAAGGTTTTTTTTGCTAACTTTGAAGGATAGGTTGAGATGTAATAGTTTTTGTTATATTTTGATCATACAAAATGTGAAAGGTATTTGGATGGGTTAATATGTTACAGATATTTTTAAAACTTGAGAGAAAGAGCTCACTTCTTACAATATTGGATGTATTTATTTATATAACTTTCCTTTAATATAAAAGTAAAGTATTTATCACACTCGATACATATATATAGGCTGCAATTTCTTGCAATGTCTCTTGTTATTTAGAAACCTAAACCTACAATATTCCCATGATTTACACCTTGCACATATGGCCTTCATATGCCTGAAAAATACCTCCATATTTTACAACTGAAATAAAACACGTTGAAATGTAAAGATGACAAAGGTAGCCCAATCATCTATATAGGGAAGTCTATTCACGGTGGTTTTTCTAGCTTTTTTTTCCAAGAAAGGAAATGCATTTCAAGTTTCAATTCTCTCGATTTGGAATTTTCCCAACTTAAAGGCAAATCTTGGTAATTAGTTTAGTTGATGATTCTCAAATTGAGAAGTTGCAACCAATTATGCTTTTCACGCATTCCGATGTAACTAAAGATACATAAATCTACCTCGAAAAGAGAGCAAAGTGAAACGCTCTTAATGATGGTTAAATTGTTTTCGAGTTGTTTTGGATTTTATCTAGCATTGGATTTTACTTTAAATCAATGATTTTAATTGCATTTTTGGAGATGATATTTTTGAGTTATTAATTTTTAGGATTATTTTAATTTTATTATAAATGTTTTGAAAGTTAAATATAACTATGATAGATTTTGATATTAATGGATGATTGTTAAATTATTTTCCCGTTGTTTTTGATTTTCTCTAACATTGGATTTTACTTCAATATATTTAAATCAATTATTTTATTTGCATTTTGGATTTTACTTTAATAAATTTAAATTAATTATTTTAATTGTATTTTGGAGATGATATTTTTGAATTGTTATTTTAATTTTATTATAAATATTTTGAAAGATAAATATAACTTGTGATAGATTTAATATTAATGACTTAGAATTTTTTAAATTTTATTGATTTGATATATTTTATAAATCTTTTTGTTGAAAGGTACTATTTTGAATCTTTATCAACTTTTTATTTCACTATAAATTTAAAAAGATTTAATTTTATGGGAACTCTCACAAAGCTAATGAGGCAAAAAAAAGCAAAAAGGTCGCCAAATTCATCAATATATTCATGTAAAATATATATTTGTTTGTTTATTTTGAATTTGGAACAATGACCATAAAATAAATCTTGACAATACACTTGTCTCATAAACACCTATTGATATTTGCACGCTTTAAAATATACATGCAATATTTTTGACATATATACATCTACATATTCATCTTTGTCACTATTTAGGTAGTTGGAAAGGTTTCAAGAGCTCTACAATCATTTTGGTTATCATCTTTTTTTTTCCAAGATTTTTTTTAAAAATTTCAAGTAGAAATTTAAGTACTTTCCTTACAAAATTTGCATGTTTTTGGAGGTCTACCCTCTTCATGATAAGTAGTCCTAGAGCTACTCTCTATTTGTTCCAATGGATGCAAAAATAAAAGTCTAGATGCCCTATTGCATAGATACAAGTTTTCCCAGTTAATGGGCCTTCCAAAACAGAACTAGAGGTCATTTGTATCTACAATTTCCAAACATTATTGTTGTCCATAAGTCTTACTTTAAATGCCCAGTTTATATGAACTTTCAGTTGTAAAAACCAAAAACATTTGTTCCCAAATTAGTAATACAGTCTGAGACTTATAGGTCACAAAGCTTCCCTGTGATGATCTGATCAACTTCAATTTATTTTATTGTTGTAGAATAATTGTCTGATTCAAGCGTTAATCCTTGTTTAAAAAATGAATATGTTTCTTCATTTAAATCCTTATAAATGTGTTAGGCCTGAAAGTGTTCAAAATGCTAGAGTATATCTTGAATCTTTTTTGCAAGTGTCTTGGTAAGAGATAAGTTTGTTATCCTAGATCTACCTTGTATATGTTGAATAACCAATGAGGAACCCTCAAATCTTTTTAAGGATCTCACATTCTTTTGCAAAACCCATTTAAGAAGATAAAATAAAGCCAATAAATTGCCTACATTATTGGTGCCTTGCCCCACATTTGCTTTAAATTTAAAATGTTATATTCTCAAAGGCACATGACAAAGCCAATACCACATATTCAAATTTTATCTTGACTTGCTCCATCAAAAAAGGAATAAGGTTCAACTTTGTTGATTATCAATGGACCCACTACCCTAGGAGTTTTTGTGGTCAATTATGTTTTATACTTCTGTAACCTTGCTTCAACAAGACTGGGTGTGATCAAAGGAGGAATTAATTTGTCTTCAAAAATAACCATGTTCACGGTGAGCCAAATACTCCAAGAGACAATTAAAGGGACAACTCTTCAGTTCCAAGTATTTTTAACTAAATAAATTCTCCAGACATCCACTTATAGAATATTCTTGCCAAATATTATGTATATGCAAATTAGCTTTGATCTCATTCCAAACATCTTTGGTATATGCAGATACGAGGAATAAATTATGATCTTATTTTCTTAGTTGCTTCAACAAAGATAAAAAATGTTTGGCCCTTGAAAATTTAGTCGTTGTAGGGAATCCTAGGTTAACAATTTATTATGAATCATCAACCATAAATGCAGGAGAATTTTCAATGTAGCTTTTACTTTACAATATTTTACCCACCACTTCTTTCTCCCTTCCTACACATGTAGTAGTTCATATTGATATCCATATTTTTCCATATAAGTTCCACCTGATTCATTACCAAACCAGGCAAGTTCATCCCCTCTAACCGTCGATAGTATATGTTCCTAATATAATTCTGATAAGAAATTGTTCCAATGTTCATGCCATTAAGGAGGAAGATTTAATTGTTCGACTAACTGCTAGCCGTGTTTCCAAATTGTGGTTGACAATGGATCTCCAATTTTATCTCAATATGTCTTCCTAGATTGATGTAGGTACTCATTTAGTCCTTCAGGTATAAATACTTTAACATTACATCCCATAATACCATCTATATCTATGCAAACCTGCCTTCCATCCCCTACTCTCCATGCCAACAATTTTCCTGTTATCAGGAAAGATAGTTTGAGCGCCTTCAAATAGTTGGAGACATTAACAAAACTTTTATGTTGAGATCTAATCTAATCAATAATAGAATCTGGTGCAATATATTTATTAACTGGTAATTTTCTCCAAGTATTTTCTATTTGTAGGAAATTTCATGGAGATCGAGTAGTTAGTGCCTTACCAAATAAAACTACACCCTTTAGTCCCCATCCACCATGGTTTTGGGATATGCAATTTTCTTTGGCCATATGTAACTCTTTATAAATTCCACTATCCTTCCATAGGTAGTTGCAACAGAGTTTCCTAATTTTCTCCATGAATCCTTTTGGGATATGGGAAATCAAGAGATAGTATAAATGAATATCATCTAATACCACCTTGATGAGGACCAAACAACCTCCATGGGATAGCCACTGATTGCACTAGAAATAAATTTTGGCTTCTACCTTCCCTATTAACCACATCCATTCTTGTTTGATATAATTAGTCAGCTTAATATAGAACCCCAAGTACTTAAAATTTTCAATGAGAGCCTTCTTGTCTAATGGAAAAAATGTGTTCATCAAATTAAGGATTCCTCCCCCAATATTATGAGTATAGTTAATAGTTTATTATGAATCATCAACCATAAATGCAGGAGAATTTTCAATGTAGCTTTTACTTTCCAATATCTTACCCACCACTTCTTTCTCCCTTCCTACACATGTAGTAGTTCATATTGATATCCATATTTTTCCATATAAGTTCCACCTGATTCATTACCAACCTAGGAAAGTTAATCCCCTCTAACCGTTGACCTTATATGTTCCTAATATAATTCTGATAATAAACTGTTCCAACGTTCATGCCATTAAGGAGGAAGATTTAATTGTTCAACTAACTGCTAGTCGTGTTTCCAAATTGTGGTTGACAATCGATCTCCAATTTTATCTCAATATGTCTTCCTAGATTGATGTAGGTACTGATTTAGTCCTTCAGGTAGAAATAATTTAACATTACATCCCATAATACCATCTATATCTATGCAAACCTGCCTTCCATCCCCTACTCTCCATGCCAACAATTTTCCTGTTATCGGGAAAGATATAGTTTGAGAGCCTTCAAATAGTTGGAGACATTAACAACACTTTTATGTTGAGATCTAATTCAATCAATAATAGAATTTGGTGCAATATATTTATTAACTTGTAATTTTCTCCAAGTATTTTCTATTTGTAGGAAATTTCATGGAGATCGAGTAGCTAGTGCCTTACTAAATAAAAGTACACCCTTTAGTCCCCATCCACCGTGGTTTTGGGATATGCAATTTTCTTTGGCCATATGTATCTCTTTATAAATTCCACTACCCTCCCATAGGTAGTTGCAATAGAGTTTCCTAATTTTCCATGACTCCTTTTGGGATATGGGAAATCAAGAGATAGTATAAATGAATAGCATCTGATACCACCTTGATGAGGACCAAACGACCTCCATGGGATAGCCACTGATCGCACTGGAAATCAATTTTGGCTTCTACCTTCCCTATTAACCACATCCAATCTTGTTTGATATAATTATTCATCTTAATATAGAACCTCAAGTACTTAAAATTGTCAATGAGAGCCTTCTTGTCTAATGGAAAAAAAGTGTTCATCACATTAAGGATTCCTCTCCCAATATTGTGAGTATAGACAATAGATATTTTGTAATTGAACTCTATCCCAGTACCTGCATTGAACTCTATTCACCTTCATCACCAAAGCATAAAATTAAAACATCATAAAAAAATAGTAAATGGGATATTGGACAGTGTCTTGCCCACCAAAACCCCTTTTGTCAAATATCCTTAATTTTCCTCTTTCATCAATTAGCTCAATCCCTTTGCAACTAATAAGAAGAGATATGGTTTTAGGGGGAAACCTTGATGGAAACATATTGATGGTCCAAAAAAATTAGAGTTTGACCCATTTATTAGAACAAAGAGATTAGTTCTCATTACACATCCCATTATCCACTTCACAACTTTATTAGAGAACCAAATGTGAAGAACAACAGTTGTAAGAATGTCCAAGAGGTTCTGCTATAGGCTTTTGAGAGATTGATTTTTAGTACAAAGTTTGGTTGATTTCCATATTTGATGCTATGGAGAGCCTCATTTGCTGAACCAACTACCTCATGAATATGCCTATTTTTTAGAAAACCAAATGGTTCATCTTAGATGACTCCAGAAAGTAACGGATTAAGTTTCATTGCAATGACTTTGGAGATTAAATATTTTACAAATCATATTGATTAAAGATATCGGCCTGAAGTCTCCAAAATTCTCAATATGATCCGCTTTTGGCATGCGATATAAATGTAGTGTTCATGTTACCTGACAATTTTCCTTCTTTCCTTGTCTTCTCTACAAGTGTTAATGTGTCCTCTCCCAATAGATCAAAGATTTCTAGGAAAAATTCAATTGTCCATCCATCAGGACCAGGGCTCAGATCCTTCATGAAGGTATTAATCATTGCTAGTAATTATTCTAATGTGATTTCTTGATAGAATTCATCATCATAATTCTCTTCAATTAATCTTGGAAAGTTTTGAATCACCCTCATTATATCTGTTAAATTATTTCTATCTAGTTTTGCAAAACCTCTGTTGAAGTGTCTCATTGCTAAATCTACCAAATCCTCAAACTCTTTAATCAATCTTCCATATTCATTTGAAACTTCTTAGATTGTATTTTTAGTTTCATGTGGGTAGAAAAGTTATGGAAAAACTTTTATTTTTGTCTCCCTCTGCAACCCACATTGCTCTACACTTCATTCTCCCTTCCATCTCCTCTTCAGTCAATAGTTTGTTTTTAGCTTTCCCCAAGCTCCTCTATAGTCTTAGAGATTCTTCTATAAATATACATCCTTCCTCCAAGTTGAATATATTTTCTAATGTCTCTTCAATTTCCTTTATATTCTGGCCTCGCATTTTGAATCAGAGTCTATCCCATTCAACTACCTTCATTTTTACTATCTTTGAAGAGCCCATAAAATGCTAGCTAGCTGAGAGTCTTAACTGAATATCACATGGTGTCCAATGACTGAACCAAAGCTTGAAATTATTCCAACAAAAACCAAGTAGGATTAAATTTGAATGGGATACCTAGTTTTCCAAAGTTTTATTTAAATTACAAAATAAGGAAATCATCTAAAACTCTTGTTTTATCAATCAAGGTTTAGGCTCTAGCCACCTCTAGCAACACCTGGCTATGTAGTAAGAAGCGATCCATTATTTTTGAGACTACAACTTCCTCTAACCTATTGTTTACCCAAGTTGGATTCAATTCCACTCGATCTAAATCCACCAGCCCAGATATCTCCAAGGATTGGTTGAGAAATCCCACCAATGGATTAGACCTACCTGTAACACCTCAAATTTCACCTGGATTAAGAGTGAGTGAAATTCATATCACCTCCAATAATAAGATTAGAATTAATTAATATATTAAAGTTTAATAAGGTCTCCCCAAACGTTAATTTACCTTTGTTGGGCCCATATACATTAAGGATCTTGAAAATCTTGTTTAGTCCTCATACTTGGGCCTCAACCATCAACCCAGAATGCACTACAAA
Source organism: Larix kaempferi (assembly GCA_027924585.1). NCBI lineage: Eukaryota > Viridiplantae > Streptophyta > Pinopsida > Pinales > Pinaceae > Larix > Larix kaempferi. The sequence continues at coordinate 8,601,157 of BSBM01000924.1, forward strand.
ATTATTTAAGAGAGTTATGTTTTCTCCCCAACATGAAATCCCACCCATGAAATTCACACCTTCAAAGTTCCACCCTTTTAATTTTTTTTTTGTGAAGTGCAATTTTCATCACCTTTTTCCATTGTTTCTAGTATCAAAACCAAATTTGGTACATGTAAACACAATAACCTTTTAAGGGTAAGTTTTTTTATCTCGCTCCCCAAGACTCGAATGTTCAGAGATAAGACCTTCTTTTTCCAACCTCCTCTGGGGTTTTCTTTTCTCTAAGAACCTTGATAATCATATATTTTTTCCCTTTTTTTCTTTTTCATAATGCTTTTTCTTAATCCTCCTTAGGTCTAATGGCCTACCCACCACCAATGGTGGGAAATTCGTACCTATACCTAGATCAAGTCCCCTAAATGGAGCATTATTTGAGCTATTTTTATAAGTTCTCAGCCTGAGATCATAAGGTTACCCCCTTCTACTAGACAATCCTGTGATAGAAAGTGATGCTAACCCTCCTGGGGGTGTGGATATTGACTCCAAATTAATGGAGCTTGGCTCTAGATCAGTACCTGAAATTTCCCAAACATAGGGTTTCCTTCACAACCTGGATCACCCTTTGAGGATAAAGATGTTTGAATCCATGTTTTTTTCCTTAGAATTATCACATAATGCAGGCTGGTAAAATAATGCAGGATCAATCCCTCTTTGATCACTGAAGCATAAAATTTTGGGGTGCTAGGCAGAGTATTTTTTAAGGATTCTAATATTATACTTAAGTACAATATCATAGGCGATTATTTTGGATTGAAAATAACATGTATATAGAGAGGTGGGCGAATATCAAAATATGAAACATGCAACTTACTACTGAAATGTGTATATTTTATGTAATTATAGGCGATATTAGAGACCAAAAATGACCAAATAGTGAATTTATTTGTTGAAAAAAAGCCCCAAAAATAGCCAATTGGCGAAATTTCGCCCCTAAAATTTACTCTGGTGCTAGGCCCACAAGATATATCTTATTTCAACTTATCTATTTTCCAAATCATAACCCATTCTTTCCTCGTGAAGTTTGAAACCCATTTTCATTGGAATGTATTTAATGGGTAGTATTCCAACAATATTCCAAATTCATGGTGTCTCACACATCTGAATGAGACATTGATATAGTCCACAAGCTGTGTATATCTTCTATCACCACAAAGAAGATCAATTGAATAAAAAATCCCATCTTTTACCTTGAATTTGATTAAGACTGTAAACATATTTTTACAAATTGCATCAACTTATTTTGACACCAATTCTTTGTTTCATTAGATGCACCGGTGCGTCATTGATGTTAGCGTACCGATGCCACTAGGTAAATCAAGAGCACCAATTTTTTTCCTTAACATGCACCATTGAGTTTTGTTGGGAAATAATCTCTCTCTCTCTCTCTCTCTCTATATATATATATATATATATATATATATATATATATATATATATATATATATAATGGCATCGATTTATTTTTACTTTGGTGTGCATTCTAATTAGAAGCACTAGTTTTTCAGTGCTGTTACTATTTTGGTGCATTGGTGCACCAGGTTATTAAGTGCATCGGTATGGTTCATATGTTCATGCGCATCGATTAAAAACTTCCACTAAAACATCCACATGCTCGCCTCTGCTATAAATCGATAAATGCCTAGGCTCTTTTGTGAAGGGTCCACAAAAGCCACTCCTAGAAGGTATTATCATTGTAGTGAAACTATTACATACAAAGTATATACACTTGAAGAAGAAGCGAAAAATATTCAATAGGGACGAAGTGATACTATTGAGTTTGTAACATACCCTTTTTCCAAGTTCAATATTTGTAGGAATGGGGTAAAATTTTTTTCCTCAACATCAACATTCAAGGGTATTAGTCAAAACATATATGTTCTTGAATATAAGTCATAAGTTGCATTGCATATAAACACTTGTTCATTCACCACTTTTCTCATAAGACTTATACATTAAACATGATTAGCCATTCTTGCGTAAAGATTAATTTTTAATCCAACATGTGGCTCATTCCCTTCTACAATTTGTACATAACAAAAACAGAAGTGTAAACCCCTCTTCAAGTGGGATCTTAGTTCCAATACCCGATTAATCCTCATGATTATTATATAACCAAACACTCCAAGCATCATTTGAATTGCGAACTTATGTAATAGACATTCTTTAGTGAAATCACTTACCATTTTAGATCACAATGATCAAGTAGATTAAAGCACATAAATTACACATAAGAAAGAGACCACTGTACATGGTTCACCCAAATCTATGGGCTACATCCACCAAGGAATGTCATGATTATTATTTATAAAAAAAATAGAAGATGTACATTCTACAACACAGTTGTTGCAATACTTACTTTCCACTTTCTCAACTCTCTCTCATAGAGGGCACTCAAACATTCATCCATCTATCTCAGAGGCATTATAGGGATTCTCTCCCTTACTGATCAAAACCAGATCATTATAATATGTGAAATTAGAAACCTTTTCTTCCCCAAGGGTTCTATTACATAAATATAAAATAATAGAAGACATATGCAGAAGGTTTACCCTACCCGAACTAGCATGTATTTATATACACCAATGATTACATTCTATATACAAAGGGTTTACCATACCCCAACCAGCATATGTATATAATACATAGATCTTTCCCCATCCCTGCGCAATGACTACAAAGGATATTTAGCATGTACAATATATATAATATAAGAAATGCAAGTGTACAGGGATAAATCCCTCAATCAGTGCGCAATAACCAAGAAGAGCATATATGTATATAATCTATGAACGAGAGTTTACCAAGGTTCAATTTCCCAATGGATCCTCAAGCTTAATGTAAAACAAATTAAGAAGAAGTGGAAATTACACAAACGGGATTCTTTTGCAAGCATCTTCACCCTTAATGTAAAACAAATTAAAATGAACTGTAAATATAAATTACATAAAAGGGAGTATTTTCCCAAGCATATTCATGCTTAATGTAAAACAAATTAAAACGAAGTGTAAATATAAATTACACAAAAGAGATTCTTTTCCCAAGCATATTCACCCTTAATGTAAAATAAAATAAAATGAAGTGTAAATATAAATTACACAAAAGGTCCCAAGCATCTTCACGCTTAATGTAAAACAAATTAAAATGAAGTGTAAATATAAATTACACAAAAGGGATTCTTTTCCCAATTCTGGGCAGTCATTAACAATGATCCTCGGCATGCAAATATATAATCTATATGGAAAGGAAGGCATGCAATAATATAATTAATATATTACATTGAAGTATTTAAGGATCAAGATCCCAACTCTCTTTGAGCATTCATCCAATATGAAAATAAATAATATAAATATATCTCAGAAATTATGCAGGGATATGATCCCTTAGTCTACACAGTCAATCAAGAAGCACAATATATGTAAGATATATAAAAAAACCATAACATGTAGGGGTTCATTCTCCCCTGCCTGCGCAGTCAATCAAGAAGCACAATCTCTCTCTCTCTCTATATATAAACCATAACATACAGGGGTTCATTATCCCCATGCCTGCACATTCACATTCAAACAAGAAGCACCTGCGCAGTCAATCAAGAAGCACAATAAATGTATTATATGAAACCAAAAGTATGCATGGATCTATGAAATGAATAATATATCAGTCAGAAGTTATACGAGGATCTTTGCAACAATAAAAGAAGTAATACTCTCAACATAGGAAATTCTTTAGAGTTTTAAAGGAGCCACCCCCCATTCTCTGCTCCCATATATATATATATATACTTAATGAAAAAGTAACAGAGAATTGACCTCCCTCTCAACAGAAGGACATCCGGCACAAAAAACTTGGTGTTTTCTTGAAAGAAACGGATGGTAGTCCACAAGTGAATCCTTCATCATTAATATTTTATATGTAAAACAACAATGTACAAAAATTCCTTCCCTTGCTTAAAGAAGTCACATAATTATTAATATGTAATGCATTACCACATCGTTTATTATAACTAATAACATTTCATAATTATATATATGCTTACATTAATAAAATAATTACAAAACATTATTGCACCGAGATAAACGTGGTGCTTTACAGCCCAGTATGGGGGAGATGTTATAACGTTTGTTACTAACAAAATAATTAAAAAAATTCATGTTGGCTCATAAAATAAAAAATTATGGAAAGTATTTAAAAAAAATCCATGTTGGTTCGTAAAATAAAATATTATGAAAAGTAATTAAAAAATAGATGTTCGTTTATAAAATAAAAACTTAAAACTTAAACCCGGATCTATCAATCAGAGAGATCAAATTTATTGAGTTTAAATTTTAAAAAAGAATTACACCTCAAGAAATTGGATCCCTCTCCGTGCTTGATAGATACGGGTTTAAGATGGATCTATACTGGTTATACCAATAATATTTCATAAATATATGTATAGCTTACATTTATAAAATGTTTCTCTATTTACCATGTTATTTGTATGTATAATTACAAATAGTATAATTACAAATAGTATAATTAATAAGTGACTACCATTTTTTGGTCTTTATAATATATTAATATTTATAAAAGAGGTAACTATTTATCTCTTTTATCTTAATACCTTATTAATCATTTTTTTAATATTAAAACAAATCCTTTCTCATAAGGCTATTGTTTAAAATAATATCTAAGATGAACCTAGTAACTCCTTAATAATTCTTTACCATTCTTTTAGAATACCAACTATGTAGGTATTTCTATCTATATTTGCATTATCATTTTAATACATTCAAATGTATTGTATAAAGAATTACAAAATATTAATTTAACTAATAATACTTTATCAAAGTGATGGCATATATATATATATATATATATATATACTTTTTCTATCTTTATAAGGTACTAAATGTATGTCTTGGGGTTTAACTAACCAAACCAAGACCGTAATAACCATCACTTAGTCTATCATGTAATAAATAGTTTAGCTTATGCTAATAATTAGGTAGTGGGTTTTGATGACGAAAACCCTGAAGTCCTCTATCGGGACTAGGATGTCAAGGACATCCATAGTAGTTTCTTAATTTTTCATGACAACTTTTAACAAAGATTAATCTAGTGCTAAGCTTTAGGTCTTAGGAGACACTTACTGCCCTTCGACGGTTAAGGGTAACTTCGGCATCCCTCTCAAGGAATAACCGATAACCAAACCAACTTAGTAACCTTCGGTGAATGCCATTGTTCACTTAAGTGCTTGCGGCATTATGATAACATCTATAATCAAACCATGGCTTCCAAGCCATTTCAACTCTTCCTCCTCAGAGGAATTGTGCCCTCATGTTAGGTTGCATCATGACGTCAGTCTCCTAAGTATAACATTCACAATTACGACTTAGGAATTAAACCACTTAGCTTACAAGGTTTACTGGTGGGGCCTTGGCCTTGAGCTCCTCACCAGAAAACAAGTACAATTTATGTCTGCATTTATAAAATAGCATGGGTGTAAAGAGGGATATTACTTCCTCCTCCCCTTAAGGATAACACCATTCTCGGTGTTCATTCTTTTCAACCATTTGTCTCCCACTCTTGGGTTCCTTTTTGTGTCCTTCATTTGTCATATTTTGCTTGCCTTGTTATAAACTTCGAACTTTCATGATTTCTGCTAGTAGCTATCGCTCATAACCTGTACTTTTCACAAACAACATAAGTTGTTTTCTAGCATATTATCATAAATACATGCATACATATTATTTTTCCAAGATCAATTACAACATAAGTAATTATTTTCCCTTGCAACATCGCGTTGCGGCTTTTTTGTTGGCAACTCTTTTTAGAGTTTGATCTATTTACTAAGATATTCTTTGCAATTTTATGCCTCTACACATCTGTCAATCATACATTATATACATATAAATCATGATCTAAGATAATATCTTCCAAATTCTTGTTATGACATTTCTTTCCAAGTACATCTAGTCTTCCTCTACTCGCTTTTTCTTGAAAACAATATTGTCAATGATCATACCATAACATATAACACATGCATACTTCAACATAAATATGTAAAATTTTAAGTATACAAATTCATAACATAAGTATATGCGCATACCTCGTGCATAACATATGCATAGTACGAAACACTTTCTGGTGCGCCATGTCCCATTGAATAAGACTTTTTGTTCTGCTCCAGAGCCTCTGGCTCTACATCAGTAATAAAGTAGTCCATATGATCCAACGCTTTTAAAAGTATTCCAAGTGAGTCCTTCTCACTTGAGTCCCGAAAAATTATTTTTCCCCTCAAGCCCTCTCGCTTGAGTCCAGGACAACTCCTTTTCCCTTCAAGCCTTCTCGCTTGAGTCGAGGACAACTCTTTTTCCCCTCAATCCCTCTCGCTTGAGTCCATGAACTCTTTTTTTTTTCCTCAAGCCTTCTTGCTTGAGTCCAGGAACTCTTTTTCCCCTCAAGCCTTCTCGCTTGAGTCTAGGAACTGTTTTTCCCCTCAATCCTTCTCGCTTGAGTCTAGGCAAACTCCTTTTCCCCTCAAGCCTTCTCACTTGAGTCCAGGAACTCTTTTTCCCCTCAATCCTTTTCTCTTGAGTCCAGGAAAACTCTTTTTCCCCTCAACCCTTCTTGCTTGAGTCCAATAAGTCTTTTTCCCCTCAAGCCTTCTCACTTGAGTCCAGGAAAAATCTTTTTTCCCCTCAAGCCTTCTCGCTTGAGTCCATGAACTCTTCTGATTACAGAAGACAACCCCCACACTCACTCAGTGCTCCTAAGTTTCTCTGAGTGTCCCAGGGACTTTTAAGCCTTTGAATCTTGGAATCAACCTCTCACAGCCATGCAGTGCTCCTACATTACATATGGTAGTACTCCTACCATAACACTTCTTGTGTTCAAATCCTACTTTAGTAAATTGGTGGTACTCCTACCAGAACACTTCTTGTGTTCAATTCCTCCTTCAATAAATTGGTAGTACTCCTACCAGAACACTTCTCATGTTCAAATCCTCCTTCAATAAATTGGTAGTACTCCTATCAGAACACTTATCGTGTTCAATTCCTCCTTTAATAAATTGGTAGTACTCCTACCATAACACTTCTCGTGTTCAATTCCTCCTTCAATAAATTAGTAGTACTCCTACCAGAACACTTCTCGTGTTCAAATCCTTATCCAGTTGCGGTTGTTCCACATCTGGTTCAAGTCCGTGCTCCAAAATTAACCTTCTCTTCTTCATTCGTCTTTGTTTAACTTTATTTTTAATTTAAGCTAGCTTTATTTTAATTTGCAAGGCGCCTCCCTCCCCCTCCTGCTTATCTTATTAGTGTAAGGGATTTATTATTTGTAGAGTTATCTTTTAATTTCTCTTGATGCTCTCAATATTTTCACTTCTCTTGCCATATTGTCTCATGTGCATGCAACAATGTCTCATAATATCGCATTACTGAACTCTTGGTTCTCACTGTGGCTCTAATGCCACTATCACAGCCAACCTGTTTTACCAACACAAGCTTTAAGTTGAGCCTATTGAACATGAAAATCTATTAAGTTTGACAACCATATAGAGGCATTCACTGTCACATACCCAAACTCTAGACATTTTATGTTATGCAGAAAACATTATGTTTTATTTTTATTGTAAAGTTTTATGACTGTTGACCAAGTGGGGTCATGGATGACTGTAATTAATTATTTTGAATATTTTATTATAAATAAATAAAAGTGGAGACAAACATCCAAAGGAGACTATTGAATGAGTGTTCACTGACCCACTAGGAGGAATGGACTATGGTGGAGAGCAATCTGACACTTGGAAACATCCTCAACTCACTCTAACTATTGCAGGGGGCAACTTCCCTACTTTTATGGTGAATGTTCCCCAAGAAAGTGGAACTAAGAAGGTGTCTCCTTTACTGAAATAAACTGACCAAAGACCTAGGCATGCTACTTATCTACCTATTGAATTTAGCAGGAGGCTGTTCATTCTTACCTTGTGATAATTTCTGTAATACCCCCAACTCGACCCTTAGGATATATGAGCCTTTAATGTAAATCAGTGTACATGTGATGTATGTTTTCCTAGCGTGGAGCTCAAGGCCAAGGCCCCGCTAGTGAAAGCCGAATTTTATTTAAAGGGCAAGTATTTGATATTTTGATACCATGTGCTCTTAAGCCATGGAAATTGTAATAGGATGTAAATAAACATCAGGCAATATAAAATGTCCAAAGCTGGCTACAGAGGCAACGAATGAGAAGGGGCCACGTGTATCCACTAGGGAGTGGTGAGGGGGCTATGGTAGTGACCCATAGGTTGCCATTTGTCATTATGTGAACCCATTGACTTCCTTAGGTGACATTAATGCCAATTGGAAGGAAGTGGTTGAGATTTCAGCCCATGACTTTGATGGAGTATGGGCAACCCTGAAATTCGTATGGGAAGGTATGGGCTCTTTTGACTTGTCCCACAAGTCACTCTACATCTTGGGGGTTGCTCCATCCTTATCCCCATTCCATTGTGGAAGTATGGGACATCTTTCTCCACCCAAAAAAACGAGCTCCCAACAATGAGAAAACCAGAAATCGCGACTTGAAGGAAACCCACGTTTTGGGAAGCCAAAAACGTCCCGATTGGGTATTGGACAGGGAAATCCAATGGGGGATCCATTGGTAGGAACCTTGGGGCGAATTTGGGAGCAATAGATACCCCGAAAGCCATGGGAAAACCCAGTTTTTGCAGCTCAGAAAACGAGTGACGGATTTGGGTTATTTGCTGAACGAAGCTGTGAGAAATCCGATTGTGGATGTGTGAATAGAGGATGGGATTGCTGAGTCTAGCTTGAAGGGTATGTGGCTCTGGGATTAAGCTCAGTGGACTAGCATCCTCCTCCATCTCCTATTGCATGCTTGAGAAACCCAACCGTGTGTTGGCTTAGCATGGCTATCTGAGTGAAACCCTCTGACTGTGAGTGAGCCATCTAGTTCCTCCTAAGTGGATACACAGCCCAGCTCGGGGGTGATCTCTCAGCTGAAAGAATACTGGCTGGACAGAGATCTATGGTTGGGTGGAACGTTGCTCTCACGTAGCCAGTCGTTGGACATCAACTTCTCAAGATAAGTGTTCTGTGGATTATAAATTATTCCTTTTTGTATTCTGCAATATGTTAAATTGCCCATGTTTAATGAAATGAATTAATATAGAATCCATGCATGGCATACGAATGAGATTGGGTCTCTGTATGATGAATCATTCCTTGCTGTGATTGATATGATTGCAATTACTATCTGTTTGAGTGCTTGTTAGCATGTTCATTCCGCTGTGTTTATATTGAAACGAATCTGCATATAGAAGTTTTAAAATGTTAGTCATTTATGTGCAAAAATTATTGGGGCGAAATTTACAAAAGCCCGGTATGTTGTTAATGTTTCCTTCCCTGTTGTGCTATGGAGAAGGGGATGTTACAATTTCTGAGCACAAGAGATTCGGTGAGGGGAAAGTTAGAAGTGATTGAGTGAACTAAGACTGCATTCTGAACTAGTGCAACCACGTTGCTGAGTTCAATATTGCTAAAAGAAGGAAGTACTACTGTTAAGTGTTACTGCTGAGTTGCAAGGGAATTTATTCCATTAATCCACACAGCATCTTCGTCCTGGTGGTTTAGTGAACAGGCTTGGGAGTCCTAAGGCAAGTAACTTGGCTGTCTTCAGGAGCGGGTTGGGTGGAATAGGATCCTTTGGCTGTTTGTTTCTTCTTTAGTTTTCAGGTTCAACTTGTGTTATCTTATTTATTTATGCTCAATCAGTACTAATGATCTGAATGCCATTATGTTATCAGTTTTTAATTTAAAATTAGACAAACTGTACTGTTAGTTAATGTTTTAGTTATGCAAGTCTCTCTATTCTAAATGACCAATGTAGCTGTTAGGATAAAATATAGATTTGATGTTATAGTAAAAAAAAAAATGAAAGGATGGTAAATGCTTCCTTGTATTTTTCCTCACACTTTTTAGTGTCGTACTCTAGCACAGGGAAGAGTAGTTAAATTCAGATATGAGTATTGACATGCAGTAGATAGAGATGGATGAATGTATAGAATATATCTGTACTATAGTTGTATTTACATGAATAAAAATCTCTTATGTATTATCTACATAAGAACAGGACAAATATCTAGTAGATAAACTATTTCTTTCTATACAGAACATTCATAGTAAAAGAAGTAATGATTTTATACTTCTATTCAAACTTAGGATTGTTTAGGGTTTCAACCTTTCAAATCGTAAAAACACATATCATACATTTCTAAGTTTAAAACCTCTCTTTTAAACATACTATACAAATATTATAATCTCTGCTTTTAAATCTTTGTAACACTGAAAGTAATATGCAATCGAAACAAAGTTTGGTACTGCCATACAAAAGTAGAAGTAATATATTTATATATATAAACATTATTTCTCACTATAAAAACAAAACATTATATATTATCATGATATCATAAATGGTAAATAGTTTTAAAGAACAAGTATCAACTCTATTAAGGAAAGGGTTCAAACCCCGTCTTCAACCACAGTATTATCGTCTAGAAAAATCAATTAACATTCAAATAATTTGCCCCTTGTTAGCACTTAAGGCATCGGGAAAATGGCTCAGGATTCAAACCCTGTGGCTAAACCTCTATGGTAACATATTGTAAATAATTAACATTTAAGATTTCATAAGAGAAGTGCGAGTACAGGGACTCGAAACCTTTGGCACATGTCCCTTTGAACCTTCAACGATGGGCCTTGCCCGAGCTTCTTAATCCAAATAGTAAACTCCTTAATCTAGGAATGAAGAAGGTAGTCGAGAGCATTCTATAGGATCAGAACCTTTTTAACCTAATTTTTTTATTGCAAACAACTCATGGGTAAAATTTATATTTACTACCGGAAGTATTAATGCAAAACAAGTTCGATAGTTCGATCCTTAACAAGATTCAATTCAAACAAAAACACAGTATTCATTAACAGGGCATAAACCCAGGTTCGTAGACAACAGGTTTACATTGGTAAAACAAAATCATACTACATACAGTAACCACGACAGGCCTTGCCCTTTTTAAAACAACAACACTGTATTTTTAAACTGAGGATTGGCCAAGAGTAGCTCGCCATCCGTTAATTTAAAACATAATTAATTTATGGGTAAACCTCTTGCATTTTATAGAAATCGTTGAGAATCCAACGAGAGCCATGAATGGCTCAAGAGTCATAACTCCAATTTCAAATACAACTTTGCAAATGCCATACGGCTATAATCCTTTTAACCTAAACTGTAAAACCATGTTAAACGAAATACATTTTTTAATCATCCCTTAAATGTAGGCCAGTTGGAGTTGTAGTTCTGCACTGAAATTTGTGAAGTACTTGGGTTGTCTCCGAGGCTTACTAGGACCATATGTTCACCTCCTTGTCCAGTCGAAAACCCAAAATCTCTCGTCATTTAAATCCCACAAACAGCAATTGCATTGGCAGTTAAAACATTTTCAACTAATGAATAATACAATATTATTATTTTTAAAAGAATTTTTTACGAAGCTTAGGGTAAATACGAATCCGTTACCTGTAAATTCCATTCATTCCTTGAATGCTTCAAACAACGATAACAACACTTGATATTGTGACCACACTAGTAGTGAAACAACTTCAACCTAGAAACCAACAAAGTTGATGACTTAGCCACATAACAATGATGCTCGGTGAATGGTAAAGCCTAGCAAGAAACTACATCAAACCAGTGAAGAACCTGGTGCATTTTAAGTGTTTAACATACTGTTGAAGGGTCCTCAGATCGAACCCTGGCGAGTTCGCAACCATGAGAACCCTAACCAAAAAAATCGCAGAACTTGTCGGCCTCTCTTCCGGAATTTTGCAAATGGAGTAAATTACGTTGAGAGTGGTGATATCAATGCAGGCCAGGGTTAAATCCAAAACCCGAGACCTCCTGGAGATCTACGGTGGGGATCATGCCATGGGATAGAACCTTGCATACGGTCACCCACCGTAGTAATGGGCATTTAAAACACAGCTTGCATTGTGAAGCGTACTGCCAACACATTCCTCCAACCATACATTTCCATGCACAAATCAGTGTATAAAGTATTAAGTAGCCAGGGTTTGTCACCCTCCTTCATAGCTTAGCACGTGAAGGTCAGCCACGAGAGCTTCCAACAGGAGATCCATCGAAGTGCAAATTTATTGAACTTACTTACCGTTTCTACCGTGTGTAGACCTACCAACGCATAATCCCATTACCATGTTAAATTTCCATTAATACATTTCTTGCGTGGAGTATAGTATTATGAATTAAGTTCATGCCTATAGCATCATACTTCTAACCTATTGCATATAGTTTCATACATTATAGTTTATGCATATAGTTTTCATACCTTCGGTTAGGTGAATATATATATCGTGTAAGTTTTAAACCTTAACAGTGAAGTACAAACTTATATTGATTCTTAAGCATTAATAGAAAATACACAATGGCACGCACATAACACAGAGATTTTCACCTGGAAACCCTTAACCGGGAAAAAACCAGCAAAACTTAGAGCCGCATTGCTCCTTTTCATTATATGTTTATTCAACCATTTATAATACAATATATGGTATTCCGCAGCATCTAAAACCCTAATTCGTTTACCCGAAATTAGGTTACAACCCTAATCCCTTTTACTGGGATTAGATAGAGTACAATGGGTCGAAATCGCGAAAAAGCAAAAACAACCCAAAAAAATGTTTTTGCTCTCCGCGCAGACTCCAGGGGCCTAACGGCCCCCTCCGTGTCGTTTCAGAACCTAACGGTCCGAAACGAAGGGGGTGGGCCCTATCGGGATACCCCCCCCATAACCCTCCCCTCCGGACGCGCCCGGCGCAGGCGAATCACTACTGGGGAGGGGATCGTGTTGTACACGCAGCGACCATGTGAAGAGATATAACATACCCAACATATCGTTGATACATAGAGTTCATACATATAGTTTCGTGCAATTGGTTTATTTTGTATAGTTTATACATTTGATCACTGCATATATTCTATGCATATAAGTGCAAAATTTATGTAGCATATTTATATCTAGGGTAATTAAAATGTATTACAAATGCATTCTCTATAGTTTGGAGAAAATATAGATAACGTAATACTTTGATTATCCCATAGTCCGGCTAATAGTATGTATTGGAAATATATGTACATCATTATAAATTCCAACAGAGTAGGTTGTTAATTGAATTGAAACAATTAAACAATTAATTCTATAGCTAAACAACATATACGGAGTTAACCAAGCCAATGACATTAAATACCTTAGAAGTTGCAGAGCAGATAATTACTCTAAAAACATTCATGCTTAAATCTTAGAAACTAACTCTGTACAACAAGTAATATTTGGATATGCTTCATGCTTCAATTGAAAAACTCTGTCTTACCTACATTTTGCAATTAGAATTCAGGAGCGTTAGCTAAGTAAGCATCGGGGCTATTCAAGGACCCCTTCATTACATGAAGACAAGCAGTTAATCTCTCGAGTCAATTTTACAACTAGAATAAAATTGACGATAGGTAAACGAAAAAGTGAGTACACATTGTAAGCCTTTGAAATATTTAACATCCTGACGGTTGTTGACAAAATTGATGTTACGACATTTTAAGACAGTTATTAAGTTAACAGTTGTTACAATTTTGCTATGATTCATAAGTAATCTAATCTTTTAATCATCACTGACAGATTATAGAATTTGTTTTTTTTTTTTCCTCGGATGTTCCTTGGAAAAAGTCCGTAATTTTATTTCAAAAAGATGATTAAAATTACATTCTGCAGATGTAGTAAGATCAACAAGGATCCCTACATTTTCCCATATTTCTGTCCCATATAAGCAGAAACAACAGCTTATAATGAGCTGAACCAAAAAAAAGAGAATCCCAGAGAGTGTTGCCATAAGAAGTAGAACAGATATATCATGAACAGTGGTGAAATTGGGGCCACCGGTTTCAAGTCTGGTCCCTGAAACCGCCGCCGCCGCCACTGGATCGTGCAGACCCAATGGGTCGCCGCGCAAAGGCGCTGCCCTCTCTCCATACTCAGAAAATCCATCACGCCTGAAAAACGCAGGCCCAACCATAGAGTTGGACTCATTTCTGAAGCAATTAGGGTTTGATTTGAAATCTCTGATTAATCTTTTGCGCATGCTCCTTCATGGAACCCTCGAGAACATTTGCCGCTATGAATCCGGGTCCGGGAAGAGGAAACATGCCTTGCATGTAGGGCCGTAGCTGCTTCTGGAGGTCAAGAACCTTGGCCCATCCCATCCGCCAAATAGGCTCCGCCATTTGAAACCTCTTCGCCATAAGGATGCAGGTCGAAGCCTGTGTGAGGGAACCGAAGTAAGCAGGAATCGCTTCTTGGCACCGCCTTCCACCGCTCTGCCTGCGATCATATGTACCAGCAAGACTCTGTCGCCGACATTGGGGTCCGCGAACACCACAAAGCCGAAGCCGCGAGCCGTCCCGGTGTTACGATCCCGCATTAACGCTGTCGACAACATCTTGAAGTAGTCCCTTAGGGTGTCCTCCGTCGTCTCCCATCCGCCGACGAAGAGTTTGCCCTGGTCTGAGTCCATCTGGGTTTTTAAAGACAAGATCCATGGCCTCCAAGATCGCTCAAACCCTTGATAGCAATCTGTGATGGGTCAATGCGGACACTCCGCCGAATGTTGCAAGCCGTCGAAACCTCAGGAGTGCCGCCGCCGAGAGCCACCATTGGAGAGCCGCTCCTCACAGCAGAACCGCCTCACCACAATGCCAAGATCGCCCCTCTGCATCCGCTGCCGCCGCCACAGGAATGCTTCCCTCGCCATCGACCAATACAGTGAGCTCAGAAGGAGTCTAGTGACCAGGGATAGAGCCCTGGCCGCCGAGATCAACTCGGATCGGCTCAAAACCCTAGGTTGCAGAGCTCCATCCCCCAATCCTAAACCATTATAGAATTTGTTATCATTAAGTCACTTTGGTTAATATCTAGTTTTGTTTAAGGTTGTCATTTTAATACTTCCGCACAACAAACACAAGAAGTTAATGCTACTTGAAAAAATTTAATTTTTAGTGAAATTTTGGGGATGTTACATTCACTTACAATGATTTTTGTGAAATCCTTTTGGTTTAGAGACCCTCTCACCGTTGATTAGCTTTGTTTCTTAATTTCCAATCCCTTACTTCGTGCAATCAATTCCTCGCACACATCAACCAAATAGGTATATTAGCTAAAACCTCATGGAGGTCAAGTGTCAATCACAAAAACATATTCATAATATTTTTGTATCACATAACACTTTACATAATCATAATATCATCAATTTGATAAGAAATAGATTCACCTATTTACTTATCAATATATCTTTGCCTGAGTCTTTGATCTTTATTCAGACTCTTACACTATACTTCATGCATAATATTTATCACGCCCCTTGTCTTTCAACAAGTCCCGTGGATATTAACAATCTTACGACCATAAGCTGCAATGCTAACACATAGCATTGATTGTTCTCTTTTCATTAACTTTGGTTTCTTATGAGGTGTACTAGCTTATCCCCTTGATAATTTTACAACCTCTTCAATAATTCAAATGGTCATTCTATCACCATTCAACTATTTTCAGCTTGCGTCTATAGATTTACAAGACTATTGTAAAACAATTTCTATATATACACATATCTCTCTATATATCAAGAAAATTCTAGAGAACATTTTCATTCCTTCCTGAATGCATCAAGGGAAAAATCATATCCCAACTTCCTCTTTTGGTATGTCAAGATAGTACCAAATACTAAAGCAAAACGAAAGCATTACTCCTTATGCTTACAATTTTAATCCACAATTTTTGTTGGTCAAGGTGATAACATACCTTGCCATAAAATTCAACATTTTCATATACAAGGAAGATGGAGTGGAACATTTTTCCTTGATCTCGATACAAACAGACAAAATATTAGTCATCATGGTTATTGAATCAACTTATTCATAGATAAGCCCACTTTTGACAAACTTTTCCCTACATATAATAAATATGCAAAAGGGATTCAAATGTTAGCATGAAATCATACTCTACTATTGTGTCTAAATCTCATATCCAAACAATTTACTGCTATAGGATAGCAAATATTTAACACGCGTTCCATAAAGTCCTTTCACTAAATTTGTGATTTTATCTCTACCCTTTATCCAAGAGACCATGCAATCTAACTAGGAGAATGCTACTACTTGAGTACTATATTAAAGTTCATTCTACTAGTACAATAAAGGATGGAACATGGTGGTGTTACCTCATTGGTTCAACCACTTTATATTTTCATACCTCATGATGAGCCCACATAGGCCCTAGTGCTGAAACTTCAGCTCTGATACCACTTTGTAACATACCCGTTTTCTAAGTTCAACATTTGTAGGAATGGGGTAAAACAAATTTCCTCGACATCAACATTCAAGGGTATTAGTCACAACATAAATGTACTTGAATATAAGTCATAAGTAGCATTGCATATAACACTTGTTCATTCAATACTTTTCTCATAAGACTTATACATTAAACATGATTAGCCTTCTTGCATAAAGATTAATTTTTAATCCAACATGTGGCTCATTCCCTTCTACAGTTTGTACATATAACAAAAACATAAGTGTAAACCCCTTTTCAAGTGGGGTCTTAGTTCCAATACCCGAGTAATCCTCATGATTATTATATAACCAAACACTCCAAGCATCATTTGAATTGCGAACTTATGTAATAGACATTCTTTAGTGAAATCACTTACCATTTTAGATCACAATTATCAAGTATATTAAAGCACATACAGTACACATAAGAAAGAGACCAGTATACGTGGTTCACCCAAATCTATGGGCTACGTCCACCAAGGAATTTCATGATTATCATTTATCAAAAACAATAGAAGATGTACATTCTGCAACATAGTTGTTGCAATACTTACTTTCCACTTTCTCAACTCTCTCTCATAGAGAGCACTCAAACATTCATCCATCTATCTCAGAGGCACTACAGGGATTCTCTCCCATGTTGATCACAACCAGATGATTATAATATGTGAAATGAGATACCCTTCCTTCTCCAACGGTTCTATGAAATAAATATAGCATAATACAAGACATATGCAGAAGGTTTACCCTACCCGAACTAGCATGTATTTATATACACCAATGATTACATTCTATGTACAAAGGGTTTACCATACCCCAACCAGCATATGTATATAATACAAGGATTTTTCCCAGCCCTGCACAATGAATACAAAGGAAATTCAACATGTACAATAGACATAATATAAGAAATGCAAGTGTACAGGGATCAATCCCTCAATCACTGCACAATAACCAAAAATAACATATAGGTATGTAATCTATGATCGAGAGTTTACCAGGGTTCAATTCCCCAATGGATTTTGAAGCTTAATGCAAAACAAATTAAAAAGAAGTATAAATATAAATTACACAAACGAGACTCTTTTCCCAAGCATCTTCACGCTTAATGTAAAACAAATTAAAATGAAGTGTAAATATAAATTACACAAAATGGATTCTTTTCCCAAGCATCTTCACGCCTAATGTAAAACAAATTAAAATGAAGTGTAAATATACATTACACAAAAATGATTCTTTTCCCAAGCATCTTCACGCTTAATGTAAAACAAATTAAAATGAAGTGTAAATAAAACAAATTAAAATGAAGTGTAAATATAAATTACACAAAAGGGATTCTTTTCCTAAGCATCTTCACGCTTAATGTAAAACAAATTAAAATAAAGTATAAATATAAATTACACAAAAAGGATTTTTTTCCAAATCTACGTACTCATTAACAATGATCATCAACATGCAAATATACAATTTATATGGAAAGGAAGGCATGCAATAATAATAAATTAATATGAAAACATATATATATATATATATTTCATAAATTATACAAAGATGTTATCCCTTACCTCTGCGCATGCATCCAACATATGCAAACATATAATATATATATTCCATAAATTATACAGGATGTTATCCCTTACCTCTGGGCATGCATCCAACATATGCAAACATGTAATATATATATATTCCAGGAATTATACAGGGATCTCTTCCCTCACCTCTGTGCACTAATACAAATGGCATGCAACATATAATTAAGTAAAGATGCAGGGATCTTACCCAAAGCTATGCGCACAAGCAATAAGCTATACAAACAATAAATGAAATGAATAATATATATTCAGGGATCAAGATCCCAACTCTCTCTACGCATGCATCCAATATGCAAATAAAAAATATAAATATATATCAGAAATTATGCAGGGATATTATCCCTTACCCTGTGCAGTCAATCAAGAAGCACAATATATGTAAGATATATAAAAAACCATAACATGCAGGGGTTCATTCTCCCCATGCCTGAGCAGTCAATCAAGAAGCAATATATATATATATATATATATAAACCATAACATACATGGGTTCATTCTCCCATGCTTGCGCAGTCAATCAAGAAGCACAATATATATTAAAAAACCATAACATACAGGGGTTCATTCTTCCCATGTCTGCACAGTCAATCAAGAAGCACAATAAATGTATTATATGAAACCACAAGTATGTATGGATCTATGAAATGAATAATATATCGGTCAGAGGTTATACAAGGATCTTTGCAGCAATAAAAGAAGTAATACTCTCAACGTAGCCATAAAGGAAGTAAATACCCTCAATGAAACAATAAAAGAACTAATACTCTCAACGTAGGAAATTCTCCAAAGTTTTAAAGGAGCCACCCCTCATTCTCTACTCCCACATATATATATATATATATACTTAATAAAAACGTAACAGAGAACTGACCTCTCTCTCAACAGAAGGACATCCGCACGACATCTGGCACAAAAAACTTGGCGTTTTCTTGAAAGAAACAGATGGCAGTATTGGTGGGTTTCCCGTGCATCTTCGCTGAAAATGTTTATGTATTTACCATGTTATTTGTATTTATAATTACAAATAGTATAATTAATAAGCGACGACTATTTTTTGGTCTTTATAATGTATTAATATTTATAAAACAGATGGTAAGTATTTATCTCTTTTATCTTAATACCTTATTAATCATTCTTTTTAATATTAAAACAAAGCCTTTCTCATAAGGCTATTGTTTAAAATAATATCTAGGATGAACCTAGTAACTCCTTAATAATTCTTTATCTTTTTTTTAGAATGTACCAACCATGTAGGTATTTTTATCTATACTTACATTATCATTTTAATATATTCAAATGTATTGTATAAAGAATTACAAAATATTAATTTAACTAATACATGGGTGCTTCACTAGAAGGCAATATAATACCACGTTCATTCATATTGTGATATTAAATATTCATGAAAACCTAAAAATTATATTGCTTATATATTAAGGGGCACAGGGTTTTTTTATTTAATGTAACAATACAAAAATACTTTGGGGTCTTTTTTATATGGGAGGGCTCACAAATATCCTCCAAATGGAGATGGTGGGATCACGCCCGGATGAGAAATCGGGTTGAGGCAAGGCGCGGGCTTACTAGTACGCAGGGAATTCACGTCTTGAGGCATGCTTGAGGCCAAGGGTTCATGGTGAAGTGGGTTTTCAGTCGATCATAGTGGAGAGACAGTGGTCATTGACAACCAATTGTTACCAATAGCACTCAGCCAGTTGTTACCAATAGCCTTGGGAGGCTCTAAGCCTCCAGGGCCTGTTATAGGCTTTAGGGGCTTGAATACCCAACCACTTGTGCCTATTACAGGCCTTGGGAGTTTTAGTCATCCTCTTAGAGCTTGTTATAGGCCCTAGGGGCTTGGATACCTATCCCACAACAGGCTTAGTCAGCGATTGGGAACTGCAACATGCAATCTAAATGTTGTACTATGTGCATTGGCTCTAGTGACATACAAGAAGTGATCTCCTATCTCTTCATTAGACCATTAGATGTTTCAAATCATAATGATATGTGGTTGAGTAATTACATTGTGGGTGAAGTAATGTGCATCCACAATATACATCGAAAGAAGCAAGGTGCGTTGTAGAATGCATGTGGGGTCATAAGAGGGGTATCATATCAATATACTAGGTAGAAATATAAATGGGTATAAAAAATGTTAATGAAAAAATTGATACATACAATATCTAGTGAAAATAGAGGTTTCCGGGGTGGTAGGTGCGGGTGGGATAATCTTTGATCCTGGAGGAAATAAAGTTGCAGCATTCTCTTGGGGCCTAGGCAGCAAGACAAATAATGAGGCAGAATGGCTAGCCCTTATTCTCTCATTAGATTTGGCATCCTCCTTCAAAATTGACAATCTCAGAATTTATGGAGACTCTAGACATGTTATTCAAAACATGAGAAAGGGCTCTACCCCTCAAGGTTCAAAAGCTTACAGATATATGCAATGAATAAAATCCAACGCTCTCCTCCCAAAAGTCTCTTTTTTTCACATCCTTCGAGAGAATAACCAGCTTGCTGACTTAGAGGATAACAAAGGAACCTTATTAGAACCTGGGCACATGCAGGATCATAATGGTGCCAAGGAATTCCACTTCATCCCCTAAGATAATGTCAAGGGAAATTTTTTTTTTACATGCTTAAAGCATGGGTTCTTTGGACCCCCAAGGGTTCCCCCCATCCCTCGTTCAAATTTATGTTTCATTCACTCCCCCTAACCCCCATTGCGTCTGCCACACGCCATTCTGGCCCTCCATGCACCTGTCACATGGCCTCCTGCCGTGTTGTCAGCTCCCACGAGCCGATATTAACTCCTCCCTCCGCTCCATTATCTTCTTACCCTGCGATGGATCGTCCCCCTCATTTCTCCTGCTCTGCTCTAAGTCGGCTCTCTTTGTGTGAATTGGACTCCCCTCCATCCCCTAGACCTCCGCTGCTGCCTCCGTTTAGTCTTGGCACGATGAAAAGTGTAATGGTGGCCATAGTTGCCCTGAGTCGCACCGTGGTGGATATAAAACTCTCGGTTCACAGTACTTATGATGCCGTCTGCACCAGTGTGAATCAAAATGAGGAGATGGTCGCGGACATGAATCACACAGTCTCTCAGCTTTCATGCTAGGATTCGAGGATTGATGATTTGGAGAAAAACTTGTTCGAGCTAATGGGAAAGGTTGATATGCTGCAAGAAGATATGGCAGTGTTGACAGGGAAAACGCAGGGAAGTTATGTGCAGGAAACCCCCACGGTCAATCAAGAGATAAACTAGGAAATGGTGGATGCAGCTTCATTCCAGTTCAAGAATTATGGCTAATTCCCTTTCTAGCCCATGTTTCAATTTTTGTATCTATTTTGCCAATGTATTTCTGCATTCTCCTAAACAGTCAGTTTATTAGGGTTTATCCCAGTACCATTTTGAGCAGCTCTAGAAAGATAAGGCTCAGAGCTTTTAAATACATGTTGATAGAAATTACAGTCTTTCTAGAAATTTCTCCTTCTGCAAAAAACTCTTTCATATGCATGTAATGAATAGCTGTTCACAGCTTTTATAAATACACTCTTTCCCTTGTTTCTGTTAAAAAAAAATAGTGGTTTTTTTAAATTGGGAAGGCATATTGGGAGGGGGTAAAAAAAAAAACGATTTTGGAAGGTATTTTCCAATATTTAGTGAAATTAGGGGTATTGTTTCATATGCCACGAACGAACGTGCTATGATAGCAGTTTATTGAGTGAATCCCCCGTAAACTAATAATACTTGATCAAAGTGATGGCATATATATATATATATATATATATATTGAAAATATCAATCATTTTAAATAAAGAATGATCATGAACTGTCCTCTTGGGACTTATATTCAAAATTACATGAGAGTAATAAAGAGTTACAAAATATATGATGCTTCCTTATGCATCAAGTCAGCATTACAATGATTACAAAACAATGTGGACTTCTTCCACCGAGCTCTGGCCTGGAACTAAAAGTAAGGCATTTTTTGAAAGCATATCAGCTTTATTATTAAGCTCTCTATATACACGTGCAATAGTAAAAACAGAGAAAAATTCTATTTTCCTTTGGATAGCTTGAAGAAGGTGTTGAAGATGTGGGGCTCTGATCTGCATCTTCTTGTTGGCCCAGTCGACAACTACTTTTGAGTCTCCAAAAATTTGTAAGCGATTCACCTTCCTTGAGATGGCTAGTTCCAAAACAAAATGTAAAGCAACAAGCTCAGCTTTGTTATTTGAACAATGCCCTGGCACATATTTCAGCTGAAACTTGTGATTATCTGCCAAATATAACTCCTCCAGAACCGCCCAGAGGAGGATCTCCTTGACATGCACCGTCAAAACAATCCCAAGGAAAATATTTATCAATTGAAGGGGGTACAAGTATCCTAGACTTTTCTGGTTTTTCCAAAACTTTGTATTCTTTTGTCCACTACACAACCAAAGCTAAAGTTACTTCGACTGGGATTGGTCGGTTTTGGAAAATTGCAATATTAGGAGCCCACCATACTCCATAAATAAAAGAGGAGGGGAGGGCCCTGTAGGGGCATACTATGCAGTCATTCCACCATGACTGAAACTGAAGATCAAGTGAAGAACTGACTCGAGAATCCGAGGATTTTAGTTTCACAGTGGCGGCCTTCCAAACAGCTGCTGCATAGGGACAAAACACGAATAAATGAGAAACAGATTCTTCTTGTGAAAAGAAAAGTGCACACCGGCTCGGGCCTTTCCATCTTCTTTTTATGAGGTTATCTTGGAGGTCAATAATTTGTTGTTGAGTGCTAACCACGGGGTAAGCTTGGATTTTAAGGAGCCAACAGACTTCCAAACCAGAATCCACCACCAATGTTTTGTATCAACAAGAGAGGCCAAAGCCTTTGTTTCATAGCCTAACTTAGCTCTAAAGTATCCTGTTAGCATAATTTTCAAACATACCAGACTATCCTTGGCATCCTCATCTATGAAAATATAACATGACTCTAACAACGAGATATAAGAATTCCATTATGTAGTTGAGTTCCCTTCTAGACTAAGGTCTGAGGTAGATTTCCAATGAGAGACGTTTACACCTTCTGAAGAATGAGACCAGACATATGATAAGTTGCAAACTCTTTGAAGGTTGAGAGAATCTAAGATATCCAAATAAATTTTATAACCTTGACCTGCCCCGATCCATGGGTCTCTTCCAATTCGGACTTTCCTCTAAATTAAATATATAGAAGAAGTACTAATATATATATATTTACTTCTTCTATATTTATAAGGTACTAAATGTATGTCTTGGGGTTTAACTAACCGAACCAAGACCGTAATAACCATCACTTAGTCTATCATGTAGTAAATAGTTTAGCTTATGATAATAATTATGTAGTGGGTTTTGATGATGAAAACCATGACGTCCTCTGCCGGGACTAGGATGTCAAGGACATCCATAGGAGTTTCTTAATTTTTCATGACAACTTTCAACAAAGATTAACCTAGTGCTAAGCTTTAGGTCTTAGGAGACACTTACTTCCCTTCAGCGGTTAAGGGTAACTTTGGCATCCCTCTCAAGGACTAACTGATAACCAAAACAACTTAGTAACCTTCAGTGAATGTCATTGTTCACTTAAGTGCTTGCAGCTTTATGATAACATCTATAATCAAACCATGGCTTCCAAGCCATTTCAACTCTTCCTCCTTAGAGGATTTGTGCCCTCACGTTAGGTTGCATCATGCCCTCAGTCTCCTAAGTCTAGCATTCACAATTACCACTTAAGAATTAAACCACTTAGCTTACAAGGTTTACTAGTGGTGCCTTGGCCTTGAGCTCCTCACCAGAAAACAAGTACAATTTACATATGCATTTATAAAATAGAAGGGGTGTAAAAGAGGGATATTACAGATTTAGTGGTTGGAAGGGATGTCCAGTTATAGAATGTGTTGGATTTGGATGGTAAAACACTAGTAGGTTTTTCTCAAGGTGCAGTGTATCTTTGCAAAACCTAGATTCATGCATTTCAAAGAAATGGGTTTTGATTCTAAACTATTCTCCAACATTCCATATTTTGAGAAAATGGTGTATTGGGTTTGAGAGTATATGGAAATTCCAATGGCTATGGGACTCATTATTAAATCTAAGGTGATGGATGTCGTTATTTGACTCATTATAATCCATGATAGACATCGATCTAGTATGGATCAAGCTACCTAGCTTAACCTTGGAATAGTGTTCATAGGAGTGTTTGGTGGCTATTGGGGACAGGTTGGGTGGATCTTTATCCATTAACGAAGACTACGAATCCTTGATGAGGAGATCAATTTCTAAAACTTTTATTTTTCTCAGTAAAATTGTTCGACACATGGGAATGATACAAATTAACTCTAGTGCGTTTAATAATACAATGCATTGCTTTCTACCAAAAATACTTGCCGTCGACTGGACAAAAAGCTATTTGAAAATTTTCTAATAGAACTCCCTAGTGTGTTATAAATTTAAGATAGACCAATGCGCTACACAATATAATGCACTGAATTATAAAAAACATAATCTCTTTTCATTTTGTAAAAATAGGAATACCTAATGGTACTCCCATAGCAAGAAGTGCATTGGTTTGTCTCATATACATTGCGAACCGGTACGCCACTAACTCAGGCTCATCAAAATAGAATAAATTAAAGTTTGAGGATGGCTATTGATGTTCACTTTAATGGATCCAATTTTTAAATAGGTAAGGAATCACTTGGCTTGCTTTATAATTTTATTTTTGTATTTAGAAATATAGTAAGGAGAGTATTCCTAAATCACCATAGTTGTGATAAAATAAAAGTTTAAGAAGATTGTAGCAAACATTTCAAAATTACAATTTAATGTGGGGGTGGGAAAGACATTTTAAAATATGGTTATTTTCATCTTCCACCATCATAATGTCACAAAATATGAACAAATATTTCATCCCTGTACATTTAGGAATTGTGCAATGCCCCACTTCACTATGGAGCTTTTGAGAGTTTGTTCTTATTTTAAAAATGTCGACCTTCTTCATTTTATCTTCTAGGATATGCTTTATCACCTCCTTATCCTTTAATTTTAATTTTTTATGGGACAACAACTTCTTAAATTTAGATGTAATAACATTTTCCATATTATAGTTTCAAAAAATAATTCTTTCTTTTCCCAAACCAAATATCCACTTATATATATATATATATATATATATATATATATATATATATATATGTATAATGCGCTTAAATTAATAATTTATTTTAATAAATTCAAACATGAACCTTTATAATAAACTTTTATGTTTTTTGGGGACAATTTTCCATATAAGAATGTCACTTCCATGTCCATTGGATATAACTTGAGTGATTAGGAGGAATGATTGTTACCCTCCCCACCTAGGTTCAATTGATGCTCTTCTTGAATCCTAGTGTGATGAATATAATTCTAGCTATGTGACAATACAAAGAAAATATTCTTTAAACAAAATTATCATTTAATAATTTTTTTCTCTTGTGAAATTTTTTATATTTTTAATAAAAATCTTTAATACTATTTTTTACAACATACCTTATACAAAAATCAATTATGTAAATTTTGTAATTAAAATTTTTATACATTTTCAAATATTAACCTTTACATTAAACTTTTATGCTTACAGTATTCCATTAAGAATATCACTTTCATACGAAGTTCTCACTCTATAAGAATGCCCCTTCTCATCGTTAACATTGATCCAATATTTCTTGCATTTCAAAACTATAGACACAAAGTCCGGTAAGAAATATTTATAATTTTAAGTTAAAAAAACTACCTAGACACAAAGTCCCGTGTAATTTTAAGTTAAAAAATTGATGTGCGAGGCTTGGAAATTGCCACAAGGAGAGCTTAACCATTTATTGTCTATCCTTTTTTGAAGGCAAAGGCAGCTCATGGGCCTGCGAAACTGTGATTTTATAAATATAAAATTACGATTTAAAAAAGATATAACGTAACTGCACATCGAATTGTTAGTCACATCAAAACATTGTAAAATACTTTATTTTTATTTTTATTTTTTCAACCGATTGTAAAATACTTTATAAAATAAAGGGTTTATTTAAATAATCCTACTCTATTCTCGAATTTTAGGGTTTCGAAAAACTTCTTCCACTATTCTCGATTTCTAGGGTTTCGAAAAACTTCATCGAATGCTTGGGCATGGATTCTTTAAATTAAATATAAATAATAAATAATGACAACTATTCGAAATCTGAAATTCCATAGACAAATCAAATTTATTCGAATTGAATCCTTCGACTCAGTTTTTTTTTTTTAATATAATTTTTCAAGATACATTTTGAATTCCATTGTCAAAACATCAACCAATTCCCAATATCATCCACGTTACAATCTCGCTGAAAAGCCCACGTGCCTAGTGTCAAAACATATAAATAATTGAAAAACAAAACTGTACGTGTATTGAATTCCAGTGTCAAAACATCCACCAATTCGCAATATCATCAACGTTATTAAAAACTACATTATAAGAAATTATTTTGGAAATGTCAATAATGTGGAGATAAAGAAGACTATATTGTAAGAAATCACTTTGGAAATGTCAAAACCATGAAAATGATGGTTAATTAAAATTAAAGTAATTTTAGAATGAAATTACATAGCCTAAAAGTCAATTCAAATATAAGTATTGGAATTTGTGTTTATTTTTCATAATTTTTTAATTTTGAAAGTTTTTCAAATTACACAAAATTTATTAGAATTGTAATTTTTAAAGTAAATTTAAAATAATAAAAAATTCAAATGAATATAACATATTATTTCAAAAATAATTTATATTAACATAATATTTTACCTATTAATTTTTTAAATTTAGTCTTAAATATTATTAACTTATTAACTTTACATAAACAATTAATTATCCGATTTCAAATAATAATATATTTTTAATTATTTTTAACAAAACATATATTAACCTTAAACTAACAACTAAATATCCTATTTCACATAATAATATTCTTTTAACTATTTTTAACAAAATTATACTAACTTTATTAAAAGGAGGCTGCGTTAGTGAAGAGGTTTCGATGTTTCAAACCTTAAATGCGGGTCCATCTTCACGAGAGCGAGGCTCACGATCTTACATTAGCTTTTCTGGAAGATATATATATAGTTGATGCTCCCAGTGTAAATTTATAAGGATAAGTCGGCCCCCAATTTTAATTAATAAATTAATGAATTCGGTTTTGACTTTCGTTAATAGTGTGAGAGTGAGGGTTGTTCCTTATGGTGCGTACAACTGGTATCCATGCTTCCTTTAGTTCCAGGTCGTCATCCTTGTTTAAGTTATCCGCAAATTTCTTAATCTCCAGAGCTTCCCTTACTCTCCTTCTATAGTAATGAGGGATGGATGCAAGGACCTCTGCATTCTCAAAGCACATATAATGTTTTGTGTTATAACAATGTTCGACAATGGCATATTTCTTGATTCGTTCGTGATTGACATCGGTGGCATGTTCTTTCAACCTTATCATTATGGAGCGTCCTATTTCCCCGATATATTTCTTTCCACATGAGCAGGGTATTGCATACACACCTTTTTGTAGTTTCGGATCAATGGGATCTTTAGCCGAGTCTAGCATGTTTTTGAGGGAGTTTGGAGGGGAGAAAGCAACTTTTATGTTCCTCCTTCTTAGAATCTCGACAATCTTGTCAATAGTGCCATGGATGTAAGGGAGAATAGTCTTTGTCACGAAGTTGTCTTTCATCCGGGTATTTGTTTCATCATTGCATGCTTTTCGAATAGTATCAGTGATTTGTTTATCTTTGTACCCATTGCTTAGAAGGACCAATTTTAGATGTTCTAATTCATCTTTCAGATGGTCTTTGTTAGAGATCCTTAGTGCTTGAGTGGCTAGAGTGTTGATTATCCCAATATTTTTTGCTGGATGGTGATGAAAATATGTGTGTAAGTATCTATCCATATGTGTTTTCTTCTTGTACACTTGATGAGCTAAGGAACCATCCCGCTTCTTTGTGGTGAGTACATCTAGGAATGGAAGGCAATCGTTCTCCTCTTTCTCTATGGTGAATTTGATGCTTTCGTATTTTCTATTCAAATGTTTTGTGAAGTCCATTAACTTTTCCTCGCCATGTGGCCAGTTGTTGTATACATCGTCCACATATCTCAACCACCATTTGGGTTTGAGAGGGGATGAGTCAATTGCTTTTTTCTCCAGATATTCCATAAAGAGGTTTGCGACCATTGGTGAGAGAGGTGATCCCATAGTGACTCCTTCCGTTTTTTCACATATTTCTCCTCTAAAGACAAAGAAAGTTGATCTGAGGCATATTTCCACTAGATTGGCAATCTCTTCATTAGCGACTTCCTTCACAACATCTAAAGTGTTATCAATCGGAACCATGGTGTAGAGTGATACTATGACAAAACTGACTAAGGTATCATTTTCACACATCTTCCAATCTTTCATCATTTCCATAAGATGTGTAGAGTCTTTTATAAAAGAAAATCCATTTCCTGTGAGAGGTTTAAGCTGCTTCGCGAGGTACTTTGCCAATGCACATGTGGGTGAACATATTGTGTTCACAATAGGTCTTAAAGGATTGCCAGCCTTGTGTATTTTTGGTAAGCCATATATGCGAGGAATTATGGCATCCTTTGGGATGAGTCTCTTCTTTTGTTCTTCGTCAAGCGAGGAGTTATTGACTGCCAATGAGATTTTTTTAATAGTTTTGTTCATAGGGTTTCCTTGTATGTTTCTGTAGCTTCCACTTTCTGTATACTAACTTTATTTTCTCTTTTTCACACCACCTACGCTTGTCTATGATTTCTGAGTGTGGCTAAACCATTCCTATTACAAGTTATGCAGACTACTGCTTAACATGTATAAGCAGAGATTGTAATGCCACTTATGTTGTACATATGTAAACACATAAGAAAACAAACACCAAGCATTTTAAATCACCACCTGTGATAGATGGACAATCAAGATTTTCTTATTGGAAATATTAATTATGAGCTATTGCGTATCTAGCTCGAACAGGCTCTGTTAGTCATTCAGTCAGCATTGTCATTTTGCAATGTCAGTAAGTATGTCAGAATATGGAGTTCACATCTCACCATATTTATGCAGTTGCATAATAGTTCAGAAGTCAATTTCTTACGTAGATCTCAGTTAGAAATTTAATTTCATTATTTAATGTTAGGCTCGGTAGCTTCCGAGAGAAGCCAGTTCCTGGTCTTTGTTCTTAACATGAAAACACATTGATTTTATGTATGCAATGTAAGAAGAAGTAAGAAGTAAGTTTTTGGAAGATATAGCACTCCGTGAAAGTGTGGGAGCTCAAGCTCGTGAAAGTTAAATTGTTGAAGCTTGGAGCACAAGCTATGTATAAAACTCTACACCTCTTGTTGTTATTTTGGTTCAGTAATATATATTTATGCATACTCTGTTTGTTTATTTTACATGTTGCACATATTTCCTTGATTTGGTATCTGAGCAAGTTATCAAGTTTGGTATAAGAAGAGAAGCAACTCTGTTTTACAAGGTGACTTTGAAAAAATAAAAATGGCCTCCACTTCTGGTGCACAAATAGCAAGTCTGCAGACTCCAATTTTTATAGGAAACAATTATGAATATTGATCTCTTACCATAAAGGCTCTATTCAGAGATCAGAGAGATAGTTAAACATGACTATGCTGAACCAACATATTAGGCATCATACAATGCTCTCATCATAGAAGGATGGAAAAGCCCTATTTTCAATACTCTATACATTTTCAAATATTAAACAAAATCTCTAAGAAATATTTAATTTGCGAGGCTTGGAAATTGCCAGAAGGAGAGGTTAACTTTTAATTCAGTCTAACCTTTCATGACAAGGCGAAGTTCTGTTCATGATACTCGGTCAAATATGATTTTATAAATATAATTTTTTTTGAAAAAAAAGCAAAAAAGCAAAAAAGCAAAGCCAGTACAGATCGAATCTTTAGTCAAACATTCTAAAATTCTTTATAACATCCAGAGTATCAAGGGTTTATCCATATAAGTCCACTATATTCTCGATAATTAGGGTTTCGGAAATCTTCTTCCACTCTATTCTCGACTTTTAGGGTTTCGAAATACTTACTCGATAATTAGGGTTTTGGAAAACTTCTTGCACTCTTTCTCGACTTGTAGGTTTCGGAAAACTTATTCGAATGCTTCTGCATGGTTTAAATCCTCCCGTATTCACTGAACGTAAAACATCGCATCATATAAA
Source organism: Larix kaempferi (assembly GCA_027924585.1). Taxonomy (NCBI): domain Eukaryota; kingdom Viridiplantae; phylum Streptophyta; class Pinopsida; order Pinales; family Pinaceae; genus Larix; species Larix kaempferi. The sequence goes on from BSBM01000924.1 coordinate 8,631,511, forward strand.
TAATAATAACAACTATTCGAAATCTGAAATTCCATAGACAAATCAAATTTATTCGAATCTGAAATTCCAGTGTCAAAACATCAACCAATTTGCAATACCATCCAGGTTACAATCTCCCTGAAAAACCCACGTGATGAGTCTGTTAAATTCCAGTTTCAAAACATATAAATAATTGAAAAAACAAACTGAATGCATATTGAATTCCAGTGTTAAAACATCCACCAATTCTCAATATCATCAACGTTATTAAAGTCTCCCTGAAAACCACCCACGTGATGAGAGTCAAATCCTGAATCAGTTGGTGGTGATTCCGGGGAGTCAAAATCGTATAGATTCAATTCCAGGTATGAGTCTACTCCATTTACGTTGCTCTTTCCTTCTTCACCCTGTGCATTAACAAAGTCCTTTAACCATTCATTTTCTTCATCCAGCTGCTTGTATGATCCTGCTGAGCAAACATTATCCGATTTTGCATGGAACTCCATGTCTTCTTTGCCAAGCAAATTAGTAGCAGTACTGTGTGCAATCTCCTCCTCTTGTCCTTCTTCTCCTCCACTCACTGATATTCCTGCATTAGCAGCTCTTTCTGAAAAGGATTCTGACAACAACAGACCAACGTCCAAATCTCCTTCCTGGGATTTTTCAAACGGCTCCATTGGCTCGATATTATTCAATGGCGGAATATTATTCAGGCAGTAATTAAACCCTTGATTTTCTGCCATCACATCTTCTTGAAATTTTTTCAGAGATGTGGAAAGAACGAGCTCATGAGCGACTGAAGGACTATAACATGGAGGGAAACAAGCTGTGCCATAAATTTGTGATGAGCCGTCATCATGTGGCCACCACATTCCCTGATTTCCATCGCAGCTTCCTGCATTAATAGTAATGCATGGATTCTCCAAATTTCGACAAGATGGATTTCTTCCTGGATACCCACAAAAATCCTTACCATGTGATGGCAACCTTAATGCAGGCTTCGTCTCGCAACAATATACTTCCCCATGAGCTCTCCGAAATGTGTTGCAATCTCCAGCCATAACTGTCCTTAGCATACAGCAATTATCTGAAAAACTTTGTGCATGCAATCCATTGATGCAATGAGGAGAAGCAACAGCAGCCTTGCGCGGACATGGACATGGCCTCGAAGGCGAGTTTAAGGAAGTGTTGTATAGCTTTCCTCCGAGAGTGAAGTATTTGTCGCACCTCGTACAGATATATCTCGGCTGCAATTTTTTGCAGCGTCTTTTGTTATTCAGAAATCTAAACTTGCAATATTCCCATGATTTACACCTCGGACATATGGCTTTCATCTGCCTGAAAATATCCTCCATCTCTTCCAACTGAAATAAAACACGTTGCAATGTAAATTAAGATGGCAAGGGTAGCCCAATTATCTATACAGGTATCTATACAGGGACGAACCACTGGCTATTTTTGCTTTTTTCTCAATCTGATTTTTGCTTTTAGCAAGAAAGGAAACCATTTCAACTTTCAGTTCTTTAGAAATTTGCAATCCTGTCGTTCTTGGCAACTAACGGTTGGAATTTCATCAGATTTAGCAAGTTGTTTTTCTAGGTGGTGATAGTTATAGATATTTAACCTCGGATGCCTTGCCAGAGGCAAATCGTCGTACTTAGTTTCCTAGAGAAGTTGCTGGCTTTTATATATATATAAATAAACATGTTGCTGTCATATATACACAAATAGTAAAGATGTGACTGCCCGATAAGGATGGCATCAGGATATTAATCCGGATTTAGATGTATCCATTTTGTTTTTCAGAAATTATATAAATAATTCTACGTTTAAAAGAGACTAAAGTGAAAAACTCCGAAAATGAAAAATTTTCAAAAATCATTATAATTAAGTATGGAGAACAAATAACAGATAATTAGATATTTTGTTTATTACACTTAATTTATAATTATTGGTATTCATCGATTATAAATTAAGTAATTATATTAGTTTTATAATTATCAATATTTTTTTAAACATTTTAAAAATAAAATATAATAAATTGTAAATTTAACATTAATAACCTTATCATTAGAAAATATAGTAGTTTTTAATATATGTGTCAATCCATTTATTGTTAAGAAAAATATATAATTATATAAAAAAAACCTCAAATTGTTATGTTAATAAATCATGTCGTGACTTTTTATAGTTTAAAGAACCATACTAATAAAAAAAGTTAACGGTTAACGGTATTTGTCAAAAAAAATATTATACAACTTGAAAAATATATTAATTGTTTAATATAATTCTTAATTGCCATATAAATTAGAGAAAGTTGAAATACAAATTCTTAATTCTTATATAAAAAGAAAAAGATAATTTTACAACTTGAAAAATATATTGATTTTTTTATATAATTCTTTTTTAAACACAAATTCTTAGTTCTTATATAAAAAGAAAAAAATATTTTTTTGGAAAGAGTATATTGTAAAAAATTAATTTGACAATTAAAATATAAATTAAAAATGGTTTACAATTCAAAATATAAATTCTTAATTTTCATATAAAATGAGAAAACTAAAATACAAATTCTTAAAAAAAGCTAAATCTTTCCCATAAAAACTACATTATAAGAAATTACTTTGGAAATGTCAATCATTTTTTGGAAGATATAGCTCTCCATGAAAGTCTGGGAGCTCAAGCTCGTGAAGTTAAATTGTTGAAGCTTGGAGCACAAGCTCTCTGTAAAAATCTTCACCTGTCACTCTTATTTTGGTTCAATAATATATATTTACCCATACTTTGTTTATTTCAAATGCGGCGCATATTTCCTTGATTTGGTATGAGAGCAAGTTATAGAGTTTGGTTTAAGAAGAGACTCCAATTTTATAGGAAAGAATTGTGAATATTTGTCTCTTACCATGAAGGCTCTATTCAGAGGTCAAGATGTATGGGAGATAGTTAAAAATGGCTATGATGAACCAACAGATCGGGTAGCATACAATTCTCTCACACAATATGAGAAGGATATCTTAAAGGAATAAAGGAAAAAGGATGAAAAAGCCCTATTTTCCATACATCAAGCAATGCATGAAATCATACTACCAAGAGTAGCAATAGCAAACACAATCAAGGAGGCATGGGATACACTGCAAACTGCATATCAAGGTTTGGACAAAGTAAGGGTTGCTAAATTGGAAATTCTTAGAAGATATTTTGAACCTATGTCAATAAAAGATACAGATTCAATATAATCATTTTATACTCGATTTATTCAACTGATAAATCAAATAAAATCTCATGGAGAAGCTATAGAGTATGCAAAGGTTGTTGAGAAGGTGATTAGAAATCTCCCCCCCAAGTTTGAGTCTTTAGTTGTGACTTTGAAAGAAAATAAAGACTTCAGCATTGATGAGTTGCAAGCCTCTCTCATCAATCATGAACATATAATAAATAGATCAAATACATCATTAGAAGGTGCATTTGTAGCATAGTTATCCATAAGTTATGGAAGAGGAAGAGGGAGATCTAATTTTAGAGGCAGAGGAAGAAGTTCTTCTAGGGGAGGACATAGCAACAGTTCTTCAAATGTTGCTGGTAGAAGTCAAAATAAGAATTCTGGATAACCAAGTAGCTAAATATTTGATAAATAAAAAATACAATGTCATTATTGTAAGAAATTTTGGCATTATGCATATGAATGCAGGAAGAAACAACATGACTAGAGCAAGCAAGGTCAAATCCAGTCAGGTAACACGAACACTTCCACTAGCACAATGTGTTTGGCATGTGCATCCCCAGTTGAATGTAATATTGCACAAGAAATCCCATGTGACATATGGTATTTAAATTCAGGCTGTGGCAATCATATGTCTAGAAATTTAGATTTGTTTTCCAGTCTAGATAAATCAATTCAAACTGATGTTACACTTGGAAACAATATCCAAGTCATTTTTTTGGGAAAAGGAACTATTGGTATTTTGAACAAATATGGGGAGCAGAAAACTATGCCTGATGTTTATTATGTCAAAGGTCTAAAACATAATTTGATGAGTATTGAATAGTTGTTACAAAAAGGCTACAGAGTCTACATGGAAAATAATAATTGTGTGATTTTGGGTAAGCATCCAAACAAAAAAAATGATAGCTAAGATGAATATGGCAAGCAATCGCTTGTTTCCTTTGAGAATAAGGCCTGATGTGAAGGGAAAGACAACTCAAGTTGTTCAAGAAGTAGATAATGAGCATGATGGAGCAACATTCAAGGCAAAAGTAAGAAAGAAGAAAAAAGCAGTGGCGTAGAAATACAAGCAACATTTCAAACAAAAACAAATGATGAGTCTTGGTTGTGGCATTTCAGATTTGGACATTTGAATTTTGGTGGGATGAAGCTATTGTACATGAATGATATGGTGAAAGGTTTTCCACTAATTGAAAAACCAGAAATAATATGTGAAGGATGCATTTTTGGAAAGAAGCATAGAGAATCCTTTCTAGTGGGAAAGTCCTATAGAGCATGCACACCACTTGAAATTGTGCACTCTGATATTTGTGGGCCATTGCAAACACCATCCATAGGTGGCTGCAATTATTTTCTTACATTAATTGACGATTTCACAAGAAAAAACATGGATTTATTTGTTAAGACACAAATCTGATGCATTTGGTTTGTTTTAGTAGTTTAGGGCACTTGTGGAGAAGGAAAGTGGTCACTTCATCAAAATCTTAAGGACGAACAGAGGTTGTGAATATGTCTCAAATGATTTTCTAATTTTTTGTAAATCTCATGGCATACACAAGCAATTCACTGCGCGGTATACACTTCAGCAAAACGATGTCATTGAAAGAAAGAATAGAACCATTATGGAGATGGCGTGGAGTATGAAGGAAACCAAGCATGTGTCAAATGAATATTGGGCTGAGGCAGTTGCTACTGTTGTATACATCATGAATAGGTTCCCAACAAATAGTGTGAAGAACAAAGTTCCTTAAGAGGCATGGATGGGTATGAAACATAATGTTTCTCATTTTAAAAAAATTGGTTGTGTCGTATATGCGCATATTCCAAATGAGTTGAGAAATAAATTAGATAATAAGGGACATAAATGCATATTTGTTAGTTATTTAAAAGTTACAAAAGCATACAAATTGTATGATCCAGTCATAAGGAAGGTCATAATCAATCATGATGTTTATTTTGTGGAGAATGAAGCATGGGATGGAAGTATAGAAAAGATAATGAAAATTGTGAATCTTGTCGCACATGATGATATGGCAGAAGAAGTGGTTCAGACACCACAATCAAGTCAAAACGTTGCAACACCATCTACCCCCATGATTGCACGACATGTCACACCTCAAGCTATTGCGACACCAGTCGCATCACAATCTACACCAGCAAGTACACTAAGGGTGCAACAGACTCCAACAAGCATCCCAAAGAGTTCTTCATCTCCAAATCCAACTTTAGCAAGTTTGGTCCCTTGCACGAAGTTGAGGGACCTTTTAGATGCAATCTTAGTTTCGTGAAACACAGAAAATTTTAGTGAAACAAAAGTGATCGAACGTTTCTTTCAACTAGGCATGGGTGGACCCGAGCCTACCATGTCATTTAACATGCATGACAGGAAGCAAAAACGCTCTAGGGTTATAGAAATACATAATTATTTAGCGTTATGTTTAATAACTACACACAAAACATTATCCTTGAAACCTTATTTAATATTTCCTTACTAAGAAAATATTTCCTTTATTTCCCTATCTCTCCTTATCTTCAAGATTTTTGGGCTTCATGTTGTATGGGATAGGAGGTTAACTAGGGATTTGGTGTTAGTGGTTGAAGATTAGAGTTAAAGGGATAAATGGGTTTAGGTGTTTAGATATTCTAGGGTTGGATGACTAAGGATCTAAGAGGTTACGGGGTTTAAACTCGAAGTTAGTGGTTAGTGGTTGAAGCATTAGAGGTAAACAGGTAAAGGGTTCAAGGTGTTAGGGGTCAAGGGGCATAGGGGTTAAATGATTTGGTTCTTAAAAGGGATTTAGGGATCTAGGTTTAGGGGGATAGGGATTTAGAGGTTAAACATTAAGGGCTTAAATGTTTGTGGATAAACTAGGGATTAGGTGTTAGGTGTTAAGTGATTAGAGATAAACGGGTTTAGGGGTTAAGGGATTGAGGGCACCAATGTTAAGGGGTTAGGGTTCAAGAGGTTAAGCATTAAGGGTGAAGGGTTTAAGTGTTAAGAAATTGTAAGAGATTAAGGGATTAGGGGTTTTGTGGTTAAGGACATAACGGTTAGGGTATTGGTAGTTATTTAAGAGTTGAGGCCTTTAGGGGTTAGCAGATTTATGGGATAAGGGACTTATGGCTCTAGAGTTAGGATGTTAGGGTTGATTTGGTTAAGGATTAAGTCAAGGGGTTAAATGATCAAAGGATTAGGGGTTAAGATCTTAATGGCTTCTAAGAGATGAGGGATTAGGATTTTCTTGGGATCTATGGGTTTTGGGATTTAGGGATTATGGGTTAGGGGTTCTAGGGTTAGCAGGTTAATTAAGACTTAGGGATTATGGGTTAAGAGTTTGGAGGTAAAGGCATAAAGTGGTTAGCAAGTTTAAATATTTATCGGTTAGGGATTAGTTAAGTAGATAAGGGGTTAAGGGGTTTTATGGGTTATGTGATTTAGGGTTTAAGGGATTTAGGGATCAATGGTTAGGGGGATATGTGTCATGTACCCAAAATTTCATAAAAATTTAAAATTTTTCCATACAGTAAATTCTTACTCTGTTTAGATATAAGATAGAATGGTAAACAAATCACTTACTATAATTATTATCTAATCAAATCGCAATCTGCCTATCTCTCATCTATTATTTAATTTGCTTCTCTATACTAGAGTACGATGCAAATAACAACATGTGGAAAAATATAGAGATGGTTTCGAATCAATAATTCACAGACTTCATCATGCAGTTATGGAACATAAATCAGAAATAAAATAAATTCTTTTATAAAACAGAGTTTGATAAATCCTACTAGACAAAATATTGAACTGTAAACAAAATAGGAAACAACAAAACCTAGTTAATCTATAGGGAAACAAACAGCCCAAGGAGCCTATTCCACCCAACCAACTCCTAAAGATAGCCAAGTTACTTGCCTTAGGACCCTCGAACCTGTTCACTGAACCACCAGGAAGAAGAAACTTAGAAGCTTAGGACCTCAACTTGTAGTAGTAATAGTTATCCAATCTTAAAGACTTAGCAGTCAAAGGGACCTGCACCAACATGTTTGGTTCTCATTTTCAGAATACTTTGCAGACTTACAATGCACTCACATAGCCTCCCTATTCGAATCTCTCAGTCATCACCTAATGCACATGAGGAATATTTCTGCAGAAAATATTGTGTAAGAGTTGCCTGCTCAATTCGAATTTGCCTTATGTAGGATGCCTAGGCCTTTTCAGTTGTTAACTGGTCATTAAATGAGCTGCCTGCTCACTCCCTCCACCTGGGGGATAGTGCCACATTTGTAGGGGTAGTTATCCCATAACCAACAGCTAGTGGTGAAGTGCAATTGCTGCCATTTGTCCCATGCCTTCTAACAGCTTCCATTCCTCCTAGTGGGTCAGTGAACACTCATTTAACAGCTCCCTTGGGTGTTTGTCTCCTACTTTAATTTATTAAATAATAATAATTCAGTAATTACATTCATCCTTAACGAAACTTGGTCATAATTACAAAACTTTGTAATTAAAATTTAACATAAAGTATTTTTCCAATAAAATAATAATTTCAGAAATTGGGTAGGTGATAATATGGTTTAAGGGGTTAGCGGTTAAGGCCCAAGCATTTAAAGGTTTAATTGTTTCTAGGGGTTAAGGGATTAGGTATTTAAGGGTTTAGGGATTTTGGCTTTAAGTATTATCGGTTAGGTTGTTTAGGGGTCAGGGGTGGACTAGGTATTAGGGGTTAGGGTTGTGGGTTTAGAGGTAAAGTGGTTAAAGGGTTTAAGGGTTAGGGGATTTCATGGGGTCTTCACTAGAAGGAAATATAATATCACGTTCATTCATATTGCGGTATTAAATATTCATGAAAACCTACAAATTATATTGCTTATATATTAAGGGGCAAAGGGTTTTTTTTATTTAATGTAACAATACATAAATACTTTGGGGTCTTTTTTATATGAGTGGGATGACAAATATCTGCCAAATGGAGATGGCGGGATCACGGCTGGATGAGAAATCGGGTTGAGGCAAGGCTCGGGCTTACCAGTACGCAGGGAAATCGCATCTTGAGGCATGCTTGAGGCTAGGGGTTTCATGGGGAAGTGGGTTTCCAGTCGATCATAGTCGAGAGACAATGGACATTGACAACCAATTGTTACCAATAGCACTTAGCCAGTTGTTACCAATAGCCTTGGGAGGCTCTAAGTCTCCAGGGCCTGTTATAGGCCCTCAATAGGCCTTGGAGGCTTGAATACCCAACCACTCGTGCCTATTACAGGCCTTGGGAGGTTTAGTTAGCCTCTAGTGACATACAAGAAGTGATCTCCTATCTCTTCATTAGACCATTAGATGTTGCAAATCATAATGATATGTGGTTGAGTAATTGCATTGTGGGTGAAGTAATGTGCATCCACAATATACATCGAAAGAAGCAAGGTGCATTGGAGAATGCATGTGGGGTCATAAGAGGGGTATCATATCAATATACTAGGTAGAAATATAAAGGGGTATAAAAAAATTTAATGAAAAAATTGATACATACAATATCGAGTGAAAATAGGGGTTTTTTTAAATTGGGAAGGCATATTTGGAGGGGGTAAAAAAAAATGATTTTGGAAGGTATTTTCCAATATTTAGTGAAATTAGGGGTATTGTTTCATATGCCATGATTGAACGTGCTATGATAGTGTTTTATTGAGTGAAGCCCCGTGGGGGATTTAGGGGTTAAGGGATTTAGTGCTCTGGGGTTAGGGTGTTAGTGTTTATGAGGTTAGGCATTAATGGTGAAGGGCTTAAAGGGTTAAAGTCTTATAAGAGGTAAACTAGAGCTTAGAGGCTAATGTACAAGCCCAAGCGAGAATTCCAAAGCTGAGAGAGGAGCGATCAATCCCAAGGGAGAGAGATCAAGCAAACATAGAGCGCTCATGCAAACAAAGGGTGCACATGTAAACGCCGTGTGGAGGTAAACAATTATTTTACCTCTATATGGTAAATTGGAGCTTAGAGGCTAATTGTTAAAGGATTAAAGGTAAATAATTAAAGTAATTAAGGGGTTTAGGGGTTAGGGGCTTTAGGGGTAAAGGGATTTAGGGCTCTAGGGTTTGGGGGTTAGGTTTTAAGTGGTTAGGCATTGAACAATTAGGTGCTATAGTGTTAAGGGATTATAAGGGGTTAAGGGCTCAGGGTGTTAGAGGATAGGAGATAAGGGGTTAATTGAGGGACTAGGGCTTTAAGGATTAGTATATTTATAGATTAAGGAATTTAGCAATCAACTATTAGTGGGGTAAGCTACACAAGGTTAGTATTAAGTGTCAAGGTGTTAAAGTGGTAAGGGATTATGTGTTAAGGGATTAGGTGCTTAGGGGTCTAGGGATTTAGGGGGTTTGGTCCTTAGGACCTAGGGGTTTATGAATTTAACTTTTTCCCTCCTAATTCCTCTCTCCACCTCCATAAATTTATGTCCCTTGCACCCCCCCTCTCATATCCCCTCTCTCTCTGTCACACACACTTTATCTCCATTAAACACCTAACATGTATTTTATGTGGTTTATAATGCTAGAGCATTTTGGAGAAACAAAACGCTAGAGCATTTTTGTTGACAACAAGCACGGGAAAAAAAATTTGAATTTAAACATAATGCACAAGCGTTCCTTAGCGCCTAAAACACGCTTATTCATGCGCCCACATGTCATCCACAGTCCTATGTGGTTGGTTTAGACTTACCAAACATGTTGTATGGAATGTGCTAAACCATAACTAATTGGGCATTTCCACCATTTTTCTCAATATACTTGTCTTTCACCACTCTTTACAACATGACACACACAACCATTTTTGACAAAATTTTAGGCATAGATAGAATTTTTTATGCATATTCTGAATATGTAATTTAAAAAAATATTTATATATTAATTTTTTCTATTTTTTTCCTAATTTTCTTGTATCATCACTCAAGTCAAAAAAACATATTGTTAGTGTTTCTTCTGTAACTTTTTCATTTCACAACCATTTTTAAAAAAAAATGTATGTTGCACTAGTAGACACCGACCTTTACATGCTATAAAAAATCAAAGTCAAAATGATTACATTGATACGTTCAAATGCTACACCCACATTTGATGTACCATTCTCGAGGTTTGATCACTTAGATAGTTAAAAAAATAAAAAATTAAACATTTAATTTTGGAAAAATAGTGTTGCACTAGTTCTACGTGTTCTCTACATTTCTACCAATTTTGGTTGCCTCAAACCATCATTTAGGCACTCAAATGCTGCACCCACAAAAACATATAACTTATCACTTCCAAAAAAATAAAAAGTGACTGTTAGAAAAGTTGAAATTTGACATAGCTATGTATATTTTAAATACATAAAACTTATATATTTGGAAACGTGATTAAATTTCCTATATTTCATCTTTTTTACTCAATGCAAGATATAATGTGTAAGTATCTCAAAAAATTCAAGTAAGTTGAGGGATGCTTGATTTTGCAGTTTTCTATTGCATCTAACACGCCAAAAGTGACCCTCATTAGGTTGCACTCACCCGTTTGTTTCCATGAAAAACAAGAAGTATGCACGGAATACATGACGCTGATACTACAAATTCATTTTCAGTTTTTGCATTGTTTTCTCAAATGGATGATCCACTAACTTTTGCAGAATTTTTCAAAGATGATGTATGGGCACAAGCCATGGATGAAGAAATTGAATGCATTGAAAAGAATTAGACATGGGAATTTGTATATGTACGTAAATACAAGGATGTAATAAGTGTCAAATGGATTTATAAAACCAAGCAAGATGTTGATGGTAATGTGCAGAAGCACAAGGAAAGATTAGTTGCAAGAGGGTTCACACAACATCCCGACATAGATTTTAATGAAACCTTTGCACTTGTTGCGTGCATGGATACAGTCAGAACAGTTTTGTTCATAACTACACACAACAAATGGTATTTATCAGATGGATGTCAAATATGCATTTTTAAATGGTTATTTGGAAGAGGAAGTGTATGTGGAACAACCACAAGGATATGAGGTTCCGGGACAAGAAGACAAAGTATACAAGCTGAAAAAAGGAACTTTATGGATTGAAGCAAGCTCCTAGAGCTTGGTATAGCTGCATTGATTCCTACCTTATTCAAAATGGATTTCACAAAAGTGAATGTGAACCAACACTCTTCACCAAAGTCAACAAACAAGGTAAAATGTTAATTGTTTTTTTATATGTTGATGATTTAATATTTACTAGTGATTTTGGCATACAAGATTTCAAATCAGTCATGGAGAATGAATTTGAAATGACTGATTTGGGGCTTATGAGATATTTTATGGGCATTGAATTCCGTGAATCCAAAGATGGTATATTTATTTCGCAATCCAAATATGCAAATGAAATCTTGAAAAGATTCAATATGGTTAATTGCAAATATGCCCCAACACCAGTAATAATAAGACTAAAATTAAGCAAGGAGGATGATGGATCAAATGTTAATCCCACACTGTTCAAAAGGTTGGTTGGAACCCTTATGTATATTACTACAACAAGGCCTGACATAATGTATGTAGTAAGTTTGATCTCAAGGTGCATGGAGTCTCCAAAAGACTTATAATGGCAGGGAAGTAAAAGAATTATGAAGTATGTAAGCGGCACAAATTTTTTTGGCATTCTGTATTCAACTTCAGAAGATTTCAGACTTGTTGGATATACTGATAGTGATTGTGGAGGAAGCATGGATGATAGAAAAAGAAAATCAGGGCATACATTCATTTTGGTACAGGAGTAGTATCATGGGAATCAAAGAAACAATCCATAGTAAATCCATAATCAACAGAAGATGAGTATGTTGCAGCTACAAGCGTTGCGTGCCAAACTATTTGGATGCACAGAATGTTAAATGATGTGTCGCAGTCTTAGGATGAACTCACAACAATTTACTGTGACAGCAATTCAGCCATTGTGCTGTCAAAGAACCATGTGTATCATAAAAGAACTAGACATGATATTGACAGTAGGTATCATTTCATCAAATAATTGGTAAATAACAAAGAAATTTGCTTAGATTTTTGCAAGTTTGAATATCAGCTAGAAGACATATTTACAAAACCACCGACAAGGGAAAATTTCCAGTATTTGCATAGTTGTTTAGGAATTGTTGATTTTGCAAATAACTATTAGTTTTTAGTTAATTCCAGTTTGATGTAAATTTTTGTATTTTTTTCTTCAACTGCTCATAATTAAGGGGAAGTGTTGGAAATAATAATTATGAGTTGTTGCGTATCTATCTCACACCAACTATGTCAGTCATCTAGTCAGTCAACATTGTCAGTTTGTAATGTCAGTCAGTATGTCAGGATATGGAGGTCACGTCTCACCATATTTAAGTGGCTGCATAGTAGTTCAGAAGTCAAGTTCTTAGGTAGAACTCAGTTAGAAATTTAATTACCGTCTTTAATGTTACTCAATAGCTTCCAAGAGAAGCCAATTCTCGGTCTTTGTATTTAACATGAAAACATAGTCATTTTATGTATGCAATGTAAGAACAAGTAAGAAGTAAGTTTTTGGAAGATATAGCAGTCCATGAAAGTCTGGGAGCTCAAGCTTGTGAAAGTTAAATTGTTGAAGCTTGGAGCACAAGCTCTATGTAAAACTCTACACCTGTCATTGCTATTTTGGTTCGGTAATATATATTTACGCATACTCTGTTTATTTCACATGTCGCACATATTTCCTTGATTTCTCATCATAAACGTAACTATTATCGATATATTAGCATCAACGAGCATTTTAGTGTTACTGTAAGGACTTTGCATTTTTTTTATAAAGTTGTTTCAAGGTTAAAATTTAATTTTTATGAATATTTAAAATGTTATGTAACTTCAATATAATATTGTTGTAAATATAAACATTATAAAAAAAAAATAGATTTATCACTTCTAGAAATTAGAATAACTAAGAGAAATAACAAAAACCTTAATCAAACTTAGCAAACATAAAATCCACCCTAACACTGCTAACCCAAAAATCAACAAACAAATTGGTCCTGATATAGTGTCCAAATTTTGGTCATGTCCTCATATGGTGTCATATTTCTAGCTTATGAACTGAATTGAGGTTTAGAATAAACAATAATTCATATTCCTCATTAATTAGCTTCCATTGCTAAACTCCCAAAAATTCAAATACTACCAGCATATAGAATCAAAGCATACCAATATATATAATCAAAGCTCAACATCCCACATTCTTCTCAAATATTGCAATTTTCTTTTGTTATGAGGAAGAGAAACTACTTATTGTAAATTGAATTTCAATATTGAAACAAACTTGTACATGAATGATAGAATTAATAGTTTTTCAACATACCATGGGCAAAACATTAACATCACAACACATAACATATTTTCAATAAATATAAGAAAAACATTACTTTCTAACTTTCTTCATTTTCTATAAGGCTTAATGACAAACTGCAATAAACCCAATTATTAAAAAGATCATATATATAACAATTTTATCTACTTGAAATATTTTCATAGCATACTCCATTAACTTGTTTATTTGTATTTGTAGCACATGGAGAAAAACACATATTTGGATTTTTATAATCCATGTAGAAATGGAACAAAACATTACAAACAATAAGTTACTGAAAAGTGTAAATAGTACAACAAGATGCAAGAATGATTATTCAAAAATATTTACATAATAAAAATCACTTCAAACCAAAATTAAACGTTATATAAAAAAATTAAAATCATTTACCCAAAAACTATATTTAGAGGTAGAATGAGAACTTCCATTACCATCATGGCATTTTGTTTTGAGTCAAGATACAATGGAATTATGAAAGGATACATAAAAAAATTGGCTTTAAAATTTTCCCTAACTAGAGAATATTCATCATATCAAGTTATTTCCATGTTAAAATTTAATCTATATTAAGTAAACATTCCCATTAACTTTACTAGTTAAAAATCCAATAATCGCAAGACATAATTAGTTATACAATTCGCCATTTAGTCTTGTAGTATGACGTATACTACTCTAATACACCAACATAATATCTTGATACTACTTGTTACGAATAACAAAATTAATTTTTGTTCAACATAAATTCACAACATATATCATGTTTTCAATAGATGCAAAGAGAATAATTACTCTCTAGCTCTGTTCTTTGTCCATAAGGTCCAAGTCCAAATGGAAAAGAACCTTACATACTTTTCCTATCTTGATCATTGTTTTAGAAGATTGAAACTCGATCTACTATTTGTTGGAAACTGAACAAGAAAGTGAAACAATCACTCTTCCTTAAGGGAAATATTCCCATAAATGTTCCTTGTGTGGAATGAGAGGCTAAATACCTATTCAATGAATATATTTTCAACTATGATTTACAACATGATCTAAGATTGGATAGGATAGGATGAATAGTCACTAAGGTAAAGTCCATTGGATGAAATTAACTATATCAAATCCACTAATTAAGAAGAATCCACTATAGAAGAGTTGACTCGCTCATGTATGTTGATTGTACAAAACATGAGGAATGGTCGATTACATTAATGCCTATTCAAGCTATGGTCAAAACCATTGTTTAAAACTTTGATTTGGTGCCATATAGGGGTTATCAAGAGGATTGATTAAGTGGCATGTAGTGATGAAGAGCTTGTCAGCTAGATAGTCAACATTAATTACTAAGGAATGTCAATTAACCATTCGGAAACTAAAGAGTGCATTGGGTAACTGAAGGGTGCTACAAGATGAGTAATTAATAAATATCTCATAAAGAGGGAAACTATATATCTAGTAACTTTGGTGAGCTAGAGGATTAAACAACATATTTTCTATTGGAAGTTAATTGAGGAATCATAACGAAGGGATCAACCAAGCAAGAGAGGAGTCCTTGAGAAAAGTAAGGCTTTAAATTTGAATAACAAAAATGCCAAGCATTGAAAAGGAATCTATATGGATGTAAAGTCCTAAAGGTTTTGCAATTTTTCTAGTATGTAAACATTTGCTAGTTAGTGGACTCATACCTCTAAACATGAACCTCTCTTCGTGAAGAGCATTCATGGAGCATTCTTCATTAAAAGCATTGTTATATTGTGTGATGGATGCTTATGTGTGATTGTACATTCACAAGACATATTACATAGTTAACCATATCCGTGGTGTAGATACAATGGAAAATTCTAAGTTGCCGAATGAAAAGTAAATCAATTTGGTAATAGGAAAGCAAGCTTATTTCTTGAGGATTGTGTGGTGAAAACCATATATATATACTTGTTAAGTAAATAGTCATTGTTGTTTAGGATAGCCCATAGTTGAGCTCCAAATAAAATTGAGATGGTAGATAACTAAGATAAAGTATAATGAAGGTGAACTTGCATAACTGTTAGGACAATTGTTTAGTAGTTATCCAAGAAGAATAAGGATGGAGGCGTGGAAATTTATGGCAAGAAAAGGGAGGGAATATAGACTCCCAAAATGATTCGAGAGATAACCTTTCATCAAGAAAATGATGCTCAAAATTTGAGAATCCCATTTAAAGTCAAAGTGAAATTAGAAATTAAACACTATGATGGACAAATAGGTCTTAATTGATTAATTAATTGGTTTGATTATATCCAAGTGGTTTTTTCTTCCAAGATATGTTTCCACACATTTTTGGATGACATCCATAGTAAACATCATGGTGTAGAGTAGTGCACCTCACTCACAATATGAACTAGCACGAAACTATCCAAAATTCTAGTAATGTTGGTGATAACTTGTTAAGTAAACCCCTTGGGGTTAAAATGTTTGAAACATCTTGTCCCACCCTCAATCACTTAAGAAAAAGTGAAAATCATGGTACGTTTCCATTTCTAATCAACCCATAAGGAGCAAACATATGACAAGTAGGATTTAAACTTGGGTGGGGAGGATAATATATTCTCATCTTAACCAACCAAGCTAGACCCAAATGGTCAAAATGTTTAGAAACATCTTGTCCTACCCTCAATAAATTAAACAATATTGAGGTTGTTGGTACCTTCCTAGAAACAATCGATCCATGAGTGGAAAAAATGTCACAAATAGGATTTTAACCCAGGTGAGAAGGATAGAATATTTTCCTCCTAACTACTCAAGCTAGACCTAATAAACAATTTTCTCAATTGTTGTGATTTTACATACACATAAAATATGTATTTCTCTTTATTGAAGACAAAGGGTTAGACACTCCTATGTCCAAGATATATTTCTTACCAAGAAAAGTCATGTTTCAAAATTGGAGTTTAAGATTCTTATTAAGCACTAATTTTGTCCTATGTGGTATCAAGAAGAACCAAATTTGAGGTGACATCATCTCATAAAAGAAAGGGCCATCAATTTCAAGAATAAACAATTGAATTTAGAAGGAAGTGCATCCAATTGGATGTCAACTAGTCTGATAGGAAGGTGATGATGAAGTGCATTACTTAATTGTATTTAAGCATGCAAGAAACCCTAGTTCCTAGTGCATTATGTAGAACCAGCTATGAAACATTCAATTTTAAAAAGACAATAAGTAGAGGGAAAGACGGGATAATCCTATGTTGACATAACACTCCCTAGAAACCCATACCATAATTTCAATGAAACCTTACATTACAATTAACCTATTTCAAATGAAGTTTACATTAACCCTAGCACACCTTCAAAACAGAGGAAGGGTAGGGAGGAAAGTTCTCAAAAAGAAAAGGGAAATATGATGTGAATAACATAATAATATTGATGCAGAAGATAACAACATTTCTCCCTATCAATTTATTTACATTGAATTGACAATAATTAATCTAAATTTATAATAAATAAATACATTATATTTTTTTATAAATTAATAATAATTAAACACTTTGTTTTAACTTCATTCACCCCTCCCACCCATCATGGTGTTTGTATATCAATACTACTCACACATATTTGCATGGGTTAAATTTCTAATAAATACCACTCAAATGAACCGATATGATACATTTCTCTAACCCCTTAGGGGTGGATATTTTTCTAACACCTTAATGATGGATATTTTTCTTATTACCAAATACTAATAGTTCACCGCATAGATTATATCATTTTATAGTAATTTAAAATTTGTTTTCCATATTGATATTAGAGTAAGCTACCTCCAATTATTTACCATTTTACCAATATATATGCTAGTTGACCTCACGTGAAACTAGGTAGCATTCTAGGTTTCATTAAGCTTTGGTTTTATGATTCCATAAAATTGTTCTACATCCTACATAACATGTGGAACTCATAGCTTTGCATTTATGACATGTCTAAATGTTTGTGTGTTCTTATGGGGATATTTTCAATTAAAGTTTTGACTTCCTTTTCGAAGTGTTATTGATTTTTTTGTTAAAGAAACTCGAGTTTTAGTAAAAACGATTCAGGTTAAAACCTTATAATATATAACCTTTTTTCTATTTTTCTATTCTTCTTTATTCTTTTTAAACTTTGATATAACTCAAACATGTATGTTTATATAAGGATTTTCTATAATAATATTATGTATATGTTCATAAACTTAAAATATATTGGAGTTATCATTCTTTATTTATAAACTTAAAATATATTGGAGCTATCATTCTTTATTCATATAAATATCAAATAAAATTTTAACGTGGGATAATTGCTAACTACTTTCTACTCGAGTGACCATTCTAGAGAGAAAAGTGAAACATTAAAGATGTAGCAATAAACCATTATTAACTTTCTTTGAGGGATAATATAAAAATAGTATTAGAATATTATAATTATTCCTACAAGTGGTAGGAATCAGAAATCAGATTATCTAATGCTTTTTCATACAAAGAAATTTGGGTTTATATCTAATGCTTTTTCATACAAAGAAATTTGGGTTTATGTCCATATATAGAAACATATTTGAGTTTGAAGTGTATGCTCATTCATCATAATCATCTTAGTACATATGTATTTCATAACTTAAAGTTTTATGGCTATTGCAATATTGTTGAGTAGGTAAATATTTGTTCACCTATTATTTTTATAATACTTTGGCTTGTTCTTGTTAGAATTTTAATGGTTATACAATATCTTAAAACATTTAGTATTATAACATTATAATCATATGTAATAGGATTACTGAAAGAAAGACAAGCACATCAACACAAAAATAATACATAAATTTTTATCTGGGAAATCATAAGGGAGAAAATTTAACAAATTTTTTTGTATATATTTTATCATCAAATGCAAAGCCAACCAAGATAAGATAAATCCCAAAGACAACAAAAAATTCTTCTCTTCTCCAGCGAGCCTCTTCTTCTCTCTCATGCGCACTTGCTTGAGTGTGAGGTGTGTACAAATGAGAGGAGCACCCTCTCTATTTATACTCATCAAGTGAGTGGCCTTTTTACCTAACTGGGCTGACTTGTTGCTCTAAACAAGGCCAACCTCCTAGGGAGACTCAAAATAACATTTATTTAATATTTCTTGTGGGTACTATTGACTCGACTTACAACAGAAGGGTTACATTGATTCTTTCAAGTACATTTACATGACCAAGTACATCAATAACATCTTCCGCAGGAGGAACAACAATAATACAATAAGAATATCTTCTGAAGTTAAATTCTTCAACACTCCATCTTAATAAGGAATGTATTCTTTCGTTACGGTCATCATCCCTAGACATCATCACTAGTTCTCATCACTCGATATTGGACATCATCGTTGGATATCAAATCTGGCCATCATCACTAGATCTCGTCACTAGATATCATCACTTCTACTACAACTTGGTACTCAAGCCATTGACTTGTGACATCTCTCAAATCTATACATCATCATAAGTTCTACAGAGCTAGCCCTTTTTCATGTTGGATGTAACCGATGCCTAGATCCAATCTAGGACTTCAACATCCTAGTCCCTTACCAGGTCATGGTCAACATATTGTAAACTGATCAAGTGCCTCCATTCTTAAAGAATGGCTCTCATCCCTAGGCTGACCACATTGGGATCTACCCTTGGTGATACGACCAGTCATACTGGAATCCACCCTTGGAGATACAACCAACCCACATTGGGATATACCATTGAAGATACGACCAACCATGTTGGGATCTACCCTTGGTGATATCGGTTGTTAGCATGTTCCTACTCAATCCATTCCATCGGAGAGCCTACATGTACCAACATGCACCAGTTCAACCCATTCCATCGGGGAACCTACTGGGATCTACATTGGTGATACCACCAACCTTGTTAGATATTCCCTCAGAGATACAACCAACCAAGTTGGTATCATCATGTACAATGACCAGTCCTTTTTCATACTGGGTGTACCCTTGCAGTGACTAGTAATTTTTCATACTGGGTGCACCTCCGTACAATGACCAACCCTTTTTCATGCTAGGTGTACACCTATACAGAGCCACTCCTCTTTCATACCGGATGTAGCTATCCTACAGAGCCAGTCCTTTTTTCATACTAGATGCAATTGTCTTGTAGATTTTGTCTTTTTTCATACTAGATGCAATTGTCTTGCAGAGCTGGTCCTTTTTCATACCAGATGCAACTATCCTACAAAGATGGTACTTTTTCATACCAAATGCAACTGTCTTGCATAGTTGGTCCTTTTTCATACAAAATACAACTATCCTGTAGAGCTGATCCTTTTTCATACCATATGCAACTGTCCTGCAATGATGGTCCTTTTTCATAGCTTGTTTAATCCATTTGATGGGTTCATCCCAGGAGCTCCAGTACATTGCACACTGCAACTACCTGCCTTACCTCACCATACATATAGGTCCTCTTGTATCCTAGGAGACTCTATTACGTCACATAACCTGTGACTACCTGGTACCTCATCTGAGCTCATTACTCCCTCTTGATCTGGAACACTCCAAGCTTGTCCCTGAAGTACTCAAACTTCACTCTCGACAAAGGCTTGGTCAACACATTGGCTATCTTATCCTCTGTTGTTATATACTAGAGCCTCACTGCTCCCTTCTGCACCATATCCAAGATATAGTGATACTTGATCTTGATGTTCTTCGACTTGTCATGAAACACAGGGTTCTCAAACAACTTCACACGACTTTGGTTTTCACAAAAGACACAAGTCTCCTCTAACTCGAGATCAAACAACCCTACTAGCAACTTCCGAATCCAAACTGCCTCGCAGCTTGTCGAACAAGTTGCCATATACTCATCTTCGTCTGTACTGAGTGCCACACTCGTCTTCTTCCTACTAAACCATGAGATCATACCCGATCCCAAATTAAAGAAGCACCCTAATGTGGTCTTTCTATCCGTGACACTCTCGGCCCAATCTGTTTCATCATAACCTTACAGGTTAATCCTCTGATTTCATACATATCCGAGGCCATAATAAACCGTACCCCCTAGGTACCTTAACATATGCTTTGTACCAGCTAGGTGAACTCGTCTCGGATCTACCATATGCTGAATTAGAGTGTTCACCACAAAGCATAAATTTGGCCTCGTGTTCGTTAAGTACATCAATGAACCAATCATTTTCCTTTATACCATGTAATCCACCAATTCTGAAGAAGTATCACTCAACAACTTCATATTCGATGCCATAGGTGTGGTCATGCCCTTACAATCCATCATCCTGAATCTCTTCAGGATCTCTATTGCATATTTTCCTTGAATTAGGAAAAGTTCCTCTGGATTCTGCCACAACTCAAGACCTAAGAAATAATGCATCATACTCAGGTGTTTCATCTCAAACTCAGCGGAAAGATTCCTCTTCATTTCTACTATGAGCTTCTCATCACCTGTACAAAAAAAAGTCATCTACATATAACAATAGAATCATAGTATTTCCCTCTTCAACCTTGTAGTAAAGGTTGGAATCCACTTTACATTTGGTAAGGCCCAAGCTCGTCAGAAATCCATCTATCTTCATGTATCATATTCTAGGTATCTGTCTTAAAATGCACCACATATAATTCCTCTTCATGATGGGATACATCAAGTATCACTCTAATCATATCCCTGAGATACTGAGGAAAATTGTTGGTTATGGAGCCTAATCTTCCTTATTTAGAGGTCATTTTTTAGTTGTTTCTAGATCCCAGCTCATGATGGGGGGGTTTGGGCGGGATTCCCCCCAAAAATAGTTTCCATGGGGGGTCTAAGGGGGGGGGCACCATAGAAAAATTTTCATAAAAAATGCCTTGTAAAATGTTGTAATTTCATAGTCATGACTTGGTAAATAATGTGTGATTTATGGGCCCATGGTATTAAGTGTTCCATAGTATTTTCCCATGGTTTCTTTCTTTAAGAGGAAGGCATTTTGATACAAATGGGTATTGTAGCATTCCAAATATCTTTGATTGTGTGAGAGAGACTATGAGAGAGTGAAGAGGAAGTTGTAGCGGATGTGATGCAGGTTGTATCCCTTCAATTGTTGGATGGTATAATAATAAGGACTGGAAATTTCTAGGTGGACGTAGTCCATATTGGGTCAACCACCCTATATTGGTGTCTCTCTTGTAATGTGTTTTATGTGATTTATATTTGCATCTTGTTTATTGTTATTTCTATGCGATCATGTTTTTCTAACAATTGGTATCAGATCCAAAGGTCTATTTGGAAGATAAACTCTCAAGAAAGAAGGGTTCCTAGTTCGAGTGGGAGTAATGGCGAAAGAAGGAAAGTTTAAGGTCGAGAAATTTAACGGGAAAAACTACCAGTTATGGAAGATGCAAATGGAGGACTATATGTACCAAAAGGATCTATTCCTACTGTTGGGAGGAAAATAAAAATAGTCGATGACTATGAAGGATGAAGAATGGGAGGTTCTTGACAGAAAGACATTGGGAACAATACAGTTGTGCCTAGCTTCGTCGATGGCTTTCAATATTTCAAAAGAAAATACAACAGAGGGTCTGATGAGCGCATTGGGTAAGTTGTATGAAAAACCCTCAGCCTCCAACAAGGTATTTCTAATGAAGCGTTTATTTAATATGAAGATGTCAGAAGGTGGATCCGTTGCTGATCATTTAAATGAATTTAATACGATTACAAATCAGCTAAGTTCTGTAAAAGTGAACTTTGATGATGAGGTTAGGGCTCTTCTAATCTTGTGTTCATTTCTAGAAAGATGGAATGGCTTGGTCATGGTTGTAAGTAACTCTGTCTCTGGTTCAAACACTTTGAAATTTGATGATGTTGTTGGTGTTATTCTTAGCAAGAAAATGTGAAGGAAAAGCATAGGTGAGACATCAAGTAATGCATTGACCATGGAGAGTAGGGGAAGGAAAAGGGAGAGAGGAAAGATCCTAGGTAATCGCATCAAGTCTCAGAAAAACCACAAGAAAATGGTGTGTCTAAAAGGATGAACAAAACAATCATGGAGTGTGTAAGGTGTATGAGATTGCATGCAGGGTTTCCCTTACATTTTTGGGTAGATGATGTAGATACTGTTGTTTACTTAATAAACAAAGGGCCTTCAAGTGCTTTGGATGGTGGTATTCCACAGGATTCGTGAACAGGTAAAAAGGTAAACTACTCCTTTATGAGAACTTTTGTTTGTGAAGCATTTGTCCATATTGGTAAAGAAAATAGAACAAAGCTTGAGGCTAAATCCAATAAATGTACTTTTATTGGATACGGGGTTGATGATTTTGGTTATAACATATGGGACTATGAAAATAACAAAATCATTAGGATTAGAGATGTGGTATTCAATTAAAAGGTCATGTATAAATACCAATTGTAGAGAAAGAAACATGAAAAGGAAAACACAAAGTACACAATGCATGATGAAATCAAAGAAAATTAAGTTCCAATGGTGTTGGAAAATAAAGAACAAAAATAGGTACCTTAAACTCCTGGAAGTGTTAGAAGATCTTCCAGGTTAAGTAGACCCCTTGAACGATTTTCTCCTTCACTGTATTATTTATGGATGACTGATTCTAGTGAACCAAAATGCTATGAAGAAGTAATGTAGGTGGACACTATAAATAAGTGGGAGCAATGCATGAATAAGGAGATAGACTCATAGGTAAGAAACCAGACTTGGGATTTGGTTTAGTTTCCTGCAGGTAAAGGATCATTGTAGAATAAATGGGTTTATAGGTTGAAGGAAGAAGATGGAGGAAAGAAGCAGTACAAGGATAGACTTGTTGTAAAGGGGTTTGCAAAGAATAAAGGTATAGATTTTGATGAAATATTTTCTCCTATTGTTAAAATGACTTCAATTACAACTATTTTAAGTCTAGTGGTGGTAGAAGATTTGCATATCGAACAATTAGATGTAAAAACAACCTTTCTCCATGGGTATTTGGAGGAAGATATTTATATGCAGCAGCCACAGGGGTATGAGGTCAAAGGGAAGGAGAAATTGTTATGAAGGTTGAAGAAGATCTTGTATGGCATGAAGCAAGATCCAAGGTAGTGGTATCTGAAATTTGATAGGTTTATGACATAACAAGGTTATAGTAGATGTCATTATGACCACTGTGTTTATTTCAAGAGGCTAGATAATGGAAGATATATTATCTTATTATTGTATGTGGATGACATGCTTGTTGCAAGGTATAACATGTAGGATATAAATGTGCTCAAAATGAAGTTAGCTAATTCATTTGTGATGAAAGATTTGGGTGCTACAAAGAAAATCCTTGGTATGAGAATAACAAGAGATAGGAAAAATCACAAATTGACATTGTCTCAGGCTGAGTACATACAAAAGGTGTTGGAGAGGTTTAGAATGCGGAATGAAAAACCAATTAGTACACCTTTTGCCAGCCATTTCAAACTAAGTAAGGATATGTATCCCAAGACACAAGAAGAGATAGCATACATGTCTAGGGTTCCTTATTCATCAATAGTTGGCATATTGATGTATGACATGGTGTGCACAAGACCAAATATTCCACATGCAGTGGGATTTGCGAGTAGGTATATGGAAAATCTAGGTAAAGAACATTGGAAGGCAGTACAATGGATTCTCAAGTATTTGAAAGGTGATACCACTCATGCATTATGTTTTGGAGGTTCAAATATTGTTCTACAGGGATATGTTGATGCAGATATGGCAGGTGATAAATATAGCAAGAAGAGCACCATAGGGTATGTCTTTACTGTAGGTGGAACAATAGTAAGTTGGATTTCGAAACTACAAAAGGTTATTTCACTTTCAACAATGGAAGCAGAGTATGTTGCTTCTACAAAGGATACTAAAGAGATGATTTGGTTACATAGGTTCATGGAGGAATTGGGTAAGAAGCAGGCGAATAGCAGGTCTTACAGTGATATCTAGAGTGCCATTCATATTGCAAAGAACTCAACCTTCCATTCTAATACTAAACATATACATCTCAAGTACCATTTCTTACAAGCTTTTCTAGAAGATGAACTATTGAAGCTAGAAAATATACACACTAGCCAAAATCCTGCAGACATGTTGACAAAGGTAGTAACTATAGAGAAACTGTGTTCCTTCTCAATTTCAGTTGGACTTCAAGAATGAAGGTGAAGATAAGAAATTTTTCAGATCCAAGGTTCAGAGCATAGTCCATCAAGTGCAACAACGGTGGATTTTTTGTGATCAGTATCTAAGTGGGATATTGTTGGTTGTGGAGCATGATATTCCTTATTTAGAGGTTTTGTTTCATCCCTATCTGGATCCCATCCAATGACGAGGGGGGGGGGGGGGGGGGGAGCGGGGTGGTTGGGGGGATTCCCCCCCCAAAATAGTCGCCATGGGGGGGGGTGGCGTCCCCATAGAGAAAATTTTGGAAAACATTCCTTGTAAAATGTTGTAATTTCATAGTCATGACTTGGTAAATAATGGGTGATTTATGATCCCATGGTATCGGGTGTTCCATAGTATTTTCCCATGGTATTCACTCTTTAAAAGGAAGGCATTGTAATATGAATGGGTATTTTACCATTGTAAAGATATCTGATTGTGTGAGAGAGACCGTGAGAGAGTGAAGAGGAAGTTGTAGCGGATGTGTTGCAGGTTGTATCCATTCATTTGTTGGGTGGTATAATAATAAGGATTGGAAATTTATGTGTGGATGTAACCCATATTGGGTGAAACATGTTATATTGGTGTTTCTCTTGTAATTTGTTTTATGTGATTTATATTTGCATATTGTCTCCTTCCAAGAATTACTGGAGTCTCTGATAGTGTTCTCTACTCCATTATCTGATTCTGAGGACCCGTGCCTTTCTTTCTTATGATCAACAATGCTAACTAATTCTTCTACACCATAGATCACATGGAACTGTGTATTGGTGTTGAATATGTGTGTCCCTTCTTATTTATCACCAATCACAACTGCATCCCTTCTTATCCAATGTTGAAATGGATAAGAGGTTCGTCCATCTTCCCTTCTCTTGATATCAATCGAGCTTCTTCTTGTGTATATTGTCTCCAAATCATGCTCTTCTAGTATAAGAAGTACTTTACAATTCCATGCCTGAAAGTTCTTATATCCTTCAAGCTTGTCCTCAATCTTGGTACTATTTTTCATCTTGATAAAATGAGAACCTCGAATGGAACTAGAGAGAATAAGACTTACAAATAATAGTGCTTCAATTGGATGGTTGCTTCAATGCTTTTTTGGAAAACTGCTTTTGGTGGACCTAGGGTTTGACAGAGAAACCCTAATTTTTCAAATTTGGTGACTTGAAAATATGATTAGATAGAAAGATGATCCTCCTCAATGCGAGTTTATAAATGTACTCCCTTTCCCAAATTCGTGAACATAACTGCAAAATATTTGATGCCCTAGTTTCTTCAATTTCTTCTACTAAATTATCTGGTTTTAATTCTGATGTATCTCAAAAATTTCTACTCCTCAAGGTTTGAAATTTTTTCCTGATGTATTATGATTTTTTCTATGTCTAACCCCATAGGTTATATTAATATTGAATTCACCAAGTGGAGCTTATGCTAAGTTTCCCAAGGTGACCTGTTTATGGACTATTTCAATATACAGAACTTGTACGGACTTACACGTGTCACTATTTCAACTTAGAGTTCTGGAACTTGTACCATAGAGACTATAGTCTATTTCCCTTCTGTAACATCTTGAAAAGTTCAATTTGGTTCTTCCTATCCCGAGATATATCAATTCTCCCTTAGGATATATGATTTGCATGGATCCTATATCCTAAAGTGCAACGAATATAAGGCTGAAAATCGCACAAAAGGTACATAACCATTTCATATTCTTCATTTCCTATTTTCAACTCTTTTACCTTCACTAAAAAGGAAGTTGTAGCAAAAATTCCCATATGACTAGATTTTTCCTTCTAGGGTTTCAAGCATGAAACCCTAATCTCCAACAATTGCTGTTTTATCAGTGTTATGGTTGTACAATGGATTCTTTCAGGATGGCTCTGATACCATGTTATAATTTTAATGTTTATAAAATATATTAAAACATTTAGCATCATAACATCATAACCATATGCAATAGGATCATTGAAAGAAAGATAAGCACAACAACACGAAAAGAAAACAGAGATTTTCATCTGGGAAACCATAAGGGAGAAAACCCAACAAATTATTTAGTATAGATTCCATCACCAAATGAAATGCCAACCAAGATAAGATAAACCCCAAAGACAACATAATCTTCTTCTCTTCTCCAACGATCATCTTCTTCTCTCTCATGTGCACTTGCTTGAGTGTGAGGTGTGTACAAATGAGAGGAATGCCCTCTCTATTTATACTCATCAAGTGAGTGACATTTTTACCTAACTGGGTCGACCTGTTCGTCTAAACAGGTCCAACCTCCTAGGGATACTCAAAATAGCATTTATATAATATTTCCTGTGGGTACTATTGACCCGAATTACAACAGAAGGGTTACATTGATTCTTTCAGGTACATTTACATGAACAAGTACATAAATAACTTCTCCCAAAGGAGGTACAACAATAATACAAAAAAAGTACAATAATAATATCTTTCAAAGTTACATTATTCAATAGTTACATGTGTCCATAGACTTGGATTTTTATCTTTCTCCAATGATAGTTAGGAGGGACATGGATGTTTCAGATCCATCGACATATATGTTTCATGTCACTGTTTTAGATCCAACAACATATATTTTTTTAATGATGTGTCAGTTGATGCTTACGTGGATTTCAAGGAATAAAATAGTTGTGATGACCTCATGGTGTCATTTAAACCATTTTTGGTCTACATGGGGTTTAATGAAAGTTAAATCTAAGCACTCTTCCCACCCTAGTTTCAAATCCTCAATGAGACATTGACCTATTGTGATCAAGTTAGAAAGGTAGACACCCTCCTAAGTGGGACCCCATATTGAATTATCGAGCTATTAATATATGTGGCTTGCAAGGCTATTGGGTATACTTTTGAGTTATAATAAAAACCATGAATTACCAATTTATTTGATTAAAAAAAAGAAACAAACTTAAGGAAAAATATAAATATAAATATTAAGGAGTATATTAAACCCTCGACATAAAGAATATTCCATACATATCCATACTCACACCATTGTCCTCGAAGGATGAGGATGCCATTAGTGCAGATATATTCTCATATGCATCAAACATGTTAGATTTTTTTTCATAGTGAAAAGTACTATACTTGCTATTCCTTTGGAATCAAAGTATGCAATTTTTCTATCAGCTATTGTTTAAAAAATTCTAGAAATAATATTTCCCTAGCAATGATCATCTGAGTATCCCACTAAAGTATACATAGTGTGTTAAATAATTGTTTTAAAAAAACTTCCAGAAAGTATATATCACACCCAAAATAATTACTAAGAACAGAGGTTTAAAAGTTCCTCTTCATATGTCGAACTATAAAAATAGTCATAATAACTAGCTCCTATTCCAAACCAAAAAAAATAATTTCCAGGAGTCAATAAAACATCGAGGATGCATTTGACTAAAGGGATGAGTCCCTCCATTGCTCGAAGTGTAGGAATCCCTCATGGAAATTAAGAGCCTTCTTGGATAGTAAGTCCGCATAGTGGTTATATTCCCTGTATACATGGCAATATTCCAAATGGAGAAAAACGGATTGGAGTTGTCTGATCCTGTGAAGCCATCCCTCCAACATAATTTCCTGGATATCATAAGCCAGAATGACCCTAGAATATCCTACTATTTGCAATTGAAGAATCTTCTTTGAGTAGGAAAAGTATAACAATGCCCCAAAACAAAGGAGTTCACTTCTAGTGCTTGTGCCTCCTCCGCTCCCCATCTAAAGTTTAAAATGTTGCGTTTTTACCAGCTTAATAAAAATACCATCTCCTCAATTCATCCCATGCATCTGTGAAGATCCCTTGAAAAAATCCATTAGCAAGGAACCATCTTGTTGTTGCTGCAACATCCCCCCAAAATTTTGTAAATATTGTGGCCCCTCCTATTTTTTTTGAAGAAGTACGTTGGTCTTTTGAAGCTCGTTTGTTTAACTTTGCAAGTCTTCTCCTTCTTTCAGTAAACTTTTGATTTTTTCTGCTAAGGCAAAGTTCATTTTTTCAGCTTTGGTCACAATTGTTAATGATAAAAGCGCCGACCGTTGCGCAGTTCTTAATGATAAAATTTGTGACCGTTGCGCAAATTTTAGTCGTATCTTGGCCAAACGCTGTGCATCATTTGGTCTTAACTTTGTCGACCAAAGGCACTCATTTTTTTAATCTTTTTCTCCCAAGCTGGTCACAAATTTTAAACACTAAATTAACCGCCTGTTGCACAGTTCTTAGTGATAACTCGGCTGATGGTTGTGCCAAATTGAAATTTTGACTTTGCGCAAATCGATCGTAGATCTTAAAGCTAAATGCTCCGACTGTTGTGCAGTTCTTGGCCTTAATGTCGCCACCTTCTTTTTTGCGCCTTTCCTTGACCTTAGTCTCATTTTCTCTGTCACGTTTCTTGGTTGCAAATTTCAAGACTATTTATACCGACCGTTGTGATGAGTTTCAGTGTAAATTCATCGACCCTCATTTCAACCCCGTCATGGTGTTTGATCGCAGGATTTACCCTTATAATCGCCGCCTGTGGTGCATCCCATATTTTTGGTAAGCAGAAAAGGGTAAGCTGGTAGAGGTTTTAATTGCAGCCCATGCAGATTAATTGCTCTTTCAAATTGAGCCTCGTGCACATTTAAGTTCCCAACTGCCCACTCTGTGGGAATTAAGTTCCCCTATTATATATATATATATATATATATATCCTCCCAACGGGATTTTCACTCCATCCTTGCCAAGACCGAGGAGCATCGTTGTTCGCCATTGGAAGCTCAAACTGTCGCTTGCTTGGGTATGTGCGTCGACTGCAGGGAGCCATTCTAATACTGATAGGTAGGTCTTCGATCCATTCCCTATGATTTTTTCCAGTGGGAAACCCTGTTAAAAAACTCACTGTTAGCTTTAAAGTTATTTTTTGGATGTTTCTAAGAGCCAAACCCACATAACGCTTAAGTAGTTCCCATTTTCATGCGATTTTTGGGAATCCTATGCCCAATAAGAACCTCTCAGCCCATTAGTTAACTAGGCAGCTATCGTGCGAGTTCGAAAACAAACCTTTTGTCCATCCCTGACAACTAGTTCCACAGCCACTATGCATTGTGTTTTACATACACAAAGTATGGCCTATCAGTCATTCTCTATGTTATGGAAGGGCCTCTTCCCCGCATTCGTCCGATGGCTAAAAAAGCTAATTCATGTAAATCAAAATTTTGTTTTGAGGAAACACCTTATCCCTCGGAAACACTCTCTGCATGCTCATGTCTTTTAACGCCAACCCGATTAGGATGGTTTCGGATCACAATGATAAGATATTGTCAAATGCTAGCTAGCAGTGCTCAATTTCCAGTTTAAATGCTCGTCTCCATTATTTTTGTCTTTGAAAAGCTAGTTTTAAATGGAAAGCTAACACTTGTGTATGATCAAGTTCTGCTAAAAACCATAGATTTAAGTGATGTGTCGACTTGATAAATAATGGTTGCTCATAAACTTCTCAACTACTCATTTGTGTCCTCCTCGCCATGACAGGTTTGACATGCACCAAAGATCTGCCAGACAGAAGGCTAATCTTGTTGAGTCAGATTCAAACGTGGAAATCTTGTTGGATACCTCGCCCGAAACCATGTTTGGTGATACACAAGTTGTCATCGGAGTAGCCCCAGGAGCCGCTGCCCCGAAATTTCAATGGGGTGAGTTATATAGGTTTATCAGGGATCATAAGTACCCTGAGGCATCCTTAGAAGAAACCATGGTCTACCTGAACATCAAGAAGTCTGGCCTTCAGAAGGTAGCAACTCATCCCAAGCTATTCCCATGCTCAAAATTTATTGGCTGGATAATCCCTCATGTGAAAATTGATACAAGATTAATTAATGATAACGTCGGGATGAATCTCGCGTCCTTCGCACCATAACACATCATGGATACTTAAAGGTTACCCTAGGCAAGGGCTTGGCTGGACAATGAATGGATGGAAAAGCAAACAATAGACCCCTTGGAGTCCTCCAGGAAGATGCTAATAATTGAAAGGAAAATAAGGCAAAGAGGCAACAGAGAGTATGAAAGTGCGCTTCTAAGGACTCCTTACAGACTCATTTCCTTAATGCTAAGTCAAATTTTTGTCATGCCAAATGGAAAGGTATTCAAGCTTGGCTGGGTGCTAGTGATGGTCCATGTGGCCACGCCCGGTACAATCTTCAATTGGGCCGACATAATTTCAGACAGCATGGTCTCACACTTAACTGCTTCCCAAGGAGGACTGACCCAGAAGAAAGCTGATTTCTTCATGTTTCATATTTGATGGATTGCTTATTAAGCAAACACCCTTTTCCAGATTTGGGTTGCATTTGGAGCAGAAAGGAGTCCCCTCTCTTTGTAGCTTACCAACTCACATGGGAAAGTAAATACGCAAATCACTACAAACAGATTTGCGAAAATTTCATCATGCCCCTATATCAGCTCATTTTTAAAGAGGAGCCGAATTGTCTGTCCGAAAATTCCATGCCCATCATAGAAGAGTTTGGGGATTATTACTTCTCCCCCTAGGGCACCTATATTCGAATGAGTGGAGGATCTCAACCTCCCTTTTTTTTCCTCGGTATGTCACAGATTTTGTAGTACACAAAGAAGCTATAAGGTAGCTTTTAATCAGTGGGGTCAACAAGATTCTCTGTGAGAGGAAGAAAGGTATGTACCGACCAATTCCCTTCACCATTGGTGCATATAGTCTCCAGAAAGCAAAAGATGGTGAAAACTTTGCTCAAGCATGAGAAGTTTATCATTTCAGCACAAAGTCCTTTAGGAGCCATGATCCTAATGGTAGAGTTGCTGAGCAATGCATCAATGTCAGAACTACTTTTGAGTACACACATCTGTGGGACAAGGATGAAGAATTTTTCAGGAGAGCTAGGAATTTAACTGAGTTGGGAAAACGTTACCGCCCTAAAAGTGGGGAAAGTTCCATCCCCAGACCTGCTGGTTAATCCAAAAGCAATGAGAGGCAACAACATCACAATCAGAGGAGTCCAGGAGGAAGGAAAAGGAGGAAGAAAAAGACTCCAAAAGGAGCAAGAAGTCAAGTAGTAGCAAGATGCAGAAGTTGCTAGAGCTCAACAGGAGCAAGAATCAAAATCTTTGAAATATGAAGAGGAGAGGATCTAGCAAGAAGAAGCTTCCAAATTGCAGCAAGAAGAGGCTAGAAGAATAAAAAAAAAAAGAGGCTGAAAGGTTGCAGGCAATGAGAGAGAAAGCAGAGTGAGAGGCAGCAGAGCTGGCAGAGCAAGCAAAGAGGCAAGCGAGAGAAGAAGTTGAAGAATCTAATAAAGACATGGAAAAGGGCATGTCTAGCCCTCAAGCCATGGACTTGGATCTAGAAATAATAAACCAATCAGGGATAGGCAATGAAGGGGTTGTAACCACTGAAGAGTTAGCACTTACCCCGTACAATCCTTCAAAGTAGCGCAAGTGGCCAACCTAGATTCCGTTTATTTTGCTAAAAGGAAGAAGGTTATTGTAGATAGATAAGTGAAGAAAATGAAGATTGGGGAGGACCGATACAAAATCAGAGTATCAGAAACCACAATTGTCCAAGGGACTGACATGCACCTTATGTTGACAGCATCATGCACTATGGCTTCGGCTCAAGCAAGCAAAGATAATGTTGATCGTTTGGTTGAAGATGTTAAGAAGTACAAGGAACTGTGTTTCAACATAAAAGGTAACATGCAGAAAGAAGTGTTAAAAGGGAATGAGTTAAGATTGAAGTACAATGAGCTTCAAGAGGAAAAGAAGGAAACAACCTTGCAAATCCTGCAGCTCGATAATGAAAAGAGCTCACTAGAGATGTAGTTGGAAATCTCAGAAAGCGAGAAGAAAGACTTGGAAGCTCGCATAGGAGAACTAAAGAAGCTTGAAGCAAATAATGTGTAGCTAAATAAATATTTTCAGCCTCATCTTGACAAGTCGGTGAGGGAAAAAGAGTAGCTATTATAGCATCTCAAGGTTGCAAAAGAGAAGCTAGACCTAACTGCATTTCATGAACAAGCATGCGAGATGCAGAAGAGAGTTCATCAATCACTGACTCTAATTTCAGGAGAAATCTATAGGGTGAAGGAAATGATAACAAGGATGACACCCATTGAAGTCGAGGCGTTGAAGCCGAAGAAGAGGTACGCGGGCCACTTGGAGGAAATAAATAAGCCATTTGAATGGAGAGAAGGAAATTCTGGTTTCCCAGCAAACCTGTGGGTCAAGACCGTTGATGAATTGGAATTAGATTGTGGAGTCCTCGAGTTTTGTTGGGATTGTGGCGCAAATCTAAGTATTGAAATCCGGAAGACCGTCAAAAGCTGCCACACTTTCTAGTAAAAAATCACAGAAAATTTTGGGAAATGCAACATGTTTTTATCTCAATCTATTTATGAGTTTCTTGAAAGAGAACAACGTTTGGCATATTTGCAGAATGAGCTGAATGCAAAAACAGAATACATCAATAAGATAGATGTCCTAAATACCGACAATATCCATTGGTTCATTGGGTAGACCTCTATCCATGCCTATTTTCTGGAAAGCATCACTGAGGCAGCAGTATCAGGAGCAACCATCATTAAATCAGATCTGCGCAAGTATGAACTAGCGCTGAAAATGACAATCTTTGTGTGGGGAAATACAATTGTGCGAGAGATCACCTAGTGGGCTAGCTATATTAAATATGTGGACAACCCATCCGAAGCAATCAAAGAAACTGAAGCGAACATGCCTACTGAAGTGGATGCCTAAACAGAAATAAAGACCCTAGCTGAAGCCACAGGACCATCTGGGTTTTAATTTGTCATATTGTAAATTTTGTAAAAGACGGCTAGAATTATTTTATTGTATAAATGTTTTATGAGACAAGTGGAAATTGCTTTTGTCTCTTTAGGCACTAGAAGACAAACTTTTAAGTCTCCCTAGGGTTAGGTTTTTGGGGAGGGACAAATTTTGTTAAATCTATAAATATAGAGATAGAAGAGATGAGAATGACTTTTGGCAGGTGAAAGGATAGAGTAATTTTGTACGTGAATTATTTTACTACGTCAATGAAGGAAGCTCTATTTTTCCTAAAGGAAGCCTGCATGGAGTTTTGTTATGGGAATGTTTGAATGTTGGTTGAATTACTTCTGCATTATTCATACATTGGTTGTGAGATCGTTCTTAACCAATTTGAATCTTTTCTCTGTTACGAATGCTTTCACTTTTCTATGCAAGATTTTTGTGTAAAATGGGTAATAGAATGTTTACCTCTATCAAAGCTATCTTTGATAATCTTTTATTTTCTGTTGTAAATGATTCTATTTAATTTAACAGCTATCTGTGAAATTCTTGGTTACATTTCTAGTTTATTACTCATTCTTTAAATTTGCTCCTTATGAGGATAGATTAAATTTGCTTAAACAATTTTAGATTAGATTTGCTTAACTGCATGCATTTAGATTACAACACTTGCATCTCATATTTAAAATAAAATAGATAAACGATGGATTGGGCCACAAACGGTGAAAAGGAAAAAAAATCTTTAAATCTTACATGGTAGCCAGCCGTTAACCGAACGGATTCCCCACACTAAACGGTGAGTGATCTAATTAGGCTTGCTTAATGGGGAGAATCCCTTGCTGATTGATGCTACGATTTTCGAGGCATCAACAGTTTTTGGTGCTAGAATTAATAAATCAAGAAGATCCCAATTCTGAGATCGAACAACAAGAAACACTGTATGTTGTCCCTTTTACTGAAGTAACGAATTTAAGAAGACATACCCATGCTTATGTTAGGAAACTTGGTGGTTTGAATGCGATTCCGTTACTCCCCAGAAGAAGAGCCCATAGAAGGGAAACGCAGTATACAATAGACTCAGTTCTTGTCCAGAACTTTGAAGAGTTGGTAGATTTATCTCTCGAAGAAATCACAGAGTCTCTTGGAGAAATCGGACTTGAAAATACTCTAGATCTAGAGGAACCGCATACCCCACGTAATTCTCCACATAATAATCCACCATATTCTCCACGTAAAGCCATGGCTATGCCGGCATGGAGAGCGAGAGGAGCGCTGAATTTAGCTGGTCCATTCCACGATTTGCCTAAGAATCCAGAAGAGTTTTTGCCCAAATATGACCCTAGGAAGGGTATTTCTGCTAAAGATCATCTCAAGAGTTTCTACTTGGCTTTAAGTCTTTTAAATGTGCAACATGAAGATGTAGTCTTTAGGATTTTTCGTTACACTTTCAAATCCAAAGTATCTTCCTAGTACTTTAGTTTGCAAGCTAGTTCAATATCTAATTGGGAAGATTTCGAGAAATCATTCTTAAAAGGTATGGAAATCAAAAAACAGTCACTACACTCATGAAAGAATTTTTCTCCATGAGAATGGAAAAGAAAGAGAAGGTTAAATAATTTAATCAAAGATTCACTACATTGTTAAATAATTTTAGTGATGCGGCAAGACCCACTGAAGAATCTTTAGTTTAATATTATACAACAACGCTTGACCCTCCCATAGCAATGTTTGTTAAGAGAACAAAGAAAACTACCTTTATAGAAAACTTCGAAGAATCCAAGAAGGTAGAAGAAGAAGCAGACATCATTACTAAGCATTCTATCGATCTGGAAACAAAACCAACAGCTGTTAAGAAGCCTCTTTTGTTAACTAGAAATAAAGAGGAACCATCAAAAGATATGGAAAATATGGTCAAAATGATGCAAAAGCTTTCTAATAAAATTATCAATATGGAGAAAGATAAGATAGGTAGCACATCCAGGAAACCATTCAAGCCTTTCTATAAGAAAAGGGAAGAAAGTGGATAGCTGCTTGCACCCGTAAACAATTCTGCTGTGCTAAATTTAAATGAACTTGGCATGGACCATTTTTGTACCATACATCAAGAACAACACTTAGAAAAAAGGTGTCCACAATGGGTACATTCCATGAGCCTAGTGATGAATCAAATGTTAAATGCACAGATAATAGATCAGAAAGATCCTGCAGAAGAGCAGATTTTTGAAAAGGAATAACCCACTCCCGACACCACAATGGTCCTATGGGATTGTGCACCCGCGCAAGAACCTTCTTTTGAATATCTAGCTGATGAGTTTCAGACTGGAGCAATTCATGTCACTACTAGAAGTAAAGGCCCAGTGCTTGATCAAACTATTGATGCACCTAAAGCCAAGGTTGCAAAGGAAATATCCAAAAGGCACATAACTGTCATTCCACCGTAGCTCGAGAATGAAAAGAGCTCACTAGAGATGTAGTTGGAAATCTCATAAAGCGAGAAGAAAGACTTGGAAGCTCGCATAGGAGAACTGAAGAAGCTTGAGGCAAATAATGTGTAGCTAAATAAATCCTTTCAGCCTCAGCTTGACAAGTCGGTGAGGGAAAAAGAGCAGCTATTAGAGCATCTGAAGGTTGCAAAAGAGAAGCTGGACCTAACTGCATTTCATGAACAAGCATGCGAGATGCAGAAGATAGTTCATCAATCACTGACTCTAATTTCAGGAGAAATCTACAGGGTGAAGGAAATGATAACAAGGATGACACCCATTGAAGTCGAGGCATTGAAGCTGAAGAAGAGGTACGCGGGCCACTTGGAGGAAATAAATAAGCAATTTGAATGGAGAGAAGGAAATTCTGGTTTCCCAGCAAACCTGCGGGTCAAGACCGCTGAAATCTAAGTATTGTCAGGATTGTGGTGCAACTCTAAGTATTGAAATCCAGAAGACCATCAAAAGCTACCACACTTTCTACTCAAAAATCGCAGAAAATTTTGGGAAATGCAACATGTTTTTATCTCAATCTATTTATGAGTTTCATGAAAGAGAACAACGTTTGGCATATCTGCAGAATGAGTTGAATGCAGAAACATAGTACACCAATAAGATAGATGTCCTAAATCCCGACAATATCCATCAGTTCATTGGGTAGACCTCTATCCATGCCTATTTTCCGGAAAGCATCACTGAGGCAACAGTATCAGGAGCAGCCATTGTTAAATCAGATCTGCGCAAGCATTAAATAACGCTGAAAATGTAAAGTACCCACCTGCTGACCCAATAAGAGAGGGAAGATGATAACAATAT
Source organism: Larix kaempferi (assembly GCA_027924585.1). Classification (NCBI taxonomy): domain Eukaryota; kingdom Viridiplantae; phylum Streptophyta; class Pinopsida; order Pinales; family Pinaceae; genus Larix; species Larix kaempferi. Next base: position 8,668,316 of record BSBM01000924.1, read on the forward strand.
GTGGGGCTTTCACATTCTATCAGCCCATTCATTAGAATGATATGAGTAAATCATTTGTGTGCAGATGTAAAAGTAATCAAGTATGCACAACGGAATTAAACTTATCCACACACATTACTCATGCATACAACATATCAACAGTCATCAAATTAATACATTGCAGAAGTAAATACATAGACAGAAAAACACTTATCTCCATTTTGCAATTGTCCCAAACAACTAGCTATGTTGCTGCAACATTCCACCCAACCATAGGTCAGTTGTGTTCATCAATCTCTCAACACAACTACCACCCCCGATCTGGGCATGATTCCTATAAGGAAAAGGGGACATTCACTCTCTCACAACCAATTAATCATTCCATCTGAGCCAAGCCAGTCCATAGCTGTGTTTATTAGGCTACAATTGAACCATGGATGCTTACTCTCAAGCTCAAGCCCAAAGCAATGAATACCCATACCCATACCCCAACATATTCGTTTCTCACACAGCAAGCACAACATTGGGCATAGATACACATTTCCAGCAATGGAATTCACAAACAAGATGGCCATAGATTTTTCCCAAATCGTGGCTCACCCAAAACGAGTTGTGGGAAGGGAAATGCATCCACAGGGAGAAAAAAAACATTTTCTCCCCAACTCTCTTAGCATTTAACAAAAAAAGCGGTCTCTATGGAACCCCTGTTCCATTCCCCTTCTTCCCCACTGGTATATAACACAAAAACGCCCTTCTCTACTGGGAGAATGGAGGAAAACAAAGCAAACATGCCTGGAAAACGCCCAGGTAGCTCTAAACTTGTGAGGGAGAAGGAATGATCATGGATAATGGCTTGGGGGAGAAATTCATGGCTCTTTTCTTTCCCAAAAATCAAAACGCGAATTCCCATGCAAGGTGGTTTGCCCATACCCGAATTTGGACAGCCATACCTCCCATTCCCCAAGGCATTAACTACCTCAACCAACTCTTGGGAGAAATCAATGATTGGGTACAAAAGTCAACATGGGTAGTTGATGGTTTGATGGGTTCTCTCATTGACACTTGGCTTGACTTGAGTGGCTCAAGGGTTTGAATGTTTTCCCTCCCAATTCCTTGTAAAATCATGCCCCCATCTCTTGTTGCATTACATAGCTAGTTGTGAGTATTTATTAAAATGCATATTTACAATTTCAATGTGCCTGGCTAGCACGTAAACCATATGCATCACTAAATCGATGGCAGGGCCTTGGCCTTGAGCTCATCACCATGATTTTATAGCAATATTACATCATTTACAGTTTAATGCCATGGGGTCAAACTGGGGACATTACAGAAAATGACAATCTTTGTGCAGGGAAATACAATTGTGTGAGAGATTACCTAGTGGACTAGCTATATTAAAGATGTGGACAACCCATCCGAAGCAATCAAAGCAACTAAAGCGAACATGCCTGCTGAAGTGGATGCCTCAGCAGAAATAAAGAGCCCGGCTGAAGCCGCAGGACCATCTGGGTTTTAATTTGTTATATTGTAAATTTTGTAAAAGATGGCCGGAATTATTTTATTGTATAAATGTTTTATGAGACAAGTGGAAATTGCTTTTGTCTCTTTAGGCACTAGAAGACAAACTTTTGAGTCTCCCTAGGGTTAGGTTTTTGGGGAAGGACAAATTTTGTTAAATCTATAAATATAGAGATAGAAGAGATGAGAATGACTTTTGGTAGGTGAAAGGATAGACTAATTTTGTACGTGAATTATTTTACTACATCAATGAAGGAAGCTCTATTTTCCCTAAAGGAAGCCTGCATGGAGTTTTGTTATGGGAATGTTTGAATGTTGGTTGAATTACTTTTGCATTATTCATACATTGGTTGTGAGATCGTTCTTAACCAATCTGAATCTTTTCTCTGTTATGAATGCTTTCACTTTTCTATGCAAGATTTTTGTGTAAAATGGGTAATAGAATGTTTATCTCTATCAAAGATATCTTTGATAATCTTTTATTTTCTGTTGTAAATGATTCTATTTAATTTAACAGCTATCTGTGAAATTCTTGGTTGCATTTCTAGTTTATTACTCATTCTTTAAATTTGCTCCTTATGAGGATAGATTAAATTTGCTTAAACAATTTTAGATTAGATTTGCTTAACTGCATGCATTTAGATTATAGCACTTGCATCTCATATTTAAAATAAAATAGATAAACGATGGATCAGGCCGCAAACGGTGAAAAGGAAAAAAAATCTTTAAATCTTGCACGGTAGCCAGCCGTTAACCGGATGCATTCCCCACACTAAACAGTGAGTGATCTAATTGGGATTGCTTAACAGGGAGAATCCCTTGCTAATTGATGCTACGATTTTTGGGGCATCAACAGTTTTTGGTGCTAGAATTAATAAATCAAGAAGATCCCAATTCTGAGATCGAACAACAAGAAACGCTGTATGTTGTCCCTTTTACTGAAGTAACGAATTTAAGAAGACATACCCATGCTTATGTTAGGAAACTTGGTGGTTTGAATGCAATTCCCTTACTCCCCAGAAGAAGACCCCCTAGAAGGGAAATGTAGTATACAAGAGACTCAGTTCTTGTCTAGAACTTTGAAGAGTTGGTAGATTTATCTCTCGAAGAAATCACAGAGCCTCTTGGAGAAATCGGCCTTGAAAATACTCTAGATCTAGAGGAACCGCATACCCCATGTATTTCTCCACATAATAATCCACCATATTCTCCACGTAAAGCCATGGCTGTGCCGGCATGGAGAGCGAGAGGAGCGCTGAATTTAGCTGGTCCATTCCACGATTTGCCCAAGAATCTAGAAAAGGTTTTGCCCAAATATGATCCTAGGAAGGGTATTTCTGCTGAAGATCATCTCAAGAGTTTCTACTTGGCTTTAAGTCTTTTAAATGTGCAACATGAAGATGTAGTCTTTAGGATTTTTCGTTACACTTTCAAATCCAAAGTATCTTCCTAGTACTTTAGTTTGCAAGCTAGTTCAATATCTAATTGGGAAGATTTCGAGAAATCATTCTTAAAAGGTATGGAAATCAGAAAACAGTCGCTACAGTCATGAAAGAATTTTTGTCCGTGAGAATGGAAAAGAAAGAGAAGGTTCAATAATTTAATCAAAGATTCACTACATTGTTAAATAATTTTAGTGATGCGGCAAGACCCACTGAAGAATCTTTAGTTTAATATTATACAACAACGCTTGACCCTCCCATAGCAATGTTTGTTAAGAGAACAAAGAAAACTACCTTTATAGAAAACTTCGAAGAAGCCAAGAAGGTAGAAGAAGAAGTAGACATCATTACTAAGCATTCTCTCGATCTGGAAACAAAACCAACAGCTGTTAAGAAGCCTCTTTTGTTAACCAGAAATAAAGAGGAACCATCAAAAGATATGGAAAATATGGTCAAAATGATGCAAAATCTTTCTAATAAAATTATCAATCTGGAGAAAGATAAGACAGGTAGCACATCTAGGAAACCATTCAAGCCTTTCTATATGAAAAGGGAAGAAAGTGGACAGCTGCTTCCACCCATAAAAAATTCTGCTGTGCTAAATTTAAATGAACTTGGCATGGACCATTTTTGTACCATACATCAAGAACAATACTTAGAAAAAAGGTGTCCACAATGGATACATTCCATGAGCCTAGTGATGAATCAAATGTTAAATGCGGAGATAATAGATCAGAAAGATCCTGTAGAAGAGCAGATTTTTGAAAAGGAATAACCCGCTCCCGACACCACAATGGTCCTATGGGATTGGGCACTTGTGCAAGAACCTTCTTTCAAAGATCTAGCTGATGAGTTTCAGACTGGAGCAATTCATATCACTACTACAAGTAAAGGCCCGGTGCTTGATCAAACTACTGATGCACCTAAAGCCAAGGTTGCAAAGGAAATATCCAAAAGGCACATAACTTTCATTCCACCGCAGCCTAAGGCAAACCCTGCAGTGATAAAAGAACCAAACACAGAAATATCTAAACAGACAAAGGTCACTTTGAACAAAACAGAAAATCAAACTAAAATGTTAAAAGAATGTGACATGAGATATGATATAATCGAAGACATTAAGAAGGTGAAAGCGAATGTCTCTATATTTGATATGTGTAGTTTGCCCCAAAAAAGAAATAAGTTGCTGGAATCTTTTGACCCACAAGCTAGTACTTCAGTAGAAAACACTGAGGAAAACCCCGAGATAAATGAAGCTAGCATTGGTGGGAAATCAAGATCGTAGACTTTGCCTTTTCTCTTGACTTTTGAAATTTTTAATCATAATGTGGATAATTGTTTTGTAGACTCTGGGGCTTCTTCGAATGTCATGCCACTGTCAATTTGCAAAAATATTAATGGGTAGCCGATTCCATCCCCATCTCAGATCATACAATTAGATAGAACTGTTGTTAAGGTCATTGGGGAAATGAAAGATGTGCTTATTAGGTTGTCAGCAGATCATAGAGTGTGTCAATTTGTTGATATAATGGTAGTTGATATCCTGGAGGCTTATAGTTTGATATTGAGCAGGGACTGGTCTACAAAATTGAATGGTTATTTCGCAATGGAATGGTCTCACTTCTCGTTTCCGTACCAAAATAGACAAAATTAGATTAAGATACTGAGAGAACCCCACATGAAACAAAACGTAACTCACTTAGAGGAAAAGAATGAAGCTGTAACTTTCTCATCTTCAGTTTTGGGAAATTATTTCTTAGAGATTGAACTGGGTAATTATCAATCGAAAGATGTTAGCCATGATTCAAATGAATAGTCTGATCTCCTTCCATTTTCTCGGACTGATGATATTGATTGTAACATAGTAGGATTAGTTGCTTACTTAGGTAGTAGAGATACTAACTTAGTTAGAGGAGAAAATGTTTTTTGGATTTTATACTTTGACGGTTCCAAGACTCAAGAAGGATCTGGAGCCGGTTGTGTCTTAATTGATCCTGAAACCAATAAACACTTCTTTTCTTGTAGACTAGAGTTCGAATGCACTAATAATACTACTGAATATGAAGCTCTGGTCCATGGGTTAAAGAAAGCTATTAGTTTAAATGTTAAATATTTGAAGGTCTTTGGTGATTCAGAGATAGTTTTCAGGCAAGTGAGAGATACAATTCACCGACTTTCACCACACTTAAAGGGTTATCAGTTAGAGGTTCATAATTTGATTTCATGTTTTGATGCTTTCAATATTAATTCCATTCCTAGATTATAGAATGTTGCAGCTGATTTGTTGGCTACCTCTGCTTCCAGATTAGTGCCTACTAATAACAAGTGCTCTATTGAATTGATTTTCAGGCCATATATTCCAGACAACATTACAAATCTTAGAGTATTTGATGGCGATGATCAGATCATCAACTTCTTGACAAATGAGGATGTCTTCCAAGAAGCCATAATAGACAAAGAGAAGCATGATTCAGATCTAAAAAGCAAAGATGCAGTCAAAGGAAACTTCATGTCCAAGGGAGTGAGGTCTCTTGAAAGTTTGTTCGATCTGCAGAACAAATTCATAAGACTAGCAAATGTTAAAACTCACAGCTCCTCCATGCAGTACGAATTGGTAAATCTAGGCACAGAAGCAAAACCAAAGTATGTCAATCTTGGTAAATGTTGCTCGCTGTTAACACCTAAAAAATGCTCACTACCTCATCTACCCCTTTACATGACTCATTTGTCCATATTTCCTACCATATTTGCCTCTAAAACCTTAAAATTCCATTAAAAAGCCTCCAAAAGGCCAAAAAACCCCTTTCCCCCTCAAAAATAATCCAAAATTCCTCCAAAATAACAAAAACCCTCTAAAAAGGGAATAAAAAATACAAAAAAAGAGGAAAAAGAGGGAAAAATGAAGAAAAAACCCTATACAGCTGGCCTAAACCATATGGTTCCCAAAACCATGGGCCATCACTCCACCACTAAAAACCTATAAATAGGTTATGGAGGCCCCTCATTTCACATCCACAATCAAATATACCCTTACTCTGCCAAAATCACTCTCGAAACCCTAGCTCACCCTTGAGCTACTTTCACCGTTGAGTGCCCCTTTGGCCCATTTCCAACCCTTTGGAGAAAGAGAAGGAGCAAAGCTGGAGTTTGGAGCAACCCTCTTGGACTATTGCAAGAACTTCACCAACCTCTACACCTAAGGTAAAATTTTAATACAAAAAAGAAAGATCTTCACCATATTTCCATGTTTTGTTATGTTTGTTAATGCTCATGCTAGTTTAGAATTCGTATAGTTTTATTACTTTAATTTACTGTTTATTGAACTGCTACTAAGGAGTCTTTTCTCCTTAGTAGGTGCTCATTTGCACAAGCTAGGGTGAAAACCCTAGCTACAGCTTTGGCGACTCCCCTTGTGTTCCTTTGAATTTCTGGTTATCGTTTTTAAAGTTTTAAATATTTTTAATTTTCTGCAATATTTTTCTGTTCGGCTGTCCCTTTCGACTGCCGTAAACCACATCTTTTATCCCCTGCAGTTGCATTTTGACCGCGTCTTTCAGGCATTTACCTGCAATCCGACTGGGGCTCTCAGACTGTTTCCGATGACCTGCCGGTCGTTTTCAGTCTGTTACTTGCAATCCAACCACGACTATTAGCTTGTTTGGGATGGTCCGACTGCGGCTGTGACCCCATTTTCCCGCGTCTTGCCTGTGGCTTTCAGCCATTTTTATGCAACTCTCCGGCGTCTTTCGACCATTTTCTTGCATCCAGACTGCAGCTTTCAGCCATTTTTCTGTAACCTGTCCGCGTCTTTTGACCATTTTCCCGCATCTCGCCTACAGCTTTCAACCCTTTTTTTGCAACTCGCCTGCGACTTTCGACCTGTTTCCCACAGTCCGACTACATCTGTCGGCCAAAATCCCGCAACCTGTTCGCGACTGTTGAGCTGTTTCCCATGATCCGACTGCCCAGAATTGCTTCAGACCCGCGGTCTGTTTCCTGCACTTTTTTTTACTATTTTGAACCCAGCACTTTGCTGCACTATTTTCTGCACCTGCACAGCCATCTGTCCTACCTGCAGCCATACTTCCCTACATTTTTTTTGCCATATTATTTCTATTCCATTTATAGAATATTTTTAAGATTTCAGCATTTTAATTGAAACGAGAAAATTTTGCATTTCAAAGTTTAATTTCAGTCTTGTTATTTTTAGTTAGAAAGTTGCCCACCTCGTGGCACTTTTACTTGGGTGCATCATCATCTCACACGCACACACTCTGTCACCTAATTCAAGTGAGCCCTAAAAAACTACCTAACACAACCAATCTAACCCCACTTGGGGAACACATAAGAATTTTTGTAGTTAGGTAGGATCAAGGAGATAGGCATACAAATAACACCCCTCGGTTGCTTACACTTGAGACATAGCTGTTGTCCATTAGGGAACCAAAATCCCCTAGTATTTTTTGGCACGGTCACAACCAGTTTATCATAGGGCCTCTCCCCTAGGAGGGTTGAAGTTGCTAGACTAGTTCCGGAGGCCTGAGTGGAATACCGCAATCCATTCAGTAACCAAAGGCTACCTTTCGCAGTTCTCGAGGTATCACCCGTATGGGGATACCGCGGTGATAGAACCAAATGGTAGATTCACCTTTTCTGAAGGTGTTATGAACGGGGTATCTTAGTTGCCTTTCTTCTAGGATTGACTACCCGGTGTCCCTCCTGGTAGGGTGATATCTTTAGCCACTTGGCTCTAATATCCATATTGTCTGACTTGGATTTCATCACCTTGCAGAGGATATGTCTAGTTGAGTCAGAATACTATTTAGCTAGGTGTATGCATGCTCCCGGACCTCCTTTTGGTCTAGTGAGTCCACTATTTTTATTTTTTAGAAAACCTGCTGCTTGTTGGTATTCTGACCATTTTTGTTGATACTCCACTTATTGTAGCACAGCTGTTATAGTAAGTGTTTTGAGTTGGTTGTTGGCCTGAGTGCCATATTTTTTGAGCTCTCCTTTTGCACACTCGGTTGCATTAGGGTTTTTGAGCTGTTTTTCACTCGACACAACCCCCAGATATTTGACACCATTTGTCACCATTGAGTCCCCGAGACATTCTTGGCGCTTCCGGGGCGAGCCCCCACAACACGGTTCACTTGACACCACCCGTCATAGACATAGATCTTCATCACTTGATACCACTCATCATAGATCTCGAGCCTTGTCACTTGACTCCACTCGTCAGCGGCATAGAACTCCGTCACCCAAGCTAGACGCCCCTTATTTTACCTCTGATTTTGAGGGAGAGTCCGAGAACCCCATTTACACTACACCAACTATCCCCATGGCTAGCATGACTTCCACCCATTTATTTGTAGGAACCATTGGTGGAACATCCACCACCACACCATCTACCACACTTGCTTTGGGTATGCCCTCGATGGGGCCCACAGCTACCATTCCGATCACTGCCCCCATTCCAATAGCTGGCATACCTATCGCCACTCCATCAGTGACTCACTGTTAGGAACCCATGTCTTTACTTTGTTAGTATGTTGTTATTGGACGCATATGCTTTGTAAGTCGTCCTGTAGTATTTGTTGATCAATAGTTTGTGTTATTGTGTTGGCGCGTATGCTTTGTAAGTCGCTCGTAGTATTGTTGATCCATAGTTTGTAACGGCCCATGGTTTCGACCCATAGTATTGGTGCCTAGAATTAGTATATAAGTGTGTGTTGAGACCTATGAAGGCACCGTGAAGTTATTTGTATTGAGCTTGCCCCCTCGAAGTGGCCTGTGATCAATACAAAAGTGATTCTGAGTTCTGCTATTTCGTGTATTCTTGTTAATTAATTGTTGCAGGTGCCTCACATCTGGTATCAGAGCACTTTCTTGGGCTCGCTGGGTGAAATTTCTGCCAAAATGTTTTTTCACATCTATTGCAGGTTCGGATTTGGGAATAATCCCTATCTTCTTAACTGTGGGAAGTACTTGGGAATAAGCCCTAAAACTCATTGTGAGGAGTACCACAGGAACCCCGAAGTAGCTGGCCCATTGAGAGGACCTGCCGGCGAAAAGGGCAACGACCCCTACCTGATTGACTAGTTCCCACCCGTGAGGTAAACCAAGAGCTGTCGTTTGTGGCAAAGCGGTTATCAGTTTTACCTGAGCCGTGGAGTGAGGGGTACTTCCCCAATACGCAAGCCGTCAGACAGCATTGGTGGCCGAGTGAAAACCCTAAACTGTTAGGAAGCCGCACATACCTGGGGTCCATATCTACTTTCAGCTGAACTATTGTCGATCACTGCTGTGCCGTTTCAGATTCATTTTGCAAACCGTTCCAGATCCAGCCGTCGGTGTTGTTCCAGAATCCTTCGAACCGGAGATCCCATTCTGCAAGTAGAGCCATAGCCGCTCCAGTCTGTAAAAACAAAAAAAAAAAAAAAAAAAAAAAAATTTCCGTTTTTTCTCCATATCTCCCTTGTTTTACCTCTGTTTTCCTTGAAAATTTCAGGGAACCCCTGTCATTCCATTCTGCATATTTCATCCCTGAGGACCCTATCCTCAATTCCCTTTCCTACAGCCCGAAATCCCACAATTGTCTATTTTTAGGGTTTGCCATAACTTCCTCAGATTTCACCCAATCACCTTCAATTTTTACCACAGAGTTCCTTTCTGAATTCTGCTTCTTTGTTCCCCTCTGCCAAATTTTCCCATCCTTTAACCCCGCTGCTGAAATCCTCATTTTTGCTTCCCTGTCTATCCAACAGTGTCCAAAAAACGAGTCAAACCCCAATTACTCTTCTGATTTTTTCCCAAATCCAAATTTTCCTTTACTGAAGTAGTTCCTGTTTTTATTTTCCTACCCAGTCCAAAAAAAAAAAAATAAATAAAAAAATCCCTGGTTATGGTTGTCACCCGTGCAGGAGCAAAAACCATGGAGGAAGCCCTTGCAGCCATCCAAGCCAAACTCCAGGATCTGGATGAAAAATTTCTTGGTCTCCATCTTGAACATTCAGCTATGAACAACAAACGGCAGTCCGAGTCTTCAGTAGACAATGGGTTCTCTTCTTCTAGCAATTTCCGTGGTCCGAAGCTTGATTTTCCTCGCTTCAATGGTACCGATCCAACTGGATGGATCTATCGTGCAGAACAGTATTTCAGTCTGCATAATACTTTTGATGTCAACAAAGTTCCGTTGGCATCCTTTCATTTGGAACAGGAAGCTCTTCAATGGTACCGTTGGTACATCAAGGCTCATCCAGAGCCCAACTGGCCAGACTTTTGTCAGCTCCTTTTGCAACGATTTGGTCCTAGTGCTTTTGATGACTTCACAGGAGCCCTCACTAAACTTCGCCAAACTGGTACTGTGAGAGAGTATCAAACCGAATTTGAGAATCTAGCGAACCACACCGAAGGATTGACTGATGAATTTTACCGGAGTTGTTTTATCAGTGGTCTAAAGGATGCCATTCGCTCTGAGGTCAAAATGTTCTGTCCCAACACAATGATGGAAGCACTCGGGTTGGCTAAGTTGGCAGAAGATAAGATTGCAGCCCAGCAACGCTCCAAGCCCACTTTTGTTCCCTTCAAAAATATGGGTTCTCAGCGACCACCTATACCGCAGGCTCCTCGACCGACTCCTATCAAGCGTTTGTCTGAAGCAGAGATGCAAGCACGCAGAGAAAAGGGGCTTTGCTATAATTGTGATGAGAAATTCACTCGGGGACATCGATGTGTTCAGCAAAAGCTCTATCTCCTGGATGTGGAGTCTCCGCCTGCCTCTGAAATGGGTGACGAAGATCCAGAAACACTGGATGCGCCGGTCGAAATTCAGGAACCGCCTATTGACCCTCCGTCTCAAGATGACCAGCCAGAGATATCTCTCCATGCTTTAGCTGGAATCACCACCCCCCAAACAATGCGGGTCAGGGGTTACTTCAAGAAGCTTCCTCTTACAATCCTCATTGATTCTGGTAGCACTCATAATTTCATTGACCCTCGGATCGCCAAACAAGCTGATTGTTTTATCCATCCTTGCTCCAACTTTGAAGTCATGATTGCCAATGGGGGCACCTTACCTTGCAAAGGGAAGTGTCGAAATGTGCGTATCTCTATGGGCGATTATATCCTGCGGTCTGACATGTTTTCCTTGCCCTTAGGCGGATGTGATGTGGTTTTGGGCGCTCAATGGCTACGCACACTCGGCCCTATCTTATGGGATTTTGCCGAACTGTGGATGCAGTTTTCCCTCAATGGACACAAACACACATTGACAGGATTACAACCAGGGTCTCTCAGCATCATCAGTTCACATCGCATGGAGAAACTCCTCAAGAAGAGTTCACATGGTGTCATCGCTCAGATCAGTTCCATCCAGATGCAACCATCCGCGGTCTCCACTACTCCTTTGGATCTACAACAAATTCTGAATCGATATACAGGTGTCTTTGCTGAACCAGTGGGATTACCACCTTCCAGGCCGGAAGACCATCGTATTCAGCTCCTTCCCGGCAGCGTTCCTCCCAACATCAGGCCCTATCACTACCCATTTCACCAAAAAACAGAGATTGAAATGCTCGTGCGGGATTTATTGAAGCAAGGTATTATTCGCCCGAGCACTAGTTCCTTTTCTTCTCCAGTTATTCTTGTCCGCAAAAAAGATGGGTCATGGCGCCTCTGCATTGACTTCCGAGCACTTAATCACCTCACCATCAAGGATAAGTTTCCAATTCCTGTTGTTGATGAGCTTCTTGATGAGTTTCATGGGGCTCACTTTTTCTCCAAGTTGGATCTTCGTTCTGGGTATCATCAAATTCGGGTTCATGAGGAGGATATTCCTAAAACAGCTTTCCGCACACATGATGGCCATTATGAGTTTTTGGTCATGCCCTTTGGCCTCACTAATGCTCCTTCCACATTCCAGGCCTTAATGAATAAAATATTTCGACCCTACTTGCGGAAATTCATTCTGGTATTCTTTGATGATATCCTCATCTACAGTAAAACATGGGATGAACATATCCAGCATCTGGATCTTGTCATGCAACTTTTCTCTGACCATCATCTCCATGCCAAGCAGTCTAAATGTGTTTTTGGACAAAAGGAAGTTGAGTATCTCGGGCACATTATCTCAGCACAAGGGGTTCGCGTGGATCCTGCCAAAATCGATGCCATGAACAATTGGCCACATCCTCAGACACTCAAGAGCCTTCGTGGTTTTTTGGGGTTGACTGGCTACTACCGCAAGTTTGTCAAGGATTATGGGAAGATTGCAGCTCCATTAACTGCCCTATTGAAAAAAGATGCTTTTACATGGACACCTGCTGCTCAGTGTGCATTTGACAAACTAAAACAAGCTATGTGTACTACACCTGTGCTAGCTATGCCCGATTTTTCCAAGCCCTTCACTATTGAGAGTGATGCTTGCGGCAATGGACTTGGTGCTGTTCTCCTTCAAGATGAACACCCCATTGCATTCACCAGCAAAGCCCTTTCAGGTAAGAATTTAGCTGCCTCTACCTATGAGAAGGAAATGATGGCTATTTTGCATGCAGTACAGAAGTGCGTCCATACCTATTAGGGAATCATTTCTGCATCAAGACTGATCACCAGAGTTTGAAATATTTCTTGGACCAGCGTGTCTCCTCCCCGGCACAACAGAAATGGGTTAGCAAACTCATGGGTTATGACTATGAGATCACTTACAAGAAGGGTAAAGACAATATTGTGGCAGATGCTCTTTCTCGTACATTTGATGCCCAAGGTTCTCTTTCAGCTATTTCTATGCCTGTTCCAAATTGGTTGCAATCTGTTCAACAGGGTTATGTCAATGACTCTTCCTTATCTCAGATCATCCAGCGCTTGACCAACAATCCTTCTGCGGTCCCACATTACTCTTGGGATGGTGCTTCTCTGTGATACAAGGGTCGTCTGGTGCTTCCTCAGAGCACAGATCTTCAACGGGCTGTCTTCTATGAACTCCATGCTTCTCCATCAGCCGGGCACTCTGGGTTCCTGAAAACATATGAACGAGCATGGTGTAACTTCTTTTGGCAGGGCATGAAAATGACAATTCAACAGATGGTGGCCGAATGTGATACCTGCCAGCGCAATAAGGGTGAAACAACACTCCTTCCAGGATTGCTTGAACCCTTGCCCATACCTACATGGATTTGGACAGATATTTCTATGGATTTCATCGAAGGGCTCCCTAAATCTAGCGGAAAGACAGTGATTCTCGTTGTGGTTGATCGTCTCTCCAAATATAGTCATTTTTGTGCTCTCAGCCATCCCTATACAGCCTCCTCCGTCGCTCAAATTTTTATGGACCAGATCTTTCGTCTTCATGGCATCCCTTCTTCCATTGTCTCGGATCGTGATGCGACTTTCACTAGTCATTTTTGGACAGAACTATTTCGCCACACTGGCACCAAACTGAAGATGACTTCAGGGTATCACCCACAAACAGATGGTCAGACTGAAATTGTTAATAAATGCTTGGAAACTTATCTTTGTTGCTTCACCTCGGAACAACAACATCAGTGGGAAAAGTGGCTTCCTCTCGCTGAATGGTGGTACAATACTTCTTACCACACTACCTCCAAAATGACCCCATATGAAGCAGTCTATGGTCAGGCACCTCCAGCTCTTCTTCCATACACCCCCACCAGTTCACCAGTTCAGGAAGTTGACAGGGTCCTTCGCAACCGAGATCAGTTTCTTCGCATTTTGCGGGACAATCTTCACATGGCAAGGAATCGCATGAAGCAACAAGCTGATCAGCACCGTTCAGAGCGCACCTTTCAAGTCGGCGATATGGTTTTTCTTCGTCTCCAGCCGTACAAACAATCCTCCTTGAAACTCAAAGGACGTCATAAGCTCGCTCCAAAGTTCTATGGGCCATATCGGATTCTTCAGAAGATTGGGTTCGTCGCTTATAAATTGGAACTTCCTCCTTCTTCCCGCATTCATCCAGTCTTTCATGTCTCTTGTCTGAAGAAAGTTCTTGGCACCAACATCAGCGGCCAAACGATTTTACCCGAACTGGATAATGAAGGATCCATCCTTTTGGAGCCAGAGGCCATCCTCAATCGGCGCACGCGTCAGCTTCGCTCTCGCTCTATCACAGAGGTCTTAATTCAGTGGCACGACATGCAACCGGAGGATGCTACATGGGAACCACTCCTTCATATTCAACAACAATTTCCACATCTAAAGCTTTGAGAACAAAGCTTTTTTTCAAGGGGGAGGGGATGTTAGGAACCCATGTCTTTACTTTGTTAGTATGTTGTTATTGGACGCATATGCTTTGTAAGTCGTCCCGTAGTATTTGTTGATCAATAGTTTGTGTTATTGTGTTGGCGCGTATGCTTTGTAAGTCGCCCGTAGTATTGTTGATCCATAGTTTGTAACGGCCCATGGTTTCGACCCATAGTATTGGTGCCTAGAATTAGTATATAAGTGTGTGTTGAGACCTATGAAGGCACCGTGAAGTTATTTGTATTGAGCTTGCTCAAAGGAGGTTGCCCCCTCGAAGTGGCCTGTGATCAATACAAAAGTGATTCTGAGTTCTGCTATTTCGCGTATTCTTGTTAATTAATTGTTGCAGGTGCCTCACACTCACACTACCCTCAGCGGTGTAGGACCATCCCATACCACTTTCGTTCCTCCACTTGGGGGAAACATCCCTCACCCAACCCCTACACTTGGGGGCATTAGCCCCAACATGGTCACACCCACTAGTATGTCACATCCTTCTACTAGTTTGACATTCATGGCTAGCCTCAACCTTCCTGACTTAGCTAGACTGACTAACGATCCCATCAGACATGACCCTACGTGGCCTCACATGCCCACCAAGCTCCCCTCTGACATCCCTAAGTTCGAGGGCAAGGCAGGTGAGGACCCCTAGAACCATATTATGTCCTTCCATCTATGGTGTTCCTCCAACTCCATAGTGGATGACTTTGTCTGCCTCCGTCTGTTACAGCACACCCTCACTGGCTCTACAGCCAAGTGGTACATTGAGTAGCCCCATGGGACCCATGCCACCTTTACTTCCCTTGCCTCGACCTTCCTGCAGTTATTTCAGTTACCTGTCCGCTATGATGTGGGAGTTGAGATCCTACTGTCTTGCAGATAGAACACAGCTACCCACATCACTGACCACATTCATAAGTGGCGTCGATGCCGCAGCCTCTGCAAAATCAAGTTAGATGATCGTATCTTCTTAGATTGGTTCCTAAAATCCCTCCTTCCTGTCATTGCTAAGGATGTGGCATCCGAACGACCCTAGTTTGAAGAAGAGGCCATCCTCAAAGCCCAGCAATTTGACCTCATTTACACTTAGTCGGGTTATCTATATACCATCATACCTATTGCCCCTCATGGCGATTCCTCCCAACACGATGCGCCAGGGGCATCCCATGCCGTAGATGGCATCATTGGCCATGTTGCCTCGCATCCCCAACCCTTTTCCATAGCACATCCTGGCCATGGCCTCGACCTTTCGTGGGCTACATCTCAATCCGAAGTAACCAATTCGTATGCTCCCATGGCACATCACCACCATTCCCACGGACCCTCCTGTCCACCTCAGTGCTTTGGTCATGCACCCCCCACTTACGCCCCCCTGATCGTACCTCATCCATATTACCACCCACAGGTTGCACTAGCTCCTGTGACCCCTCAAGCCCAACCTGCTTATTACCCACCATAGGAAGCCCCTGCGGTAAACCCACAACCTGTTCCGCTGATGTATCAGCAACTCCCACAAGGTTCAGCACCTGCACAGCCTCCCCATACTTATTATCCACCGCAGCCTGCTCCTGCACCTGCACAACCCTAGAACCCACCTGCTACCCAAGTGCAAGTGTACGCCCAACAGAATCCGCAGCAGAACCAAAACAACCAGCGCCAACAAGGCTAGCAAAACCGTTGCAAAGGCCGTAACCATGGGAACAAACCCCTTCCAGACCAAGGTGGTCAACCCCCCAATCCCCCAAACAACAATAATGCGGCACTTGCCAACCAGAACCCTAATCGGCCGCCCAAGCAGGCCAAAAATCCTAATCTATGAATAAACCATCATTGTTCTATTTGCAGGGTCTATGGCCACTACACACACGCTTGCACACATTTGGAGCGAGCTCGGCAACTCTGGACTGATGATGCCCATCGCCAAGGGCACACGGTTCCTCAGGCGCCACCTAACCCCCCACCACCTCAGCATCAACCTTTGGTGCTGCAAAACCCATTACCAACCCAAGGCATAGTGAACACTCAGCCGTTGGCTTCCCCTCAAGGCAACGTGCCACCACAACAACAGATCACTTATGCCGCTCCTAATAAACCCATGTTAGATTCAGGTACCCACCACTTGTTGATGATGTCATCCACTGATGTCAACCTCCAAACCTATTGGAACCAATATGGCTCCACCCTCGAAGCCTCCCCCGCTGACAAAAACACTAACGCTCATCCCACTGATCAAATGTTACGTATACCCCTAGCTCCACTCGATGGCGCTTCCAAAGCACCTCGCTTCCCACTTCGTCGCATTAACAATAATCCCAATGCTCATGCTGCGTCAAATTACAACATTGTAGATGAATTAGCCCAGTCTCCCGCAACCATGTCTGCGTTAGAAGTCTTAAAAAATTGTCCTTCACAGTGCAAGACTTTGCTCTCCGCCATTGGTGCTATTGACCCAAATGATTCATGACTGATGGCCTTCGATTTCGACCAGTCCGAACCACGCCTGCCTTCCACTTTAGCGTTCCAAGTTTCTGTTTCCATTCAGAATCTTGTCATCCATCGGTTCATTATCGATGAAGGTGCCTCTACATGCGTTATGTCCACATTCATTTGGCAGAAGTTGGGATCCCCTACTCTCCAGCAGTCCACCACTGCATTGCGAGCCTACGACGACCGTTCAACTCAACCCCAAGGTCTCTTAGCTAATGTCCTCGTCTAGTTGGCTGGTAAAACCATACTCATTGACATAGAGGTCATCAATTCCCAACTTGATTATAACCTCTTACTTGGCCGCAGCTACATGTATGCCATGCGGGCGGTTTCCTCATCCATTTTCCGTACCATGATGTTCCCCCATGACGGACGCGTGGTCAAGGTCAACCAACTCACCTATTACGATCCAAATGCCCCTGCTGCACTCGAGAATGTTCTCCCCATGGTTGAACAACCTGTTGGTGGTGCAACTACCTCATTTGTTTCCCTTGTGGGACCCAGAGTTTACTCAGATACGCCGATGACCTCAACATTTCAATCCATTCCTCCCCCGTCACCTACGCCCGAAGTATCTGACCTATGTACCCTTTCCCACAATACGCAAACACCTAACAATCAACCGCCCTTGTTACCCAAACCACCATTGGTACCTAGTCACATTGGTGTTACACCCATCCACACAATCCCCTTCCTATTCCCTCCCTTGGGAGTAGTAAGTGCCCCGGTTATGGCTACTCTTAGCCTCCCTGGGTTAACCTCGGGATTACCCGTGTGGTATATTTCACCTCCCGTGCCCCCACCAACACCAAATGTCGTCCTACAACTGGTGCAACCCATTGCCACTACTAGTCAACCACCTCCCGGTGTCACTACCCCTTCGTCATCTACGACTCCCCCCCCTCTTATCAATCCCACTGGGGGCAGAGGTCCACAACCATACACTGCTGTACCCCCTCCCAAGGCAGTTAAACCCCCCTCCCCGTGTTTCATGCTCCCCCCAAATGCTCGTTGTGTGATGAGTTAGGCCATCCGACTCATCAATGTCCACAATTACCTGCATTACAGGAACACATGCAAATGCTTGACGACGACCCTAACATCCCGGTTGTTGAACTCGATCCAACCCCTAAGCCTCGCGATAAATCACTGCGTACCAACCACCCTTGTGCAATATGCGGTGTTTATGGCCATTACTCACATCACTGTCATGATCTCCCAGATTACAGAGTAGCTCTCTACGAGATGAATAATTTGGACCTTGAGACGGCACCCCCCACAATTGAGGAGATCCACCCCTCGGTCTCATCCCCATCCGGAGAGATTAACACCATTTATATGATCTCTTCGATTACCACTCCCTTGTCAACCGATTTGACAACTCAAAGTTTCCGCAATGATGAGG
The DNA here is from genome assembly GCA_027924585.1 of Larix kaempferi. Lineage (NCBI taxonomy): Eukaryota > Viridiplantae > Streptophyta > Pinopsida > Pinales > Pinaceae > Larix > Larix kaempferi. The sequence continues at coordinate 8,686,409 of BSBM01000924.1, forward strand.
AGATTCTTGAGGCTTTCACTGCCCCGGATTATCCCTGGGATGACATGCACCATAGTTCCTATTTCCTCCCAGAAGACTCCTCCTCTACCACAGCTACCCAATTTGCGGTTGAGTCCAAAGATTTCCTTCCCACCAAAGTCGACTGGTTTAAGGATCCTCTTCCCGCTCCTGATGCCTTTGAGGAAGGTAACATGGCCAACATCTCACCCGTCATCCACATCGATATCTCTGACCCACCTGGTGCTCTTGAAATCATTACATTAGGAGCCTCCTGCAATGAGTATGAGATTGGACAGTACAAAAAACTTTTCCAAAAGTTCCGTGATGTCTTTTCCTGGTCCTACACTGAAATGCCTGGTCTTGAACCCACTATCATCGAGCACCACATTGACACCTCTGAGTTAGGGGGCATAATAGATTACCTCGATCCTGGGATAGGGGGCATGATCAATTATTTTGAACCTACCCCATCACATCTATCTCATCACGTCAATGAACCCATCGTTCAAACCAACACATATGTGATCCATAATCACAAACCCCATGCACATAGCATGGGGGCAGGTCATTAACCCTGCTCGCTTTTTCACATGTGTGATCTCAACCATTTTTGAGGTCACATATCACTTGTATATTTGATTTTATTTGATACACCTAGTATTTTTCCCCCGCGGGTCATCATTTCTCCCCACCACTGCATCCTTGGCTTGGTGGGCTCACCTTTATTTGCAACCATTTTTTAACCTAGTTATTTCCTTTGACCATTCCGGAGTCCTTATGACCTCCGTTTTTCACACCATGTGCACCACTGGATTCATATTTCCGTGCTTGTGATGAAGCTTGAGATCATTTCTTGCTCTCACCAGGACCAATATCAACATTGTGTCCTGACACCTTGTCACCCTGGTTTGCGTGCCACTTCAGCTGCTCTCCATTTTTTGATATATTTTATCTCATCGGATTCATTTTTCTGAGCCCATGATGATGCTTGAGATCATTTCTCGCTCTCATCGCCAGATTTTTTGGGTATTTTTTCCAAAACGTCCCTCATTGCCTCGGTTTGCATGCCACATCGACCATTCTCCATTTTTGACACTTTTTATATTGCTGGATTCATTTTTCCGAGCTCGTGATGATGCTTGAGATCATTTCTCACCCTCACCAGGTACAGTTTCAACATTGTGTCCCGACACCTTTCTGCCTCGATTGGCGCACCACATCGGCCGCCATTGGATTGTTCCACATTTTTACATGAGCCCTTCACTCCTTTCATACTGCAATTATTTCGTTATTTTGCCACCATTCATTATCCCGCAAGGAGGCCCACCAGTGTTCCCCCCTACCCTCGTTCTTGGTCATCATCAATGTTCCTTGATTGAGCACTTCCTCCTTGCTTGACCATTCCTTTTGTTCGGTATAATTTTATCCATTTTTTGGGCCAGACAAGTCCTTTACGAAAAAGGCACTTAGGGAGTTTCTGTTAAGCTCTTTTATGACTCCTAAAACAATGAAAATATCGTCGAGCAATCTTGCTTCCTTTCATGCTCGTTAAAGTACCTGAAAGGGCATCTATTTGGTATAATTTTAACCCTTTTCCGTACCTGGTAGACTAATTACGAAAAAGGAATACTCTAGTCACACTGGCTAGAAGAGTTCTTCATTGCATCCTTTTATGCTTCTTCGGGCCTTGGATACTGTTAGAATATTTTTACACCTATGTCCATTAATCATTTATTAATTGATGGTTAATTAATGCCCAAGTGATTAATTATTACATCCCTAAGTTGGTTAGCTACTAAATGGTCAATTATCATGAACTAGTTAGCAAATGTGAACAAGTGCTGAGTCAAACTAGCTGTTTGGAGCGCTCCCCAGGGCAATTAATGCATTCAGCATGCCTAGAGCGCCCTCCCTAGGTTAATTAATGCATTCATCATGCTTCTCTTCTACCTAGGGCGCACTTGCTCAGATTGTGGACAATCTTGCCAACTTTGTCATATTTTTGGCCAATTTTAGCTACCAAACCTCTAACCAACCAGTTTCTTCACATGTGTGAGGTCACATGGGCCTGTCCAGTCATTCCCAGCATTCACACAGCAGATTCGAACCAGTTTGGGATGGTTTGGGATATTTTGGTCAACCTAGGGGGGTTTGAGCTATTTCTAAGCTAGATCAGTGTGAACAATCCAGATGGATTCGAATTCTTCCAGATTTGTATATATGGGTGTTCTTAACCTATTTTGAGGTTGGACAGTTAATAATATTGACATTATTCACCCATCTCATGTGTATTATTCTTCATTCATTTACAGATTTATGCTATTCTTGCAAATGTTTTGCAATCTTTCACTAGTGAGGAATCCATAGTAGCTAGGTTCTGCTGTGATTGATATTTTACATGGTATCAGAGCTCTTGGAGCTACCATTCGAACCAGCAAGACTGTTTTAGTGCATTTCCAGAAGCAGTGGAGAAACCACATAATTCCTGAGGCCATTGCCTTGAGCTTACTGGAGAAATCTAGTGGCTCCTCTCAGGTGTGATGCTCTCCCAAATGCACCCACTATCCAAACAGGGTTCAAATCTGTTAGTGTAAATCCCTCCTGAGTGATTTGAGAGTTGTTTGCAGGTATTGAAGATCAGCATTGTCAGCAAGTGCGAATTGCAGCAGAGAAGAATGGAGCCATCTCATCCAAACGTGCTCACACCCTTCAACTATTTCGATTGGAAGGCAGAAATGGTGATTTTGCTGAGATCTAAGGGTCTCTACAGAATTACGATGGGCACTGAGGTGGAGCCAAACTCAGCTGTGGAGAAATCCAAGTTTTTTAATAGAATGGATGAGGCATTTGGCCTCCTTTGTCTCAGCATTTCGAGAGACCTCCTGTTTCATGTAGAAAGTCTAGCAACTCCAAATGAAGTGTGGCTCAAGCTTGAGACCCTGTTTGGAAAGACTGATGAGATGAGAGGCCACCAGCTCGAAAATGAGCTTGTCTCACTGAGCCCAGGGAATTTTGATTCCATCCAGGACTTCTTCACCAAGTTCAAGAACTTGGTCTTGCAGATCAGACAATGTGGCATAGAGAAGAAAGAAGAACAGTTGGTGTTGTCCATTCTCTCCAAATTGGGTTCTGAATACTCAGTTTTTGTGTCTTCCTTCAACTCCACAAGGCTCATAGTTAGAGGTTGGAAGATGCCATCTTTGGATGACTTCATGGAGATGCTAACTCAAGAGCAAGACAAGCTGGTCTTGATGGGCTCCATCAAGCAAAAAGACCAAGTTCTTGCAGCTGGAGATTCGAAATGTGGAAGAGGCAAGCAAAAACCCAGGGGGTCGAAACCTCAAGAGAAGAAGAGGAAGGATGAGAGGCCCAAATCCTCTGAGGGGGTTTCGAATCCTGTCAAGAACAAGGGAAAGAAGGCTGAGAAGACAAAATGTAGCTACTGTCAAAGAGGTTTTCATCCAGAGAGCTCATGCATGAAGAAAACCATAGACACCATGACCCATCTCCTACAGAAAAACAATATTCCTCTTCCTAAAAGTTCCAAGAAGAAGGAGTGTGTTTCTGAAGACAAGGAGAGCTGCCATGCTTTGGTGGCTAGTTCATCTCATTCACCCTTGTTCATCATTGATTCAGGTGCCTCAAGGCACATGGATTCCTCAAGAGATTCGTTTTCTGAACTTGCACCCTACAGTGGCCTCTCCATTCGGATGGGAGATGACTCAGAAATCCCTGCTCATGGCATTGGGAAAATCTCTATGGAGAATGGCTTCTTCTCCAATGTGCTATATGTACCAAACCTTGCAGCAAATTTGCTCTCTGTATATCAAATGACACATACTGGAGCAGCAAAGAAGGTGGTCTTCACTTAGGACAATGTGGAGATATCAGAAGTTTCCACCGGGAAAATTGTTGCAATGGGTGTTGCAGACCATGACATGAAGATGTACAAGTTCTCCCACTTCCTCGAGTTCTCTTCACCAAGTGTGCTTCTGTCACATGGGAATGAGACCAGAAAGCTATGGCATCAAAGGTATGGTCACCTAAACTACAGATATCTTCAAGTTTTAAGCAAAGAAAAGATGGTAGAAGGGCTGCCACAAATCAGTTTTTCAAGTGGAACATGCAAGGGTTGCATGATTGGGAAGCATCCTGAAAAGAAGTATGACAAAGGGAAGGCAAGGAGGGCTGATCAGCCACTTGGGATAGTGCATTCTGATCTGATAGGGCCACTTCCCACTCCCTCCTATGGCTGCAGCAAATATGTGCTCACCTTCATCGATGACTACTCAAGGTACTGCTGGTTATTTTTCCTTAAGCAAAAATCTGAAGTCTTTGAATGTTTCAAAATTTTTAAGAGCATGGTTGAGAACTTCAGTGGGAAGGCCATGAAGGTTTTGAGGACTGATAATGGCAGAGAGTATGTCAATAACAATTTGCAGCAGCTCTGTCAAGAGCATGGCATTCAGATGCAACACTCAGTGCCCTACACACCACAACAAAATGGTGTTGCAGAGCGCAAAAATAGAGCACTGAAAGAGATGGCAACTTGCATGTTGCAAGCAAGGGATTTGTCTCCCAAATTATGGGCTGAAGCTATGAATTGTGCAGCATATGTTCAGAACAGAGCACCACACAAAGCATTGCAAGGAATCACTCCATTTGAAGCATGGATGGGCCACAAGCCCAATGTCTCACATTTCAGAATTTTTGGCTCAAGGGCTTGGGCCAGAATTCCACCGGAGAAGAGAAAGGCCTTGCATCCCCAAAGCAAGGAGTCAATCATGGTTGGGTATGCAGAGGATTCCAAGGGCTACAAGCTCTTTGATCCATCCACTCACAAAACTTTCATCGAAAGAAGTGTCAAATTCGAAGAAGAAGAGTTTTTGCAAGCTAGTGAACAAGGTGATGGGGAATGCTCATTTCCTCGTCTTGATGATGAATTAAGTAGTGATTCTTTCTCTGATATTTCTGATTCTGATATTGCTGAAGATGATGTTGATATGGATTCTGAACATATCCCTCCCTCAAGGCCCAAGTGGGCAGAGAAAACAATTCAAAGTGCCGGAGAGCTTGTGGGAGATCCCCAAGATGCTAGGAAAACTAGATCTCAATTTCACAATTCCTTTGCATGTGATAATTCTGATATGAGTGAGGCATGTTATTTGATGGTTGGATCTGATCCAATGTCATATTCAGAAGCATGTACAGACCCAAGATGGCAATCAGCCATGCAAGAGGAGATGAACTCACTCCATGAGAACAAAACTTGGGATTTGGTCCCTCTTCCTCCCAAGAGGAAACTAGTGCAATGCAAGTGGATTTATAGAACCAAAATTGGATCTGATTGCTCTGATCTGAAGTATAAGGCCAGGTTGGTGGCTAAGGGTTACTCTCAGGTCCAAGGAGTGGACTATACAGAGACATTTGCACCGGTGGCAAAGATGGACTCCATAAGACTAGTTTTGGCCATTGGGGCTTCCAAGCGATGGGAGATTCATCACATGGATGTAAAAAGTGCCTTTCTTCATGGGGATCTGAATGAGGAGATATATATGTAGCAGCCTGAAGGTTTTATTTCTGATCATACACTTGTTTGCAGGTTGAACAAGTCACTCTATGGGCTCAAGCAAGCTCCTAGAGCATGGTATGCAAAAATGGACAATTTTCTGCTATCTTTGGGGTTTGAGAGGTGTAAGTCTGATCCAAATGTGTATATGCAGCATGTTAGTGATCTGATATTGATTATTGTACTGTATGTTGATGATCTTTTGATCACTGGTAGCTGCACCAAAGAACTTGACTCAGTTAAGAGAGCATTGCACAGTGCATTCTCCATGACCGATCTAGGATTGCTAAAACAATTTCTGGGTTTGGAGATAGATCAAACTGTGAATGGAATTTCTGTATGTCAGTCAAGGTATGCTTCAGATTTGCTGCAGAAATTTAAGATGGCTGAATGTAAGTCTGCAAAATTTCCATTTCTTTCAGGAGTTAAGCTTACAGAATGGGGTTCTTCACCACTAGTTGACAGTTCACTGTATAGACAACTAGTTGGGAGTTTGTTGTATCTTACACACTCTCGACCAGATTTGTCTTATGCTGTTGGGGCTGTTGCAAGGCACATGCAAGAGCCTCATGAGATCCATTAGAAGGCAGCCAAGAGGATCCTTCATTATGTTCAAGGTACTAAGTTCTTTGGTATCCATTATGCTGCTGGTTCATCCCTTGAACTAGTAGGATTTACAGATTCTGATTGGGCCGGTGATTGTATCGATCGGAAATCAACTTCCGGTTATGTTTTTATGCTTGCACATGGACCTATATGCTGGTCAAGCAAGAAACAAAGCACTATTTCCTTATCTTCAGCTGAGGCCGAGTACAGGGGAGCAGTTAATGCAGCCACACAATGTGTTTGGTTGCAAGGTATTCTTGCAGAGTTCGGGATTGTCTTTGATTCACCCACTATTCTTTGGTGTGATAATCAAAGTACAATCAAGATTTCTACCGATCCAGTACAGAGACAGAGGAACAAGCACATAGAGATACACATGCATTACATTCGGGGTTTGGTGCATGACCGGACCATAGCATTGCAGTATTGCCCATCCAGTGAGCAAACTGCTGATATCTTCACCAAGTGTTTTACCGAGAAGACCTTCACTCACCTTAGATCTTTGCTTGGGGTGAGTGATGCATGGTGATGATTGGTGTATTCTGATATATGCCACATGTCCATTTTAGAGGGGAGGTTTTATTTCCCATGTGGTTTTCCTCCTTACCTTGGTTACATGGACAAATAAATTTTTATGATGTAAAAGGTGACTTGAGCCTAGTTGCCAAGGCCTTAATTTTTGATATTTCACTAAGTCTAGCTTAAGGGGGGGTGTTAGAACATTTTTACACCTATGTCCATTAATCATTTATTAATTTATGGTTAATTAATGCCCAAGTGATTAATTATTACATCCCTAAGTTGGTTAGCTACTAAATGGTCAATTATCATGAACTAGTTAGCAAATGTGAACAAGTGCTGAGTCAAACTAGCTGTTTGGAGCGCTCCCCAGGGCAATTAATGCATTTAGCATTCCTAGAGCGCCCTCCCCAGGTTAATTAATGCATTCATCATGCTTCTCTTCTACCTAGGGCGCACTTGCTCAGATTGTGGACAATCTTGCCAACTTTGTCATATTTTTGGCCAATTTTAGCTACCAAACCTCTAACCAACCAGTTTCTTCACATGTGTGAGGTCACATGGGCCTGTCCAGTCATTCCCAGCATTCACACAACAGATTCGAACCAGTTTGGGATGGTTTGGGATATTTTGGTCAACCTAGGGGGGTTTGAGCTATTTCTAAGCTAGATCAGTGTGAACACTCCAGATGGATTCGAATTCTTCCAGATTTGTATATATGGGTGTTCTTAACCTATTTTGAGGTTGGACAGTTAATAATATTGACATTATTCACCCATCTCATGTGTATTGTTCTTCATTCATTTACAGATTTATGCTATTCTTGCAAATGTTGTGCAATCTTTCACTAGTGAGCAATCCATAGTAGCTAGGTTTTGCTGTGATTGAGATTTTACAGATACTAACACACGAAAAAGAAACCCCCTGGAGTCTTCTTATCGCTTTCAGCCTATCTAAAATTGAAAGCAACCACGAGCATGAACTGTCCTGGGCTCGTACAAATCCACACGACAGTACCATTCCATTGTGACAGAGTCTTCTTATCGCTTTCAGACTCCTTAAAATTGAAAGCAATCACGAGCATGAACTGTCCTGGGCTCGTATAAATCCACACGATATTACCATTTTAAACACACTTCTTCTAGTTCCTTAACCCATGAAGAAGTTCCCCCGTGCCTCTTGGCACTATGATTGATCATCTTGGCAGCACCCCCAATCAGGTTGCCTTTGTTCAGAGTATTCTACAGTCTCCTGCCATTTTACACCAGCTTGAGTATCCCTCATCCCAGTCACTATCCTTGATCCAGTACAAATATGATCCCTTTCCCACTAGTCAGTTTAATATGTTGCCTAATCATCCCCGCCATCATACTCTGAAAAAAGGAAGTTTGAGTCCACCCACTCTACTTGCCTAGTTATCCCCCACAGTATGTCAGTCCTACCATCAGTACTCTCACACTTCGGTTCTCCCCCTCGCGCTCCTATCAAGGAAACATCATTGCCTTGCTAGTTGCTGGTCTCCCTCTATCGACGACAGCCTTGTTGGCCTGATTTTATGAATCAGGGCCAATAAAGAGGTTTTATCCACACAATCAACTTAAAGCAGTATCCGGTGTGTTTGAATTAACAAGACCTCGCAGGTTATGGTCCTACTACCAGCTAGTTTGTCTCTTAAGGAAACCTCAAAACTAGCAAAATCTAACCTATTCTAATGTTTATCCTATCTATGTATTTACAAATGTCCTAAGGCTGCTTTCGGAAAGAAAGACTTCAATTTTTTGGAAAATTTTCTAAGTAAGAAAGCTTATTTACAATACACAGAACGAGTCAACAATGCTTAATAAAATAAACTAATTAATCTATCTACCCTATTTACCCTATCTCAGCTGAGAGCAGATTTGAAACTAAGATTAATCATTAATCTGATAACAGAAAATTGAAGTATGATATAAACAAAACATGTTTAAATTATAACAACAATAACTCTGCTATATAGAAATAGAGATGAGATTCAACCTAAAACACACAGTCAAATTTCACTTCCAGAACTGATTAATAATTATTGTTCAAGACAGTCATTCAAATTTGAGATAATGCTTATTTAAAATTCACCGTTAACATACAAATGAAATTTTAAATAAACAAGAAGTTATATCATTCAAGTTATTGTTTATAGTGAAAATACTAATGAACAAACCACAATGACATATTCATTCAATAACTAATCTTGAGACGACAAAGTGAGAAAATTGTTTAAACATCAGTATGACACAGCATACAGAGTTTGCATATAAACAGAAGATGACAAACCGAAATATATGTATATATAAAAAACCCAAAAATGAATACCATTCACAGCATCATTCGTAGATATCCAGTATCATCCACAACAAAGCTTCAGCTTCAAGTTTGAAGTAATACTAGCAAATAGAATATATTTCAAGAAGTTTTCCTCTACACTCCATCCATCCCGAGTTCATCAAAAATCTTCATTCATATACTAGTGAGAGTCGGTTTTTGCTATAAATGTTGCATGCAACATTATAGGAAATTACTTAACCATAAAAGCATCTAATTACACCAAATACTAAAAATAGAATCGACTAGCCTGAGTCAAGACATCTCAGAACATTCTTGGCCATTCAGAATACTCCAACTTGTAACAGATCAGCTATACTTTCATGCCAACGCATCCACCATGTCCTGCATTCCTGGAAGAAAGCGGTGATAAAACCCCCCTGCATTAAATTCAATAAATACATTATATCAAAATCGATTTAACACAGTTAACCGAAATATTAAAACAAAATTATAAATGCATGCCTGTAAAATCTCCGATTTTACAGACATGCTAAATCAAAATAATCGTTACCTGTCAACAAGAAAAAGAACTATTAGGCTTCATTATGAAGAGCGACTACTCTTCTAGCTTCGGCCAATTTAGCCTTCAACCTGATAATTTTAACATTTTGTTTTTCAATTCGTTCCAATAGCAGCTGATTTGTTTTTAATATCGATTTCTTGGATTTCTTGAATTGATTCTTTTTCACGTTGGCCCTTTTCCACCTGTCAATCCATTCTAGCAATTCTTTCTTGAACGTTTTATTTTCTTCTTCCAACAAGACCGTATACTGTTTGCGCTTTCCTTTAGACTCTGCTTTTTTATCCTGATAGATATTTCCTATTACCTGTTGTAGGGTTTCATCTTCGCTAGCTATATGAGGAGAACGAGGACTGTCACAATGCTGATTGTGCAATGATTCAAGTTCTACAGTGTCAATATTTATTTCTGGTTGATCGCCCTCGACCTCACTTGATGGCACATCATTTCCCTGGACAGTGGTGGAATTCCCTACATCCATTGCGTTAGGGACAGGTATCAGAATATCATCCTCAATATCTACAACTGCAGGTTCGGCAGCAGTAGATTTGGAAGTCTGTGGATCAGACCTATACCTTGGAGTAGAATGAAAACTATGCATGCTTCTGGTGATTCTACGTGAAAACGATAAGTTTCCAACCCTCGACCCTTCCTTGTCACAACAAACCTGAGCTAAGTGATTCAACTTACGCATAGAATTTTTATCACATTCAGCAGGTTTAACGATTTCGTCTTGGGATGATCCCTCTTTTAATTTTACAGGTTTGCCATCATCCTTACCGGGTTCTGGTTCATTTAAAATTTCCCTAGAATTACAAGGAACTGAAACCCTATCAGCATCTTTATCTACCTCATCGTCTATGGACATGGTTACGGCCTCTGGCTCATTATCTTCTGAGCTACTAACCTCAGGATTTATGATTTTTCATTTTCTACGAGCTCGAGGAGATGGATTAGGCCAATACTGTGTTGGCCCCAATTTACAAGCGACTAGAAATTCATCCCAAGACCGACCTTTTGCGGATAATTGAAATTGCAGTAAAATTTTAATCAATCCATGGTGACACAGACTATTATCAGGGTTATTGAAATTCCTTACAGACTGTGACATTTTCTTCAAGCTTTGCCACAGATAGAAGGGCAAATTAAGTTTATAACCCTTTACTGCTAACAACAACCGTAAATGATACAAATGCAAATGGGAAAAACGTCCACAACAGGTTACGTACCTTACCAAGATTTCATAGTAAGCTCTCCACTCGGGCTTTAGGAATTTTACGGGTACGCCTACCCTCAATTTCATTTTATCTGGTAAAGGCGTAAACAAAGCCAAACACTTCTTCTTATCAACCATAAGGCCTTTAAACCAGCGTTCTCCCACCTGAGGAAGTTTCGTGGCTTCAGCAATTTTGTCTTCATTGACCACAAATTCGAAACCCCCAATTCGCACCCTGTCATTTTTAAAATTCATTGCAAACATTTTGGTAATCTCCACATGATGCCCATCAAAGCTTTGAAAGAAATGCGTCCATCCCATTTTCTCGAATTTCTGGGCAACCTCCTGATTGGCTTCAATAATTTCATACCCTGAGATTTCAAAACGATTCAGAGGAGACATGGTTTCTTCAGCACTGTCTGGGCTTAGTCGTGGAATGAAAGGGAAAGTGAAAACAGAGGGAATAGGTATCCACACACACGACATGCTAGAAAATCTTCACATGCTTCAAACCTGATGACAAATCAAATCTCTGAACCTACCATTTTAGCGGGATAGTGATAAGTATTACAACTTTCATGCTACACCATGGCTTATGCCAACTTATCTGCGTTTAGCCATGCCTAGTAGTGATCACCACTTAACTTGGCGAACCGGCGATATGACGACTGATAGAACCATTATTACGATCATTGATTATTGACAGTGGCTCATAATTAACAGGTACGATGGCGTAGTTCGAAATGAGTGTTAGCAATTAACACTGTCAACATGGTTTTGCCAAATGCATACAATTGTCGAGTCTGTCAAGTGGTGAAGGCCACGTTTCCATACCAGCTCACTGATCCAAAGGTTTATCGATTTAACCGTTGATTTAGCGCATGGCCAGTTCATCAAACGATCATCATTGTTTTATGATGTTACGTCGTGATATGAAGAATAATAGATTGCGTTTTAAGGTTGAGTAGGTATTAATCAAATGGCCAGCTTGGTGTTTATTTTATGTATATGTACAAACTATATATATACAACACTAAGTCGAAACCTTTATACATGGTATTAACACACTATAGTATATATCATTATATAGGGTATTTATCATGTGTGAAATGTTTCCTATACAAACCTCGTTTATTGATTAACTATGATATTGACAAAGTTTATGATAGGATATTCTTTATGATATTAATTTCCCAAATTCTCTTAGTCTTGAGACTAATAATACCCTAAACAATGTGTTTTATGATATTTCTTTGACACAAAAACCCTTAAGTCACATAAACTCGTTTTAAATATTTTAAATAATTTTAATGAGAATTTACGAAACTTATCAATCCTTCATTCAAAAAGCCAAGTTTGATAATCAAGTCCCTATCAGCTCTAGAATCATTAATTACTTTTCTTTGATTAAGAGCACCTTCAGAATCAAAGATTCTGAAGGAGCTCTGTATAATTTTTAATTGATTTATCACATAAAAAGCTGATCTCTCTTCACTTTGTCAAGAAATGAAGAGGTTGTTGTTTGCTGCCAACAAATGGCGACGACCTGGGAGAACCAGTTATCTCTGCTTAAAACAAGATGATCAAAACGAAATCTTAGAAACCTGTTAAAGATAATCAAAATCCTTTATTCATATCAAACCTTTATTTATTCAGATTCATAAGTATAACCCAGAAATTCTTCATTTTTTGAAACAAATATATGATTAGAGATGAGCTTACAAATATCCTTATCGAAACCAGTGCTTCTTAGTAAGGATGATCTTACCATCAGCATCGAATACCTGTCCTCTGAAAACTATCTAGAACCTGTTCCGAGGTTTAGTAATTTTCTTGTTTCTTGCTTTGCTGTTCTTTTAAAATAATAATTCTGTCTGAAGACTACTATCTGGGTTTGGTGTCCCAATGTGATAGTATCATTCACGAGAGTTGTCTGAAATAAGCAGGCCGACTCGTGATGAGATCTCCTGTCTTTTAATTTAAAATCAAAAGCCATCACCCTGGTGATCAGAAATGAAGTTATTCCAGGCAACACTGATGATCATGATTAGGTCGGCTCATCACTGAGACCTCCTATTCTTCAGGCAAAAGTTATGTTTTATTGGGCTTTTCAGTAATTTTGTTTTAACTAAAATGAGAGATCATTACCCAGCGTGGTAACCAAATGGTAACGTCAGTCATAAATACCACCAGAAATGAATCAGCTGGCTCGTGATGAGACCCCTTATCTCCTGGTTTTAAGACCAAAAGCCATTACTAGTTTCCTAATAATGTCATACCAGTGATATTTATGATTCTGATCAGACCGGCTCATTACTGAGACCTTCCGTCTCTCACTTTAGCTTTTATTAGCTGGAACAGATGCTAGACAGTCTTCAAATGACAAAAGTTTTCTAAACCGATGATAGAAATCTATAAAGATTTTTCAAAAGCACGAGCTTCGGAAAAGATATATAATAAGCTATCCCCCCTTTTTTTTTTTTAAAGAAAATAACCAGATGAAAGAAAAATCCGGGAAACACTTATAAATAGAACTAACGAAGATTTTTACAAACTCAAGAAATTTTGATCAACCCGAACAACTTTAAAAGATTTCAGTTTAAATCAAAATTTTCAAGACTGATGAGTAACTAATCTTATTGATATATATTAATTACAGTTGTTAATTACATATTTCTGTTTTGAGGACTAGTTATATACATGAATTTTAACAACCTGAAATATCTGATATTGACAAAAATTTGACTCATATACAGTTTGTTAGTGTATATACAAAAAATATGAACTATTTACAAACAGTAAATAAGTATATACATTTTAGACAGCAATTATTAACAGAAATATTTCTTAAGAATCAGTCCATTCACAGGGAATGTCTCGGACTGTCCTTCAAGTGTTTGCAATCGAAAGGTACTTGGACCTATTTTTTCAGAAATAACAAAGGGACCTAACCAAAGCTTTTGAAACTTAGTATGATTACCCTTAACTTCATGAGCTTTATCCCATTTTAAGACCAAGTCTCCCACCTGGAATTCGCGATCAGAACTAAATGATTGGTCAAACCATGACTTAACAATCTGTTGATGTTTGTTAAAGTGCTGTTTTGACTGTTCTCTATCTTCTTCTAATTTTAACAATGCATTAATTCTTTTCTCCATTGCTGGGCATTCTTCTTCTTGTACAAACTGAGCTAACTGTAATGAAGGTAAAAATAAGTTTGGCGGAAGAATAGCTTCAGTTCCATACACTAAGAAAAATGGTGAATTACCTATTGCAACTTTTGGAGTTACTCTGTCTGCCCAGAGAGCATTAACCAATTCTGTATGCCAATTCTGATGGTGAACTGAAACAGTTCTTTTAAGAATTTTCAATAAATTTTTATTTGTTGACTCAGCTAGACCATTCCCATGAGGATGGTAATTAGCTGAATATCTGATTCTTATTCCGTTTTCTAAAGCAAACTGACTCAACTCAATTGATGAAAAATATGATGCATTATCAAAGACCAAGGAATCAGGAACACCAAATCTTGTTATGATAAAGAAATCCAAAAATAATATAACTTGATTAGTATTCACAACTTTCAATGGTGCAGCCTCAGCCCAACGAGTGAAATAATCAGTTGCATTTATTATATACTTGTGTCGCATTGACGAGGGAGGGTTTATTGGACCTATTATATCGATACCCCACTGCTGAAAAGGTCTTTCAGCTGAAACAGGTTGTAAAGGGAAAGCAGATTTTTTAACTTTTCCTGCGGCAAGTTGACACTCTTGACACCTTCTGACGAAAGTATAAGAATCTCGAAACAAGGTAGGCCAATAATAACCAGCCCTAAGAATTTTATGGGCTGTGGTTTCTCCACCGAAATGACCTCCCGCTGGTCCAGAATGCAATTCTTTCAGAATTGTTTCTGTTTCATCCTTATCTAAACACCGAAGGTATACCCCATCTGAATTTCTTCGAAAGAGGACATTATCTATTAATAAGTACGGGGCAGATTTCAATCTGAGTGCTCTTTTCTTCCTCGGATCTAAGTAATCAGGGGCAGTCCCTGTTTCCAGAAGTACTCGTATGTCTGTGTACCAGGAATCTTGAGGTGGTGGATAAAAATAAATTTCTCTGGTAAGTAAATCTTCATCAATGACAATTTCAGTTTTATCATCAGGCATATGAACAGCTTCAGCAGCTAGTTTACACAACCCTTGTCCTTTAACTATCGTTGATGGTTTGATTTCAAGGTCATATTCTTGAAGAGCCGTCATCCACGGTGCCCTTTTTTCTCCTAAATCTTTTTGTACCAACAAATTTCTTACTGAATAATAAGGTACAATTACTTTTGTTTTGGATTTTAACAAGTAAGGACGAAAATGTTTTACCGCTTTAAAAACAGCATAAGCTTGTTTATCCACTTCATGATAGTTTAGTTCAGCACCTTTGAAATTCGAACTCATGAATGAAATTGGAACCTCATTATTTTGTTGGTTTAATTGAGTTAACACTGCTGCATAGGCAATATCAGAAGCGAAGGTATATAATATAAAATCCTTGTTAAAATCTGGACTTAGAAGACTAGGAGCTTCTGAAATAGCTTCTAAAATTTTCTGAAAAGATTCCTTTTCAGTTTGTCCCCAATTAAACACAGCATCTTTTTTAATCATTTTCTGTAAAGGACGAACAGTCTCTGAAAAACTAGGGATGAATCTCCTGACAAAATTAATTTTCCCTAAGAATGACTGCATTCCTTTCTTGCTGGAAGGGAAAGTAATATTTGAAATAGCCTGTGTTCTTTCCGGATCAATCATGATTCCATGTTTTGATACGACACATCCTAACAAGATACCTTCTGAAACAGCAAATATTGTTTTCTTAGGATTTAAAGATATTCCAAATTTTCTACATCGTTCAAACACTTTTCTCAAATGGTTAAGATGATCAGGGCGATGTTTAGAGTAGACAGTAACGTCATCCAAATAGACAACGACTGAATGATTGATCAAGCCTCTAAAGGCAATATCCATTGCTCGTTGAAATGTTGCTCCCGCATTGATTAACCCAAAGGGCATCTTACGGTATGCATACGTTCCCCATGGAGTTCTAAAAGCTGTTTTTAATTGATCATCCGGGGAGACTAATATTTGGTTGTACCCTGAGAAACCATCAAGGAGAGACAGTATCTCAGCCCCAGATACTTTCTGAAGAATTTGTTCCATGGGTGGAACTGGGTAATTATCTTTTTCAGAAGCTTTATTTAAATTTCTAAAATCGACACATAATCGAATATCCCCATTTTTCTTTCTAACTGGAACTAAATTTGCTACCCACTGAGTGTGTCTGACAGGGAAAATGATCCTGGCAGTTAGCAGTTTATTCAGTTCTTTTTTAATTGTCGGTTCTAATGATGGGTGATATTTTCTTAATTTCTGCTGAAAAGGTTTTGATTCTTGTTTAATTGGAATTATATGTTGCATGACTTGAGTATTGAACGTTTTTAAGTCATCATATGTCCACGCGAATATATCTTTAAACTCTTTGAATAATTTTATGAAAGCTGTTCTTTCTACAGGATCACAATCTATTCCTAGGTTTATAGTTTGGGGATTAGATTCCATTCCCAGATTGATAGTTTCATATTTCATGCAGGAGCTATTTGTTTTACAATTAGGAACTGACTTAAACTTATCCTGCAGATCGGAAAACTTTTCTAATCTCAATACTGAGTTGGGAACGGGTTTTACCTGTTCGAAAGCTTTCTCAACTGAACAAAAATCATTAATTACCGAAAAATCTCTTAAATTGTCGTCGTGAGTGATTTCATCTATCGCTGAATCTTTAAAGATTCCATCATTTGTCAGAAAATGCAGTACCTGTGTATCATTATCAAACACACGCCAATTAAAAATGTTATCAGGTATAGAAGGTCTAAAAATTAATTCAACAGAGAAGAATTCTGGTGAAAAATTTTCTGAAGGAATCAATTTGGAAGCTACATTTGCCAATAAGTCTGCTTCTTGATTTTGACTTCTAGGAACAGAATTTATGTTAAATGCATCAAAATATGTGATAAGATTCCATACCTCTTTCTGATAACTTTGCAAATGTTCAGATAAACAATGAATGGAATTACGCACCTGTCTAACGATGATCTCTGAATCGCCAAAGACCACAATCTCTTTGATGCCCAAATCGATTGCTTTTTTCAATCCTTGAATCAAAGCTTCATATTCAACCATATTATTTGTACAACTAAATTCTAGTCTACAGGCTATACAAGTCTTATTACCTTGAGGATCTATTAGCAGACAACCGACGCCCGCTCCTTCTTTAGATTTTGCACCATCAAAATAAAGAGTCCAAATCGAATTATGTGCAATTACTTTACTTTCTATGATATTTACAATATTTACATTATTTTCATCACCAATGGTCTCCTTAAGGGAAGAGTTAGGAGAAATGACTGTTACATTACAAATCTCAGATTGCTGGCTGCTTTCAGAAAGGAGAGAGTTTTCAGCTTTGAAATCACCAAAACCTAACTCATACATGTAGTTTCCCATAATGGAATCAGAGAATAACACAGGTTCACTAGGATCATGTAGTTCTGTAACAGTATGTTTCATGTACCTCTCTCTTTGTATCTTTATCTGATTTGCTTTTCCATTTTTTGGTAACCATAAGGTTGACCAATCAGTGGCAAAGAAACCATTTAGCTGTTGAGACCAATCTCTACTTAAGAATAGTCCGTATGCATCAGGTATATCAGCAATTATGATGTCTATGATTTGATAAACTGAAGGATTACAAGCAATCCTAATTAAGACATCTTTCATCTCTCCGACTACCTTAACGTTTGTTCTATCTAATTGAGTTATTTGTGCATTGGATGGAACAACTTTGCCGTTTAATTTCTTGCACACAGATAAAGGCATAACATTAGAAGATGCTCCTGAATCTACCATGCAGTTGTGAACATTTCTATTAAAAACTTCAAAGGTAAGTAAAAATGGAGGTGTAGTTGACTTAGAGTTTTTACCTATCAAAGAAGCTTTATCAGCTGATGTTTTCCCTTTATCAGTTGCTGTTGGATCATTGCCTGAACTGTTTGCAGCAACATTTTGTTTTGTATTAGGAACGATCGTGCTTACTGCAGGATTAATGATAGGAGTATCAGGCATTGGATAGATCTGAAGGAGATCGTACATACTAATGTTTGCACGTGTCTTCTTCAAATCTTCAATTATGTCATATTGTAAATCCAACTTCGGAGCGTTTTGAATGGTTTGGGTACCCTTATTTGACTGAGTTTGTTTGCCGATTTGAGTTTGTTTGTTTGGTTGTGAGTTATTATTATCAGTGTTTGAAGTAGAGCTTGAAGCACCAGGAGTATTTGCAATTGCTTTACTACGTGTATTATATGCGTGTTGTCCTGGGGGTGGACTTCTGTTCTCATGTTTTTTCACAAAATTATCCCAGAAGTGCCCATTGATTTGTTGAGGTTCTTCTGATTCATCTTCATTTTCAGATTCTTCATCTTCTTTATTCGGATTTATCTCTTGACTAGTTGTTTCAGATAAAGAAAGGACAACTCGAATTGTGTTAAAGATCTCTTCATTAGCAGCTATATCTGGGGGTGCATTCCTATTGTTTGCGTTTGGGTTTTGTCTAAATTGATTTCTGAAGTAATCCCTAGAAGGGGAAGCTTCAGAACCAGTCTTTTTTAACCCAATAACTTCATTAGTTAACGTTCGAATAGCATTCTGTAGCTGTTCCACATCGAAATCTTTATCTTTATCTGAACTAGATCTTTCTACTTTCTTTCGAGGAAAAGAATCAGTTTTACCACTCCTTTCTGGTTCATAAGACATGAAATCTTTTTCTACTTTAATTGCCTCATCAAATGTTTCTATCAGTGTTGTTTTTCCAGCTCTCTTAACAAACATTCCGGAATTCCTAGGTAGGGCTGATGTATAATTTTCGATGATTATATATTCCGATGGTTGAGAAGCAATTGGAATTTTATTTTTTAATGTTAGAAACCTTTGATTAAAGTCTTTAATCCTTTCTTTGGGTTCCATTTTAATTCTAGATAATTCTAGGGCTAAAAGAGCAGGTGTTTTATCTTCCCCGAATTTATCTAAAAAAACTTTATTAAATTCTTCCCAATTTGTAATAGATCCTTGTACTAATGAAAAGTACCAGGTAGAGGCTCTTCCCTCAAAAGTGAGAGGAAACAGTCGACAAACAACATCTTCATGCTGAACATTTAAAGTCTGAACAGCTAACATGAATTTATCAATATGTACCTCTGCAGGTTCTTTGTCATCTGGGTTAAACTTAGGAAGAATTTTATCTGAATGTTTTGGTAACGGGTGTTGTACCCCAGGAATTGCTACAGCAGCTGCCCTTAACCAAGGGAGCTGTGGATTAGGTGGAGGGGGTGGAGGATTACCTCCTCCTCCTGCATTTCCTGCCATTGGACTTCCTTGAGAACTAGAAGAACTCTCAGAATGAGAAGATCTTGGACTGTTGGGTGGTGACTCAGGAGGAGAAGGTGGCTGATCAGAACCACTTCCCGAAATTAACCTCCTTGTGGTATTGGTTTGTGTAATCTGTCTTTGATAACTTTCAGCTTGATGTTGAGGAGTATTATCAGTTATTTCCAAATCTTCTGTAACTATGGTCAATTGTGGGTTATGTCGCTGTTGTCTAGGAAGACCATAATCTATTGGAGTAATACCTAACTGGTTAGCGTAAGCTCTAGTAAGGATATGTCTGGATTCTTCTAGAGTTTGAGCACTTTGTGCAGGAGTAAATGGAGAAGTAATAGGATCACGTTCAAGGATATTCCTTATAGTTTCACTAAGAGGTGATCTACTAATTTCCGAAGATTGTTGGCTGGTTGGAAATGTTTTATTAGTTTCACCTGCCATTACTTAATTTAGGCCCTCCTTCTAGCGCCATTTGTTGGCCTGATTTTATGAATCAGGGCCAATAAAGAGGTTTTATCCACACAATCAACTTAAAGCAGTATCCGGTGTGTTTGAATTAACAAGACCTCGCAGGTTATGGTCCTGCTACCAGCTAGTTTGTCTCTTAAGGAAACCTCAAAACTAGCAAAATCTAACCTATTCTAATGTTTATCCTATCTATGTATTTACAAATGTCCTAAGGCTGCTTTCGGAAAGAAAGACTTCAATTTTTTGGAAAATTTTCTAAGTAAGAAAGCTTATTTACAATACACAGAACGAGTCAACAATGCTTAATAAAATAAACTAATTAATCTATCTACCCTATTTACCCTATCTCAGCTGAGAGTAGATTTGAAACTAAGATTAATCATTAATCTGATAACAGAAAATTGAAGTATGATATAAACAAAACATGTTTAAATTATAACAACAATAACTCTGCTATATAGAAATAGAGATGAGATTCAACCTAAAACACACAGTCAAATTTCACTTCCAGAACTGATTAATAATTATTGTTCAAGACAGTCATTCAAATTTGAGATAATGATTATTTAAAATTCACCGTTAACATACAAATGAAATTTTAAATAAACAAGAAGTTATATCATTCAAGTTATTGTTTATAGTGAAAATACTAATGAACAAACCACAATGACATATTCATTCAATAACTAATCTTGAGACGACAAAGTGAGAAAATTGTTTAAACATCAGTATGACACAGCATACAGAGTTTGCATATAAACATAAGATGACAAACCGAAATATATGTATATATAAAAAACCCAAAAATGAATACCATTCACAGCATCATTCGTAGATATCCAGTATCATCCACAACAAAGCTTCAGCTTCAAGTTTGAAGTAATACTAGCAAATAGAATATATTTCAAGAAGTTTTCCTCTACACTCCATCCATCCCGAGTTCATCAAAAATCTTCATTCATATACTAGTGAGAGTCGGTTTTTGCTATAAATGTTGCATGCAACATTATAGGAAATTACTTAACCATAAAAGCATCTAATTACACCAAATACTAAAAATAGAATCGACTAGCCTGAGTCGAGACATCTCAGAACATTCTTGGCCATTCAGAATACTCCAACTTGTAACAGATCAGCTATACTTTCATGCCAACGCATCCACCATGTCCTGCATTCCTGGAAGAAAGCGGTGATAAAACCCCCCTGCATTAAATTCAATAAATACATTATATCAAAATCGATTTAACACAGTTAACCGAAATATTAAAACAAAATTATAAATGCATGCCTGTAAAATCTCCGATTTTACAGACATGCTAAATCAAAATAATCGTTACCTGTCAACAAGAAAAAGAACTATTAGGCTTCATTATGAAGAGCGACTACTCTTCTAGCTTCGGCCAATTTAGCCTTCAACCTGATAATTTTAACATTTTGTTTTTCAATTCGTTCCAATAGCAGCTGATTTGTTTTTAATATCGATTTCTTGGATTTCTTGAATTGATTCTTTTTCACGTTGGCCCTTTTCCACCTGTCAATCCATTCTAGCAATTCTTTCTTGAACGTTTTATTTTCTTCTTCCAACAAGACCGTATACTATTTGCGCTTTCCTTTAGACTCTGCTTTTTTATCCTGATAAATATTTCCTATTACCTGTTGTAGGGTTTCGTCTTCGCTAGCTATATGAGGAGAACGAGGACTGTCACAATGCTGATTGTGCAATGATTCAAGTTCTACAGTGTCAATATTTATTTCTGGTTGATCGCCCTCGACCTCACCTGATGGCACATCATTTCCCTGGATAGTGGTGGAATTCCCTACATCCATTGCGTTAGGGACAGGTATCGGAATATCATCCTCAATATCTACAACTGCAGGTTCGGCAGCAGTAGATTTGGAAGTCTGTGGATCAGACCTATACCTTGGAGTAGAATGAAAACTATGCATGCTTCTGGTGATTCTACGTGAAAACGATAAGTTTCCAACCCTCGACCCTTCCTTGTCACAACAAACCTGAGCTAAGTGATTCAACTTACGCATAGAATTTTTATCACATTCAGCAGGTTTAACGATTTCGTCTTGGGCTGATCCCTCTTTTAATTTTACAGGGTTGCCATCATCCTTACCGGGTTCTGGTTCATTTAAAATTTCCCTAGAATTACAAGGAACTGAAACCCTATCAGCATCTTTATCTACCTCATCGTCTATGGACATGGTTACGGCCTCTGGCTCATTATCTTCTGAGCTACTAACCTCAGGATTTATGATTTTTCATTTTCTACGAGCTCGAGGAGATGGATTAGGCCAATACTGTGTTGGCCCCAATTTACAAGCGACTAGAAATTCATCCCAAGACCGACCTTTTGCGGATAATTGAAATTGCAGTAAAATTTTAATCAATCCATGGTGACACAGACTATTATCAGGGTTATTGAAATTCCTTACAGACTGTGACATTTTCTTCAAGCTTTGCCACAGATAGAAGGGCAAATTAAGTTTATAACCCTTTACTGCTAACAACAACCGTAAATGATACAAATGCAAATGGGAAAAACGTCCACAACAGGTTACGTACCTTACCAAGATTTCATAGTAAGCTCTCCACTCGGGCTTTAGGAATTTTACGGGTACGCCTACCCTCAATTTCGTTTTATCTGGTAAAGGCGTAAACAAAGCCAAACACTTCTTCTTATCAACCATAAGGCCTTTAAATCAGCGTTCTCCCACCTGAGGAAGTTTCGTGGCTTCAACAATTTTGTCTTCATTGACCACAAATTCGAAACCCCCAATTCGCACCCTGTCATTTTTAAAATTCATTGCAAACATTTTGGTAATCTCCACATGATGCCCATCAAAGCTTTGAAAGAAATGCGTCCATCCCATTTTCTCGAATTTCTGGGCAACCTCCTGATTGGCTTCAATAATTTCATACCCTGAGATTTCAAAACGATTCAGAGGATACATGGTTTCTTCAGCACTGTCTGGGCTTAGTCGTGGAATGAAAGGGAAAGTGAAAACAGAGGGAATAGGTATCCACACACACGACATGCTAGAAAATCTTCACATGCTTCAAACCTGATGACAAATCAAATCTTTGAACCTACCATTTTAGCGGGATAGTGATAAGTATTACAACTTTCATGCTACACCATGGCTTATGCCAACTTATCTGCGTTTAGCCATGCCTAGTAGTGATCACCACTTAACTTGGCGAACCGGCGATATGACGACTGATAGAACCATTATTACGATCATTGATTATTGACAGTGGCTCATAATTAACAGGTACGATGGCGTAGTTCGAAATGAGTGTTAGCAATTAACACTGTCAACATGGTTTTGCCAAATGCATACAATTGTCGAGTCTGTCAAGTGGTGAAGGCCACGTTTCCATACCAGCTCACTGATCCAAAGGTTTATCGATTTAACCGTTGATTTAGCGCATGGCCAGTTCATCAAACGATCATCATTGTTCTATGATGTTACGTCGTGATATGAAGAATAATAGATTGCGTTTTAAGGTTGAGTAGGTATTAATCAAATGGCCAGCTTGGTGTTTATTTTATGTATATGTACAAACTATATATATACAACACTAAGTCGAAACCTTTATACATGGTATTAACACACTATAGTATATATCATTATATAGGGTATTTATCATGTGTGAAATGTTTCCTATACAAACCTCGTTTATTGATTAACTATGATATTGACAAAGTTTATGATAGGATATTCCTTATGATATTAATTTCCCAAATTCTCTTAGTCTTGAGACTAATAATACCCTAAACAATGTGTTTTATGATATTTCTTTGACACAAAAACCCTTAAGTCACATAAACTCGTTTTAAATATTTTAAATAATTTTAATGAGAATTTACGAAACTTATCAATCCTTCATTCAAAAAGCCAAGTTTGATAAGCAAGTCCCTATCAGCTCTAGAATCATTAATTACTTTTCTTTGATTAAGAGCACCTTCAGAATCAAAGATTCTGAAGGAGCTCTGTATAATTTTTAATTGATTTATCACATAAAAAGCTGATCTCTCTTCACTTTGTCAAGAAATGAAGAGGTTGTTGTTTGCTGCCAACAAGCCCCTCTATTCCAGAGGATAGACCCAGAGGTCCCTACGCCTTGGACCCATCACCATTTGTGGTGAGTGCCTACGGACCATTTTGAGAGGAGACATCATTGCCTCTCCGAGTGGTTGTTTCTCACATGCTCGACTTCAACACCTTGATCGCATCATTGAGAATCGCGCAGGGTTTATATCCTTTCAGTTATTGGTCAAAGACCTCGGCTTTCCCCCGACTCTAGCACATTGGTGAGTCACTTCGGAATGCCCAGTTAGATGTTCTTGTGGATGTTCGGGTTGCGTTGGCAATTGTATTTGAAAGCCATCCAGTTATATGCTTCCTTGAGTACCCAGTTCAGTTCCAGTTCAGTGTACCCTTGAGGATATGATTACCCATCACTATGATCTAGTAGCTCATCAGTTCCTCTGGTACCACACTCACTAGCACTGTTGTTATTCCAAGGTATTAGTTCTTCAACTCAGACATGGTCAGTCCAGCAGTATGTCCCAGATTTGTGTCCCCTCTGGACCCTTATGATGTACACAGTGGTTCTCTATGTATCTTATAGGTCCCCCTTTTTGGGCCTCACAGTTATTTTTTATGTATCTTGATACGAGAATGGGTATGCCCGCCTCATCCATATATTGAGATTCTTCCTCATTCATTATTTGAGGCCATGTATATTTCAGGTCCCCATATTTTGGACCCCATTGTTATTTGTTAGTTTTTCAGAATTTACTTCAATCTGATCTAGGATCTTAACTGAGAGAACAACATGTATAGCATATCTACAACATATCAATCATGGAGACAATAATGCAAGCACACAAGAGACACAAAGATTTACTTAGGGAAAACCATAAAGGTGAAAAACCTGTTGATGTATATGTAACTTCGGAATGTATTTCACATATATGTATATTGTATTCCTATAGAGATGGTATTATTCCTCTATAAGGAAGTGTCGTTATTTATATTGTAAGTATCGTAACTTATACTTGATGGGTTATTAGACCACCTTGTTTGGGGTCGGCCCTGTATAAGTCATGTGGGTCAAAGGGTTATTAGACCACCCTATTGGGGGTCGGCCATGTGGGTCAAAGGGTTATTAGACCACCCTATTGGGGGTCGGCCCACTCAGCATTATGTTATGTGGTAAAGTTCGAGCCTACATGAGTTAGGTAAAAAGGCAAGTCAAGTCAAGTATAAATAGAGTGTGGGAGGCACTCTATTTGCTCACTCACTTCTCACACATGCTCTCAAGGAGGAGAGGCGCACTTATGGAGGAGGAGGATCTGCTGCTAGGTTATGTCTATCTCTTATGGTTGGTTGTATCATTGCTCTATCTATCTCTGAGGAAGTTATTGGGGTTTTTCACCTTTATGGTTTTCCCCAAGTAAATCTTTGTGTCTCTTGTGTGCTTGCATTATTGTCTCCATGATTGATATGCTGTAGATATGCTGTACATGTTGTTCTCTCAGTTAATATCCTAGATCATATTGAATTAAATTCAGAAAATCTAACATGGTATCAGAGCTAGCCTGAAAGAAGGCATGATATGGCATGTATGACACTTGTTGCACTTACGATGCTAGGGCTTGATATAGCAAAAACCAGTCATCGTAGCACTTTCACTATAAATCCGTTTTGGCGATGTTTTCGGATTTGAAATTGTTACAGGCCGAAGCTAAGATCTTCAGGTATCTTGTGTCCAAAGGAAAACCTCTAATTCGTTGTACTTTGTGATTTATGATCTGTACAATATAGGGTTTCTGCCTCTTCCAGATCTGAGTCAAATTCAGGTGACCTTGGGAAAAAGGTCATATCTTGGGCTAGGAAGCTCCAAATGAAATTTCGTAAAAATTGACAGGTAGTACACAGGCCGAGCTATCTCAGAAAACTTTTTCAGAGGCCGAAGTTAAAACAGTGACACGTGGCACGCCGTACAAGTTCGCTCTTCTGTATTATCCCATAAACAGGTCACGTTGCGACATTTGGCATAACTCTCTCTCAGAGAGTCCAATTGAGGTCAGACCTATCAGGATGGAAAGGTAACAGGCCGAGCTATCTTATAGAACTTTTTCATAGGCCGAAGTTAAAACAGTGACACGTGGCATGCCGTACAAGTTCGCTCTCCTGTTTTATCCCAAAACAGGTCATGTTGCGACATTTGGCATAACTCTCTCTCAGAGAATCCAATTGAGGTCAGACCTGTCAAGATGGAAAGATAACAGGTCAGGCTATCTCAGGAAACCTTTTTAGACCCTGTGGATCAAAAATTTCAGAGTTACCCCAGAAACAATCAGGTACATATTTCTGTCAAAACAGAATTATTTTTTGGTACCTTCATTCATGGCTTCCGGAATTTAGGGCTTTGAAGAAAGTTGGAATTTTTGTAATCGGAGACCACGGCTGGATGCTACTCATCAAAATAGAAATTTAGAGACCAAGATCAGAATTTTTGGTTGGGCAGAAGGCCGGGCTTGATTAGACCCTAGTTCGGGACTTTGATCAGAAAAGTGGAAAATTAGGGCTTCTGTAAAAATGGGAATTTTTGAAATCCGTGACCACGGCTGGAAGCTCCTCAGAAAAATAGAAGCTTAGAGCTTTGGTTCAAACCTTTTGATTGGGAAAAAGAGTGGGCTTCATCAAACCCCAGTTCAGGGTCACGTCCAGTGAATCCGGAAGTTTCAAAGGCAAAATTGAGGAGTGAAACTTTGCAGTTTTCAAATTCTGAATATACCAGTTTGATCAGCTCATCAAGGCGCATATTTCTATCCTTTCGAAAGTTTGAAATTCAAAGTTTGAATTCTTGGGGTTTCTCTGACAAACCCATATCCAGCTCCAGGTCCAGTTCTTGCAAATCAAGTGGATTGGGTTAATCCCAGAAGAAGATGGATTGATCATCTACATGAGTGAAGAAGTTCATGTTTCAGAGGGAGATGAGGCTAAGGCCTTACATAAGAAGATTACAAGCGATCTCGACAGGTATGACTCATCGAGGTATGTTTCAATATTTGTCCATGATTAAGTTTATGGTATGTTTGTCTTCATGTTATTACGGTTAGTACAATCTTGATTTTAGACTTGTCATATCACCTTAATTAAACTATGAATGCACGATAGAAAATATTCATTGATTAGGGTGTTGACACTTATGATTGTACTAATGCATTATGGTGTTGTATGAGGTTTATGTTTCCTACTAACATGAAAGGTACACCAAGAAAGACAAATCATGTTCTGGTCCAAGAACATATGATCATGATAACATGAGGACAAAGATTCATCCATTGTCATAGAAGATCCATTTACGAGGTATGTATGACTTGGTTTTGTAATAGTTAACCTATGAGATATACAGGTTACTAGCACAAGTCATTGAAGAAGAACAAGAAGACATCATGTGAGTATGTTAGACATAAATAGCTAGCATGCTAATCCAGGTATGTTTTTCCTATATCAAGTTACAATCTCATCTTGTGATAAGATCCTTTATATAAGTATACTTGGCATGATTGATTATGTAATCATGGGTTTAGGCATATTATGCTTTTTACTTTGTTTGATGATTTGACTAACCAAGAAGAATCATGAAATCATAGGTTTGAATAGTCATGGTTTTATGCATATTATATCTCTTATCTTGATTGATGATTCAACTAACCTGAAGTGTCATAGGTTTGAGTAATTATAGGTTTAGACATGTTATGTTCCTTATGATTTGATTAACCATAAGAATACTACATAAACCTTGAATGCTAATGCTTATTATTTCTGTTTGAAATGATCATGAGTATACATGCTTGAAATTATTGTGTTTTAATAGTATACTAATGAATGTATGATTTTATATGAAATCATAAGGATAACACAATCATGATACTAATAAGCATGCATAGGGACCAAGGATGAATATGAGTTCAAGAACAGGTAATTCAGGAAGCAAAGATCAAGAGGGAGCACACTCCAGTTGCTCCTGCAAGAAAGCAAAGGAGCACACTCCAGTTGTTCCTGCAAGAAAGCAAAGGAGCACACTCCAGTTGTTCCTGCAAGAAAGAAAAAGAGCACACTTCAGTAGTTTCTGTAAGGATGCAGATATTCAGAGGGAGTTGACCATCTTTCTACATTCCACAACAGAGAAGTGTAGAAGAAGCTACTTCAGATTAGGACTCCAATAGCTCCTGCAAGGAAGCAAAGACTCAGAGGGAGTCCACCCAACGAACAAAGAAAGATAAGTATTTTAATTATCATTTCTTGCATATTTGTTTGTTTAAGTAAAATTGTTCAATGATGTATATGCTCATGTTCCTAGACTTAGGATATGTCTTGTGCATATTAGAATAGTTGCATTAATGAACAGTATACTACTAATACACATGGGTAAGTGGCCTATGGCACTGTACAACATTCCATTGCTACTTATCTAGAATGAAACCTCTTTGCTGACATGTTGGGAGTTGTGCACACTCTTAACAATGTTCTGGTAGAGATTGGAAGGCATCTAGAAAGTTACGGGATATGGATAAATGTTGTATTGAAGCATTGGCTAAGATAATTGCATGACTGTATGACATATTTATTTATGTGTAAGAATTTGTTCTGAAAACTATGAGATGTTTTCTAATCATGCAATTTAACCTGTTGTGTAGGAAAGATCGTATGCCATCTCCTACAAAAGAAGAACTACAACATTTGTTCAGCAACAAATTTATTTATTGAAGATATTGAAGTTCCCAGGATCTGGGATGAAGAAATGGAATGCCATGATCCATCGATCATGAAGAATGATGTTTGGGATGGTAGTCCCAAGATGTGAAGGGAAGTTTGTTATGAATTCCAAATGGAACTATCAGATCAAGCATGTTGCAGATGGCAGCATTGAGAAATATAAAAGTGATGAAATAGAAGATACACCAGATGGATTCAAGACAGCATTGTGTAGTCATATATATGTGCAGAACTTGGTATGGTAGGATAGACAGCTTTCTATCCAGTTTGGGCTTTACCAAGAGTAAAGCGGATTCCAACCTTTACTACAAGGTTGAGGAAGGCAATCCAGTGATACTACTTTTATATGCAGATAACCTGTTTGTTACAGGTAAAGATAGATTGATTACCGACACACAGCGGAAGCTTTCTTCCAAGTTCGAGATGAAGAACTTGGGGATGATGCACTATTTGTTTTTGGCATGGAGGTGTGGCAGAATGCAGGTGGGATCTTCCTTGGTCAAGGGAAGTACACAGTAGATATCCTGAAGAGATTTGGGATGATGGATTGCAAAGCCATGGCCACACCTATGGCATCGAATCTGAAGCTTCTTTGTGATGCTTCATCTGAGCCAATTGATGTTTCTATGTATCGTCAGATTATTGGGTCCTTGATGTACCTGACGAACACGAGACCCGATATTTGCTTTGCTGTGAACACATTGAGCCAGTTCTTGATGGATCCGAGGAGTGTTCACCTGGTTGCTGTAAAGCATGTTCTGAGGTACCTGAAGGGTACAGTGTATTATGGGCTCAGATATGAGGCGAATCAAAAAATTTAACCTGCAGGTTATGTTGATTCAGATTGGGCTGGCAGTGCTGCAGATAGGAAGAGCACATCTAGGTGTTGCTTCAGTATGGGATCAGGTGTGATCTCTTGGTTTAGCAGGAAGCAGTCCTGCGTAGCACTGAGTACAGCTGAGGCAGAGTATGTTGCAGCCTGTTCAGCTAGTTGTGAGACAGTATGGCTACGGAAGCTACTGTCTGAGCTATTTGATCTCCCATTGGAAGCTACTGATATCTTCTGTGATAACCAGAGTTGTGTGAAGCTGTCCGAGAATCCAGTGTTTCATGACAGGTCGAAACACATAGAGATCAAATATCACTATATCAGGGATATGGTGTAGAGAGGAGCTGTGAAGCTCCTGTATGTTGCGACGGACGAGCAGATTGCAGATGTGCTGACGAAGCCACTAGCCAGTGTGAAGTTCGAGTACTTCAGAGAGAGGCTTGGCGTGCTTCAGATCGAGGATACTTCGAGGAAGAAGTGATGGACACATTTGCTGAAGCCATTCCAAGCATGTTGGAAGGGGGATCCTACACATGGCTGTGGATGTAAGCGCTGGATGATGAGCATCAGGATGATGTTCTCGTTTCTGCTTGGATATGATCAGTTGGATCATTTTTATGTATGTATGTACGCATCATGTTGGATGCTGGATATGATCAGTTGGATCATTCTGTATGTATGTACGCATCATGTTGATGCTGGATATGATCAGGTGGATCATGTATGATGATATGCATCATGTATTTGTATCAGGTGGATACATTGTATGATCAGGAGGATCATGTATGATGATATGTATCAGGTAGATACTTGGTATGCATCAGGTAGATGCATTGATGATCAGGATGATCATGGATGACGAGCTTCAGGATGTTGCTCCGGATGACATGCAGCAGGATGTTGCAGTGATGATCAGGATGATCATGGATGACGAGCTTCAGGATGTTGCTCCAGATGATATGCAGCAGGATGTTGCAGTGATGATCAGGATGATCATATATGACGAGCTTCAGGATGTTGCTCCGGATGACATGCAGCAGGATGTTGCAGTGATGATCAGGATGATCATAGATGACGAGCTTCAGGATGTTGCTCCAGATGACATGCAGCAGGACGTTGCAGTGATAATGATCAGGATGATCATGGATACATCAGGATGATGTATGGTGAGTATCAGGTTGATACTCTGTGGTCGTGGATCAGGTTGTGCAGATGAGCATGTAATCCGGTGCCCTGGGAGATTTGCAGATGGTCTTTCAAGGTTTTGCCTATGGCATGTAATTCGGTGCCCTGGGACATCTGGCAAATGCTCTTTCGAGGTTTTGCTCTGGGAGGACATGTAATTCGGTGCCCTGGGAGATCTGCAGATAGTCTTTCGAGGTTTTGCCTATGGCATGTAATTCGGTTCCCTGGGATATCTGGCAGATGCTCTTTCGAGGTTTTGTCCTATGGCATGTAATTCGGTGCCCTGGGAGATCTGCAGATAGTCTTTCGAGGTTTTTCCTATGGCATGTAATTTGGTTCCCTGGGATATCTGGCAGATGCTCTTGCGAGGTTTTGCCATGACCACATGTAATTCGTTGCCCTGGGAGATCCTATAGGTAGAGCTGTGTGCTCGTAACAGCCTGGGATGCTCTTGCGAGGTTTTGTGGTGAGGTCACATGTAATTCGGTGCCCTGGGAGATCCTATAGGTAGAGCTGTGTGCTCGTAATAGCCTGGGATGCTCTTTCGAGGTTTTGTGACGCACGTAAAAGTCCTGAGGATTCCACAGTATGGCCAGTGATGATGAAGACCTGCAGGTGGTGGGCCTACATCCAGTATGAAAAAGGACTGGCTCTGTAGAACTTCCTATGACGAGTAGATTCAGAGATTGATTGAGATAGCAGCAACAGTGACGATGATGATGACTCGATGACGATTATCTAGTGACGATGATCCAGAGAAGATGACTTGTGCTAGAAGAACTGTGCTGAGAAATACCTTCCTAGTTAAGAGGGAGTGTTGATGTATATGTAACTTCGGAATGTATTTCACATATATGTATATTGTATTCCTATAGAGATGGTATTATTCCTCTATAAGGAAGTGTCGTTATTTATATTGTAAGTATCGTAACTTATACTTGATGGGTTATTAGACCACCTTGTTTGGGGTCGGCCCTGTATAAGTCATGTGGGTCAAAGGGTTATTAGACCACCCTATTGGGGGTCGGCCATGTGGGTCAAAGGGTTATTAGACCACCCTATTGGGGGTCGGCCCACTCAGCATTATGTTATGTGGTAAAGTTCGAGCCTACATGAGTTAGGTAAAAAGGCAAGTCAAGTCAAGTATAAATAGAGTGTGGGAGGCACTCTATTTGCTCACTCACTTCTCACACATGCTCTCAAGGAGGAGAGGCGCACTTATGGAGGAGGAGGATCTGCTGCTAGGTTATGTCTATCTCTTATGGTTGGTTGTATCATTGCTCTATCTATCTCTGAGGAAGTTATTGGGGTTTTTCACCTTTATGGTTTTCCCCAAGTAAATCTTTGTGTCTCTTGTGTGCTTGCATTATTGTCTCCATGATTGATATGCTGTACATGTTGTTCTCTCAGTTAAGATCCTAGATCATATTGAATTAAATTCAGAAAATCTAACAAAACCCCAATAACTTCCTCAGAGATAGATAGAGCAATGATACAACCCAAACATGAGAGATAGACATAACCTAGCAACAGATCCTCCTCCTCCATAAGTGCGCCACTCCTCCTTGAGTGCATGAGTGAGAAGTGAGTGATCAAATAGAGTGCCTCCCGCACTCTATTTATACTTGACTTGACTTGCCTTTTTACCTAACTCATGTAGGCTCGAACTTAACCACATAACATAATGCTGACTGGGCCGACCCCCAATAGGGTGGTCTAATAACCCTTTGACCCACATGGCCGACCCCTAATAGGGTGGTCTAATAACCCTTTGACCCACATGACTTATACAGGGCCGACCCCAAACAAGGTGGTCGAATAACCCATCAAGTATAAGTTACAACACTTACAATATAAATGACGACACTTCCGTATAGAGGAATAATAACATCTCTATAGGAATACAATATACATTTATGTGAAATACATTCCGAAGTTACATATACATCAACACTCCCTCTTAACTAGGAAGGTAATTCTCAGCACAGTTCTTCTAGCACAAGTCATCTTCTCTGGTTCATCGTCACTGGATAATCGTCATCGAGTCATCACCATCGTTACTACTGCTGCTATCTCAATCATTCTCTGAATCTACTCATCATAGGAAGTTCTACAGAGCCAGTCCCTTTTCATACTAGATGTAGGCCCACCACCTACAGGTCTTCATCATCACTGGCCATACTGTGGAATCCTCAGGACTTATTACGTGCGTCACAAAACCTCGAAAGAGCATCCCAGGCTGTTACGAGCACACAACTTTACCTATAGGATCTCCCAGGGCAACGAATTACATGTGACCTCACCACAAAACCTCGCAAGAGCATCCCAGGCTGTTACGAGCACACAACTCTACCTATAGGATCTCCCAGGGAAACGAATTACATGTGATCATGGCAAAACCTCGCAAGAGCATCCTAGGACTGATTATGGGCACACAGCCCAACCTATCGGATCTCCTAGGGAACCGAATTATATGCCATAGGACAAAACCTTGAAAGAGCATCTGCTAGATATCCCAGGGAACCGAATTACATGCCATAGGCAAAACCTCGAAAGACTATCTGCAGATCTCCCAGGGCACCGAATTACATGTCCTCCCAGAGCAAAACCTCGAAAGAGCATTTGCCAGATATCCTAGGGAACCGAATTACATGCCATAGGCAAAACCTCGAAAGACTATTTGCAAATATCCCAGGGCACCAAATTACATGCTCATCTGCACAACCTGATCCACGACCATAGAGTATCAACCTGATACTCACCATACATCATCCTGATGTACACATGATCATCCTGATCATCATCACTACAACATCCTGCTGCATGTCATCTGGAGCAACATCTTGAAGCTCGTCATCCATGATCATCCTGATCATCGTCACTGCAACATCCTGCTGCATGTCATTTGGAGCAACATCCTAAAGCTCGTCATCCATGATCATCCTGATCATATAATGAATCTACCTGATGCATACCAAGTATCTACCTGATACATATCATCATACATGATCCACCTGATCATACAATGTATCCACCTGATACATACATAGATACATGGTCCAAGCATCCAACATGATGCATATACAAAATACATACAAATGATCCAACCGATCATATCCAGCATCCAACATGATGCGTACATACATATAAATGATCCAACTGATCATATCCAGCATCCAACATGATGCATACATACATAAAAATGATCCAACTGATCATATCTAGTAGAAACCAGAACATCATCCTGATGCTCATCATCCAGCGCTTATATCCACAGCCATTTGAAGGATCCTCCTTCCAACATGCTTGGAATTGCTTCAGCAAATGTGTCCATCACTTCTTCCTTGAAGTGTCCTCGATCTGAAGAATGCCAAGCCTCTCTCTGAAGTACTCGAACTTCACCCTGGATAGTGGCTTCGTCAGCACATCTGCAATCTGCTCGTCCATCGCAACATACAGGAGCTTCACGGCTCCTCTTTGCACCATATCCCTGATATAGTGATATTTGATCTCTATGTGTTTCGACCTGTCATGAAACACTGGGTTCTCAGACAGCTTCACACAACTCTGGTTATCATAGAAGATACCAGTAGCATCCAATGGGAGATCAAATAACTCAGACAGTAGTTTTCATAGCCATACTGCCTCACAACTAGCTGAACAGGTTGCAACATACTCTGCCTCAGCTGTACTCAGTGCTAAGCAGGACTGCTTCCTGCTAAACCAAGAGATCACACCTGATCCCATACTGAAGCAACACCCAGATGTACTCTTCCTATCTGCAGCACTGCCAGCCCAATCTGAATCAACATAACCCTACAGGTTAAACTTTTGATTCGCTTCATACTTGAGCCCATAATCCACTGTACCCTTCAGGTACCTCAGGACATGCTTTACAGCAACCAAGTGAACACCTTGGATTTGTCATGAACTGGATCAATGTGTTCATAGCAAAGCAAATATCTGGTCTCGTGTTCGTCAGGTACATCAAGGACCCAATCATCTGACGATACATAGAGACATCAACCGGCTCAGATGAAGCATCACAAAGAAGTTTCAGATTCGATGCCATAGGTGTGGCCATGGCCTTGCAATCCATCATCCCGAACCTCTTCAGGATCTCTACTGCATATTTCCCTTGTCTAAGGAAGATTCCATCTGCACTCTGCCACACCTCCATGCCAAAAACAAATAGTGCATCATCCCCAAGTTCTTCATCTCGAACTTGGCAGCAAGCTTCCGCTGCGTGTCAGAAATCAATCTAACTTCTCCTGTAACAAACAAGTTATCTGCATACAAAAGTAGTATCACTGGATTGCCTTCCTCAACCTTGTAGAAAAAGGTTGGAATCTGCTTTATTCTTGGTAAATCCCAAACTGGATAGAAAGTTGTCTATCCTACCATACCAAGTTCTGCACACATATGTGACTACACCATGCTGTCTTGAAATCCATCTGGTGTATCTTCTATTTCATCACTTTTATATTTCTCTATGCTGCCGTCTGCAGAATGCTTGATCTTGATAGATCCATATGGAAGTCATAAAAAATTTCCCTTTAGGTCTTGGGACTACATCCCAAACATCATTCTTCATGATCGACGGATCATGGCATTCCATTTCTTCATTCCAGATCCTGGTAACTTCAATATCTTCAATATATATCTTTGTTGCTGGAACAAATGTCGTAGTCCTTTTGTAGGTGAAGATATACGGTCTTTCCTACAAAACAGGTTAAATTGCATGATTAGAAACATCTCATAATTTTCAGAACAAATTCTTACACATAAATAAATATGTCATACAGTCATGCAATTATCTTAGCCAATGCTTCAATACAACATTTATCCATATCCCGTAACTTTCTAGATGCCTTCCAATCTCTACTAGAACATTGTTAAGAGTGTGCACAACTCCCAACATGTCAGCAAAGAAGTTTCATTCTAGATAAGTAGCAATGGAATGTTGTACAGTGCCATAGGCCACTTACCCATGCATATTAGTAGTATACTATTCATCAATGCAACTATTCTAATATGCATAATACACAACCTAATTCTAGGAACATTAGTATATACATTATTGAACAGTATTATTTAAGAAATGACAATTCAAATACTTATCTTTGTTTGTTCGTTGGGTGGACTCCCTCTGAGTCTTTGCTTCCTTGCAGGAGCTGCTGGAGTCCTAATCTGAAGTAGCTTCTTCTACACCTTTTTGTTGTGGAATGTAGAGAGATGGTCAACTCCCTCTGAATATTTGCATCCTTGCATAAACCATTGGAGTGTACTCCCTCTTGATCTTTGCTTCCTGGATTACCTGTTCTTGAACTCATATTCATCCTTGGTCCCTATGCATGCTTATTAGTATCATGATTGTGTTATCCTTGTGATCTCACATAAAATCATACATTCATTAGTATACTGTTAAAACACAATAATCTCAAGCATGTATAGTCATGATCATTTCAAACAGAAATAATAAGCATTAGCATTCAAGGTTTATGTAGGATTCTTATGGTTAGTCAAATCATAAGAAACACAACATGTCTAAACTTATAATTACTCAAACCTATGACTCTTCGGGTTAGTCATATCATTAATTAAGGTAAGACACATAATATGCATATACCCATGATTATTCAAACTTATGACTTCATGAATAATCATTATCAACAACACAACATTATAAGATCCTAACACAAGGTAGGATTCTATCTTGATATAGGAAAAACATACCTGGCTTAGCATGCTAGCTAGTTATACTCACATCATGTCTTCTTGTTCTTCTTCAATGACTTGTGCTAGTAACCTGTATATCTCATAGGTTAACCATTATAAAACCAAGTTATACATACCTCGTAAATGGATCTTCTATGAGATCATGACAATGGATGAATCTTTGTCCTCATGTCATCATGATCATATGTTCTTGAACCAGAACATGATTTGTCTTTCTTGGTGTACCTTTCATGTTAGTAGACAACATAAACCTCATACAACACCATAATGCATTAGTACAATCATAAGTGTCGACACCCTAACCAATGAATATCTTCTATTATGCATTCATAATTTTGTTAAGGTGATACGCCAAATCTAAAATCAAGATTGTACTAACCGTAATAACATGAAGACAAACATACCATAAACTTAATCATGAACAAATATCGAAACATACCTCAATGAGTCATACCTGTCGAGATCGCTTGTAATATTCTTATGTAAGGCCTTAGCCTCATCTCCCTCTGAAACAGGAACTTCTTCACTTATGCATGTGACCAATCCATCTTCTTCTAGGATTAACCCAATCCACTTGATTTGTAAGAATTGAACCTGGAGCTGGATATGGGTTTGTTAGAGAAACCCAAAAAATTCAAACTTCCGAAAGGGTAGAAATATGCGCCTTGATGAGTTGATCAAGCTGGTATATTCAGAATTTGAAAACTGCAAAGTTTCACTCCTCAATTTTGCCTTTGAAACTTCCGAATTCACTGGATGTGACCCTGAACTGGGGTTTGATGAATCCCACTCTTCTGCCCAATCAAAAGGTTTGATCCAAAGCTCTAAGCTTCTATTTTTCTGAGGAGCTTCTAGCCGTGGTCACAGATTTCAAAAATTTCCATTTTTACAGAAGCCCTAATTTTCCACTTTTCTGATCAAAGTCCCGAACTAGGGTCTGATCAAGATCGGCCTTCTGCCCAACCAAAAATTCTGATCATGGTCTCTAAATTTTATTTTGATGAGTAGCATTCAGCCGTGGTCTCCGATTACAAAAATTCCAACTTTCTCCAAAGCCCTAAATTCCGGAAGCCATGAATGAAGGTACTCAACAATAATTATGTTTTGATAGAAATATGTACCTGATTGTTTCTGGTGTAACTCTGAAATTTTTGATCCACAGGGTCTGAAAAATATTCTTGAGATATCTTGACCTATTATCTTTCCATCCTGACAGGTCTAACCTCAATTGGATTCTCTGAGAGAGAGTTATGCCAAGTGTCGCAACGTGACCTGTTTATGGGATAATACAGGAGAGTGAACTTGTACGGCATTCCACGTGTCACTGTTTCAACTTAGGCCTCTGAAAACTTTTCTTGAGATAGCTCGACCTGTTATCTTTCCATCCTGATAGGTCTGACCTCAATTGGACTCTCTGAGAGAGAGTTATTCCAAGTGTCGCAACATGACCTGTTTATGGGATAATACAGGAGAGCGCACTTGTACGGCGTGCCACGTGTCACTGTTTCAACTTCGGCCTCTGAAAACGTTTCTTGAGATAGCTTAGTCTGTGTAATACCTACAACGTTTTACAAAATTTCATTTGGAGCTTTCCAGCCCATGTTATGACCTTTTTCCCAAGGTCACCTGATTTTGAATCAGATCTGGAAGAGGCAGAAACCCTATATTGTACATATCATAAATCACAAAGTACAATGAATTAGAGGTTGTACTTTGGATACAAGGTACATGAGTATTTAATCTTCGACCTGTAACGATTTCAGATCCGAAAACTTCACCAAAACGGATTTATAGCGAAAGTGCTACGACGACTGGTTTTTTCTATATCAAGCCCTAGCATCGTAAGTGCAACAATTGTCATAGATGCCATATCATGCCTTCTTTCAGGCTAGCTCTGATACCATGTTAGATTTTCAGAATTTACTTCAATATGATCTAGGATCTTAACTGAGAGAACAACATGTACAGCATATCTACAACATATCAATCATGGAGACAATAATGCAAGCACACAAGAGACACAAAGATTTACTTGGGGAAAACAATAAAGGTGAAAAACCCCAATAACTTCCTCAGAGATAGATAGAGCAATGATACAACCCAAACATGAGAGATAGACATAACCTAGCAGCAGATCCTCCTCCTCCATAAGTGCGCCACTCCTCCTTGAGTGCATGAGTGAGAAGTGAGTGATCAAATAGAGTGCCTCCCGCACTCTATTTATACTTGACTTGACTTGCCTTTTTACCTAACTCATGTAGGCTCGAACTTAACCACATATCATAATGCTGACTGGGACGACCCCCAATAGGGTGGTCTTATAACCCTTTGACCCACATGACCGACCCCCAATAGGGTGGTCTAATAACCCTTTGACCCACATGACTTATACAGGGCCGACCCCAAACAAGGTGGTCTAATAACCCATCAAGTATAAGTTACAACACTTACAATATAAATGACGACACTTCCATATAGAGGAATAATAACATCTCTATAGGAATACAATATACATATATGTGAAATACATTCCGAAGTTACATATACATCAACATTATTATTGTTCTATATCTTGATACGAGCATGGGAATGCTTGCCTCGTCCATATATTGAGATTCTTCCTCATTCATTATTTGAGGCCATGTATATTTCAGGTCCCCATATTTTGGACCCCATTGTTATTATTGTTTTATATCTTGATACGAGCATGGGAATGCCCGCCTTGTCCATATGTTCAGATTATTCCTCATTCATTATTGAGGTCATGTACTTTCAGTTTTTGCAGTTTGTTTGGGACCATTGTTTCGGGCTCTAGTTCATTCCTTCTCTTCTCCACACCCCAGGAAAACCATAAAAGACTTATGATGTCTATCGGCCATACAATGAGCTCCTGCCCTCACACATCAGGGGGCAATCTGTTAACACCCAAAAAGTGCTCACTACCTCATCTACCCCTTTACATGACTCATTTGTCCATATTTCCTACCAGATTTGCCTCCAAAAGGCCAAAAAACCATCAAAAAGCCTCCAAAAGGCCAAAAAAAACCCCTTTTTACCCCCAAAATAATCCAAAATTCCTCCAAAATAGCAAAAACCCTCTAAAAAGGGAATAAAAAATACAAAAAAAGAGGAAAAAGAGGGAAAAAGGAAGCAAAAACCCTATACAGCTGACCTAAACCATATGGTTCCCAAAACCATGGGCCAACACTCCACCACTAAAAACCTATAAATAGGTGATGGAGGCCCCTCATTTCACATCCACAATCAAATATACCCTTACTCTGCCAAAATCACTCTCGAAACCCTAGCTCACCCTTGAGCTACTTTCACCGTTGAGTGCCCCTTTGGCCCATTTCCAACCCTTTGGAGAAAGAGAAGGAGCAAAGCTGGAGTTTGGAGCAACCCTCTTGGACTATTGCAAGAAATTCACAAACCTCTACACCTAAGGTAAAATTTTAATACAAAAAAGAAAGATCTTCACCATATTTCCATGTTTTGTTATGTTTGTTAATGCTCATGCTAGTTTAGAATTCGTATTGTTTTATTACTTTAATTTACTGTTTATTGAACTGCTACTAAGGAGTCCTTTCTCCTTAGTAGGTGCTCATTTGCACAAGCTAGGGTGAAAACCCTAGCTACACTCACCAGGCGAGAGAGATAAGTTCATCAAGCTATTTCAACAGTCTAAAGATGTCTTTGCATGGACTTACAAAGATCTGAAGACATATGGTACTCGCATTATTCAACATATAATACCAATGAAGGCACACGTTAAACCATTTCAACATCAATTAAGGAGAATGCATCTGACTGTTGAGCCTTTGATACAAAAGGAATTGTTGGTGTTACTTCTGATCTAGAGGTTTTCCAATGTAGACCCAGGTACTTTGCAGTACAAGATACCAACAAAACCCCTATTCACCGGCCCTTTCGAAAACATACTGCAAGTAGCCTGAGGTCTCACCCGAGGCGAAGTTGAGGGGGTTGTTGTAGAATCAGGTTTCCACAACCTTGTGATGTGAGTGCTTCAACTGGTTAATGCGCAATGTGGTGACAGACTGCGTACTGCGGTTAGTGACTGTGCGAGGTCTTCTACT
This sequence comes from Larix kaempferi, assembly GCA_027924585.1. NCBI lineage: Eukaryota > Viridiplantae > Streptophyta > Pinopsida > Pinales > Pinaceae > Larix > Larix kaempferi. The sequence continues at coordinate 8,726,818 of BSBM01000924.1, forward strand.
CTGCGTTGAATGGCGCAGTGAGCAAGGATGCTTGTGCATCCAACGTATTCAACGACTGGGCATGAGGATTACTTCCACTCTACGACGATAACTTATCAATAGCTTATCGTGCAACACTTCTTATGGGACGGCATGTCAACTAGGCCATGTGGTCGTTTATGACACCTAACCAATTCTATTCAATCTTATTGGATAATCCTTAATCTTTCATCATTACTTAGATCGATAAACATCATAAATTATACAGATGAGTGAGATGCGCGGTGCTGTGTGCTTTGATACCGCGATTCAACCTTAATAATTAACTGTGTGGTTATCTCATAGATCCATTCATTTGAGGACTTATAGGTGCTTGACTGCTAACATTCATCCATACATGAACTAATAACATCTTGTTCCATCCCTTCCGTGGGGAATACAGATAAAAGTAAACACATATCAGATAACAGTAACTTTATGTATGCACTGTATGTAATTTAAGTAAAAATAATGGCAATCATACATAGCAATCACATAACACAAGGTTTAACGTGGTTCACTATCTCAGATTGGAAGATACATCCACAAGAACTGTTGTTTATTATCTTAGGAAAGGGTACAATAGTTCTTCATCTGCGCACTCAGCTACAGACGCTCTTCTCTCTCTCTCAAAATTAGGTCTCTACGCACTCAGCTGCAGATCCTTTACAATGCTTCAATCTTACAGATCTAACAATATTCAATAAAAATCAACAAAATGAAGAGTTAACCCTTTCCTTTACAAAATTTCCTTATTTATAGATCAAGACCCGTAGGTCATGTCTTTACATTTACGAAGGCAGAACCCTTAGGTTTACAAAACTATCACGGTTTTCCCAAACCTGGACTATTGGTATCTGGCAGTGGATCTTCTATCACGCACGCACCAACAGGTTGCTTTCGCCGAGCTATTCCTTCTTTCGTGGCCTTAGATGACTGGTTCAAGTAGTAGTAGACCTCTATTTGTGTGATCAGTCACCTACCTCTCGATCTGCACCTACCCATCGCTTGGTAGTTATCGACGATCTTTGCCAAAAATAGGTCTTCTGTGACCTAACCAAAATAACTATCGTCATTCATCCATGCTCTGCTTAGATGGATCTTCATCAACGTGGCACATTACGGCGATGTAATCCTCATGGCACCAACCTCGCAGCCCTTCCGACACTGCACTGCGTGCAATTTCCCAGCATATCAAAACTGTGTTGCGCTTCTCCTCGCAGCTTCCAAAACTCAATGTGTTCAAAATTTGACCTCCTTGGGCTAGGCCCAATAGGAATTGAAGAAGTTGTTGGACGCAAAGATTATTTTCAAAGTCCGACATTCTGAATGGGTTGCTAACCTAGTTCCCGTGCGGAAAAAGTAAGGAGAAATAAGATTGTGTGTGGATTTTCGGAACTTAAACAAAGCTTCCGATAAAGACAACTACCATGTTCCTCCAATGGAACAAATTTTATAGATGATGTCAGGCTTAGAGCTTTTCTCTCTACTAGATGACGTTTCTAGTTACAATCAAGTGCTAGTAGTAGAAGAAGACCGACTCAAAACCACTTTTTAGACAAAGTGGGGAACCTTCTCATGTCACAGGATGCCATTCGGCTTGATCAATGCAGGAGCTACCTTTCAGCGAGCCATGGACATTTGTTTTCGAGGATTGGGTGATCATTGTGTTGTAGTATATTTAGATGATGTGACGATTTCCTCAAAGAAGAGAGAAGATCATGTTTTCCACTTGAAGCAGATCTTTGATCGCTGCAAAAAATATGGTATTTCGTTAAATCCCAAGAAAAGTGTTTTCACTGTTCTTAAGGGAAAGATTTTGGGTCATATAATTTCTCAATAGATCAAGAGAGATTGCAAGCTATCAACAACATTCCCATGCCCCATAGCAACAAATCTATGTAATCATTTATGGGCACCATTAAATTTGTTTGAAGGTTCGTTCCTGACTTTGCTCATACCGTTAAACCTTTGCAGCAAATGATAAAGCAGAGTGTACAGTTCAAGTGGAACGACTTGGAGAAAGTGGCATTTAAAGAAATCAAAGCTGCCATAGCTAATGCACCTTCTTTAAGAAGTCCAGACTTCGATAAAGATTTCATTTTGTATACCTTTTCTTCGGATGACTCTTTCGCAGTTGTGCTCACACAAAAGGTGGAATCAGGAGACGAATACCCAATTTCCTTTATGAGCACTGGTCTGCAGGGCACTAAATTGAATTACCCAATTGTATACAAGAAAGAATATGCTGTATTCAAAGCAATAAAGCAATTCAGGCCATATGTTCTAAAGAATAGAACTAAAGTAATAGTTCCTCACCCTGCCATCAGATCTCTTTTCGTTTAGAAAGAATTGGGAGAATGGAGAGGAAACTGGGTCACCTCTCTTCAAGAGTATGATTTAGAATTCAAAACCGCCACCATCATCAAGGGTCAAGGGTTATGAAAATTACTCACTTAGCATCCAGTAGATGAAGAGTTGAATTGGGAGAATGAAGCGGAACTGAATATGGTTGAGGTATGTCCCATTTTTACAGCTCCTGAATCTTGGTATAGGGCCCTAGTCCATTATTTGCAGCAAGGATATTTGTTGGAACACTGGATTTCTAAGCAAAAAAGGGCACTACGTCTGAAATCAGTAGCCTATCAAATCATTGATGGGATACTCTTCAGAAGAAATTATGATGGGATTTTCCTTAGATGTCTAGAGAAAGGAGATATAGATAACGTTGTCAAAGAATTGCACAATGGCCCTGCTGGGGGACATTATTCCGGAGATACAACAGCTCATAAAATTCTCAGAGCTAGGTACCATTGGCCTACCTTATTCAGAGATGCTCATGCTTGTGCCCTAAAATGTGATGTATGCCAAAGAAGTGCTGGGAAATTGCCGAAAGCAGCAGGACCTCTACAGCAAGTCATTATCTCTGAACCATTCGAGCAGTGGGGCATAGATGTTATTGGTGAGATAAACCAAAATTCTTCGCTGCAGCATTGGTATATTCTGACAGCTACGGATTACTTCACGAGATGGATGGAAGCTACTCTGCTATGTAAAATAAATGAAGATGCAGTTATCAGATTCCTGGAAGAAAACATCATAACCAAGTTTGGGGTTCCAATTTCCCTAGTCTTTGATAATGCAACTTATTTTTCATCTTTGAAGATAAATGAATTTGTTTGTGAGAAAGGAATTAAATTACATTATTCAACTAATTACTGTGCCCAAGGAAATGGATTAGCTGAATTGGCCAATAAGAATCTCATTTGAATTCTTAAGAAAACCGTGATTGAAAATCAGAGAAGTTGGCATACAACCCTCCCAAATTATTTATGGGAAAACAGAGTCACCCCAAAGAATACCTTAGGATTCTCCCCGTTCACCCTAGTCTACGGTAAGGAAGCCATCCTCCCTCTAAATATTTTACTCCCATCCTTGCAATTGGCCCAAGCTTCTCGAGGTTCCGGCAGCCAAGTCCTACAATCAAGAATTGATACCCTGCTGAAGCTTGAAGAGTCTCGGCTTAAAGCCAAAGACCAGTTCCACCAACACCAAGACATAGTCAAAAGGTGGTTTGATAAGCAGAAATCTGGAAAAAGAAGATTCGAATTAGGTGACTTAGTTCTGAAATGGGACCATCCACATGATGGTAAGGGAATGCACACAAAGTTTCAACGTTTATGGGTTAGCCCTTATTAGATTTTTGAAAATCTTGGCCCTTCGATGTATAAGCTGAGAGACTTGCAAGGAGAGGAAGTAAATCTCCCTCTCAATGGCCTCACTTTAAAGCAATACTTCACATAGTCCCATGGGGACTTTTGTACATAAATAAGTGTTGTTGTTTATTTTCTTGTTTTTACTGTTTTGATTGTTTTCTGCGGTTTTTAAGTAGTTTTTTTTTATTTTGTACCTTGCTCTATGCTCAAGTTTTCTTTATTTTTTTTTCCTTAATAAAGTTTGGCCCAACTCTTGGCTTAGCGGTGAGATAGGACTCCGAGAAAACCTCAAAATCCAGGAAAGCAGATTTTCATTTATAAAGAAAATATATCTTTGTGACTTTGATTTCTCTGAGTGGCCTCTAGGAATGAAGAGATCCTTTTTTGTTTGGTCAAAATAACCCAAGTTAAATATCTAAGATTTAGTATTTCCTTCTTACTATCTTTGGGCTCCATTCACTCTAACATTAATGCCTATCTTAGGAAGTTCACTATGATGGACCCACGGAAAGGAAGCATGTCTCACAGATGTATGGTATTTAAAATGATCCCATGCTACAAATGAAAGCCAAAAGAGCTTATATCAAAGAGTCTGTTTTCCAGAAATTCTTGCCTCAATTAAAGCATGGTTGAGAGAAACTAAAAAGCATTCAATCAAGGAATCGGTTCAAATAATCCATCCCAGCAAGGTTCTTCTCCATCCGTGAATCATGATAATCAAATAAATCTCTCGCTCACACAAAAGGACATTATGGATTGAAGAACCTAAATAAAGTATTGAAAGTTGAAGAAATTTATTTCTGGAAGGCTCAAACGGCAAAATTCATCAATTAAGAAACATCCAAAAGGATGCAGATAGCATGGGAATGAGGAACAAATGAATATGTCTGTGAGATATTGTTACGATCCTGTGGAGTCCTATATTAGTTGGCATCTGAAAGATAGATTTCAAAATGAACTCCACACTCTGGCCTTAAGAGAGTTGTAAATAAGTCCGAGTCAAAGTTGTCTTTTCCCAAATGACCATTATGATAAGAGTGATCACTGCACTCACAGAAGCTGAACTATGAAGACATTTTGTCGCACATGGAGCTAACAGTTTGTAAGTTTTCTGATCATGGGAAGAGTTTGTTTCAGAGATCTGTGTTCACCAACGAATCACCAATTGTTGTTGCTGCAACATTCCCCCCCAAAATTTTGTAAATATTGGGGCCCCTCCTATTTTTTTTGAAGAATTACTTTGGTCTTCTGAAGCTTGTTTGTTTAACTTTGCAAGTCTTCACCTTATTTCAGCAAATTTTTGATTTTTTCTGCTAAGGCAAAGTTCATTTTTTCAGCTTTGGTTGCAATTTTTAATGATAAAAGCGCTGACTATTGCGCAGTTCTTAATGATAAAATTTGTGACTGTTGCGCAAATTTTAGTCTTATCTTGGCTGACCGCTATGCATCATTTGGTCTTAAATTTTCCGACCAAAGGCCCCCCTATGCACAGTTCTTAATGATAACTCGGATGATGGTTGCACCAAATTGAAATTTTGACTTTGCGTAGATCGATCGCAGATCTTAAATCTAAATGCTCTGACCGTTACGTAGTTCTTGGGATTAATGTTGCCACCTTCGTTTTTGCGCCTTTCCTTGACCTTAGTCTTGTTTTCTCCGTCGTGTTTCTTGGTTGCAAATTCCAAGACTATTTATGCTGACCATTGCGCTGAGTTTCAGCATAAAGTCGCTGATCCTTGTTTCAACACCGTTGCGGCATTTGATCGCAGGAGTTACCCTTATAATCTCCACCTGCAGTGCAACCTATATTTTTGGTAAGCGGTAAAGGGTAAGTTGGTAGAGGTTTTAATTGTAGCCCGTGCGGATTAATTTCTCTTTCACATTGAGCCCCATGTGCATTTAATTTCCCAACTGCCCACCTTGTGGGAATTAAGTTCACCTGTTATATATATATATTCGCCCAATGGGGTTTTCACTCCATCCTTGCCAAGACCGAGGAGTATCATTGTTTGCCATTGGAAGCTTAGACTGTCACTAGCATGGGTACATGCGTCGACCACAGGGATCCATTCTAAGACTGATAGGTAGGTCTTCGATCCCTTCCCTTTGATTTTTTCTAGTGGGAAACCCTGTTAAAAAACTCATTGTTAGCTTTAAAGTTTTTTTTTGGATGTTTCTAAGAGTCGAACCCACATAATGCATAAGTAGTTCCCATTTTCATGCGATTTGTGGGAATCATGTTCCCAACAAGAACCTCTCATCCCATTAGTTAGCCAGATAGCTATCGCGCGAGTTTGAAAACAAACCTTTTATCCATCCCCGACAACCAGTTCTATGACCACTATGCATTGTGCTTTACGAACACACAGTCTGGCTTGCCATTCATTCTCTATGTTATGGAAGGGCCTCTTCCCCGCGTTCATCCGATGGCTAAAAAATCTAATTCGTGTAAATCCAAATTTTGTTTTGAGGAAACACCTTATCTCTCTGTGGCACTCTCTGCATGCTCATGTCTTCTATCTAATCCCAATAAAGGGATTAGGGTTGTGACCTAATTTCGGGTAAACGAATTAGGGTTTTAGATGCTGTGAATACCATATATTGTATTGTAAATGGTTAAGAAAACATATAATGAAAAGAGTTGTGCGGCTCTAAGTTTTGCTGGTTTTTTTCCGGTTAAGAGTTTCTAGGTGAAAATCTCTGTGTTATGCATGTGCCATTGTGTATTTTTTGTTAATGGTTAAGAATCTGTATGAGTTTTCACTGCATTGTTAAGGTTTAAAACTATCATTACGAACAAAAAGTCTGGCCTGTCAGTCATTCTCTATGTTATGGAAGGGCCTCTTCCCCGCGTTCGTCCGATGGCTAAAAAAGCTAATTCGTGTAAATCGAAATTTTGTTTTGAGGAAACACTTTATCCCTCAGCGACACTCTCTGCATGGTCATGTCTTCTAAGGACAACCAAAGTAGGATGTTTTTGGCTCACAATGATAAGATATTGTCAAATGCTAGCTAGCAGCGCTCAATTTCTCGTTTAAATGCTCATCTCCATTATTTTTGTCTTTGAAAAGCTAGTTTTAAATGGAAAGCTAACACTTGTGTATGATCAAGTTCTGCTAAACTCCATAGATTTAAGTGATGTGTCGACTTGATAAACAATGGTTGCTCATAAACTTCTCAACTCCTCATTTGTGTCCTCCTCGCCATGACAGGTTTGACATGCACCGGAGATCTGCAGACAGAAGGCCAAGCTTGTTGAGTCAGATTCGGACGTCAAAATCTATTGGATACCTCACTCGAAACCATGTTTGGCGATATGAAAGCTATCACTGGAGTAGCCCCAAGAGCCACTGCCCTGGAATTTTAATGGGGTGAGTTATACAGGTTTATCAGGGATCAGAAGTACCTTGAGGCATTCCTAGAAGAACCATGGTCTACCTAAACATCAAGAAGTTTGGCCTTCACAAGGTAGCAACTTGTCCTGAGGTATTCCCATGCTCATAAGTTATTGGCTAGATAATCCCTCATGTGAAAACTGATACAAGATTCATTAAGGATAACACCGGGATGAATCTCGCATCCTTCGCACTATAACACATCATGGCTACTTACAGGTTACCCTAGGCAAGGGCTTGGCTGGACAATGAATGGATGGCAATGCAAACAATAGACCCCTTGGAGTCCACCAAGAAGATGCTAATAATTGAAAGGCAAATAAGGAAAAGAGGAAATAGAGAGTATGAAAGTGCGCTTCTAAGGACTCCTTACAGACTCATTGCCTTAATGCTGAGTTGGATTTTCGGCATGCCAAATGAAAAGGTCTTCAAGCTTGGCTGGGTGCCGATGATGGTCCATGTGGCCACGTCTGGTACGATATTCAATTGGGCCGACATAATTTCAAATGGCATGGTCTCGCACTTAACTGCTTCCCAAGGAGGACTGACCCAGAAGAAAGTTGATTTCTTCATGTCTTCATATTTGATGGATTGCTTATTAAGCAAGCTCCCTTTTCCGGATTTGGGTTGAATTTGGAGCAGAAAGGAATCCCCTCTCTTTGTGGCTTACCAACTCACATGGGCAATAAAATACACAAATCACTACAAATATATTTGCAAGAATTTCATCATGCCCCTATATCAACTCATTTTTAAAGACGAGACGAATTGTCTGTCCGAAAATGCCATGCCCATCATAGAAGAGTTTGGGGATTATTACTTCTCCACCGAGGGAACCTATATCCGAATGAGTGGAGGATCTCAACCTCCCTTTTTGTTTCCTCAGTATGTCACATATTTTGTAGTACACAAAGAAGTTATAAGGAAACTTTTCATCAGTGGGGTTAGCAAGATTCTCTGTGAGAGGAAGAAAGGTATGTACCCACCAATTCCCTTCAACATCGGTGCATATAGTCTCCAGAAAGAAAAAGATGGTGAAAAATTTGCTCAGGGATGAGAATTTTTTCATTTCGGCACAAAGTCCTTTAGGAGGCATGATCCTAATGGCAGAGTTGCTGAGCATTGCATTAGTGTCAAAACTAATTTTGAGTACGCACATCTGTGGGACAAGGATGAAGAATTTTTCTAGAGTGCTAGGAATTTAACTGAGTTGGGAAAATTTTACCTCCCTAAAAGCGGATCAAGTTCCATCCCCAGACCTATTAGGTTAATACAAAAGGAACGAGAGGCAGCAACATCACAATCATAGGATTCCACGAGGAAGAAGAAAGACTCCAAAAGGAACAAGAAGTCAAGCAACAGCAAGATGCAGAAGCTGCTAGAGCTTAACAGGAGAAAGAAGAGGAGAGGATCTGACAAGAAGAAGCTGCCAAATTGCAGCAAGAAGAGGCTAAAAGAATAAAAAAAGAAGAGGCCGAAAGGTTGTAGGCAATGAGAGAGAAAGCAGAGCGAGAGGCAGCAGAGCTAGTAGAGCTGGCAGAGCAAGCAAAGAGGCAAGCGAGAGATGAAGAATAAGAATCTAATAAAGCCATGGAACAAGGCATGTCTAGCCCGCAGGCCATGGACTTGGATCTAGCAACAGTAAACCAATAAGGGATATCTAATGAAGGGGTTGTCACCACTGAAGAGTTATCACTTTCCCCATACAATCCTTCAAAGCAGCGCCAAGTGGCCAACCTGGATTTCGTTTATTTTGATAAAAGGAAGAAGGTTATTGTAGAAAGATCAAAGAAGAAAATGAAGATTGGGGAGGACCAATATGAAATCAGAGTATCAGAAACCACACTTGTCCAAGGGACTGACATCGACGTTGTGTTCATGGCATCATGCACCATGGCTTCGACTCAACCAAGCAAAGATAATGTTGATCGTCTGGTTGAAGATGTTAAGAAGTATAGGGAACTATGTTTCAAGATAAAATGTAACATGCAGAAAAAAGGTATTAAAAGGGAATGAGTTAAGATTGAAGTATAATGATCTTCAAGAGGAAAAGAGAGAAACAACCTTGCAAATCCTGCAGCTCGAGAATGAAAAGAGCTCACTAGAGATGCAGTTGGCAATCTCAGAAAGCAAGAAGAAAGACTTGGGAGCTTGCATAGGAGAATTGGAGAAGCTTGAAGCCAACAATGTGCAGCTAAATAAATCCTTTCAGCCTCAGCTTGAAAGGCTGGCGATGGAAAAATAGCAGCTATTAGAGTAGTTGAAGGTTGCAAAAGAGAATCCGAACCTAACTTCATTTCATGAACAAGTATGAGAGATGCAGAAGAGAGTACATCAATCACTGCCTCTAATTTTAGGAGAAATATACAAGGTGAAGGAAATGATAACAAGGATGACAACCATTGATGTCGAGGCATTGAATCTGAAGAAGAGGTACACAGGCCACTTCGAGGAAATAAATAAGAAATTTGAATGGAGAGAAGGAAAGTCTGGTTTCCCAGCAAACCTGCGGGTCAAGACCGCTGATGAATTGGACTTGGATTGTGGAGTCCTCAAGTTTTGTAGGGATTGTGGCGCAAAGCTAAGTATTGAAATCCGGAAGACCATCAAAAGCTGCCACACTTTATACTAAAAAATCGTAGAAATGTTTGGCAAATGCAACATGTTTTTACCGCAATCTATTTATGAGTTTCCTGAAAGAGAACAACATTTGGCATATCTATAGAGCAAGCTGAATGCAGAAACAGGATACATCAATAAGATAGATGTCCTAAATCTCGATGATCTCCATCAGTTCATTGGGAAGACCTCTATCCATGCCTATTTTCTGGAAAGCATTACCGAGGTAGTAGTATTAGGAGCAGCCAATGTTAAATCAGATCTATGAAAGCATGAAATAGTGCTGAAAATGACAATCTCTACATGGGGAAATACCATTGTGTGAGAGATCACCCAGTGGGCTAGCAATATTAAAGATGTGGACAACCCAGCCGAAGTAAGCAAAGTAGCTGAAGCGAACATGCCTGCTGAAGTAGATGCCTTAGTAGAAATAAGGAGCCCAGATGAAGTGGCAGGACCATCTGGGTTTTAATTTGTTATATTGTAAATTTTGTAAAAGACAGCTAGAATTATTTTATTGTATAAATGTTTTATGAGACAGCTAGAAATTGCTTTTGTCTCTTTAGGCACTAGAAGACAAACTTTTGAGTCTCCCTAGGGTTAGTTTTTTGGGGAGGGACAAATTTTGTAAAGTCTATAAATATAGAGATAGAAGAGATGAGAATGACTTTTGGCAGGTGAGAGGACAGACTAATTTTGTACGTGAATTATTTTACTACATCAATGAAGGAAGCTCTATTTTTCCTAAAGGAAGCCTGCATGGAGTTTTGTTATGGGAATGTTTGAATGTTGGCTGAATTACTTCTACGTTATTCATACATTGGCTGTGAGATCGTTTTAACCAATCTGAATTATTTCTCTGTTATGAACGCTTTCACTTTTCTATGCAAAATTTCTGTTTAAAATGGGTAATATAGTGTTTATCTCTGTCAAAGCTATCTTTGATAATCTTTTATTTTCTGCTGTAAATGCTTCTATTTAATTTAACTGCTATCTGTGAAATTCTTGGTTGCATTTCCAGTTTATTACTCATTCTTTAAATTTTCTCCTTACAAGGATAGATGAAATTTGCGTAAACAATTTTAGATTAGATTTGCTTAGCTGCATGCATTTAGATTACAGCACTTGCATCTCATTCTTAAAATAAAGTACATAAACAGTGGATCGGGATGCAAACGGTGAAAAGGAAAACAAATCTTTAAATCTTACATGGTAGCCGGGCTGTTAACTAGAAGGATTCCCCACACCAAATGGTGAGCGATCTAATTGGGCTTGCTTACCGGGGAGAATCCCTTGTTGATTGATGCTACGATTTTCTAGGCATCAACATTTTTTGGCGCTAGAAGGAGGGCCACCAATGCATGGCTGGAAGAGGAGATCCTTTCATTACAATAAATCCCACTAAAGACCCACTTGAAATAGCTATCCCAGACAATTTAGATCTGGAATTAATAAATCAAGAAGATCCCAATTCTGAGATCGAACAGCAAGAAACGCTGTATGCTATCCCTTTTGTTGAAGTAGTGAATTTAAGAAGATATACCTATGCTTATGTTAGGCAACTTGGTGGTTTGAATGCGATTCCCTTACTCCCTAGAAGAAGAGCCACTAGAATGGAAACACAGTATACAAGAGACTCAGCTCTTGTCCAGAACTTTGAAGAGTTGGTAGATTTATCTTTGGAAGAAATCACAGAGCCTCTTGGAGAAATCGGACTTGAAAATCCTCCAGATCTAGAGGAACCGCATACCCCACATAATTCTCCACTTAATACTCCACCACATTCTCCACGTAGAGACATGGTTGTGCCGGCATGGAGAGCGAGAGGAGCGCTGAATTTAGCTGGTCCATTCCACTATCTTCCCAAGAATCCATAAAAGGTTTTTCCCAAATATGATCCTGGGAAGGGTATTTCTGATGAAGATCATCTCAAGAGTTTCTACTTGGCTTTAAGTCTTTTAAATGTGCAACATGAAGATGTAGTTTGTAGGATTTTCCTTACACTTTTGATCCCAAAGTATCTTCTTGGCACTTTAGTTTGCAAGTTAGTTCAATAGCTAATTGGGGAGATTTCGAGAAATGCTTCTTAGAAAAGTATGGAAATTAGAAAACAGTCGCTACACTCATGAAATAATTGTTTTCCATGAGAATGGAAAAGAAAGAGAAGGTTCAAGAATTTAATCAAAGATTCACTACATTGTTAAATAATTTTAGTGATGCGGCAAGACCCACTGAAGAATCTTTAGTTGAATATTATACAAAAACGCTTGACCCTCCCATAGCAATGCTTGTTAAGAGAACAAAGAAAACAACCTTGATAGAAAACTTCGAAGAAGCCAAGAAGGTAGAAGAAGAAGCAGACAACATTGCTAAGCATTCTCTCGATCCAGAAATAGAACCAACAGCTATTAAGAAGCCTCTTTTGTTAACCAGAAATAAAGAGGAACCATCAACATATATGGAAAATATGGTCAAAATGATGCAAAAGCTTTCTAATAAAATTATCAATCTGGAGAAAGATAAGACAACTAGCACTTCCAGGAAACCATTCAATCCTTTCTATAAGAAAAGGGAAGAAAGTGGATAGCCACTTCCACCTGTAAACAATTTTGTTGTGCTAAATTTAAATGAAGTTGGCATGGACCATTTCTATACCTTCCATCAAGAACAACACTCAGAAAAAAGTTGTCCACAATGGATACATTCCATGAGCCTAGTGATGAATCAAATGTTAGATGCACATATAACAGATCAAAAAGATCCTGCAGAAGAGCATAATTTTGAAAAGGAATAACCCGCTCCTGACACCACAATGGTCCTATGGAATTCGGCACCCGTGCAAGAACCTTCTTTTGAAGATCTAGCTTATGAGTTTCAGACTGCAGCAATTAATGTCACTACTAGAAGTAAAGGCCAGTGCTTGATCAAACCAATGATGCACCTGTTGGCCCGGTTTTGCAACCAGGCTTAGTGCTATGGGCACCTGCTAACTAGTAGCAGCAGTTTCAATGTAAATAAATAACAATAAACTAATTAAACAAGACTATTCATGGATCTAAGCAAAGATATTAAGCAAATAACAAAAATAATTTAAGTTCAAGAACAAGAACATATAAAATAAAGAATTTGTATTGAAAGGATGGGGCAAGCAAGTGCTTGCGGAATCAATACCTCTAATGGTGAGGTTGAATAGCTCCAAGGATGAGCAACTTCCAATATCCAATGGTCTCTTCTCCAATGTGGTTTGCAATGGCTAAAATGCTCAGGGGAGATTTCAGCAGCATAAGGATGAGATAATGGATGGATGTGAAATGAGGAGCCCCTACCACCTTTTTATAGGTTTTGGTGGTGAGAAATACCATTTGTGGTTTTGTGGAAACCAAATGGTATTGACCAACATGGTTTAGGTACTTTTCCCTCCTTTTTCTTTTTTTGAATAAATATAATATTTTAATTCCCTTTTTAATATTTTTGGGAATTTGGACCCTTTTTGAGGGTTTTTTATGATTTTCTTGGAAAAATAATCTTTTTTAATGGAAAAAGGGGTGTACTAAGGTCTTTTGGTGACCTTTTGTTGGTTTCAGAGGCTCAGATGGTGGAAAAGTGGACAAATGGGTCATGTGAATAGGAAAATGAGCTAGTGAGCACTTTTTGGGTGTTAACAGATTGCCCCCTGATGTGTGAGGGCAGGAGCTCATCGTATGGCCGATAGACATCATAGTTCATTTGTCTTTTTCTGGGGTTTTAGGGGAGAGAAGAGACCGGTTGGAGACTGGAGCCACGGCCCTTGGAAGCTGCAAAAAACAAAAAATATTACATGGCCTCAATATGGATGAGGTATAATATCTGATAAAGGACGAGGCGGGCATTCCCATGCTCGTATCAAGACATATACAAAATAATTAGTCCCAAGAAGGGGGATCTAATACGTAAAGAAATATACTGGTACATCATAATGGTCCAGAAGGGACATTATTGTGGGATATACTCATGATCATTGCTGATCTCAATAACTGATACACTGGAATAACTGTTGAACTGCTGAAACTGAAGGTGTCCAACATCTGTATGGACTCAATGACTGTGATCCATCTGGAATACTGTCGCCATACGCAACCCGGATATCTATAGAAAAAATGTAACTGGTTTATCCATAGGTAGACTCTCAAATGTAGAGGAGTCAGGTGGTATCTGGGGTCTTCGACTAATAACTGAACGGACCAATACCCTGTGCGAGTCTCAACGATGCGATCAAGGTGTTGAAGTCGAGCATGTGAGACACAACCATTCGGAGAGGCATTGAGGATTCCTCTCGAAATGATTCGTAGACACTCATCATAAATGGTAATGAGTCCAAGACACAGGGACCTCTAGGTCTATCCTCTGGAATCAATGTGGTTGTCGTCGACAGAGGGAGACCAGCAACTAACAAGGCAATGGTGTTTCCTTGATAGGAGCGCGAGGTGTATAACTGAAGTGATGTAGTACTGATGGTAGGACTGACATACTTGTGGGGAAGGAAAATAACTGGGTCAAAAAATGGGTAGACTCAAACTTCCTTTGTTCAGAGCATGATGACATGGTTGACCTGGAAGCGTAGGGAACTGACTTGTAGGTGTGGGGATCATTGCTTTGACTGAATGGTATATATTGACTCTGGGGGGGAGGACGAGCTGATAGGTGCTGTCGAGGGATTATCAGGGTGACATACTGCAGAATACTCTGAACAAAGGTGACCAAAATGGGGAGGCTGCCATATGAGTAGATGTGATCTGTCGTGGCACCAAGAGGCACCATTAATTCCTTCTTCGTAGTTTTAATGAGCTCCAAGAAGGGATAAAAGTGTGCTCTAAAATGGTACGGTCCTGTGGATTTTGCGAGCCCAGGACGGCTCATGCTCATGGTTGCTTTCATGTTTAGAGAGTCTGAAAACGGTAAGTGGACTCTGTTGGTGTTTCTTTTTCGTAAGTTTAGTCTCCAAGGCCCGAAAAAGGATAAAATGATGTGGATGGAGAACTCTTCTAGCCGATGTGACTAGAGTATACCTTTTTCGTAATTAGTCTACAAGGTCCGGAAAAGGGGTAAACTTATACCAGGTAGACGCCCTTTCAGATACGTTTAGCGAGCATGAAAGGAAGCAAGATTGCTCGGCGATCTTTTCATTGTTTTAGGAGTCAGAAAAGAGCTTAACAGAAACTCCCTAAGTGCCTTTTTCGTAAAAGGGATTGCTCGGCCCGAAAAAGGGATAAAATTATACCGAACAAAAAAGGATTGATGAGGGCGAGAAAAGGTCTCAAGCATCGTCATCAGTGCGGAAAACTGGATCCGGTGACCTAAGGATTGTTGAAAACGGAGAACGGCCGATGTGGTGCGCAAACCGAGGTGACGAAGGGGTCACAAGGAAATAATGCCCGAAAGATCTAGAGGTGAGAGCGAGAAATGATCTCGAGCGTCGTCACGAGCGCGGAAAACTGAATCCGGCGATATAAGGCACGTCGAAAATGGAGAACGACTGATGTGGCACGCAAACCGAGGTGACGAGGGGGCGTGGAAAAAATGCCCGGAAAATCTAAAGGTGAGAGCGAGAAATGATCTCAAGCATCATCATGAGCGCGAAAAACTGAATCCGGCTATATAAGGCAAGTTGAAAACGGAGAACGGCCGATGTGGCACGCAAACCGAGGCCACGAGAGAGGCCAAAAAATGGTGAAAAAATGGAATTCGTGAAAACGGGAAACGGAAAGAACCTGTATGAAGTTCTCGCTGTGCTGATCCCAACGGTACCAACGGTTTGAGAAATGGACTTCGTATGCTACCGCAATGGTTGTTTGAAATTTGGTGGAATTTCTATAAATAGGGCGTGGGGCCCAAAATGACATTTCATTGTTACGTGTGAGTTTGATAGAGCTGTCAGAGCTATTTCTCGATTTCCGGGAGATTTCACCGTTGGTTTTCGATTTAGCGAGTTTCAGGTAACTCTATTCGCCTTAACCTTGTCAATTATGTCTTTTTTGTTTGGCGGGGGGCCCCCGAAGGCCGCGAAACTCCACGTTGACTCTCCAACGTGGAACCGCGCGGGTTTCGGGGCTGAACCCGCGATGAACCGCGCGGGTTTTAGGCTCACAGTCGCGATGTTCATCGCGACTGTGAGGTCGAAACCCGCGATGTTCATCGCGAGTTCATGGGGGATAGTCGCGATGTTCATCGCGACTGTCCTGCCAAAACCCGCGATGTTCATCGCGGGTTTTTGCATGGATCCCGCGATGGTCATCGCGGCTTTTTGTGGAAAAGCCGCGATGGGCATCGCGGGTTTTTGTGTAAAAGCCGCGATGGGATTTTTTCTAAAATTTTTATGCTGGGGCTAAAAATTTCTTCTGTTTTTCTGGCAGGATGTTGCGGAGACCTCAGTCTGTGTGGCGGGAGAGGGAGATCGATGCTGATCTCATGCTGAGGATTGAGACTGATGGAGGGGTGAGACAGACCCTGGCTATGAGCGGACTCTTGAAGTTCGCTCAGATCCCTCCTATACGTTCAGTGAGACGCCTCCTGAACAAGCTCGTGCAGTGGTGGGTGCCGGCAGAGGGTGCCTTCATTATTGGTGGTGAGAGGTTAGAGATCACTCTCACAGATGTGTATTTTTTGACTGGGTTGCCTCGCTTGGGTGAGGTGGGTGATATTTCTTCGAGGTTGCCTCCGGGTGTAGATATGGAGGACCTCTTACAGACTTTCTGTGTAGATGATGTTGTTTTGGTAAACAGCTCTATTGGTCTGAAATTCCTACGTGAGTGGGATATGCGAGCTGTTGGTGCCTGTGTTCTGAGGATATTGGGTGCTGCTGCACCACATCGTATGTCTGGGGGGCAGACGATGATGGTGGATTCCGTTCTACAGGGTACTTACTATGCATGGGCGCAGATGTTCCTGGCCGGTGTCCGGAGAGATCTGGACAAGGCCATTAGAGAGGGAGGCGAGTTTTGTTATGCCTCGTTTTTATGCTGTTTTTTCTTCGAGCGGGTGCCGACCTTACGGCCACGGGTACCCGTTCGTGCTAGTCTTCCGAGTGAGCCTCGTATGATGAGGTGGGGGCAGATGATGCCCCGTGCCGGCGGTGGTGTCCGCGGCTACTTCACGGAGGATTTCTATCAGCAGTGGGAGCAGATGCCTGTGGTTATTGAGGATTATCCTTACGCCAGCATGGACTACCAAGGTGACCCAGAGATGCCTCGTGCCCCAGGACAGGCCTGGAGTTTGGACGGTATGTTCTGTGTTTTATTTGATATTATATCATATGTTGTTTGATTTATCATTGATGATTTTTTGTATAGTATCTGATGGCTTACTTGCTTTGTGCAGATGTGGGTCCAGTGCCACCACCTGACTATGTGGCTCGGCAGGGGCGGGCAATGGTGGTTGCCCATCCACCTGTACCTGTACCTCCTCCGCGTGGTGGAGGATATGCAGCCCGTGGGCGAGGGGTTGGCGCTCATGATGACGCTATAGATGGTGTTCGACGGACCTTAGCCCGGATCGTAGCTGGGCTCCCCGAGGATGGTTGGAGGGACCTTGATCGGGACATTTTGCAGGGATGTCTCGGTGCGCCGCCTGAGTGGCAGTCGCTCCTGTTGAGGGCAGCGGTGTTCGTGGCGAGGCACGGGGATGGTAGACGAGATGCTCCGGCAGGGCCGGCTCAGGGGAGGATACGTCTGAGGGACGATCCAGCAGGGCCAGCAGAGCGGCGAGTTCGGGGTCGTCATGACCCGGCGGGGCCGGCCGCGGAGGAGTCGGAGGAGGAGCCGGAGGAGGAGCCAGAGGATCCTAGGGATCCAGATGAGTAGATATATTGTATCTGCCCCCAAATGCTGATGAGCATATGGGGAAGCATTTTTGTATGACAGATGTATTTTTTGTATATCGGGTGCTGAGGGCACTTATGACATGTTGACTATTTGATTTATATATATATGTGGATATATATTTTAGATATATTGTCGTGTATGCACGTGGATGCACATTTGTCTTTTGTATATGCCCGTGGAGGCACATGTTATGCACGTGGTGCAGTATATTTGTTGATTTATGTATGCCCGTGGAGGCACCTGTTATGCACATGGATGCATTATTTGGTTTGTTTGTTTTATGCCCATGGAGGCACATGTTATGCACGTGGATGCGATATTGGTTTTTGTATATGCCCGTGGAGGCACCTGTTTTGCACATGGATGCAATTTTTGTTTATGGATATGACATGATGTGATTGGTGTGCCAGTCGAGGACACTGTTGGCCATATTATCTGCTACACTATTGAGGTGTCTTGGGACATGTGTGAATGTAATGGATTCAAACTGTCTAACCCTTTGTTTAGTGCACAGGAATTTTCTGAAAAGACAGGGATCGCGTACCTGGTAATCATTGTTGAGCTGGGAAACTAGGAGCTGTGAGTCCAAGAAAACGTTGAGGTGACGTATGCTCATCTGGAGAGAAGCGGCCAGGAGACCGGTCACGGCATCGTATTCAGCTTGATTATTGGTAGCGGCACCTAAACATACTCCGTCAATGTGAATTAACTCATGTGAGGGGGAGTATATTACCCAAGCTGCGGAGGCGAGATTGGGAGACCAACGGCTTGCACCATCAGCGAAACCGATATGGCAGAGTGGAAGAGGCTCCATCTGTGGTCATGCAGAGAAAAACAAATATTTAGGTTTTTTGAATTTTTTGTGAACAAAGAAAGTATGCCTATACTAAAATGGACGATGGTGTCCATCAGATTTTCTATGGGTAAAATCGTTTAAGGTACAACCCATTGCGTGGGTTGCGTAGGGTGTTGCCTTCTGAGTCGGTCAGAATGTATGCCCCTTGCCCAAGGCAGGTATGTATGATGTAGGGGCCTTGCCACATAGACACGAACTTTCCCTTTCCGGTTTTATCATGAGCTTGATCATAAGCGAGGACAAGGTCTCCCTCAGAAAAGGTTCTTGGGTGGACACGTTTGTCGTAACTTAGTTTGGATCGTTGTTTAGCTGCTCCCATGTTTTGAATGGCTGTGCGCTGATCTTCATCGGCTTGCTCTAGGAGTAGTAAACGTTGCTCGATCGGGGAAGTGTCCGGTAGGAGTTCGACGGCGATATGTAAGGGTGATGTTGAAGAGGATGGGAGGTCCGTGATGAGGTGAGCAAGCGCAAGGGCTTTAGTGCTTTTGGGAGTTTTGAAAGTTAGATCATATTCCTGGAGGATAATGACCCATTTAGCAACACGACCTTGTAGGAGCCGCCGGGTGAGGAGGTAGACCATGGGGTTGGAGTCGGCCACGACCGTGGTATGACTGAGTAGGATGTAGTGTCGCAATTTTTGTACGGAAAAGACTACAGCTAGGGCTAATCTTTCCTCGTATGGGTAACGTAGAGGTGGGCCAGACAAGGTTTGGCTGACGTAATAAATCACATGCTCTTTGTGGGAGGCATCTTCTTGGACCAAAACTCCGGACACAGCATGTTCAGATGCCGAGACACAAAGGGTGAAATCTTGAGAGAAATCCGGTGGGGATATCAAGGGGGCTTGTGTGAGAGCTTTCTTGAGGGCTTCGAAGGCCGTGTCTGCTTGCTCATCCCAAACAAAGGGTATGTGGGTGCGAAGCAAGCGTAAGAAGCCATGGACTTTGGTGGCATAATCAGGAACGAAGCGCCTAAGAAAATTGGACCGTCCTTGCAAGCTCTGAAGCTGCCGAAGCGTACGAGGAGGGGGAAGTTCTAAGATGGCTTTGACTTTCAGGGGATCGACAGTGATTCCGTCTTGGGAAACAATGAAACCCAACAACCGGCCCGCTGGGACGCAAAAGACACACTTGTGTGGGTTCAAGCGGATTTTATATTTGCGACAACGCAGGAAAACTTGCTGGAGGTCGTTAAGGTGGTCTGATCATTTTCGGGAACGAGCTGTGAGGTCGTCAAGATAGACTCGCAGGATATGGACCAAGTCATGAAAGCAATAGGTCATGGCTCGCTGGAAAGTGGCACCAGCATTTTTAAGGCCAAATGGCATGACGCGATAGGCAAAAGTGCCCCAGGGGGTGGTGAAAGCAGTCTTATACTGATCCTCTTTGCGGATGTGAATCTGGTTATATCCGGAAAACCCGTCCATGAAGGATAGGACTTCATGGCCCGCACACTCATCAATGAGTTGGTCAATGAATGGTGTGGGGAAATTGTCTTTTGGACAAGCGTGGTTTAAATCGCGGAAGTCAGTGCATACTCTAAGGGTGCCCTGCTTTTTGTTGACGGGAACGGGGTTCGACACCCAGGTGGTGTACGGAATAGGGTAAATGAACCCTGCTTTTCGAAGTTTCTCGACCTCAGCCTTAACAGCAGGGAGCTTGGAAGGGTGAATGGGTCGCTGTTTCTGACGAACACGGGGTACTTCAGGCCATGTGTCAATGTGGTGTTCAATAATGGCGGGGTCGAGACCAGGCATCTCAGTGTAGGACCAAGCAAAGACATCACGGAACTCTTGAAAGAGCTTTTTGTATGCCTGAGTTTCTGCTTGAGTGCAAGATGCGCCCAGCGAGATGAGCTCAGGTTTTCCTGGTGTTGTGGAAATGTCTATCTGTATAGTGGGGGAAATGTTTGACATGTTCCCTTCTTCAAAGGCATCCGGTGCTGGGATGGGGTCTTTTAACCAATCGACCTTAGTGGGTATGAAGTCTTTCGACTCGACCGATAGCTGGTTGGATGCGGTGGATGTAGATGCTTCCGGGAGGAAGTACGAGCGATGATGCATATCATCCCAAGGGTAGTCGGGTGCAGTGAGTGTCTCCAAAATTTGCTCATCAGTATTGAAGTAGTCAGACCATAAATCAAGGGGTTCTGGTTTGAAAGTTGTTGAAATCATATAAATTGTATTGACTTCTTCCGACGAGGATGATGGCGGGGGGTGGATCTCTTCGATAAGGGGAGGAGATATCTCTAAGTCGACGTTGTTCAACTCGTACAACGCTGCTCTATAGTCAGGTAGATCAGGACAATGGTGAGAGTAGTGGCCGTAAACACTGCATATAGCACAAGGATGGTTAGTGCGTAGTGATTTGTCGTGAGGCTGTAGAGGTGGCTCTAACCTGACTACTGGGATGCTGATGTCATCGTCCAACATATTAATATGCTCTTGGAGTGCCGGTAAGTGTGGGCATTGATGAGTTGGATGTCCAATCTCATCGCATAATGAGCATTTGGGGGGAGCTCGAAACACTGGTGGGGGTTTAACTACCTTAGGAGGTGGTATCGCAGTGTACGGTTGTGGGCCTCTGCCCCCAGTGGGCTTAGCAAGGAGAGGGGGATTCGTTGACGTCGAAGCAATCGTGAGACCAGGAGGAGGTTTCATTGACGACGAAGGGATTGCGACACCAGGAGGAGGTTGATTTGTGGTAACAATAGGTTGTACCGGTTGGAGGATGACGTTTGGTGTCGGCGGTGGAACGGGAGGTGAAATATACCACACGGGTAATCCCAATGTTAATCCGGGTAGACTAAGGGTAGCCATAACCGGGGCGCTTACTACACCCGAAGGAGGAAATAGAAAGGGGATGGTGTGGATGGGTGTAACACCGATATGACTCGGTACCAATGGTGGTTGACTACCGGGTGTTTGTGTATTCTGTGAAAGAGTACAGAGGTTTGCGACCTGGGTCTCTGGTGACGGTGGTGGAATGGCCTGAAATGTAGAGGTCATTGGTGTATCTGAGTAGAGTCTGGGTCCCACAGAAGACACAAAGGAGGTAACTGCACTAGAAGCGGGTTGTTCAATCATGGGAAGAACATTTTCGGGGGCTGCAGGGGCATTGGGATCATAGTAGGTGAGTTGGTCGATTTTGACCACGCGTCCCTCATGGGGGAACATCATGGTACGAAAAATGGAGGAGGCGACCGCTTTCATGGCGTACATGTAACTACGACCCAGTAAAAGGTTATAATCGAGCTGGGCGTTAATGACCTCAATGTCGATGAGCACAGTTTTCCCACCCAATTGGATGGGGACCTTGGGTAGTAGACCTTGAGGTTGAGCTGACCGACCGTCATAGGCCCGCAATGCAGTGGTGGATTGCTGGAGAGCAGGGGATCCCAACTTCTTCCAAACAAATGTGGACATGACGCATGTGGAGGCACCTTCGTCGATGATACATCGATGGATGACAAGATTCCGGATAGAAACGGAAACTTGGACTGCTATGGTGGAAGGCAGATGTGGTTCGGACTGGTCAAAATCAAAGGTCATCAATTTCGAATCATTTGGGTCGATCGCCCCAATGGCGGAAAGTAAAGTCTTGCTCTGCGTTGGACAGTTTTTCAAGACTTCTAATGCAGACATGGCTGCGGGAGATTGAGCTAGGTCATCTACGATGTTGTAATTTGACGCAGCCCGTGCATTGGGGTTGTTGTTTATACGACGGAGAGGGAAACGAGGTGCTTTCGAGGCACCATCGAGTGGAAGAGGTGGTATCCGTAACGTCTGATCGGTGGGATTAGCGTTAGTATCCTTATCGATGGGGGTAGCCTCGGAGGTAGGACCATACTGGTTCCGTCGGGTTTGGATATTGACGTCGACTGTGGACATCATCAATAAGTGGTGAGTGCCTGAATCAAACATGGGTTGATCAGGACCGGCGTAAGTGATTTGTTGTGGTTGCATGTTGCCCTGTGGGGGGGCTAACGGCTGAGTGTTCACCACTCCTTGTGTTGGAAAAGGGTTCTGTAGTACCAAAGGTTGTTGTGGAGGTGGTGGGGGGTTGGGTGGCGGCTGAGGAGCTGCCTGCCCTTGACGATGGGCGTCATTTTTCCATAGTTGTCGAGCTCGCTCCAGATGTGGGCAAGCATGGGTATAGTGGCCATAGACACCGCAAATGGAACAAGGATGGTTTGTTCGTAAATTAGCATTTTTGGCTTGCTTAGGTGGTCGATCAGGATTCTGATGAGCAGGCGCCGCGTTATTGTTTTGCGGAGGATGGGTAGGTTGTGGAGCTTGGTTACGGTTTTGGTTGTTTCCACGGTTACGTCCTCTTCCGCGGTTTGGTTGCCCACCCTGGTTGCGTTGGTTATTTTGGTATTGGGGCTGTTGTTGTTGTGCATACACATGCCCTTGAGCATTGGGGGGATTCTGAGGAGCCGCAGGTGCGGGAGCAGGTTGCGGTGGATAGTATGCAGGTGGAGCTGGAGGTGGTCCAGTTGCCTGTTGGGGTTGTTGGTACCCCTGAGCTGGTGGAGGTGTGAGGTTAGCTGGTGCAACCGGTTGTGGGTAATGCATGGGCTGTTGTGGGAACTGCATGGGGGTCTGTACCGTAGGTTGAGCATAGTATGTAGGAGGTACATATGCTGATGGCGCTTGGCCATAACAATGTTGTGGACAAGAGGGTCCATGAACATGATGGGTCTGGTTTGCTGGAGCATAAGAAGTTGTCGCTTCGGAACTCGATGTAGCCCTAGAAAGGTCTGGGGCGGGCATGGTGCTCACCATACTGAAAGGTTTTGCTTGCGGTGTAATTTGGCCAATAATGCCATCAGTGACATGTGATGCCCCCGGTGTGTCACCGCGTGCAGAGTCACCTCGTGGGGCGTCCGGTATGATCGTGTATAAGTAACCCGACTGGGCATAGATGAGATCAAACTGTTGGGCCTTGAGGATGGCCTCTTCCTCGGACTGGGGTCTTTCAGATGCTACATCCTTCGCAATGAGAGGAAGGAGGGATTTAAGGAACCAGTCTAAAAAGATTCGGTCGTCTAATTTGATCTTGCATAGGCTTCGGCGCCGACGCCAAGCATGAATATGGTCAGTGATATGCGTGGCCGTGTTCTGTCTGCAAGACAGTAGGATTTCGACGCCCGCATCATAGCGGACAGGTAGCTGAAAGAACTGCAGGAAGGTCGAGGCAAGGGAGGTAAATGTGGAATGCGTCCCATGGGGTTGCTCGATATACCATTTGGCTGCAGAGCCAGTGAAGGTGCGCTGTAATAAACGGAGGCGGACAGAGTCATCCACTATGGAGTTGGAGGAACACCATAGATGGAAGAACATGATATGGTTTTGGGGGTCTTCCCCTGCCTTACCCTCAAACTTAGGGATGTCAGAGGGAATTTTGGTGGGCATATGGGGCCACGCCGGATCATGTCTAATGGGGTCATTTGTTAACCTAGCTAGGTCTGGCAGGTTCAGACTTGCCATGTATGGTAGGCTAGCCGGTGTGGTAACTGGGGCGGGGACATGCCTAGCCATTGTGGTATGGTGTAGGGGTCCCGTAGCGCCTAAAGGTACTCCAGGTATGGAAGGTATGTGCCCTCCCATGGGTGTGGGCTGGTATGGGTTAGCGCTTCCAAGTGCAACATGGGTTACACTTGGGTTAGGAATTGCACTAGGGATTCCTGGAATAGCACTCCCAAGTGCAACATGGGTTGCACTTGGGTTGGGAATCGTACTAGGGATTCCTGGGATGGGGTTTGTGGAAACCAAAGGGGGTATGAAACCCATGTTGGGTATACCTATGACAAGTGTTGGCCCTGTGTTGGGCATTCCTAAATGTGGAGTGTTACCCATATTGGGCATACCCAGGGGGGTGGTTGTTGCCGTGGATGGTACTACAGCAGAAGGGTCTGCGGATGTCTCACCTATGGTGCTTGTAAATAATGGATCAAATGGTGTTCCAGCCATAATGGTGGTTGGTGGTAACTTTGTGGGTTGTTCAGATTCTACCTCCAAATCAAAAGTGAAGTGAGGTGTGTCAGAATCGGATGACTGTCTAGTTGATTGACGATGTGTCGAATCAAGGGATAGGGCTCTGCGTCTGTGACGTGGAGAGCCAAGTGGACTAAACTCTGGGAGTTCTCCCTGTAGACGACGAGAACGTCTAGAATTCTCAATGGTGAGAATATAAGTTTTTGATGTAAAAATTTGTTTAAGTATCAGGTGGTGATATATGTATAAAAGACTCAAAACCCTAATGCAACCAAGGGGGTGCAAGAAGGGGAGTGAAAAAAGAAGGCTCTCAGGCCAAAAAATCAATCCTCAAAAAATGCACTTATCCTAGCAGCTGTGCTACAATAAGTGGAGGAATGCAACAACTGGTCAGAATACCAACATGCAAACGGATCCTAGAAAAAATAGGTGTAACTAGACCACAGGTAGGTTGAAATCATGCAAACACCTAATCTAAAAGTATTGTGACTCAAACAGACGATATCCTCTGCAAGGTGATGAAATCCAAGTCAGACAATATGAATGTTGAGACAACGGCTAGATATCCCCCTACCAGGAGGGACACCGGGTAA
This sequence comes from Larix kaempferi, assembly GCA_027924585.1. Lineage (NCBI taxonomy): Eukaryota > Viridiplantae > Streptophyta > Pinopsida > Pinales > Pinaceae > Larix > Larix kaempferi. The sequence goes on from BSBM01000924.1 coordinate 8,751,869, forward strand.
TCAATCCTAAAGACAGGCTACTAGGATACTCCGTTCATGACGCGTCGAGAAAAGGTAAATCTGCCGTTTGGTCCTTTGATCGCAATATCCCAATACAGGGATATCCCGAGAACTGCAAATGGTAGCCCTTCGGTTACTGAATGGATTTCGGTATTCCACTCAGGCTTCCGGAACCATCCTCGCGACTTCAACCCTCCTAAGGGAGAGGCCTTCCCACAAACCGGTTGTGACCGCGCCAAAAAGTACTAAGAGATTTTAGCTCCCTAATTGGACAACTTCTATGTCTCAGATGTATGAACTGAGGGGTGTTATTGGAACACCTATCCCCCCAATACTACCTAGCTACAAGAATTCTTTTAGTGTTCCCCAAGTGGGGTTAAAAGTGTGTTCAAATTAGGGTTCGTTTTAAGGCTTAGTTCAATTAAGTGATCGTGTGAGTGCACGTGAGGTGTTGTAAACTGAACTTGAAAAAATAAAATGCTTTATAGGAAATTTTCAAAAAATAAAGGATTTTTCGAAAATAAAAAGCAAATATCTACGATTTTTTCACTAAAAAGAAATTTAAATGCTTTTCAAAAAACAACTCAAAAAATAATGGATTTTTTGGATTTATGAAAGCAAATAATAAACTTCTTTTTAAAAGAAATAAATGGATTTCTTCGTTCAGGAAAATTGCTAAGGGCAAGATTTTAAAGAAGTAAACAAGAAAAAATTTAAATCTAGATGAAAATGCAAAATGAGTCTTTCTTTCACTTTCTTGAAAATTTTTAAAAAGATTTCTAGATATGCACTTTGAAATAGTAAATTTTTTTTTCAAAACTGTAAAATATGCAGAATTTAATACTGTAAAAAATGTGATATGGGCAGAAAGTACAGTAAAAAATATTTTTCAAAATCGGGATGGCCGAATGAAAAATTCAGCCGCGCGGGTTTTGGACGCACAGCCGCGATGGGCCGCGCGGGTTTTGGACGCACAGTCGCGATGGACCGCGCGGGTTTTGGGCGCACAGTCGCGATGGACCGCGCGGGTTTTAGCCGCACAGTCGCGATGGGCAGCGCGGAAATCGGTCGCGAAGCCGCGGTGTGCAGCGCGGAAAAACACAGAAAAGTCGCGATGGACCGCGCGACTGTCTGGCAAAAGGCCGCGATGGACCGCGCGGAAAAACGCAGAAAAGTCGCGATGGACCGTGCGACTGTCTGGAAAAAAACCGCGAGGCGGAATCCGTGCACGGAAACCGAGAAACGAACCCAAAAATTGAAAATTTCGGGCTGTTTATGGGGCCAAAACTCAGAGCAGCAATGGATCTGCTGTCTAAGATGGCAGATCTATGGATCTAAAGGTTAAAAACTCATAAAAAACTAAGATTAAAGGCAAAACTAGAGATCTATAGTTCAAACCAAAGCGGAGTCGCCAAAAACTGTTGGCCCGGTTTTGCAACCAGGCTTAGTGCTATGGGCACCTGCTAACTAGTAGCAGCAGTTTCAATGTAAATAAATAACAATAAACTAATTAAACAAGACTATTCATGGATCTAAGCAAAGATATTAAGCAAATAACAAAAATAATTTAAGTTCAAGAACAAGAACATATAAAATAAAGAATTTGTATTGAAAGGATGGGGCAAGCAAGTGCTTGCGGAATCAATACCTCTAATGGTGAGGTTGAATAGCTCCAAGGATGAGCAACTTCCAATCTCCAATGGTCTCTTCTCCAATGTGGTTTGCAATGGCTAAAATGCTCAGGGGAGATTTCAGCAGCATAAGGATGAGATAATGGATGGATGTGAAATGAGGAGCCCCTACCACCTTTTTATAGGTTTTGGTGGTGGGAAATACCATTTGTGGTTTTGTGGAAACCAAATGGTATTGACCAACATGGTTTAGGTACTTTTCCCTCCTTTTTCCTTTTTTGAATAAATATAATATTTTAATTCCCTTTTTAATATTTTTGGCAATTTGGACCCTTTTTGAGGGTTTTTTATGATTTTCTTGGAAAAATAATCTTTTTTAATGGAAAAAGGGGTGTACTAAGGTCTTTTGGTGACCTTTTGTTGGTTTCAGAGGCTCAGATGGTGGAAAAGTGGACAAATGGGTCATGTGAATAGGAAAATGAGCTAGTGAGCACTTTTTGGGTGTTAACAGCACCTAAAGCCAAGGTTGCAAAGGAAATACCCAAAAGGCACATACCTGTCATTCCGTCGCAGCCTATGTTAAACCCTGCAGTGACAAAAGAACCAAACACAGAAATATCTAAACAACTAAACGTCACTTTGAACAAAATAGAAAATCAACCTAAAGTCTCAAAAGAATGTGACATGGGATATGATATAATCGAAGACATTAAGAAGGCGAAAGTGAATGTCTCTATATTTGATATGTGTGGTTTGCCCCAACAAAGAAAGAAGTTGTTGGAATCTTTTGACCCACAAGCTAGTACTTCGGTAGAAAACTCTAAGGAAAACCTCGAGATAAACAAAGCTAGCATTGGCAGGAAATCAAGATCGCAGACTTTGCCTTTTCTCTTGACTTTTGAAATTTTTAATCATAATGTGGATAATTGTTTGGTAGAATTTGGGGCTTCTTCGAATGTCATGGCACTGTCAATTTGCAAAAATATTAATGGGAAGCCGATTCCATCCCCATCTCAGATCATACAATTAGATAGAACTGTTGTTAAGTTCATTGGGGAAATGAAAGAATAGATCCCAAAGTGTGTCAATTTGTTGATATAATGGTAGTTGATATCCTGGAGTCTTATGGTTTGATATTCAATAGGGACTGGTCTACAAAATTGAATGGTTATTTCACAACGGACTGGTCTCACTTTTGGTTTTTGTACCAGAATAGACAAAATCAGATTAAGATACTGAGAGAACCCCACATGAAACAAAACTTAACTCATTTATAGGAAAAGAATGAAGTTGTAACTTTCTCATATTCAGTTTTGGGAAATTATTTCTTAGAGATTGAACCAAGTAATTATCAATCGGAATATGTTAACCATGATTCAGATGAACAGTTCGATCTCCTTCAATTTTCTCAGACTGATGATATTGATTGTAACATAGTAGGATTAGGTACTGACTTAGGTAGTAGTGATACTAACTTAGTTAGAGAAGAAAATGTTTTTTGGATTCTATATTTTGACGGTTCAAAGACTCAAGAAGGATCCAGATCTGGTTGTGTCTTAATTGATCCTGAAACCAATAAACACTTCTTATGTTGTAGACTAGAGTTCGAATGCACTAATAATACTACTGAATATGAAGCTCTGGTCCATGGATGAAAGAAAGCTATTAGTTTAAATGTTAAATATTTGAAGGTCTTTGGTGATTTAGAGATAGTTTTCAGGCAAGTGAGAGATACAATTCACTGTCTTTCACCACACTTAAAGGGTTATTAATTAGAGGTTTGGAATTTGATTTCATTCATGTTTTGATGCTTTCAATATTAATTCCATTCCTGGATTACGGAATGCTGCAGCTGATTTGTTAGCTACCTTTGCTTCCAGATTAGTGCCTACTAATAACAAGTTCTCTATTGAATTGATTTTCAGTCCATCTATTCCGGACAACATTATAAATCTTAGAGCATTTGATGACGATGATCAGATCATCAACTTCTTGACAAATGAGGATGTCTTCCAAGAATCCATAATAGACGAAGAGAAGCATGATTCATATCTGCAAAGAAAAGATGCAGTCAAAGGAAACTTCATGCCCAAGGTTGTGAGGTCTCTTGAAAGTTTGTTCGATCTACAGAACAAGTTCATAAGACTAGCAAATGTTAAAACTCACAGCTCCTCCATGTAGCATGAATTGGTAAATCTAGGCACAGAAGTAGAACCAAAGTATGTCAATCTTGGTGAATGTTGCTCGCCAGGCGAGAGAGATAAGTTCATCAAACTGTTTCAGTAGTATAAATATGTCTTTGGATGGACTTACGAAGATCTGAAGACATATGATACTCGCATTATTCAGAATATAATACCAATGAAGGCAGGTGTTAAACCATTTCAACAACAATTAAGGAGAATGCATTCGACTCTTGAGCCTTTGATACAAAAGGAATTGAAGAAGTTGTTGGACGCAAAGATTATTTTCAAAGTCCGACATTCTGAATGGGTCATTAACCTAGTTCCCATGCGGAAAAAGTCGAGAGAAATAATATTGTGTGTGGATTTTCGGAACTTAAACAAAGCTTCCGATAAAGACAACTACCTTGTTCCTCCATGAAACAAATTTTACAGATGGTGTTAGGCTCAGAGCTTTTCTCTCTACTAGATGGCTTTTCTGGTTACAATCAAGTGCTAGTAGCAGAAGAAGACCGACTCAAAACCACTTTTCGTACAAAGTGGGGAACCTTTGCATATCATAGGATGCCATTCAGTTTTATCAACACAGGAGCTACCTTTAGATTGGGTGGTCATTGTGTTGTAGTATATTTAGATGATGTGACAATTTTCTCAAAGAAGAGAGAAGATCATGTTTTCCACTTGAAGCAGACCTTTGATCACTGCAGAAAATATGGTATTTTGTTAAATACCAAGAAAAGTGTTTTCGCTGTTCTTGAGGGCAAGCTTTTGGGTCATATGATTTCAAGGAAGGGAATCTCAATAGATCAAGAGAGAGTGCAAGCTATCAACAAGATTCCCATGCCCCACAACAAGAAATCTATGTAATCATTTATGGGCACCATTAACTTTGTTCGAAGGTTCGTTCTTGACTTCGCTCAGACCATTAAACCTTTGCAGCAAATGATAAAGCAAAGTGTACAGCTCAAGTGGACCGACTTGGAGAAACTGGCATTTAAAGAAATCGAAGCTGCCATAGCTAATGCACCTTCTTTAAGAAGTCCAGACTTCGATAAAGATTTAATTATGTATACCTTTGCTTCGGATGACTCTCTTGCAGCTGTGCTCACACAAAAAGTGGAATCAGGAGACAAATACCCATTTTCCTTTATGAGCACTGGTCTTCAAGGTGTTGAAATGAATTACCCAATTGTAGACAAGCAAGCATATGCCGTATTCAAAGCAGTAAAGCAGTTCAGGCCATATATTCTAAAGAACATAACTAAAGTTATAGTTCCTCACCCCGCCGTCAGATCTCTTTTTGTTCAGAAAGAATTGGGAGAACAGAGAGGAAACTGGGTCACTGCTCTTCAAGAGTATGATTTAGAATTCAAACCCGCTACCATCATCAATGGTCAAGGGTTATGAAAATTACTCACTGAGCATCTAGCCAATGAAGAGCTGAATTTGGAGAATGAAGCGGAATTGAATATGGTTGAGGTATGTCCCATTTTTACAGCTCCTGAATCTTGGTATAGGGACCTAGTGCATTATTTGCAGCAAGGATATTTGCCAGAACACTGGATTTCTAAGAAAAAAAGGGCACTACGTCTGAAATCAGCAGCCTATCAAATCATTGATGGGATACTCTTTAGAAGAAATTATGATGGGATTTTCCTTAGATGTCTAGAGAAAGGAGATGCAGATAACATTGTCAAAGAATTGCACGATGGCCCTATTGGGGGACATTATTCCATAGATACCACAGCTCATAAAATTCTCAGAGCTAGATACTATTGGCCTACCTTATTCAAAGATGCTCATGCTTATGCCCGAAAATGTGATGTATGCCAAAGAAGTGCTGGGAAATTGCCGAAAGCAATAGAACCTATATAGCCAGTCATTATCTCTGAACCATTCGAGCAGTAGGGCATAGATGTTGTTGGTGAGATAAACCTGAATTCTTCACTATAGCACCGATATATTATGACAGCCATGGATTACTTCATGAGATGGATGGAAGCTGCTCCGCTGGGAAAAATAAACGAAGATGCAGTTATCAGATTCCTAGAAGAAAACATCATAACCAGGTTTGGGGTTCCAATTTCTCTAATATTTGATAATGCAACTTATTTTTCATCTTTGAATATAAATGAATTTGTTTGTGAGAAAGGAATTAAATTACATTATTCATCTAATTGCTATCCCCAAGGAAATGGATTATCTAAGTCTGCCAATAGGAATCTCATTCAAATTCTTAAGAAAACTGTGATTGAAAATCATAGAAGTTGGCATACAACCCTCCCAAATGCTTTATGGGCAGACAGATTCACCTCGAAGAATGCCTTAGGAGTCTCCCCATTCACCCTAGTCTACGGTAAGGAAGCCATCTTCCCTCCGAATATTTTACATCCATCCTTGCAATTGGCTCAAGCCTCTCGAGGTTCTAGCAACCAAGTCCTACAATAAAGAATTGATACCCTGCTGAATCTTGAAGAGTCTCGGCTTAAAGCTAAAGACCGGTTCCACCAACACCAAGACATAGTCAAAAGGTGGTTTGATAAGTGGAAATCAGGCAAAAGAAGTTTTGAAGTAGGTGACTTAGTTCTGAAATGGGACCATCCACATGATGGTAAGGGAATGCACACAAAGTTTCAACGTTTATGGGTTGGCTCTTATGAGATTTCTGAAAATCTTGGCCCTTCAACGTATAAGTTGAGAGACTTGCAAGGAGAGGAAGTAAATCTCCCTCTCAACGGCCTCGCTTTAAAGCAATACTTCGCATAGTCCCATGGGGACTTTTGTACATAAATAAGTGTTGTTGTTTATTTTCTTGTTTTTCCTGTTTTGATTGTTTTCTACTGTTTTTAAGTTGTTTTTTTATTTTATTTTGTACCTTGCTCTATGCTCAAGTTTTCTTTATTTTTTTTCTTTAATAAAGCCTGGTCCAACTCTTGGCTTAGCGGTGAGATAGGACTTTGGGAAAATCTCAAAATCCTGGAAAGTAGATTTTCATTTATAAAGAAAATATATATTAGTGACTTTGCTTTCTCTAAGTGGCCTCTAGGAATGAAGAGATCCTTTTTCTGTTTGGTCAAAATAACCCCGGTTAAATAACTAAGACTTAGTATTTCCTTCTTACTATCTTGGGGCTCCATTCACTCTAACATTAATGCCTATCTTAGGAAGTTCACTATAATGGACCCACGGAAAGGAAGCATATCTCACAGATGTATGGTATTTAAAATGATCCCATGCTACAAATGAAAGCCAAAAGAGCCTATATCAAAGAGTCTGTTTTCCAGAAATTCTCACCTCAATTAAAGCATGGCTGAGTGAAACTAAAAAGCATTCAATCAAGGAAGCGGTTCAAATAATCCAGCCCAGCAAGGTTCTTCTCCATCCATGAAGCATGATAATCAAATAAATATCTCACTCACACAAAAGGACATTATGGATTGAAGAACCTAAACAAAGTATTGAAAGTTGAAGAAATTTATTTCTGGAAGGCTCAAACGAAAAAAGTCATCAATTAAGAAACATCCAAAAGGATGCAGATAGCATGGGAATGAGGAAAAAATGAATATGTCTGTGAGATATTGTTACGATATTGTGGAGTCGTATATTAGTTGGCATCTGAAAGATAGATTTCAAAATGAACTCCACACTCTGGCCCTAAGAGAGTTGTAAATAAGTCTGAGTCAAAGTTGTCGTTTCCCAAATGACCATTATGATAAGAGTGATCACTGCATTCACAGAAGTTGAACTATGAAGACATTTTGTTGCACATGGAGCTAACAGTTTGTAAGTTTTCTGATCATGGGAAGAGTTTGTTTTAGGGATCTGTGTTCACCAGCAAATCGCCAATTGTTGTTGCTGCAACATTCCCCCCCAAAATTTTGTAAATATTGGGGCCCCTCCTATTTTTTTTGAAGAAGTCCTTTGGTCTTCTGAAGCTTTTTTGTTTAACTTTGCAAGTCTTCTCCTTATTTCAACAAATTTTTGTTTTTTTTTGCTAAGGCAAAGTTCATTTTTTCAGCTTTGGTTGCAATTTTTAATGATAAAAGCATCGACTATTGCGTAGTTCTTAATCATAAAATTTGCGACCGCTGCGCAAATTTTAGTCTTATCTTGGCCAACTGCTGCGCATCATTTGGTCTTAACTTTGCCGACCAAAGGAACTCGTTTTTGATCTTTTTCTCCCAAGTTGATCGTAAATTTTAAACGCTAAATTAGCCACCCGTTGCACAGTTCTTAGTGATAACTCAGCCAATGGTTGTGCCAAATTGAAATTTTGACTTTGCGCAGATCGGTCGCAGATCTTAAAGCTAAATGCTCTGACCATTGCAAAGTTCTTGGCCTTAATGTCGCCACCTTTTTTTTTGCACCTTTCCTTGACCTTAGTCTCATTTTCTCTGTCGCGTTTCTTGGTCACAAATTCCAAGACTATTTCTGCCAACCGTTGTGATGAGTTTTAGCGTAAAGTCGTCAACCCTCATTTCAACCCTGTTGTGGCATTTGATCGCAGGAGTTACCCTTATAATCGCCTCCCACAGTGCAGCCCATATTTTTGAAAAGCGGGAAAGGGTAAGTTGGTAGAGGTTTTAATTGCAGCCTGTGTGGATTAATTGGTCTTTCACATTGAGCCCTGTGCGCATTTAAGTTCCCAACTACCCACCTTGTGGGAATTAGGTTCCCTTGTTATATATATATATTCTCCCAATGGGGTTTTCACTCCATCCTTTCCAAGACTGAGGAGCATCGTTGTTTTCCATTGTAAGCTTAGACTGTTGCTAGCTTGGGTACGCGCGTCGACCGCAGGGATCCATTCTAAGACTGACAGGTAGGTCTTCGATCCCTTCCCTTTGATTTTGTCTGGTGGAAAACCCCTATAAAAACTCATTGTTAGCTTTAAAGTTGTTTTTTGGATGTTTCTAAGAGCCAAACCCGCATAACGCTTAAGTAGTTCCCATTTTCATGTGATTTGTGGGAATCCTGTGCCCAATAAGAACCTCTCAGCCCATTAGTTAGCCAGGAAGCTATCATGTGAGTTCGAAAAAAAACCTTTTTTCCATCCCCGACAACCAATTCCGCGGCCTCTATGCATTGTGCTTTATGAACACACAGTATGGCCTACCAGTCATTCTCTATGTTATGGAAGGGCCTCTTCCTCGCGTTCATTCGATGGCTAAAAAAGCTAATTCATGTAAATCCAAATTTTGTTTTGAGGAAACACCTTATCCCTTGGCGACACTCTTTGCATGCTCATGTCTTCTAAGGCCAACCATAGTAGGATGGTTTCGGCTCACAATGATAAGATATTGTCAAATGATAGCTAGCAGCACTCAATTTCTCATTTAAATACTCGTCTCCATTATTTCTGTCTTTGAAAATCTAGTTTTAAATGGAAAACTAACACTTGTGTATGATCAAGTTCTGCTAAACTCCATAGATTTAAGTGATGTGTCGACTTGCTAAAAAATGGTTGCTCATAAACTTATCAACTCCTCATTTGTGTCCTCCTCACCATGATAGGTTGGACATGCACCAGAGATCTGCCAGACAGAAGGCTAAGCTTATCAAGTCATATTCGGACATGGAAATCTTGTTGGATACCTCACTCGAAACCATGTTTGGCGATACACAAGCCGTCACCGGAGTAGCCCCAGAAGCCACTGCCTCGAAATTTCAATGGGGTGAGTTATACAAGTTTATCAGGGATCAGAAGTACCTTGAGGCATCCGTAGAAGAAACCATGGTCTACCTTAAAATCAAGAAGTTTGGGCTTCACAAGACAGCAACTCAGCCCGAGATATTCCCATGCTCACAATTTATTGGCTAGATAATCCCTCATGTGAAAACTGATACAAGATTCATTAGTGATAACATCGGGATGAATCTCACGTCCTTCGCACCAGAAAACATCATGGCTACTTACAGGTTACCCCAGGCAAGGGCTTGGCTGGACAATGAATGGCTGGAAATGCAAACAATAGACCCCTTGGAGTCCACCAGGAAGATGCTAATAATTGAAAGGAAAATAAAGTAAAGAGGCAACAGAGAGTATGAAAGTGTGTTTCCGAGGACTCCTTACAGACTCATTGCCTTAATGCTGAGTCAGATTTTCGGCATGCCAAATGGAAATGTCTTCAAGCTTGGCTGGGTGCCGGTGATGGTCCATGTGGCCACGTCCGGTACAATCTTCAATTGGGCCAGAATAATTTCAAACAGCATGGTCTTGCACTTAACTACTGCCCAAGGAGGACTGACCTAGAGGAAAGCTGATTTCTTCATGTCTTCATATTTGATGGATTGCTTATTAAGCAAGCACCCTTTTCTAGATTTGGGTTGCATTTGGAGCAGAAAGGAGTCCCCTCTCTTTATAGCTTACCAACTCACATGGGCAAGAAAATACGCAAATCACTACAAACATATTTGCAACAAATTCATCATGCCCCTGTATCAGCTCATTTTTAGAGAGGAGCCGAATTGTCTATCTGAAAATGCCCTGCCCATCATAGAAGAGTTTGGGGATTATTACTTCTCCCCCGAGGGAACCTATATCTGAATGAGTGGAGGATCTCAACCTCCCTTTTTTTTCCTCGATATGTCACAGCTTTTTTAGTACACAAATAAGCTATAAGGCAGCTTTTCATCAGTGGGGTCAGCAAGATTCTTTGTGAGAGGAAGAAAGGTATGTACCCACCAATGCCCTTCACCATCGATGCATATACTCTCTAGAAAGAAAAATATGATGAAAAATTTGCTTAGGGCTTAGAATTTTTTCATTTTGGCACAAAGTCCTTTTGGGGGCATGATCATAATGGCAGATTTGCTGAGCACTGCATCAATGTCAGAACTACTTTTGAGTATGCACATCTTTGGGACAAGGATGAAGAATTTCTCTGGAGTGCCAGGAATTTAACTGAGTTGGGAAAACGTTACTGCCCTAAAAGTGGAGCAAGTTCCAGCCCCAGACCTGTTGGGTTAATCCAAAAGGAACGAGAGGCAGCAACATCACAATCAGAGGAGTCTAGGAGGAAGGAAAAGGAGGAATAAGAAAGACTCCAAAAGGAGCAAGAAGTCAAGTAGCACCAAGATGCAGAAGCTGCTAGATCTCAACAGGAGCAAGAATCAAAATCTCTGAAAGATAAATAGGAGAGGATCCAGCAAGAAGAAGCTGCCAAATTGCAACAAGAAGAGGCTGAAAGAATAAAAGAAGAAGAGTCCAAAAGGTTGCAGGAAATGAGAGAGAAAGCAGAGCGAGGGGCAGTATAGCTAGCATAGCTAGAAGAGCAAGTAGATAGGAAAGCAAGAGAAGAAGTAGAAGAATCTAATAAAGCCATGGAACAAGGCATTTCCAGCCCGTAGGCCATGGACTTGGATCTAGAAACAATAAACCAATCAGGGATAGCTAATGAAGGGGTTGTCACCATTGAAGAGTTAGCACTTACCCCATACAATCCTTCAAAGCAGCGCCAAGTGGCAAACCTAGATTCTATTTATTTTTATAAAAGGAAGAAGCTTATTGTAGACAGATCGGAGAAGAAAATGAAGATTGGGGAGGAATGATACGAAATCAGAGTATTATAAACCACACTTGTCTAAGAGACTGACATCGACCTTGTCTTCATGGCATCATGCACTGTGGCTTCGGCTCAATCAAGCAAAGATAATGTTGATCGTCTGGTTGAAGATGTTAAGAAGTACATGGAACTGTGTTTCAAGATAAAAGGTAACATGCACAAAGAGGTGTTAAAAGGGAATGAGTTAAGATTGAAGTACAATGAGCTTCAAGAGGAAAAGAAAGAAACAACCTTGCAAATTCTGCAGCTAGAGAATGAAAAGAGCTGACTAGAGATGCAATTGGAAATATTAGAAAGCGAGAAGAAATACTTGGAAGCTCGCATAGGAGAACTGGAGAAGCTTGAAGCCAACAATGTGTAGCTAAATAAATCCTTTCATCCTCATCTTGACAGACTGGCGAGGGAAAAAGAGCTATTGAAGGTTGCAAAAGAGAAGCCAGACCTAACTGCATTTCATGAACAAGCATGTGAGATGCAAAAGAGAGTTCATCAATCACTGAATTTAATTTCAGGAGAAATATACAAGGTGAAGGAAATGATAACAAGGATTACAACCATTGAAGTCAAGGCGTTGAAGTTGAAGAAGAGGTATGTGGGTCACTTGGAGGAAATAAATAAGCAATTTGAATGGAGAGAAGGAAAGTCTAGTTTCCCAGCAAACCTACGGGTCAAGACCGCTGATGAATTGGACTTGGATTGTGGAGTCCTCGAGTTTTCTAGGGATTTTGGAGCAAAGTTAAGTATTGAAATCCGGAAGAACGTCTAAAGCTACCACACTTTCTACTAAAAAATCATAGAAACTTTCAGGGAATTCAACATGTTTTTATCGCAATCTATTTATGAGTTTCCTGAAAGAGAACAACGTTTGAATGCAGAAATAGAATACATCAATAAGATAGATGTCCTAAATCCTGATGAGCTCCATCGGTTCATTAGGAATACCTCTATCCATGCTTATTTTCTGGAAAGCATCACCAAGGCAGCAGTATCAGGAGCAGCCAACATTAAATTGGATCTGTGCAAGCATGAAATAGCGTTGAAAATGACAATATCTGCGCAGGGAAATACCATTGTGCGAGAGATCACCTAGTGGGACAACTATATTAAAGATGTGGACAACCCAGCCGAAGCAAGCAAAGCAGTTGAAGCAAACATGCCTGCTGAAGTGGATGCCTCAGCAAAAATAAAGAGCCCGGCTGAAGCGGTAGGACCATCTAGGTTTTAATTTGTTATATTGTAAATTTTGTAAAAGACAGCTGGAATTATTTTATTGTATAAATGTTTTATGAGACAACTGGAAATTGCTTTTGTCTCTTTAGGCACTAGAATTCAAACTTTTGAGTCTCCCTAGGGTTAGGTTTTTGGGGAGGGACAAATTTTGTAAAATCTATAAATATAGAGATAGAAGAGATGAAAATGACTTTTGGTAGGTGAAAGGACAGACTAATTTTGTACGTGAATTATTTTACTACATCAATGAAGGAAGCTCTATTTTTCCTAAGGAAGCCTGCATGGAGTTTTGTTATGGTAATGCTTGAATGTTGGCTGAATTACTTCTGCATTATTCATGCATTGGCTGTGAGATCGTTCTTAACCAATTTGAATTATTTCTCTGTTACGAATGCTTTCACTTTTCTATGCAAAATTTCTATGTAAAATGGGTAATATAATGTTTATCTTTGTCAAAGCTATCTTTGATCATCTTTTATTTTTTGTTGTAAATGCTTCTATTTAATTTAACATCTATCTGTGAAATTCTTGGTTGCATTTCTAGTTTATTATTCATTCTTTAAATTTGCTCCTTACGAGGATAGATTAAATTTGCTTAAACAGTTTTAGATTAGATTTGCTTCACTGCATGCATTTAGATTACAACACTCGCATCTCATATTTAAAATAAAATACATAAATGGTGGATCGGGATGCAACCGGTGAAAAGGAAAACAAATCTTTAAATATTACATGGTAGCCGGGCTGTTAACCGGATGGATTCCCCACACCAAATGGTGAGAGATCTAATTGGGCTTGCTTACTGGGGAGAATCCCTTGCTGATTGATGCTACGATTTTCGGAGCATCAACACATCTATAATAGAAGGTGGATGAAACATGTTTTGTGCTAGTCTTTGAGTAGGCTGATAATCATGAAACATTTCTAAATAGATGAAATTTTTACTTAGATACTTCCATAAGAAGTCATCAAATATGACCTTTTTACAAAGTAACCAAATGTTCCAACTGATGATATCTAGGAGCGCCTTCCATTGAGAGCCAAGTGCTTTCTAGTTCTGAAGGCAATCTTTAAAGGAATCCGCCATCCAATGGAAATTTAATTTTGTAATGTGACACACTTCCCTCCAAATCCTTTGAGTGATATCACATGAAACAAACATATGATGTATATCTTCATTTTTCGATTTACAAAGAGCAAAAAATTGCATCCCAGCTATCCCACATTTGACCAGGTTGTCCCACGTCAAGATCCGATTGTCCAAAATAATCTAGGAGAAACATTTGATCTTATCTGGAAACTACCAACACCAAATCCATTTATACCATCAATTTGTAAATCCATCCCATTTTGAACATATCAAGGATTCATAAGCCAATTTTGATGTCACCTTCCCATGTTTGTCATTCCATGACTAGATAAGTTTATCTTCTGAAGTGATCAATCTGATTCTAGTATGAAGTAGTCTGAGTATGTGGTGGTTCCAATCCAATATTAGGTCAAACATTAACTAGATATCTATCACCGATTTACAAAGTGGTCTCTAATGAAGGTTTGACATTGAGACATAAACCTGTGCCAAGACAAAAATCCCTCTGGTCCATAATTCTGAAATTAGAGGGCCCGATAGATAACATAAATATGTTCCACCCACAATAGTATCTTTTCCAATCCGAATTTGTAATCAATTTCTTGGTTTTGAGGTTAACCACCTACAATAGATTTTTGTATCCCTAGTCACACCAGTCCATATATTTGAATCCATGTTCTCAATGTTTAGATAATGTCTGATCCATTCCACTATTGATCCAAAACCCATATATTTAGCCTGGGCACTTTGATCCACATTCCTCCAAATAAGAGTCATCTCAAAAGACTCTTAGTATTGAGTGTCTTGCTAAAGTCGAGGATATTGTTTATAACCCATCCTCCCAAATTATTTGGTCTAAGAATTCTCTCCCACCCATCTAAATGGATTTTTTTATTGTCTCAGGATCTCGACCAAAGAAAATGAAATCATTTATGTATTATCTTACCGAGAATGAATTTGGGGATATTTGAAAGTGACAACAAAAAAACAGGGATATTTTCCAGGATTGATTTGACTAGAACTAGTTGTCCCCCTCAAGAAAACTATCTATAGCACCAACATCCCAGTTTCTTATCAAATATTTTGAGAAGCCAGGACCAGTCTCCGACCCGGTAATAGTTTGGTTTCAGATAGAAACTCAGCTATTTGAACCATCCCTCTAAAGAGCCAATGTTATAAGGAAGAATTAGTTGTAGTTGATCCTAAAAAGCATCATCTGACCCATAAAGGAAGAAACCAAAATTTTCAATGTTAACAGACATATTTGAAGTCACACCAAAAGTGTTCAGATAGTCCTTATAAGTATCCCTTTCTTCTATGGTTCCTTTGCCAAAGAGCATAACATTGTCGAAAAAGAATAAATGTGTGATACAAAGATATTTAGCTAAATTTATTCCTCCTAGTCATATTTCCACACAGGCCTTGTGAATGAGTAGACTGAGTCCCTCAATAACCAGAAGGAACAAAAGAGGGGAAGTGGGAATCCTTGCCGTAGTCCCTTGGTGATTGAAAAAAGTCTAAGGGGGTGCCATTAATCAGGGAAACAAAATTTGTCGATGAGATACAACCCATGATCAATCAATATGCATCGAAACTGATTCCAAACTATAGGAGGACCAAGTGAAGGAATCTCCAGCTTACCTGGTTGTAATCCTTAACAAGTTCAACTTTCAATACAACATCTTTCATCTTTTTAACCTTTATGGAATGTATCACCTCCTTTTCCACACCTATTGCATGATGTATCTGGCTATGTTCAAGAAAACCAAACTAATCTTTTGAAATGAATCTTGAGTCTATGGGTTTTATTCGATTTGCTGTAATTTTTGTGATGACCTTGTAAATAAGGCTGCACAATGAAATTGACTAAAAACTAGAGAAAGTTGTAGGATTCAAACACTTGGGAATCAGAGAGATGAAGTTGGTGTTTAACGCCCTCAAAACCATTCCACTAATATTGGATTCCTCAACATCTTCCAAAAGAGAGGGACCAATCATATAAAAAAAGGCCAACTGAAAAATTCAACCATCCAGTCGTTCATCCCTGGACTTTTTTATTTTGCAAACCCAAAAAGGATGTCTTTGAAACATGTCAAGGTAATCAGGTCTACCACAAACCTTCTCTCTTCCATTGAGAACAAATGAGGGAATTCTTAGACTACCTCAAGTTACTTAATAATATTATTGTCTCTAGGATCTGTAAAAATGCGCTTGTAATGTGTCACGGCCCCATCTTCTAAATAGTGTTGTGATCTCAATGAGACTCTGTCTGTACATTTAAATTCCTATTTAGACTTGATTATCATGTGGTGGTCTACAAATTGATGGAAATATGAGTGTTCTTATCTCCCAGTTGTATCCACACTGCATAGTTTTTTTGTCTCCAGGTCGCTTTCTCGATCTATAGTATCTGAGCCCTTTTCGCTTCATAAGCAATCAAGGTATATTAATGTGCATCTATCAATAGGTAACTGGAAATGTAAATCTTTTCAATATTCCTTCAAGGTACAATAGTTCCTCCTTTAGTGCTTTCCTCTTATTCCTTTCCCAAATTTGAACATCAATTTTTAAAGCCTGTAGTTTCCACACTAGTTTTTCCATGCAGGATAGGTCCAATGGGGGAATGGAATTAGACCACCTCTCAATCACTATTTTCTAAAATTCCTTGTCCTCTATCCAAGTGGCATTGAATTTAAAAGGAAATTTCAGACTTCCCTCCCCCCGCTTCTAATTGGAAAGAAATTGGCATGTGGTTTGAGATTTTCTGGTTTACCACCCAAGTTGTAAACCGATCACCCATCCAGGTAGGTGTTGGTTCCTAGTAAATCCTTTAAAATTAGTCACAACAGATCTAATGAAAAAGTAAATCAATCACAACAGTTGAACATAGACAATACAGTGTAAAACATGCACAGTGTTCAATATCCCAATAAGGGTGAATAATTACAATACAATAATCTGACAATGTGAGTGAGCAATTTGAATTGACTAAGAAGGTTATTTGAATCACTGAATGGAGTAGCTTGACTCCAAATAGGAGTCCTCATCATCAATCAGTGGTGGTCATCATTGCACAAGAACCAGTAATCCAGGTGTCAAGCTGAGTCTAACTGAGTGTGTCATGTGTAACTGAAGTGTGTAGCACTGATATAGGGAAGGAGACTTAGTGGAGGGAACATGGGAGGATTAAATGAAGTCAGAACAAGTCATCTAGTCAATCTGGAGGTCCAATGGAGTGAAACAGTCAGTCGGGAGTGAAACTAGCCTCAAATCAAGGAGAATCGGAGTTAACTGAAGTGGTAGCTGAAGAAGTGCGCCCTTCTCTGGCAGTAGGTGAGAAGTGGGCACCTTCCTGACTAGGAGGGATGAAAGTCTGATGTAAGAAGCTCTCGGGTGCTAAAATAAGGTGGCTAAGGTGCTGGAGGCATCAACCTGGTGACTGGGATGCATGCAAACCCTAGAATTTGCATGCGAACCCTAATTGCATGCAAGGTCCTGAAAATGATGATGTGGATATCCGAACACCCCCCCTCAAGCTAGACTATGATGTGTAAAAAAAAAATAATGTAGGGCCCTAGTAACTAAGACCAAATGTCGCCCCAATACAATAATAATCCAAACTAATAACAATCAATAAACCGAGGAAATGGGGAAAACCTCATGGGAAAAATACCCCCCCTCAAAATAGACTGTAGCACACCAAAAGATTTAACTTCTCCAAAATCAAGTAGATATGTCTAGAGGTATCTTACTCTTGGGAGTAAATGGATCATGCTCCAAAAACATGTTCTTGAATTCTCCATCAGTGGATGCAAGCGAATGTGGAGACTTTAAGAACTTGCTCTTTATACCGAAAATGGTGAAAACAAATATGAAACTATGAGGATGATCCTGGAACCTGTGATTCGAACCAAGTGAGGTAGGAATAGCTCCAATCGGATCAAATAGATCTTGAAACTTGAACTTCTTATCAATAGAAGTTAAATCAGCTCCAAAAATAGATGAATGGTTTCTTGAGATCTCCTTTGAACCAACAAGGATGAGATCAAAACCAAAATCAGCAAAAAGTGCATGAGAATTGAACTCAAGCGAATGGTAGTGCTCTTCATCTTCATTAAAACTTTGAGAAACTTTGCAAATGATAGAACATAAGTTTATAGAAGGCATGCAATCAAGGAGGGCGAATGCTTCACCTCCAAAATCAGATTTTACCTCCAAAACTTCAAGTAGATCATTATTCTGCATGCCGACAAACTCATGTGAAGGAGAGGATTCAAGAACCTCTTCAGAATCTAGAGTATGAGCTGGTTTATCTTGCTCAGAATTTGAAATAGAAGATATTGAGAGAGTGAGTTTTGAATCTACAGTTTCTTCTTCATCTTGAAAAATTGTTGAGGCCAAGACATGATCAAAAAGAACACATAAGGAGATCTCACTGGGCTTGTTCTCCAAAAGGCTAGCATGATCCTCTTCTTCCTGCTTTCCAAATTCTCTGTCAAGTTGGACCCATAGATCACTTGGATTTTCAGTAGTATTACTGAGGTAGCGCATACAAGGAGACATAGAAAGACACATTTATCCAAAAGCTCTGTCACAATCATTGAGCCAATCGTTCTCCTCTTCATTGGAATCAAAATCTCTTGTATTACCAATGCACATATCAAAAAGACATTGTCTCTTCAAGAATGCAATCATCTTTGGTTTCCATTCATCATAGTTGAATGGAGTAAGAATATTTTGTGAAGAAGAAGCCTCCATCTTTGCATTATAAAATGCACATGGAGGAAGTAAGAAACCTGCAAATCACACACAAACAAACACTATGTTTTCAACCTTGCATGCACATGAGCGAATGCACATCAGATTTTGCATGCCGCTGCTGAAATATATTGGTGAGAAATTCACTCAATCTTTATGTAGAACACCTGCAGAAAAGAATTCTTGTCCCTGCCATGGCTCTAATACCATGTAAAATTAGTCACAACAGATCTAATGAACAAGTAAATCAATCACAACAGATGAACATAGAAAATATGGTGTAAAACATGCACAGTGCTCAATATCCCAATAAGGGTGAATAATTACAATACAATAATCTGACAATGTGAGTGAGCAATTCGAATTGACTAAGAAGGTCATTCGAATCACTAAATGGAGTAGCTTGACTCCAAATCAGAGTCCTCATCATCAATAAGTGGTGGTCATCAATGCACAAGAACCAGTCATCCAGGTGTCAAGCTGAGTCTAACTGAGTGTGTCATGTGTAACTGAAGTGTGTAGCATTGATATAGGGAAGGAGACTTAGTGGAGGGCGCATGGGAGGATTAACTGAAGTCAGAACAAGTCATCTAGTCAATCTGGAGGTCCAACGGAGTGAAACAGTCAGTCGGGAGTGAAACTAGCCTCAAATCAAGGAGAATCGGAGTTAACTGAGTGTAACTGAAGTGGAATTGAAGTGGTAGGTGAAGAAGTGCGCCCTTCTCTGGAAATAGGTGAGAAGTGGGCGCCTTCCTGACTAGGAGGGCTGAAAGCCTGATGTAAGAAGCTCCCGGGTGCTAGAATAAGGTGGCTAAGGTGCTGGAGGCATCAACCTAATGACTAGGATGCATGCAAACCCTAGAATTTGCATGCAAACCCTAATTGTATGCAATGTCCTGAAAATGATGATGTGGATATCCGAACAAATCCTAGCGTCGACATTAGTTATTCTCCCCAATGAATAATCCCAACTAGATCATTCATTGTTGGAATGTGGAATCCATCCAGTTAACGGTCCGACTACCATTGATATGTTTGTTAAATATTTACCGGTTGCAGCCTGACCCACCATTTATATTTTATGTTTAAAGTATGATTATGCAAGTGCTTCTAAACTAATTGATGAAAAAACTATAATTGACAGGAAGAAGCATCACAAGTGATGCGTAGGTTCTTACCTCCCATCTTATCACTTCTACCTTATCAGTCAACTAACCCTATTCTAAATTAACTAATCTATCCTTGCAAGGAGAGAAGTTAAATGATAGCAATATCTGAAAATGCTCATACAAATCCAATAGATATCTATGAAGATAATGTATTTACATTCACAGCAGAAAAGATACAAAGATAGCTTTGTTAACATTTGTATCCATTTATTACTCCTGCATAACACAAACATTTGCATAGACACGTAAAATCATTCATCACCACCGAAATAATTCAATGAAGTTAGAAATATCTCACAACATGATTATGAACACAAGAAGAAATAATTCCGATTTGTCATTCAACACATTCCATGCAAATATCCATGCAATCTTTACCCAACAAATAGTTCTTGATTATTAGCAGAAAATTAGTTATCTTACAAAATGTCTTCAACATCTATTTCACCATAAAAATCCCCCTTTCTCATCTACTCACCCCTCTATTTAAATTCCAGGAGAATTAGTATTCATATGACTAATCGTTTCACCTACCCTGACTCTTGGGATTCCCAAAAAAATTCTCTTCTATTTGCACAAACAAAACAGATAGTTATTTACAAATTAATATTATTCAGCTAGTGGGGCCTCTAAAATGGAAATATAATTATCCCATACTTCAGTTTCATGCAATATTATATCTCCTTGTAAAGTTTCTAATAACTTTAAAGAAATATCATGAGTGGATAACTCTTTCTCCACACTTATTAGTCCCCTAGTAGTTTCTCTATAACTTTCTTCCAAAAAAAAGCATTCATAGATGCTTGTCCAATGTGTTGTTTGAGGTCTTCTTCATTTAGTACGTCCAGCTTCTTTATGTACTCCAAGTCTTCCTTTAGGCTATCCTTCAATTCTACTATGCACTGGTCCTGGATGGGTAACTCGTACATATCCTGGGAAATTGGTATATGGCATCTCTCATGCACTTAACAAATATCCTTGTAGATTCCTTCACACTTTGTGATAGATTTTGGCACTTTTGCTTGTATCCTTCTAGCTGCTTTTCTACAAATGTCTAAAAGAGCTATATCTAGCTTGAGCTCTTCATCTGATTTGTTTGGAAAATGATCCGGAAAATATGGATGTTCTCTTTTCTAGCCGATCAACTTTTTTTATTTTTGGAAATGTATCGTTCAATTTATGTCTTAAAGCAAAGGCATTTGCACAAAATCCTCTCTATCATATTCCGCATTTTATAAATTTCTCTATCCCACAATTCCTGCACATGGAAGATATGTTCTTGTATCTTGCAAGCATGCTCATAGAAAGGGGTCCCTCCAAGATTCGACCTATAACTATGTTGTTGTTGCAACATCCCCCCCAAAATTTTTTTGTAAATATTGGGGTCCCTCCTTATTATTTTTCTTTCAGTAAGATTACTTAGGAGCTAAAGCTTTCCCTATAAGGTCTATTTTACTTAGTTTTTCTAGAGAAGTTATTCTTTGAGTCTGTCGGTCTTTTTATTCTAAGTCAAAAATCAACTTTTTCATCCGAAACTGCGGCCAAACTCATCCTTTTCACTCGCAACGGTGAACGAACTCACGAAGTTCTGCCCCAACGGGAGTCTCCTTTTATCAAGTCTTTTCACCTTGTAACTTTTTCAGGAAAACTCACCAAGTCAACTTGAAACGGCGGGCGAACTCGGTGAGTCTCACCACAACGGAGAAAGACTCAAAACGTTTTTCCGCAATGGGAGGAAGGTCTTAATTTCTTACCAAGGCACGTGGCCACTTTTTGGACGAACTCGACAAGTTCTGCCGCAACATTAGGCAAACTCACCAAATGCTGCCGCAACGTCAGAATGACTCTTATAAGTTTGCCGCAACGGGAGGGTGCTTTATTAAAACATGAAGTCATTCCATGTTTTTGCCTAAAATTACGGATCAACTTGTGAAGTCCCATCGCAACGAGCAGCCCGACTCAATATTTTCATCCGCAACGTCACTTGAAACTTGCGAGTTGTCGCCGCAAACTGTCGGGCAGACTCACCTTTTCCTTCCGATTTCAATGGTTACGTTAAATGTCAAGTGTGCTGAGGTACCCCTTCCATACTCGCTTTAAAACCCCGTTTTAAAACCCCACCAACCCAATTAAATGCCCCCACGTTCCAAACTTTATATATGGGGTTTGGGCGATTTTAGTGTTGTCATTGGTATAATTTTATGCTTTGGAAACCCCGTTGAAGACTGTGAAGCTTCTCCAGCTTAGTCCGTTTGAAGCCTAGCCAACCGCTGTCAGACCAGCCATCTCTTTCCAGGTAGGTGGTTCTAACTTTCTTGTTGTTTCACTTTTTTACTATTAATCCAGTCTCGGTATCATTGTAGTCGCACTAGCTGCATGGCCTGTGAACATTCTATGTTTGATTGATTATTTGGCCATTTCCAAACGTAAAACTTATGGTCATAGGGCCTTGCGAAATTCTCCTAGTCCCTTGAGCCTGCAAAATTCAACCCTCCTGGGAAGCACCAACCTACCACCTCACACGCACTTTCATTAGAGACATACTGAACCTGGTCTCCTTTGAAGCCCATTTGGCGTCTTCCCGAAACCGCTTATCACCCTAAGAGGAATATGGTTTTGTGTTAGCAAAATTCCTAATTCTTGCTTTTATTTTCATAATACATTGTTATTTGACATTGTTACATATTTCAGCTGTGTTGTATGATAATCCAATACTTTCGCTATTGCGTTTCGCTATATTTTATGTCTACTTATGCGTGGATTGTTGGACAGGATTAAGCCACGATGCTGAAAGGTAGCAGAAAGAAAGCTAAGATGACCGAGCCAGAATATGAGGAACCAAGAGTTGAAACGTTGTTTGAGGATACCAAGTCTATCACGGGCGTCCCTCCTAAAGTCAAGTGGGGAAATGTATATTGCATGTTAAAAGACCAAGATATCCATGGGGCACTCTTGGAGGAAGAACATATCTACCAAAACATCAGAAGCTCTGGTATATCTAAAGCTTCCACATGCCCTGAGCTTTTTCCTTGCTCGGAAGTGATCGGTTGGATCCTAAAACATGCAAACCTAGAAATAAGAGTGTTGTCTGATAGCAATGGAGAAGCCTTTGCTTCAATTCATCTAGCTTACATTACAACAGCTTACAAGTTACCACGTGCTCAACAGCCGCTGAATGACGAATGGATGGAGAAAATCAAGATGGACAATTTTGAGATGGCTAAGAAGTTGTTAATCACAGGAAAACAACTAAGGAAAAGAGACAATGATGAGTATGAGGTCCAAAACTTGAGGGCTCCTTTCTGGATGATTGCCCTTATGTTAAGCATAATTTTTGGCATGGTTGATGGAACCATTTACAGGATACAGTGGGTTCCCATAATTCATTATGTGGCATTCAAGGGAGTGATCTTTAATTGGGCAACTATTCTCTCTGATAGTCTATCATCCGCCATAACTGCTGCCAAAGAAGGTGTGGCCCTAAAGAAGTCAGAATTTTATATGTCATCATATCTTATAGATTGCATTCTGGAAAAGCTTCCTTTCCCTAACTTAGGTTGTGTTTGGGATTAGGCCAATACCCCAGTGTACACAGCTTATAAAATACTTTGGACCCAGAATTACAGGACATACTACAAGCTCATCTGTGAAGAATTCATCATACCATTGTATGAGCTAATGTTTAATGAAGAACCAAATTGCTTGTTAGAAAATGCCATGGAAGTTATGGAGAACTACGACGATTTCTACTTCTCAGAGAATGGTACTTATATCAAAATGTATGGAGGCTCCAAGCCACCTTATATCTTACCCAGGTATGCCACTGACTACATAGTCTTAAAGGAAGCAGTTAGGCAAGTTTTCCTTGATGGAGTTGGCGGATTTTTGAATAGGTTGAAGAAGGCTTCATTTCCCCCCTTGTGTTTCTATATTGGATCCTACAAGTTCTCAGGAGTTGCACTGGCTGAAGAGTTTGTTCAAGAGTTGAAAGGAATTCACTTTGGAGAAGTGGTCTTCCATAGGAATGACAGGAGGAACAAAACTGTAGATTATTGCAAAGAGTTATATGCTCACTTTGATTATTCCCATTACTACGATGAAGATGAGGATGTATTTAGAGGCATCAGTAACATGACTGAGTTGCAAATCTGCCGTTCCAAGGGTGGAGCTAGTTCTAGCTCTACTGTTGTCTAAGATGCCGTAGACGCCAAATTGCAGAAAGAGAAGGAAGCAGCCGAAGCTCTAGCCAATGAAGAGCAAAGGCTAAAGGAGGAAGCAGAGAGGATCCAGAAAGAAGTTGCCGATAATTTGCAAAAGGAGCAGGAAGAATCTCTTAAGCTTTAGCAGGAAGAAGCTCTTAAGCTTCAAGAGGCAGAAACTCTTAGGCTACAAGAAGAAGAAGCCTAGAGGCTTCGAGATCAAGAGTTAGAGGAGGCAAGATTACAGCAAGTTGCTAAAGAGCAGGAAGAAATGGAGGTGGTTGAAAACTAGCTAAGGGATGAAGAGGAAGAAAGATGGCTTAAAGCTAAGGAAGAAAATAAAGTCAATGAAGATGCACAAGCTGGTGGTTCTAACACGCAGGACATGGATGTAGACTCATCCCAAGTGGTCCAAACCCCACCCGCGGAAGAGAACATCCCTATAGAAAATATTCCACTGATCCCTTTCACCCCATCAAAGGATCACACTGTGTCCAAGTGGGACATATTTGTGTACAACAAGAATAGGAAGTCCATTGTTCTGAAGTCAGAGACAAGGTTAAAGAGACCTTTTGGGCTAGAAATCATCACCTGATGGGAAACTACTATAATGCAGAACACGAATAAGGCTTCTGTAGCTATGGTATCTGCTACTATTGCAGCAGCTAAAGCTAGCGATGACAACGTAATTGA
Organism: Larix kaempferi; assembly: GCA_027924585.1. Classification (NCBI taxonomy): domain Eukaryota; kingdom Viridiplantae; phylum Streptophyta; class Pinopsida; order Pinales; family Pinaceae; genus Larix; species Larix kaempferi. Next base: position 8,776,387 of record BSBM01000924.1, read on the forward strand.
AATGGTTAAGGAATTTGAGTCAACCAAGAAAAGGGCTCGTATACTGCAACACACCGTGGCTAATGAGCAGTCTTATAGGGACCTCATGGTGAAGAAATATAATTGCCTTTTGTCTAACCATAAGGAGTTGTCAGATAAATATCAACACCCTGAGGAGGAAAAGGAACACCTGGCAGTTCAGATGATGGTACTTGAAGCATAAAAGAATGATTCTGAAGCTAAATTTTTTCAATTAGAAGAGGATAAGCAGTTGATGGTTGAGTAGCTAGAACAAGCAAACAATAGAGCAATGGATATGACTCCTTTTCAAAAGCAATCTTGTGATGTGCTTAAGCAAATGCATGAGAAGAAAGAACTTCTTACTGAAGAGATTTGTAGGCTAAAGGCCATGCTGGACAAAATGAAGGAGATCAACTCTGAAGCTATTAGGCTAAGAAATAACTACACATGGGTAAAAGTGGATATTTTAAGACAAATGGAGTGGAGAGAAGGGAAAGTGGATTTCCCAAAGCACCTCATGTTCAAATCTGTAGTTGATTTTAAGGAAGATGTAACCTTCATGGAATTTTGTAGGAACTGCATTGCCAAATTAATCATTGTGATCCAGGTAACGATGGGAAAGTGCAATAGCCTTTATGAAAAGATTCAAGAAGTTGATGTAAAGTGAAAGGTTGCATTTCCCCAAACTCTTGATGAGTTTCCAAGTAAAGAGGAGCACTTGTCTAATTTAAAAGATGAACTGAGCATTCAAATGGAATATGTGAGTAGAACTGATGTGTTAACCATAGATGATCTCCATCAATGCATCGTGCTGCCTTCAGTACATGCTCAGATGTTTCACTAAATCCACCAGACAACAGTAACATAAATGCAAGACATTAAGGCAGAGCTTGAAAAGCATGTAACTTCTAAGAAAATCATGCTCCCTTCACTTGCCAATGTTGTTATAAGAGACACTGGTGTTTGGTTCAGCTATATTGCAGAATAAGATAAGAAAGCGGCAACAATGGCATCAATCAACAAAAGCACACCATCTGGAGCAGAGGCACAAGCTGAGACAGAAGCACCCCCTGCGTTGGCAGCCCCATCTAAAACAGAGGCACCACCCCAAATATGACGTGGCAGCCATAATACACTGAGTTTTTCCTTTATATTTCTAAGTCGTGAAGTTTTGGGACAACTGTCCTTTTTGTCTTTTGTATAAAAGGGGCCACAAATTACTCTATTTTGGTAAGAGATTTTTTAAAGAAAGAAAATTAGAAGTTTTAGGTAGGAGACACGTGGAATCCCTAGAGGCATTTTGTAAAGCTATAAATAGCTGTTTAAGAGAATAGTACATGGAATTTTGGCAGGTGAAATACATTTTCTATCTTGTGCGTGAACTATTTTACTGCATGTATATGAAATTCGAATTTGCCTAATGAAAGCCGGGGAGACTACATTTTTGCTTGAGAGATGTGTTAAATGCTTTCTGGATTATTCCTGTGTCATTTATACACTACTATGAGATCTTTCCTTACTGTCATGAATTATTTCTTTGTAATGAATGATTCTCCTATTTTCTGTGCAAAGATGTCTGTCTCAAATGAGTAACGGAATGTATTAACTGAATTAAAGCTATCTTTAATATCTTTTATGTTCTACTGTAGATGCATCTTTATGATTAAATAACTATATGTCTGATCTTTAGATGTTTCTTTCAGCTTATTACTCATCTTTAAAGTTTTCTCCTTGCAAGGATAGATTAGTTTTGTTTACATTAGTTTAGATTAATTCTGCTCAATTAGCTGCATTTTGTTTAGAGAACTTGCATATCATCTTTAAAAATAAAATACATAAACGGTGGATCGGGCCTCAACCGGTGCAAAGAACAAGAATCTTTAAATCTTACGGTAGCCGAAACCATTAATCGGACGGATTCCCCACACCAAACGGTGAGCGATATAACTGGGCTTGCTTACCGAGGAGAATCCCTTGTTGATTGATGCTATGATTTTCGAGACATCAACAGTTTTTGGCACTAGAAGGAGGGCCACCAGTGCATGGATGATAAAGGAGACTCTTCTTTAAGAGGAGATCCAACTGGAAACCCACTTGGAACAACAATCCCAGATAATTTAGATCTTGAAGTAACAAATCAAGAAAATCGCAACTCTGAATTTGAACATCAAGAAACATTGTATGCTATATCTTTTGCTGAAGTAGCAAATTTGAGAAGACATACCCGTGCTTATGTTAAGCATCTTGGCGGTTTAAACGCAATTCCTTTTATCCCTAGAAGAAGAGCTCCAAGAAGGGAAAGAAAGTATACTCGTGATTCAGTTCTTGTTCAAAGCTTTGAAGAATTAGTGGATTTATCTTTAGAGGAAATCATGGAACCTCTTGGAGAGATAGAACTTGAAGATCCTCTAGATCTTGAAGAATTGTGCACTCCAAAGAATTCTCCACCTCACACTCCACACGATTCTCCGCCTAATTCTCCAGGAGGAGCCATGGATGTACTTGCATGGAGAGCAAGAGGAGCTTTGAATTTGGCTGGACCTTTTCACAATCTGCCTAAGAATCCTGAGAAATTTGTGCCTAAGTACGATCCTGGAAAAGGTATCTCTGCTGAAGATCACCTTAAGAGCTTTTATTTAGCTCTTATCCTTTTAAATGTGCAGCATGAGGATGTTGTTTGTAGGATTTTCTATATACTTTCAAACCTAAAGTTTCTTCTTGGTATTTTATTTTACAAGCTAGCTCACTATCGAATTGGGAAGAATTTGAAAAATGTTTTTTAAAAAAATATGGAAATTAGAAAACTATAGCTACACTCATGAAAGAGTTGTTGTCCATGAGAATGGAAAAGAAAGAAAAGGTTCAAGAATTTAACCAAAGATTCACCACATTGTTAAATAACTTTAGTGTAGCGACTAGACCAGCTGAAGAATCCTTAGTTGAGTACTATACTACAACACTTGATCCTCCAATAGCAATGTTTGTCAAAAGAACCAAGAAAACTACCTTAATAGAGAATCTAGAAGAAGCTAGGAAGGTAGAGGAAGAAGCGGACATCATTGCTAAACATTTTGTAGACATGGAAGCAAAACCAACAACTACTATGAAAACCTTGCTGCTTACTAGGAATAAAGAAGAGCCATCAATAGATATGGAAAACATAGTCAAAATGATGCAAAAATTATCCAATAAAATTTTAGATCTTGAAAAGGATAAGGCAGCTAGCACATCTAGGAAGCCTTTCAAACCTTTCTACAGGAAAAGAGAGGAAAATGATCAGACTCATCCGCCTATGAACAACTCTCCTGTCTTAAATTTAAATGAAGTAGGAATGGAACATTTCTGTAGCTTTCATCAAGAACCACACTCTGAAAAGAGCTGTCCACAATGGATAAATTCTATGAGCTTGGTAATGAACCAAATGTTGGACTCACAAATTCTAGATCAAGACAATCCTCTAGAAGAACAAACTTTCGAATTAGAGGAACCTGCTCCAAACACCACTATGGTGCTATGGAACTGGGTGCCTTTAACTGAGTTAATTGAAAATGATCCCGAGGAAAGCTAGGTTTCAGCTGTGAACATCAATACTCGCAGTAAAGGTCCAATTGTTGATCCAATTCCAAAATCGACTATGCCCAAGCCTAAAGCCTCCAAAGAAGTACCTAAAAGGCACATCATGGTTATTCCACTACAACCCAAAGCTAGCCAGATACCTACCAAAAAACCAAACGTAGAAACAACCCAACAACCAAAAGTAACCTTAAACAAAACAGACAATCAGCCCAAGGTTGTAAAGGAATGTGACATGGGATATGACATAATTGAAGACATAAAGAAAGTAAAAGCAAATGTTTCTATATTTGGCATGTGTAGTTTGTCTCAGCAGCGAAAGAAGTTGTTACAAGCTCTCGAACCCCAATCTAGCTCTTCGTTAGCAAATACTCAGGAAGATCCTGAAATAAATGAAGCTAGTATTGGCAGGAAATCCAAATCTCAAGCATTGCCTTTCCTTTAAAATTTTGAAATTTTCAAAAACCAATGTGCATAACTGTTTGGTAGATTCCGGAGCTTCCTCGAATGTCATGCCACTGTCAATCTGCCAAAGGATTAATGGACAGCCAATTCCATCCCCAAATCAGATTATCCAATTAGATAGGACTGTTGCTAAAGTCATCGGGGAAATGAAAGATGTACTCATTAGGTTGTCAGCAAATCCTAGAGTGTGTCAGTTTATTGATATAATGGTAGTTGACATTCTTGAAGCTTATGGCTTGATCTTGAGCAGAGACTGGTCTACAAAACTAAATGATTATTTCGCAACTAACTGGTCCCATTTATGGTTACCATATCATAATAAGAAAAATTAGATTAAAGTACTGAGAGAACCATACATGAAGCAGAATGTAACTCAGCTAGACGAAAAGAATGAAGCAATAGCTTTCTCATCTTCCGTTTTAGGGAATTTTTTCTTAGAAATTGAGCCAGGTAATTATCAATCAGAGAATGTGAGCCATGAATCAGATGAATAGTCCAATCTCCTTCAATTTTCTCGGACTGATGATATTGACTGTAACATAGTTAGTTTAGTTACTGACTTAGATAGTAAATATACTAACTTAATTAAATCAAAGAATGTCTTTTGGATTCTATACTTTGACGGTTCCAAAACTCAAGAAGGATCCAGAGCTAGTTGTGTTCTAGTTGATCCTGAAAACAATAAATATTTCTTGTCTTGTAGATTAGAGTTCGATTGTACTAACACTACTACTGAATATGAAGCTTTAGTCCATGGTTTAAACAAATCCATTGGTTTAAACGTCAAATACCTCAAAGTCTATGGTGACTCAGAAATAGTTGTCAAACAGGTGAGAGATACAATTCATTGTCTTTCACCACATTTGAAAGGTTACCAGTCTGAGGTATGGGATTTAATTACTTTGATGATTTTAATATAAAATATGTTCCTAGATTGCAAAACACTGCAGCTGATCTATTGGCTACTTCTGCTTCTAGATTGGTGCCTACTAATAATAAATGTTCAATTGAATTGGTTTTTAGGCCTTCTGTTCCAGACAATATCACAAATCTTAGAGTTTTCGATGATGATGATTAGATCATTAATTTTCTCACAAATGAAAACATGTTTCAAGAGGCTGTTATAGATGAAGGAAAGCATGATTTTGATTTGCAAAACAAGGATGCAGGAAAAGGGAACTTCATGCCAAAAGGGGTGAGATCACTTAAAAGTTTGTTCGATCTGCAGAGCAAATTCAAGAAGCCAGAAAATGTCAAAACTCATAGCTCCTCTATGCAGCATGAGCTAGTAAACTTGGGCACCGAGGCTGAACCAAAGTATGTCAATCTTGGTAAATGTTGTTCACCAGGTGAAAGAGATAAGTTCATTAATATTTTTTGGCAATATAAAGATGTGTTTTCCTGGACTTATGAGGATCTGAAAACATATGATACTCATATCATTCAACATGTCATACCAATGAAGGTAGGCGTTAAGCCATTTCAACGGCAGTTGAGAAGAATGCATCCTACTCTCGAACCTTTAATTCAAAAGGAATTGAAGAAATTATTAGATGCTAAGATCATTTTTAAAGTCCGGCATTCGGAATGGGTTGCTAATCTAGTTCCCGTAAGAAAAAATTCTAGAGAAATAAGATTATCTGTCGACTTCCAAAATTTGCATAGAGCCTCTGATAAAGATAATTATCCTGTTCCTTCAATGGAACAAATTTTACAGATGGTATCAGGATCAAAGTTTTTCTCTCTCCTAGATGGTTTCTCTGGTTACAATCAAGTATTAGTAGTTGAAGAAGACCACCTTAACACTACTTTCCACACTAAATGGGGAACATTTTAATACCAAAGAATGCCTTTCGGCTTGATAAATGCAGGAGCTACTTTCCAACGAGCAATGGACATTGCTTTCTGAGGATTGGGCGGTCATTGTGTTGTAGTCTATTTAGATGATGTGACAGTTTTCTCAAAGAAGAGAGAAGACCATGTTTTCCATTTAAAACATATTTTTGATTACTGTCGAAAGTATGGTATCTATTTAAACCCTAAGAAAAGTGTTTTTGCAATTCTTGAGGGTAAACTCTTGGGTCACATTATTTCAAAGAAAGGAATTTTGATAGATCAAGAAAGAGTGCAAGTCATCAACAAAATTCCCATGCCTCACAACAAAAAATCTATGCAATCATTTAAGAGAACTATTAATTTTGTTCGAAGGTTTGTTCCCAATTTTGCAAAAACCGTTAAACCTTTGCAACAAATGGTCAAGCAAAGCATACAATTCAAATGGACAGACTTGGAAAAGGATGCATTTAAGGAGATCAAATCGGCCATACCTAACACTCCTTCTTTGAGAAGTCCAGATTTTGACAAAGATTTTATTTTGTATACCTTTGCTTTAGACGACTCTCTCATAGCCGTGCTTGCACAAAAGGTAGAATTAGGAGATGAATACCAAATTTCCTTCATGAGCATTGGTCTGCAAGGCACTGAACTGAACTATCCTATTGTTGACAAACAAGCATACGTCGTATTCAAAGTGGTAAAGCACTTCAGGACATATATTCTTAAGAACAGAACTAAAGTTGTAGTTCCTCATCCGGCTGTCAGATCTCTTTTCGTTCAAAAGGAGCTGGGAGAAAGAAGGGGAAATTGGGTCACCACTCTTCAAGAATATGATTTAGAATTTAAACCCACTACTATCATTAAAAAGCAGGGCCTATGTAGATTGCTCACTGAACATCCAATAGATGAAGAACAAAGCTGGGAAAATGAAGCAGAGATGAACATGGTTGAGGTATGTCCTATTTTCACAGCTCCCGAATCTTGCTATAGAGACTTAGTGCACTATTTTCAACAGGGATACTTACCAGAGCATTGGATTTCTAAGCAGAGAAGGGTATCTCGTTTGAAATCAACAGCTTATCAAATCATTGAGGGAGTACTCTTCAGAAAAAATTATGATGGCATCTTTCTTAGATGTTTAGAGAAGGATGATGCAAGTAAAGTAGTCAAAGAATTACATGATGGCCCTGCTGGGGGACATTATTCCGGATATACAACAGCTCACAAAATATTGAGGGCTAGATATTATTGGCCCACCTTGTTCAGAGATGCTCACGCCTATGTTAGGAACTGTGATGTATGCCAAAGAAGTGTTGGGAAATTACCCAAAGAAACAGGACCGTTGAATCTAGTTATTATCTCAAAACCTTTCAAATAATGGGGCATAGATGTCATTGGAGAAATAAAACCAAATTCTTCCCTACAGCACCGGCATATCCTGACAGCCATGAACTATTTTACAAGATGGACAGAAGTTGTCCCGCTGCACAAAATCAATGAAGATGTAGTTAATAGTTTCTTAAAAGAGAACATCATAACCAGGTTTGGGGTTCCAATTTCCCTAGTCTTTGATAACGTAACTTATTTTTCATCCTTTAAAATAAATGAATTTGTTTATGAGAGAGGAATTAAGTTACATTATTCAACCAATTATTATCCCTAAGGAAATAGATTAGCTGAATCTTCAAACAAAAATCTCATCCGGATTCTCAAGAAAACTGTAATTGAAAATCAGAGAAGCTGGCACATAGCTCTCCCTAACGCCTTATGAGCAGATAGGGTTACTCCAAAGAACGCTTTAGGGGTTTCCTCGTATACCCTTGTCTATGGTAAAGAAGCCATCCTCCCTCCCAACATCTTACTTCCATCCTTGCAATTGGCCCAAGCCTCTCGAGGTTCCAGTAGTTAGGTTTTGCAATCTAGAATTAACACCCTGCTAAAACTTGAAGAAGCCCGACAGAAAGCCAAAGACCGATTCCACCAACACCAAGACATAGTCAAAAGGTGGTTCGATAAAAGGAAGTCTGGAAAAAGAAATTTTGAAGTAGGTGACTTAGTTATGAAATGGGACCATCCACACGAAGGTAAGGGAATGCATACAAAATTTCAACACTTATGGGTAGGCCCTTACCAAATTTCTGAAAAGCTCGGCCCAACTACCTACAAGTTAAAGGATTTACAAGGAGAGGAAGTGACCCTACCTCTCAATGGCCTCGCTTTGAAACAATAGTTCTCTTAGTACTTTGAGGACTCCTTTTGTACATAAATGAACTCTTTTGTTTCTGGTTGCGTGTTTGTTTGGATTTGTCTTTTATCTTTTCCTTCAGTCAGCTTGTTTTGTGTTCTACCTTTCTTTATGTTCAAAACTTTCTTTATTCTTTGACAAAACCCAGCTCAGCTTTTGGTGAAAGTATGAGATAGATCTTCAAGAAAAACTCAAAATCCTGTAAGGTTGAAACCTACTTACAAAGAAATGTTTTTGTGACTTTGTTTTCAATGTTAAATTTTCAGGAATTTAGAGATCCTTGCTCTGATTGGTCAAAATAACCCTGTTTTAATAACTAAGATTCGGTAGTTCTTTCCTACTATCTTGGGGCTCCATTCACTTTAACATAATTATTTGTCTCGAGGAGTTTACTATAATTGGAACCATGGAAAGGAAGCATGTCTCACAGATATATGGCATTCAAAATGATCACATGCTACAAATGAAAGCCAAAAGGGCTTGTACTAAAGAGTTTGATTTCCAGAAAGTCTCGCCTCAATCAAAGCACGGCAAAGTAATGTAAAGCACATTCAATCAAGAAAGTTGTTCAAATAAATAATCCCAACAAGGTTCTTCTCCGTCCGTGAAGCATGATAATCAAACAAATTTATATCTCACACTAAAGGACATTATGGATTGAAGAACCAAAATCAAATATGCAAGTTGAAGAAATTCATTTCTGGAAGACTCAAATGACAAAAGTCATCAAGAAATATCCAAAAGGATACAAATAGCATGGGAATGAGGAACAAACGAATATGACTGTGAGATACTGTTACGATCCTGTCGAGTCTTTTTAAGTTGATCTCTAAGAGGAAGAATTCCAAAATGAACTCCATACTTAGGCCCTGGGAGAGTTGAGAAGAAGTATGATTCTAAGTTACCCTTTCCCAAGATGACCATGATGATGAGAGTGATCACCATATTCACGGAAGCTGAACTATGAAGACATGTTGTCACCCATATAAACCAGCAGTTTGTAAGTTTTCTACCCCTAAGAAGAGTTCTCTTTCAGAGATCTGTGTTCGCCAGAGAATCGCCAATTGTTGTTGTTGCAACATCCCCCCCAAAATTTTTGTAAATATTGGGGTCCCTCCTTATTATTTTTCTTTTAGTAAGTTTACTTAGGAGCTAAAGCTTTCCCTAGAAGGTCCTTTTTACTTAGTTTTTCTAGAGAAGTTATTCTTTGAGTCTGTCGGTCTTTTTCTTCTAAGTCAAAACTCAACTTTTTCATCTGAAACTGTGGCCAAACTCAGCAATTTCACCCGCAATGGTGGAAGAACTCACGAAGTTCTGCCGCAACGGGCACCTCCTTTTATCAAGTATTTTCACCTAGTAACTTTTTCGAGCAAACTCACCAAGTCAACCTAAAACGGCGGGAAAACTTGGCGAGCCTCACCGCAACAGCGGAAGACTCAAAAGTTCTTGCCGCATTGGGCGGAAGGTATTAATTTCTTACCAGGGCAAGAGGCCAATTTTCGGATGAACTCAGAAAGTTCTGCCGCAACGTCGGGCGAACTCACCAAATGCTGCCGCAACGTTGGAATGACTCTTATAAGTTTTCCGCAATGGGCGGGCGCTTTATTAAAATGCAAAGTCATTCCATGTTTTTGCCTAAACTTACAGATCAACTTGCAAAGTCCCATCGCAACGGGCAGCCAGACTCAATCTTTTCATCTACAACGTTGCTTGAAACTCGCGAGTTGTCACCGCAAACTGTCGGGCAGACTCACCTTTTCCTTCCTATTTCGGCGGTTACATTAAATGTCAAGTGTGCCGAGGTACCCCTTCTGTACTCACTTTAAAACCCCGTTTTAAAACCCCACCAATCCAATTAAATGCCCCCACGTGCCAAACTTTATATATGGGGTTTGGGCAGTTTTAGTGTTGTCATTGGTAGAATTTTATGATGTGGAAACCCCGTTGAAGACTGTGAAGCTGCTCCAGCTCAGCCCGTTTGAAGCCTAGTCAACCGTCGTCAGACCAACCTTCTCTTTCTAGGTAGGTGGTTCTAACTTTCTTGTTGTTTCACTTTTTTACTATTAATCCAGTCTCGGTATCATTGTAGTCACACCAGTTGCATGGCCTGTGAACGTTCTATGTTTGATTGATTGTTTGGCCATTTCCAAGTGTAAAACTTGTGGTTGTAGGGCCTTGCAACTTTCTCCTAGTCCCTTGAGCCTGCAAAACTCAACCTTCCTGGGAAGCACCGACCTACCACCTCACTCACTCTTTCATTAGAGACACATTGAACCTGGTCTCCTTTGAATCCCATTTGGCGTCTTCCCGAAACCGCTTATCATCCTAAGAGGAATATGGTTTTGTGTTAGCAAAATTCCTAATTCCTACTTTTATTTTCACAATACATTGTTATTTGACATTGTTACATATTTCAGCTGTGTTGTATGATAATCCAATACTTCTGCTATTTCATTTCGCTATATTTTATGTCTACTTATGCGTGGATTGCTGGACAGGGTTAAGCCACAATGCCAAAAGGTAGAAGAAAGAAAGCTAAGATGACCAAGCCAAAATATGTGGAACCAAGAGTTGAAAATTTGTTCGAGGATACCAAGTCTATCATGGGCGTCCCTCCTGAAGTCAAGTGGGGAGATGTATATTGCATGTTAAGAGACCAAGATATCCCTGGGGCACTCTTGGAGGAAGAACTTATCTACCGAAACATCAGAAGCTTTGGTATATCTAAAGCTTCCACACGCCCTGAGCTTTTTCCTTGCTCAGAAGTGATTAGTTGGATCCTGAAACACGCAAACCCATAAACAAGAGTGTTGTCTGATAGCAATGGAGAAGCCTTTGCTTCGTTTCATCCAGCTTACATTACAACGGCTTACAATTTACCGTGTGCTCAACAGCAATTGAATGACGAATGGCTGGAGAAAATCAAGATGGAGAATTTTGAGATGGCTAAGAAGCTGTTAATTGCAGGAAAATAACTAAGGAAAAGAGACAGTGATGAGTATGAGGTCTAGAACCTGAGGGCCCCTTTTCGGATGATTGCCCTTATGCTAAGCATAATTTTTGGCATGGATGACGAAACCATTTACAGGATACATTGGGTTCCCATAATTCATTATGTGTAATTCAAGGGAATGCTCTTTAATTGGGAAACTATTCTCTCTGATAGTCTATCATCTGCCATAACTACCGCTAAAGAAGGTCTGGCCCTAAAGAAGTGAGAATTTTATATGTCGTCATATCTTATAGATTGCATTTTGGCAAAGATTCCTTTCCGTAAGTTAGGTTGTGTTTGGGATCAGGCCGATACCCCAGTGTACACAGCTTATAAAATACGTTGGGCCCAGAATTATAGGACATACTACAAGCTCATTTGTGAATAATTCATCATACCATTGTATGAGCTAATGTTTAATGAAGAACCAAATTGCTTGTCAGAAAATGCCATGGAAGTTATGGAGAACTACAACGATTTCTAATTCTCAGAGAATGGTACTTATATCAGAATGTATGGAGGCTCCAAGACACCTTATATCTTACCCAGGTATGCCACTGACTACATAGTCTTGAAGGAAGTAGTTAGGAAAGTTTTCCTTGATGGATTTGGAGGATTTCTGAATAGGTTGAAGAAGGCTTCATTTCACCCTTTTCCTTTCTATATTGGAGCTTACAAGTTCTCAGGAGTTGCACTGGTTGAAGTGTTTGTTCAAGAGTTGAAAGGATTTCACTTTGGACAAGTGTTCTTCCATAGGAATGACAAGCGGAACAAAGCTGTAGATCATTGCAAAGAGTTACATGCTCACTTTGATTATGCCCATTACTACCATGAAGATGAGGAAGTATTTAGAGGAATCAGTAACATGATTGACTTGCAAATCTGTCGTTCCAAGGGTGGAGCTAGTTCTAACTCTACTACTGTCCAAGATGTGGTAGAGGCCAAATTACAAAAAGAGAAGGAAGCAGCCGAAGCTCTAGCCAATGAAGAGAAAAGGATAAAGGAGGAAGCGGAGAGGATCCATAAAGAAGTTGTCGATAAGTTGCGAAAGGAGCAGGAAGAAGCTCTTAAGCTTCAGTAGGAAGAAGCTCTTAAGCTTCAGGAGGCAGAAACTGTTAACACCCAAAAAGTGTTCACTACCTCATCTACCACATTATATGGCTCATTTGTCCATTTTCCTACCATATTTCCCTTAAAAACCCAAAAAATCCCACTAAAAACCCTCCAAAAGGCCTAAAATGCCTCCAAAAGGCCACAAAACCCTTAAAATAGCCTCAAAAAGGCTAAAAAACCCCCTTTTTCCTCCAAAAATAGAAAAAACCCCCTAAAAAGGGAATAAAAAATATAAAATAATGAGGAAAGGGAGGAAAAAACCCTATACAGTTGCCCTAAACCATGTGTTTCCCAAAACCATGGGTTAGCACTCCACCACCAAAAAACTATAAATAGGTGATGGAGATCCCTTATTCCACATCCACAATCAAGTATACCCTTACTCTGCCAAAATCTCTCTCGAAACCCTAGTTCACCATTGAACTACTTTCACCTTGAGAGCCTCTTTTGGCCCATTCCCACCATTGGAGAAAGAGAAGGAACACATTGGAGCTTGGAGCAACCCTCTTGGACATTGCAAAGAGCTTCATCAACCTTCACATTGAAGGTAATATTAATACAAAAACCATTGTTTACAAATTGTTGTTTATGTTTCATGCACATGTTTAGAGTAGTTTCTATTTCTGTTTTAGTTTAATTATTTCCATTTACTGAACTACTACTAAGGAGTCCATTCTCCTTAGTAGGTGCTCATTTGCACAAGCTAGGGGTAAAACCCTAGCTACAGTTTTGGCGACTCCCCTAGATTTTGAATTTCTGGTTTCAAGTTTAAAAAATCGTTTAAGTTTTCTGCAATAATTTCCCATTTTTTCCTTTCGGCTGTCCTTTTCGGCCGCCATACACTGCGTCTTTTCCCTCTGCAGTTGCGTCCCGACCGCGTCTTTCAGGTTTTTACCTGCGACCCGATCGCGGCTCTCAGACTGTTTCCGACGCCCTGCCGACAGATTCAAGTCTGTTACCTGCGATCCGACCGTGGCTAATCAGCCTGTTTGCTGCGTTCTGACTACGCCTGTCGGCCATTTTTCCGCGTCCCGACCGCGACTTACAGCTCCCTAGCTGCGACCTGACTGCGTCTTTTTCCCTTATTCCTGCGTTCCGACCGCCACTGTTGGCCAAAAAGCCGCGACCTGTCCGCGCCTGTTTCTCTTAAACCCGTGGTCTGCCTGCTCAATTTCGCCACAGACCCGCGGTCTGATTTCTGCATTTTTTCTCCCTAGTTTGACCCCAGCCCCCTTTGCTGCAATATTTTCTGCACAGCCATCTGTCCTACCTGCAGCCCTACTTCCTTACAGCCTTTTCTGCAACATAATTTCTATTCCCTTTACAGAATCTTTAAAAAAAAAAAAATTCAGTATTTTTCATTCAGAAAATTTTGCAAGTTAAAGTTTCAATTTCAGTATTATTGATAGTTAGAAGTTGCCCCCCTTGTGGTACTTCTATTTTGGGTTCATCACCTCATGAGCACACAATCTGTCACATAATTCAAGTGAGCCTTAAAAAGTACCTAACTCAACCAATATTCTAACCCCACTTGGGGAACACAAAAGAATCTTTGTAGTTAGGTAGGATCAGGGGGATAGGCTTCCAATAACACCCCTCGGTTACTTTCACCTGAGACATAGTTTTTGTCCAATTAGGGAGCCAAAATCCCCTAGTACTTTTTGGCACGGTCACGACCAGTTTATCAGAGGGCCTCTCCCTTAGGAGGGTTGAAGTCGGGAGACTAGTTTAGGAGGCCTGAGTGGAATACCGCACTCCATTCAGTAACCGAAGGGCTACCTTTCGCGGTTCGCGGGATATCCCTGTATAGGGGTATTGCGGTAAACGGACTAAATGGCAGATTCACCTTTCTGGACGTGTCATGAATGGGGTATCTTAGTTGCCATTCTTCTAGGATTGACTACCCGGTGTCCCTCCCGGTAGGGGGATACCTTAGCCACTTGGCTTTTCTATTCATATTGTCTGACTTGGATTTCATCACCTTGCAGAGGATATGTCTAGTTGAGTCAGAATACTTTTAGTTAGGTGTTTGCATGCTCCTCTACCTCCCCTCCCTTTGGTCTAGTGAGTCCACCATTTTTTATTTCTAGGAAACCTGTTGTTTGTTGGTATTCTGACCATCTTTGTTGATACTCCACCTATTGTAGCACAGCTGTTGCAGTGGGTGTTTTTGAGTTGGTTGTTGGCCTGAGTGCCTTGTTTTTTGAGCTCTCCTTCTGCACACTCGGTTGCATTAGGGTTTTTGAGCTATTTTTTACTCACATCAACCCACAGATATTAGACACCATTTGTCACCATTGAGTCCCCGAGACATTCTTGGTGCCTCAGGGGCGAGCCCCCACAACGCGGTTCACTTGACACCACCCGTCACCGTCACAGATCATCATCACTTGATACCACTTATCAGAAATCGCGGGCCTTGTCCCTTGACTCCACTCGTCAGCGACGTAGGTCTCCGTCACCAGATATTGATGCACCTTACTTTACCTCCAATTCTAAGACAGAGTCTGAGAACCCCATTTACACTGCCCCTACTAGCCCCATGGATGGCGTGACTTCCACTCCTTTTTTGGTTGGGACCATTGGTGGCACATCCACCACTACACCAGTGATTACACAAGCTTTGGGTATGCCCTCTATGGGACCCCCATCTACCGCTCCCCTCACGGCACCTATTCCCGCAGCAGGAATACCTATCCCCACTCCATTAGTGGCTCACACTACCCATGGTGGTGCAGGCCCCTCCTATACTACCTTCGTTCCCCCACTTGGGGGCACCATCCCAAATCCTGTCCATCCACTTGGGGGCATTGGCCCCAATTTGGTCCAACCCACTACTATGTCACATCCTTCTTCCAGTTTTCCATTCATGGCTAGCCTCAACCTACCTGACCTGGCCAGATTGACCAACGACCCTATCCGAAACGACCCTGCGTGGCCTCATATGCCTACCAAGCTCCCCTCTGACATCCCTAAGTTTGAGGGCAAGGAAGGTGAGGACCCACACAACCACATTATGTCTTTCCACCTATGGTGTTCCTCCAACTCCATAGTGGACGACTCTGTTCACCTCCGTCTCTTACAGCACACCTTCACTGGCTCTGCAGCCAAGTGGTATATCGAGCAACCCCATGGGACCCATGCCACCTTTGCTTCCCTTGCATCAACCTTCCTGCAGTTCTTCCAGTTGCCTGTCCGCTATGACGCGGGCGTTGAGATCCTTCTCTCCTGCAGACAAAACACGGCCACCCACATCATTGACCACATTCATGAGTGGCGTAGACGCCGTAGCTTATGCAAGATCAAATTAGACGACCGTATCTTCCTAGATTGGTTCTTCAAGTCCCTTCTCCCTGTCATTGCTAAGGATGTGGCATCAGAAAGACCCCAGTCTGAAGAAGAGGCCATCCTTAAGGCCCAACAGTTTGACCTCATTTACGCCCAATCGGGTTACCTTTATACCATTATACCTGACGCCCCTCGCGGAGATCCCTCCCCGCATGATGCACCGGGGGCATCCCACGCTGCAGACGGCATCATTAGCTGTGTTTCTTCGCATCCCCAACCATTTTCTATAGCACGTCCTACCCCTGGCCCCGACCTTTCGTGGGCTACCTCACAGTCTGGAGCAACCAACTCGTATGCTCCCATGATGCATCACCACCACCATGGACCCTCATGTCCTCCTCAGTGCTTTGGTCATGCGACTCCCGCTTATGCCCCACCGGTCGCACCTCAGCCCTACTACCACCAGCAGGCTGCACCAGCTCCTGCGCCTTCACAAGCACAACCCACTTATTACCCGCCACAGGCAGCCCCTGCGGCAAACCCACAACCTGTTCCACAGCCATATCAGCAACCCCCTCAAGTTGTTGCACCTGCGCAGCCTCCACCTGCATATCATCCCCCGCAGCCTGCTCCAGCACCCGCGCAACCTCAGAATCCACCTGCTGCCCAAGGGCAAGTTTACGCCCAACAAAACCCGCAGCAAAACTAGAACAACCAACGCAACCAGGGCCAACAAAACCACGGCAAGGGCTGTAATCGTGGGAATAACCAACCTGCAGACCAAGCTGGTCAACCGACGAATCCCCCTGACAATAATAATGCAGCCCCTGCTAACCAAACCCTTGATCGCCCGCCCAAGCAGGCTAAAAACCCGAATTTGTGAACAAACCACCCTTGTTCTATTTGCGGGGTCTATGGCCACTACACGCATGCTTGCCCACACTTGGAGCGAGCTAGGCAACTCTGGGTTGACGATGCCCACCGCCAAGGGCATGCAGCTCCTCAGGCGCCACCTAACCCCCCTCAACCTCAACAGCCACTTTTGGTTCTGCAAAACCCCTTACCAAACCAAGGCGTAGTGAACACTCAGCCATTGGCTCCCCCTCAAGCCAACGCACAACCCCAACAACAAATCACTTACGTTGCTCCTGATCAACCCATGTTTGACTCAGGGACCCACCACTTGTTGATGATGTCATCCGCTGATGTCAACCTTCAGACTCGTCGGAACCAGTATGGCTCCACCATTGAAGTACCTCCCACTGATAACCCTACTAACGCTCATCCCACCGATCAAGCGTTACGTATACCTCCGCCTCCACTAGACGGTGCTCCTAAAGCACCTCGTTTCCCACTTCGCCATATCAACAATAACCCTAATGCGCACGCTGCGTCAAACTACAACATTGTAGATGACCTAGCCCAGTCTCCCGCAGCCATGTCTGCGTTAGAATTCTTGAAGAACTGCCCCTCCCAGCGCAAGACTTTACTCTCATCCATTGGGGGGATTGACCCAAATGATTCAAAATTGATGGCATTTGATTTGGACCAGTCCGAACCTCGCCTACCTTCCACCCTAGCATTCCAAGTTTATGTTTCCATTAGGAATCTTGTCATCCATCGGTGCATCATCGATGAAGGTGCCTCCACATGCGTTATGTCTACATTCGTGTGGCAGAAGTTGGGATACCCTACTCTCCAGCAGTCCACCACTGCCTTACGCGCCTACGACGGTCGGTCGGCTCAGCCCCAAGGCCTCCTAGCCAATGTCCCTGTCCAGTTAGGTGGAAAAACTGTCCTCATAGACATCGAGGTAATCAACGCCCAATTGGATTATAACCTTTTACTTGGCCGCAGCTACATGTATGCCATGCGGGCGGTTGCCTCTTTCGTTTTTCGCACCATGATGTTCCCCCATGAGGGACGCGTGGTTAAGGTTGACTAGCTCACCTACTATGATCCCAGTGCTCCCGCGGCACCTGAAAATGTTCTCGCTATGGTTGAACAACCTGTTTCTCATGCCACCACCTCGTTTGCTTCGTCTACGGGGCCTGGAGTCTACTCAGACACGCCGATGACCTCCACCTTCCAATCCATTCCTCCCCCGTCATCTACGCCTGAAGTGTCTGACTTACGTACCTTGTCCCACGATAACCAACCTCCTAACAATCAACCACCCTTGTTTCCCAAACCACCATTGGTACCTAGCCACATTGGTGTTACACCTATCCATACAATCCCCTTTCTAGTCCCTCCATCGGGAGTAGTAAGCGCCCCGGTCATGGCTACCCTTAGTCTCCCGGGGTTAACCTTAGGATTACCTGTTTGGTATCTTTCACCTCCCGTTCGATCGCCGACACCTGATGTCGTCCTGCAGCCGGTGCAACCCATGGCTACTACTACTCAGCCACCCCCTGGTGTCTCTACCCCTTCGTCCTCCATGACTCCACCTCCTACTCCCAAACCCACTGGGGGCAGAGGGCCACAACCTTATACTGCTGTACCACCTCCTAAGACAGTAAAAAACCCTCCAGTGTTTCGCGCTCCTCCTAAATGCTCGCTGTGCGATGAGTTGGGCCATGCGACGCACCAATGCCCACAGTTACCAGCATTACAAAAACACATGCAGATGCTCGACGATGACCCCAAAATCCCAACTGTCGAACTAAACCCCACTCCCAAGCCTAAAGACAAATCCCTGCGTACGAACCACCCCTGTGCTATATGCGGTGTTTACGGGCACTACTCACATCATTGTCCCGATCTCCCCGATTACAGAGCCGCTCTCTATGAGATGAACAATCTGGATCTTGAGACGGCACCAACCACTATTGAGGAGATTCACCCCCCGGTGTCCCCCCCCTCCGGGGAGGTCAACACCATTTATATGATCTCTTCCACCACTACCCCTTCGTCAACCGATTTGACGACGCAAACTTTCCATACTGATGAGGAGATTCTTGAGGCCCTCACCGCCCCTGATTATCCCTGGGATGATATGCATCATCATTCCTACTTCATCCTAGAAGAATCCTCCTCTAGCATAGCCGCCCAATTCACGGTTGAATCCAAAGACTTCCTCCCCACCAAGGTCGACTGGTTCAAGGACCCTATTCCTGCTCCTGACGCCTTCGAGGAGGGTAACATGGCCAACATCTCACCCATCATCCAAGTTGATATCGCTGCCCCCAGACGTGCCCCTGAACTCATCACTTTAGGAGCATTCTGCAGTAAACAAGAGATTGAGGACTACATAAACCTCTTCAGAGAGTTCCGTGATGTCTTTGCCTGGTCCTATACCGAAATGCCCGGTCTTGACCCCGCCATTATAGAACACCACATCGACACATGGCTTTATGTACCCCCTATTCGTTAGAAACAACGTCCCATTCATCCCTCAAAGCTCCCAGCCGTTAAAGCCGAGATTGAGAAACTGCGCAAGGCAGGGTTCATTTATCCCATTGCCTATACCACTTGGGTTTCAAACCCCATTCCCGTTGATAAAAAACAAGGCACCATTCGAGTATGCACTGACTTCCGCGATTTAAACCGCGCTTGTCCCAAGGACAATTTCCCCACGCCATTTATTGACCAACTCGTCGATGCGTGTGCGGGGCATGAAGTCCTCTCCTTCATGGATGGTTTTTCCGGATACAACCAGATTCAGATACGTAAGGAAGACCAGTACAAAACTGCCTTTACCACCCCATGGGGCACCTTTTCCTATCGCGTCATGCCTTTTGGCCTTAAAAATGCTGGTGCCACCTTCCAGCGGGCCATGACCTATTGCTTTCACGACTTGGTCCATATTCTGCTAGTCTACCTTGATGATCTTACAGCTCGTTCCCGGAAACGATCTGACCACCTTAACGACCTTCGGCAAGTTTTTCTGCGTTGTCGCAAATATCAAATCCACTTGAACCCCCACAAGTGTGTCTTTTGTGTTCCGGCAGGCCGATTGTTGGGTTTTATTGTTTCCCAGAAAGGAATCACTGTTGATCCCCTGAAAGTCCAAGCCATCCTGGACCTCCCCTCTCCTCGCACGCTCCGACAGCTCCAAAGTCTACAGGGGCGATCCAATTTTCTTCGACGATTCGTTCCCGATTACACCACTACCGTTCATGGTTTCTTGCACCTGCTCTGTACCCATATACCTTTTGTCTGGGATGAGCAAGCAGAAGCTGCATTCGCAGCCCTCAAGAAGGCTCTCACCCAAGCCCCATTGATTTCCCCTCCGGATTTCTCTTAGGACTTCATTCTCTACATCTCGGCGTTTGAGCATGCTGTGTCCGGAGTCTTGGTTCAAGAAGACGCTTCTCACCAGGAGCACGTCATTTATTACGTCAGCCAGACCTTGTCTGGACCACCTCTGTGTTACCCATATGAGGAGAGACTCACTCTCGCTGTGATCTTTTCCGTTCAAAAATTACGACACTACATCTTAATGAGTCATACCACAGTCGTCGCCGACTCTAAACCCATGGTCTATCTCCTCAACCGGCGGCTACTGCAAGGTCGTGTGGCTAA
The DNA here is from genome assembly GCA_027924585.1 of Larix kaempferi. Classification (NCBI taxonomy): domain Eukaryota; kingdom Viridiplantae; phylum Streptophyta; class Pinopsida; order Pinales; family Pinaceae; genus Larix; species Larix kaempferi. The sequence goes on from BSBM01000924.1 coordinate 8,796,426, forward strand.
ATGGGTCATTATCCTCCAGGAATATGACCTTACCTTCAAAACACCTAAGAGCACTAAAGCCCTCGCGCTTGCCCAGCTCATTATTGATCTCCCTTCCCTTCTCCTGGCCAAACCAATCTCCGATGAGTTCCCCGACAATCACCTGTTCACTATCTCCTTTGATGACCCATGGTACGGTGATATTTTGTTATACCTGTGCACGCAGAAGTTCAGACCCAAAGTCACCCGTAATGGACGCCGTCACATCCGTCACCAGGCCTCTCGATATCTCCTCTTAGGTGATGTCCTTTACCGGCGCTGGGTTGATCCAATTCTTCGTCGTTGCCTTACACACGAGGAAGCTGAACACATCCTCAATGACTGTCATAGCGGCGCCTGTGGCGGCCATTTCTCAGGGATGGCCACTACCCAAAAGGTCATCCGTGCCGGATACTTCTGGCCCACACTTTTCACCGACTGCATCACTGCGGTCAAACATTGCCATCACTGCCAACTTTTTGCCCCCAAGGCCCGGACACCTCCTGCTCCGTTACACCCAGTCGTCATCGTTGGTCCCTTTTGTAAGTGGGCCATAGACTTCATGGAGTGCAGACCCCAGTTTGCCAACGGCCACAAGTATATCATTGTCACCGTTGATTACTTTACCAAATGGGCGGAAGCCATGCCTACCTTCAATTGTATCGCCGACACTGCGGCCCGTTTCTTTTTCAACCATGTCATCGCTCGATTCAGGGTCCCTAAGCAGTTAGTCTCCGACCACGGCTCCCACTTCGAAGATGCCGTCTGGCGTGAGTTATCCACCCTCCTCAAATTTGAACACCAATTTTCCTCTACTTACTACCCCCAAGGGAACGGCCAAGTAGAGGCCATCAACAAAATCCTAAAAACCATCCTCCAACGAACTGTTGACAAGCATAAGTCCAATTGGCACCACATGTTGTTCCCTGCCTTATGGTCTTACCGTACATCCACTAAGACCGCCATTGGTTTTACACCATTTCATTTAGTTCACGGTGTATAATCTGTCCTCCCCATTGAGTGTCAGATTCCTGCCTTACACATCGTCGTTGAGCTCCTCCCTGACACTTCCCCCCTAGAGCAGCGTTTGCTGACACTCAAACAAGCTGATGAAGACTGTCATGCCACTCTCCAGAACATCGAAGCTGCCAAGAACTGGTCCAAAGCTGGTTATGATAAACATGTTCACCCTCGAACTTTCCATGAAGGGGACCTTGTCCTCGCATATGACCAAACCCATGACAAAACCGGTAAAGGGAAGTTTGAATCCAGGTGGCAAGGCCCTTACATCGTGAAGACTTGTCTCGGCAAGGGGGCATACATCTTAGCTGAATCCGAAGGTCATCCTTTGCGCAACCCCCATAATGGGTTGTATCTTAAGCATTTTTACCCATAGATGAAACCGCGGCCTCATTGGTCCGCATTGTACAGTTTGCTCTCTTTTTGTTTTTCACCTTTTTTACCATCATTTTACATTCATCATTTTTGCATGATCACAGATGGACCACCTTCCACCTTGTTACACCGGCTTTGCTGACGGCACAAGCCACTGGTCTCCTAACCTGGCTTCTGCAGCATGGGTCTTGTACTCCCCTTCCAACGAGATGATTCACCTTGACGGAATCTGTATAGGCGCTGCTACCAATAACCAAGCAGAATATGATGCTGTGACCGGTCTCTTGACTGCTGCCCTCCAGATGGGCATATGTCACCTTCCTGTGTTTCTTGACTCCCAGCTACTTGTCTCCCAGCTCAACAATTGCTACCAGGTGCATGATCCCTGCCTTTTTAGAAAGTTCCTGCGCACAAAACAACTCAGCTGACAGTTTGAATCCATAACATTCACACATGTCCCAAGAGCCCAAAATAGTGTCGCAGATCAAATGGCAAACAACGTCTTAGATTGGCATGTCAATCACACCATGTAACATCATGCATCATCATCCCATAACATCTCATAAAAATGTATCAAAACCCAAAAAGATTGCATCGCATCAACATTTGCATCCGTGTACATAAACCATAAAACCACATGCATATCCATAGGGGCATCCACGTGCCTAATCATACATACATCATAAAACTACATAAACTACACAAGGGGCATCCACGTGCCCAACATCCTATGCTACTTGCATCCACGTGCAATACAAATATCTCACATATAATAATGCGCATCCATGTGCGTACAAAAACAACATCACAAAAAGGTGCATCCATGTGCATATATATATATAACAAAAAATATACATGTTCAGTGCTATAGAGGTCCTGAGTACCCATGTACTCAGCTATACAAAAAATAGATATACATGCCTAAAGCCTCATAAAATACATGCCGTAGCTACAAAACTCGGGGGGAGTTCCCTGCACTCCCTAATGAGAGTCATACCCTGCATCACAGCCTACATCGGCTGCCTCTGAGTCCTCCCCTCGCCCCTCCTCTGGCAAGTCCTCATCCTCTATGGGCCCCTGTGCCCGTGCCCTGTCCACCAAGATCACCACCCGGATGGCAATGGATCTAAACTCTCGGGGTGCCCTCATGCAATCCTGAACCACATCTGGATCGACGTCTCACCACCCCTCGTCGGTCACCCCCACCAGCAAACGGTCTAGCAGTGCCCGTACAGACTCGAGTGTCCCCTCCGCATCGCGGCGACCGACCTCCCCCCGCCCAGGCAGAGCTGGAACGGCCACAATCCCCCTCCGTGCCACATGTCCTGGCGGCGGCCTCGGGCCCACATCTGCAGATCACCCATATGTCAGTCACAGTATACCAATCTACTATCATATATATAAAACTCGACATCCATAATATGCAAGCAAAAACATACATACCGTCGGGACCCCATGCCTGTCCCGGTGCTTGTGGCGCCTCTGGATCTCCCGTGTAGTCCATGTCCCTATATGGGAAGTCGTCCAGTGTCAATGGTATCTGGAGCCACTGCATGTACAACTCCTGCGTGAAATACCTGCCTACATCGCCGCCACCACGGCGGCGCATCATCTCACCCCACCGCACCATCCATGGCTCCCTCAAACCTCCTGCTCTTATCGGCACTCGCGGCCGCAGTGTGGGTACCCTCTCCATAAAGAAGACACACAAGAAAGAACCATAGCAAAAACCCTTGCCATATTCCTTCGCTGCTGTCAGCTATCGCTGAACGCAGGTCAGGTACATCTGGCCCCACGCGAAGTACACCCCATCCAACACGCGCTCTATCAACTGTATTTGGCCCCCTGACACCTTCTCAGGTGACTGGGACCCCAATACCCGAACCATGCACGCCGCCATGGCCTGCATTGATGGCTCCTCTAAGTCCCTCACCAGGAGTGCATTCCTATGCACCCTCGCCTCAGGACCACAGTATCTCTCCAGCATGTCCTCCATGTCTACGTCCGCGGTGACCCGCGGCTACGTGTCTGCCACCCTACCTAGACAGGGCAACCCCATCAGAAAATATACATCAGTCAGGGTGTGGTCCACCCTCTCACCCTGTACACGGAAAGCTTGTATGTCCGGCTCCTAGAAACTAATCAGTCGGTTCAGTAGCAATGTTGCTGACCGTATCATGGGTATCTGGGCAAACTTTAGAAGTATGAATAGTCCCAATACCGATCGTACATTGTCATCCCCCTGGATGACGACCATGATCTCGTTTGGAATCTCCCGCTCTCTCCATATAACCTGCGGCATCCTGTCAATCACACAAAGTAGTCTCATTAGACTCCTGACAAATAAATAAGTCCTTCACCCTCCCCCCGGAAGACCCTCATAGCTCGGCCCAAAACCGCGGCTTTCGGGCTTCCTGCCGCGGTTTCCGACTGTGGCTGTTAAGCCTGTAGGCGCGGTCTTTAACCGCGCTTGTCAGCCCTAACCTCGCGGTTTGGCACCGCGTGTTCATCCTTGGAACGCGCGGTACCAGACCGTGTGTCCAGCTGAGAAACACGCGGTACCCAACCACGTGGTTCATCCCAGAACCCACGGTCTTCAACCGCATGGTTCACCCTGAAACTCGCGGTCGCCAACCGTGGTTTCGTCCCCCTAACCCGCGGTCCACCCCACGTGGACCGTACGAATAACCCTGGGACCCACTACCCAACCCCCGACCCTAAAAAACATGCAGGTATGAGTTTGACGAAATACCTGTCTCTCTCGAAGCTGAAAACGGCTGATCGGATCATCCAAAAATGCCACCTCACCTCTCGTCCACTCTGGTCAGTAGTCAAAGTCAGAAAAGTACAAATGACACATGTCATATTGGACCCACTCACTATTTATAGTTAGTTGACTTTTTCTTGTTCAGGCCATTCCGAGCTCATACGGAGTCCGTTTCTCGAACAGTTTCCACCATTGGAACCAGCACGACGAGACCGTCATGATAGTCAGCTCGTTGCATTATTTTTTCCCCGTCATTTTTTGCCCATTTTTTAGACACCACTAGTCACCTCGGTTTGCGTGCCACATCGTCCGTTCTCCATTTTTCACATATTTTATATCACCGGATTCATTTTTCCAAGCCGATGATGATGCTTGAGATCATTTCTCACTCTCACCCCCAGATTTTTCGGTCAGTTTTCTAAAAACACCCCCATTGCATCAGTTTGCGTGCCACATCGGCCGTTATCCGTTTTTGACACCCTTTATATCGCCGGATTCAGTTTTCTGAGCTCGTGATGATGCCTGAGATCATTTTCTCGCTCTCACTTGGTACAATTTCAACATTGTGTCCTAACACCTTGTTGCCTCAATTTGCGTGCCACATCGGCCGCCATCGGATTGTTCCACGTTTTTACATGAGCCATTCACTCCTGTCATACTGCAAATGTTTCGTTATTTTACCACCATTTCATCCACCCCGCAAGGAGGCCCACTAGTGTTCCCCACCACCCCTGGGTCCTGGTCAACATCAATGTTCCTTGATTGAACACTTCCTCCTTGCTTGGCCATTCCTTTTGTTCAGTATAATTTTATCCCTTTTTCGGGCCGGACAAGTCCTTTACGAAAAAGGCACTCAGGGAGTTTTTGTTAAGCTCTTTTCTGACTCCTAAAAGAATGAAAAGATCGCCGAGAAATCTTGCTTCCTTTCATGCTTGTTAAAGTACCTGAAAGGGCGTCTACCTGGTATAAGTTTAACCCTTTTTCGGACCTGGTAGACTAATTACGAAAAAGGAATACTCTAGTCACACCGGCTAGAAGAGTTCTTCATTGCATCCTTTTATGCTTCTTTGGGCCTTGGAGACTAAACATACGAAAAAGAAACCCCCTGGAGTCTTCTTATTTGCTTTCAGACTCTCTAAAATTGAAAGCAGCCACGAGCATGAACTGTCCTGGGCTCGTATAAATCCACACGACAGTACCATTCCATTACTTCAGAGTCTTCTTATTTGCTTTCAGACTCCTTAAAATTGAAAGCAACCACGAGCATGAACTGTCCTGGGCTCGTATAAATCCACACGACAGTATCATTTTACACACACTTCTTCTAGTTCCTTAACCCTTGAAGAAGTCCCCCCCCCCCTCCCATGCCTCTCGGCACTATGATCGATCATCTCGGCAGCACCCCCAATCAGGTCGCCTTTGTTCAGAGTATTCTGCAGTCTCCTGCCATTTGACCACAGCTTGAGTCTCCCTCAGCCCAGTCACCTTCCCATATCCAATACAGTTATGATCCCTTTCCCCTCAGCCAGTTTCATATGCTGCCCGATCATCCCCATTATCATACTCTGAACAAAGGAAGTTTGAGTCCACCCACTCTACTTGCCCAGTTGTTCCCCCCACAGTTTGGTCAGTTCTGCCATCAGTACTATCACATTTCGGTTGTTCACCTCGTGCTCCTGTCAAGGAAACCTCATTTCCTTGATAGTTGCAGGTCTCCCTCTGTCGATGACAGCCCCTCTATTCCAGAGGATAGGCCTAGAGGTCGCTACGCCTTGGACTTATCACCATCTGTGGTAAGTGCCTATGGATCATTCTGAGAGGAGTCATCATTGCTTCTCCGAGTGGTTGTTTCTCACATGCTCGACTTTAGCACCTTGATTGCATCGTTGAGAATCGCGTAGGGTTATATCCCATCAGTTTTTAGTCGAAGACCCCAGATTTCCCCCGACTCTAGCACATTGGTGAGTCACTTTGGAACGACCAGTTATATGTTCCCGTGGATGTCCGGGCTGCGTTGGCGATTGTATTCGGAAGCCATCCAGTTCTATGCTTCCTTGAGTACCCAGTTCCGTCCTAGATCTGTTCTAGTTCAGTGTACCATTGAGAGTATGACCCTTGTCATTCTGATCCAGCAGCTCCTTAGTTCCTTTGGTACCACATTCAGTAGCACTGTTGTCCTTCCAGTGCACCATTTTTTCAGCTCATACATGGTCAGCCCAGCAGTATGTCCCAGATTTGTGTCCCTCCTGGACCCTTATGATGTACTCAGTGGTTTTCTATGTATCCTACAGGTCCCTCCTTTCGGGCCTCACAGTTATTTTTATGTATCTTGATACGAGCATGGGTATGCCCGCCTCGTCCATATATTGAGATTCTTCCTCAGTCAGTATTTGAGGTTATGTCTGTTTCAGGTCCCCATTTTTCAGACCCCATTGTTATTATGTTATATCCTGATACGAGCATGGGTATGCCCACCTCATCCATATGATCAGATGATTCCTCATCCATTATTGAGGTTATGTACTTTTAGTTCTTGCAGTTTGTTCGGGATCGTTGTTCCAGGCTTCAGTTTGTTTCTTCTCTTCTCTCCACTCCCCAGGAAAACCATTCATGACTTATGATGTCCATCGGCCATACGATGAACTCCTTCCCTCACACATCAGGGGGCAATCTGTTAACACCCAAAAAGTGTTCACTACCTCATCTACCACATTATATGGCTCATTTGTCCATTTTCCTACCATATTTCCCTTAAAAATCCAAAAAATCCCACTAAAAAGCCTCCAAAAGGCCACAAAACCCTTAAAATAGCCTCAAAAAGGCTAAAAAACCCCCTTTTTCCTCCAAAAATAGCAAAAACCCCCTAAAAAGGGAATAAAAAATATAAAATAATGAGGAAAAGGAGGAAAAAACCCTATATAGCTGCCCTAAACCATGTGTTTCCCAAAACCATGGGTCAACACTCCACCACCAAAAAACTATAAATAGGTGATGGAGATCCCTTATTCCACATCCACAATCAAGTATACCCTTACTCTGCCAAAATCTCTCTCGAAACCCTAGTTCACCATTGAACTACTTTCACCTTGAGAGCCTCTTTTGGCCCATTCCCACTATTGGAGAAAGAGAAGGAACACATTGGAGCTTGGAGAAACCCTCTTGGACATTGCAAAGAGCTTCATCAACCTTCACATTGAAGGTAATATTAATACAAAAACCATTGTTTACAAATTGTTGTTTATGTTTCATGCACATGTTTAGAGTAGTTTCTATTTCTGTTTTAGTTTAATTATTTCCATTTACTGAACTGCTACTCAGGAGTCCATTCTCCTTAGTAGGTTCTCATTTGCACAAGCTAGGGGTAAAACCCTAGCTACAGTTTTGGCGACTCCCCTAGATTTTGAATTTCTGGTTTCAAGTTTAAAAAATCGTTTAAGTTTTCTGCAATAATTTTCCATTTTTTCCTTTCGTCTGTCCCTTTCAGCCGCCGTACACTGCGTCTTTTCCCTCTGCAGTCGCGTCCCGACCAAGTCTTTCAGGCCTTTACCTGCGACCCGACCGCGGATCTCGTAGAATATACCAGTAGCATATAATGGGAGATCAAATAACTCAGACAGTAGCTTCCGTAGCCATACTTCCTCACAACTAGCTGAACAGGATGCAACATACTCTGCCTCAGCTGTACTCAGTGATACGCAGGACTGCTTCCCGCTGAACCAAGAGATCACACCTGATCGCATACTGAAGCAGAACCCAGATGTGCTCTTCCTATCTGCAACACTGCCAGCCCAATCTGAATCAACATAACCCTACAGGTTAAACTTTTGATTCGCTTCATACTTGATCCCATAATCCACTGTACCCTTCAGGTACCTTAGAACATGCTTTATAGCAACCAGGTGAACACTCCTCGGATTTGTCAGGAACCGACTCAATGTGTTCAAAGCAAAGCAAATATCTGGTCTCGTGTTCGTTAGGTACATCAAGGAACCAATCATCTGATGATACATATAGACATCAACCGGCTTAGATGAAGCATCACATAGAAGCTTTAGATTCGATGCCATGGGTGTGGCCATGGCCTTGCAATCCATCATCCCAAATCTCTTTAGGATATCTACTGTGTACTTCCCTTGACCAAGGAAGATCCCACCTGAATTCTGCCACACCTCCATACCTAGGAAATAATGCATCATTCCCAAATCTTTCATATCGAACTCAGCAGCAAGCTTTCTTTTAGTATCTGCAATCAGTCTGTCATCTCCTGTTACAAATAAGTCATCCACATACAGGAGTAGAATCACAGGATTCCCTTCCTCAACCTTGTAGTAGAGGTTGAAATCCTCTTTACTCTTGGTAAAGCGCAAACTAGATAGGACGCTGTCCATCCTACCATACTAGGTTTTGGGAGCTTGTTTCAAGCCATACAAAGCTTTCTTCAATTTGCACACATATGACTCCCTGCCATGTACTTCAAAACCGAGTGCCTGCTCCACATATACTTCCTCTTCAACTACACCATTCAAGAAAGCAGTCTTGACATCCATTTGGTGTATTTTCCATTTCATTGCTGCAACCAAGGCAAGTATTGTTCTGATGGAAGTATACCTGGCTACAAGTGCAAAAGTTTCTTCATAATCTATTCCCTCTTTTTGAGAGAAGCCACGAGCTACGAATCTTGCTTTGTATTTCTCTACACTGCCATTTGTAGCATGCTTGATTTTGTAGATCCATTTGGAAGTCACAACAGACTTCTCTTTAGGTCTCGGGACAACATCCCAAACATCATTCTTCATTATTGATTAGTATTCCTCAACCATGGCATCCTTCCATTCTTTCTTTTCCGCTGCTTCTTCATAACTGGAAGGTTCTTTGTTCATAATGTCACAGAGTAAAGCAACATAGCTGGTATGTGATCTAGTTCTCTTCTTTGTTTTGTGTTCTTCTTCTGGAATGCCAAATCTTTCTATATCTTGAATGAGCTCTTTAGCCCATGCAGGTTTCCTCTTGTGAGAGTTATCCTCACAGGGTGGATCTACAGGTTCTTGCGGATCTTCAAACTCACGAACAACTTCTAGAATTGCTTCAGTCATGGTAGTGTCTTGAAATCTAGTTTCCTTAGGTTCTTCATAAACTTCGATAGGTGCCTTCCTTGATTTGATGAATGCCGAGTTTTCATCAAATGTTACATCCCTACCAAAATCAATCTTCTTGAACCTTGGAAAGTATATTCTGTAAGCCTTCGAGCTTTCATTGTACCCCACAAAGATACCCTTCTTTCATGAAGGATCTAGTTTGGTCCTCTTTTCCTTTGGGACATGAGTGTATACTGGAAAACCAAATATTCTGAGATGGCTAACTTCAGGTTTCTTACCAGAAAAGACCTCTTCTGGTGTCTTGTTATCCAATATCTTGTGGGGTGTTCTATTCTGCACATATACAACTGTTCTAGTTGCTTCTGCCCATAGATGCATAGGTAGATCCTGGTCATGCAGCATTGCCCTTGCTGCTTCCATGATTGTTCTGTTCTTCCTTTCTGCAACTCCATTCTGTTGAGGATTATAAGGAGCAGTCAACTCCCTATTAATCCCTGAATCACTACAAAGCTTCTTGAAGTCTCCTGAGGTGAATTCTCCACCATTGTCAGATCTGAATGTTTTGATCTTCTTGTCAGTTTGATTCTCCCTCAAGGTTTTGAATTATTTGAGCTTATCAAACACCTCATCTTTGTTCTTCAAGAAGTATACCCAAGTCTTCCTGGAGAAGTCATCAATAAATGAGACATAGTAAACATACCCACTTAGAGAACTGGATGACATAGGACCACATACATCTGAGTGGATGATTACTAGGATATCTTTTTCCTTGCTTTCACTACTTGGGAAAGCCTTCTTAATATTCTTACCTTTTGCACATCCTTTGCAAACACCTTCACGTTTGGTCTTGATTTCAGGAAGACCCTCTACAGCCTTGCTTGCAATTGGAAGTGCCCTATAGTGCATATGAGCAAGTCTTCTATTCCAAAGTTCACTTGGTTCCATGGATTCATGCACCATGGCATGTTCAGGTTGTCCTTTTAATTTATACAAACCTCCCTCTTGCTCTCCAATCACTACTGCATCATCTATGGTCTTTCCCTTTGGCCACATTAGGACTTGGCCATCCACAAATGCAACCCTCGTACCTTTTGCATCCAATGCAGAGATGGAGAGTAAGTTCTTCTTGAGCCCAGGTACATAAAGGACTCCTTTCATCTTCAAAGATTTTCCAGAATCTAGGTTGTAGGAGGCTTCACCACTTCCTTTGATTGGGTATTGATAATCATCCCCAAGTTTCACCTTATGGGGTGATTCATGTTCAGATAGATTCACAAAAGATTCCTTAAACCCAGTCATGTGTTTGGAAGCCCCACTGTCAATTAACCAATCATTACAACCATGAGAGATAGTACCTGTGAGAGCAGAGATTAGAACATACTCTTCTTCACTTGATGAGTCATCATTACTATCATCACTTTCTGCCCTAGCCTTCTTCTTTGGAGGTTCATCATCTTCGGCAGCATGAGCATGGTACCTTCTTTTTTACCCTTCTTCTTCTTGCTAGAGTTGTTGTTATTGTGTTTGTCCCTTTTGTTCTTGGGACATTCTGAAGCAAAGTGACCCTTCTCATTACAAGTGAAACACCTTAGATCTTTCTTGTCTTTGTGAAAATGATGAGAATATTTCTTCTTGTGATGGGATCGCTCCCTCTTGAACTTGCCCTTCTTAGTGTGAGTTGTAAGAGCTTGATCTTCATTTCCCATCTTCTCTTCTCTTGCCACAAGCCTTGCTCATTATTGAGAACATTCCTCCCATAATTTGCTGAAGGAGATTAACTTCTTTCTGGCACAGATCCCCTGGATAAAAGAGTCCCATGACCTAGGTAGGCCATTTAAAGTAGTCATAAAAATTTCACCATTCTCCACCATTTCATCTACAGCTTCAAGTTGTTCCTTGATCTGAGAGACCTTGGAGAAATAGGATTGAATGGTTTCTCCATTCGACATCTTGACCCCTTTCAATTGATTCCGCAGGGTCATCTTCCGATTTATGTTCTTTCCTTCAAATAGCTTGGTCAAAGAGTCGAACATAGCCTTGGGTGTCTTTAGAGAAGACACATGGGGTATGAGATGGTCTTTGATAGAATCAGCAATGATTCTCTTTGCCTTGACCAAGTTCTTCTTATGCAATACCTTAGCCTCTTCATCCTCTAGGATAGGGATGTCTTCTTTTATATATGAGTCCAACTCATTCTCTTCCAGGATTAACCCAATCCTATACTTCCAAGCTTGGAAGTTATCAGCCCCTTCAAGCTTACCCTCAAGCTTGGTGTGGTGAGACATCTTTAAAGAGTATTTCAAATGGAAATAGAAAAGATTTAGGTCTTACCACTTGAAATGCTGAAAACTAGATCTGGTCCCGGATTAGGGTTTGTCGAAAAAACCCTAAAAATTAAAAATGTGAATTTCAACTTTCTGAAAGGATAGAAAGATGCACCTTGATGAGCTAATCATCCTGGTGTATTCATATTTTGAGATCAGCAAAGCTTTACCCTTCAGATTTGCCTTTTTGTCCTCCCGGGTTCACTAGGAAGAGCCCTGAATTAGGGTTTGAGATTCCTGGAGATCTACCCAGCCAAAAATCTCGATCCAAAGCTCTAAACTTCGATTTTTACAAGGAGCTTCGAGCTATGTCTTCAGATTTCAGAAATTCCTATTTTTGTAGAAACGCTAATTTTTAGGGCCAAATCTGAAAATGCTCAGAATTGAATTTTGATTGGACAGATAGATTCTCCTTGATGAGTAGAGTCAATCTACTATAATTCTTTTCCAAAAACTATGGAGAGAAACCCAATAAACAAGAAACTCAAGTTTCTGTCACTGCAAAATGTCTTCTTCTCAGGTTAGCTTTGACACCATGTTAAATTTTGAGCGTTAATTCATAATACTCTTGGATCTTTACTGAGAGAATAACATATTCAATATATCAATGCATAACAATCACAGTAAGCATGACCAGCATCACAAGAATCAAAAGCATGAGAGACAAGAGACATAGAGTTTCCGTGGGGAAAACCCTAAGGTGAAAAACACCACAACTTCCTCAGAGATAGAGAGAGCAATGGCTCAACCAAAGTACAACCAAAATACACTTGAGATAGTCTCCTAGAGCAGATGATCCTCCCCCTCACTAGTGCGCCACTTTCTGAGTGAGAGAGATATGACTTTCTGAATGATCCAAATAGAGATCTCCTGATCTCTATTTATACTTAACCTGTTTGCCCGATGACCTTATGGGGCCGACTTGTCTATCTAGATACATCCACAATATAATATATATTTTAGGGCTGACCCCACACATGGTGGTCTAATAACCCATTGGCAAGTACGCACACTTGCGACACTTGTCAATCCACATGATGACACTTCCTTATAGAGGAATAACACATCTCTTATAAGGGTACAATAAATATATATAAAATACACAGATGAAATACATTCTGAAGTTACATATACATCAACACACTACTGTGAGATCTTTCTTTACTGTCATTAATTATTTCTGTGTAAAGAATGATTCTCCTATTTTCTGTGCAAAGATGTTTGTCTCAAATGAGTAATGGAATGTATTAACTGAATTAAAGCTATCTTTAATATCTTTTATGTTCTATTGTAGATGCATCTTTATGATTAAATAACTATCTGTCTGATCTTTAGATGTTTCTTTCAGCTTATTACTCATCTTTAAAGTTTGCTCCTTGCAAGGATAGATTACTTTTGTTTACATTAGCTTAGATTAATTCTGCTCAGTTAGCTGCATTTAGTTTAGAGCACTTGCATATCATATTTAAAAATAAAATACATAAATGGTGGATTGGGCTGCAACCGATGTAAAGAACAAGAATCTTTAATCTTACGGTAGTCGGAACCGTTAACCGGATGGATTCCCCACACCAAACGGTGAGCGATCTAATTGGGCTTGCTTACCGGGGAGAATCCCTTACTGATTGATGCTATGATTTTCGAGGCATCAACAAACTAATATGTTAATTGAAAATTAACATCAATTATATTTTCACCGTAAAAACCATTTGCAGAAATCGATAAAAGTTTTGATTGAATAAACTTTCTTAAAAATTCCTAAACACATAGATCATAAGCAATGATAAACCAGAACTACAGATCACAGTGCTCAATGAATTGCAAGAAGATCAAAACAACATTAGATAAGCAATTTGGAGGAAAATCACATTTATGAAATAAACTTGACTAAATAGACAAAAGTAGATCTGAAAATAACTTTACTGTATTTAATGATAGTCTGTAAGAAATTACAAGCTTGTATCAAAACAGAGCATTTCCATCCTCTCTTGCTGATTTTGTCTCCAAATTCCATCATCCCTGTCTACGAGAGATCATCTATTTTAAATAAGAGTTACAAAATAATGATACAAAGGGTAAATTCCCACAAACCAGGATTACAAAATAAAAAATAAACTAATGGCCTAGGAAAACTTGCCACTTGTCCCAAATCTCTAACAGCTCATCCACATTCGGATAGTTAGCTGACTTTAGCCCCAGCTGGGCATTACATTCGAATGTTTCCATCTCATTCTTAGATAACTTGTGCCAAATACGAATGTAAATGTGGATTTTTCCTTCTATGCTGACCGGTTTCCGAATTAACTGTTCCACATCATCAATGTTGACCTCTCCAAGGTGCTGAATTTTTTCCTTGGCCTCTTCAAACCTGCGTTCGACTTGCTCAACCTTCAACTTAGGTGGGCAAGAATTTTCAATGAGTTCCATAGCATAAAACTATATGATCTCCATGATGTTATCTGCTGCATTTCCTGCTACATATAGCCTGTGCTTTCTTCAGAATATCTTCAACTGACTCGTTCAAATATTGCCAAGTGTTCAACGCAGCTCTAATCTTCTTAAACTGAAAAATTGTTAAGAATGGGAAATCCTTCTGGTATGCCCTTGATATACCTCTGCCACTCACCAACATTTTGACTTGCTTGAGAAGCTTGTAGCCTTTTGGCTTTCTTCCCTTCAAGGACACTAGAAATCTTACCAAAAGTAATATAAGTTTCTCTAATCTCATCCAGGGTATTAAATAGCTTCTCCAGCAACTTATGATGATCTTCATTGACCTGGAGGGACAAATCCTTAAATTCCTGAGATGACAACTTAAAGAAAGTAGAAGAGGTTGCACTTGCAATTCCATCCTCAAATTGCTTTTGCAATGAGGCTATCTTTTGAGTATTAGCAGAATTCTCATCTTATACATCATGAAGTTCAACTTGCAGAGAGGTATTGCTTCGCTCCAAATCTCCCAACCTGTCTTCCCATATCCTCCTAAGATCAGCAACATAATTTTCATGTTCCTCTTTGGTCTTTACCAGTTCCTCTTCAAGCCTTTCCAATTCCTCCTCCTTTTGATCAATCTCCTTATTTAGTATCTGGACTAAATCAAGGTTTGCACCAACAAATGATCCTAAGGTTGTGGCAGTCTCAATTGCTCTTGTCTGGGAATCATTTGTTTGTTGATCCCATACTATTTGATTAGGAATAGATACCTCTAATCCACCTTGATCCCTGCTCCTTGTCTTACCATTTTTACCACTGCTTTATTTTCCTTACTATAGAAATAATGTCCAAGGGGGACTACCACATCATCTTCATATTTAGTTATTATTTCAGAAGTAATTGAGATGACATTTTTTGGTTGAAATCAGTGAAGGAGTTTGAGTGACCATGGGATTGGGTATAGGCATGGTAACTTGAGGAATATTCAGAGGGGTAGAGACAGTCTGAGGAATTGATGGGACAGTGGTTGGAGAAGGAATTGAAGTGAAGGCTTTAGAAAGTGGAACTTGATCATCATTAGCAGGTGATGTTGAAGGGGGAACTAAGGGTGGATCTTCCACAGTAAGTAATGATGAAGTAGATATGGGTAATTGTAGGGGGATAGTTTGAAGACTAGACTTCTGCAATAATAGATGGGGGAATCGAAAAAGGAACAGAGTTGTCTGAAAATGGGGTGGATCTACAAGTCAAAGTATGAAAAAGTTGTTATATGGAGGATGGTGGGATAACCCCTGGGGACAAAGCAGAAATATCATGAATAGATGACAACAAAAATGATGAAGTTGTGATGTCAAGGGCAGAAATAACCTCCAATACCTGTTGATCTGAAAAAGAATGATCCATCTCAATAGTATCTAGCAAATTTGTAGCTGCTTGTGAATCTCCAGTTACCTGTTCAGTCACTTTCTCAATCACTTCTCTAGTTACTCCTTCAGTCACTTCTTGAGTCACTTCTTTAGTCACTGATACTGGAGGATTGGGTTCATCATCAACATCACTATCAATGAGATGAATAGTAGGGACCTGTGATGTAGGGGTATGGATTTTCTATCTTTTAGTTGGGTTGACCTCTGCTATTATCAAATCATCATCTACCTATATAGCTACAACAGTCACTTGAACATCTGCAGTAAGCTTAGGAGGTTCAACTGTTTGAGTGTCCAATACTGAAGTCAACTTTGCTAAATCCTACTGGAAATGATGAGAGGTCTGTAGCAAGTCTTTGACTTGTTCAGTTGTTTTCACTTGAGGAGGATTTATCCATGGGATATTTACCTTTATCTGCATTAGGATAAGTAAGCATTAAAGGGGCATTAGCCTGTTGGATTTGATTTTGTTCTTTATCTCTTCTCACCTGCTCAATCAGATTCATCTCCATAGTTCTTTTCCTGTAGACTTTAGTCATAATTTCTCTCTGATATGCCATAATATGATGTTGTTCATCTTGACTCTTGGCCCTAGCCAGGACCTCAAAAAATATATTCACTCCTTGGTAGATAGAATCATCTGGGACTTCTTCATGGAGATAATCCATCTTCATGTGATATTGTTCGAAATGTGCATCAAGGATTTTTTTAGGATCATGCTTCCTTTTGGGAGCTTTACCCAACTTCAAAGGAGTCACCTGGTCACCAAGCACTGCAGCCCAATTTGAGGTTGGAATGACTAATGGCCCAAGGTTCAAAGAAAATTTAGGCCATCCTTTCTTCTTAGGACCAGTAAGCTTCATGTAGACACCATCAGTAACATTCTGATACGAGACTTCTTGAATGACCAGTCTATCAGGTACTATTCTAGGAAACAGATGAACAATGTCACTTCCCTATACTCTTATATATGAGAAGGACTCATAGACATACCAATCACCAATTGTATTGATGAAGGCTCTGGCATCATCTGAAAAAGAAGGTGCCTCTTGTTTGAATATTTTGAAGTAAATGGTTCCCATGAAATGGTCACAAATGTCATTAAGTAATGGCACAAAGTTGCTTTCCCACAATGCCGAGTGATAAATGTGAACTGGTGGATCTGAAGGAGTCCAATTCCATCCCAAATTAGGATATTGGAACTCAGAGCCGAAGATAACAATGATAAAGGCTGACAAGTAGAAGTGTGGTTTTCTCAGGGCAGGTGCCTTTTGATAATCCTGGATGGTTGTTTTGAGTTCTGAAGACAGAATAGATGCCCAAGGGAAAGATTCACCGGTTGTTAACACATGATGAGATATTGGAGCCCATTCAACTTTAAAGACTAAACAATTGGGAAGGCCAAAAAGCCTGCAAAGCATGGCTTCCAGCAAAGAGAAAGGCTCCCTAAACCAAATAATCGGGTAGAGGTTATCAGCCTTTGGCACAAAACTGCTAGGTTTAATCATCCATGATTTCATCATTTCATCAAAATTGTACCTAGTTTTAGAGGATGTTATGAATTCAGGGCTAAGGGTTTGTGCAGCCGGTTTAAGAGCAAAATCCCTAATAAAGACTTCGGGGTGGACAGTTGTCAATTGTGACCCCGTGCTGTCATTGAATGACCGGTCTTTAGGGTTGGTATTTTCTACAATCCATTTAACAGGGTCTGTGTAAGGTAGTACAACGGTCCGAGCAACAAAGGCATGGATTTGAGAAGCCCTAATATTCTCATATGCAGGTCGGTCTTCCTTGATGTCAGAAAGATCATCATTATCAAAAAATGAATAAATATTGGCCCAGTCCATTTGGTATGTCTCAGTCACCCTCTCACTGGTATCCAAGAAGATACCAAAATTTGGGTCCTTAGTCAGTGAATCCCTGTGGACTGTCTTAGACCGAGTGTTCCGTGACATCTTGGAAAAGCGTGGAATTTCTGGTAAATAAATAAAACAAAAAACAAAACTAAACCATAAATAGGAAAACCATGAATAGAAAATGCAAAAATGACAGCAAACCAACTTGAAAATAACTGAAAGCTCGTGAGAATGACCCTGGTGAGAAATTCATATTAAAATCCATGTAGCAGCGTAAATTCCAACAGTCAAAATGATAAAGAAAAATAGGAAAAATCATGTATTTATCAATTCATGGTTGGATCAAATATGGATTGTAGGATTAAATAGAACAAATGACAGATATTCCCCCTAGGGGATGCGGGATTGGGTTCACAAGTTTTATTTTCAAACTTTATTCAAAATTCCTACAATTCGCAATCCGCAATTGCGGGTTGCGGGTTTGCAATTCACAAAACAATGGATAAAAAGTGTTTCTGAAATCCACAATCTAAAATTTCGGGTTGCAGGTTTCGGAAACGAAAAACAATGTTTTAAAATCAAAATAGCTTTCCCGCATCCTGCAATCTGCAATTTGTGGGTTGCGGGTTTCGGGAACACACAACGCGATTTATCGGCATAACGACTTTCCGTGATCCGAAATATGGAATTTGCGGGTTTCGAGTTGTGGAATCGCAAATTTCCAAAATATTAACATAGTCTTTCCGTAACTTGCAATTTCGGGTTGACAAAAATCCAAAAGAAAGAACTGACAATTCCTACAATCCGCAATTTCGGGATTGTGGGTTTCGGGATTTTGGGATTTCGAATTTCTGGTAAGAAAATAAAACTTCAAAGAATCTAAGGCTTTCTGCAAATCAAGAAAACAACCCAAAAAATTAGAAATTTTCAAAGGAAAAGATGATAATCACACAACCAAAGGAAAAGGTACTAGATAATACAAGCAAATATTTAAGAATCTTCTTTTTGACAAGGACCTTACCTAAGTGCCTTTATATTTACAAAATTTGGGGCTCCCATGATCAAATGAAGCATGGGATATGTTGTACCTACAACAAATGGCGGTTGGCTAGGAAGAACCAGTTATCTCTGCAAACAAAACTTCAGTCAATGAAAGTATGTCATCCCACTAATTTTCAACCTGAAATCTTAGAAAATGTTCACAAAAGGGACAATCAATAAGCATGATTAACATAAGATTGCAATACTCCCATCCATGATCAAATTAAAGATAATGCAAATCTGATAAGGAGA
Organism: Larix kaempferi; assembly: GCA_027924585.1. Classification (NCBI taxonomy): domain Eukaryota; kingdom Viridiplantae; phylum Streptophyta; class Pinopsida; order Pinales; family Pinaceae; genus Larix; species Larix kaempferi. Next base: position 8,815,035 of record BSBM01000924.1, read on the forward strand.
TCTAAGAAACAACAGGAACTTCTTTACCATTATGCAATCATAGGAAGACAACTTTAGATGAATCTGGGAACAAGCTTCACAATACTCTGGATATCCAAATCATAAATCACCTTGACTTATTAAATGCTTTATTTACATATAGACACATTATTACCAATCTATTCATTTTCTTATTCCTCTTTTCTTTTTTTTCTTTTCTTTTTTTTCTCTTTTTTTTATATATCTTTTTTTTTTAAACAAAAGGGGAAAACTGTACATAAGACCTGGTTGGTATAAGTGTTAAAGTTCAATATGCTAAGACAGAAAATAGCAGCATTACATTTCATTTCACAATAATAGCATATACAGGATCACTGAAGAAACAACAAGCATAGCATAAACACAAGAGTCAGAGATTTATCCTGGGAAACCCTCATGGGGTAGAAAACCCAGTAAAGCTTCCTCAATATAGATGACCAGCAATACACAAAGATGCAAACCCTGAGCATAAGCTCCTTCTCCTCCATAGCAGACCTCTCCTCCACAAATGCTCCTTTCTCAAGTGATTGAGTGAGTATAATGAGGAACACACCTCCTCTATTTATACACTACTCTGATATGTATTTTACACAAGTACACGTAGGCTCGTATTTAACCAATAGGTTAAATACCCCACTACAACTAACTGGGCCGACCCCTCTAGGGTGGTCTAATAACCCTTTGACCCACATAACACATTTAGGGCCGACCCCCCACTAGGGAAGTCTAATAACCCGAGTTACCACATTCCGACGGAGGAATAAACATCTCCGGATATACAATAAGATCTTCACGGAGGAATGAATCATCTCCGGAATAATAAAGTACAAATATAATATTCTTTGAAGTTACAATATTTAACACTCCCCCTTAACGAGAAGGATATTATAACAGTATCTGCACGAGCAAGGAGTCATCAACATCATACATGATACATCTATAAATCATTGGAAGCTTTCTCAACATCATCAGTAACTCAAGCAGTTACTAGAACATCTTCAATACTGGAACATCAACATCTTCAGTACTGAGTCTTTATCTTCTGCAGCACTCGAACAATTACAACAACATCAACATCTGGATCCTCACGATCATCAGTATCGTCATCTCACGACCATTAGCATCGTCATCACACGATCATCAGCATCGTCATCTCACGATCATCAGCATCGTCATCACTCGATCATCAGCATCGTCATCACACGATCATCAGCATCGTCATCACACGATTATCAGCATCGTCATCTCACGATCATCAGCATCGTCATCACACGATCATCAGCATCGTCATTTCACGATCATCAGCATCGTCATCTCACGATCATCAGCATCGTCATCACACGATCATCAGCATCGTCATCACACGATCATCAGCATCGTCATTTCACGATCATCAGCATCGTCATCACACGATCATCAGCATCGTCATCACACGATCATCAGCATCGTCATCACACGATCATCAGCATCGTCATTTCACGATCATCAGCATCGTCATCACACGATCATCAGCATCGTCATCACACGATCATCAACATCGTCATCACACGATCATCAGCATCGTCATCAACACAGGTATCCATAACAATACAAGTATCCACATCATTAGTACAAGTATTCATGCCAATACAAGTATACATATCATCAATACAAATATCCATACTGATACAAGTAATCATGTCATCAATACATGTATCCTACCGATACAAGTAACCACATCATCAATACAAGTATCCATACCGATACAAGTAACCACGTCATCAATACTAGTATCCTACCGATACAAGTAACCACATCATCAATACAAGTATCCTACCGATACAAGTAACCACATCATCAATACAAGTATCCTACCGATACAAGTAACCACATCAAAAATCACTTTCTCGGAGACCATACGTCTACGGATCAATTCAGGGACCGAAGTCCGGGGATGATACAATCCCCACTTCTCGGAGACCTCACGTCTACGGATCAATTCAGGGACCTAAGTCCGGGGATGATACAATCCCCACTTCTCGGAGACCTCACGTCTACGGATCAATTCAGGGACCTAAGTCCGGGGATGATACAATCCCCACTTCTCGGAGACCTCACGTCTACGGATCAATTCAGGGACCTAAGTCCGGGGATGATACAATCCCCACTTCTCGGAGACCTCACGTCTACGGATCAATTCAGGGACCTAAGTCCGGGGATGATACAATCCCCACTTCTCGGAGACCTCACGTCTACGGATCAATTCAGGGACCTAAGTCCGGGGATGATACAATCCCCACTTCTCGGAGACCTCACGTCTACGGATCAATTCAGGGACCTAAGTCCGGGGATGATACAATCCCCACTTTTCGGAGACCATACGTCTACGGCTCTCTTTAGGACTGAAAGTCCAGGGATGATCCAATCCCCTCAACTGTCCACTAAGGACTTCATTCTCGGAGACCTCACGTCTACGGCTCTCTTTAGGACTGAAAGTCCAGGGATGATCCAATCCCCTCAACTGTCCACTAAGGACTTCATTCTCGGAGACCTCACGTCTACGGCTCTCTTTAGGACTGAAAGTCCAGGGATGATCCAATCCCCTCAACTGTCCACTAAGGACTTCATTCTCGGAGACCTCAAGTCTACGGCTCTCTTTAGGACTGAAAGTCCAGGGATGATCCAATCCCCTCAACTGTCCACTAAGGACTTAATTCTCGGAGACCTCACGTCTACGGCTCTCTTTAGGACTGAAAGTCCAGGGATGATCCAATCCCCTCAACTGTCCACTAAGGACTTCATTTTCGGAGACCTTACGTCTACGGTTCTCTTTTAGGACTGAAAGTCCAAGGATGATCCAATCCCCTTCTGTATTCTCACCTATACAAGAGCAGTTATCACATTAGCATGTATTCTCACCAATACATCAAAACATGTATTCATCACACCAAAACATGTATACATCACAACTAGCATGTATTCTTACTAATACATCAAAACATGTATACATCACATCTAGCATGTATTCTTACTAATACATCTAATATCAAAACATGTATACATCACAACTAGCATGTATTCTTACTAATACATCAAAACATGTATACATCACATCTAGCATGTATTCTTACTAATACATCTAACATCAAAACATGTATACATCACAACTAGCATGTATTCTTACTAATACATCAAAACATGTATACATCACATCTAGCATGTATTCTTACTAATACATCTAACATCAAAACATGTATAAGTAAAACTAAGTATTCTAAGTAAGAGAGTCCTAAATCTAAATATTTCTAAGTAACTGGGTGTAGAGAACAGGTTACCTCATCATCGACCTTGTTGTTCGATGAGAAAATCTCATCAGTAGTGATTATACTACTCCCCCTTTCGAGGAGGGTCCTTTTGAACTACACCAAGCTTGTCTCGGAAGTATTCAAACTTCACTCGAGACAGAGGTTTGGTTGGTAACTTCTTCACTTGACGTAGAGGCTTGGTTAGTACAACGGTAACCTGTTACAAATTCAAACTTTTAGAGTTCCTTTCTGTGTCATAACTTGTTAGTTCCCTATGTTCTTTGACTTATCATGGAACACTAGATTCTATGTCATCTTGATACAACTCTAAATATCACATAGGATCTCAGTTGGTTCTATCTCTAAGTCAAACAATCCTAAAGCCAAACTTCTTCATAACTAGCAGAGCAAGCAGCCATATGTTCCGCTTGTGCTGAGAGCCACACTAGACTGCTTCCATCTAAACCACGAGATCATGGCTAATCCCAGACGATAACATCCTCTCGATGTGTTCTTCTTGTCTGATACACTTCCTGTCCAAATAGAATCTAAATAGCCATCTGAAGTCATGATCTTCAAGATAGCATAGATCAAATTCTATCGTGTTCTTTATGTGCCTCATCACATACTTTGCAACTATCAGGTAAACACATCTAGTTTCCACTAGATACTAACTCAAGGTGTTCATAACAAAGCATATATCTAACCTAGTATATGTTAGATATATCAAAGACCCAATTAATTGACTGTACAGAGTTATATCCACTAACTCTGATGAGTTATCCCCTAACAGCTTCAAGTTGGAATCCATAAGAGTGGCCATTCCAACACCTCAAGTCATATTTCTCATCATACTTTCCCTGGTTGAGAAATATTCCTTCTGAGCCTTGCCATACCTCCAGACCTAGGAAGTAAAGCATCAATTTGAGATCTTTCATTTTTCATTTCTGTATTGAATGATCTTCTGCATATCTATCTGAGCCATCTCTCGTTAGATGGGTCTACTGATATGAGCCTCAATATCATTCGAACTCTGTGGTGAGTTCCTTCTTGCAACCATGTCATATGTGTATCATATTCAACCTTGTAGCAAAGGTTGAGATCCACATCACCCATGGTGATCATTAATCTTATCAAATTATTATCGATCCTAGGTACCTATACAGAACCTGATTCATACTTCTTCTTTAATTACACCATACTTGGAGCAAACATCTTGTCGTGATTCTCTTCCCCTTTCTAAGAGAATCTTCTAGCCATGAGCCTTCTATATTTTGTTTGATTTGTAAATCTTCTTGTTTGAACATCCACCACTTGTATGGTGTCCATCATTCTTCATGACCTTTCCTACAAATCAAAATTAAGTACATAATTAGTAATACTTCATAATCATCAAAAGATAATCCATTATGCATACAGATATCATTTACATAGTGATGCAACTATTTTGACCATTACTTTGGCACAACACTTTCCCATATCCTGTATGCATACAGTGGCTATCTAGATGCCTTTCATCTCTACCAGAACATACTATCGAGAGTGCGCACAACTCTCAGCATGTCAGCAAAGAGGTTTCATTCTAGACAAGCAACAATGGAATGTTTGTCCAAACATATGCACATTAGTTGTATACTGTTCAATGCTCTATGAATGTTTACACTCAGCATTATATATTCTAGGAATACAAATATGCATGCAGGCAATATCATTACTATTTCAAATAGCAACTCAAATACTTATCTTTTATATTTGTGTGGCTGCCTCCCGCTTGATCTTCTGTATGTCTTTTGAACTTCTATTCATTCTGTACCACTGTGCATGCTCAAGAGTCATCCTCATGATCTCATACACAAACATACACTCATTAGTATATTCTAAATGCTATCAAAACATTATAGTACTAAATAATCTTGAAAACGTATAGTCATGATTATAGTTAATAAACATTAGTATTCAAGATTTCAGGGAAGTCTTCTTTTACTCACGCATATCATTGATAAAAGATATAATATGCATAATCCCTTGATTACTAACTTTATGAATAAGCATAACCAATCATTCCAAGTATACTTGTATAAGGGATCCTAACACAAGGTAAGATTCATGGGAAACATACCTGGATTAGTATACCTACTTGGTTATGTACAACATACCTAAACAACCTCTTCAATGATTTAGAGATCCTGAGCTAGAATCTGCATGTCTCATAGGTTAAGCATAATATAACAAAGTCATACATACCTCGTAAGTAGAACAAAGATTATGGATGAGTCTTTGTCTTCATGTTTTCATGATCATGGAGCCTGATTTGTCTTTTGTGATGTACCTGTATCTTGTTAGCAGACAACCTCAACCTCACACAACACCATAATGCATTAGTACAATCATAAGTGTCAACACCCTAACCAATGAATATATTCTATCATGCATTCATACTTTTGTTAAGGTGATACAACAAATCTAAAATCAAGATTGTACTAATTGTAATAACATGAAGACAAACATACCATAAACTTAATCATGAACAAATCTCAAAACATACCTCGATGAGTCATACCTGTCGAGATCGCTTGTAATCTCCTTATGTAAAGCCTTAGCCTCATCTCCCTCTGAAACATTAACTCCTTCACTTATGTAGGTGACCAATCCATCTTCTTCTAGGATTAACCCTATCCACTTGATTTGCAAGAACTGGACCTGGAGCTGGATAAGGGTTTGTCAGAGAGACCCCAAAAATTCAAACTTTGAATTTCAAACTTCCGTAAGGATAGAGATATGCGCCTTGATGAGCTGATCAAACTGATATATTCAGAATTTGAAAACTGCAAAGTTTTACTCCTCAATTTTGCCTTTGAAACTTTCGGATTCACTGTACGTGACCCTGAACTGGGGTTTGATGAAGCCCACTCTTTTGCCCCATCAAAAGGTTTGATCCAAAGCTCTAAGATTCTATTTTTCTGACGAGCTTCCAGCCGTGGTCACAGATTTCAAAAATTCCCATTTTTACAGAAGCCCTAATTTTCCGCTTTTCTGATCAAAGTCCCGAACTAGGGTCTAATCAAGCCCGGCCTTTTTCCCAACCAAAAATTCTGATCTTGGTCTCTAAATTTCTATTTTGACGAGTAGCATCCAGCCGTGGTCTCCGATTACAAAAATTCCAACTTTCTTCAAAGCCCTAAATTCCGGAAGCCATGAATGAAGGTACCAAAAAATAATTCTGTTTTGACAGAAATATGTACCTGATTGTTTCTGGTGTAACTCCGAAATTTTTGATCCACAGGGTCTGAAAAAGTTTCCTGAGATAGTCTGACCTGTTATCTTTCCATCCTGACAGGTCTGACCTCAATTGGATTCTCTGAGAGAGAGATATGCCAAATGTCGCAACGTGACCTGTTTTGGGAAAATACAGAAGAGCGAACTTGTACGGCGTGCCACGTGTCACTGTTTGACCTTCGGCCTCTGAAAAAGTTTTCTGAGATAGCTCGGCCTGTTATCTTTCAATCCTGACAGGTCTGACCTCAATTGGATTTTCTGAGAGAGAGTTATGCCAAGTGTCGCAACGTGACCTGTTTATGGGATAATACAGGAGAGCGCACTTGTACTGAGTGCCACGTGTCACTGGTTCAACTTCGGCCTCTGAAAAAGTTTTCTGAGATAGTGCAGACTGTGTACTACCTGTCACTTTTTACGAAATTTCATTTGGAGCTTCCTAGCCCAAGATATGACCTTTTTCCCAAGGTCACCTGATTTTGACTCAGATCTGGAAGAGGCAGAAACCCTATATTGTACAGATCATAAATCACAAAGTACAACGAATTAGAGGTTGTCCTTTGGACACAAGGTACCTGGAGATTTTAGCTTCGTCCTGTAACAATTTCAGATCCGAAAACTTCGCCAAAACGGATTTATAGCGAAAGTGCTACGATGACTGGTTTTTGCTATGAAAAACCCTAACCTTCAAATTGTCGTAAGTAAAGCAAGTGTCTTTAGTGCCATACCTTGTCTTCCTTCAGGTTAGCTCTGATACCATGTTAAAGTTCAATATGCTAAGACAGAAAATAGCAGCATTACATTTCATTTCACAATAATAGCATATACAGGATCACTGAAGAAACAACAAGCATAGCATAAACACAAGAGTCAGAGATTTATCCTGGGAAACCCTCATGGGGTAGAAAACCCAGTAAAGCTTCCTCAATATAGATGACCAGCAATACAAAAAGATGCAAACCCTGAGCATAAGCTCCTTCTCCTCCATAGCAGACCTCTCCTCCACAAATGCGCCTTTCTCAAGTGATTGAGTGAGTATAATGAGGAACACACCTCCTCTATTTATACACTACTCTGATATGTATTTTACACAAGTACACGTAGGCTCGTATTTAACCAATAGGTTAAATACCCCACTACAACTAACTGGGCCGACCCCTCTAGGGTGGTCTAATAACCCTTTGACCCACATAACACATTTAGGGCCGACCCCCACTAGGGAAGTCTAATAACCCGAGTTACCACATTCCGACGGAGGAATAAACATCTCCGGATATACAATAAGATCTTCACGGAGGAATGAATCATCTCCGGAATAATAAAGTACAAATATAATATTCTTTGAAGTTACAATATTTAACAATAAGAACACTGCCATGACTTGGTGATTAGATTTTAGCAATGCCATTCACAAACTTGATCTAGAAATTGAACAAGCTAGCTCAGTAATGAGACTCCTTGTCTTCCAGCTATGACACTGAAAGCAACTATCATGGCTTGGTGACCACATGAAGATATATTCAGTACAAAATCAAACCCATGATCATGGCAGGGATGGCTTGTGATAAGACCCCCTTGTCCTTACATGCAACACTTTCTTATAAAGAAAAAATAAAACATAAATTTTATTAGGGTGTGAATTATAGGACACCACCATGGCTTGATGACCATATTATAGTGGCGTTACTCACTGATGCTTTGCAGATCATGAATGGACCGACCTGTGATAGGATCTTCCACCTTTCAGTAAACTAAAAGTCATCTTCCAAGTTTGGTGTCTTGGTGTGAAGATGTCATTCCACCCACATCTATGAACCTAATGGGATAGCTTGTAATAAGACTCCCCATCCTGTAATCCACAATTATTGAATAATATCATTTTCAAGGTGAATGCGATAGGATCCAGATCAGATGAAGGTTGACCAGGTTATTGAGATATGCTGTGCTACACTAATGAAACATAAGACAAGAAAGTCAGCCATTTCCCACAACATCAATTGAACAAATAAAGCATGTATAGGATAATGACCATGGTGGAAAGGTATCAATCAAAGTCCTGCAATTAATGACTGTCCATTCTTTGTAAAACAAATTCTGACATAGGTTGAGAAAAGCCAAGACTGACAAAGCATTCCAAAACCTTAGCTCAGATCATTCATGAGACAAGTTGATCGTCAACCATTACCAAATGTGTGGAGTTTATTAAAATAAAAACCAATAAAAGAAAACCAATCAAAACAAAGAAACTGCAAAACACTCCAAGCCTATGTACAAAGTGCATTAGGTAGTTCAAACAAAATACTTTTTTAGCAGAGAAACATTCACTGGATAGGTTTCAATGACCCCTTCCAATGTCTGTAATCGAACAATACTAGGACCGATCTTTTCTGTAATAATGAAAGGTCCTAGCCAAAGGCGTTGAAACTTGGTATAATCATTTTTTGTCCTTGTGTTGCTTATCCCATCTCAATACCAAATCTCCTACTGAAAATTTCCTGTCAGAAGAGGATTTCTCATCAAACCATCTCTTAACCATCTGTTGATGATGATATAATTTATTTTTAGCTACTTCCCTTTGGCCTCCAACATAAGCAAGGTATCAATTCTCTGCTAAAGAGGGGAGGAATCATCTTCCTGAATGGATTGGGCCAACTGTAATGAGGGAATGGTAAGGTTGGATGGTAGGATGGCTTCCTTTCCATAGACCAAACAATAGGTAGAGTTTCCAATAGCTGCTTTTGGTGTGATTCGATCTTCCCAAAGAGCATTATAAAGCTGTGTGTGCCAATATTTGTGATGAGAGGATATTGTCTTCTTTAAAATATTTATCAGGTTCTTGTTAGAAGATTCAACAAGTCCATTACCTTGTGGATAATAATTGGTATAAAATTTGAGTTTTATCCCTTTTTCAAGGGCATACTATGTCAAATCAATTGAGGAAAAGTAGGATTCATTATCAAAGGCAAGATACTTTGGAGCACCAAACCTTGTAACTATATGGCTGTCAAGGAAAGAAATTACTTGGTTTGTGTTGCACTGCCTAAGGGGGACTTCCTCCACCCATCTAGTAAAGTAGTTAGTTGCTGTGAGGATATACCGATGTTGAAGGGAGGAGGTGGGATTAATTGGTCCTAAAAAATCCAGTCCCCATTACTGGAATGGAAATTGAATTGTTACTGGCTGCAGAGGAAAAGTAGGTTTCTTGAATTTCCCTACACACTTTTGACATGGTTCACACCTTCTAACATGAGCATAGGCATCCTTAAACAGAGTAGGCCAATAATATCCATCTCTAAGAATCTTGTGTGCTGTGGTTTCACCTGAAAAATGGCCTCCAGCAGGTCCCGCATGAAATTGAAAAAGAATGTCATCAATCTCGTTCTTCTCCAAACACCTAAGGAAAAATCCATCATAATTTTTTCTAAACAAAAATCCATTAATAAATTGATAAGGAGAATCCTTTAATCTCAAAGCTCTGCGTGTTTTAAAGTCTAGGGTCTCAGGAGAAAACCCATGGTTCAGAAAAAGTTGATATGATCATACCAGTCAGATGCTGGAGTATTTATGGCATTGACAGAACCTGTAGGAACATCTTCTTCTTGGTCCCACTCAGTCCGCTGCTGAACAGGATCATTCGACTGGGCAGTAAGTAGACACAAACCTTTCCCTTTTACAATATTCACTGGCTTGATTTCCAGGTCATATTCCTGCAAAGTTGTCATCCAATGGGCTCTTTTCTCACCTAGTTCTTTCCGAACTAGGACATTTTTGATGGCAGTGTATGGCACAATCACCTTCGTTCGAGATTTCAATAAGTAGGGTCTATAATGCTTCATAGACTTGTAAACGACATGAGCCTGTTTATCAATTTGGGAGTAGTTAAGCTCCGCTCCCTTAAACGTTGAGCTCATGAATGAAATTGGAATCTCAATATCACTGTCATGCTTCTTTGTCACAACAGCTGCATAAGAAAAATCAATAGCGAAAGTATATAGAATAAAATTCTTGTTGAAATATGGGTACATCAGAGTAGGAGATTCGACAATGGCCCTTTGAATTTCAATGAATGCATCTTTTTGTTCCTGCAACCAAATAAACTGTACATCTTTTTTGACTAACTACTGCAAAGGATTAACAATCTGTGCAAAATTTGGAACAAACCTATGTACAAAATTGATCTTACCAAAGAATGATTGCATGGCTTTGCGGGAACCAGGAAAATCGATCTTTGAAATAGCATCAGTGCGTTCAAGATCAATTATCATACCTTCCTTGGAAACAATGAAACCTAGGAGCTTACCTTCTGTCACTGCAAATATGGACTTCTTGGGGTTCAGAGAAATTCCATACTTCCTGCAGTGTTCAAAAACCTGTTTCAAAGCAGATAAATGTTCATGTCGTTTCTTTGAATAGATAGTGATGTCATCTAAATATACTACGACAGAATTATGCATCAAACCTCTGAAAGCTATGTCCATAGCTCTCTGAAATGTGGGTCCTGCATTCATCAGTCTGAAGGGCATTTTCCTGTAGGCGAAGGTACCCCAGGGGGTTCTGAAAGTTGTTTTTAGTTGGTCATCAGGGGAAACCATGACTTGGTTGTACCCTGAAAAACCATCCAAGAGAGAGAACATCTCTGACCCAGCTACCTTTTGTAGAATCTGTTCCATGGGAGGAGCAGGGTAGTTATCCTTTTCAGAAGCTCTATTCAAATTCTTGAAATCGACACAAAGTCTGATTTCCCCATTCTTTTTCTGAACAGGTACTAAATTTTCTATCCATTGTGTGTGTCTGACAAGAATATGATTTGAGCTGTCAGTATCTTTTTAAGTTCCTTTTTTACAGAGGGTTCCAAACTAGGATGCATTTTCCTTAGTTTCTGTTGGTAAGGTTTCACTTCTGGCTTCATGGTTATGTTATGATGCATGATGCTAGTATCAAAGGTTTTCAATTCGTCATAGGTCCATGCAAAAACATCCTTGTATTCTTTACATAGTTTGATGAAAGCTCTTGTTTCTTCAACATAGCAGTAAACTCCAAGGTTAATAAATCGAGGGTTCTGTTCAGTACCAAGGTTGACTAGCTCATAGTTCAGTGATGAACTATGTGTCTTGCAGTTGGTCTTGTGCTTAAACTTATCTTGCAACTCATAAAAATTTTGTAGGTTGATCACTGATTTTGGAATAATGTTGGAGGGATCAGAAAAATACTTTTCATGCTCAGCTTCATCTATCGCCATATCTTGAAAGGTATATTGAGCTGAGAGAAATTATAGGATCTGTTGATCATCATCAAACACTTTCCAGCTTGTTACATTATCAGGGATGGAGGGCCTATACATAAGTTCTATTGAAAAGGTATCAAGTGACAAGCCCTCTCGTGGAATCAACCTAGATGTAGTGTTTGCTAAGAGATCAACATCAAAGTTCTGTGACCTAGGGACAAACTTGATGTTGAATGCAATGAAAGAATTGGTGAGTTCTCTTACCATCTTTTGATAATTAGTTAAATGAGGAGATAGACAGCGTATCCTGTTTCTTACCTGTTTAACTTTAATTTCAGAATCACCAAAACATTCTATCATTTGTGCACCCATATCAATAGCATTTTTAAGTCCCTGCACTAGGGCCTCATATTCAGGTACATTATTTGTACATTCAAATTCAAGTCTGCAGGCAATCATGGTTTTAGTCCCTTTTGGGTCAATAAGGACACAACCTGCACCAGCTGCATCCTTGGATTTGGAGCCATCGAAGAATAAGGTCCATGCAATGGGATCAATCATAAAATTTGTATTAACATTATACAAATTATGTACAATAGTTCCAGAGAATGGCACAGTGGTAACATTGGTGTTGTTTAGGACTGACTCTAAAAGGGTCTTCACTTAATGTGGGTGCCTTATCGGTGTAGGAATATGTCAATGCTTACTGTGTACTAGGAAGTGAGAAATCTGGTAGTCAAGTTCACATCTCTACTGTTGTAAGCTTCCCTCTTCAAGTTATTCTGAGTGTTCTCAACCGAATGGGGGGAAGTGCCTCGCAACATCTTGCTTCAAGGAATTATATGCATATAGGTGTTGAATGCTTGCAAGGGCATGTTTATGACTGGTGTTCGAGTCTTTTGGAAAACATGAAGCTTCAACTCTCGGGGTGCAAGACTGGGTGTAACATACCCTTTAAGCTGGAAAACATTTTGTGTTTAGAAACATTATGATAACTTTTATTGTAAAGTTTATATTGGACAGGTGTCCAAGGATGACTATAATTTGCACAATATATTATTATTTAATAAATAAAATAGGAGACAAACACCTAAGAGGATTGTTGAAAGAGTGGTTACTGATCCACTAGGTGGAATCTAATTTGGGGTAGAAGGCAATGGACAAGTGGCAGCATCATGATGCAACTAACTAGCTGTTGGTATGGGACAACTCCCTTGAAATGTGGTCATAGTGCCCTGAAAGATGGGACTGGAGCTTGAGGCTCATTTATTCTAAACTGACCACTAAAAGACCTAGGCAGTCTATATAATAGCCATCAAATATTGAACTGAGGTTCATCACTTTTCCTGACGAGGAAATTTACCTTGGGGTTTTGCTGTGTTTGCACCCAACAGATTTGATGAGGGGATATGTTGTTGTTGATCATGTTGTGAGTCTGCCAAACTCTTATTGAGTTCAGGAACTTGATGCTAAGTGGAGAAGGCATTTGTTTTCAGGAGGTTGATACCGAGTGGAGAAGGTGTTTTGAGTGCCTTGCTTCTACACAGATTCCACCCACTTACTGGATCAATAAGTAGGCTCGAGGGTTCATTAGAAGTCAGCAGTTGAGCTGCTTCTTCTAAAGTAGGTTGGGAGGAACAGGGCTCCTTGGGTGTTTGTCGGCCCTATCGTTAGTTATAGGTTCTATTGTCTTATTTGTTTTATTTTTAATTTCTGTTATCTATTTTGCATATTACAGTTCTGTTGTTTATTAAATCTTCTCTGTTAATTTAAAAGAAAATTTAGTTTCCTGTATAAGTTAAAGATTCTGTATAAATGTGAACTGATTGAAGTAAAATTGTTTCTATATTTTTCCCCATGCAAAAAGGAACAACATCGTACTCCAGTACAGAGACTGATTAGAAATAGATAAGTCTGATAGGCAATAGCCAAGAGAATGAGAAGGTTGAATTATTATAACTTTTCAAGTTTCTATTTGCTATTAAATTCCGGTAGTTACATTATAGTACCCTTATTATTAACTATTTTCAGTTAGTTGTTTTCATAAGTTAAATACAATATTTTTGTTTATAATTATTTCAGATTTCAAAATAATTATGTTTCTATTTAGTAATATAGGATTTATTTATTTATACTTGGTAGTAGAATTATTCTTAGTTATATTAGGATAAATAAGGATTTACTTTCAAAAGTATAGCAAGATGTTATTCTTCTACAGTTCTCAAGATAATTACTATTTCTACCAAAAAGAAAACCCTAACAGAGTTATCAATCACTAGTTTATAATAAACATTCCAGTTCATCACCAAGTTTAGTTGTGTTTCTCTTTCCCTATAAAAATATTACCATGGAAACAGGAGCAAGATGAAATCTCAACAATTCTGATATTCTTTTCTTTTTAAACATTAGACAAGCCATTTCAAACAGAAGTGTCAAGATAAGCAAATTCGACTATCATTATTATAACAAGACTAAAGACAAGAACCAAAGATTATCCAAAACATGCCTGTAGATCGAAATTGTTTATTTCACTATCAGTTCACAGGTTTTAGATATTACAATGCCAGTACAAGCAGAGTCAACAACAAATTACTGAACCCTAACATCAGATTGATTTCCTATCTTCCCTTAAAACGTAGCAACAACATTGTAAATAAAACGAAAGATGCACAGGCTGAGAGCCTTGTCAAACAATTACTTTTATCCATTGCACTTTTAAAGAAAACAATTGTATCCTTCACCCATCGAATTATAGTTAAATTAAACTCATAGTCTATCAAAAGGGTTCTAATTCTTTTCTCATAGCTATAAATTCTTCTCATTAAACCCGAAATTCAGCATTTCGTTATACAAATAGACAAGTCACACACAGACGGCTAGCTTTCTATAAATATTTCCCATCTATACATTATTATTATGAAAACGAACAGTCGGGCTATTTTTCACAAAAATATCCACCATCGTTTTTAATCAAGTTAAACATAGAAGATTGCCATCAAAGGTATTGCATTGTATTTCTCTTAAATCGCCAACGAGCTATAGGATAGGTTCATGGGTCAATCCCAAAGAATGAAAACTTGAATGGACGCATTTGGTATTTTAAAACCATTCGTCACAGACCTTTAACTTGTCAGAGCTCAAAAAATCAACAAAAAGAAGTTTTCCTCACATTTTCTTTACGGCATTGCCAATGGGTCGAGGTACTATCCTCCCCATACTTTTAACAAGGTTCACAACCCAAATTACAAAACTCTCTGAGTCTTAAACACAACAAACAGAATTTTAAATAGTCGACCTTCTCATCTACAGGGTCTCAAGACATTGTCAAGGCTTACCAGTTGGGTATAGCTGTAGCCAACCTACGACACCAAAACCGTAGCTTAACCATGAGTTGTTACCCTGCAACAATAAACATCGAGATTGTGGTTAAAACCGTTATCTTATCAAGAATGAAGACTTAGATTAAAAAAAAAAACACTCAAAGACATATTATGAAAGTTACAGAAGGATATCGAATACATTACCCTATCATTGAATATCGTAGCAGCTTCAACGCCAAGCTTGAGGTAGTTGCAACCAAACCCTAGTATCGACGAATGCTAGTGAGACTGAGCCAACACTTATTCTTCACAATGAAACAACACCAAGAAGAGGTATCGAAGTCTTCTGACCATACATTACAAAATCCTTTATCGAACTAAACAAACCCTCAAACAAGTCAAGTGTCGAATCCACCTAAAGGATAAATTCCAAGATGGATAACAGCAATCTTCAACACTGTATAAAATAGGTAAAGCTCAACTCCATATCAATAGAGATCACGTGTTCAAAACTCAGGGAACTACGCTCCGGTGGGTAGAACATCAAGGCTAAAAACTAGCAGCCTGTCGACCGCGCAAAAACTATCACTACCAAATGACTCGAACACATTAAAACTCATCGAATACAGCAAGGTAGGGTTTCACCATAGCATTGAAATCTATGCCAAGATCAACAGTGTAGATCATTGGTGAGATTTACGAAATCACCAACCGGCCATCACATTAAATGAGCCATTACTATCACAGCCACGATGGAGCCTGGTCATCAACGTTCAAATCATCAATGAGTTACAGCTTAGCATTTTAGGGTTACAATAAGACACATTCATGTGAACTAAGCATAAAGAGCCACCCATGATGGATTTCCACTACCCACAGTAGTTGCAAGCATTCAATGTTTAAGATTTAAACACATTCACCAACCTGTGAACCATTACAATATTCGCATTAAAAACCACATAGATATGGTATGATCATGTTATATCACCCTTTCCACATAAGATACGAGTTGAATAGAGTATCATAAGGTTGACTTAGGGTCACAATTAAGTGCACCCAACACATGAAAAATTATTCCAAGGTTTGCATAGCAAGGTATGTTTACCATACTATTGATATAGTTTGTACATGTCGCGTGTTGCATTACATCATAGGTTTGCAAAGTTCAATAGGGTAGTATAATAATCGATAGGGCAACACTATAGTACATATGCCCAACATATAGTATGTTATATTTATACATGGCTTACAATTGTTTCATCATACCTTATAAATGGGTTGTGTAATAATTCAAGAAGATTGTCTACACTTACCTATTAAGGTATAGTGAAATAAAAGACAAAATATGATAAATCAAATCATCATAACCATAGTATGAGTTTAGACCCTAGTTCAGTTACCCAAACATTACATGAGAGATAATTAATTACATACCGTTCAACATAAATGGAAACAAAATATAAACCTGAGTTTAGAGCTGAGATTTAATCCTCCTAGACCTTATGACTTTATTTACAAGCTTACAGTTTACAAAGATTCTCACTGGAGGAATGTCCACAGTTTTATCTCTTCAGTTATTGACAAAGAGAATCACAGTAAAACTGTTTATTTACTTGTCGAAATCTCAAACCCTTACCTGTAAGCTATCACAAGTACAAATCACATGCTTTAGCATGAATGCTAAGTAAGCCTCGGGGCGTCCGAAGGACCCTTTCATCATTCAAACAAAAGTACATTAGTCAAGCAGTGGAATCAACACTTATAAACAATGACAGTAGGAATGTGTAGTAGCACAACTAATTATTTTGAATAACATTTTGTACACTGTTCTATTTCCGCATTTACTAAATAAGCATTAAGTGTCACGTAGAAAAGTTTTAAATTTTTGTGATTTTTTGGGGATGTTACATGTGGTATCAGAGTGCAAGTTCAAACTCTAGGCCTGAATGAGGCCCATGCGCGCAAACATAAAAATAAATCAGAAAGTTTATGTTACTAACTTCTGCAATTTAATTTCATTTTTGCACAGAACAGATTTACTTTTAACTGCAGGTATGGAAATACCAGAGGAATCAGCAGAGGACAGATCTCCTCGTAATGAACGAATTAATCATAATAACACCGAAGGAATTTACGTTGAGTTAAACAACCAGTCTTCTGAAATTTTACAAACTATGCAGGATTTAAAATCTGAGTTAAAAGCTGTTAAAGAAGAAAATGAATGAATCCTAAAGGCACTGGAAGAGTTACAACATAATTTAAAAGGAAACTGCCACAGTGATGAAAGAGGCAGAAAATCAGAATTTAGAGCTGATCCTGAAATAATGTCCCACCAACATAAGCATAAGAAAACAAGAAATGATAAAAGGAACAGTCACTCATCTTCTAAGTCTGATTCAGGTAATGATGATGTAAATTATGACAGCAGCAACAGTGAGTGCTGCTATAAAAAGAGAAAAAATAAGCATCATGAACAGATTACTGGTGAATTTAAAAAGATTAAGCCACCTACTTTTAATGGCGAAAGTGAGAAGGGTGAGACAACATAAGCTTGGCTGTCAGGGATGAAAAAGTACTTTAATATTTATGACTACTCTTCTCAACTAAAAGCCAAGATGGCTATTTACAATCTAACCGGAAAGGCAGATATCTGGTGGCAGGATCTTAAAAGAATCAAGATCATAAAAGAAAAAGAAGTAACTTGGACTATGTTTAAAAGTTTGTTTAAAAAGAAGTTCTTGTCTGAACAGTATTTTGAGGATAAATCGAAGGAGTTTTATGACTTAAAGTTGGGTACAATGAACATGAAAGAACTATGCAGCAAGTTCCTTAGTTTGCTGAGGTATGTACCCTACATGGTTGAGGAAAATCCTAAAGTGCAAAGTTTTCTCAGTTGTTTACCGTTTAATATAAAAGATCGTATTGAGTATGATAATCCTTCCACTTTGGAAGAGGCCATGAGGAAAGCAAATTATTTTTTTGACCAAAACAGAAAAAGAGAAGGAACAACTGGCTGGAAGAACAATAAAACTAATCAGTATGACTATAAAATGAAGAACTTTAATCAGAATGTTGAAGGTTTTAAGAAAAACTTTAATAACAGAAATTTTCCTAATAATTATCGAAATAATACATCTCAGAACACTACTGCTGCAAGGAATGTACCTAATAATAAAAACAATAACAACAGGTACACTGAGAAGAAAGGACCCATAAAGTGCTATGAATTTGGTGAACCACACAAGAGGGGAGATTGCACACGCAACAAAAGGACAACCAACAACATACATACTATGCAAGCAGAACCTAGAGTTGGAGACATCGCAAGAGAAATGCCCAGGATAAATGCAGCATTGGAGAATCATCAAGCGGACCATCAAACATCCATGTTCAAAATTGAAGGTATGATACAAAACGAGTCTATTTCTATTTTAATAGATCCTGGTGCAAATCTAAGTTATATTTCACCTACTTTAGTAAACTGTTGCAAGCTAAAAACAGAAAAATTCAATAATGCATGGTTAGTTCAGCTTGCAACATGAACTAAAAGAAAGGTTACAGATTTTGTTCAGAATTGTGAAGTATTTTTAAATCAGCTGAAAACGCAAGTTAATCTGAATGTTTTACCCTTAGGTTCACATGATTTGTTAATTGGCATGGATTGGTTTGAACAACATAGAGTTATATTGAATTGTTATGATAAATCTTTTACTTATATAAATAATGAAGGTAATTCAGAAACAATAAAAGGAATTCATAGGCAGATTTCTGCCTTACAAGTAAAGAGAGCTGCTAGAAAGGGTTGTAAATTGTTTGCTGTTAATGTTGTTAATGATGAATGTATGTCTAAGGAAGACAAGTTAAAACTAAAAGATATTCCCATCCTTAGGGACTTTTCTGATGTATTCCCGGAAGAAATTCCAGGATTACCTCAGAAAAGAGAACTTGACTTCACCATTGAGTTAGTATCCGGTGCGATACCAAACTCAAAGGCCCCCTATAGGATGAATATTCTAGAGTTAAACGAGTTAAAGTCTCAGCTGAAAGAATTAATAGATAAAAACTACATACGGCCCAGTGTGTCCCCTTGGGGAGCACCAGTAATATTTGTTAAAAAGAAGGACGGTACTATGCGTTTGTGCATTGACTACCGTCAGCTTAATAAAATGACAATTAAGAACCGGTATCCCTTACCACGCATAGATGATCTATTTGATCAAGTACGCAGAGTAGAGATATTCACTAAAATTGATCTAAGATCGGGTTATCATCAAGTCCGGATAAAAGATGAGGACATATTCAAAACTGCATTTAGAACGCGTTATGGACACTACGAGTTCGTAGTTATGCCTTTTGGGCTAACTAACACACCTGCAGTGTTCATGTGTTTAATGAACAACATTCTGCATAAATATTTGGATAAGTTTGTAGTGGTATTCATTGATGATATCCTGATTTACTCAAAGACTAAAGAAGAGCATGATGAACATTTAAAAATCATTTTACAAGTACTTAGAGATCACCAACTTTACGCTAAGTTCAGTAAGTGTGATTTCTATAAAGATAAAATTCAGTATTTGGGTCATATAATTTCAAAAGATGGTATTACTGTTGATCCTGATAAAATTAAAGCAATTAATGAATGGCCTATCCCAAAAGACGTAACTGATGTACAGTCATTCATGGGAATAACGAGGTATTATAGAAAGTTTATTGAAGGGTTCTCTAGAATTGCTAATCCCATCACTTCTTTGCAGAAGAAAGGTAAGAAATTCATATGGGATCAAAAGTGTCAAGACAACTTTAATAAGTTAAAAGAATTGTTAACTACTGCACCCATCTTAAAAATTGTAGATCCTAATAAGGATTTCGTCGTATGCACAGATGCATGCAACGAAGGACTTGGAGGGGTCTTAAGTCAAGAGGGTCATGCAATTGCTTTTGAGTCAAGGAAGTTAAAAATACATGAAAAGAATTATGCAACGTATGGTCTTGATTTGGCAGCCGTGATACATGCTTTAAAGATGTGGCACCATCACTTGATCAGAAGAAAATTCATTTTAATGACTGATAATAAGGGGTTAAAGTATTTACTGGATCAAACAAATCTTAACGCAAGGCAAGCTAGGTGGTTAGCTTTCCTTAGCGAGTACGATTTTGAGATCCATCACATTAATGGAAAGGAAAATAAGGTTGCTGATGCGTTGAGGAGAAACGCTAGATTAAGTTTTGTGGCAACAATCAGTACTTTTAAAACTGATCTGGAAAATCAGATCGAAGAAGGAATTAAGCAAGATGAAAATTACCAAAAAAATACATGATAAAGTGGCTGAAAATTCATCTGAAAATGTTATAACAGATTATAGTATTAATGAAAAAGGCTTCTTAACTTACAAAAACAGAATTTATGTGCCTAATTTTTTGAAAGTTAAGTTGTTGATTTTAGATGAAGTTCACAAGAGTTCTTATTCAGGGCATCCCGGTTATTAGAAAATGATAACTATGCTAAGAAAGGAGTACTTTTGGCCTAACATGAAGAGTGAAGTTGTTGAATATATAGCTAGATGCTTTGACTGTCAGACTATTAAAGCTGAACATCAACATCCAGCTGGGCTATTGCAGCCCTTACCAATTCCAGAATGGAAGTGGGAGATCATAAGCATTGAATTTATTACAGGTTTGCCTAAAAATCAGAAGCAGAATGACTCAATTATGGTTGTTATAGATAAACTTAGCAAAGCTGCTCATTTTATTCCTGTTAAAACTACTTTCAAGGCTTCTAACATTGCAGATATTTTCATGAAGCAAATTTTTCGCTTGCATGGAATCCAAAAGGTAATCATTTTAGATCGAGACTCTAAGTTTACTGGTAACTTTTGGACAACACTATTTAAAGGATTAAATACTAAGTTGAATTTCAGTACTTCTTTCCATCTGCAAACTGATGGTCATTTAGAAAGAGTAAATCAGATTTTGGAAAATATGTTAAGATTATATGTTAAAGATCAGCCATCTAAATGGGAGGATTACTTGCACTTAGCAGAATTTGTCTACAATAATAATTATCAAGCATCTGCTAAGTTAAGTCCATTTGAAATTTTGTATGGAAGCAAATGCTGTACTCCAATTTCGTGGGATAATCCTATAGATAGATTGATGTTAGGACCAGATCTATTGAAAGAAATGGAGCTAACTATGAAATAGGTTCAAGGTAACTTAAAAGTTGCCCAAGATCGGCAAAAAAGCTATGCTGATTTGAAATGCATAGAAAGAGAATTTCAGGTAGGAGACCATGTTTTCATAAAGGTAAAGCCCAATAAAAGTTCTTTGAAGCTTGGGAGCTGTGCTAAATTAGCACCGAGGTATTGTGGACCATTTGAAATCCTATGAAGGATAGGAGATGTTGCATATCAATTGGCATTGCCATACAATTTAAAAATCCACAATGTTTTTCATGTTTCTGTTTTAAAGAAGTATGTGCATGATGCTACTCATGTGCTGAATTGGAATGACATACAGGTGGAACCCGAAGGAGATTTTCAAGTGGAACCGGACTGTATTCTAGACCAGAGGGAAATTATGCTTTGGAATTGCACCATAGGGTAGGTAAAGGTGCAATGGAAGCACCTTATCCCTGATGAAGCTACTTGGGAACTGGAAAGTAATATGCGGGTAGCATATCCAGTTCTATTTCATGAGGAACTTAATGATGAATAAGCAACATCAAGGACGATGTTGAGCTTAAGAGGGGGTGTTTGTAACATACCCTTTAAGCTGGAAAACATTTTGTGTTTAGAAACATTATGATAACTTTTATTGTAAAGTTTATATGGGACAGGTGTCCAAGGATGATTGTAATTTGCACAATATATTATTATTTAATAAATAAAATAGGAGACAAACACCTAAGAGGACTGTTGAAAGAGTGGTTACTGATCCACTAGGTGGAATGGAATCTGGGGTAGAAGGCAATGGACAAGTGGCAGCATCATGATGCAACTAACTAGTTGTTGGTATGGGACAACTCCCTTGAAATGTGGTCATAGTGCCTTGAAAGATGGGACTGGAGCTTGAGGCTCATTTATTCTAAACTGACCACTAAAAGACCTAGGCAGTCTATATAATGGCCATCAAATATTGAACTGAGGTTCATCACTTTTCCTGACGAGGAAATTTACCTTGGGGTTTTGCTGTGTTTGCACCCAAGAGATTTGATGAGGGGATATGCTGTTGTTGATCATGTTGTGAGTCTACCAAAATCTTATTGAGTTCAGGAGTTTGATGCTGAGTGGAGAAGACATTTGTTTTCAGGAGGTTGATACCGAGTGGAGAAGGTATTTTTGAGTGCCTTGCTTCTACACAGATTCCACCCACTTACTAGATCAGTAAGCAGGCTTGGGGGTTCATTAGAAGTCAACAGTTGAGCTGCTTCTTCTGAAGCAGGTTGGGAGGAACAAGCCTCCTTGGGTGTTTTTCGGCCCTATCGTCAGTTACAGGTTCTATTGTCTTATCTATTTTATTTTTAATTTCTGTTATCTATTTTGCATATTACAGTTCTGCTGTTTATTAAATCTTCTATGTTAATTTAAAAGTAAATTTAGTTTCCTGTATAAGTTAAAAGATTCTGTATAAATGTGAAGTGATTGAAGTAAAATTGTTTCTATATTTTTCTCCATGCAAAAAGGAACAACATCGTACTCCAGTACAAAGACTGATTAGAAATAGATAAGTCTGATAGGCAATAGCCAAGAGAATGAGAAGGTTGAATTATTATAACTTTTCAAGTTTCTATTTGTTATTAAATTCCAGTAGTTACATTATAGTACCCTTATTATTAACTATTTTCAGTTAGTTGTTTTCATAAGTTATATACAATATTTTTGTTTATAATTATTTCATATTTCAAACTAATTATGTTTTTGTTTAATAATATAGGATTTATTTATTTATACTCGGTAGTAGAATTATTATTAGTTATATTAGGATAAATAAGGATTTACTTTCAAAAGTATAGAAAGATGTTATTCTTCTACAGTTCTCAAGATAATTACTATTTCTACCAAAAAGAAAACCCTAACAGAGTTATCAATCACTAGTTTATAATAAACATTCCAGTTCATCGCCAAGTTTAGTTGTGTTTCTCTTTCCCTATAAAAATATTACCATGGAAACAGGAGCAAGATGAAATCTCAACAATTCTGATATTCTTTTCTTTTTAAACATTAGACAATCCATTTCAAACAGAAGTGTCAAGATAGGCAAACTCAATTGTCATTATTGTAACAAGACTAAAGACAAGAACCAAAGATTATCCAAAACATGCCTGTAGATCAAAATTGTTTATTTCACTATCAGTTCATAGGTTTTAGATATTACAATGCCGGTATAAGTAGAGTCAACAACAAATTAATGAACCCTAACATCAGATTGATTTCCTATCTTCCCTTAAAATGCAACAACATCATTGTAAATAAAACGAAGGATGCATAGGCCGTGAGCCTTATCAAACAATTACTTTTATCCATGGATCTTTTAAAGAAAACAGTCGTATCCTTCACCCATCCAATTATAGTTAAATTAAACTCATAATCTATCAAAAGGGTTCTAATTCTTTTCTCATAGCTATAAATTCTTCTCATTAAACCCTAAACGCAGCATTTCGTTATACAAATAGACAAGTTACACACAGGCGGCTAGCTTTCTATAAATATTTCCCATCTATACATTATTATTATGAAAACAAATAGTCAAGCTATTTTTCACAAAAACATCCACCATCGTTTTTAATCAAGTTAAACACAGAAGATTGCCATCAAATGTATTGCATTGTATTTCTCTTACCTTGCCAACGAGCTACAGGATAGGTTCATGAGTCAATTCCAAAGAATGAAAACTTGAATGGACGCATTTGGTATTTTAAAACCATTCGTCATAGACCTTTAACTCGTTAGAGCTCAAAAACTCAACAAAAAGAAGTTTTCCTCACATTTTCTTTACGACATTGCCAATGGGTCGAGGTACTATCCTCCCCATACTTTTAACAAGGTTCACAGCCCAAATTACAAAACTCTCTGATTCTTAAACACAACAAACAAAATTTTAAACAGTTGACCTTCTCATCTACAGGGTCTAAAGACATTACCGAGGCTTACCGGTTGGGTATAGCTGTAGCCAACCTACGACACCAAAACCGTAGCTTAACCATGAGTTATTACCCTGGAACAATAAACATCAAGATTGTGGTTAAAACCATTATCTTATCAAGAATGAAGACTCAGCTTAAAAAAAAAACACTCAAGACAGATTATGAAAGTTACAGAAGGATATCGAATACATTACCCTATCATTGAATATCATAGCAGCTTCAACGCCAAGCCTGAGGTAGTTGCAACCAAACCTTGGTATCAACGAATGCCAGTGAGACTAAGCCAACACTTATTCTTTACAGTGAAACAACATTGAGAAGAGGTATCGAAGTCTTCTGACCATACATTACAAAATCCTTTATCAAACTAAACAAACCCTTAAACAAGTCAAGTGTCGAATCCACCTAAAGGATAAATTCCAAGATGGATAATAGCAATCTTCAACACTGTATAAAATAGGTAAAGCTCGGCTCCATATCAAAAGAGATCATGGGTTTGAAACTTAGGGAACTATGCTTCGGTGGGCATAACATCAAGGCTAAAAACTAGCAGCCTATCGGCAGCACAAAAACTATCACTACCAAATGACTCGAACATGTTAAAACTCATCGAATCCAGCAAGGTAGGGTTTCACCACAACATTGAAATCTATGCCAAGATCAACAGTGTAGATCATTGGTGAGATTTACAAAATCACCAACCGACCATCACATTAAATGAGCCATTACTATCATAGCCACTATGGAGCCTAGTCATCAACGTTCAAATCATCAACGAGTTACAACTCAACATTTTAGGGTTACAATAAGACACATTCACGTGAACTAAGCATAAAGAGCCACCCACGATGGATTTCCACTACCCATAGTAGTTGCAAGCATTCAATGCTTAAGATTTAAACACATCCGCCAACCTATGAACCATTACAATATTTGCATTAAAAACCATGTAGATATGGTATGATTATGTTATATCACCCTTGCCACATAAGATACGAGTTGAATAGAGTATCATAAGGTTGACTTAGGGTCACGATTAAGTGCACCCAACACATGAAAAATTATTCCAAGGTTTGCATAGCAAGGTATGTTTACCATACTATTGATATAGTTTGTACATGTTGCATGTTGCATTACATCATAGGTTTGCAAAGTTCAATAGGGTAGTATAATAATCGATAGGGCAACACTATAGTACATATGCCCAACATATATTATGTTATATTTATACATGGCTTACAATTGTTTCATCATACCTTATAAATGGGTTGTGTAATAATTCAAGAAGATTGTCTACACTTACCTATTAAGGTATAGAAAAATAAAAGACAAAATATGATAAATCAAATCATCATAACCATAGTATGAATTTAGACCCTAGGTCAATTACCCAAACAGTTACATGAGAGATCATTAATTACATACCGTTCAACATAAATGGAAACAAAATATAAACCGAAGTTTAGAGCTGAGATTTAATCCTCCTAGACCTTCTTAAGACTTTATTTACAAGCTTATAGTTCACAAAGATTCTCACCAGAGGAATGTCCACAGTTTTATCTCTTCAATTATTGACAAAGAGATTCATAGTAAAACTATTTATTTACTTGTCAAAATCTCAAACCCTTACCTGTAAGCTATCACAAGTAAGAATCACATGCTTTAGCACGAATGCTAAGTAAGCCTCGGGGCGTCCGAAGGACCCCTTCATCATTCAAACAAAAGTACATTAGTCAAGCAGTGGAATCAACATTTATAAACAATGGCAGTAGGAAAGTGTAGTAGCACAACTAATTATTTTGAATAACATTTTGTACATTGTTCTATTTCTGCATTTACTAAATAAACATTAAATGTCACGTAGAAAAGTTTTAAATTTTTGTGATTTTTTTGGGATGTTACAATGGGAGAATGAAGAATTTCGGGTATGGGAGCATACTTTGCACCTTCTTCCTTGGCAGGGTTCCTGCTATCAATTTGGGCATGGAAATGCCCCCTATAAACCCTCGTGAGCCAATGTTGGCCCATTGGGATGAGATCTTCCTCCGCTAGGGTGGTGGCGAGAGTAACCTTTGTTACCAAGAGGATGACTTCTCGGGTTGGCAGGAGCGACAAGTGCCAACTCTTGAGTAGTTTCCGTATGCAGCCCTATACTTCCATCATGATCCTGATCTGATACTTCCTCCAGGAGCGGCCTAGGGAGATATAGGTATGTTTATGTTTTTGAAAAATTATTTAATTTTTTCAATTTAATGCATATATGATTTTTATGATGAGTTTGAAATACCGAAACAAAGTGTCAAATGCAGATGTTGGACCAATGCGCCCTAAGGGACACCCATATACTTTTGTGAGACTTGTAGAAGTGGGTGCAGCTGATGCCACATTGGGGACCATAGAGAGGAAGATGAGTCAGTTGAATCATGACATTCCTGTTAAATTTTGAGCATTAATTCACAATACTCTAGGATCTTTACTGAGAGAATAACATGTACAGTATATCAATGCATAACAATCATAACAAGCATGACAAGCATCATAAGAATCAAAAGCATGAGAGACAAGAGACACAGAGTTTCCATGGGGAAAACCCTAAGGTGAAAAACCCCACAACTTCCTCAGAGATAGAGAGAGCAATGGCTCAACCAAAGTACAACCAAAATACACAGAGATAGTCTCCTAGTAGCAGGTGATCCTCCTCCTCACTAGTGTGCCACTTTCTGAGTGAGAGAAGTGTGAGTTTTCGAGTGATCAAATAGAGATCTCCCGATCTCTATTTATACTTAACCTGTTTACCCAGTGACACTATGGGGCCGACTTGTCTAGCTAGGTACATCCACAATATAATATATATTTCAGGCCCGACCCCACACATGGTGGTCTAATAACCCATCGGCATGTTAACATACTTGCGACACTTGTCAATACACATGACGACACTTCCTTATAGAGGAATAACACATCTCTTATAAGGGTACAATAAATATATATGAAATACATAGATGAAATACATTCTAAAGTTACATATAAATCAACACTCCCTCTTAACTAGGAAGGTATTTCTCGACACAGATCTGCTAGACAAGTCTTCTTCTCGGGATCATCGTCATCATCACTGTCACTGTTGCTGCTATCTCAACCAATCTCTGAATCTACTCGTCATAGGAAGTTCTACAGAGCCAGTCCTTTTCCATACTGGATGTAGGCCCACCACCTGCAGGTCTTCATCATCACTGGCCATACTGTGGAATCCTCAGGACTTATTACGTGCGTCACAAAACCTCGAAAGAGCATCCTAGGATGTTACAGGTACACAACTCCAATCTGGAGGATCTCCCAGGGCCATATTATATGTGACCTCACCACAAAACCTCGCAATAGAATCCCAAGCTATTACAAGCACACAACTCTACCTATAGGATCTCCCAGGGACAGATTACATGTGGTCACCACAAAACCTCACAAGAGCATCCCAGGCTATTACGAGCACACAGCTCTACCTATAGGATCTCCCAGGGACATATTACATGTGGTCATGGAAAAACTTCGCAAGAACATCCCAAGACTTATTACAGGCACACAGCCCAACCTATCGGATCTCCCAGGGATAGATTATATGCCATAGGACAAAACCTTGAAAGAGAATCTACCAGATATCCCAGGGCCAGATTATATGCCATAGGAAAAACCTCAAAATACTATCTGTAGATCTCCCAGGACCAAATTATATGTCCTCCCAGATCAAAACCTCGAAAGAGAATTTTCCAGATATCCCAGGGCCAGATTACATGCCATAGGAAAAACCTCAAAAGACTATCTACAAATCTCCTAGGGCCAAATTATATGCTCATCTGCACCTGATCCACGACCATAGAGTATTAACCTGATACTCACCATACATCATCCTGATGTATACATGATCATCCTGATCATCATCACTGCAGCATCCTGCTGCATGTCATCTGGAGCAACATCTTGAAGCTCGTCATCCATGATCATCCTGATCATATAATGCATCTACCTGATGCATACCAAGTATCTACTTGATACATATCATCATACATGATCCACTTGATCATACCTAATACATATCAACATACATGATCTACCTGATAATACATAGTATCCACCTGATACATATACAGATACATCATCCAAGCATCCAACATGATGCATATACAAAATACATACAAATGATCCAACCGATCATATCCAGCATCCAACATGATGTGTACATACATATACATATAAATGATCCAGCTGATCATATCTAGCATCCTCCTGATGCATATACAGAGTAGTAACTGGAGCATCATCCTGATGCTCATCATCCAGCACTTACATCCACAGCCATGTGAAGGATCCTCCTTCCAACATGCTTGGAATGGCCTCTACAAATGTGTCCATCACTTCTTCCTTGAAGTGTCATCAATCTGAATAACACCAAGCCTCTCTCTGAAGTACTCGAACTTCACTTTGGCTAGTGGTTTCATCAGCACATCTGCAATTTGCTCGTCCATCGCAACATACAGGAGCTTCACTGCTCCTCTCTACACGATATCCTTGATATAGTGATATTTGATCTCTATGTGTTTCGACCTGTCGTGAAACACTGGGTTCTCAGACAACTTCACACAACTCTGGTTATCACAGAAGATACTAGTAGTATCCAACGGAAGATCAAATAACTCGGACAGTAGCTTCCGAAGCCATAATGCCTCACAACTAGCTGAACAAGCTGCAACATACTCTGCCTCGGCTGTACTCAGTGCTACGCAGGACTACTTCCTGCTAAACCAAGAGATCACACCTGATCTCATACTGAAGCAGCACCCAGATGTGCTCTTCCTGTCTGCAGCACTGCCTGCCCAATCTGAATCAACATAACCTTGCAGGTTAAACTTTTGATTCATTTCATACCTAAGCCCATAATCAACTATACCCTTCAAGTACCTCAGAATATGCTTTACAGCAACCAGGTGAACACTCCTTGGATCCGTCAGGAACTGGCTCAATGTGTTCACCGCAAAGCAAATATCTGGTCTCGTGTTCGTCAGGTACATCAAGGACCCAATCATCTGACGATACATCAACCGACTCAAATGAAGCATCACATATAAGCTTCAGATTTGATGCCATAGGTGTGTCCATGGCCTTGCAATCCATCATCCCAAACCTCTTTAGGATATCTACAGTGTACTTCCCTTGTCCAAGGAAGATCCCATCTATACTCTGCCACACCTCCATGCCTAGAGAATAGTGCATCATCTCCAAGTTCTTCATCTCGAACTCGGAAGCAAGCTTCTGCTGCGTGTCGGCAATAAATCTATCTTCACCTATAATAAAAAGGTCATCCATATACAAAAGTAGTATCATTGGATTGCCTTCCTCAACCTTGTAGTAAAGGTTGGAATCCGCTTTACTCTTGGTAAAGCCCAAACTGGATAGAAAGCTGTCTATCCTACCATACCAAGTTCTGCACATATATGATTCCCTGTCATGTGTCTCAGAACCAAGTGGCTTCTCCACATACACTTCTTCTTCAACTACACCATCCAAGAAGGATGTCTTGAAATCCAGTTGGTGTATCTTCCACTTCATCACTGTAGCTGGAGCAAGTATGGATCTAATGGAAGTGTATCTATCTACATGAGCAAAAGTCTCTATGCTACCACCTGCAGCATGCTTGATCTTGTAGATCCTCTTGGAAGTCACTACAGAATCCCCTTCAGGTCTTGGGACTGCATCCCAAACATCTTCATGATCGATTGGTACTCCTCGATCATGGCATTCTTCCCAGATCCTAGGAACTTCAATATCTTCAATATTTTCAATAGATAACTTTGTTGTTGAACAAATGTTGTAGTCCTTCTTTTGTAGGTGATGGTATACGATCTTTCCTACACAACAAGTTAAATTGCATGATTAGAAAACATCTCATGGTTTTCAGAAGAAATTCTTACACATAAAGAAATACGTCATATAGTCATGCAATTATCTTAGCCAATGCTTCAATACAGCATTTATCCATATCCCGTAACTTTCTAGATGCCTTCCAATCTCTACCAGAACATTGTTAAGAGTGTGCACAACTCCCAACATGTCAGCAAGGAGGTTTCATTTTAGATAAGTAGCAATGGAATGTTGTACAGTGCCATAGGCCACTTACCCATCACATGCATATTATTAGTATACTGTTCATTAATGTAATCATTCTAATATGCATAATACATATCCTAAGTCTAGGAACATGAGCATATACATCTTTGAACAATTTTATTTAAACAAACAAATATGCAAGAAATGATAATTAAAATACTTATCTTTGTTTGTTTGTTGGGTGGACTCCCTCTGAGTCTTTGCTTCCTTGCAGGAGCTGCTGGAGTCCTAATCTGAAGTAGCTTCTTCTACACAATTTTGTTGTGGAATGCAGAGAGATGGTCAACTCCCTTTGAATATCTACATCCTTGTAGAAACCACTGGAGTGTGCTCCCTCTTGATCTTTGCTTCCTGGATTACCTATTCTTGAACTTATATTCATTCTTGATCCTTATGCATGCTTGTTAGTATCATCATTGTGTTATCCTCGAGGTCTCATACATAATCAAACATTCATTAGTATAATCTTAATATTATCAAAACACAACAATCTCAAGCATGTATGGTCAGGATCATTTCAAACAGAAATAATAAGCATTCTTATGGTTAGTCATAAACATAATATACCTAAACCCATGATTACTCAAACCTATGACTCTTCTGGTTAGTCATATCATCAATTAAGGTAAGAAACATAATATAACTTTCAAGAGTAATCATTATCAATCATACAAAAGTATACGATATATATAACAAAACATACATGGTCATCATATTTGCTAATTATGTCTATCAATGTGTTCTTTTTCTCTTCAATGACCTACATAACTCATTAGTTAACTTTTGCAAAAACAAATTATACATACCTCTATGTGATCCATGACTATGGGTGAATCTTTCTCTTCATAGCATGTTCAGGTTGTCCCCTTAATTTGTACAATCCTCCCTCTTGCTCTCCAATCACTACTACATCATCTATGGTCTTTCCCTTTGGCCACATTAGAAGTTGGCCATCCACAAATGAAACCCTCATACCTTTTGCATCCAATGCAAAGATGGAGAGTAGGTTCTTCTTGAGCCCAGGTACATAAAGTACTTCTTTCATATTCAATGATTTTCCAAAATATAGGTTGTAGGAAACTTCACCACTTCCTTTGATGGGGTATTGATAATCATCCCCAAGTTTCACTTTATGGGGTGATTCATGTTCAGATAGATTTACAAAAGATTCTTTAGACCCAGTCATGTGTTTGGAAGCCCCACTGTCAATTAACCAATCATTACAATCATGTGAGATAGTACCTGTGAGAGCAGAGATAAGAACATACTCTTCCTCACTTGATGAGTCACCATCACTTTCTGCCCTAGCTTTCTTCTTTGGAGGTTCATCATCTTCAGCAGCATGAACATGGAACTTTCTCTTGCTGCCCTTCTTCTTCTTGCTGGAGTTGTTGTTGTAATCCCTTTTGTTATTGGGACATTCTAAAGCAAAGTGACCTTTCTCATTGCAGTTGAAACACCTTAGATCTTTCTTATCTTTGTGATAAGGATGAGAAGATTTCTTCTTGTGATGGGATGGCTCCCTCTTGAACTTGCCTTTCTTGGTGTGTACTGTGAGGGCTTGATATTCATTCCCCATCTTTTCTTCTCTTGCCACAAGCCTTGCTTCTTCTTGGGAACATTCCTCCCACAATCTACTGAAGGAGATTAATTTCTTCCTTGCACAGATCCCTTGGATAAAAGAGTCCCATGACCTAGGTAGGCCATTCAAAGTGGTCATAACTATTTCACCATTCTCCACCATTTCATCTACAGCTTCAAGTTGTTCCTTGATCTGAGAGACCTTGGAGAAATAGGATTGAATGGTTTTTCCATTCGACATCTTGACCCCTTTCAATTGATTCCACAGGGTCATCTTCTAATTTATGTTCTTCCCTTCAAATAGATTGGTCAAAGAGTCAAACATCTCCTTGGGTGTCTTTAGGGATGACACATGTGGTATGAGATGGTCTTTGATAGAATCAACAATGATTCTCTTTGCCTTGACCAAGTTCTTCTTATGCAATATTTTATCCTCTTCATCATCTAGGATAGGGATGTCTTCTTTTATATATGAGTCCAACTCATTCTCTTCTAGGATTAACCCAATCCTATACTTCCAGGCTCGGAAGTTATCATCCCCTTCAAGCTTATCCTCAAGCTTGGTGTGGTGAGACATCTTTAAAGAGTACTTCAAATGGAAATAGAAAATATTTAGGTCTTACCACTTATTTTGCTGAAAACTAGATCTGGTCCCGGAATAGGGTTTGCCAGAAAAACCCTAAAAATTCAAAATGTGAATTTCAACTTTCTGAAAGGATAGAAAGATGTGCCTTGATGAGCTGATCAGCCGGGTGTATTCAGAATTTAAGATCTGCAAAGCTTTACCCTTCAAAAATGCCTTTTTGTTTTCCCGGGTTCACTAAGGAGGACCCTGGATTAGGGTTTGAGTTTCCTGGAGATCTACCTAGCCAAAAATCTTGATCCAAAGCTCTAAACTTCAATTTTTTGCAAGGAGCTTCTAGCTATGTCTTCAGATTCCAGAAATTCCTATTTTTGTGGAAACCCTACTTTTTAGGGCCAAATCTGAAAATGCTCAGAATTGAATTCTAATTGGACAGATAGATTCTCCTTGATGAGTAGAATCAATCTACTATACTGCTTTTCCAAAAATTGTGGAGAGAAACCCAATAAACAAGAAACCCTAGTTTTCATCACTGCACAATGTCTTCTTCTCAGGTTAGCTCTGATACCATGTTAAATTTTGAGCATTAATTCACAATACTCTAGGATATTTACTAAGAGAATAACATGTACAGTATATCAATGCATAACAATCATAACAATCATAACAAGCATGACAAGCATCATAAGAATCAAAAGCATGAGAGACAAGAGACACAGAGTTTCCGTGGGGAAAACCCTAAGGTGAAAAACCCCACAACTTCCTCAGAGATAAAGAGAGCAATGGCTCAGCCAAAGTACAACCAAAATACACAGAGATAGTTTCCTAGTAGCAGATGATCCTCCTCCTCACTAGTGTGCCACTTTCTGAGTGAGAGAAGTGTGAGTTTCTGAGTGATCAAATAGAGATCTCCCGATCTCTATTTATACTTAACCTGTTTTCGTAGTGACACTATGGGGCAGACTTGTCTAGCTAGGTACATACAAAATATAATATATATTTCAGGGTCGACCCCACACATGGTGGTCTAATAACCCATCGGCAAGTTAACATACTTGCAACACTTGTCAATACACATGATGACACTTCCTTATAGAGGAATAACACATCTCTTATAAGGGTACAATAAATATATATGAAATACATTCTGAAGTTACATATACATCAACAATTCCTACATACCGTATTGAGCAGATGCCCATTGATATGAAGGAGGATGTAGTAGGTGTGCCCCCATCCTGGATTAGGTTGTTGTAGAAAGTAGCTAGGATGGTCATATGTTACCGAGAGGTAGCAGAGGCAGATGAGGCCCCACCTTCTCCATAGGAGAAGGATATTCTATGTATATTTTTTAGGCCATCGAGCCCAATTTTGTATCTTATGACATGACTTTGTGACAGAATTGTGATCCAAACTCATATTATTTTTTGATACAGTATCAGATATATATATACAGTATCGGTTATCTACATGTGTGTTATTGTGTTTTATGGATGAAATACTATGTGTGTGAATGATGCAAATGCCAATCTAAAATGTAGTTTGCAAATGAATCAGCTAATGCATTCAAGTTTCTTGGAATATGTTTATATGTGATATAATCAAAATGTCTCTCAAGTAACCTAACTCGCATGAACTGACGTAGAAAAGTAGGATCGCTAACCTGATAAACACCCAGTAACTTAAAAACAACTAACTGTGAGTTGAACCGTACCTCCAAATGTGAAATGCCATGAAACAGAGCATCTCGGAGTAGCTCTATGACTGCACTGTATTCAGCCACATTGTTCATTGTGGGACCTAGACAAGCCCCTCCCGAAGACACTAGTTGGCCAGTTGGTGAGTAAATAACCCAAGCAGCCAAGGCTAACTAATGGGTGTGGCGATTAGCGCTATCAACAAACCCTATGAAGTGTTCAGTTGACATTTGAAACACCAAAAGTAAAAGATGCATAAGACTACAACAACTGTAAGCAAAGATAGCTCTACAAAATGTACAACTAAAAATACATGAAAAAGCATGAGTGCCTAAGCTTAGTACTTCTTCAGGTAGGATTGATGCCTAGGGTCTCTTCATGAGGCCAGACAAAGATGTCACGGAAATCATTAAAAAGATTGGTGCATGGAATGATCTCATCAAGATAACAGTCCGCTCCAATGAAGATGTTTTCCGTGACCCTAGGTTGAGTGGAAATGTTGATCGGGATGGTTCTCATTGTACACGTCCTATTCCCTTCGGGAAAAAACAACTTGTGAAGTGGAAGGGACAGAGGACCAATCAACATTTTCACTGGGTCTCGTAAAGAACTCACCTCTCTCAATCAAATTTAGCACGGGAAGTAAATAGGACCTAGGGTGCATACTTTCTCAAGGATGATCTAGACCTATCATGTTGATGTATATGTAACTTTGGAATGTATTTCACATATATGTATATTGTATTCCTATAGAGATGTTATTATTCCTCTATACAGAAGTGTCGTCATTTATATTGTAAGTGTTGTAACTTATACTTGATGGGTTATTAGACCACCTTGTTGGGGTCGGCCCTGTATAAGTCAGGTGGGTCAAAGGGTTATTAGACTACCCTATTGGGGGTCGGCAATATGGGTTAGAGGGTTATTAGACCACCCTAGTGGGGGTCGGCCCAGTTAGCATTATGTTAAGTGGTTAAGTTGAGGCCGACCTAGTTGAGTAAAGGTCAAGTCAAGTTAGTGTATAAATAGAGAGTGTGTCTCTCTCATTTTACACATTCTATTCTCTCACTCACACTTGGGAGAGTGGCGCACTTGTGGAAGAGGAGGCTCTGCTACTCGGAAAAGACTATCTCTTGTATTCTGGTTGTATCATTGCTCTATCTATCTCTGAGGAAGTTATTGGGGTTTTTCACCTTTATGGTTTTCCCCAAGTAAACTTTGTGTCTCTTGTGTGCTTGCATTATTGTGTCCATGCTTGATATGCTGTAGATTTGTTGTACATGTTGTTCTCTCAGTTAAGATCCTAGATCAGATTGAAGTAAATTCTGAAAATTTAACATGGTATCAGAGCTAGCCTGAAAGAAGGCATGATATGGCATGTATGACACTTGTTGCATTTACGATGCTAGGGCTTGATATAGAAAAAACCAGTCATCGTAGCACATTCTCTATAAATCTATTTTGGAGAAGTGTTCGGATCGAAAACTTTTAGAGGTCGAATATCAAATCCCCATGTACCTTGTGTCCAAAGGAAAACCTCTAATTCGTTGTACTTTGTGATTTATGATCTGTAGAATATATGGTTTATGCCTCTTCCAGATTTGAGTCAAAATCAGGTGACCTTGGGAAAAGGTCATAACATGGGCTAGAAAGATCCAAATAAAATTTCGTAAAAAGTCACAGGTAGTACACAGAATGCACTATCTCAAGAAAATTTTTCAGAGGCCGAAGTTGAACCAGTGACACGTGGAACACTGTACAAGTTAGCTCTCCTGTATTATCCAATAAACATGTCATGTTGCGACACTTGGAATAACTCTCTCTCAGAGAATCCAATTGAGGTCATACCTATTGGGATGGAAAGATAACAGGTTAGGATATCTCAAGAAAATTTTGTAGAGGCCGAAGTTGAACTAGTGACACGTGGAACTCCTTACAAGTTTGCTCTCCTGTATTATCCCATAAACAGGTCATGTTGCGACACTTGGCATAACTCTCTCTCAAAGAATCCAATTGAGGTCAGACCTATCGGGATGGAAAGATAACAGGTCGGGCTATCTTAGAAAAAAATTTCAGACCCTGTGGATCAAAAAGTTTGGAGTTACACCAGAAACAATCAAGTACATAGTTCTGTCAAAACAGAATTATTTTTTAGCACCTTCATTCATGGCTTCCGGAATTTAGGGCTTTGAAGAAAGTTGGAATTTTTGTAATCGGAGACCATGGATGGATGCTACCCATCAAAATTGAAATTTAGAGACCCATATCAGAATGTTTGGTTGGGCAGAAGGGCGGGCTTGATCAGACCCTAGTTTGGGACTTTGATTGGAAAAGTGGAAAATTAGGGCTTCTGCAAAAATGGGAATTTTTGAAATTTGTGACCATGGCTAGAAGCTCCTCAGAAAAATAGAAGCTTAGAGCTTTGGATCAAACCCTTTGATTGGGCAGAAGAGTAGGCTGCATCAAATCCTAGTTCAAGGTCGCGTCTAGTGAATCCAGAAGTTTCAAAGGAAAAATTGAGAAGTGAAACTTTGCAGTTTTCAAATTCTGAATATACCATCTTAATCATCTTATCAAGGCGCATATTTCTATCCTTTCGAAAGTTTGAAATTCAAAGTTTGAATTTTTGGGGTTTCTCTGACAAACCCTAATCCAGCTCC
Organism: Larix kaempferi; assembly: GCA_027924585.1. Lineage (NCBI taxonomy): Eukaryota > Viridiplantae > Streptophyta > Pinopsida > Pinales > Pinaceae > Larix > Larix kaempferi. The sequence goes on from BSBM01000924.1 coordinate 8,851,979, forward strand.
AGGTCCAGTTCTTGCAAATCAAGTGGATTGGGTTAATCCTAGAAGAAGATGGATTGGTCACCTACATAAGTGAAGAAGTTCTTGTCTTAGAGGGAGATGAGGCGAAGGCCTTCCATAAGAAGATTACAAGCAATCTTAACAGCTATGACTCATCGAGGTATGTTTCCATATTTGTTCATGATTAAGTTTATGGTATGTTTTTCTTCATGTTATTACGGTTATTACAATCTTGATTTTAGATTTGTCGTATCACCTTAACAAAATTATGAATGCATGATAGAAGATATTCATTGATTAGGGTGTTGACACTTATGATTGTACTAATGCATTATGATGTTGTATGAGGTTTATGTTGTCTGCTAACATGAAAGGTACACCAAGAAAGACAAATCATATTCTAGTTCAAGAACATATGATCATGATGACATGAGGACAAATATTCATCCATTGTCATGGATCACTTAGAAGATCTACTTACGAGGTATGTATAACTTGGTTCTACAATGGATAACTTATGAGACATGCAGGTTACTAGCACAAGTCACTGAAGAGAACCAGAAGACATTATGTGGGTATGTTAGACATAACTAGCTAGAATGCTAATCCAGGTATGTTTTTCCTATATCAAGCTAGAATCCTACCTTGTGTTAGGATCTTATACTATTGTGTTGTTGATAATGATTATTCATGAAGTCACAGGTTTGAATAATCATGGTTGTATGCATATTATGTTTCTTACCATAATTGATGATATGACTAACCAGAAGAATCATGAAGGTATAGGTTTGAATAATCATGGGTTTTATGCATATTATATCTCTTATCTTGATTGATGATTCAACTAACCAGAAGAGTCCTATGATCAAATAAGAATATGTATGAGTAAAAGAAGAATTCCCTGAAACCTTGAATACTAATGTTTATTATCTGTGAATGATCATGAATATACATGTTTAAGATTATTGGGTTTTGATAGTATTAAGATTATACTAATAAATGTGTGATTATGTATGAGACCTCAAGGATAACACAACGATGATACTAACAAGCATGCATAGTGATTAAGGATGGATGTAAGTTCAAGGACAGGTGATCTAGGAAGCAAAGATCAAGAGAGAGCACACTCCAGTTGTTCCTGCAAGAAAGCAAAGGAGCACACTTCAGTAGTTTCTGCAAGGATGCAGATATTCAGAGGGATTTGACCACTTCTCACAATCCACATAAGAATGGAGTTGCAGAAAAGAAGCAAAGACTGAGAGGGAGTCAACCCAACAAACAAACAAAGATAAGTATTTGAATTGTCATTACTTGCATATTTTATTGTTTAAATAATACTGTTCAATAATGTATATACTGATGTTCCTAGAATTAGGTTGTGTATTATGCATATTAGTATAGTTGCATTGATGAACATTATACTACTAATATGCATGGGTAAGAGGACTATGGCACTGTACAACATTCCATTGCTACTTATCTAGAATGAAACCTCTTTGCTGACATGTTGGGAGTTGTGCACACTCTTAACAATGTTCTGGTAGAGATTGGAAGGCATCTAGAAAGTTATGGGATATGGATAAATGTTGTATTGAAGCATTGGCTAAGATAATTGCATGACTGTATGACATATTTCTTTATGTGTAAGAATTTGTTCTGAAAACTATGAGATGTTTTCTAATCATGTAATTTAACTTGTTGTGTAGGAAAGATCGTATGCCATCACCTACAAAAGAAGAACTACAACATTTGTTCAGCAACAAAATTATCCATTGAAGATATTGAATTTCCCAGGATATGGGAAGAATGCCATGATCCGTCAATCATGAAGAATGATGTTTGGGATGTAGTCCAAAGACCTGAAGGGAAGTTTGTTATAACTTCCATATGGAACTATCAGATCAAGCATGCTGCAGATGGCAGCATAGAGAAATATAAAAGTGATGAAATAGAAGATACACAGATGGATTTCAAGACAACCTTCTTGAATGGTGTAGTCATATATGTATGTAGAACTTGGTAGGATAGACAACTTTCTATCCAGTTTGGGATTTACCAAGAGTAAAGTGGATTCCAACTTTACTACAAGGTTGAGGAAGGAAATCTAGTGATACTACTTTTGTATATGAATGACCTGTTTATTACAAGTGAAGATAGATTGATTGCCGACACGCAACGGAAGCTTGCTGCCAAGTTCGAGACGAAGAACTTGGGGATGATGCACTATTAGTTTTTGGCATGGAGGTGTGGCAGAGTGTAGATGGAATCCTCCTTGGACAAGGGAAGTATGCAGTAGAGATCCCGAAGAGGTTCGAGATGATGGACTGCGAGGCTATGACATTGAACCTGAAGCTTCTGTGTGATGCTTCATCTGAACCGGTTGATGTCACTATGTATCGTCAGATGATTGGGTCCTTGATGTACCTGATGAACATGAGATTAGATATTTGCTTTGCGGTGAACACATTGAGCCAGTTCCTGATAGATCCAAGGAGTGTTCACCTGGTTGCTGTAAAGCATATTCTGAGGTACCTGAAGGGTACAGTTGATTATGGGCTCAAGTATGATGCGAATCAAAAGTTTAACCTGCAGGGTTATGTTGATTCAGATTGGGCAGGCAGTGTTGCAGATAAGAAGATCACTTTTGGGTGCTGCTTTAGTATGGGATCAGGTGTGATCTCTTGGTTTAGCAGGAAGCAGTCCTACGTAGCACTGAGTACAGCTAAGGTAGATTATGTTGCAGCCTCTTCATCTAGTTGTGAGGAAGTATGGCTACGGAAGCTATTGTCTAAGTTATTTGATCAACTGTTGGAGGCTACTGGTATCTTTTGTGACAACTAGAGTTGTGTGAAGCTATCTGAGAACCCAGTGTCCCACGACAGGTCGAAAAACATAGAGATTAAATATCACTATATCAGGTATATGGTACAGAGAGGAGTGGTGAAGCTCCTGTATGTTGCGACGGATGAGCAGATTGCAGATGTGCTGACGAAGCCACTAGCCAAAGTGAAGTTTGAGTACTTCAGAGAGAGGCTTGGTGTTCTTCAGATCGATGACACTTTGAGGAAGAAGTGATGGACACATTTGTTGAAGCCATTCCAAACATGTTGGAAGGAGGATCCTTCACATGGCTATGGATGTAAGCGCTGGATGATGAGCATCGGGATGATGTTCTAGTTTCTGCTTTGTATGATCAGTTGGATCATTTATGTGTATATGTATGTTTGCATCATGTTGGATGCTGGATATGATCGGTTGGATCATTTGTATGTATTTTGTATATGCATCATGTCGGATGCTTGGACCATGTATCTGCATATGTATCAGGTGGATACATTGTATGATCAGGTAGATCATGTATGTTGATATGTATCATGTATGTGTATTTGTATCAGGTGGATACACTGTATGATCAGGTGGATCATGTATGATGATATGTATCAGGTAGATACTTGGTATGCATCAGGTGGATGCATTGTATGATTAGGATGATCATGATGATGAGCTTCAGGATGTTGCTCCAGATGATATGTACCAGGATGGTACAAGTGACGATGATCAATATGATCATGGGCATCAGGATGATGCCTCGTGCGATGATGATCCGTTGGATCATGAGTATCAGGTTGATACCTGGAGGTTAGAGATGATATGTGGTAGGTTGTGCAAATAGCATGTAATCAGTCCTGGGAGATCTTGCTGGTCGTGTTGCGGAACATAAATGTTCCTAGGGTACTCTTTCCGGTATTGCTATGTAGTATGTAATCAGTCCTCAGATATCCGATAGGTTGAGCTGTGTGCTCGTAATCAGTCCTGGGATGAGGTATTACTATGGAGACATGTAATTAGTCCTGGAGATCTGAGAGGTTGAGCTATGTGCTCGTAATTAGTCCTGGGATTCTCTTTAGAGATCTTGCCGGTCGTGCTGCAACACATAAATGTTCCTGGGATGCTCTTTAAAGGTTTTGTCTATCCACATGTAATCAGTCCTGGAGATTTGAGAGGTTGAGCTGTGTGCTCGTAATAAGTCCTGGGATGCTCTTTAGAGATCTTGCCGATTGTGCTGCGGCACATAAATGTTCCTGGGATGCTCTTTAAAGGTATTGTGGAGGAGATGCATGTAATCAGTCCTGGGAGATCTTTCCAGTCGTGCTTAGGCACATAAATGTTCCTAGGATACTCTTTTCGGTATTGCATCCGCACATAAAATTAGTCCTGAGAGACCACCTCTATCAGACCGTTTGCACAAATGATGAAGACTTGCAGGTGGTGGGCCTACATCTAGTATGAAAAAGGACTGGCTCTGTAGAACTTCCTATGATGAGTAGATTCAGAGATTGATTGAGATAGCAGCAGTAGTGATGATGACGATGATCCAAAGAAGAAGACTTGTGCTAGAAGAACTGTGTCGAGAAATACCTTCCTAGTTAAGAGGGAGTGTTGATGTATATGTAACTTCAGAATATATTTCATATATATGTATATTGTATTCCTATAGAGATGTTAGTATTCCTCTATACGGAAGTGTCATCATTATATTGTAAGTGTTGTAACTTATAATTAATGGGTTATTAGACCACCTTGTTGGGGTCGGCCCTGTATAAGTCATGTGGGTCAAAGGGTTATTAGACCACCCTAGTGGGGGTCGACCCAGTCAGCATTATGTTAAGTGGTTAAGTTGAGGCAGACCTAGTTGAGTAAAGGTCAAGTCAAGTTAGTGTATAAATAGAGAGTGTGTCTCTCTCATTTTACACATTCTATTCTCTCACTCACACTTGGGAGAGTGGCGCACTTGTGGAGGAGGAGGCTCTGCTGCTCGGAGAAGACTATCTCTTGTATTCTAGTTGTATCATTGCTCTATCTATCTCTGAGGAAGTTATTGGGGTTTTTCACCTTTATGGTTTTCCCCAAGTAAACTCTATGTCTCTTGTGTGCTTGCATTATTGTGTCCATGGTTGATATGTTGTAGATTTGTTGTACATGTTGTTCTCTCAATTAAGATCCTATATCATATTGAAGTAAATTCTAAAAATTTAACATATCATGGCTTCCAAGAACATTTCGTCAGAAGGCAAAACCGTGTCTAAACAATCAGGAGAGTAGGTGGATAGATGTATCCGATGAAGTCTGGTTGGTCTTCCGGGAAAAGGAAAGTTGATCAACTGTGATGATCTTTCCTTCGTGGGGGAACATTATGACCTAAAAAATAGCTGATGGCACTTCCTGCATGGCATATGTCTAGCTTCTACCCAAAAACAAGTTGTAATCGAGTGGGGCATCCAGAACTTCGACCTCTACTAATACTAGCTTGCCTGCAAATTCAACATTGAAGGATGGTAAGACTCCGTGTGGACGGAAGGAACTTCCATCAAAGGCAGTGAGTATCGTGTTTGAGGGAGCTAACTCAGGCTCACCTAAAGCTATCCAGCAAGAAATAAACATTACGCACGTGGATGTGCCCTCATTTACAATAGCTCGTCGAATGGTTGTGGAACCATGAACGAACTCTATTTGGAGAGCAATGTGGTATGACAACCGGAAATTGATATCTTTCATATCAAAACATGCAATCATGTTGGACGAATCAACACTCCCGATCACTGCTAGAAGAGCATTGCATTGCAATGGGAAACTTTGCAGCACCTCCAGGGTGGACATGGCACAAGGGGTTTGGGCTAAATCTTCCACTACATTGTAGTTGGAAGCATCCCTCGCATTAGGGTTGTGCACAGCCCATTTGAAGACACCTTTTAGAATCTTTGGCAGCGGATCCACTGACCTCTCGATGTGGAGAGGGGTATATGACTCAGGGACATCCTTCTGCTGCGGGTCCGGGGTATAATTTCTTGCTCTAGTTTGCAACAAAGCATCTGAGTTAACCATGTTAACGAATGATTGATCAGCTGAGGCGGCATGAATAGTGCCCCCAGCACTAGAGCTGCCGGAAGATGAACTCTGTCCATGAGGAAAAGAATCTTTCAAGACAGCTGGTTTCTTCTCACAGATCAGCTTCTGGGCTTTTTCTATTAGAGGGAATTGGTGGGTAAGGTGGTCCTCTTGACACAGTTTGCAAGGGAACTTAGCCTTCCTTTTCTCTTTTTTTCCCTCCTCGACATTTTGTCTATCTTTGGGATTTTGTTGGTTTCCCTCCCCTTTCTTGCCCTTTCTTTTGGGCTGCCAAGAGCCCTTTTGGTTTGTTTGCACCTGCTGTACAGATTCAATTGTAGAAGGGGAAGACACAACAGAAGTTGCTTCTGCAACATATTGTTTGACTGACAAGGCGTGAACCTGCTTTGTTAAGGCGTCAAACGCTGCAAAGTCGACTGAACCCACAATACCATCGGCATGTGGTCCAGGTTTAGGCTTACCTAGGTCTATATTAGACCTCGGCACATCAGGAATAATCTCATACAACAGTCCAGACTGAGAAAAGGCTAAGTCGAGTTGCTGAGTTCTCAAAATGGCCTCCTCCTCGGAAGACACCCCTGAAGTGGCAACTTCCTTGGAAACATAAGGAAGAAGAGACTTAAGGTACCATTCTAATAAGAATGTTGGGGGGATTTCGGCCTTGATGAGCCTCTTTCTCCTTCACCACTCCTGAATATGATTAGACAGATGAGTGGCCTTGTTTTTCCAAAATGTCGACAAAAGGTCTGTGCCGGTATCGTACTGGACAGGAAGTTGAAAGTGGTTCAAGAAAACAATGGCAAGATCTCGGAAGGTGCTATAGGTAGCTGCGGGTAGTTCAATATACCACTTGGTTGCAACACTTGTCAAGGTTCTTTGGAAGAGCCTCAACCTTATGGAATCATCGTTCAATGAGTTGGAGGAACACCAGAGATGAAAGGTTGTGACATGGTCACTAGGATCCTCACCAGTCTTACCTTCAAACTTTGATATGTTTGAGGGAAATTTGGTGGGAATGGGTGGCCATACAGCATCATGGCACATAGGGTCATTCATAATCTTTGAAATATCTAGCAAGTTTAAAGTTTCCAGAAATGGTAAACATGGTGTAGCCAATGGCATATGGTAAACATGAACCTAGTATTGGGGACCACCCATGGCCTGGTTCGTGTACTATTGGTTGGGGTTGCCCCTAGCTACCGGTTGTGAAATGAAAGGATTGAAATTTTTCCATCCAAAGGTAAGTGGATTAAATCCTTGGGCAGCAGTCCATTGTGACTGGGGGTTAACCCCACTGAATTGCGGGTTAATGATATTACCCCCTCCTCCAACAAATAGAGAGAAGGGGACACTCCCTATAGGTATCTTCGATGGATTAATGTTATAACTTGTATAGGGGTTGAAACCCAGTGTGGTAGTAGTGGATGGTGCCGTCATCGTACCCATGGCAGGCATGGATGCAGAAGGGATGGATCCGACCATGGATGAAGAAGCAATATTTTGAGTTACACCTTGTAACAGTTGTGTGGCAGAAGACTGATTGAAACTCACTGCGGGTACCCTCGATAGAGGAACATTGTTGGGTCCAAAAGTAGGTGTGGAGGATGAGGTTGATGTCGAGGCTAATGATATCGCCATGCCTAAAGTGCCAACATTGAAGCTAAAGGACGGGGTCAAGGTCAAAGCATTCTGCGACGAACTTGAGTGGGTAGTGTTTGAGAAAGAAGGATTAAGAATCCTTGCATCCATAGAAGTTGTGGGATTTTGTGGAACTCCATGCTCGTCTCTTGGGTTAACCATGGTATAACCTGGTGTAAAAAGGAAAGCACTAAACTCAAGCTATTGGAAACCAACAAGTACCAGAAGTGGATTGTTGGGTCCTGTAAGAAGAGGGTTAAAAGGAGTACTAAACTCTGTAGCAGTTAGATCCTCAACCTCGATAGTATCAAGGACTTGTCGATCCGATGTTCTAGTCTCTAGTTCTCTAAGAACCTCTATGTCACCCATAAGTTCAAAAGAACCACAGGAATCAGTTCTCCTACGCCGCAGTGGCAGTGGAGGCTCCACTATGAGTGGGGGAAGGTTTTGCAACCTCCGAGACCGATGAATATCTTGGCTGTCCACAACTATAACAAAATAAAACTAAGTAAAAACCTAGTGGCCACTACAACTAAGGAGCAAACAGCATACCACTAAAAAATTTCCTAAGCAATCAAACCAATCAAACGGATGGAAAATACTCTCGGAAGCAAGTCTGGGATGATCAGGGCCCAGAACAGACTAACAGAGCATCGACAGACAGTTACGTGGCATCCTCCGAAGGTCCACTGGGTGCAAGCACTTGAATCACCAAACCTCTTTCCTAGGATTACTTCTAGAGGGTTACCTTCTACGTCTGTCCAAGGTGAAGTGGAAATAACCACCCACTCTACCTATGTAGAATCCTAAAGGTCTGATACTAAGGCTACCATCAATACGAAATAACTTTGGGGGACAGTCGTCAGCCTAGTTGAAAGGCATGGGCTGGGTAACAAAGCCTGAAGTCCGAAAGGACCCCCATACGTGAGTCAACTCTGGTTTATGGTCAAAAGGAAAGTGAGGGGATATCCTCAACAATTCCAATCTCCCACAGCCTCGTGCTTAGCTTTGGTTTAAGTAGAGTTTCCTAGGACTATTTGATATAGATGGATTTACCTAAATGAAAGTCGTACTACGATGGTTGAGTAATGAAGCCAATTCCGAGCATTTTAAGGTGATTTAAGCTCGAAACTCTAGCCTAAGCTAGTTGATGTCGTGTATTCCTAAAAAGAAAATGTCCTAATAAATTGTATTAATAATTCCTTTTAAGGTCTACTTGTTACTCAAGGGTTGTAGTGCAGTGTGTGGAATGGTTTGTTATGAAATTAAAGTGAAAATGCTTTCAAATTCATAAAAAAATTTCTCTTTTCGTTTACAATTCTTTCAAAAAATTGAAACCTAAGCAATCCTAAAACAAAATATTTTGTATTTTCTTTTTTAATATTTCAAAGCAAACTATGCTACCTCTAAATAATGCAAGACCTTACTACTAAGCTATTTGAACAATTTTTTGTCTTTTCTGATAAATGTAAAAGAAAGAGAACTTTGTACAAAAGCAAGCAAGATCTAAATATAAAACATGTGTAAGACAAACATCTAAATGGATCAAAGCAAACAAATCAAGAGACTCGATGAAGACTTGTCTTACCAAGTTTTTGCAAAAGAAAAACTTGAGGCTTGGAAACAAAGTGAAAAAGAAATAGGGAAAAGAGACACTTGTGATGGAAAGGCATACCTTACAGGTTTCTCCTAAGTATCAAAACCCTAAGAAAACACTAAGCCAAGCAAAAGTAAGCAAGCGAATCAAGAATGACTTTAACAACACATGGACTCAACAGAAAGAAAAACTTAGAAAGACTTGAATTACTTAGATTGAACTGATAAGACAATCAGCAAGTATCTAAACCAAGCAATTTGAGATTCATTTTGTACATTCTCTGGAGAAGAATCAACTGGAAAATCTTCAAAAAAGGTATCAAATGTAAAATTCTCAATATGTGAGTTGAAATAACAAGCAGGCTCACTCGAATCATTAAGATTAGTAACTGTCTGCTTCATAAATGGCTCCCTACTGATCTTAATATTATTTGGTTGCCCATTTTAGGGTAACCATAGGTGAGACCAATCGGTGGCAAATTATCCCTTGAGCTTCTTTGACCAATCTCTCCTCAGCCACATTCCATAGGCTTCAAGAATGTTAGCTACAACAATATCAATGGTCTGGTGAATCCGAGGATCAACAGATAATGTCAACAACACATTTCTCAATCTCCCCACTACTCTTACCTTAGATCTGTCAAGTTGAACAATCTGAGTAGGATAGGGTTCCCAAGTGGCATTAAGTTTCCTACAAACAGACAAGGGTATCACATTGGAAGAGGCACCAAAATCTATCATGCAATTGTGTACATTTTTGTTGAAGATTTCAAATGTAAGCAAGAAAGGAGGTGTCCTCTTGCTTCCATATTTCTGGTCTTTTGGCTTAGTAAAAGAGTCTAAGTTATTGTTTTGTGACTCTCTTTATTGTTTGATTATCATATTTTTGGGTAAAGAATCCCTCATAGAAGGGATTTTCAGAAGTTCAAACAAAGAGATATTTGCTTTAACTCTTTTCAAATCTTCATCCAAACTGTATTCCAATTTAGGAATAACTGTATCCTTTTGAGGAACAATTTTTCTTTTGTTGGGAGGTGCTGTTGAAGATGAAGGTTCCTGAGCAGGTTTGTGTCTTGATCTAGTGTTGTACGGATGTTGAAAATTGAACACTGTCTCAGGTTATTCTTCTTCTTCATTCATTGGTAGCTCAGAGAAATGGCTAACAATATTAATCTATGGATCCTCTTCTTCATCTCCTCCTTCTGCTAAATGTGGATCTTGGTTTGTTTGATCATCAAAAGGTTCAGGGACATTTTGTGATTCAGTGGTAAGAGCTTTGAAAATGGAATAGATCTCTTGAGAAGACAATCCTTCATTTGGATTAGGAGATGGTGGATTTTGGGGAGGTTGATAAGGTCTCCTGAAAGGTGGCCTTACAAATACTCTATTGTTATTTTGATTCTCATTATTATTCATTTTTAGATCAACCATCTCATTTGAAATTTTATGGATAAACTTCTTAATCAGTAATTTCAAAGGGATCTTTGTTTTGGGCAGTGAGCTTGGGAGCATTATCAGTTTTCTTCCTGGATGTAGAAGGTTGATCTTCTACAGCATCAGGATTATCTTTCAGACAATAGATATCCTTTTCAACTTGAATGGCTTCAGCATAGGCTTCACACAAGTTTTCTTTGTGTGCCCTTTTGACCCACATTGCAATAGGCATAGGTAGGTGTTAAGATTTAATATGCTAAGACAGAAAATAGCAGCATTACATTCTATTTCACAATAATAGCATATACATGATCACTGAAGAAACAACAAGCACAGCATAAACACAAGAGACAAAGATTTATCCTGGGAAACCCTCATGGGGTAGAAAACCCAGCAAAGCTTCCTCAATATAGATGACCAGCAATATACAAAGATGAAACCCTGAGACATGATCCCCTCCTCCACAATAGCAGACCTCTCCTCCACAAGTGCGCTATCCTCAAGTGAGTGTGTGTATCAAATGAGGAACACACCTCCTCTATTTATACACTACTATGATATGTATTTTACACAAGTACATGTAGGCTCGTATTTAACCATTAGGTTAAATACCCCATTATAACTGACTGGGCCGACCCCCACATGGTGGGTCTAATAACCCTAGTTACCACAACCAACTTGGAGGAATAAACATCTCCGGATTTAAGCATAATCACATCGGAGGTATGGAACATCTCTGGAATAACTAATATACAAATATAATATTCTTTGAAGTTACAATATTTCAACACTCCCCCTTAACGAGAAGGATATTATAACAGTATCTGCACGAGCAAGGAGTCATCAACATCATACATGATACATCTATAAATCATTGGAAGCTTTCTCAACATCATCAGTAACTCAACCAATTACTGGAACATCAACATCTTCAGTACTGAGTCTTTATCTTCTGCAGCACTCGAACAACTATAGCAACATCAATGTCTGTATCCTCGCGATCATCAACATCGTCATCTAGACCATCACGATCAGCATCATCGTCATCATACGATCATCAACATTGTCATCACACGATCATCAACATCATCATCTATACCGTCACAATCAGCAGCGTCATCATCATATGATCATCAGCATTGTCATCATATGATCAACATCGTCATCACACGATCGACAACATCATCATCACACGATCAGCATCGTCATCATGCGGTCAGCATCGTCATCACACGATCATATTACAGGATGATCAATCCTGCTCTCTTTAGGACATAGGTCCATGGATGATGCAATCCAGATCAAGTTCCAGGATGATCAATCCTTATCTCTTTAAGACAAGTCTCATGTCTAGGGACGATCCAATCCCAACCACAGTGCCAGTCCTTTTTCATACTGGATGTGACCTAGATTAGATCTAGGATTTACCGCCACAGAGCCAGTCCTTTTTCATACTGGATGTGTCACATCTACAGAGCCAGCCCTGTTTCATGCTGGATGTATCACATCTACAGAGCCAGCCCTGTTTCATGCTGGATGTATCACAACTACAGAGCCAGCCCTGTTTCATGCTGGATGTATCACAACTACAGAGCCAGCCCTGTTTCATGCTGGATGTATCACAACTACAGAGCCAGCCCTGTTTCATGCTGGATGTATCACATCTACAGAGCCAGCCCTGTTTCATGCTGGATGTATCACAACTACAGAGCCAACCCTGTTTCATGCTGGATGTATCACATCTACAGAGCCAGCCCTGTTTCATGCTGGATGTAACCTAGAGCAATTCTAGGATTTGTCACGTACATTTTGAACCGAGGTCCAGGGACGATCCAGTCCTATCGTGTACCTTTTGAACCGAAGTCCAGGGACGATCTAGTCCTATCGTGTACCTTTTGAACCGAAGTCCAGGGACGATCCTGTCCTATCGTGTACCTTTTGAACCGAAGTCCAGGGACGATCCAGTCCTATCGTTCAGTTATCGGAGACCTCATGTCTACGGCTCTTCTTTAGGAATGAAGTCCGGGAATGATCCAATCCCCTCACATGTTCACTAAGAACTTCATTTTCGAAGACATACGTCTACGGCACTTCTTTCGGACTGAAGTCCAGGAATGATCCAATCCCTTCACATGTTCACCAAGAACTTCATTTTCGAAGACATACATCTACGGCTCTTCTTTCGGACTGAAGTCCAGGAATGATCCAATCCCTTCACATGTTCACCAAGAACTTCATTTTCGAAGACATACGTCTACGGCTCTTCTTTCGGACTGAAGTCCAGGAATGATCCAATCCCTTCACATGTTGTATACCAAAAACATGTATCCTCATCACCAAAACATGTATCATCATCATCAAAACATGTATCATCATCATCAAAACATGTATAATCATCATCAAATCATGTATCATCAAAACATGTATCCTCATCATCAAGACATGTATCCTCATCATCAAGACATGTATCCTCAACATCAAAACATGCATAACATCTATCATCAAAAGAATGTATACATCTATCATCAAAATCATGTATACATCTATCATCAAAAGCATGCATATCTAACATCAAAAGCATGTATACATCTATCATCAAAAGAAAAAAAATATTCTTACTAATACATCTAACATCAAAAGCATGTATAAGTAAAACTAAGTATTCTAAGTATAAGAGTCCTAAATCTAAATATTTTTAAGTATCTAGGTGTAGAGAATAGGTTACCTCATCATCGACCTTGTTGTTTGATGAGACAAACTCATCATCAGTGACTATACTACTCCCCCTTTCGAGGAGGGTCCTTTTGAACTACACCAAGCTTGTCTTGGAAGTATTCAAATTTCACTCGAGACAGAGGTTTGGTTAGTATGTTGGTAACTTCTTCACTTGAGGTAAAGGTTTGGTTAGTACAATGGTAACCTGTTACAAATTCAAACTTTAAGGTTCCTTTCCGCGTCATATCTTGTTTGTTCCCTATGTTCTTTGACTTATCATGGAACACTAGATTCTATGTCATCTTGATACAACTTCTAATTATCACATAGGATCTCAGTTGGTTCTATCTCTAAGTCAAACAATCCTGAAGCCAAACTTCTTCACAACTAGCGGAGCAAGCAGCCATATATTCCGCTTGTGCTGAGAGCCACACTAGACTACTTCCATCTAAACCACGAGATCATGGCTAATCCCAGACAATAACATCCTCTCGATGTGTTCTTCTTGTCTGATACACTTTCTTCTCAATCAGCATCTGAGTAGCCATCTTAAGTCATGATCTTCAAGATAGCATAGATCAAATTCTATCGTGTCCTTTATGTGCCTCATCACATGCTTTGCAACTATCAGGTAAACACATCTAGTTTCCACTAGATACTGACTCAAGGTGTTCACAAAAAAGCATATATCTAACCTAGTATATGTTAGATACATCAAAGACCCAATAATTTGTCTGTACAGAGTTATATCCACTAACTCTAATGAGTCATCTGCTAAGAACTTCAAGTTGGAATTCATGAGAGTGGCCATTCCAACACATCAATTCCTTCTAATATTTCTCAGCATACTTTCCCTGGTTGAGAAAGATTCCTTCTAAGCCTTGCCATACTTCCAGACTTGGGAAGTAATGCATCAATCTGAGATCTTTCATTTTTCATTTCTGCAGCCATCTTCTTCTTTCTTTTCATGATCTGTTTCTCATTCCCTATAAGAAAGATATCATAATAATAGTATGATCCATAGCCTTAAGGTAAAGGTTAGGAACAACTTTACTTTTGGTAAATCCCAAGCTTATCAAGAAACTGTCAATTCTCCCTTTGTGACTGAACATCATTCACACTTTGCATTGAATGATTTTCTGCATATCTATCTGTGCCATCTCTCGATAGATGGGTCTACTGATATGAGCCTCAATATTATTCGAACTCTATGGTGAGTTCCTTCTTGCATCCATGTCATCTATGTATAAAAACCATATTCAACCTTGTAGCAAAGGTTGAGATCCACATCACCCGTGGTGATCATTAAGCTCATCAATTGATTATCGATCCTGGGTACCCATACAGAACCTGAATCACACTTCTTCTTTGATTACACCATTAAGAGAATGGTTTTATCTATCCACTTGGAACAAACATCTCATCATGATTCTCTTTCTCTTCTCTAAGAGAATCTTCTAGCCACAAGCCTTCTATAGTGTGTTTGATTTGTAAATCCTTTTGTTGAACATCCATCGCTTGTTCATCATTCATCATGATTTTTCCTACAAATCAAAATTAGGTACATGATCAGTAATACTTCATCAAATCACATTGTCATGATAACCTATTATGCATACAGATATCATTTACATAGTTATGCAACTAGTTTGACCAATACTTTGGCACAACACTTTCCCATATCCTGTATGCATACAGTGGCTATCTAGATGCCTTCCATCTCTACCAAAACATACTATCGAGAGTGTGCACAGCTCTCAGCATGTCAGCAAAGAGGTTTCATTCTAGACAAGCAACAATGGAATGTTTGTCCAACTTACCAATCATATGCACATTAGTGGTATACTGTTCAATGCTCTATGAATGTTTACACTCAGCATCATATATTCTAGGAATACAAATATGCATACAACCTATTACAGGCAATATCATTACTATTTCAAATAACAACTCAAATACTTATCTTTTATGTTTGTGTGGTTGCCTCCCGCTTGATCTTCTGTATGTCTTTTGAACTTCTATTCATTCTATACCATTGTGCATGCTCAAGAGTCATCCTCATGATCTCATACACAAACATACACTCATTAGTATATTCTAAATTCTATCAAAACATTATAGTTCTAAATAATCTTGAAAATGTATAGTCATGATTATAGTTAATAAACATTAGTATTCAAGATTTCAGGGAAGTCTTCTTTTACTCATGCATATCATCAATCAAGATAAAAGACATAATATGCATAATCCCTTGATTACTAACTTTATGGATAAGCATAACCAATCATTCCAAGTATACTTATATAAGGGATCCTAACACAAGGTAAGATTTATGGGAAACATACCTGGATTAGTATACCTACTTGGTTATGTACAACATACCTAAACAATCTCTTCAATGATTTAGAGATCCTGAGCTAGAACCTGCATGTCTCATAGGTTAAGCATAATATAACAAAGTCATACATACCTCGTAAGTAGAACAAATATTATGGATGAGTCTTTGTCTTCATGTTTTCATGGTCATGGAACCTGATTTGTCTTTTGTGATGTACCTATATCTTGTTAGCAGACAACATCAACCTCACACAACATCATAATGCATTAGTACAATCATATAGCCCTAATCAATGAATGTCTTTGATCATTCACATGCATTCATATTGTTACTAGGGTGATAAGACAATTCTAACATTAATCAAGATTGTACTAGTAAATAATATGAAGACAAACACATCATGAACTTAATCAAGAATTTGATTTCAAGACATACCTGAACCTCCTTAAGTCATACCTGTCGAGACTTCTTGTAGTCTTCTTATGTAAGGCCTTAGCCTCAACTCCCCCTGAAACTTGATCTGGAGCTTGATTAGGGTTTTCTAGAGAAACCCTAAAGATTCAAACTTTGACTTTCACACTTCTGAATGGATGAAAGAATATGTCTTGCTGAGCTGATCAAACTGGCATGCTTCAATTTTGGAATCTCAAAAATTTGACCCCTCAAAATTGCCTTTGAAACTTCTGGATCTTCTAGACAGGATCCCAAACTAGGGTTTGATGAAGCCCACCCTTCTGCCCAAACAAAAGGTTCGATCCAAGGCTCTAAACTTTTATTTTTCTGAGGAGCTTCCAGCCGTGGTTACAGACTTCAAAAATTCCAACTTTTGCGGAATCCCTAATTTTCCATCTTTCCGATCAAAATCCCGAACTGGGGTTTGATCAAGCCCGGTCTTCCACCCAACCAAAAAATTTGATCTTGGTCTCTAAATTTTCATTTTCCTGAGTAGCATTCAGCCGTGGACTCCGATTCCAAAAATTCTAACTTTCTCCGAAACCCTAAATTCCGGAAGCCATGAATAAAGGTGCTCCAAAAATAATTCTGTTTTGACAGAAATATGCACCTGATTGTTTCTGCTATAACTCTGAAATTTTTGCTCCACAGGGTCTGAAACCCTTTTTTTGCAGTATCCTGACCTTTCATCCTTCCATCCTGATAGGTTTGACCTCAATTGGGTTTTCTGAGAGAGAGTTATGCCAAGTGTCGCAACATGACCTGTTTATGGGATAAAACAGGAGAGCGAACTTGTACGGCATGCCACGTGTCACAGTTTGAACTTCGGCCTCTGAAAACTTTTTCTGAGATAGCTCGACCTGTTATCTTTCCATCCTGATAGGTATGACCTCAATTGGACTCTCTGAGAGAGAGTTATGCCAAGTGTCGCAACGTGACCTGTTTATGGGATAAAACAGGAGAGCGAACTTGTACGGCGTTCCACGTGTCACTGGTTCACCTTCGGCCTCTGAAAATGTTTCCTGAGATATTACAGTCTGTGTACTACCTGTCACTTTTTACGAAATTTCATTTGGAGCTTCCTAGCCCAAGTTATGACCTTTTTGCCAAGGTCACCTGATTTTGACTGAGATCTGGAAGAGGCAGAAACCCTAACTTGTACTGATCATAACTCACAAAGTACAACGAATTAGAGGTTGTTCTTTGGACAAAAGGTACCTGGAGATTTAATCTTCGTCCTGTAACAATTTCAGATCCGAAAACTTCTCCAAAACGGATTTATAGCGAAAGTTCTACGATGACTGGTTTTTGCTATGTAAAACCCTAACCTTCAAATTGTCGTAAGTAAAGCAAGTGTCGTTAGTGCCATACCTTGTCTTCCTTCAGGTTAGCTCTGATACCATGTTAATATTTAATATGCTAAGACAGAAAATAGCAGCATTACATTCTATTTCACAATAATAGCATATACAGGATCACTGAAGAAACAACAAGCACAGCATAAACACAAGAGACAGAGATTTATCCTGGGAAACCCTCATGGGGTAGAAAACCCAGCAAAGATTCCTCAATATAGATGACCAGCAATATACAAAGATGAAACCCTGAGACATGATCTCCTCCTCCACAATAGCATACCTCTCCTCCACAAGTGCGCTATCCTCAAGTGAGTGTGTGTATCAAATGAGGAACACACCTCCTCTATTTATACACTACTCTGATATGTATTTTACACAAGTACATGTAGGCTCGTATTTAACCATTAGGTTAAATACCCCATTATAACTGACTGGGCCGACCCCCACATGGTGGGTCTAATAACCCTAGTTACCACAACCAACTTGGAGGAATAAACATCTCCGGATTTAAGCATAATCACATCGGAGGTATGGAACATCTCCGGAATAACTAATATACAAATATAATATTCTTTGAAGTTACAATATTTCAACAGTAGGACTTTTTCATAATAGGCAACCAAAAGTTGTTTTGCAGGGAGAACAATGGCAGGGATTCTATTCTTTAGATAAGAAAATATCTGATTGTAATCTTTAACCCTTTCTTTACCTTTCATTTTCATGGAATATAACTCCAAAACTAAATCCTGTGGTGTTTTATCATCCCCAAACTTCTGGATAAACAATCTTTCAAACTCATCCGATGAAGTTACAGTTCTAGTTTCTAAGGAAAAATACCA
Source organism: Larix kaempferi (assembly GCA_027924585.1). NCBI lineage: Eukaryota > Viridiplantae > Streptophyta > Pinopsida > Pinales > Pinaceae > Larix > Larix kaempferi. The sequence continues at coordinate 8,870,254 of BSBM01000924.1, forward strand.
TGTGGCTGCATTCCCTTCAAATGTGTAAGGGAAGAGTTTGAAAACCACATCTTCATGAAAAACACTCCTAAGTCTAATGGCCTGCATAAAAGTTTTGATATGATCTAATGTAGGTGACTTATCATAAATGTTGGATTTAGGAAGCCACTTCTCAGGGTTTTTAGGCAATCTGTGTTGATCCCGAAGTATGAATACAACATGTTGGTCAAGCCAAGGTCTGTTTTGGCCTTCCCCAGCCATAGGATGTTCTTATTCTTCTTCATATGAAGAGCTAGAAGAATGATCACTTTCAGATGAGGAGTATGATGATGAAGGAGAAGAGGGTGGTGTTCCACCTGAAGTAATAGTGTGTGAGACTTGTTCTGTTTCAGTAAATAATAAATCAAGATCAAATTTATGGAATTGCTATTGGTTTGATGAATTATTTTGCTTAGTATTCTGCTCAGTTGAATTTTGATTATCTTGATTATCTTGAGTATTTTCCTATGGATTAGTATTTTCTTGGTGAATTGTTGCTAATCCTTGATTTCTTTCTACAGAGATCCTCTACTGTAACCTAGCACCACTGTCATTAGAAATTTTAAGTATCTGTTCGATTGAGATAGGTCCTCTAGTGGGTGATATAATGATGATATCTCCTATTCTATGATCTCGGTGAGCTGTAGGGGTGATGGGGATAGTATTAGAATGTTGCACCGGTTGCTCAACAGAATTAGATGCTTGCATCTAGCTATGGGTGACAATCGGTATTCTTGCTGGAGGAGGTTTATTGGTACTTTGTTTAGGCATATTTTGTTTCATGCCCTCCTTCTAGCACCATTTGTTGAGGCCTCGAATGTGCAGGGTATGCAAAGTGCTGGAATGGGTTCCAAAGCTCTCAACAGAGGGGAAAAACCCAGACTGAAAGGATTCAAAAGGTCCTACGTAAGGATAGTTCTATCCCGAGCCTGTTTGGTATAGTAACTCCCACAGATATTTGGCCTCCACTAGCACTCTATGAGTATATGAGTTTTGATCCAAAGGATCAGTTTAATGATGAAGAAAACAAAGTGTAAAAGGTGTGTAAACACAAATCTACTTAAAAGAATCTAAACTAAGTTAGATCTATCCTAAGGAAGTGTTTTGAGATAGGTGCATATCAGCTTGATATGTAAATAAGTAAGAACATTCATCAATTAAACATAAATTTGAAAGAGATCAATGCCTTAACTGCTCAAGTTACAATTACTTAATACAAATTAACTAATGGCAAATTGAGGGTTGTATGCATTCAAGATTCGACCTGTAACTGATATGTTAATTGAAAAATTAACATCAATTATATTTTCACTATAAAAACCATTTGCAGAAATCGATAAAAGTTTTGATTGAATAAACTCTCTTAAAACTTCATAAACACACAGATCATAAGCAATGATAAACCAGAACTATAGATCACAGTGCTTAATGAATTGCAAGAAGATCAAAACAACATTAGATAAGCAATTTGGAAGAAAATCACATTTATCAAATAAACTTGACTAAATAGACAGAAGTAGATTTGAAAATAAATTTACTATATTTAATGATAGACTATAAGAAATTACAAGCCTGTATCAAAACAGAGCATCTCCAGCCTCTCCTGCAGATTTTGTTTCCAAATTCCATCATCCCTCTCTACGAGAGATCATCTCTTTTAAATAAGAGTTACAAAATAATGATACAAAGGGTAAATTCCCACAAACCGGGATTACAAAATAAAAAATAGTCTAATGGCCTAGAAAAACTTGTCACTTGTCCCAAATCTCTAACAACTCATCCACATTCAGATAGTTAGTTGACTCTAGCCTCAGTCGGGCATTACATTCAAATGTTTCTATTGGGTGTGTGAGCTATCTAAAATTAAAATCAACACCTAAGATTAATTATCAACCAGGATTAGTAAACTCGGAGTTGAAAGCAAAATATCTGCCAAGGTAGAAAAGGTTCTACAGTTTCAGGTTTGTCAGACCTAAAAATGTTTAGTAAAGAAAAAGATCGAAAGATCTTTCAAAATGAAAAACTGAGTTAAATATTTTAGAATACCTTAAAATCACATATCAGAATAGTACTAGATCATACTATTCTACCTCTATGGTTAATTAATAAGAAAGATGGAAAAAAATACTGGAACACAAACTACTCTAGAAAAGTAAGAGGCTGCCAAATTCAACTTCCAGATAACAACTATGGACAAAATCAGAGCTACGTATATTAGATGTTTAATAGGGAGAACTTATAAATGTACATAAATTTAGACTAAACCATCTAATTCCACTGTTCTTGATTACGTACATCAAATGTAATAGGAACCGGAGTAAATGTATCGTAATGACTTTCAAATGTTGTTGAATATTGTAACTTCAAAGAATATTATATTTGTACTTTATTATTCCGGAGATGTTTCATCCCTCCGAGGTAACTCTATTATGTATCCAGAGATGTTTATTCCTCCGAGGGTTAGTATTAACTAGGGTTATTAGATCCACCATATGTGGGTCGGCCCTGTAGTTATATTTTAGGGGTTATTAGACTTCTCCAGGTGAGGTCGGCCCCAACAGGTCTTTTAGTCAGTTGAGAGTCAAGTATAAATAGAGGAGGTGAACTCCTCATTACAACATCCACTCACTTGTGAAAGAGTGCGCACTTGTCTGGGAGATCTGCTAAGGAGACTTAGAAGGAAGGAGCACATCTTGTATTTTGGTTGATCATCTTATTGAGGAAAGCTTTACTGGGTTTTCTACCCCATGAGGGTTTCCCAGGATATATTGTGTGTTTATCTTGTGATTGTGTTTCTATCAGAGATCTTGCTTGTCTATTTGGTTTAAACTTAACATGGTATCAGAGCTAGACTGAATAGGACATCTTTCACAAGGTAAGATCATCTCTCTCTCTCTTTGGTGAAGTTAGGGTTTCAGCCCAAAGTTGGTATTATTGATTTTTGGTTGCATGGCTGGATATCCCTCATCAATACCTTTCTTTTAAGCCCTAGATCGAACTTTTTGGTTGGGTAGAACTCCGGGAATTGCAAACCCTAATTCTACCAAAAGTGCAATACGTCAGATTTTGGTTTCAGAAAAAAGTTGGAATTTTTTATTTCTGTTTACATGGTTGGATATCCCTTATCAAGAACATTCTTTTAAGCTATAGATCGAACTTTTTGGTTGGGTAGAACTCCGGGAATTGCAAACCCTAATTCTACCAAAAGTGCGATAAAATTCTGTTTCAGTTTCCGGAAAAGTGAAAAGTAACTTTCCAAGTTAGTCTACTCTGTCTCTTGGACTCCCCCAAGAGAAGATGGCTCCAAATACTAAGCTTGAAGACAAGCTAGAAGGCATAGAAAATTTCCGGGCATGGAAATACAGAATTGGTCTCATTCTTGAAGAGAATGATCTTGCTCATTATATCAAGGAGGAAGTTGCAGAACCAGAAGAAGATGAAGCCAAAGAAAAACACAGGAAGGATCTGATTAGGGCAAAGAGAATCATAGCAGATTCTATTAAAGACCACTTGATTCCCCAAGTGGCTTCCAAGAAGACTCCAAAGGAAATGTATGATGCCCTAGGAAGAATGTATGAAGGGAAGAACATCAATAGGAAGATGAATCTAAGGACTCAGTTGAAGAGTACCAAGATGCACAAAGGAGAATCCATTCAAGACTACTTCTCAAGAGTCTCTCTAATCAAAGAGCAACTAGATGCCATTGGTGATACTCTTGATGAGGATGAACTTGTGATGACTGCTCTAAATGGTCTCACTAGACCTTGGGAGTCATTCATTCAAACTATGTGTGCCAGAAAAGAAAGTATGAAGTTTGATGTAGTTTGGGAGGATTGTGTGCAAGAGGAGGCTAGGGTTGCAAATAGAGAAGCCTTACTCAAAGAAGATGACCAAGCCTTGGCTACACACACCAAAAGAAGAAGGAGTCAATCCTACTCCAAGAAGAGTAGTCACAAGGAGTCTCATCCTCCTCACAGATTTCATAAGAAAAGAGGTTCTACTCAAAGAAGGGATTACTCTTCCTTCCAGTGCTATTCTTGCCACAAACTAGGACATATTGCTAAAGATTGTCCTCTTCAAAAGAACAAGGGTTCTTACTACAAAAGACACCAAGCACATCTTGCAGAAGATGACAGTGAAGAAGAAGAAATTGAGGAAGAAAGGTCTCACAATAAAAGACCTAGAGATGAAGAGGAGAAAGAAGAAAGGACCTTCTCCAAAAGAAGGACAAGGAGAAATACAGAAGAAGATGCAGAAGAATATGTTCTCTTCTCTGCACTCTCTGGATCCATAACCCCTGAAGAAGGTACATGGCTTATTGACAGTGGTGCTTCAAAGCACATGACAGGACAGAAAAAGACTCTCTCAAAACTTGAAGAAAAGACTTCTCCTCAAAAGGTATCTCTAGGAGATGACTATCAATATCCCATTAAGGGAATTGGGGAAGCACACTACAAACTCGATTCTGGAACTCCCATGAAGATGAAGGAAGTTCTATATGTTCCAGGATTGAAAAAGAATTTGCTTTCAATCTCAGCTTTAGACAAGAAAGGCTACAGAGTTGCTTTCATTGATGGACAAGTGTTAATGTGGTCCAAAGGCAAATCCCTTAAGGATGCAATTTTTATTGGTGAAGAGGAAGGAGGTTTATACAAACTCAAGGGTTATCCGGAAGCTGCTCTTGTTCATGAAACCTCCAGCCCCAGTGAGCTATGGCATAGAAGACTAGCTCACATTAACTACAAAGCCTTACCTTATGTAAGCAAGGTGGTCATAGGACTACCAAATTTAAAGGTTGATCATGATGGCTCATGTAAAGGATGTAAGAAAGGCAAGAATGTCAAGAACCCCTCTCCGAAGAGTGAAACAAAGACTAAGGGTATCTTGGAGTTAATACACTCAGATGTATGTGGTCCAATGCCCACCACCTCTCTAAGTGGATTTGAATACTATCTTTCATTCATTGATGATCATTCAAGGAAGACTTGGATTTACTTTCTAAAAGGTAAGAATGAAGTCTTTGGAAAGTTCAAAGAATTCAAGGCTCTAATAGAGAATCTCTCAGATAAGAAAATCAAGATTCTCAGGACAGACAATGGTGGAGAATATACTTCAAAAGAGTTTGAAGAATTTTGTAAAGAAGCTGGAATCAAGAGAGAGCTAACCACTCCCTACAATCCCCAACAAAATGGGGTTGCAGAAAGGAAAAATAGAACAATCATGGAAGCTGTGAAGACTATGATACATGACCAGGATCTTCCCATGTATCTATGGGATGAAGCTGCCAAGACAGCAGTTTATGTGCAAAATAGATTATCTCACAGTGCTCTTGAATTCAAAACTCCAGAAGAAGTGTTTACAGGTAAGAAGCCTGAGGTAAGCCATCTTAAAATTTTTGGGTGTCCTGTGTACATCCACATTCCAAAAGAAAAGAGAACCAAGTTGGATCCCTCAGGTAAGAAGAGAATGTTTGTTGGTTATTGTGAAACTTCCAAAGCCTTCAGAATCTACATACCAGGTTTCCATCATATAGAAATAAGTAGAGATGTAACCTTTGATGAGGAAGCAGCTCTCAAGAAATCCAGAAAGTGTCTACTTGAAGAAGTTTATGAAGAAGATACATCTCCCAGAATCTCAGACACTGTTCATGTCCCTGAAGAGGATACACCAGAGGATCATGACATGCTGGAACCACAAGAACCTCCTGTAGCAGAGTTATCTAGGAAAAGAAGACCAGCATGGGCTAGAGATATTATTCAAGGAGCTGAAAGATATGGTGCTCCTGAAGGCTCCACTAGAGAAAGGAAGAAACCAAAACTAGTGTCCAACTATATGGCCTTGATGTGTGATCTTGTGGATCAACTACCTACCAGCTATGAAGAGGCAGCTCAGAAGAAAGAATGGGTAGAAGCAATGACAGAAGAGTATCAGTCAATAATTAAAAATGATGTTTGGGATATAGTCCCCAAACCAAAAGATAAAAGTGTGGTTTCTTCCAAATGGATTTTCAAGATAAAACATGCTGCAGATGGTAGCATTGAAAAATACAAGGCAAGATTTGTAGCCAGAGGATTCTCTCAGAAGGAAGGAATTGACTATGAAGAAACATTTGCACCTGTCGCTAGGTATACTTCAATTAGAACTATCATGGCACTTGCATCCATGATGAAATGGAAATTGCATCAAATGGATGTTAAGACAGCTTTCCTGAATGGTGTAATTGAAGAAGAAGTATACATAGAACAACCTCAAGGTTTTGAGGTCAAAGACGGAAGGACCCATGTATGCAAACTGAAGAAGGCATTATATGGTTTGAAACAAGCTCCCAGAGCTTGGTATGGAAGGATTGACAGTTTCTTAATAAGCATGGGCTTTACCAAAAGTAAAGCTGACCCCAATCTCTATCTTAAAGTAATGAATGATGAACCTGTTATATTACTGTTATATGTAGATGATTTATTTCTAACAGGAAATGAGAATCAAATCATTGAAAGCAAGAAGAAGCTTTCTTCAGAATTCGAAATGAAAGATCTCGGATTAATGCACTACTTCTTAGGTCTAGAAGTGTGGCAAGAGCCAAAAGGGATCTTTCTAAATCAAGGTAAGTATACTGTGGAGATTCTCAAAAGATTTGATATGTTGGAGTGTAAAGCTATGGCCACTCCCATGGACTCCAACCTGAAACTACTAGTTAATGATTCATCAGAACTAGTGGACATAACCCTATATAGACAAATCATTGGATCATTGATGTACTTGACAAATACTAGGCCTGATATATGCTTTGCTGTAAATACTCTAAGTCAGTATCAAGTAGAACCTAGAAAGGTTCACCTTATAGCTGCAAAGCATATAATGAGGTACCTAAAAGGTACAGTGGACTTTGGCCTATACTATCTTGGAGGCAATGAACTCAAGTTGCATGGTTACTCAGATTCTGATTGGGCAGGTAGTGTCTCAGACAGAAAAAGTACTTCAGGTGGATGTTATGGTCTTGGATCTGCCATGATCTCCTGGTTCAGCAAGAAACAATCTAGTGTGGCCCTCAGTACCGCTGAAGCAGAATATATAGCTGCCTGCTCTGCCAGCTGTGAAGCGGTGTGGCTTCGGAAACTCTTATCTGGAATTTTTGACTTAGAAATGGATCCCACTGTGATTATGTGTGATAATCAAAGCTGCATTAAGATGACTGAAAATCCTGTGTTCCATGATAAGTCAAAACACATTGAGATCCGTTACTTCTATATACGAGACATGGTGCAGAGAGGAGCCATCAAGCTCGAGTATATAAGCACTGAGGAACAGATTGCTGATATTTTGACTAAACCTCTGTCTCGAGTAAAGTTTGAGTACTTCCGAGACAAGCTTGGTATAGTCCAGAAGGACCCTTCTCGAAAGGGGGAGTAGTATAGTACTTGATAACAAATTCTGTCGCTTAATTTTTGTTTTGTTAGCTACTTACAATTATGCTAGATGTATACATGGTTTGCTATGATGTATTAGTGAGAATACATGTCTGATGTATACATGTTTTGTTTTGATGTTAGATATACTGATTAGTGATGTATACATGTTTTGTTTAGTGATGTATACATGTTTTGATGTACACATGTTTTGATTAGAGATGTATACATGTTTTGATGTACACATGTTTTGATGTGATGCATAGTGACGTATACATGTTTTGATGTACACATGTTTTGATGTGATGTATACATGTTTTGATTAGTGATGTATACATGTTTTGATGTACACATGTTTTGATGTGATGTATACATGTTTTGATTAGTGATGTATACATGTTTTGATGTACACATGTTTTGATGTGATGTATACATGTTTTGATTAGTGATGTATACATGTTTTGATGTACACATGTGATGTATACATGTTTTGATGTGATACATGATTGTACCTGTATGGATGAGAATACAGTTGAGGGGATTGGATCATCCCTGGACTTTCAGTCCTAAAGAGAGCCGTAGACGTGAGGTCTCCGAGAATGAATTCCTTGGTGGACTTGAGGGGATTGGATCATCCCTGGACTTTCAGTCCTAAAGAGAGCCGTAGACGTGAGGTCTCCGAGAATGAAGTCCTTGATGAACTTGAGGGGATTGGATCATCCCTGGACTTTCAGTCCTAAAGAGAGTCGTAGACGTGAGGTCTCCGAGAATGAAGTCCTTGGTGGACTTGAGGGGATTGGATCATCCCTGGACTTTCAGTCCTAAAGAGAGCCGTAGACGTGAGGTCTCTGAGAATGAAGTCATTGATGGACTTGATGGGATTGGATCATCCCTGGACTCTCAGTCCTAAAGAGAGCCGTAGACGTGAGGTCTCCGAGAATAGAGGATAGGACTGCATCGTCCCTGAACTGATAGTTCAAAATGTACGTGATGGGGATTGCATCATCCCGGAACTGATAGTTCAAAATGTACGTGATGGGGATTGCATCATCCCGGAACTGATAGTTCAAAATGTACGTGATGGGGATTACATCATCCCGGAACTGATAGTTCAAAATGTACATGATGGGGATTGCATCATCCCGGAACTGATAGTTCAAAATGTACGTGATGGGGATTGCATCATCCCGGAACTGATAGTTCAAAATGTACGTGATAGGGATTGCATCATCCCGGAACTGATAGTTCAAAATGTACGTGATGGGGATTGCATCATCCCGGAACTGATAGTTCAAAATGTACGTGATGGGGATTGCATCATCCCGGAACTGATAGTTCAAAATGTACGTGATGGGGATTGCATCCTCCCGGAACTGATAGTTCAAAATGTACGTGATAGGGATTGCATCATCCCGGAACTGATAGTTCAAAATGTACGTGATGGGGATTGTATCATCCCCGGACTTCAGTCCCTGAATTGATCCGTAGATGAATGGTCTCCGAGAAAGAGATTGTATTGATGACGATGCTGCTGATTGTGTGATGACGATGCTGCTGATCGTGTGATGACGATGCTGCTGATCATGTGATGACGATGCTGTTGATCGTGTGATGACGATGCTGCTGATCAATTGATGACGATGCTGCTGATCGTGTGATGACGATGCTGCTGATCGTGTGATGATGATGCTGCTGATCATGTGATGACGATGCTGTTGATCGTGTGATGACGATGCTGCTGATCATGTGATGACGATGCTGCTGATCATGTGATGACGATGCTGCTTATCGTGTGATGACGATGCTGCTGATCATGATGTTGATGTTGACAGTGATGTACCAGTAACTGTTTGAGTTACTGATGAAGACAGTTTGAAGAAAGCTTCCAATGATTTATAGATGTATCATGTGTGGTGACTCCTTGCTCCTGCAGATGCTGTTATAATATCCTTCTCGTTAAGGGGGAGTGTTGAATATTGTAACTTCAAAGAATATTATATTTGTACTTTATTATTCCAGAGATGTTTCATCCCTCCAAGGTAACCCTATTATGTATCCGGAGATGTTTATTCCTCTGAGGGTTAGTATTAACTAGGGTTATTAGATCCACCATATGTGGGTCGGCCCTGTAGTTATATTTTAGGGGTTATTAGACTTCTCCAGGTGAGGTCGGCCCCAACAGGTCTTTTAGTCAGTTGAGAGTCAAGTATAAATAGAGGAGGTGAACTCCTCATTACAACATCCACTCACTTGTGAAAGAGTGCGCACTTGTCTGGGAGATCTGCTAAGGAGACTTAGAAGGAAGGAGCACATCTTGTATTTTGGTTGATCATCTTATTGAGGAAAGCTTTATTGGGTTTTCTACCCCATGAGGGTTTCCCAGGATATATTGTGTGTTTATCTTGTGATTGTGTTTCTATCAGAGATCTTGCTTGTCTATTTGGTTTAAACTTAACAAATGTAATGAGGAAGCTAAACGGAAGTAAATCTAACTTAACATCTAGAAACAAATGTAAACTAAAAATCAACAAACTACTACTAATTTTAAACATTATGAACTACTGTCTATCCATATGTGAACAACATGAAACTAATGTAAGGAGAAGCAATCGAAAGACTTAACAAAGATGTCAAACTGAACTATATTAGATTTGGAAGCAAGTAGAAAACTTGATAAAGCTATTTTATTTTTAATCCAGATCTTACAACATGAACATCTTTATTAAACAGAAACTAGTCTTAAGATTAACAAACTAAAACAACTCAATGAAATGGATTTATCAACTACCACTTTAAAATAAACTACTTAGGAACAACATTCATACATTTTGAACAGTAACCAAGTAACAAAACAGATTAAAGAACTAAAGTTTGGAAGAAATATGAGAAGAGGATAAAGAAGAAGGAAGAAAGGAGGAAATAATGATAACAAGTGAATTAAAAACTCTAAATAACATAAAACAAGATTAAATCACATCTCAAAATATTAAGGAGGAATAAGAAGAATGATGATTAAGAGGGAGAAGAAATTAAATTCGGAAAAAGGCCTAAAATACTGCAAAAAACACACGGGTCTGAATGATGATCCGAACGCCAGTCTGAAAGACAGTTCGAATGACGATCCAAATGGAGGAAAATGGTTTAAAGTGAGGAAAAGAAGAGTTTTTGAATGATTTAATTACCAGCTGGGTTTATGCAAATGATCCTACAGTGCACAGGAAGCAAGAGAGAGATGATTGGAGGCTAAGAAGTTATCTATGCAAATCATTACCTAAGGAAAAGAATGATTCTATGAGAAGTAGGAAGAAGGTTGGGAATAGAAGAAATGAGAAGTTTGGAATAGGAGAAAGAAGAATTAACCTACAACAAACAAGAAGAAAAACTAATAGAGAAGATAAGAAGGAAAGGAATGCTAACTATGGAAGAAGTTAGAAGAAATATCTATCTATGATGATGGAAGAGGGACTAAAAAACAAACTACAAATTATCAAACTACTGAACTATTGGTCGACCATTCTACTCAGAAGAAGGGAGATTGTATTGACAGCAGAATATCAATTACAGAAGGATGAAAATAATACACATAGGAAAATGAATTACTTACACATATAAGAAATAAACTAGCTAATTGCAAGAAAAGAAATGCAGAAAATGTAAATAAAACCTCCAGTTGATGAGGGACCCTTCCCAGCAATCGGAGGGTGAACTAGCTCAACTTAAACAACTACCAGTAAAACATCACCAAGCTGTTGCTTCCATTAACTTGAGGAAAATTACAGAGTCTGTCTTCAAACTATCTATGACTACAAACGCTTGGACTGAGACTGGAAGACCATCGTAATTCAAGGAACTAAAGATAAAAAAACTCAAAGACTTCCCGAGCCTAACTCATCTCAATCACAGAGGTGACTATTTATAAGTTACAATGGATGAGAGGGTCGACAGAGTCGACCTCTCTAATAATAGAGTTGTTTAATGTTTGTAACTGCTGATTAAATGATACATAACAGTACAGGGGGGCATCTACCCATCTCCTCGGTGTCAATCCTTTCCAATTCAAACAGCTAAGCATTCATTCCCTCAAAATGTGAGCAGAAGCATATGCTGGAGTGTCGACGTGGGCACGAGGGTTACGTTGGCATACTGAGCATGGACATGGGAGTTATGTCGACCAACTGAGTGTGAATAGGCCGACTCCTTCCAGAATGATGGCGTGAGCGAGAGATGAGCAGACGTGCGTGATTTCGGGATGAATGCACATGCGAATCGGGACTTGGAGCGTTGATGTGGACATAGAATGCACTGTCAGGCTTAGCGAGCCCAAGGTCGAATCTTCTGGAACAATGGTTCATTAACCATTAGCACCACATGGCAAACAAAACCCACATGTCCTCCTCTTTATTCAATGGTCTGAGATGCATCAACCACGGATTTCACGGGCTGAATGGAGAGATGAATGATGAGATGAAAGCGTTTTAGCCTGAGCATGTAGCGCATGGGCTGAAGGATGGATAAGTTGCAAATCATAGCCTGTCAATTAAAACCATAAATGTTAATTATTCCCCAAAACATCATTTAAATCATAAATAAACCATAATATACGAACTATAACAAGATTTGCAAGGAAAATGAATTTGTGCATACCTGGACTGTTTGATGGGCTAAATGGCTAAGAAAACAACTTACTATAGCAAAAATGATAGAAATAATGCCACTTTGAGTAAATTAAATGATAAAAAAATGGTGACAATATTGGACACCAACATTCCCCCAAACCGGAGTCATGCCAAGTCCCACTAAGCAAAACAAAAAGTAATTAGGAAGAAGGTTGAGCTGCGGTAGCAACGGTCTTCAACTCAAATGATGGAGATGCATGTTTGACCTAGAGCTTCTTTAAATGACTCCTTAAGGAATTATACTTTACTCTAAGGATAGCATTGGATGTTATTTTGGCATTAACCAAGCATTCCGTGCTTTTCAACTGTGTACGCAACATCTTATTCTCTTCAAGGAGCTCAGAGATTGTCTCCAAATAGCTTTGACTCTGTTGCGTTAATTGTGCTATATCTTGGGTTAACTAGTCCCACTTTTGCTGACTCAAAATAGGTTGTTCTATACCATGCTCCAAATCCATTTGAGGACTCTTCATGGAAGAAACAAATGCTTGTGCCATCGGGCACATTCTCTAGGGAGCTTCGTAGCTAACACTATTGACTCTTCTATCACGGAGAAAACAAGATGGCCAACCTTGGCTGTCTTGCCATCGAAACCTTTGGCAAATACCAATCAAATTTCATGGTCGTGACCATCAAGGCAGTGGAGAAATAGATTCCAACCTACTTGAGAGAATAACTCACAGCATCTTTTAAACTTGGGGATTTGAAGAAGATCTTGGTAGCTACCTAGCTCGCAATGGTTAGGCATTGCTGATAGAGGACAGGGGAAAATAATAGATAAATGCATGGGATACAAGGAATTTATAGAGGACGCAGCTCACAGAGAGAAAAAATGAAGGGTGAACGAAATGAAGCAAAAGTTTACACAGCCATCGGTTAAATTGAAGTCTGTTTGGATGGTTGAATGGTCATAGGTAAAGCATGTTTTGAAAGATCACACTTGTACTTTGAAGATCTGAGTTAAGTGCCAGTATTGAAGTACGTGAATCCGGTAGATGCGTGTTTGATATAGAAAATTCAACCATGTCCAAATCCAAGCTTTGGACAGGTTGAACGAAATTCACGTAATGGGATATTCTACACGTGGAAGATCACAAGGATCCAATCCATATGATGGCAATCTATATGACAGGTAAGGCCATAGTGGTCATACAATGATTCATAATGACACAAGATTAGTTCATTTAATAAGATGAGATGAATACGGAATAAAACCAAGTGCGAGATTTGATGTTTCATTGATCCCTATCATCATTGGTTAGTCAGAATTTTCAAAAATATCTTGGCATGCTATTTGAAATATATAAGCTAAAATTTCTTCAGCACTTTTATTCAAAAGCATTGCTTATCTGCTGCATTCGTCACTTCATTTGGATCGGCATTCAATCTGTCATTCATCCTTTCATACAGACTTTTGTCTATACAAAATTTTATTGCTGAAGCCAATTGGAACTGATTTTTGCAAGGAATTTTTAAGGCTGTTAGTGCACATAAAATGCTGTAAACTCTGCTTTCTGAAAATTTTAGGTCATGTCCCCTTTAATTAAAACAATTCGCCTTCTTCTTTTGCATCAACCTACAAGCATCTAACACTTTCAGAGATAAATAAACTTTTTTCTTTGATAAAAATAAATAGAATAGAATAGTTTAAAACAGTTCTAATCCTCCCCCAAACCAAAGATATGGATTGTCCTCAAGTCAACAAAAAGAACATTAGATATTCCATTACTTTATCAATAGCTGAAGATTGTTGTAATACTTTTCTCAAGAAAATGAAATATAACTAAACATGTAGATGATTAAGAGATGTACATTTATCATAAAGAATAGAACAGTGCTTAAAAGAACCACATGAAGAATGATAATATAATTTGATGTGAAAGATGCCACAGGAAAACTAGCTATCCATGACTCATTTTAAAGATTTCTTGTCATCCCAAGATATAGATAAGGTGTATCGTAAAGATTGTGAGATTTTCATAATTATGGGTCCCATTTCTAGGATAATAACATCCTAGATATTGTTTGAATTAGATGACAAGTTCCAAGTTCAACTTATAGTTATTCTCTAATGACAGTATAGATGATTGGCCAAAACATGTGTTTGTATACTCAGGTTTCTTATATATGAATCACATGCATAGTAATGCATTAACCGATCTCTTTTACCCGATATCGACCCACTGCCAGCAGGCCTGTTCAGTACCCCAATGATTGTATCTTGGTGCCATGCAAGCATAGTCCCGCTGCCAGCGAGCCTGTTCAGTACCCTGATGGGTTTACTTCCATTTACCTTGCTTCCTTGTTTGAGATTTTACTTAGCATGGACCCGCTGCCAGCAGGCCTGTTCAGTACCTCGGTGGGTTTGCTTTGTATAATGATGTGTGTGTGTATATATATATTAAGGAAGCCGGTTGGCACTAGAGTGTGCTAAGCCTTCTAAACACATAATTCGAAATATTAGAATGAACCTTTATGAGCAACTTTCACTTATAATAGCTAAAGTTAAAGATCATGTCAAAAGATAATAACCTAAAATTGTTCTTTGATCTATATCAATCTTCTTCATAAAAATTTAGTAATGTTCCCCACAAGAATAAAAATAACATTCACTTCTAAGTTACCTTTAAAAGATGCTTTAAGAGACAAGTTTTGATAATGAGTCTAGGATAAGCCAATGATCCATAGGTATAAGATAGTATACTTTTTTTTTCAGGATCATAGCAATTAAGATAGGTCTTTTAAGCAACAGTTCTAAATGATAATTAGAAATGTGCATGCCTGAATCAAATACCATATCCAAAATCATGAATGAAATGGTTGCAAGTTAATATAAAGAACACTTTATCTTTTGCTAAAAATGTCAATTTCAACAATAATTGAAAAAGAAGGGATTAGAGTAAAAAAAAATTCTTTTAAGTGCTTCCCTTTCAATAATATTGCATGAGCGGAAAAGGTCCTTGTAATTAAGATGCAAAACCATTGTTAGATGTTTTTGATTTATTCAAAACAAAATATATGTACAAAATAAGAAATCTAAAAAGGGAGAAAAGTTTTCCTGTTTTTAATGGAAAAAATTTCATAAGCTGATCATACAATGAAATTCCCTACATAGATACAATCAGCTTGTCAGAAACAACTCTTCATTATTATAATTAAAACAAAAACACAATATATTTACATATGTAAAAATAAAGACAATCCTTTAGAAATTTCAGGGACTAGGAGGAGGAGGAATGATTTATGTTGACCAACGCGACCTCGGTCGACAGGGGTTCGCCTCACTGTCGACACATACCACAGTCTCCCTAGGCACCGGCCTGGGTAGGTTTGAGCCCGCCGAACAACACCCGCAGAGTGGATGAGGTCTCACCCGAGGCATCCAGGAAGAGCAGACGGAACCATGTTTCCACCGAGGGAGGAGGAGAGTTGTGGCTACACGGACTAGCTCTATTGCAGTACTTAAATAGAAACTTTAAACATTCACCATGGAGTTATAACATATTACTTAATTACAGCATTTATCATCACAACAATAATAAGCAGACATTGCATCAAGAAAATATAACAACATTCACATATCGCAACATTGCACAAAGATCGTACCAAAACATCATCATTTTATTACTGTCGCAGTCGTATACCAGAAGCAAAACATAGATCTCCGTACCCATACATCTCCTTATCTCTCACCCACTGTTGTCTCTAAGACTTACAACTCTCATCTATTTATAGGCCTCTGCCATTACAATGTTTGTCAACTTACAAATGACTTCCTAACCAACACTATGGACAAATGACCCAATATCTAACTAACTCGGTCCAAATGACCCAAAAACCCACATACCGCGGTACAATTGACTCAACATTACATAACATATGGCCCAAGTGACCCAAAACCCGCCAACTGCGGTATACTTTAACACAAAATACTCCTTCCACGCCCTCTTCCAATGTGTCGTAGCATCGGTAGTACTGCGACGTTTCCTCATCGAACCGCATGCCAACAGGCCCCCAACACAATCTTGTGGCTTGCCCTCGAGCCACGTCAACTGCTAGATATAGTACACGTCGTGGTATGTACTTTGAAGTCTACATACGGCTGTTCGACATTCTGCACCAGCTCCGGGGAAACCGTAGCCGCTTCCTGACTGTTGATCACATTGTCAACAGATGGATGATCGATAAGCTTGTCCATGACCTGCTATTGATACTTTTGTACTGCTTGTAGAGCTTCACTAGCTTGCAGCATCAGTTTCTCGCCAATGTCCTGGAATTCTTCCAACTAGGCCGCACATGTCTTCTGTCGTTCATCTACCTTGGCAACCCGTTGTTGCAAATCCTTCACCTCATGTGACTTAGCAACTTGCTCCATTGGTGGTAGGGTTCTCATTGCAGCCTTTAATGTGGCCACCTGGCCCTCCGCTTCCTGCTGGGATTTAGTGAGCTATTCAACTTGCTCATCGTGAACGATGCAACCCAAAAATTGTACCATGTCGGCGGTGAGCTTGGTTGCCTGTGTTTCCAGCTCCTCCATCTCAGTGGCAACTTACTTAAGTGCCCTTCTTCATTCATCCACCTCGGCCCAAGGCATAACCAATTTCAGCCGGGCCTTCAACATGTCGTTCTCCTACCGCAACTGAACAATGGCAATTCCCAGTCGCTGCACCCGTTCAAGCATGTCGGTCTTGGGAATGGGATCCGACGTATGCTGGCATGCATCACAAATCGTCGTCTCTAACTTCACGCTGTAGTCCCATAGACGGGTCTTTTCTATGATAAGAAAATCCTGATCCTTTTTAAGTGCTTCAAGTGCATGAACCTTCTCGGCTCGCTCCTTCTTAATGTCAGCTTCAAGGTCATCCACTATTTTCCATGTTGTAGCAACCCTGCTTATAAGCTCGTCAATAGCGATGGTTGTAGCTGCCTTGCTTGCGTGCAATTGTTGATAGCTCTTGTTGATTTCATACATTCTATTCACCATTTCTTGGGAGGCGACCCTCTGCATTGTCGCCAGCGCCATGGCCAATATTTCATTAACATTGACAGTCACCTGGGAAACTATCTGCAGCACAGTTTGCAAAGCCTCGTTGTCGGTCACAACCGCAGTCGGGAGAATGTTGATATTCTGGACCTGGGGCGTGGTGCTGATTGTGACCGTTTCCTGCATGGGTACATTACTGGGTTCCTTTTGTAAAGTCACGTTACACAAAGAATCCATACGAGAAGCAATCGCAGAGAACCCCTCCTCCACCTTGATGGACATCCTATGGCAGCATGGTTGAGGGCTGTCATTAACCAGCCCAACTGCACCTCCACTGGTAAAGACATCCCACTAATCATCGCGTGCTCGTGGTGTTGTTTTGACCGGTTTTCTTCAAGATTGCGGTCACTATCATCCACCCTTGTGTGTTTTGGTTGACTCGTAATTAGAATCATGATGACTTTGCCGATCCTGCACTGATACTCTATCCGTAGGACCCAACGGTGGACCTCCAATGTCAATCTCTACTAAACTCATGGGCTGTCGCCAGGCCTCCGGCCACTCATTCACAATAACCTCCAAATATTCCGCTATCACCTTATACTTGGTTTTCAACCATTATTGATCAATATCACGGCGAGCTTGTATATGTATGACACTTGGCCGTATTGCAAATGCCATAACAGGTTTGAACCGTGCCACAGTATCTTCAGATATTTGTGGGACCTGTGTTGCTGTGTCACAAATCATTTTCGAATAAAGCCAAAACTGCAATTGGCACTCTCGGATTCGCTTGGGCTCTCATACATACCATAGATTTTGATAATGTGCCCCTCGTCATTCCGCTGCAGCTGGGAAATCCATGCCTTGGTAAGTGTCAGGCTCTTTCCATGCAACTAGAGGAATCAGCAACAACAGCCAACTATATGAAAAAGCGCCTCTACCCAATTGGACCGCTGCGACATCCTCCATCAATTGATTCAAGAGATATAGGGACCAGTTCATCTAGACTCCTTCCGTACATTGCTCTGCACACGCAACTATTCCCGAATTACATTGGTTAGGGCGACCTCCCCTAATCACTTTACAGGACAGGATCTTAATGCCCGTGAGTATCGCCTGATCGTTGCAGGTACTGGTGCGATACCCACGCCCATTCAACTCCAAGCCATACTTATGTGCCAACTGACGCACCCACTTCTTCTCATTTTCCTTTCCTTGAATAAACTACATCGGATCAATGCCATTCTTAGGAAAGCCAGTAATGAATGAAATCAAGTCAACAATGACCGAGACCTCTTTGTATAGCCATAACGAACCCCCATGGAAGCATGACAAGAGCTGCTTTACATAGGCACCAACCTCCGCTAGGCACCCAAAATGCGGCATGTTAATGAGCCCTAACAAGCCGGCATGCCACAGTCCTCGTGCCTAGTCGTGTATCTCTAGAACCGGTGAATGGCGTGTCTCAGGCACATATGGTGCTGATGCAATGTTGGGGTAGGCCACCATGTCATGGTCCTCATAGCGTAGGAGCATCAGTGCTGGCCCAATTTCCATAAAGCACTCCATCCCAGCCGGGAGTGTGGGCATCTTCACACTGTATTTATGTCTTGGGTTTATCTTACGCGGGGTGGCATCCAACCGAACAGGAGGGATGTAACCAAGGATATTACTAGCTGACTGTCCCAGCCATTGGGAAAATGGATGAATGGTGCAACTAGACTACCCCACCTGCTCCGGAGCTTTGCTAGTTGTCGTAGACCGAATCAACCTCTTAGGCTGTGGGGATTCAGAAGGCTAACTTCCTCGACACTTCTTAGCAACACTTGATGCTCCCATCGGCATGTTGGCAACCTCGACTCCAAGATCAACGGTGTCCGAGGACACAGCTTCTCGTTCTGTAGCAAGCAGAATGAATGGAGACTCCACTTCACTGCTAATGTCCACTGTCTTCAGTTCGCTTGGCATACCTCAGCACTCCTCGTTATATACTTAACAACAACTAGCTCAAATCACTACAACACTCCACAACAACACTTCTTACTAATTCCTCGGTGTCTTTCGACCGATGCTAGGCCATATTTATAGCATCTACCCAAATCCACCGTAATCATGACTAAATCATGCATTAACTCAACCAAATCCTGTATTATTAACGCAAATATGCCATCAATCCTGGTCACAATGCTGTCATGTGTCTCCGACTGCTTCAAACTTGTGGCACAAGCCTCCCTGGTTGCGCATTCCTTCTTTTGTTGGTGCACCATCTGCCACCAAGCAACCTGCAACACACACTTTTTTTTTTCGATGCAACTCAGACATCGCATTGTTCCAAGATCGATCGATAGGGCTTCAACCTGTGACCATTTACCAGCTTGGGGAGCATCGCCCCATCCAACTGCTACAACTGAACCGCTCCACCTGAGGTAATACTACTAATGCGATATGGACCTAGCCAATGCATCTACAATTTTCCTGGATGTTTCATAAACTTGTTGTTGCATAATAGCACCAAGTCGCCTTGCTGAAACTGTTTACTTTTGATGTGCCGATCATGACATGCCTTATGGAAATCCTTCTCCACCCCTTGGTGAAATCCAACGATAAATCAATCCTCTTCCAGCTGCACCAATTGTGCTAGACCTTCATCTAATGCTGTGACATCATCCTTTCCTGTAACAACCGCAATTCGTAGACTCAAAACAGTGTACTCCATTGGCATAATTGCTTCCTTCCCATATACCAGCTTAAAAGGTGTCTGACAAGTCAACCTTTTACATGTGGTGCGATAGGCCCACAACTCTACTGGTATTTTCAGATCCCAGTCATCGTGGTTCGCATTGCACATCTTTGTTAGTGCATGCTCCAATACCTTGTTAAATGCCTCCACCGTTCCATTCGCCTACTGATGATAGGGTGTACTCTTCTTATGTTGTATCTGCAACTCCTTCGTCAATGCACCGATGGTGTGATTAGGAAAGTGGCCGCCTTGATCACTCAACAATATCTTGGGGCAGCCAAAGTGAGTGACAATGTGATCAAACAAAAATCGAGCAACCATTGCGGCGGAGCAATCAACTACGGGTGCTGCCTTGGCCCACTGAGTCAAGTACTTTGTCACCATGACAATATACCGCGCACCTGTGCGTTTCCCTGGTGGATTGATCTATCCTACAAAATCCACAGCCCATTTTTCAAATGGTTGCAATGCGACTTGAGGTAGTAGCGGCATCTCATCACGTTTGGACGGCTTGCCAGTTCACTGACAAACATCGCAAGACCGCGCATAGTCTATCGCATCATTATGTAATGTGGGCCACCAAAGCCCTGTACGCAGTACCTTCCGTGCAGTCGCCCGACTGCCATAGTGTCCTCCCGCTACTCCACCATGTGCCTCAGCCAATATCTATGCTTGCTCACGCGGCAAGACACAGCTGCGCAACATCTCATCAGCACCCAATTTATACAACTCTCCTGCGATTAGCTGAAATTCAGTAGCCTTGACAACCAACTACTTCTTCTGAGTAGTGGTAAAGTCATCGGGTGCGGTGCCGGTCACCAGAAACTAAAGGATATCATCAAAATATTGATCAGCGGCAGAAACTTTAAATAGTTGGGCATCCGGCAACCCATCTTTGATATTAGTCGGTTCCTCCCCTGTGTCAATCCATGATAAATTATCTGATCCAGCATTCAACCGCCCCGGTTTCACAATGACTTCAAAATCAAACTCCTGAAACAAAAGTAGCCAACGGCATATCTTCCCCCCCAACACAGGCTTATAGACCAAGTATTTCAATGCATAATGATCAATGGACATTTTAAAGTTTCCACGAAATAAATAATGCCTGAATTTTTGCATCACGTAAACCATGGCCAAACCCTCTCGTTCTGTGGTAGTGTAATTGCGTTCTGCAGAGGACAGCTTCCGACTAGAAAAAGCAATAGGATGATCAAGGTCACCTTCTCCAGGTTGAGCCAACACAACACCTAATGCAATCGATGAAGCATCAACATGGACATGGAATTCTTTACTCCAGTCCGGAAAGATCAAGATTGGTGCCGATGCCATCTTCGCCTTGAGCGTTTCGAAGCTACCTAACATTCCGGGCTCCATTGGAATGCTGCATCCTTTTTCAAAATCTTTTCCATAGGGGCAGTAATCACAGCATAACCCCTGATAAACTTGCGATAGTATCCCGTATGACCCAAATTCGCTCACAACTGCTTAACGGTGGTTGGTGGTTGCAACCCTTAAATGAGCGCAATTTTGGCTGGATCAACTAGCAATCCCTGTTTACACACAATATGACCCAGCAATATCCCAAATGGTGCACAAAAAATACATTTCTTCAAGTTCAGCGATATTTGGTGCTGTCGGCATCACTCAAGCATTAACTGCAGATTTTCCAGATGATGACGAAGCCACCCATAAACGGTCCAATGATCCATCTATACCTGCAAAAACTTCTGAATAAAATCTTTGAATGCGGCAAGAACGACCCGGGAGATTATCGCAGGTGCATTCTTCAAACCAAATGGCATTACCATGTACTAAAAGCAACCCCATTCAGTAACGAAAGTTGTCTTATGGTGATCTTCCTTGGAAATGAGAATTTGATGGTAGCTAGAGAATCCATCAGTGAATGAGTACATCTCCTGGCCACCCACTCCTTCAAGTACTTCATCAGTAAACGGGGTCGGAAAAGGGTCATGCAAGTAGGCATTGTTCAACTTCCACAAGTCGACGCAAATGTGCACTTCACATGTTTTCTTGTCTTGCACCACCATAGGACTGATCCATTTGGACTCTTCCATAGGTTCAATAATACCAACATCCAACATGCGATCAAGTTCCACCTTGACCTTTTCCTTATGTCGTGGATTCAGCCGATAAGGTCACTCTCGGACTGGCTTAGCATCTGGTTTTAATGGAATCTTCATCTCTCCTAAATCACCCAGGATTCCCTTCATTTCGAAAAACTTCATGGGAAACACATATTGAAACTCATGAAGTAACTCAGTAACCTTACTCATCATCTCATCGTCCCAATAATCCCCAACATTAGCAAACTTGGTAGTAGCCTCTGTGCCGATATTCATCTTGCGAAGTTGCAATGGTTGACTGAACGGATGACTTGGCGCAGCAGGTGGGACCACATCGTGACTTCCTTCAAATTCGGGAATGTTAACATTTCGGGGATCATCATCATCCTTTGGCCCACCACTGATGTTGAAGCACTCCATGAGAGACTGCATCTTACAATATGTGTGCAGGTCGGCAGGGTAGGCCGCTGGAACAACCTAAAGTACCACGTCGCGGATGAGCTGTAGGGCATTATGGACATCAGGGTTGGCATCCACAAAAGTGAACGTATGAGTGAAATAGACCGTCAACTCCCCCCATGTTGTAATGTCTTAGCACAACTCAACTATAGTGTACCATGAGTGCGGCATCTCATCCAAAGTATGGATAAAAGCATGGACCCACTCATCTCTGGGTCATGCTACCCATAATCGTTGGCATTCCATCACATGATCATTGGGATTAGCTTGGCCATCATACTTGCTAGTGTGATAAACCTCAGTATTGTCAAACCGAACCATCATCAACCTTCGACAATGTGACCAACCATTAATGAATTTCTTATGTGTGGCCCACCAACATGCTGGAGTAGCCTTCAATGCTTCCTCCAATGCCAGCAATTGCTGTGGTTCTGAGACGCGGTCTTCAAATTCTGTGAAAAAGGTGGTTAGGCTATGAAACCCCTCATAGACAGGCAATGTGATCGTTTCTGTCGTAACACTGTTGAGATATTGTAACTTCAAAGAATATTATATTTGTACTTTATTATTCCGGAGATGATTCATTCCTCCGTGAAGATCTTATTGTATATCCGGAGATGTTTATTCCTCCGTCGGAATGTGGTAACTTGGGTTATTAGACTTCCCTATTGGGGGTCGGCCCTGTATGTGTTATGTGGGTCAAAGGGTTATTAGACCACCCTAGAGGGGTCGGCCCAGTCAGTTATAATGGGGTATTTAACCTAATGGTTAAATACGAGCCTACATGTACTTGTGTAAAATACATATCAGAGTAGTGTATAAATAGAGGAGGTGTGTTCCTCATTATACACATTCACTCACTTGAGGATAACGCACTTGTGGAGGAGAGGTCTGCTATTGTGGAGGAAGAGATCATGTCTCAGGGTTTCATCTTTGTATATTGCTGGTCATCTATATTGAGGAAGCTTTGCTGGGTTTTCTACCCCATGAGGGTTTCCCAGGATAAATCTCTGTCTCTTATGTTTATGCTGTGCTTGTTGTTTCTTCAGTGATCCTGTATATGCTATTATTGTGAAATGGAATGTAATGCTGCTATTTTCTGTCTTAGCATCTTGAATTTTAACATGGTATCAGAGCTAACCTGAAGGAAGACAAGGTATGGCACTAAAGACACTTGCTTTACTTACGACAATTTGAAGGTTAGGGTTTTACATAGCAAAAACCAGTCATCGTAGCACTTTCGCTATAAATCTGTTTTGGCGAAGTTTTCGGATCTGAAATTGTTACAGGACGAAGATACAATCTCCAGGTACCTTGTGTCCAAAGGAAAACCTCTAATTCGTTGTACTTTGTGATTTATGATCTGTACAATATAGGGTTTCTGCCTCTTCCAGATCTGAGTCAAACTCAGGTGACCTTGGGAAAAAGGTCATAACTTGGGCTAGGAAGCTCCAAATGAAATTTCGTGAAAAGTGACAGGTAGAACACAGACTGTACTATCTCAGAAAACTTTTTCAGGGGCCGAAGTTGAATCAGTGACACGTGGCACGCCGTACAAGTTCGATCTCCTGTATTATCCCATAAACAGGTCATGTTGCGACACTTGGCATAACTCTCTCTCAGAGAATCCAATTGAGGTCAGACCTGTCAGGATGGAAAGATAACAGGCCGAGCTATCTTAGAAAACTTTTTCAGAGGCCGAAGGTCAAACAGTGACACGTGGCACGCCGTACAAGTTCGCTCTCCTGTATTTTCCCAAAACAGGTCACGTTGCGACATTTGGCATAACTCTCTCTCAGAACATCCAATTGAGGTCAGACCTGTCAGGATGGAAAGCTAACAGGTCAGGCTATCTCAGAAAACTTTTTCAGACCCTGTGGATCAAAAATTTTGGAGTTATACCAGAAACAATCAGGTACATATTTCTGTCAAAACAGAATTATTTTTTGGTACCTTCATTCATGGCTTCCGGAATTTAGGGCTTTGAAGAAAGTTGGAATTTTTGTAATCGGAGACCACGGCTGGATGCTACTCATCAAAATAGAAATTTAGAGACCAAGATCATAATTTTTGGTTGGGCAGAAGGCCGGGCTTGATTAGACCCTAGTTCGGGACTTTGATCAGAAAAGTGGAAAATTAGGGCTTCTGTAAAAATGGGAATTTTTGAAATCTATGACCACGGCTGGAAGCTCCTCAGAAAAATAGAAGCTTAGAGATTTGGATCAAACCTTTTGATGGGGAAAAAGAGTGGGCTTCATCAAACCCCAGTTCAGGGTCACGTCCAGTGAATCCGAAAGTTTCAAAGGCAAAATTAAGGAGTAAAACTTTGCAGTTTTCAAATTCTGAATATACCAATTTGATCAGCTCATCAAGGTCCAGTTCTTGCAAATCAAGTGGATTGGGTTAATCCTAGAAGAAGATGGATTGTTCACCTGCATAAGTGAAGAAGTTCCTGTCTCAGAGGGAGATGAGGATAAGGGCTTACATAAGAAGAATACAAGCGATCTCGACAGGTATGACTCATTGAGGTATGTTTCGATATTTGTCCATGATTAAGTTTATGGTATGTTTGTCTTCAGGTTATTACAGTTAGTACAATTTTGATTTTAGATTTTTCATATAACCTTAACAAAATTATGAATGCATGATAGAAGATATTCATTGGTTAGGGTGTTGACACTTATGATTGTACTAATGCATTATGATGTTGTGTGAGGTTGATGTTGTCTGCTAACAAGATACAGGTACATCACAAAAGACAAATCAGGTTCCATGACCATGAAAACATGAAGACAAAGACTCATCCATAATCTTTGTTCTACTTACGAGGTATGTATGACTTTGTTATATTATGCTTAACCTATGAGACATGCAGGTTCTAGCTCAGGATCTCTAAATCATTGAAGAGATTGTTTAGGTATGTTGTACATAACCAAGTAGGTATACTAATCCAGGTATGTTTCCCATGAACCTTACCTTGTGTTAGGATCCCTTATATAAGTATACTTGATATGATTGGTTATGCTTATTCATAAAGTTAGTAATCAAGGGTTTATGCATGATTTAATTAACCAGAAGAGTACTATGATCAAACAAGAACATGCATGAGTAAAAGAAGACTTACTTGAAACCCTGAATACTAATGATCATGACTATACATATTCAAGATTATTTAGAATTAGAATGTTTTGAGAATATACTAATGAATGAATGTTTGTGTATGAGATCATGAGGATGACACTAGTGCACACTTGAGCATGCACAGTGGTACAGAATGAATAGAAGTTCAAAGGACATATAGAAGATCAAGCGGGAGGCAACCACACAAACATAAAAGATAAGTATTTGAGTTGTTATTTGAAATAGTAAATGATATTTCTTGTATGCATATTTGTATTCCTAGAACATATCATGCTGAGTGCAAACATTCATAGAGCATTGAACATTATACTACTAATATGCATATGATTGGTAAGTTGGACAAACATTCCATTGTTGCTTGTCTAGAATGAAACCTCTTTGCTGACATGCTAAGAGCTGTGCACACTCTCGATAGTATGTTCTGGTAGAGATGGAAGGCATCTAGATAGCCACTGTATGCATACAGGATATGGGAAAGTGTTGTGCCAAAGTATTGGTCAAGATAGTTGCATAACTATATAAATGATATCTGTATGCATAATAGGTTATCATGATTTCATGATTATGAAGGATTACTAATCATGTACTTAATTTTGTTTTGTAGGAAAGATCATGAAGAATAATGAACACCGAACAAGTGATGGATGTTCAACAAGAAGATTTACAAATCAAACAAAATATAGAAGGCTTGTGGCTAGAAGATTCTCTTAGAAAGAGGAAGAGAATCATGATGAGATGTTTGCTCCAAGTGGCTAGATAAGACCATTCTCTTAATGGTGCAATTAAAGAAGAAGTGTGAATCAGGTTTTGTATGGGTTCCCAGGATCGATAGTATATTGATGAGAATACATGTGGGGATTGTATCATCCTTGAACACTTGTTCTAAAGTGAGCCGTAGACAGGTGTCTCTGAGAAAGAAAAGGGATTGGATCATCCCTGGACTTTCAGTCCTAAAGAGAGCCGTAGACATAAGGTCTCCGAGAATGAAGTCCTTAGTGGACAGTTAAGGGGATTGGATCATCCCTGGACTTTCAGTCCTAAAGAGAGCCGTAGACGTAAGGTCTCCGAGAATGAAGTCCTTAGTGGACAGTTAAGGGAATTGGATCATCCCTGGACTTTCAGTCCTAAAGAGAGCCGTAGATGTGAGGTCTCCGAGAATGAAGTCCTTAGTGGACAGTTGAAGGGATTGGATCATCCCTGGACTTTCAGTCCTAAAGAGAGCCGTAGACGTGAGGTCTTCGAGAATGAAGTCCTTAGTGGACAGTTGAGGGGATTGGATCATCCCTGGACTTTCAGTCCTAAAGAGAGCCGTAGACGTAAGGTCTCCGAGAAGTGGGGATTGTATCATCCCCGAACCTTGGTCCCTGAATTGATCCGTAGACGTATGGTCTTCGAGAATAAAGTGATGGGGATTGCATCATCCCGGAACCACTAGTTCAAAATGTACGTGAGGACTGCATCGTCCATGAACTAGGTTCAAAATGTACGTGAGGACTGCATCGTCCATGAACTGGGTTCAAAATGTACGTGAGGACTGCATCGTCCATGAACTGGGTTCAAAATGTACGTGAGGACTGCATCGTCCATGAACTGGGTTCAAAATGTACGTGAGGACTGCATCGTCCATGAACTGGGTTCAAAATGTACGTGAGGACTGCATCGTCCATGAACTGGGTTCAAAATGTACGTGAGGACTGCATCATCCATGAACTGGGTTCAAAATGTACGTGAGGACTGCATCGTCCATGAACTGAGTTCAAAATGTACGTGAGGATTGCATCGTCCATGAACTGGGTTCAAAATGTACGTGAGGACTGCATCGTCCATGAACTGGGTTCAAAATGTACGTGAGGACTGCATCGTCCATGAACTGGGTTCAAAATGTACGTGAGGACTGCATCGTCCATGAACTGGGTTCAAAATGTACGTGAGGACTGCATCGTCCATGAACTGGGTTCAAAATGTACGTGATGGGATTGCATCGTCCCTAGACATGAGACTTGTCTTAAAGTGATAAGGACTAATCATCCTGTAAGTAGATTGGGATTGCATCGTCCCTAGACATGGTGATGTGTCTTAAAGTGATAAGGACTAATCCTCCTGTAAGTAGATTGGGATTGCATCGTCCCTAGACATGGTGAAGTATCTTAAAGTGATAAGGACTAATCATCCTGTAAGTAGATTGGGATTGCATCGTCCCTAGACATGGTGAGGTGTCTTAAACTGATAAGGACTAATCATCCTGTAAGTAGATTGGGATTGCATCATCCCTAGACATGGTGAGGTGTCTTAAAGTGATAAGGACTAATCATCTTGTAAGTAGATTGGGATTGCATCGTCCCTAGACATGGTAAGGTGTCTTAAAGTGATAAGGACTAATCATCCTGTAAGTTGATTCAGGATTGCATCATCCCTAGACATGGTGAGGTGTCTTAAAGTGATAAGGACTAATCATCCTGTAAGTAGATTGGGATTGCATCGTCCCTAGACATGGTGAGGTGTCTTAAACTGATAAGGACTAATCATCCTGTAAGTAGATTGGGATTGCATCATCCCTAGACATGGTGAGGTGTCTTAAAGTGATAAGGACTAATCATCTTGTAAGTAGATTGGGATTGCATCGTCCCTAGACATGGTAAGGTGTCTTAAAGTGATAAGGACTAATCATCCTGTAAGTTGATTCAGGATTGCATCATCCTTAGACATGGTGAGGTGTCTTAAAAGGATAAGGATTGATCATCCTGTAAGTTGATCTGGATTGCATCATCCATAGACATGAGAGATGTCTTAAATTGAGAGGGATTGATCATCCCATAAGTGGATCAGGATTGTATCATCCTTGGACCTATGTCCTAAAGTGAGAGGGATTGACCATCCCGTAATTGGATCATGTGTGTTGCAGGGTATGCTGCTGTTTTGTATACTTGTATCAGTGTGGATACTTGTATTGATAGATGTATTAGTGAGAATACATGCTTTTGATGATAGATGTATTAGTGAGAATACATGCTTTTGATGATAGATGTATTAGTGAGAATACATGCTTTTGATGATAGATGTATTAGTGAGAATACATGCTTTTGATGATATATGTATTAGTAAGAATACATGTTTTGATGATAGATGTATTGGTGAGAATACATACTTTTGATGATACATGTATTGATTAATGTACTTGTATGGTTGAGGATACTTATGTTGTAGATCGAGATGATCCAGATGCTGTAGATCGAGATGATCCAGATGCTGTAGATCGAGATGATCCAGATGTTGTAGATCGAGATGATCCAGATGCTGTAGATCGTGATGATCCAGATGCTGTAGATCGAGATGATCCAGATGGTGTAGATCGAGATGATCCAGATGCTGTAGATCGAGATGATCCAGATGCTGTAGATGAGATGATCCAGATGCTGTAGATCGAGATGATCCAGATGTTATAGATCGAGATGATCCAGATGTTGTAGATCGAGATGATCCAGATGTTGTAGATCGTGATGATCCAGATGCTGTAGATCGAGCTGATCCAGATGCTGTAGATCGAAATGATATGACGATGCTGATGATCGTGAGATGACGATGCTGATGATCGTGAGATGACGATGCTGATGATCGTGAGATGACGATGCTGTTGATCATGTGATGACGATGCTGATGATCGTGTGATGGCGATGCTGACAATCGTGAGGATTCAGATATTGATGTTGCTGTAGCTGTTTGAGTGCTGCAGAAGATAAAGACTCAGTACTGAAGATGTTGATGTTCCAGTATTGAAGATCTTCCAGTAACTGGTTGAGTTACTGATGATGTTGAGAAAGCTTCCAATGATTTATAGATGTATCATGTATGATGTTGATGACTCCTTGCTTGTGCAGATGCTGTTATAATATCCTTCTCGTTAAGGGGGAGTGTTGAGATATTGTAACTTCAAAGAATATTATATTTGTACTTTATTATTTCGTAGATGATTCATTCCTCCGTGAAGATCTTATTGTATATCCGGAGATGTTTATTCCTCCGTCGGAATGTGGTAACTTGGGTTATTAGACTTCCCTATTGGGGGTCGGCCCTGTATGTGTTATGTGGGTCAAAGGGTTATTAGACCACCCTAGAGGGGTCGTCCCAGTCAGTTATAATGGGGTATTTAACCTAATGGTTAAATACGAGCCTACATGTACTTGTGTAAAATACATATCAGAGTAGTGTATAAATAGAGGAGGTGTGTTCCTCATTATACACATTCACTTACTTGAGGATAACGCACTTGTGGAGGAGAGGTCTGCTATTGTGGAGGAGGAGATCATGTCTCAGGGTTTCATCTTTGTATATTGCTGGTCATCTATATTGAGGAAGCTTTGCTGGGTTTTCTACCCCATGAGGGTTTCCCAGGATAAATCTCTGTCTCTTATGTTTATGCTGTGCTTGTTGTTTCTTCAGTGATCCTGTATATGCTATTATTGTGAAATGGAATGTAATGCTGCTATTTTCTGTCTTAGCATCTTGAATTTTAACAAACACGACATAAGGATTGGGTAACTAAGCTACATTTCCAAAACGGTACCTCATGCAATCGGTTCTGCCAATGTTCTAAGGCATCATCAGAGTCGGAAGATGCAGAGCTTTCGCTGCGCCACTCCAACTCACCGTAGGCAGTAGGATGAATATAATATTCAGAAATATTAAATGCATGGTCCCATCCAACGAGATCATCATCTTTTACAAGCTCCACATATTGGCATCCTTCAGTCAGATCCAACGGGGCTATGACTTTGAAATCACGATTCTCAAAGGTCATCATGCGCTTCTTGAAGTTGATTACAGCTCCACTATCATTAGCCCATCCAATCCCCAAGAGTGCCGGATAAGAGCTTCCTCCCTCAACCACTTCGATGACATCGAAGTCAGCATAAGTCTTCATGCCCTCAATATCGATCGTGAGCCACGGAACTCGCCCAATGGGTGTTACCTTCGCATGGTTAGCCAACTGGAGCTGCACAGGAGACCAACTCAATGGGGAACTCCCCATCTTTTGCCATGCTTGCTTGGTTAAGATGTTAACATCTGAACCAAGGAGCCAAGAATCATAGAGTCAACATCATATTCACCAATATGAATATTAATTCGCATCTCCTTTCCAGTCTTTCGTCGCTGTAAGGAGTCTATTGTCGACTCCTACCATCCTTTCATAAAGCGCTGCAACCATCCCTCAATCTCAACCAGGGTATCTAGGTCTCGGGCCAATAACAGACAGATTTCAAGAAACTTGTGCAATGTCCCCGGTGGTTGCAGCCGATCAACGTTTGATGTAGTATCAAAGATAGGTGGTATGTCTCAAACAACAGCCTTACCACGGTCTTTCTCCAAGGTGAGACGTGCCTCCAGGAATGTCTCCCGCTCCGTATCAATGTCGAAAGGTACTGTCTTCTGACCAGCCAACCGAATCAGTGGTCACGAACCATCTTCCTTAGTCATCTTGCCTCCATGAGTGACAACATCCACAGAAGCATATTGTGGTCGCGGTTCTGTAGAAATGGTCGCAATATTTGCACCCTGCGTCTGGTTCTACTGCAGATTCCCCGGTTGACTGACATTTTGATTGGCATTTGACAGTGGTTGCAGGGGTTGGTTCTGTACTAGTTGCTGTACCCGGTTCTGTACTGGTTGTTGTGGCTGGGCCTGATTCTGTAGTTGTAGAGCATTCCCACCCTGCCATCGTGCAATCAACTGTGGACAATTGTCAACCGTATGATCATTACCAAAACAGAACATACACTGATTTTGTAGTAGTGGGCAGTCGCGCTAATAATTCCCCCATACCGCACAGTGGTAACATTGAACAGGTCCATGACCACCTCGGTGTTAAATTTTTAGAATTTACTTCAATCTGATCTAGGATCTTAACTGAGAGAACAACATGTATAGCATATCTACAGCATATCAATCATGGAGACAATAATGCAAGCACACAAGAGACACAAATATTTACTTGGGGAAAACCATAAAGGTGAAAAACCCCAATAACTTCCTCAGAGATAGATAGAGCAATGATACAACCAACCATGAGAGATAGACATAACCTAGTAGCAGATCCTCCTCCTCCATAAGTGCGCCACTCCTCCTTGAGTGCATGTGTGAGAAGTGAGTGAGTAAATAGAGTGCCTCCCGCACTCTATTTATACTTGACTTGACTTGCCTTTTTACCTAACTCATGTAGGCTCGAACTTAACCACATAACATAATGCTGACTGGGCCGACCCCCAATAGGGTGGTCTAATAACCCTTTGACCCACATGACTTATACAGGGCAGACCCCAAACAAGGTGGTCTAATAACCCATCAAGTATAAGTTACGACACTTACAATATAAATGAATACACTTCCTTATAGAGGAATAATACCATCTCTATAGGAATACAATATACATATATGTGAAATACATTCCAAAGTTACATATACATCAACACTCCCTCTTAACTAGGAAGGTATTTCTCAGCACAGTTCTTCTAGCACAAGTCATCTTCTCTGGATCATCATCACCGGATAATCGTCATCGAGTCATCATCATCGTCACTGTTGTTGCTATCTCAATCAATCTCTGAATCTACTCATCATAGGAAGTTCTACAGAGCCAGTCCTTTTTCATACTGGATGTAGGCCCACCACCTGCAGGTCTTCATCATCATTTGCCATACTGTGGAATCCTCAGGACTTATTACGTGCGTCACAAAACCTCGAAAGAGCATCCCAGGATGTTACGGGTACACAACTCCGACCTGTAGGATCTCCCAGGGTGCTATTACATGTGACCCCACCACAAAACCTCGAAAGAGCATCCCAGGATGTTACGGGTACACAACTCCGACCTATAGGATCTCCCAGGGCACAAATTACATGTGGTCCACCACAAAACCTAGCAAGAGCATCTCAGGATGTTACGGGTACACAACTCCGACCTGAAATCTCCCAGGGCACAAATTACATGTGGTAATGGAAAAACCTCGAAAGAGCATCTCAGGATGTTACGGGTACACAACTCCAACCTGAGATCTCCCAGGGCCCAAATTACATGCCATAGGACAAAACCTCGCAAGAGAATCCCAGGATGTTACGGGTACACAACTCCAACCTCAACGATCTCCCAGGGCACAAATTACATGTCCTCCCAAAGCAATCTCTTGAAAGAGCATCCCAGGATGTTACGGGTACACAACTCCGACCTATAGGATCTCCTAGACATGCTCCTCTGCACAACCTGATCCACGGACACAAAGTATCATCCTGATACTCACCATACATCAACCTGATGTACACATGATCATCCTGATCATCATCACTGCATCGTCCTGATGCATGTCATCTGGAGCAACATCCTGAAGCTCATCATCCATGATCATCTTGATCATCACTGCAACATCCTGCTGCATGATCCACCTGATCATCAATGCATCTACCTGATGCATACCAAGTATCTACTTGATACATATCATCATACATGATCCTCCTGATCATACAATGTATCCACCTAATACAAATACAAATACATGATACATATCACCATACATGATCCACCCGATCATACAATGTATCTACCTGATACATATACAGATACATGGTCCAAGCATCCAACATGATGCATATACAAAATACATACACATGATCCAACTGATCATATCCAGCATCCAACATGATGTGTACATATAAGTGATCCAACTGATCATATCCAGCATCAACATGATGCATACATACATATAAAAATGATCCAACTGATCATATCCAGCATCAACATGATGCGTACATACATACATAAAAATGATCCAACTGATCATATCCAAGCAGAAACCAGAACATCATCCTGATGCTTATCATCCAGCGCTTACATCCATAGCCATGTGAAGGATCCTCCTTCCAACATGCTTGGAATGGCTTCAACAAATGTGTCCATCACTTCTTCCTCGAAGTGTCCTCGATTTGAAGAATTCCAAGCCTCTCTGAAGTACTCGAACTTCACCCTGGCTAGTGGCTTCATCAACACATCTGCAATCTGCTCGTCCGTCGCAACATACATAAGCTTCACAGCTCCTCTCTGCACCATATCCCTGATATAGTGATATTTGATCTCTATGTTTTTCGACCTGTCATGAAACACTGGGTTCTCGGATAGCTTCACACAACTCTGGTTATCACAGAAGATACCAGTAGCCTCCAATGGGAGATCAAATAACTCAGACAGTAGCTTTCATAGCCATACTTCCTCACAAATAGCTGAACAGGATGTAACATACTCTGCCTCAGCTATACTCAGTGCTACGCAGGATTGCTTCCTGCTAAACCAAGAGATCACACTTGATCCCATACTGAAGCAACACCCAAATGTGCTCTTCCTATCTACAGCACTTCCATCCCAATCTGAATCAACATAACCCTGCAGGTTAAACTTTTGATTCGCCTCATACTTGAGCCCATAATCCACTGTACCCTTCAGGTACCTCAGAACATGCTTTATAGCAACCAGGTGAACACTCCTCGGATCCGTCAGGAACTGGCTCAATGTGTTCACAGCAAAGCAAATATCTGGTCTCATGTTCGTCAGGTACATCAAGGACCCAAACTTCTGACGATACGTAGAGACATCAACCGGCTCAGATGAAGCAACTTCAGATTCGATGTCATAGGTGTGGCCATGGCCTTGCAATCCATCATCCCGAACCTCTTCAGGATCTCTTACTGCATACTTCCCTTGTCCAAGGAAGATTCCATCACTTTGCCACACCTCCATGCCAAAAACAAATAGTGCATCATCCCCGATTTCCTCAACTTGAACTCGGCAGCAAGCTTCCGCTGCATGTCGGCAATCAATCTATCCTCACCTGATACAAACAGGTCATCCAAATAGTAGTATTGCTGGATTGCCTTCCTCAACCTTGTAGAAAAGGTTGGAGTCCGCTTTATTCTTGGTAAAGCCCAAACTGGATAGAAAGCTGTCTATCCTACAATACCAAGTTCTGCACACATATATGACTACACCATGCTGTCTTGAAATCCATCTGGTGTATCTTCAATTTCATCACTTTTGTATTTCTCAATGCTGCCATCTGCAACATGCTTGATCTGATAGTTCCATTTGGAAGTCACAACAGACTTTCCTTCAGCTCTTGGGATCGCATCCCAAACATCATTCTTCATGATCGACGGATCATGGCATTCCATTTCTTCATCCCAGATCCTGGGAACTTCAATATCTTCAATATCTTCAATAGATATCTTTGTTGCTGGAACAAATGTTGTAGTCCTTTTGTAGGTGAAGATATACGTTCTTTCCTACAAAAAAGGTTAAATTGCATGATTAGAAACATCTCATAATTTTCAGAACAAATTCTTACACATAAAGAAATATGTCATATAGTCATGCAATTATCTTAGCCAATGCTTCAATACAACATTTATCCATATCCCGTAACTTTCTAGATGTCTTCCAATCTCTACCAAAACATTGTTAAGAGTGTGCACAACTCCCAACATGTCAGCAAAGAGGTTTCATTCTAGATAAGTAGCAATGGAATGTTGTACAATGCCATAGGCCACTTACCCATGTATATTAGTAGTATATTGTTCATCAATGCAACTATTCTAATATGCACAATACATATCCTAAGTCTAGGAACATGAGCATATACATCATTGAACAATTTTATTTAAACAAACACATATGCAATAAATTAAAATACTTATCTTTGTTTGTTCGTTGGGTGGAATCCCTCTGAGTCTTCGCTTTCTTGCAGGAGCTGCTGGAGTCCTAATTTGCAGTAGCTTCTTCTACAACTTTCTGTTGTGGAATGTAGAGAGATGGTCAACTCCCTCTGAATATCTGCATCCTTTCATAAACCACTGGAGTGTACTCCCTCTTGATCTTTGCTTCCTGGATTACTTGTTCTTCAACTCATATTCATCCTTGGTCCCTATGCATGCTTATTAGTATCATGATTGAGTTATCCTTGTGATCTCATATAAAATCATACATTCATTAGTATACTATTAAAACACAATAATCTCAAGCATGTATAGTCATGATCATTTCAAACAGAAAATAATAAGCATTAGCATTCAAGGTTTATATAGGATTCTTATGGTTAGTCAAATCATAAGAAACATAACATGTCTAAACTTATAATTAATCAAACCTATGACTCTTCGAGTTAGTCATATTAATTAAGGTTAAACACATAATATGCATATAGCCATGATTATTCAAACTTATGCCTTCATGATTCTTCTGGTTAGTCATATCATCAATTATGGTAAGAAACATAATATGCATACAACCATGACTATTCAAACCTATGACTTCATGAATAATCATTATCAACAACAGTATAAGATCCTAACGCAAGGTAGGATTCTAGCTTGATATAGGAAAAACATACCTGGATTAGCATGCTAGCTATTTATGTCTAACATACCCGCATAATGTCTTCTGGTTCTCTCCAGTGACTTGTGCTAGTAACCTGCATGTCTCATAAGTTAACCATTGTAGAAGCAAGTTATACATACCTCGAAAGTAGATCTTCTATGTGATCCATGACAATGGATGAATCCTTGTCTTCATGTCACCATGACCATATGTTCTTGAAGTAGAACATGATTTGTCTTTCTTGGTGTACCTTTTTATGTTAGCAGACAACATAAACCTCATACAACACCATAATGCATTAGTACAATCATAAGTGTCAACACCCTAACCAATGAATATCTTCTATCATGCATTCATAATTTTGTTAAGGTGATACGACAAATGTAAAATCAAGATTGTACTAACCGTAATAACATGAAGACAAACATATCATAAACTTAATCATGAACAAATATCGAAACATACCTCGATGAGTCATACCTGTCGAGATCGCTTGTAATCTCCTTATGTAAAGCCTTAGCCTCATCTCCCTCTGAAACAGGAACTTCTTCACTTATGCAAGTGACCAATCCATCTTCTTCTAGGATTAACCCAATCCACTTTATTTGCAAGAACTGGACCTGGAGCTGGATATGGGTTTGTCAGAGAAACCGCAAAAATTCAAACTTTGAATTTCAAACTTCCGAAAGGATAGAAATATGCGCCTTGATGAGCTGATCAAGCTGGTATATTCATAATTTGAAAACTGCAAAGTTTCACTCCTCAATTTTTCCTTTGAAACTTCTGGATTCACTGGACGTGACCCTGAACTGGGGTTTGATGAATCCCAATATTCTACCCAATCAAAAGGTTTGATCCAAATCTCTAAGCTTCTATTTTTCTAAGGAGCTTCCAGCCGTGGTCTCAAATTTCAAAAATTCCCATTTTTACAGAAGCCCTAATTTTCCACTTTCCTGATCAAAGTCCCGAACTAGGGTCTGATCAATCCCAGCCTTCTTCCCAACCAAAAATTCTGATCTTGGTCTCTAAATTTTTATTTTGATGAGTGGCATTCAGCTGTGGTCTCCGATTACAAAAATTCCAACTTTCTCCAAAGCCCTAAATTCCGGAAGCCATGAATGAAGGTACCAAAAAATAATTATGTTTTGACAGAAATATGTACCTAATTGTTTCTGGTGTAACTCCTAAATTTTTGATCCACAGGGTTTGAAAAAGTGTCTTGAGATAGCCTGACCTGTTAGCTTTCGATCCTGATAGGTCTGACCTCAATTGGATTTTCTGAGAGAGAGTTATGCCAAGTGTCGCAACGTGACCTGTTTTTGGGATAATACAGGAGAGCGAACTTGTACGGCGTGCCACGTGTCACTGTTTGAACTTCGGCCTCTGAAAACTTTTCCTGAGATATCTCGGCCTGTTATATTTCCATATTGACAGGTCTGACCTCAATTGTACGCTCTGAGAGAGAGTTATGCCAAGTGTCGTAACATGACCTGTTTATGGGATAATACAGGAGAGCTCATTTGTACGGAGTTCCACGTGTCACTGGTTCATCTTCGTCCTCTGAAAACGTTTCCTGAGATAGCACAGTCTGTGTACTACCTGTCACTTTTTATGAAATTTCATTTGGAGCTTCCTAGCCCAGGTTATGACCTTTTTCCCAAGGTCACCTGATTTTGACTCAGATCTGGAAGAGGCAGAAACCCTATATTGTACAGATCATAAATCACAAAGTAAAACGAATTAGAGGTTGTCCTTTGGACACAAGGTACATGGAGATATTATCTTTTTCCTGTAACAATTTCAGATCCGAAAACATCTGAAAAACGGATTTATAGTGAAAGTGCTACGATGACGGTTTTTTGCTATATCAAGCCCTAGCATCGTAAGTGCAACAAGTGTCATACATGCCATATCATGCCTTATTTTAGGCTAGCTCTAATACCATGTTAAATTTTCAGAATTTACTTCAATCTAATCTAGGATCTTAACTGAGAGAACAACATGTACAGCATATCTACAGCATATCAATCATGGAGACAATAATGCAAGCACACAAGAGACACAAAGATTTACTTGGGGAAAACCATAAAGGTGAAAAACCCCAATAACTTCCTCAGAGATAGATAGAGCAATGATACAACCAACCATGAGAGATAGACATAACCTAGCAGCAGATCCTCCTCCTCCATAAGTGCACCACTCCTCCTTGAGTGCATGTGTGAGAAGTGAGTGAGTAAATAGAGTGCCTCCCGCACTCTATTTATACTTGACTTGACTTGCCTTTTTACCTAACTCATGTAGGCTCGAACTTAACCACATAACATAATGCTGACTGGGCTGACCCCCAATAGGGTGGTCTAATAACCCTTTGACCCACATGACTTATATAGGGCCGACCCCAAACAAGGTGGTCTAATAACCCATCAAGTATAAGTTACGACACTTACAATATAAATGACGACACTTCCTTATAGAGGAATAATACCATCTCTATAGGAATACAATATACATATATGTGAAATACATTCCGAAGTTACATATACATCAACACTCAGCCTCCTCCTCCACGACCAAATCCGCTACCGCGTCCGCCCCTGTATTCTCCTTGGTAGCTTCCATGCTGGTGGTACTGAGGTTGGTTAAACTGTTGCTGCATCAGTGCTGGTGGTATCCCTTAGCCTTGTGGTGCATACTGCGGTTGCTGTACATACTGTGGCTATGGGGGAGTCATCTGCATCGGAGTGTATAGCGGCATGAACTGCTACGGTTGCTGTTGCTGTGGTGCAAGCTGCATCTATGGTTGCGGTAGCGGCTAAGCTACCTGCGGTTGTAGTTGTGGTTGTTGCACGACTCGCTGATCATCCTTGACGTAGAATGCATCACACATTCTTTCCTATAGCAACCCATATGCATGGAAATCCTTTTCATTGTGACCCACTGACTTGCAGAATGTGCAATAAATATTTCGCGGGGTTGTGACCATTTTCTACATATACGGGAAATTATCGTGACTGTGCCCAAACACCTGGCAAACACGACACCACATCATACTGCCGCCATTCAATGGGTTTGCACACCTGACACCAAATAATTACGGAAATCTGAGCAATTATCCTTCATATGCCCTTTACCTCAGCATCACGTACACCATACTTCATCGTGATGTTCCTTGTTCTTCTTCAAATCTTGCAACTATATAGTCAGGTTGGCGAGCTGTGTCTGTATCTGTAACATCTCGGCCGCATTATCTCCAATTGGTGATGCCTCCAATCGCATTGCAATCTATAGAGCTTCGCTAGGCGTCGATATGTTTTGCTGCATCAGTGGCAGCCGAATTTGGGGCAGCAGTGTCGCAATGAACCATTCTTTATGTTGTATGGCACTCATATCGAAACTAACCTTTTCCATCAGCGTCTTGAATCGCTGGTCGAAATCGCATACCATCTCATTGGGATACTACTTAATTTCCTTCAATTCAGTAATATATTGAACCTTCGACTTAGGCCGTCTAAATTCAGCAATCGACCCAGGCTGAATTTCATCCTGTGACTTCTCTGGGGCTCCCATAGGGACTAGAATAAACTTCATGAACTAATGTAATGCACGACCTCGCAGAGTCATGGCTAACTGTCCTTTCTTAGCATCAGCATCAGTGATCTGTTTCATGGTCCAGACCGCTTCACACAAAAACCAATATTGTTCTCGGTTGTCTGTTGCACTTCCATGGAACAACTGTATCTTAGCATCATCTCCCGCCATTCTAGGATTCCTTCCTGCTGTCGTTGTGCTACTACCCATTAACTTTTGCGGAATTGACGAACATGGCGGTGTCGAAGTGGTATTTCTTATTGTCTGTGAGTCAGTGAGTGGAGGTGTGGGTACGTTGGTGCCGAGGTTTGGTCCTGCCTCTATCTTGGGCATAGCCTGGTCGTCTCTATCAGGACTGTGAGGTCGCTTCGTCTCGTGTGGTCTTCCTTCACGGTTTTGCGGGTTGATCGCAGCAGGACCTTCTCCTGTCCTCTGCCTTTTCTGCTGTCGAAACGTCACTCCTCCTCTTATAAGACCACTTTCTTCCTCGGCTTCACTCACAGTCTCCTCATGGTCTGCACCCATCTACCCCTTATCTTTCCATGTACCGTTCCCCAACAGTCACGGTACCCATGGCCTCCGCCCACCAGGATGTCTACTGATCAAGGTGCATATTTAATATACCCTTTTCGCAGATTAGCATCTTAATCGACAGTTGGAGCAACAGCAGAAACCTTCCCCTTGGTCCTCGGAAGAAGTATCTTTCAGCTTCACTATAGGATTTCTTCATGTCGACCGCAAATTCAGTGATATATCCCTCCAAGATGCTATCAAGCCAAACTTCGACAGCCCGTGATGCCTTATTATCGACTTCCTGCAGCTCCTGAATCAACTTCGGGGTCCAAGTCGTTGGCTCACCACCCTGGAAGTTCCTCTTCTGGAAGGTCAGCTTTGACAACCACTCGTATAGAATGACCAGGAATTCACAGAAAAACCATTCGTGCAGACTATCGTGAATATATCTTCCCAACCAATGATCTACTATCAGTCGCGTGTTCTGGCTTTCTTCTTCAGCAAACTCCCGCAATTTCTGATCAAACCAGCTCTGTATCTCCGACTTCGTCGGGTGCCACAACATGACCTCCTTTCACTCTGCACATGGTTCACGGTGACAGAGTACTTGAACTGGTGGGCCGAGGCGGCACCCATAGTTGATTGCTCCACCACAACGGCTGCTCGATTTTCGTTTGATCACATTATCACTCGCTTTTGCTGCCCCAAGATATTGTCGAGTGATCAAGGCAGCCACTTTCTTAATCGGACCATCATCGCATTGACGAAGGAGTTGCAGATACAACATAAGAAAAGTAAACCCTATCACCCACAGGCGAATGGAATGGTGGAGGCGTTTAGCAAGGTATTGGAGCATGCATTGACAAAGGTGTGCAATGCGAACTACGATGACTAGGATTTGAAAATCCCAGCAGTGTTGTGGGCCTATCGCACCACATGTAAAAGGTTGACTGGTCAGACACCTTTTAAGCTGGTATATGGGAAGGAAGAAATTATGCCAATGGAGTACATTGTTTCGAGTCTACCAATTGCGGCTGTTACAGGCATGGATGATGTCGCAGCATTAGATGAACGTCTAGCACAATTGGTGCAGCTGGAAGAGGATTGATTTATTGTTGGCTTTCACCAAGGAGTGGAGAAGGATCGCCAGAAGGCATGGCATGATCGCCACATCAAAAGTAAATAGTTTCAGCAAGGCGACTTGGTGCTATTATACGACAGCAAGTTTATGAAACATCCATGAAAATTGTAGCTACATTGGCTGGGTCCATATCGCATTAGTAGTATTACTTCAGGTGGAGTGGTTCAATTGCAGCAGTTGGATGGGGCGATGCTCCCCAAGTTGGTAAATGGTCATAGGTTGAAGCCTTATCGATCAGGCTTGGAACAGTGCGATGTCTGAGTCGCATAAAAAAAAATGTGTGTGTTGCAGGTTGCTTGGTGGCAGATGGCGCACCAACAGAAGAAGGAATGTGCAAGTAGGGAGGCTTGTGCCACAAGTTTGAAGCAATCGGAGACACATGACAGTCTTGCGACTAGGATCGACAATGGATTTGGTTGAGTTAATGCAGGATTTTGTGATGATTACGGAGGATTTGGGGGTACGAGGCAGTGTTGTGACTATTGTCCCGCCAACATCTTGTGACCCACTGCCCATCATCCCTATACATGATTGTGCCTGATAGATTCCACCTGGTTACCACATGACGACGACATGTTTTGCACATGGCACGTTGGGCTGGTATGATCAGCAAGATGTGAGGAGATTGCTCACACATCAGCATGTGGGATATTCGGTGGCAGCATGGTTGGCGTCGTTGTGTCAGTCAGTGGGTTCACACATGCAGATGCAAGGTAGTGGGGCATCATTCCCACCATCGTGACCCGGGAATGGTCCGGCTATAAGTAGCTGAGGCAGCTGGTAGTTCGCTACAACGAAGTTGTTCTGAAATAGAGTGGTTATGCTATTTGGTCAGTTTGCGAGTTGGGTTGTGAGGAATTCCAAGGAGGATATGGAAATGTTTCACTTCATTTCCTGTGGAAGCACCCCAGGGGCTCTGCGAGCCCGAACAACGAGTGTCCCTGAGTGCCTTGATATGGCGGGTGTACTTACACTGTGTTATGCCCGAGCCGAGGGCTGGTCCAGCATGGCTAAGTACGATGTAGTTTTTCGAAGGATTGTGCTCTTCTCGACCCACGAGATGGTTGGGGCGGTCGCTCCCTGCCCATTGTAGGAGTCGTTTGTCAGTGCGAAACAGATGTGCCAGAGTCATCTGTTGATTACGCACTTTGGTATTGTTTGTCCTCTTTTCCTTCCCGTCTGTACCATTCACAGAGACTCGAGGATGAGTTTGAGATGTACATGACAGCAATTCGAGGGATGTCCACTTTCAGGTAATATTTATAGAACAGCGAGACGATGATCAGTGTAGCCGAAGGATCAGGACCACACTGCGTGCTCCAGACAACAAGAATAATCGACGTATACTATGTCCAGCAGTTGACGTGGCTTGAGGGCAAGCCACAAGATTGTGTTGGGGGCCTGTTGGCAGGTGGTTTGATGAGGAAATGTCGTAGTACTACCGACGCTGTGACACATCAGATGAGGGCGCGGAAGGAGTATTTTTTGTTAAAGTATACCATAGTTGGCGGGTTTTGGGTCATTTGGACCATATGTTATGTAATGTTGAGTCAATTGTACCGTGGTATGCAGGTTTTTGGGTTATTTGGACCGAGTCAGTTAGATATTGAGTTATTTGTCCATAGTGTCGGTTAGGAAGTCGTTTGTAAGTGGACAAACATTATAATGGCAGAGGCTTATAAATAGATGAGAGTTGTAAGTCTTAGAGACAATAGTGGGTGAGAGATAAGGAGATGTATGGGTACGAAGATCTATGTTTTGCTTCTGGTATATGACTGCGACAGTAATAAAATGATGATGTTTTGGTACGATCTTTGTGCAATGTTGTGATATGTGAATGTTGTTATATTTTCTTGATACAATGTCTGCTTACTGTTGTTGTAATGATAAATCCTGCGATTAAGTAATATGTTATAACTCCATGGTGAATGTTTAAAGTTTCTGTTTAAGTACTGCAATAAAGCTAGTCTGTGCAGCCACAACTCTCCTCCTCCCTCGGTGGAAACATGGTTCCGTTTGCTCTTCCTGGACGCCTCGGGTGAGACCTCATCTGCTCTGTGGGTGTTGCTGGGTAGGCACAAACCTGCCCGGGCCGGTGCCCAGGGAGACTGCAATGTGTCGATAGTGAGGTGAACCCCTGTCGACCGAGGTCGCGTTGGTCAACAAATGGTTCCATTTCCGGGACCATGTGTAGAGTGAAAGGAAGTCATGTCGTGGCACCCGAAGAAGCCGGAGATACAGAGCTGGTTTGATAAAAAATTGTGGGAGTTTTCTGAAGAAGAAAGCCGGAACACTCGACTGACAGTAGATCACTGGCTGGGAAGATATATTCACGACGATCCGCATGAATGGTTTTTCTGTGAATTCCTGGTCATTCTGTATGAGTGGTTGTCAAAGCTGACCTTCCAGAAGAGGAACTTCTAGGGTGGTGAGCCGACGGCTTGGACCCCAGAGTTGATTCAGGAGCTACAGGAAGTCGATAATAAGGCATCGTGGGCTGTCGAAGTTTGGCTTGATAGCATCTTGGTGGGATATATCACTGAATTTGCGGGCGATGATGCTAAGTTACCATTGTTCCACGGAAGTGCAATAGACAACCCAAAACAATATTGGTTTTTGTGTGAAGCAATCTAGACCATGAAATAGATCACTGATGCCAATGCTAAGAAAGGACAGTTAGCCACGAATCTGTGAGGTTGTGAATTAGATTGGTTCATGAAGTTTATTCTAGTCCCTACGGGAGCCCCAGAGAAGTCACTGGATGAGATTTAGGATGGGATGATTGCTGAATTTAGACGGCCTAAGTAGGAGGCTCAATATATTACTGAATTGAAGGAAATTAAGCAGTATCCCAATGAGACAATATGGGATTTCAACCATCGATTCAAGGCGTTGATGGCAAAGGTTAGTTTCGATATGAGCGTCGTCCAACATAAAGAATGGTTTATTGCGGCACTGCTACCCCACATTCGACTGTCATTGATGCAACAAAACATATCGACGCCTAGCGAAGCTCTACAGATTGCAATGCGATTGGAGGCGTCACCGATTGGAGATAATGCAGCCAGGATGTCACAGATACAGACGCAGCTCACCAACCTGACTATACAGTTGCAAGATTTGAAGAAGAACAAGGAACAATGCGATGAAGTATGGTGTACGCGATGCCGAGGAGAAGGGCATATGAAGGATAATTGCCTGGATTTCTGTAATTATTTGGTGTCAGGTGTGCCAAACTCGTTGAATGGCGGTAGTATACCGTGGTGTCGTGTTTTCCAGGTGTTTGGGCACAGTCACGATAATTGCCTGTATATGCAGAAAATGGTCACAACCCCGCGAAATCTTTATTGCGCATTCTGCAAGTCAGTGGGTCACGATGAAAAGGATTGCCGTGCATATGGGTTGCTACAGGAAAGAATGTGTGATGCATTCTACATCAAGGACGATCATCGATCCATGCAACAACCACAACTGCAACCACAGGTAGCTCAGTCGCTACCGCAACTGCAGATGCAGTTTGCACCACAGCAACAGCA
Organism: Larix kaempferi; assembly: GCA_027924585.1. NCBI lineage: Eukaryota > Viridiplantae > Streptophyta > Pinopsida > Pinales > Pinaceae > Larix > Larix kaempferi. The sequence continues at coordinate 8,914,951 of BSBM01000924.1, forward strand.
ACTGCAGTAGTTCATGCCGCAATACACTTCGATGCATATGACTCCCCCATAGCCACAGTATGTACAGCAATCGTAGTATGCACCACAAGGGAAAGGGATACCACCAGCACCAATGCAGCAACAGTTTAACCAACCTCAGTACCAGCAGCAGGGAAGCTACTGAGGAGGATACAGGGGTGGATGTGGTGGTGGATTTGGTCGTGGAGGAGGAGGCCGAGGTGGTCATGGACCTGTTCAATGTTACCACTGTGCGGTATGGGGGAATTATCAGCGCGACTGCCCACTACTACAGAATCAATGTATGTTCTATTTTGGTAATGATCATACGGTTGAGAATTGTCCACAGTTGATTGCACGATGGCAAGTTGGGAATGATCCGTAGCTACAAAATCAGGCCCAACCATAGAAACCAATACAAAACCAGGTACAGCAACTAGTACAGAACTAGCCCCCACGACCACTGCCAAACGCCAATCCAAATGTCAATCAACCGGGGAATCTCCAACAGAACCAGACGCAGGGTGCAAATATTACGACCATTTCTGTAGAACCACGGCCACAAGATGCTTTGGTGGCTATTGTCACTTGTGGAGGCAAGACGACTGGGGAAGATGGTTTGCGACCACTTATTCGGTTGGATGGTCAGAAGATAGTACCTTTCGACATTGATACGAAGTGGGAGACATTCCTGGAGGCACGTTGCACGTTGGAGAAAGACTGTGGTAAGGCTATTGTTTGTGATATGCCACCTGTATTTGATACTACATCAGATGCTGATTGGCCGCCACCACCGGGGACATGGAAAAGTTTCTTGAAATCTGTCTGTTATTAGCTCGAGACGCAGCTGCCCTGGTTGATATTGAGGGATGGTTGCAGCGCTTTACGAAAGGATGATAGGAGTTGGCAGTGAACTCCCTATAGTGACGGAATATTGGCAAGGAGATGCGAATGAATATTCAGATCGGTGAATATGATGTTGACTCTATGATTCTTGACCTTGGTTCGGATGTTAACATCTTAAACAAGCAGGAATGGCAGAAGATGGGGAGTCCCCCATTGAGCTGGTCTCCTGTGCAGCTCCGGTTGGAGTCCCCCATTGAGCTGGTCTCTTATTCGACGCTCTTGGGGATTGGATGGGCTAACGATAGTGGAGTTGTAATCAACTTCAAGAAGCTCATGATGACCTTTGAGAATCGTGATTTCAGAGTCATAGTCCTGTTGGATCCAGCTGAAGGACGCTGATATGTGGAGCCTATAAAAGATGATGATCCCACTGGATGGGACCATGCATTCAATATTTCTGAAGATTATATTCATCCTACTTCCTACGGTGAGTTGGAGTGGTGCAGTGAGGGCTTTGCGTCTTCCAACTCTGATGATGCCTTAGAACATTGGCAGAACCGATTGCATGAGGTACCATTCTGGAAATGTGGCTTAGTTACACAATCCTTATGTCGTGTTGCAACAGAAATGATCACATTGCCTGTTTATGAGGGGTTGCCTAGCCTAACCACCTTTTTAACAGAATTTGAAGACCGCGTCTCAAAACCATAGTGATTGCTGGCATTGGAGGAATCACTGAAGGCTACTCTAGCACGCTGATGGGCCACACATAAGAAATTCATTAATGGTTGGTCACATTGTCGAAGGTTGATGATGGTTCAGTTCGGCGATACTGAGGTTTATCACACTGGCAAGTATGATGGACGGGCTAATCCCAGTGATCATGTGATGGAATGCCAACAATTATGGGTAGCGCGACCTAGAGATGAGTGGGTCTATGCTTTTATCCATACTTTGGATGAGATGCCATGCTCATGGTACACTACAGCCGAGTTGCACCGAGACATTACAACATGGGGGGAGTTGACGATCTATTTCACTCATACGTTCAATTTTGCAGATGCCAACCCTGATGTCCATAACGCCCTACAGCTCATCCGCAACGTGCTACTTCAGGTTGTTCTGGCGGCCTACCCTGTCGACCCGCACACATATTGTCAGATTGAGTCTCTCATGGAGTGCTTCAACATCAACGGTGGGACAAAGGATGATGATGATCCCCGGAATGTTAACATTCCTGAATCTGAAGGAAGTCGCGATGTGGTCCCACCTGCTGCGCCAAGTCATCCCTTCATTCAACCATTGCAGCTTCGCAAGATGAATATCGGCACAGAGGCTACTCCCAAGTTTGCTAATGTTGGGGATTATTGGGACGATGAGATGATGAGTAAGGTTACTGAGTTAATTCATGAGTTTCAAGATGTGTTTCCTACGAATTTTTCCGAAATGAAGAGAATCCTAGGTGATTTAGGAGAGATGAACATTCCATTAAAACCAGATGCTAAGCCAGTCCGACAGTGACCTTATTGGATGAATCCATGACATAAGGAAAAGGTCAAGGTTGAACTTGATCGCATGTTGGATGCTGGTATTATTGAACCTGTGGAAGAGTCCAAATGGATCAGTCCTATGGTGGTGCAGGATAAGAAAACAGGTGAAGTGCGCATTTGCGTCGACTTGCAAAAGTTGAATGATTCCTGCTTGCATGATCATTTTCCGACCCTGTTTACTGATGAAGTACTTGAAGGAGTGAGTGACTAGGAGATGTACACATTCATTAATGGATTCTCTAGATACCATCAAATTCGCATTGCCAAGGAAAATCGCCATAAGACAACTTTCGTTATTGAATGGGGTTGCTTTCGGTACATGGTAATGCTGTTTGGTTTGAAGAATGCACTTGCGATATTCTCTCGAGTCGTTGCTGCCGCATTCAAAGATTTTATTCAGAATTTTTTGCAGGTATATATGGATGATTGGACCGTTTATGGGTTGATTCATGATCATCTGGCCAATCTGCGGTTAATGCTTGAGCGATGCCGACAGCACCAGATATCACTGAAATTGAAGAAATGTATTTTTTGTGCACCGTTTGGGATATTGCTGGGTCATATTGTGTGTAAACAGGGATTGCTGGTTGATCCAGCCAAAATTGCGCTCATTTTAGGGTTGCAACCACCAACCTCCGTTAAGTAGTTGCGAGCGAATTTGGGTCATACAGGATATTATCGCAAGTTTATCAGGGGTTATGCTGCGATTACTGCCCCTATGGAAAATTTGTTGAAAAAGGACGTGGCATTCCAGTGGAGCCTGGAATGTTAGGATAGCTTCGAAACGCTCAAGGCAAAGATGGTGTCGGCACCGATCTTGGATTTTCCAGACTAGAGTAAGGAATTCCATGTCCATGTTGATGCTTCATCGATTGCATTAGGTGTTGTGTTGGCTCAACCTAGAGAAGGAGACCTTGATCATCCTATTGCTTTTTCCAGTCGGAAGTTGTCCTCTGCAGAACGCAATTACACTACCAAAGAACGAGAAGGTCTGGCCATGGTTTACCCGTTGCAGAAATTCAGGCATTATTTATTGGGTGGACACTTTAATAAAATGTTCACTGATCATTCTGCATTGAAATACTTGGTCAATAAGCTTGTGTTGGGGGGAAGATATGCCGTTGGCTACTTTTGTTTCAGGAGTTTGATTTTGAAGTCATTGTGAAACTAGGGCGGTTGAATCCTAGACTAGATCATTTATCACAGATTGACATAGGGGAGGAACCGACTAATATCGGAGATGGGTTGTCGGATGCCCAACTATTTAAAGTTGCCACCGTTGATCAATATTTTGATGACATCCTTCAGTTTCTGGTGACTAGCACCACGCCCGATGACTTTACCACTACTCAGAAGAAGCAGTTGGTTATCAAGGCTGTTGACTTTCAGCTAATCGCAGGAGAGTTGTATAAATTGGGTGCTGGTGAGATATTGCGCAGATGTGTCTTATTACATGAGCAAGCGCAGATATTGACTGAGGCACATGGTGGAGTAGTGGGAGGACACTATGGCATTCAGGCGACTTCCCAGAAGGTACTGCATGCAGGGATTTGGTGGCCCACATTACATAATGATGTGATAGACTATGCATGGTCTTGTAATGTTTGTCAGTGAACTGGAAAGCCTTCTAAACATGACGAGATGCTGCTGCTACCTCAAGTGACATTGCAACTGTTCGAAAAATGGGTTGTGGATTTTGTAGGACCGATCAATCCACCAGGGAAATGCACAGGTGAGCAGTATATTGTCATGGCGATAGAGTACTTGACCCGGTGGGCCGACGCAACACCCCTAGTTGATTGCTCCACCGCAACGGCTGCTCAATTTTTGTTTGATCGCATTATCACTCGCTTCAGATGCCCCAAGATATTGCTGAGTGATCAAGGCCACCACTTTCTTAATCGCACCATCAGTGCATCAACGGAGGAGTTGCAGATATAGCATAAGAAGAGTACACCCTATCACCCACAGGCGAATGGAACGGTGGAGGCGTTTAACAAGGTATTGGAGCATGTGCTGACAAAGGTGTGCAATGCGAATTGTAATGACTGGGATTTGAAAATCCCAGCAGTGTTGTGGGCCTATCGCACCACATGTAAAAGGTTGACTGGTCAGACACCTTTTAAGCTTGTATATGGGAAGGAAGCAATTATGCCAATGGAGTACATTGTTTTGAGTCTACGAATTGCAGCTGTTACGGGAATGGATGATGCGCAACATTAGATGAACGTCTAGTGCAATTGGTGCAGCTGGAAGAGGATCGATTTATCGCTGGATTTCACCAAGGGGTGGAGAAGGATCACCAGAAGGCATGGCATGATCACCACATCAAAAGTAAACAGTTTCAGCAAGGCGACTTGGTGCTATTATACGACAACATGTTTATGCAACATCCAGGAAAATTGCAGATGCATTGGTTGGGTCCATATCGCATTAGTAGTATTACTTCAGGTGGAGTGGTTCAATTGCAGCAATTGGATGGGGCAATGCTCCCCAAGATGGTAAATGGTCACAGGTTGAAGCCCTATTGATCGGGCTTGAAACAGTGCGATGTCTGAGTCGCATCGAAAAAAAAAAATGTGTGTTGCAAGTTGCTTGATGGCAGATGGCACACCAATAGAAGAAGGAATGTGCAAGTAGGGAGGCTTGTGCCACAATTTTGAAGCAGTCGGAGACACATGGCAGCATTGCAACCAAGTCAAATCAATAATAAATGCCAAAAAGTTTAGATAGTTAATTAACAACGATGTTCAAATAATGGGCATTAATGGCGGATCCGGCCGATCAGTGGACAGGATCGACGACGGATTTGCATCATTACTACAGGATTTGGTTGAGTTAATGCATGATTTAGTCATGATTATGGTGGATTTGGGTAGATGCTATAAATATGGCCTATCATTGGTCAGAAGACACCAAGGAATTAGTAAGAAGTGTTGTTGTGGAGTGATGTAGTGATTTGAGCCAGTTGCTGTTAAGTATATAACGAGGAGTGGTGTGGTATGCCAGGCGAACTGGAGACAGTGGACATTAGCAGTGAAGTGGAGTCTCCATTCGTTCTGGTTGTTGTAGAATGAGAAGTTGTGTCCTTGGACACTGTTGATCTTGGAGCCGAGGTTGCCAACATGCCGGTGGGAGCATCAAGTGTTGCTAAGAAGTGTCGAGGAAGTCGACCTTCTAAATCCCCGTAGAGTAAGAGGTTGCTTCATTCTGCGACAGCTGGCGAAGCTCCAGAGCAGGTGGGGCAGTCTAGTTGCACCATTCATCCATCTTCCCAATGGCTGGGACAATCAGCTAGTAATATCCTTGGTTACATCCCTCCTGTTTGGCCAGATGCCACCCCATGTAAGATAAACGCAAGATAGAAATACAGTGTGAAGATGCCCCCACTCTCGGCTGGGATGGAGTGCTCTGTGGATATTGGGCCGACGCTGATGCACCTGCGCTATGAGGACCATGGCATGGTGGCCTACCCTGACATTGCATCAGCACCATATGTTCCTGAGACATGCCATTCACCGGTTCCAGAGATACACGACTGGGCACAAGGACTGATGTAGGCCGGCTTGTTAGGGCTCATTAACATGCCACATTTTGGGTGCCTAGTGGAAGTTGGTGCCTATGTAAAGTAGCTCTTGTCATGCTTCCATGGGGGTTAGTTGTGGCTGGACAGAGAGGTCCCAGTCACTGTTGACTTTATTTCATTCATTACCGGCTTTTCTAAGAATGGCATTGATCCGGCACAGTTTATTCAAGGAAAGGCAAATGAGAAGAAGCGGGCATGTCAGTTGGCACAGAAGTATGGCTTGGAATTGGATGGGCGTGGGTATCACACCAGTAGCTGCAACGATTAGGTGGTACTCACGGGAATTAAGATCCTGTCTTGTAAAGTGATTAGGGGAGGTCGCCCTAACCAATGCAATTCAGGAATAGTTGCGTGTGTAGAGAAATGTGCGGAAGGAGTCCAGATGAACTGGTCCCTATATCTCTTGAATCAACTGATGGAGGATGTCGCAGCGGTCCAATTGGGTAGAGGTGCTTTTTCATATAGTTAGTTGTTGCTGTTGATTGCTCTAGTTGCATGGAAAGAGCCTGACACTTACCAGGGCATGGACTACCCATCTGCAGTGGAACGACGAGGGGCGCGTTATTAGAATCTATGGTATGTACGAGAGCCCGAGCGAATCTGGTAGTGCTAATTGCAGTTTTGGCTGTATTCAGAAATGCTTTGTGACGCAGCAACACAAGTCCCACAAATATCTGAATATATTGTGGCATAGTTCAAACCTATTATGGAATTTGTAATACGGCCAAGTATCATACATATAGAAGCTCGCTGTGATATTGATCAACAATAGTTGCAAACCAAGTATAAGGTGACATCAGAAGATTTGGAGGTTATTGTGAATGAGTGGTCGGAGGCCTGGCGACATCCCATGAGTTCAGTAGAGATTGATGCTGGAGGTCCACCATTGGGTCCTGCGGATCGAGTATCAGTGTAGGGTCAGTAGAGTTGTCATGATTCTAATCACGAGTCGACCAGAACACCAACGGTGGATGATAGTGACTGCGCTCTTGAATAAAACCGATCAAAATGGCACCACAAGAATGCGACGATCAATGGGATGTATTTACCAGTGGAGTCACATTTGGGTTGGTTAATGACATCCCTCAACCATCCCACCACAGCGGCTGCTGACAAGATGTCCATCAAGGCGGAGGAGGGGTTCTTTGCGATTGCTTCTCGTATGGATTCTTTCTGTAATGTGGTTTTACAAAAGGAACCCGGTAATGTACCCATGCAGGAAACGATCACAATTCGCACGATGCCCCTTGTCCAAAATATCAACATTCCCCTGACTGTGGTTGTGACCGACAATGAGGCTTTGCAAACTGTGTTGGAGACAGTTTCCCAGGTGACTGTCAATGTTAATGAACTACTGGCCATGGCGCTATTTGTTGACCAACGCGACCTCGGTCGGAAAGGGTTCACCTCACTGTTGACACATACCGCAATCTCCCTAGGCATTGGCCTGGGTAGGTTTGAGCCCACCCAGCAACACCTGCAGATCTGATGAGGTCTCACTAGAGGCATCCAGGAAGAGTAGACGGAACCATGTTTCCACCGAGGGAGGAGGAGAGTTGTGGCTACACGGACTAGCTCTATTGTAATACTTAAATAGAAACTTTGAACATTCGCCATGGAGTTATAACATATTACTTAATTGCAGCATTTATCATCATAGCAACAGTAAGCAGACATTGCATCAAGAAAATATAACAACATTCACATATCGCAACATTGCACAAAGATCGTACCAAAACATCATCATTTTATTACTGTTGCAATCGTATACTAGAAGCAAAACATAGATCTCCGTACCCATACATCTCCTTATCTCTCACCCACTATTGTCTCTAAGACTTACAACTCTCACCTATTTATAGGCCTCTGCCATTACAATGTTTGTCCAATTACAAACGACTTCCTAACTGACACTATGGACAAATGACCCAATATCTAACTGACTCAGTCCAAATGACCCAAAAACCCGCATACCACAGTACAATTGACTCAACATTACATAACATATGGTCCAAGTGACCCAAAACTCACCAACTGCTATATACTTTAACACAAAATACTCCTTCCGCACCCTCATCTGATGTGTTGCAGCATCGGCAGTACTGCGACGTTTCCTCATCGAACCACCTGCCAACAATTTCCTCTTCTACCACTTCCATCTCCTACTGTTGTAAGGCATTCTTTACAAAGTCTTATTTAGATATAGGTTGGTGATACAGTCTAAGTTTATTGCCATTTACAACAAAGGAAGTTTGAGAATCATCAATTGTTTTAATTCTAACAGATCCATTATCGAAAGCTGTAGCAATTTCATAAGGACCCATCTAGCGAGTAGTCAATTTACCTTTAAAATTTTTTTATCTCGAATCGAAAAGTAATTCCCAGTCTCCTATTTTAAATTGTTTTGTTTAATGTATGTATCATGCCATTTTTTACGTTGATTTTGTATTAAGATTGTTCGTTGGATGGCATCCTGTCTAATCTCGTCTAATTCATTTATTTCTAGGATTCGTTGTTTCTGTGCTTCTTCTAAATTCATTCCTAAGTAAGAAGTCATACAAAATGTCTTAACCTGAAATTTAATGGGTAGGAGAACCTGTTTGCCATAAACAAGTTCATAAGGTGTGTGGCTAGAGGTGTTTCTCCAAGTTATTCTATAATCCCACAAGGCTTTTGGGAGCCTATCTGCCCAGTCCTTGTGGTGTATTGAATGGTCTTGGTCATGATAGCTTCTAATACCTTGTTTGTGCTTTCTACTTGACCATTTTCCTGAGGATGATATGGTGAATATTTGCAATGTCTAATACCATATTTATTAGTAATTTCTTTCATTAACTTGGAAGTGAATTGAGATCCTTGATTGGTTACAATTTCCCTAGGTACACCAAATTGGGTAAATATCTTTTCATACATAAAATCTACCACTGATTTCTCTGTGGCTCGGAATAAAGCTTTGGCCTCTACCCACTTGGTGACATAATCTGTATAGACTAGAATGTACTTTTTCTTACGAGACATAGGGGAAATTGGTCCAACAAAATCTAGAGCCCATTTTTCAAAAGGCTCAATCATAACTTGATGTTGCAAAGGAATCTCATCAAATGGCATAGGTCTACCCATTCTTTGGTAACTATTGCATCCTTTGACATATTTGGTAGCATCCTTGAAGATGCTTGGCCAATAATATCCAGAATGCAAAACTTTATATGTTGTTCTTTTATCAGAAAAGTGTCCACCGCAAGGTCCACCATGACATGCATGAAGAATCTATGCCATCTCATCCTCTCGTACAAATCTTCTAATAATAAGGTCAGGACCGGTACGAAAGAGATCATTACCCACCCAAGAATAGTTAGAGATTTGAACTATGATTCTACGTTTTTTGGGTGGAGAGAGATGGTTTGGTATCTTTCTTGTTGCCAAATAATTGGCTATATCTACGAACCACGGGGTTCGAATAGATACAATGAATAAATGTTCATCTAGGAAGCTATCATCAACAGGACTATCATTGTTGTCAATTTGAATTCGGTAGAGAAAGTCTGCTACTACAGTCTCTCGACCAGGATGGTCAACAATGGTAATATTAAACTCTTGTAACAGAAGAAGCCACCAAGTCACTCTACCATTGGTGATTGGTTTATTCATAAAAAATATGATAGCAGAATGATTGGTATGTATGAAAATTTCATATCCTGTGATATAATGACAAAACTTATTGATGGAATAGACTAATGCGAGGAACTCTTTTTCAGTAACAGTGTATTTTGATTCTACAGGAGTCAAGTTTTTACTGGTGAAATAAATGGCATAAGATAACTTTTCCTCTTTTTGACCTAAGACTACCCCTATAGCTATGTCATATGCATCAATAGAGATATGAAAAGGAAGGGACCAATTAGGGCCCCTAAGTATTGGTGCTACTGATAACTTTGCTTTAAAGTTTCGAAAGCTAGTTGAAAAGGTTTAGTCCATTGAAATTTTGTGTCCTTCATGAGTAGTTTGAACATAGGTGCAGCTATCTTAGTAAAATTTTATATAAACTTCCTATAATAACCTGCATGGCCAAGAAAGCTTCTAACTTCCTTCGAAGTCTTTGGAGGAGGAAGATTGACAATTATCTCTATCTTGGCAGGATCCACCTTAATACCTTGAAGAGAGACATGATGTCCTAGAAATATGCCCTCGGTTAATAACATCTTGCATTTTTCATGGCTAAGGGATAAGTTTGTATCCTGACATCGAATAAGAACTATCTTGAGGTTGTCGAGGGCCTCTTAGAAGGTATTACCATAAATTATGAAATTGTCCATATAGACCTCTACACAATCATGTATAAGGTCAGCAAAGATACATAGAACTACACATTGGAAAGTAGAAGGTCCATTACAAAGGCCAAAAGGTAACACTCGATAGGCATAAGTCCCCCAAGAGCAAGTAAAGGTAGTCTTATCTTGGTCCTCAGGTGCTATTAATATCTGATTGTATCCACTATACCCATCTAGGAAAGAAAAGTATTGTTTCCCTGATAGGGTATCTAACACCTAATCTATAAAAGGTAGAGGGAAATAGTCTTTAAGAGTGGCCTTGTTCAATTCTCGAAAATCAACACAGATACGCCACTTCCCTGTGAATTTCTTTGGAACTACTACCAGAGGAGACACCCACTTACTATTGGAAATTGGGTAAATGAATCCAGCGTTAAGAAGTTTTTGCAATTCTTCTTTTACTATATCTTTGAGAGATGGGTTCATTCTCCTCTGGGGTTGTCTGACGGGAGGTATATTTGCGTGTGTGTAAATGTGGTGAATACATGTATCTAGGTCTATACCCTTCATATCGGTGTATTCCCAAGTGAAAGCTCCATTTTGAATTTTGAGAACTTTTAACAATTGTTTTTGCTGACTCTCATCTAAACCTTGATTTATATGTAGGAATTTTTCGGAACTAACCTCACATGGTATGGTATAAGATCCTAGCTTTTCCTCAATTGAAAAGACACAAGGTGTACTTGTAAATGTTGAGAGACTCATGTTTTCTTGAAATTCGTCTCCAAAAATATGGTCAAGTTGGGAAAAAGACTGAGGAAAGTCAATACATGTGGTGGAAGAAATAAATTGATTTAACATGTTTTCAATATTTTGTTCTTGAAGTGCCTAGGAGAGATCACTAACAAGGGAAAGTTCTTCCAGGTTTTCTTCTCCAAAAGGACAATCTAACCAAAATAAGCTCTCAGTTATAGGCTATGCTGGTGGGTATAAAGCTATTCTTCTTGTAGATAAGCCATCAGAGATGACCATCTCTCCATCCCTACATCCTATAAATGCATTAGCAGTAGCCAGCTAGGGTCTTCCTAAAATGATAGGATGCCCCCTAGATGGGTCTTTTGATTGAATAACCATGAAGTCCACAGGATATTCCCATGAGGCTACTGATACCATAATATCGTCTAATATCCCAGTAGGTTGCACCATAGTACGATCTGCTAGTTCTAACATTGTTGGAGTAGGGCGCAGGAATGGTCCTAATTGGAGAGCTTCTAAAACTGTAGTAGTCATTAGGTTAATAGCAGCCCCTAAATAAATGAGTGTGTTCCCTATAGCAGTGTTTTTAATGAGAATAGTTACTATAGGATTCCTTGAATTTGTATACTTCGGAATTCTAGGCTGTTTTGCTATACAATCTAAGATTTCACTTATGACATGTATTGTTGGAGGGTATTTTTGTTTCTTACTGTTACACCAAAATGTCGTCACCCTTGTGCAAGTGTCATCATCATGGTCATTGCAAGTACCGTCATTATAACCTAGTGTTGTCATCATTACCATTGTGATAATGTCATCATCTTGACCATTGTGTAAACTCTTTGCTATTTTACCTAAACCCATTTTAGAGTAAAAACACATCCTTGAAGTTTCCCATGACTAGAGGGCTTAACTGACCTACTTTTCAAGGTCGACCTTCCTCGCTCCCATGGAAAGAGTGGGTGTTTATATAGGGCTAAAGAGATAGGATAGGTTGAGGATTAGGGGGAGATGGTTAAGGGATCTTCCCATAAGGTTAGGAACCGAAATGCCACCTCACCTAGAACCTAGGGATAGGCCTCCACATCACTCATCTTCAAGAATGGGCTCGAAGATACTCTTTTATCCAAATAACTGACTTCGTCACAATCTTCCCTTATGCAACATGCGACGTCGCAAGTTGTCCTAATGCAACCTGCGACGAAGTCAGTTATTTGGATAAAAGAGTATCTTCGAGCCCATTCTTGAAGATGAGTGATGTGGAGGCCTATCCCTAGGTTCTAGGTGAGGTGGCATTTCGGTTCCTAACCTTATGGGAAGATCCCTTAACCATCTCCCCCTAATCCTCAACCTATCCTATCTCTTTAGCCCTATATAAACACCCACTCTTTCCATGGGAGCGAGGAAGGTCTATGGTACCCTTATGCTGGTAGAACCCATATTGGTGATTGGGAAGCTTGTACCATCTTGGAGGTTTGGCTTGGACATGTTGGATGGAGGATGCAACGTTGAGGCTTTGGTTGTAGCTTCATCTTTTCTATGTATTCCCACTTTTTATACAGTTAATATAATCTCTTTCCATAAATGTTGTCTCGTTGATGATGTTTAGAACTTTCTTCCTCAACTGTTAGTTTATATCAGTTATTGTTTAGATATCTTGTACTACTTGTATCGTTTCCATATTGTCTTGACAAGTCTTGCAGCTGGAGATTTGATGACCATGAGACTTGGAGCAACAACAAGGAGAAGTATCCACAATCTGAAAGGTGTGATATCTAAGTACTTGATCTGTAACTAGATCTAGGAAATGAGTTTTATATTCTGTACTATTTGTTCTAGACTCGCATTGAGCTAGGTAGATCTTGCTCGTGTCTGCCCGAGTGGATTGTCCGATAGCAAATATGGCGACCATATTGGGGATGAACATTGTTGTTTTCAATCTGAATGTCAGTTTTAGTTGATTGCTTTTGCAAGCCATCTCTTTGACCATTTGCTTCTTAAGCCCTTTCACCATCATATCTTCGCTTTGAAGAGTTTGATTTCCTTCCTTTGAGTTTGCACATCCCATTTGCAAACCTGTTTATTGCTCATTAACTAGAGAATTGGTTCATTTTTGAACTTAGATCGCACCCGTCGCACCTGGTTAGTGTACCCAGAGCGACACTGTGTGTTTTTTTATCTTTGTTCTTTCATGTTAGTCTGTCGTCGCAGTCCTTCCATTGGTATACTGCGACAAGTCGCACTTTCTGCATTGGTAACCTGCGACGTCGCACTGTGCATAAGCACAGAGTGCGCCGATCTGCCATTTTTGACATACAGGCATGCCCTCTCCAGTTCTATTGTTAGTTTGTTTTGTGCACAAAATCCCTCTATACTCTACGATCTAGTCAGAGACCCCATTGTTTGATTTTGTGTGTTGAAAGTGTTTGGTATTTTGTGTGGATTTGTATTGGGTCCCATTCTAACAAGTTTTAGCTTGGTAGTGGTGGATACTTTAGTTCCCCCATCTTCATCCACTTGACCTTGTTATCCCTCCTATCCTCATCTGATCTGATCTTTGCACTAGATCTAATCCCAAACTTCTTTTTGCACATGTTATTTGGCTTGTTTGTATTGGTTTTTGGGTCTTTTGAGTTTTGGATTCATGTTTGGCCCCTTGAGTAAAAACTAGTGTTTTGCTTGCATTTTTAAGCGAAATGGGGGGGCCATGAATCGTGCATTCTTTAGTCGTTTTGACCCATCTCAAGGTTTTGAGATCATTTTTGGTTTGGCATGATTGGCTTGTTTTAAAGACTTTAAGAGTGTGGAATATCCATGTCTTTTTGAGCCTCTCTTTCTTGGGTTATGCATCTTGTTTCCCTTACATGCTGAGCTATTAAATCATTTCTGGAAAGATTGATTCTTTGTCTCCACTTTAGTTCGAAGAAAAGCTTGATTTGTCACTCTTTTGCTATATTCATAAATTTGGAAAACATAAATATTCTTCTTGCTTTTATTTGATCATTTGAAATTCTTGGTCTCACACTCATAAGAAGAAGAAATATTCATTTCATATTTGTATGCATTTGAGTTAGATAAGATTGTTAAATGCTTTCCTTTGTCTTGCATTTGATTGGAAACATTAGTGGAATCCTTCTTTCCGTAGCTTAGATATGTCTTTTTCAAATGTAAAAAGATAGGAAATGAGTTAAAATTCTTGCATTTGGTAGATTTTGAGGCTTTCTTAAATGTCTTTGAGTTGTTTGGGTGCTTGCCATTTTCTTTGGGAATTTCTGAAAGATTAGAGAGCTATAGATATCTTCTCACTTTCTGTATATAAATATGAAAAGCGTTTTGTTATCAAATTCCATTTTTGGTACATGCATTTGAAAATTGAAAGTGCTTCATTATTTTGTCTTATACATTGTTAAGATTAGTTGCATCTTTCATTTTCTTTACGCTTTTTCGCCAGATTATTGCAGAAAGTTGGAATTATTGCACTCTAGGAAGGAATTCTTCTTTTCACTACTGCTTAAGTACTTTTGGTTTGAAAGAAAGAAAAATCTCTCCCTACCTTAAGTAGTTTTCATTGAAAAGGAAAGGAAAACGTGCATTATCATGTAGTTGAGGATTGCATTATGTTTACATTTATGTACTCACCTCATGCATCCACCTAACCGTACAAGATAAAATTAACGCTAACTTAGGTTAAAATTATTTAGCAACTTATGTGTAAGTTACAGACTTGTTCCAGCGTCATTAAGCGTGGCAGCTGTCATTATTTTCCAGCACTGTAGTCCGGGGGTATTGTAGTCTTCCACATACATTGGTATATCGAGCTCCTTCACGTACCCACCAAGTACCATAATCCATACTTGGCGTACATCGAAGGGTGTATCACATACTCAACACATATATCAGAAGGTCTCGTGCCAACGGCTGTGCATTAGACAACACCACTATGGATTTGAGCTCCCATGTACCTTGTGTATATCAAGAGACACCACTAGGATTCCTAAAACCAACTGAGTTAACCATTTGGCCGTCTTGGCAAAGCAATACACCGAGAACAGCACTCGGGTAGATTAGCACACACGTACCGTCCAGGTAATTGGCTATGCGGGTAAGGGTATGGTCCCAATCCTCCTTGTCACGTCATATTGTTGGACCCTACAGTATATCGCAGTTTGCGATGCCTTGATAATCGCATGAGGTTCCAGAATTTGAATCCACTCCTATTCACACAGTTTGCTTGTTGCTTTTAGACTTGAGTAGTGCTTGACTTGTGTGGTACTTTATAGACTCTTAGGAAGTTTAAATATGGAAGATTCTTCTGGGACTACCAACCAAGGCACCCCTTTCCAAGGTATTCCATTTGTTATTCCCCCTTGTGGAACTGTTGGTCCTCCCTTTATGGCTACGTTGAGTCTTCCTAGATTGACGATAGGATTACCAGTATGGTTATTCTCCAATTCGGTTACGCCAAGTGCACCAATCGTGTCGGACCTAGGTCCTTCACCACATGAGCATCAATCTCATGATGACCCTTCTCCTTCTCCGTCAAAAGTTGAATTGGCTTCCATCTCTTCCTCCTCTCCTACTTAAAACTCTGATGTTAGTAAGAAGGCTGGTGTGAATAAGAAGAAAGGGAAGATTAAGAAGAAGAAAGATAAGAAAGAGACCAAGTGTCAACCATCTGCCTCTAATGGCACTCATTCTATGAGAACACCTCGTAAGAAAAAGTTCCCTTGCAAACTTTGCAAGGGTGATCACCTTCTCAAGAATTGTCCCGGTCTTCCCCGTGTGTCAGAAGTGTGGTCTAAAAACCCCAAACCATTTGTATCGTCAACCTTTGACCATCATGTTGATGATACTCCCTCGACCAGTGACTCGTTGGTGAAGGGTCGAAAGGGTAGATTCGCAAACCCTTGTTGGATATGCAAGGGCATGCATTGTACTTACCTTTGTCCAAGCATGGATGAAGCTTCACGGTGGTTGGAAGATATTACTAGTTCTCAACAGGTGCTTCCAACAAGCGATAGTAAGTTGTCCCTCAATCCCCCGCTGGTTGACCAAGTGATCAATTCAGTTTCATCTATAATTGATCCCACTCTTCCTTCCGAGATTGAAGTGATCGAGTCTCTATCATCTCCACTCGATCCCGCTCTTTCATTGGAGAAAGTCCAAACTGAAGTAGTCACCATGACACAATCCTCGTCTCATTCTTATCTTCCAAGTGAGAGTGAATTGGAAACCGCTGATGTTTTCCTAGTCAGTTCAGAATGTCCTAGGCAAGGGGAAACCCTATCCATTCCTACAGGACCCCCTCCAAGTACTGAGGTCATTTCATTTGATTGGAATGAGCTAAAAAAATCTCATCTTCCTTCGAGTATTCCTTTTCAAATATTTGTAGGAGTTTTCGATAAAGAAATCTTTCGTACGATAATTGATGAGGGAGCTTCTGTTAGTATTTTATCCTCAACTGCTTAGCAAGATATAGGTTCTCCTCAGCTTGTGCTAGTAACTGACCAGATTTTGGATTTTAATAGAAGGCCTACCGGACCTTTAGGGATTCTTCCGCAGTTTCCTGTCACGTTGAGAGGTAAAACTGTTTATGTTGATGTCATGGTTGTCCAAGGTACTTTAGATTTCAACCTACTCCTTGGACGTGATTATGTATATGCTATGAAAGCTGTCGTGTCCACACTCTTTCGAGTGATGTAATTTCCCTATGATGGGAGGGTTGTGACCATTGATCAGCTTTCCTACGTGACACCCACTCATCATATGACTCCTAGTCATTAGAATTCCCTGAATGTTCCACATGTTTTAGTGGTTTATTCCCCCTGAGGCTGGGGGGTATGAGCATAGTTTATGTTCTGTTTCAAGCTCATTAAAAAATGAAACCAACCTTCGAGCAAAGTTTCTCTTTGATTTCAAGTTTGCATAAAAATGAAACCATTTCACATGAGCATAGTTCCCATTCTATGTCAAGCTCGTTAAAAAATGAAATAGGTTCCTACGAGCACAGTTTATGTTAAGTTTCAATCTCATTAAAAAATGAAACCAAACACCCTAGCATAGTTTCCCTTTGGTTTCAAGCTTGCATAAAAATGAAATCAAATCCACTTTACGAGCATGGTTTATGTTATGTTTCAAGCTCATTAAAAGATGAAACCAATCCATTGGAGCATAGTTTTATTCTATTTCAAGCTCGTTAAAAAATGAGATAGACCTCTCAGCATAGTTTACCTTTGGTTTCAAGCTTGCATAAAAATAAAACCATCCCCTTGAGCATAGTTTTATTCCATTTCAAGCTCATTAAAAAATAATATGGGCCCCCTCGAGCATAGTTTTATTCCATTTCAAGCTCGTTAAAAAATAAGATGGGCCCCCTCGAGCATAGTTTTATTCCATTTTAAGCTCGTTAAAAAATAAGATGGGCCCACTCAATCATAGTTATTGTCTATTTCAAGCTTGTGTAAAAATGAAATAGATCTCCCTCCCATCGGTTCGAGTCTCTCACTAGAGTTAGAACTTGAACTTTCATTTCATCTGATTCTAGCTTTCCCCCCTTGGTGAACATTTTCATATTAGTATCTAGGTTGGTAGTTAGGTTAGAAAGCAACATTTTTTGACAAAATGAAGCTTGGGGGGCATGCCACATGTCATACCGTCAACAATCATGTTGAGGGAACACTACCATGTTAAGCCACTAGCAATCATGCTAGGAGCATTTACCAACCTCTGGGCATCATTTTGGGAAGGAACCTGTCAAAAGGCCTTAACCTATGAGCATAGTTCCCATTCTATGTTAAGCTCGTTAAAAAATGAAATAGGTTCCCATGAGCAGAGTTCTAATCTTGTGTCAAGCTCATTAAAAAATGAAACAACTCATTTTTCATTGAGTTGAGTCTTCCCATTGACTTAGTACCTGAACCTTCTTTTCACCTTCCTATGCCTTAAGTGGACGAAATGAAGCTTGGGGGCATGTATTCAACCTTTGGAAGTTACGTTGAAGTCAACTCGATCGCCTCTCCACACCACGTTGGAGCTAAGTCACTTACTTCTAGCAATCATGCTGGGGGCATGCACCAACCTTTGGATTTCATGATGGGAAGAAGTTCACCATTGGGAACATTTTCGAGCATTCTTTCCTTTTTTAGGTTTTGAGCTCATTAAACCATGAAAATTATCCTAAGCATAGTTCATTTTTTGTTACAAGCTCGTTAAAAAATGAAGCAGACATCATGAGCATTCTTCCAACCTATCTTCGAGCTTGTTAAAAACAGTAAGATAGCATTTGAGCTTACTTTTCACCTTTTTCGTGCTTTGGTTGAAACATGAAAAGTGGTTTGAGCTTAGTTTTTACTTTTTCGTGCTCTGGTTCAAACATGAAAAAGATTCCGAGTGCTTTTGATACCATTCTAGTGCTCGTTAAAAATTTAAGTTAAAAAGGTGTGTCTAACGAGTATAGGTTTATCACTTTATCCGGCCTCGCTAGACTATTTATGGAAAAGGAACTGTGTCGAGTTTACTTTTTTCTTTGTCATACTCGGTCATCAACCATGACAAAGTTGTTCATGGAGTCCTTTTAAGCTCTTTTCAGACTCTCTAAATAGGAAAAGATTGCTAAGCGAACTTGATGCTTTCATGCTTGTAAAAGCATTTGAATGATCGTCTTTCTGGTGATAGTTTACCCCTTTTTCGAACCAGGAAACACTATTTACGAAAAAGGAATACTCCAACCAACCATGGCTAGAAGATTCCTCTCCCGCATTGTTTTACCCTTTTTCGGGCAATGAGGATAACTTTACGAAAAAGGACCATTGGAGTCTCCTTTAGTTATTTTCAAACTCTCTAAACATGAAATGATGCCGAGTTTTCCTTCTCTAGACTCGTTAAATTTTAAACATTGAAGGGCCCATTATGGGACAAACCCCTCCTTTCCTAGGTTCATAAATTTTTTTGGATTGGACTCATCTATGAGATGAGCTATACCGAGCATCTGGTTACCCTCATCAAGCTCGTCAAAAAACACATGAGGCACTCATCAATCATGATGGGGAAAAAGGGAAGATTTTGTGTTACATATTAATTGCGGTAGTACATAGTCACTATTGAACATGGCACTCGTTTGCATTTGCATTCAGTACTTGGATAATCTATTTGTCCTCGAGTCTTGTCAATTCCATGAGTCGCTTTGCTTCTTTGGATCAGCCAAAGAATGCTTCCACCATCATTTGCATTAGGGATTGGTATTAGTCTCATCATGTCAATACTGCCAAGTCATGGCATGCCCATGTTCAAGAGACAGTCGTTACTCATCTTCTATAGTCTGTATACCTTCAATCATGTTGGTCTACCTTGAGTCAGTCTTGCATATTACTCTACTGTCCGATCTACACCGAACATCTGTTATCGAGTTTCATGTTGATGATAGGGGATTCATCATGGCCCTCCTTCGACGGGTTCATCTTCGTCGACTTCAAATCATCATCCGAGGATTGAACTTAGAAACCAACCAAGTACCTTGGCCATGCATGCCTCAATGGTAGGTTACCTTGCTTTCAACATGAGTTTACATCATTGACTCTTGATTGAAAGATTTCATCTCACGTTCGACTTCAGCTCATTTATTCACGCTTGATGATATGTATCGTGATACCTTGGGAATCATTGACATTAATGGTGATCTCCCTCGCACTTGTTAACAGTATACATTAATGATTGGTAATCCAGTGGTTTCTACCATGTTCCAGTCCAAAACATTGTAATCACATGGATAGATTCATATCATTGCGGGTTCAGCTTGGAGACCCTAGGGAAGTTATTTTTTACCCAGGTTGCGATGTCGTTTGTATTGAGTCATATTACACGGATCCACTTTTGTATTGATCGTGGCTATGTTATCATCTCATCATGGCTCTACGCTTGTGTCTAGTATCCATGATTGTGTTCAGTCGGTCTTTACTATCATGGATCTGCAATGTATTGGTCGGCAACCATGTTTTGTGTTGTATGAGACTTGTGGATCTCAGGTCATCTCTGTAGCAAATCCTTCCAACCAGCAAGTCCTTGCCATTTTTATTACTACAAAGCATTTCACCTGTCTCATTCCACCAGCTTCATGCTTTGGGGGGCATTCTATTACAGCAAAATTTCGTCACCCTTGTACAAGTGTCGCAAGTGTTGCAAGTGTTGTCATCATGAACTAGTGTCATCATCATGGCTGTTGCAAGTACCATCATTATGACCGAGTGTTGTCATCATGACCATTGTGATAATGTCATCATCTTGACCATTGTGTAAACTCTTTGCTATTTTACCTAAACCCATATTAGAGTAAAAACACATCCCTAAAGTTTCCCATGACTAGAGGGCTTAATTGACCTACTTTTCAAGGTCGTCGCAATCTGCCCTTATGCAACATGCGATGTCACAGGTTGTCCTAATGCAACCTATGACTAAGTCATTTATTTGGATAAAAGAGTATCTTCGAGCCCATTCTTGAAGATAAGTGATGTGGAGGCCTATCCCTAGTTTCTAGGTGAGGTGGCATTTCGGTTCCTAACCTTATGGGAAGATCCCTTAACCATCTCCCCCTAATCCTCAACCTATCCTATCTCTTTAGCCCTATATAAACACCCACTCTCTCCATGGGAGCGGGGAAGGTCTATGGTACCCTTATGCTGGTAGAACCTATATTGGTGATTGGGAAGCTTGTACCATCTTGGAGGTTTGGCTTGGACATGTTGGATGGAGGATGCAACGTTGAGGTTGTAGCTTCATCTTTTCTATGTATTCCCACTTTTTATATAGTTAATATAATCTCTTTCCATAAATGTTGTCTCGTTGATGATGTTTAAAACTTTCTTCCTTAACTGTTATTTTAGATCAGTTATTGTTTTGATATCTTGTACTTCTTGTATCATTTCCATATTGTCTTGACAGGCCTTGCAGCTGGAGATCTGACGACCACGAGACTTGGAGCAACAACAAGGAGAAGGATCTGCGATCTAAAAGGTATGATATCTAAGTACTCGATCTGTAACTAGATCTAGGAAATGAGTTTTGTATTCTGTACTATTTGTTCTAGACTCGCATTGAGCTAGGGAGATTCTGCTCTTGTCTGCCCAAGTGGATTGTTTGATAACACTTACTTGGTCTCTTAATGCAGAGTTCTTTTATCACTTTACCGAAGATTGGTATATCTTTAATGGCTTGTAATAAAGGGATCTTAATGAAAATATTTTTCAATTCATTAATGATATTATATTTTGGGTAAGTTACAGGTTTTTCTATTATTAGACGTTCCGGGTATGGAGGTGATTTATTTCCCGATCTTACTTCTTTATGAGGAAGGTTATGTGTTGAATATTTTGGAACGACCACATTTTCAAGAATGACATCATTTAAAATTTCATTAGGTGCATTTTCTTCTTGAATAACAACTGACGACTTAGGATGATCTTGCAAGACTCTTCCAAACCATAATTGAACTTCATGTATTGGTGCGGACGAAATAGCATATGATGGAAGAGGTAACAACCCAATGTTATTAAGAGCTTGGGTTGGTTTGTTGTTAGGATTCGGTATCAGTTGTGCGGGCAATATTGTGGGTCTTGGAGGGTTCATATTCTGGAAATGAGGAGGTTGATTTGGGATAGGGGGTAGTGAAGGAGGTGCATATCCAGGCAAAAATTGCTGAACATTAGGTGGGTAAGGATAGTTAGGCATAGGAGGAGATGGTTGAGCATACACTTGTCCTCTCCATCCATGAGGCCATTACTGTTGTTGAGCATTTTGAGGAGGGTACTGTGGTGGCCAATTCTGCCAATCTGAAGTGTTCCATTGTTGCAGAGGTTGATAAGGATGGTAGTAAGGTGGAAATTGGAATGATGGATCCTGACTCGAAGGTTGATCCCTAGGCCATCAAGGCCTCCTAGATGTTTCACCAAAAATTCCACTCTTGTATACATCTTTCAACTCGGGCAACGATGGACAATTATCAGTGGGATTCTCTTCTGTACAGAGGTGACAAACTGAAACATTGTTTAATGGACATTCTCTTTGAGGATGTTTAGTTCTACACCTAGGGCACAAAATACTCATTGCTGCACGCTCTTCATTCTGTCTCTTTTTAGCTTATAATTCATCTAGCTGAGAACCCATAGCCCTTAAAATATCTATTTTAAAATTTTTTAACAAGTTCCCTATCTCTACCCTTGTAACTCCACCAAGATCGGATGTGTTTCCTTTTAGATTTCTAACATAAGGTTCTTGAAAGTGTCTTCCACCTTTCCCTCTGCTCCTAGAGTAATTCCTACATAGTTCACAAATCTCTGAAAAAGATTTATGAGAAATATATCCTGCTGCCACGAGATTAAGGTTATCCAAGAATTCTTCTAGGATTCCTTTAAAAAAGAGTGTTCTTACTGCATCTTCTCGAATATCACTATATTTAGACTTGTGTAACACATAGTTAAATATTTCGAGGTAGTCCTCCAGGCTCTCGTCTTCAAGCTGTTGAATTTTAAAAATATCATTGCGAGAGTCCTTTGGTCTACAGTAATCCTGATATTTCCGAAGAAATGCATTCTTCATGTCTTCCCAAGATTTAATACTAGATTCTCCCAATCCCATGAACCATCGAAGAGAGGAATCTTTTAATGTTGCAGGAAAAAGTTTTAGTTTTTGGTCATCTTGTAGGTAATTGTAACTCCTACACAAAATGTCAAACTCAAATAAGAATTTGTCTGGATCCTCACTACTTTTCCCATAGAAGGTTGGTAGTGAGGAAGGAGGGATATTTTTCATAGTAACATCTTGTGCAATGTCTAAGATGGGAAACCCGAAGGTACCTTCAGTTCTAACTTCTCCATCTTCTTCGGCTTGTCGGACATGATCTTCATGTTCATCCTCCATGAAGATTCTATTACCAAAGAGAGAAAACCTAGGTGGCTCCTTTCTTGGTGAATATGGGATATCCCAACATTCTTTTTCAGGAAGGATATTCTTCTTTTTGGGAGGAGAATGATCAGCTATGCGGGAATCTAGTCCAGGAGGTTCTACTATTGTTGTGTCAATCTATGAGATGACGATGTTTGTGGAGCTCCCAAAAAGAGCATCTACTTGTGCAGGATTGACAAAATATACCGAATCTGGACCACCCACTATTTAAAAAGTAATGTCTTTGGGATTTTGGACTAATGGAGGGTTAAGAAGTTTCAAAATTTTACCCTTCAGATTTTTCGCTTGTTTAAGTTTAGTCTCAATATGAGCTTGAGATTCTTCTAGTGGAATTTCTTTATGAACAGACTATTCTGATGTCCCTATGATTTCCTTTAAAATGTTTCCAGAGAATATTTCTTTATCCTTCCAAGTAGGACTATCCCCTTTAGGTGTCTTCTGATACCTTTCTGTTGAGTTAGTAGTTGGGGTGGCACATCCCCCGTATAGGTTAGTAGGAATTTTAGTAGGAATTTGAATTTTAATAAATCTACCTTGTGAGTCTCTAGACCTATTAATGAAAACAAATTTTAACTAAAAGAAACTTTGACTGCATAACTACTACTACTGGGTTTTGGGGATGCCTATTATGACAGATGCACAGGTTCTTATTTCTTGTCTTACCGCTCACTCGCCACTAGCTTAATCTAAGTTTTGGAAGAGAAATTCTACCTATTTCAACTTAATTCTACCTATTTCAACTCCCCGGCAACGGTGCCAAAATGTTGGGTGTGTGAGCTATCTCAAATTAAAAACAACACCTAAGATTAATTATCAACCAGGATCAGTAAAATTAGATTTGAAAGAAAAATATATGCCAAGGTAGAAAAGGTTCTATAGTTTCAGGTTTATCAGACCTAAAAATGTTTAGTAAAGAAAAAGATCGAAATATCTATCAAAATGAAAAACCGAGTTAAATATTTAAGAATACCTTAAAATCACAGATCAAAATAGTACTAGATCATGCTACTCTACCTCTATGGTTAATTAATAAGAAAGATGGAAACAAATATTGGAACACAAACTACTCTAGAAAAGTAAGAAACTGCCAAATTCAACTTCCAGATAACAACTACGGATAGAATCAGAGCTACGGATATTAGATGTTTAATAGAGAGAACTTATAAATGTACATAAATTTAGACTAAACCATCTAATTGCACTCTTCTTGATTACGCACATCAAATGTAATAGGAACCGGAGTAAATGTATCGTAATGACTTTCAAATGTAATGAGGAAGCTAAGCAGAAGTAGATCTAACTTAACTTCTGCAAACAAATGTAAACTAAAAATCAACAAACTACTACTAATTTTAAACATTATGAACTACTGTCTATCCATATGTGAACAACATGAAACTAATGTAAGGAGAAGCAATCGAAAGACTTAACAAAGATGTAAAACTGAACTATATTAGATTTGGAAGCAAGTAGAAAACTTGATAAAGATATTTTATTTTTAATCCAGATCTTACAACATGAACATCTTTATTAAACAGAAACTAGTCTTAAGATTAACAAACTAAAACAACTCAATGAAATTGAGTTATCAACTACCACTTGAAAATAAACTACTTAGGAACAACATTCATACATTCTGAACAGTAACCAAGTAACAAAACAGATTAAAGAACTAAAGTTTGGAAGAAAGATGAGAAGAGGATAAAGAAGAAGGAAGAAAGGAGGAAATAATGATAACAAGTGCATTAAAAACTCTAAATAACATGAAACAAGATTAAATCACATCTCAAACTATTAAGGAAGAATAAGAAGAATGATGATTAAGAGGCAGAAGAAATTAAATTTGGAAAAAGGCCTAAAATATTGCAGAAAACACACAGGTCTAAATGACGATCCGTACGTCGGTCTGAAAGACAGTCTGAATGGAAGAAAATGGTTTGAAGTGAGGAAAAGAAGAGTTTTTGAATGATTTAATTACTAGCTGGGTTTATGCAAATGATCCTACAATGCACAGGAAGCAAGAAAGGG
The DNA here is from genome assembly GCA_027924585.1 of Larix kaempferi. Taxonomy (NCBI): domain Eukaryota; kingdom Viridiplantae; phylum Streptophyta; class Pinopsida; order Pinales; family Pinaceae; genus Larix; species Larix kaempferi. The sequence continues at coordinate 8,939,934 of BSBM01000924.1, forward strand.
ATGATTGGAGGCTAAGAAGTTATCTATGCAACTCATTACCTAAGGAAAAGAATGATTCTATGAGAAGTAGGAAGAAGGTTGGGAATAGAAGAAGGGAGAAGGCTGGAACAGGAGAAAGAAGAATTAACCTACAACAAACAGGAAGAAAAACTAATAGAGAAGAGAAGAAGGAAAGGAATGCTAACTATGGAAGAAGTTAGAAGAAATATCTATCTATGATGATGGAAGAGGGACTGAAAAACAAACTACAAATTATCAAACTACTGAACTATTGGTCGACCATTCTACTCATAGGAAGGGAGATTGTATTGACAACAAAATATCAATTACAGAAGGATGAAAATAATACACACAGGAAAATGAATTACTTACACATAAGAAATAAACTAGCTAATTGCAAGAAAAGAAATGCAGAAAATGTAAATAAAACCTCCAGTTGATGAGGGGCCCTTCCCAACAATCGGAGGGTGAACTAGCTCAACTTAAACAACTACCAGTAAAACATCAACAAGCTACTGCTTCCATTAACTTGAGGAAAATTATAGAGTCTATCTTCAAACTATCTACGACTGCAAATGCTTGGATTGAGACTGGAAAACCATAGTAATTCAGAGAACTAAAGATAAAAAAACTCAAATACTTCACGAGACTAACTCATATCAATCACAGAGGTGACTATTTATAAGTTACAATGGGTGAGAGGGCTGATAGAGTCGACGTCTCTAATAATAGAGGTGTTTAATTTCTGTAACTGTTGATTAAATGATACATAACAGTGCAGGGGTGCATCTATCCATCTCCTCAGCATCAATCCTTTCCAATTCGAACAGTTGAGCATTCGTTCCCTCAAAACATGAGCAGAAGCATATGCTGGAGTGTCGACGTGGGCATAGGGGTTACGTTGGCATACTGAGCATGGACGTGGGAGTTATGTCGACCAACTGAGTGTGAACAGGACGACTCCTTCCAGAATGATGGCGTGAGCGAGAGTTGAGCAGACGTGTTTGATTCCGAGCTAAATGCGTAGATGAATCAGGGCTTGGAGTGTTGATGTGGACATAGAATGTGCTGTTAGGCTTGGCAAGCCCAAGGTTGAATCTTCTGGAACAATGGTTCATTAACCATCAACGCCACATGGAAAACAAAACCCATGTGTCCTCCTCTTTATTCAACGGTCTGAGATGCATCAACCACGAATTTCGTGGTCTGAACGAAGAGCTGAATGATGAGATGAAAGCATTTTAGGCTGAGCACGTAGCGCATGGGCTGAAGGATGGATAACTTGCAAATCATAGCCTATCAATTAAAACCATAAATGTTAATTATTCCCAAAAAATCATTTAAATCATAAATAAACCATAATATACTAAATATAACAAGATTTGCATGGTAAATGAATTTGTGCTTACCTGGACTGTTTGATGGGATGAATGGCTAAGAAAACAACTTACTATAAAAAAATGATAGAAATAACGCCACTTTGAGTAAATTAAATGATAAAAAATGGTGACAATATTGGACACCAACAATTTCCATCTCATTCTTAGCTAACTTATGCCAAATACGAATGTAAATGTGGATTTTTCCTTCTATGCTGACCAGTTTCCAAATTAACTATTCCACATCATCAATGTTGACCTCTCCAAGGTGCTGAATTTTTTCCTTGGCCTCTTCAAACCTTCGTTCAACTTGCTCAACCTTCAACTCAAGCCTTAATCTGATTTTGTTCTTCTTGACTCTTGGCCCTAGCCAAGACCTCAGAAAATGTATTCACTCCCTAGTAGATAGAATCATCTGGGACTTCTTCAGGGAGATAATCCATCTTCATGTGATATTGTTTGAAATGTGCATCAAGGAATTTCTTAGGATCATGCTTCCTTTTGGGAGGCTTACCCAACTTCAAAGGAGTCACCCGGTCACCAAGCACTGCAGCCCAATTTGAGGTTGGAATGACTAATGGCCCAAGGTTCAAAGAAAATTTAGGCCATCCTTTCTTCTTGGGACCAGTAAGCTTCCTGTAGACACCATCAGTAACAGTCCGATAGGAGACTTCTTGAATGACTAGTCTATCAGGTACTATTCTAGGTAGAAGATGAACAGTGTCACTTCCCTAGACTTTGATATATGAGAAGGACTCATAGAAATACCAATCACCAATTGTATTGATGAAGGCTCTGGCATCATCTGAAAAAGAAGGTGCCTCTTGTTTGAATATTTTGAAGTAAATGGTGCCCATGAAATGGTCACAAATTTCATAAAGTAATGGCACAAAGTTGCTTTCCCACAATGTTGAGTGATAAATGTGAACTGGTGGATCTGAAGGAGTCCAATTCCATCCCAAATTAGGATATTGGAACTTAGAGAAGAAGACATCAATGATAAAGGCTGACAGGTAGAAGTGTGGCTTTCTTCAGGCAAGTGCCTTTTGATAATCTTGGATGGTTGTTTTGAGTTCTGAAGAAAGAATAGACACCCAAGGAAAATATTTACCAGTTGTTAACACATTATGAGCTATTGGATACCATTCAGCTTTAAAGACTGAACAGTTGGGAAGGCAAAAAATCGTACAAAGCATGGATTCCAGCAAAGAGTAAGGATCCCTAAACCAAATAATCGGGTAGAGGTTATTAGCCTTCGGCACAAAACTGCTAGGTTTGATCATCCATGATTTCATCATTTCATCAAAATTGTACCTGTTTTTAGAGGATGTTATGAATTTAGGGCTAAGGGTTTGTGCAGCTGGTTTAAGAGCAAAAGCCTTAATAAAGACTTCGGGGCGGAAGGTTGTCAATTGTGACCCCGTGCTGTCATTGAATGACTAGTCTTTAGGGTTGTCATTTTCTGCAATCCATTTAATAAGGTTTGTGTAAGGTAGGACAGTGGGCCGAGCAACAATGCCATGGATTTGAGAAGCCCTCAGTCTTCTCATATGTAGGTTGGTTTTCCTTGATGTTAGAAAGATCATCATTATAAAAAAATGAATAAATATTGGCCCAGTCCATTTGGTATGTCTCAGTCACCCTCTCATTGGTATTCGAGAAGATACCAAAATTCAGGTCCTTAGTCTGTGAATCCCTTTGGACTGTATTAGACCAAGTGTTCCATGACATATTGGCAAAGCATGGAATTTATGGTAAATAAATAAAACAAAAATCAAAACTAAACCATAAACAGGAAAACCATGAATAGAAAATGCAAAAACGATAGCAAACCAACCTAAAAATAACTGAAATCTCGTGAGAATGACCCTAGTGAGAAATTCACAGTAAAATACACGTAGCAACGTAAATTCCGACAGTGAAAATGATAAAGAAAAATAGGAAAAATCATGTATTTATCAATTCGTGGTTGGATCAAATATGGACTGTAGGATTAAAGAAAACAAACGGCTAAGATTCCTCTTGCAGGATGCGGGATCGGGTTCACAAGTTTTATTTTCAAACTTTATTCAAAATTCCCACAATCCACAATTGCGGGTTGCGGGTTTGCAATTCGCAAAACAACGGATAAAATGTGTTTCCGAAATCCACAATCCGAAATTCCGGGTTGTGGGTTTCGGAAACAAAAACAACGTTTTAAAATCAAAATAGCTTTCCCACATCTGGCAATCCGCAATTTGCGGGTTGTAGGTTTCAGGAATACACAACGTGATTTATCGGCATAACGAATTTCCGCAATCCAAAATCTGGAATTTGCAGGTTTTGGGTTGCGGAATCGTAAATTTCCAAAATATTAACGCAATCTTTCCGCAACCCACAATTTCGGGTTGCAGGTTTCGGGTTGACGAAAATCCAAAAGAAAGAACTGACAATTCCCGTAATCTGCAATTTCGGGATTGTGGGTTTTGGGATTTCGGGATTTCGGATTTGCAGGAAGAAAATAACACTTTAAAGAATCTAAGGCTTTCTGCAAATCAAGAAAACAACCAAAAAACTTAGAAATTTTCAAAGGAAAAGATGATAATCACACAAGCAAAGATTTAAGAATCTCCTTTTTGACAAGGAACTTACCTAAGTGCCTTTGTATTTACAAAATTTGGGGCTCCCATGATCAAATGAAGCATGGGATCTTTTGTACCTACAACACTTTTTCAGCTCGATCCCTTCTCCTCTTTCCTTTGCTAAGATGTCTTTCAGCTTCAACATTTTTTCTTTGTTGCACTCTCAGTCGTTCATCAATTTATCAACATTATCAGCATCCTCCTGAGAAGCTTCTATGTTTACTGAAGCAGTGAATTTGGGATCCTTGTGAGTACCTTCCACTAAGGTACTTTCCTGAATGGTTACCACATCTGGTTGTGTTCCCATTTTCAATTTTTCCTCCGTTATTCTCACAATAGTCTTCCTTCATTTGCACTAGCTATAATTCTTGAACCTACATCCATGTGGGGTAAAATCCACTTGATTACTTCTAAACACAGAATTGTTTTTGGGCAGGTGCCATCCTTATGAAGACCTGACTTTCTGATATTCTGGTACACCATCATTTCTTCAATTGGTGCATCTTGTATGTTTAGGTCCCGAATGAGATGTTATAGTTCACCCCATTTATACTCAGGCGCGATCCTTGTTACTGCTCTGGTATCCTCATATAAGGTTTCCATCGTGGTCTCTAGGACAACTTCAATATCAGAATCAGATTCTGTTGTCTTAACCTTATGCTTAGAAGATCTTCTTTGCATTTCTGAGTCCTGAGGGGAAAAAAGAAAGTTAATGTACAAAAATCAAATATTAATGCAATAATCTCAATCAAAATATGATAATGGGAATAATATTCTAAAAATGAATTACAGATGTATGCTTTGCCAGTATTATTTACAAAATAACTAAAACATGAGATTCATACTTCCATAATATTAATCGTGTTTGGTTCTGAATGACTGTCTTGATGATTCCCTAATGCACTGTTAGATGAGTTTCTTCATTCCACTATTAGCAAGTCTTTTTACCCAAATTCTGAGTCAGGAACTTAAAATTCAATCTTACTTAGTGCCAAATATGTGGATTATTGGGACTGGAATGCAACTACTATCTTACTCTTGGAACCACATTGTCCAAACAACTGCTCTTATCTCCAAAATCCCCTTGTTGCCACACTAACTATCAATTTAAGTACTCATGTTCACTATTTAAGCAGGATACATGATCTACTATTATGCCCCCTCCCGTCGATCCAACGCAAGGAAGGAAACAGGACACCAAAATATGGGCTTTTACAAAACTTTTCCCCATTCATCATGAACAAACTCATGACATTACAAATAAAATGCATATGTGTGTAGATGCAAATTAAAGTAAACATGCACAGGAGAATAAAACATCATCCACACACATTTCATATGCCTTCAGCATATCAATAACAGTCATCAAATTAAAAAATTACATAATTAAATACACATAGAGGATACTTATCTTGATTACGAAGCTATCTCAAGCAACTAGTTATGTCACTGCAACATTCCACCCAGCCATAGGCTAGTTGTGTTCATCAATCTCTCAACACAACTACCACCCCCGAGCCGGACATGATTATTTCTACAAGGAAAAGGGAACACTCAATCTCATGCATAGTTATTGGGCATAGAAAAAGGTTTTTAGCTATGGGATTCACAAGCAATATGCCCAAGGGTTTCCCCCAAATCGTGGCCAATAAAAACAAATTCTGGGATAAGGAAATAACCATAGAGAGAAAAACAATTTCTCTCCCGGGTATATGAGCATTCCAATGGCTGGAAACAACCTCTATGGACCCCCAAATCAGATTCCTCTCTTCCCCCGTTGTTCTATATAAAAAAAATGCCCTTCTCCCAACTAGGAGTGAAGGAAAACACAGAATTTCCATGGAAAAAAATGCCCAGCTAGCTCCCAACTCGTGAAAGATAAAAAATGATGGGTGAATAATGGCTTGGGGAGCAATTTCGTGGCTCTTTTTTTTCCCAAGAATTCAAACACGAATTTCCATGAATGGTGGCTTATCCATACTTGAATTTGGACAACCATACCTCCCCATTCCCCAAGGCATTAACTGCCTCAACCAACTCTTGGAAGAAATAAATGATTGGATACAAAGGTCAACATGGGTAGTTGAGGGTTTATGGGTTCTCTCATTGACACTTGGATTGAGTTGATTGGATCCAAGGGTTTGAATATTTTCCCTCCCAAATCCTTGTCAAATCATGCCCCCATCTCTTGTTGCCTTGCATTGCATAGCTAGTTGTGGGCATTTTTATTAAAATGCATATTTACAATTTCCATGGCTCACTAGCACACGAGTAGCATAATACCAAATACTTGCCTCTTCAAGGCCGAGCATTCACTAGCGGGGCCTTGGCCTTGATATCCAATCTAGGAATCATACAATATTTACATTACAGCCAAAATATCCTGAGGGTCAAAATGGGGGTATTACATCTATCAAAACCACAAATATCCATTCCTCAAGGATTATATACATATTGGATTATTAAGTTATTTTAAGCAGAGCATCATCCGTGACCAAAGTGGTGTGACTTATTGATTTGCATCATCCTATTCATTATTGTATGCATCTTCTTGATACTAATTATCTGTGGAAATTGAGCATGCAGTGGCCATGTTGGAATACTAAGCAAAATTAATCAATGTATATAGGTTTTGGAACAAGTCGCATAATTATCGGATGATTTGTTACATGGCATGCACGGATAATAAATGGAAAACTACACCCATAATCATATGATCACTCCGCGAAACTTCTAGAGAGTGTCTTCCCTAAAAATACAACCATAAGCATACTCGAAACCCTAGGGCCAATAAAGGATACAACAATACATCCCGTGAATCAACAAAATATGAGGGAAAAATCCTAGTCAATGCAAGAGCGTCGAGCTTCCAATATAGCGAGCCTTCAAGTACAAATATTAGCACTAGCTCATTTAGGGAAAAAACCATTAATTGGTCCTATCAATACCAAACACCAAACACCTGAGGTTACAAAATGGGAGTTAATCCGGTTTGCACGGTGCCATTTATATCCTATCCAGTGTAGGGTTTTAACGCCAATAAAATGTTCTACTAAATAATCTTCTCGCCTAAGTTACGGTGTTGGTCCCTAGGTAATGCCTCTCGTTCACAATTTCTCATTCATTGATAGTCAATCAATCACATGGCACTGGTTGAAGGGAGAAGAGTAAGAACAAACACAAATCGAACAACAATCACCAACGCTATATCAGTAGCCTAGTGCAACTAAGGGAAATGGTATTGACCAAATGATGATCCTGAAAATGCCTTATGAACCCTAGGAATGCCAGGCTATGGTAATGAAAGCAAACCCTATATTGGTGGCATATCCGATACCGGCACTATATAGGCGACTTATAAGCACAATGGGAGGTCTGGCCTTATGCTATATTCAATTTAAATTCTAATGAAGCAGTAAAAGCTTTGAAAAACCTAATAAAAAATGGCAAAAACACCGTTTGGACAGAAAATGACTTACCTGGAAATGCGCAAGTGGTCCAAATAGGTTTTCCAACGGAGTTACACGTGCTTCCCTTTCTCTCATTGAGTGCTCCAAAATTATGTTATGAACAATATGGCGAGCAAGAATTTGAAACCTTTATATATGCCAAATATAACCCTAGCAATAAATGTGTCTTGACACATCTGCGAACAGGGCCCACTTTACTCATTTCGGCATGTTTTCTCATTTTGGCCGAAGCTAGTCAGATCAAAATATCGGGGCACTTTAACATTCGACCGTGAAACATTTCAGAGCACTTTACCATTCGACATCAAAACATTTTGGTGCCCTTTCATCTTTTCCGTCGATCCAGTTTCGGCTCAATTTTCATTTGGCACTGATTCGTCCCGGATGAGCCTTTTATTTTTTCGCAGATGAAATTTTTCGGGTGAAATCTCTTTGGGAACCGATATGTTTCGGGGTGAAACCAGTTTCATGTCGAAGTAGTTCGGGGAAGTAATTATTTGACACCAATCCATGAATCTCTTCAATCGGCACAAATTCCCATTCTTCACCAGATTTCCTTGGTGTGCATTTTAGTTTTGTTTCGAATATTTCAAGGAAAAAAGGAATTTGCTCCAATCCAAAGAAATTCTCTAACAATCAAGGATTAAGGGAAATATTATGGTTGCATTGGTGTAAAATCTAACTTATTCCAATTTCTCCAGGACTCACTTCTGTTTGACCATGTTAGTGCAAAACAGGCTTCTGCTCTGACTGTTTCGTTGCTAAATCATAAACTCCACCGATCCTTTCGGCGTGAAATCAAAATGTCGTTCGATGAGGCCAGTTACTTAATCTTTTCGGCACAATTTTTTGTTTTCCTTCGATCAATTTCCAAACTTGACCACGAAGATGGTTTTGACGCTAAACACAATTATGTTCTGAAACAGTTTTTCTTCCTCAAAGCGCAAAAACAAACCATAATACTCGCCAACCATTTCAGAGTAGAACTAATAAATCCTCCGATCGTTTCAGCAGAACATTCTATTTTCCTCTGAAACACAATTTTTCTCCAAAAGAACTGAGTGTTTCGGTGTTAAAATAAAAATATCTCCGACCATTTCGCCGCAACATAGGATTGTGCTCCGACCATTTCGGCACAACTTTAGATTGTGCTCTGACCATTTCGGCAGAAAATAGACAACTCTCCAGATCCAGAAAATGATTTTATTTTGATTTCCAAAAAAATTCTAAGTGTCAAACAAAAAGTAAGCAGAAACAATAAATCAATACTCTAAGTAAATTCAAAAATTAGGAGGGGCCCTACAACTTTACAAAATTTTGGTGATCAGGTTGCAACTGCAACAATTGGTGATTGGCTGGTGAACACGGATCTCTGCACAAAACTCTTATTTAGGATCACAATTGCTTGTTTTATTTAATTTCTAATTGTAAAGCTATGTCTTTAACATTTCTTTTAAGTATTTTAAAAGTCTAAAGTTTTAGGCAGGGAGAGGATCTTCTTGAACCATATTGATCATTTGTTTTATGAAGTAGGGAAACCTAGATCAAATTTCCTAACTGCTCTCCAGAGGACATAATATGGAGTTCATTACTAGTCCTGTCTTTTGGTTACCTCTAAATATGACTCCACAGGATCATAACAATATTAAACAGATGTATTTGTGTGTTCTTTATTGTGATGCTACTAGCATTTCTTTGGATGCTTTATTTTGATGAGTTTTGTCATCGAGTCCTTCTCTTAAATAGATTTCTTCAGTATTCAAACATTTGACGTGGATTCTTCCATCCATAATTTCCTTTTGTGTGAGTGATGAAATTTTATTTTGGTTTATCATACTCACGAATGGAGAAGAACCTTCTGAGCCTTTCAAGTGAATCTTCTTGATTGGTTGTATTTTTTTTCTTTCAAAATCATTTCTTTGATGGATATGAAACTTTCAGATATTTTGAATTTTCCTTATAAGCCTTTTGGCTGTAATTTCTCGTAGCATATGATCATTTTAATTTCCACACATATGGAGAACTTGCTTCCTTTCCATGGTGTTAGATTTTCTACTTTTAATCAATATTTATCTAGGATCTTACAAAAAGAATAACATGCACAGCATAACACAATAGACACAAAGAATTTCCTCAGGGAAACCATAAAGGATAAAACCCCGCAACTTCCTCAGAGATAGAATCATCACCAATACAATATCACAAAAGTAAAACCCTAAAACAAATATGGTCTTCTACGACTCCTCTTCTTTTCCTCCTATGCGAACTTGTCCTCTCTCTCACTAATGCAAACTTGTGAGTGAGTGTGATGTCCAAATGAGAGAGCTCCACTCTCTATTTATACTTTATCTTTCACTTGACCTTTTCACTTACTAGGTCGGCCCCAGTTGTACCTGACTGGGCCGAATTCTCTAGGGGACTCAGTGACCCTATTCTAACTAAATCTTGGGGGAACTATTTGCCTGACTTACAATGGAGGATGTACCTCAATGAATTTACATGACCAAATGTAATAATGACATCCTCAACCGGAGGAATAAACATCTCTATCAGAGGTACAAATAAAATACAATAATAAATACAATATAAAATACAAGTGAATATCTTTCGAAGTTACAAATACATTAACACTCCCTCTTAAATAGGAATTTATTCTCTTGACACAGTCATCAACACATATGGACACAAGTCTTCGTAGTTGGATCATCAATGCTGGAACATCATCATCAACACTAGATCATCGTTGTCGCTGCTGCTGCAATCCTCATCATGTCGATCATTGATTGGTGACATCTCTCAAATCTACTTGTCATAGTAATTTCTACATATCCATCCCTTTTTCATGATGGATGTAGGCCTATCCCTCATGTAGTTCTTCATCATATTTGCGATCAAGTCATCAACTAGGTACATCCCAGGACCAGTCATTACATTGCCTCTACAAACACCCATGTCTCCTACTGTTTCCTCATCGTCTCAAATCATCCCATGGTCACACGGAGCATAGCCCAGATGCACATCACATGTCCCACAATGGTCATCCTATGTCTACCAACATGGGAGGAATTTCCTACCACCATGCGAGATCCTACCTAGGAGCACACACAGTGTCTTAAGACCAATGGACATCCCAACAACTCCAGTATGGGAAGACTTTCCTACCACCATACGAGACCTTATATACCAACATGGGAGGAATTTCCTACCACCATGTGATGCGAGGACTTTCCTACCAGCATGTGAGATACAACACTTACATCAACCGACATGGGAGGAATTTCGTACCACCATTCGGGAAAGGCTCAACACTTACATCCACCGACATGGGAGGAATTTCCTACCAGCATTAGGGAACGAATCGGTCCTTACATCTGCCAACATAGGAAGACTTTCCTACCAGTATGTGAGAATGGAACGACCCTTACATATACCAACATAGGAGGAATTTCCTACCACTATGAAAGAATGGCCCATGTGCATCTATGTCTTCCAGAATCATCACTTCCTCTTGGAAAGAACCTTGATCTGGAGAACACCAAGATTCTCTCTGAAGTACTCGAACTTCACTCTGGCTAGTGGCTTGGTCAACACATCAGCTATCTGCTCGCCCGTCGCAATATACTGGAGCTTCACTGCTCCTCTCTGCACCATATCCCTGATATAGTGGTACTTGATCTCAATATGCTTCGACTTGTCATGGAACACCGGGATATCAAACAAATTCACAAAAATTTGTTTGTCACAGAATATACAAGTCGCCTCTAACTAGAGATCAAACAAATCAGACAATAGCTTCCTGAGCCATACTGCCTCACAATAAGCCGAACAAGCTGCAACATACTCTGCTTCGGTTGTACTCAGTTCCACGCATGATTACTTCCTACTAAACCAGGATATCACACCGGATCCCATACTGAAGCAACATCCCAAAGTGCTCTTCCTATCAGCAGCACTGCCTGCCCAATCCGATTTCCCACTTGAACCTTGTAGTAAAGGTTGGAATATGCTTTACTCTTGGTAAAGCACAAGCTCATCAGAAAACTATCTATCCTACCGACCACATCCTGGATTCCTGTTTCAATCAATACAATGCCTTCTTCAATTTGCACACATGATTCTTCCTGTCATGTGTGTCAAATTTGAGTGGCTGCTCCATGTACACTTCCTCATCTACTACACCATTCAATAATGTTGTCTTCACATCCAACTGGTGTACCTTCCACTTCATTACTGCAACCACTGCAAGTATTGATCCGATGGAAGTGTATCTATCTATAGGTGCAAATGTCTCCTCATAATCTATGCCTTCCTTCTAGGAGAAGACACATGCCACAAACCTCTCCTTGTGTTTCTCTATGCTTCCATCTACAGTATGCTTGATCTTGTAGATCCACTTGGAAGTCACAACAAACCTCCCTTCTGGTCTCGAAACTACATCCCACACATCATTCTTTATGATCGACCAGTACTCCTTGATCATGGAATCCTTCCATTCTTTATTCTCTAGCGCTTCCTCATAGTTGGTAGGTTTCTTGTCAATGATGTCACACAACAGGGCTACATAACTGGAGTATGGCCTGGGTCTCTTACTTTCTTTTTGCGTCCCCTCCGAAGCACCATACCTCTCTTCATCTTATATTGCCTCTCGTACCCATGTTGGTTTCCTCTTGTGGGAATTCTTCTCACGAGGTGGATATACAAGTTCTTTTGGTTCTTCCATCTCGCAATCTCCGTGGTCTTCTAGAACTGATTCTTCCATTACTGAATCTTGAATCCTGTGAACTTTAGGTTATTCAATATCTTCAATAGGTAGTTTTATTGATCTTCGTCGCTTGTTCTTTGAAACAAGTCTCTCTTGTAGGTGATGGTATACGATCTTTCCTACAAGTCAAGTTCAATTGAATTATTAGAAACATCTCATAGTTTTCAGAAAAAAATCTTATGCATAAAGAAATAGGTCATACAATCATGCAATTATCTTAGCCAATGCTTCAATACAACATTCATCCATACCCCGTAACTTTCTAGATTCCTTCCATCTCTACCAGATTCTTGTTAAGAGTGTGCACTACTCCCAACCTGTCAGCAAAAAGGTTTCATTCTAGATAAGTAGCAATGGAATGTTGTACAGTACCATAGGCCACTTACCCATCACATGCATATTAGTAGCATACTGTTCATTAATGCAAATATCCTAATATGCATAATACACAACCTAAATCTAGGAACATAAGTGTTGACTCAAACCTAGTTGACAGGGGTTCCCATCATTGTCAACACCAACCCACCGTGATCTCTTTGAGCACCGGCCCAGACATGTTTTACCCTGTCCAGCAACACCTGCGGAGCAGATGAGGTCTCACCCGAGATGTTCAAGGGAGAGTCGATGGAACCATGTTTCCGCCGAATGAAGGAGGATGTTTGCGGCTTAGTCACTTAACTTATCACGACATTCAAAGATAGATCTATGCATTTAAATTTGACATCATTCATATTCATAGCATCATTCAACAGGATCTTTCAATGCAACAAGTATAACAGTAAAGCATTAATTGCAGCAAGAAAAGATAGCATCATTCATAAATCGTAACATGCATTACCATAAGTGACAAAAGATACATAGGGAATTTCGCAAAACAGCTCTGTCATCTCATATTACTTCTGCAAAACCCTGATACAATATCTCTGCAAAACCTAGATCTCGGGGATAACAATTCAAGACACATCTCCAGATCAAATCTCAATTTCACATTCTTCCTTTCTTCCATCTTAGGTTATCAACACATATGACTCCATGACTATAAATAGGCTTCCACCTTTACATTGCTTGTCCACTTACTAACAACTTCCTAATTGACACTTTGAGTAATTTACCCAAAATCTAACTGACATGGTCCAAATGACCCAAAAACCTGCATACTACAGTACAATTGACCCCAAATTACATAACATACGATCCAAATGACCCAAAACCTGCATACTGTGGTACAATCGACTCAAAAATACATAAAATAATCTCCTTTGCGCCCAACCTTCCGCCTTCCATGATATCTTCCGACTTGTCGCAACATCCGCGATGCTACGATGCTACCTTACCAAACCGCCTGCCAACAAAAGTATGTACACCACTGAACAATATTATTTAAATAAATAGATATATAAGAAATGAAAATTCAAATACTTATCTTTGTTTGTTTGTTGGTTGGACTCCCTCTTGATATCTTCTTCCATTTCAGGAAATACTGGAGTCTCTGACAGAGTGTTCTTGTTCATCATCTGATTCTAAGGTTTTGTTCCTTCTTGGCTTATGAATGGAAATGTTGAGAAAGTATTCTACACTTGCTGGAGTAGACTTTGTGTGTCCTTTCTTCTATATCATAATCAATGCTGAAATGGATGAGAGGCTTCCATAGAGCATCGATCTTTATTTGTTTTCCAGAGTCCAAATCTGTAGTATCTTCTCGAACTCCTTTCATCTAATATTGAAAGTCATCTCTAGATTTTACCTTTATGAGGTGGAATCTTCTGAATGAACCCTTATAACTGGTTACCTTCGTTACAATACATATTCTTCATCACTTGAAGACTCATCTCTTTCTTCTCATCTTGTTCTTTTCCTTATGGGTTCATCATCTTTCGCGGTGTGCACATGGTGTCTTTTCTTGTTGGTATTCTTATTGTGGAAGACGCTTCTATTTCTGGGACGATCTTTGGAGTAGTGTCCCTTCTCATCACATGTATAACATCTAATGTTGGATAGATATTTTATGGATCTTCTGAAGTTCTCCCTCTGACTTTGGTCGTGATGTTTCTCCCTCTTACTATGATGGTGCTCCCTCTTGTTATTATTCCTCCTACAGTATGCTATGAGAGCTTGATCATCGTTTGCTCCCATCTTCTCTTCTCGAGCCACAAGTTGAGCTTCTTCTTGTGAGCATTATTCCCACAGCCTACTGAATGTGATTAACTTCTTCCTAGCACAAGTCCCTTGAATGAAAGAGTCCCATGATATAGGGAGACCATTCAAGGTGGTCATCACAATTTCTCCATCTTCTACATTTTCTCCCACAACTTCAAGTTTCTCCTTTCTATGAGAGATCCTTGTAAAGTAAGATTGCATGGTCCTCTGCATTTTGTATCTTCACATCCTTCAACTGGTTCCTCAAGGTCATCTTATGATTTATATTCTTCCCTTCAAATAGCTTGTTCAAGGCATCAAACATCTCTTTAGGTGTCTTCAAAGATGACACATGTGGGATGAGATGATCCTTAATAGAATCTACAATGATCCTCTTGGCCTTAACCAAGTTCTTCTTGTGTAAGGATTTAGCGTCATCCTCTTCAAGGACATATGTGTCCAATTCATTCTCTTCAAGGACAAGTGCAATTCTATAATTCTATGTTCGGAACTTATCCACCCCTTCAAGCTTATTCTCAAGCTTGGTGTGGTGAGACATATTTAATGAGAACTTCAAATGGAGATAGAAAAGATTTTAGGTCTTACCCCTTTAAGTTGTTGAAACTGGTTCTGGAGCTGGCCTAGGGTTTGTCGGAGAAACCCTAATTTTCAAAATTGGAATTTGGAACTTATGATTAGACAAATAGATGCACTTGACTGAGAAGAGTATGCTGGTATACTTGGTTTTTGAAGATTTCAACAATTCACCACTGAAAATTGACTTGCGAAATTATGATCTACAGTTTCTATCTTTTTCTAGTTTTCTGGTTTTTTGCAATTTTTGGTCCAATGTCAAACTAGGGTTTGACTTTCCAAGAGATTCACCTACTCAATTTTTTTATCTCGGTAGAAAAATTTCGATCTTGGAGAGGCGCACCTCCCTATGCCAATTGCACTTCAAAATTCCAATTTTGTGAGAATCCCTAATTTTCCTTTGGTAGTAGTGACAAGCCAAAAAATGAAAATTCTCATAATCAACTTTTGCTTTGACAGAAATATTTGCCCTCATTAGGCGATTTATCCTAGACTCTTTCGTTGATGATCAATGGAGATAAGTCCAAAAATTAAGAATCCCTAGCTTCTGCAGCTGCATAGTGTATTCTTTTCAGGTTAGCTCTGATACCATGTTAGATTTTCTACTTTTAATCAATATTTATATAGGATGTTATTGAAAGAACAACATGCACATCATAACAAAATATACACAAAGAATTTCCTCAGGGAAACCATAAAGGAGAAAAACTCGCAACTTCCTCAGATATAGAATCGTCACCAATACAATATCACAAAAGTAAAACCCCAAAACAAACATGGTCTTCTGCAGCTCCTCTTCTTTTCATCCTATACGAACTTTTCCTCTCTCTCACTAATGCGAACTTGTGAGTGAGTGTTATGTCCAAATTAGAGAGCTCCACTCTCTATTTATACTTTATCTTTCACTTAACCTTTTCACTTACTATCTCGGCCCCAGTTGTACCTAACTAGGCCGACTTCTCTAGGGGACTCAATGACCCTATTGTAACTAACTCTTGGGGGAACTATTGCCCCGACTTACAATGAAGTATTTACCTCAATGACTTTACATGACCAAATTTAATAATGAAATCCCCGACTAAAGGAATAAACATCTCCATCGGAGGTACACATAAAATATAATAATAAATACAATATAAAATACAAGTGAATATATGTTGAAGTTACAAATACATTAACACATGAGTCAATTATAGTAGGCCACTTGATAAGTTATTTTTGTGTAAGTGAGTGGAGCCCCAAGATAGTAATTTAGAATTCATAGATCATGGTTATTTCACAAGGTATATACTGACACAAAATGAAACAAGAAGCAAGTTTCCCCTTTTAAAACCAAGCATCAATTAAAATCATTAGTAACATTGTTGTTACAAAAAGAACTCCTTTTTTTATGAAGCCAATTCTAATCCTTCTGTTATTATAAGAATTTCATATGAAAGTGTTACTATATCTGCATTTCTACACATCACTCTGAAAGTTTATCTGGGTTTTATTTAAAGCATAATTAAGCAAGCAAAACAAAATCAAACCAAAAATGAGATAAGGTTGAAACTATCTTAACAAAAAAACCGAAATCAAAATGGAAAGAGAAGAAATAACAAAATTTATTTATGTACAACGGGTCTCCCTAAATATAGGAAAAGTATCGTTTGAGCGCTAGGCCGTTGACATGGAGGCTTTCTTTCTCCCCTCCTATATATTGCAATTTATAGGTTTTTGGGCCAAGCTTCTCCGCAACTTGATAAGGGCCAAGCCGCAATTGTTGGAACTTGGTGTGTTTTCCCTTTTCCTCATGAGGATGGTCCCACTTTAGAACTAGATCTCCTACCTCAAAATATTTCATTCCATATTTGCGATCATCAAACCAAATTTTTAAAATATCTTGGTGACGGTTGAACCTATCCTTGGCCTTTTCTCGTGCTTCTTCAAGTTATAGTAAGGCATTAATGCGTGACTACATGAATTCTCTATTGGAACCTTGAGATTTTTGTGATAACTGTGGGGAAGGGGGTAGTATGTTTGGGGGAAGAATAGCCTCTAGCCTCCTTCCCATAGACTAAGGTATAAGGAGAAACCCCTATAGAATTTTTTGGAGTGACCCTATATTCCCATAAAGCGTTGGGAAGAGCTGTATGCCAATTTCTTTGGTTTTCAATAATGGTTTTCTTCAATATTTGTATGAGGTCCTTGTTAGTGGATTCTGCTAACCCATTCCCTTGAGGATAATAATTAGATGAATAATGAAATTTAATTCCATTTTCAATATCAAATGTACTCAACTTAAAAGAAGAAAAATAAGATGCATTATCAAAAACTAACGAAACTGGAACCCCAAACCTGGTTATGATTTTTTCTTGTAAGAATCTAATGACCACATCTTCATTTACTTTGCGCAAAGTAATGGCCTCAGTCCATATTGTTAAATAACCACTGGCGGTAAGAATATATCGATGTTGCAGTGAAGAGTTGGGATTGATTTCCCCGATGATGTCTAAACCCCATTATTCGAATGGTTCTGAAATAATGACTGGTTGTAATGGTCCTGCTGATTTTGGTAGTATACTAGCACTTCTATGACATATATCACATTTCCTTGCGTAAGCATGAGTATCCTTAAAAATAGTGAGCCAGTAATATCTGGCTCTCAATATTTTATGAGCGGTAGTATCCCTAGAATAATGTCCTCCTGCAGGACCATCATGTAACTCCTTAACCACTTTTTCCACATCGTCCTTTTCAAGACATCTGAGAAACACTCCCTCCTAATTCTTTCTAAAAATTACTCCATCTATTATTTGATATGATGATGATTTCAATCGGAGGGCCCTTCTTTGTTTAGAATTCACGTGCTCTGGAAAATATCCATGTTGAATGTAATGAATTAGATCCCTATTATACCAAGACTCTAAAGTGGTAAAAACAAAACATACTTCAATTAAATTCATTTCGGATTCATTTTCCCATCCAGGATCTCCATCCTTTGGTTTTTCAGTAAGCAACTTTCATAACCCTTGACCTGTGATGATATTAGCTGGTTTAAATTCTAGTTCATATTCTTGTAACGCACTCACCCAATTTCCTCGTCTTTCTCCCAACTCATTTTGTATAAATAAATATATGACAGCCGGATGAGGTATTATAACCTTTGTTCTATTTTTTAGAATGTAAGGTATGAACTGTTTTACTACCTTAAATACTGCATAAGCTTGTTTGTCTACAACTGGGTAATTTAGTTAAGCTCCTTGTAATCTAGTGCTCATAAAAGATATTGGATATTCATCTCCTTGCTCTCCTTTCTGCGTGAGCACTGCTACAAGAGAATGATATGAATCAAATGTATATATAATGAAATCCTTTTCAAAATCTAGACTACTTAATGAAGGCGGATGAGAAATGGAATTTTTTATACCTTAAACACATTCTTTTCGATCTCAGTCCATTTAAACTGTACACTTTGCTTCACCATTTGTTGCAAAGGTTTACAATTTGTGCAAAATATGGGACAAACCTTTGAACAAATTTTATTGTGCCCATAAATCATTGCATAGTTTTCTTATTATGGGGCATGGGAATCTGAGTTATAGCTTGAATTCTTTCTGGGTTTATAGAGATTCCCTTTCTAGAGATGATGTGTCCTAACAGTTTTCCTTCGAGGACAACAAAGATGTTTTTCTTAGGATTCAAAGATATGCCATACTTCCTACAACTATCAAAAATATATTTTAAATGGAAAGCATGATCCCCTCTTTTCTTATAAAAAAATCTCGAATCATCTAAATAAATAACAACAATGTGGCCAACTAATCCTCGGAATGCGATGTCCATGGCCCTTTGAAATGTGGCTGCAACATTCATAAGTCCAAAAGGCATTCTTCTATAAGAAAATGTTTCCCATTTTGTGCGAAAGGTAGTCTTGATTTGATCATTCTCGGCCACTAATACTTGATTGTAACATGAAAATCCATCCAATAAGGAGAACATCTCTGAGCTTGATACTATCTATAAGATTTGTTCCATGGGTGGGACTGGATAGTTGTCTTTATCTGACGCCCTATTTAAATTTCGAAAATCAACACATAGTCTTATTTCTCCTAATTTTTTCCTTGCAGGAGCCAATTTTTCCACCCATTTGGAATGTGTGACTGTGAAAATAATCTTAGCATCCAACAACTTTTTAAATTCCTTTTGTATTAAGGGTTCAAGCATAGGATGCATCTTTCAGAGTTGCTGCTGAAATGGTTTCGCTCCTTTCTTGATGGGTATCACATGTTATATGATGCATGTATCATAAGTCTTCAAATCCTCATAAATCCATGCAAAAATATCCTTGCATTGTTGAAACCGTTTAATAAATTTGCATCTCTCACCAGGTGAGCAAAATTGTCCCAAATTGACATATTTAGGTTCTTGTTCTATACCTGAGTTTTCTAGTTCGTACTGCATTGAAGAGCTATTCGTTTTGACATTTTTTGGATTTCTGAATTTATGTTGTTAGTCAAATAATCCTTCAAGAGTTCGTATTCCTTTTGGCATTAAATTCCTATTACTGATATCCTTATCTTGTAATTCTGATTGATGTTTGTCTTCTTCAATAATGGATTCTTTGAAGGTATCCTCATTTGTCAAAAAACTGATAATGTCTTCATCATCATCGAACACCCTCCAATTTGTAATGCTATCAGGTATAGATGGCCTTAAAAGAAATACAATATAAAAAAATTTATTGGTTGGTACTAACCGTGAAGCAGAAGTGGCTGGTAAATATGCAACAACATTTTGTAACCTAGGAATGACATTTATGTTAAACTCATTAAAATTTGAAATTAAATCCCATACCTCGGAGGGTACCCTTTCAAATGTGGAGATAAATAATGAATGGTGATCCTTATCTTCCTAACAACTATCTACGAGTCACCAAAAACATTTAGATTCTTAACATTTAAATTAATGGATTTTTTCATACACTGAACTAAAGCTTCATATTTAGCAGTATTATTTGTGCATTCAAATTCTAGTCTACATGAGAGAAATTGTTTGTTTCCTCGGGAATAAACAAGAACATTACTAGCTCCTGCTCCCTCTTGTGTCTTAGAGCCATCAAAGTATAAAATCCAAAACTTATCATCTAATTCAACTATATTAGTATGATTTCCTATGTCAGTAACTAAGTCTACTATCTTACAGTCAATATCATCATCCCATCTAAATTGAAGGAGATCATAATGTTTGTATGAATCATGTCCAATATTTTATGTCTGATAGTTTCCTGGCTCAATTTCTAAAAAATAATTTCCCAGCACCAAACATGAAAAAATTGATGGTTCATTTTTACCATCTAATTCAGTCACATTATGCTTCATATGAGGTTCTCTCAACACTTTAATTTGATTCTATTTATTCTGATATGGCAACCATAGTTGAAAAATGAGACCAATCTATTGCAAAATAACCTTTCAACTTATTTGACCAATATCTACTCAATATTAAACCGTAAACTTATGGTATGTCTACCACCATGATATTTATGAATTGACACACTCTTGTGTCTACAACCAATATAATCAAAATATTCTTCATTTCCCCAATAAATTTAAAATCAGATTTAGCTATTTGTATAATCCTAGAAGGGGATGCTATGGGTTGTCCATTAATTCTTTTTCAAATAGATAGTGGCATAGTGTTAGATGAATCCCCTGAGTCTACCAAGCAATTATGCACATTATAATTAAATATTTCAAAAGTCAAAAGGAAAGGAAGAGTTTGAGATTTCGACTTTCCACTAATACTTGCTTCATTAATCTCGGTATCAAACTCAACCCTTTCTGACTGTTTTTCTATTGTATCACTTGATTTTAGTCAAAAGATTCTAATAAAAAATTTCTCTGTTGTGGCAGGTTACACATTTCAAACAGAGATATGTTTTCCTTTGTTTTTTTTATATCTTCTACAATGCCATATCCCATATTGTGATTTCCCCCATTTTTTCACCAGTATCATATTTGTTTACTACAGGGTTTACCTGTTTATTGATTGACGGGTCTATTTCTTTTACAACTCCTGAATTTACTTTTGGTTGTGACTGATTCATACTGTTATTCTTTTTCATGTTTTCTTTGACTTCCTTCATTTTGCGTAAGACCATACTTTGTTCTTCTACTGGTCCCTTACTTCAGGTAGCATAATCTATGGATGATATTTGTATTTCTTCCACCTTTTCTTCTTCATCTAAACCCAAATTTGGCACTCAATCCCATAATACCAATGTGGTTTCTTCATTTTGATCTTCTGGTTCATTAGATTGGTCTTCTTCCTTATCTTCATGATCTTTTAGTTGTGTATCCAATAATTGATTCATTACCGGAGTCATTGAATTAATCCACTGTGGGAATTTTTTTTTATAATGGTGCTCTTGATGAAAAGTGCAAAAGTGATCCATGCCAACTTCATTCAAATTAAAAACAACAGAATTATTTGATGGTGGTTGTGGTTGTGTGCTTTCTTCCTTTCTTTTATAGAAAGGTTTAAATGCTTTTCTTACTAAAGAACTAGCACCCTTATCCTTTTCCAGATCTATTATTTTATTGGACAAATCTTGAACCATTTTGACCACATTTTCTAATTCATTTGAAGAATCTTCTTTAGGTCTGGTCAATATCAATGGCTTCTTATTTACTGCAGGTTTTACTCCCATATCCAGAGAATGTTTGATGATACTGTCTATGTCTGCCTCTACTTTCTTTTCCTCTTCAAAATTTTCTCCTAAAGTAGTTTTAACAGATCTTTTAACAAACATGGTTATGGATGGGAGAAGCATTGTAGTATAATATTCTACCAATGACTCTTCAGCAGGCTTCGTTGCAGCACCGAAACTATTCAAAATCATGCTAATTAAAATGTTATAATTTCTCCTTCTTTTCCATATGCATAGACAATAACTCTTTCATAAGTGAACCCACGTTCTTTTGGGTACCAAACTTATTCAGAAAAATATTTTCAAAACTATCCCAATCTGTTATAGAATCAGTGTGTAAGCTAAAATACTAGGATGATGCTCTAGGTTCAAAAGTATAATGTAATAATTTGCACACCACATCCCCATGTTCCACATGGAATAGATTTAACACTAAATAAAAGCTCTTTAGGTGACCATCAACAGAGATTACTTTTCCAGGGTCAAACATGGGTAGCACTCGCTCTGGATGCTTAGGTAAACCATGCAAAGGAGAATCTAGGTTGAGTGGTCCTCTGGATCTCCATGCAGGTGGTTGATTGGAATTGTGAGCCATGTTAGTAATACGCCTAGGAGAATGTGGAGGCATATGAGGTGGTGTAAGAGTTTGTATGTGTGGAGAAGTGATTGACTTCGGAGAGTCAGGCCTCAATTGATTAATGGGATCTGGTATATCTTGTAATGATAAATCAACTAATTCTTCCAAAGATTCCACAAGAACAAAATCCCTATTTTGCACAACTTGTCTTCTAGGAGCTTTCCTTCTAGGTAGTAAAGGTACTACTGATAATCCTCCAAGTTTCCTTACGTACGATCTAGTGTGTCTCCTAAAATTATCTACTTCTGTGTGAGGAACAACATACAAATGTTCAGTATGATCAATTTTAGAATCCAACTTTTCTTGATAATCAATTTTAGAAATTAATTCTTTTGTTTGGGTTTTTTCCAATGGAGACCCATAGGAATTTCCTCTTGAAAACGGATTTCCTCTTCCATCCATGCACTGGCTTCCCTCCTTCTAACGCCAAAAATGTTGATGCCTTGGAAATCCTAGCATCGCCAGTAGGGATTCTCCCCAATGAATAATCCCAACTAGATCATTCAATGTTGGAATGGGGAATCCGTCCGGTTAACAGTCCGACTACCGTTGATATGTTTGTTAAATATTTACCAATTGCGGCCTGGACCATCATTAATATTTTATGTTTAATGTATGATTATGAAAGTGCTTCTAAACTAATTGATGCAAAACCTATAATTGGAAGGAAGAATCCTCACAAGTGATGCGTAGGTTCTTACCTCCCATCTTATCACTTCTACCTTATCAATCAACTAACCCTATTCTAAACTAACTAATCTATCCTTGCAAGGAGCGAAGTTAAATGAGAGTAACATCTGAAAATGCTCATACAAATCAAACATATAGCTATTAAGATAAATTAATTACATTCACAATAGAAAAGATACAAAGATAGCTTTGTTAACATTTATATCCATTTCTTACTCTAGTACAACACAAACATTTGCATAGACAAGTAAAATCATTCATCACCACCAAAATAATTCAATGAAGTTAGAAAGATATCACAGCATGATTATGAACACAGGAATAAATAATTCTTATTTTCCATTCAACACACTCCATGAACACAGGAATGAATAATTCTTATTTTCCATTCAACACACTCCATGAACACAGGAATAAATAATTCTTATTTTCCATTCAACACACTCCATGCAAATATCCATGCAAGCTTTACCCAACAAATAGTTCTTTATCATTAGCAGAAGAGTAGTTCTCTTACCAAATGTCTTCAACATCTATTTCACCAGAAAAATTCCCCTTTCTCATCTACTCACCCCTCTATTTAAATTACAAGAGAAATTGTATTCATATGACTAATCGTTTCACCTACCCTAACTCTAGTGATGCCTAAAAAATTTTCTCTTGTGTTTGCACAAACAAAACAGATAATTATTTACAAATTAATATTATTTTCAGTTGGTGGGGCCTCTAAATTGGAAATATAATTATCCCATACTTCAGTTTCATGAAATATTATATCTCCTTGTAAAGGTTCTAATAAATTTAAAGAAATATCATGAGTGGATAACTATTTTCCCACACTTATTAGTCCCCTAGTAGTTGATCTATAACTTTATTCCAAAAAATAAGCATTCATAGATGCTTGTCCTATGTGTTGTTTGAGGTCTTCTTCATTCAGTGCGTCCAACTTATTTATGTACTCCAAGTATTCCTTTAGACTATCCTTCAATTCTACTACACACTGGTCCTGGATGGGTAAATCGTACATATCCTGGGAAATTGGTATATGGAATCTCTCATGCACTTGACAAATATACTTGTAGATTCCTCCACACTTTGTGATAGATTTTAGAACTTTTGCTTGTATCCTTCTCGCTGCTTTTCTGCAACTATCCAAAATATCTATATCTAGCTTGAGATCTGCATCTGATTTGTTTGGAAAATGATCTAGAAAATATGGATGTTCTCTTTTCCATCCAATCAACTTTTTTATTTTGGGAAATCTATCCTTCAATTTCTGTCTTACAGCAAAGACATTTGCAGAAATCTCCCTCATCCTGTCTATCATCTTCTGCATCTTATAAATTTCTCTAGATAACAATTCATGCACATGGTAGATCTGTTCTTGTATCTTCCAAGCATGCTCATAGAAAGGGGTCAGGTCTTCGTTTTGGATTTGAGCCACTTGGACTTGCTCCATCAGGGATTCTTTCTCGCTTATCAATCCATCAATCTGAACTTGTAAAAAATCCTTTTCAATTATCATTTCATTTACATGCGCTTGTAACGAATCCTTTTCATTGATTAACAATTCCACCTGTTGATTTGACTTCACTTCGTTTTCTTCCAACTCATTAATGTGGGAGTAGAATTTGCTTCGCTCGCCTTTCATAATTACTAGTTGCACGTTCAAAGCATCCTTTTCATTCTCCAAGTTCTGATAATCCAACATTAATTTATTCTTTTCAGATTCTACTGCATCATGTTTCCTTTTCAGCTCAATCCCTTCTCCTCTTGCCTTTACTAAGTTGTCTTTCAGCTTCAATATTTTTTCTTTGTTGCGCTCGAAGTCATTCATCAATTTATCAACATTATCAGTGTTCTCCTAAGCAGCTTCTATGTTTACCGATGCAATGAATTTGGGATCCTTGTGAGTACCTTCCACTAAGCTACTTTCCTGAATGGTTACCACATCTAGTTGTGTTCGCATTTTCAATGTTTTCTCCGTTCTTCTCACGATAATCTTCATTCATTTGCACTAGCTATAATTCTTGAGCCTACATCCAAATGGGGTAAAATCCACCCGATTACTTCCTAACATGGAAAATTTTCTGGGTGGGTGGTAGCCTTATGAAGACCTAAATTTCTAATATTCTGGTACACCATCATTTCTTCAATTGATGCATCTGGTATGTTTCGGTCCTGAATGAGATGGTATAGTTCACCCCGTTTATACTCAGGTGCGATCCTCGTTAATGCTCTAGTATCCTCATATAAGGTTTCCATCGTGGTATATGGGACAAATTCAATATCAAAATCGGATTTTATTGTCTTAACCTTACGCTTAGAAGATATTCTTTGCATTTCTGATTCCTGAGGGGAAAAAATAAATTTAATGTACATAAATCAAATATAAATGGAATAATCTCAAGCAAAATATGATAATGAGCATAATATTTTAAAAATGAATTGTAGATGTATGCTTTGTCAGTGTTATTTACAAAAGAACTAAAACATGAGATTCATACTTCCATAATGTTAATCGTGTTTGGTTCTGAATGACTATCTTGATGATTACCTAGTGCATTGTTAGATGATTTTCTTCATTCCACTATTAGCAAGTCTGTTTAACCGAATTCTGATTCAGGAACTTAAAATTCCATCTTACTTAGTGCCAAATATGTGGATTATTGGGACTATAATGAAACTATTATCTTACTCTTGGAACCAAATTGTCCAAACAACTTCTCTCATCTCCCAAATACCCTTGCTTCCACACTAACTATCAATTTAAGCACTCATGTTCACTATTTAAGTAGGATATATGATCTACCAAAACCAAAAATATCCATTCCTCATGGATTATATACATATTTTCTGATGAAGCTATTTTAAGTAGAGCATCATCCATGACAAAAGTGGTGTGACTTATTCATCTATATTATCCTGTTTATTATTGTAAGCATATTATTGCTACTAATTATCTGTGGCAATTGAGTAGGCAGTGGCCATGTTGGAAGAATAACCATAATTAATCAATGTATATAGGTTTTGGAACAAGTCGCATAATTATCGGAAGATTTGTACATGGCATGCATGGATAATAAATGGAAAACTACACCCATAATCATATGATCACTCTATGAAAATTATAGAGAGTGTATTCCCAAAAAATAAAACTGTAATGTACCAACTTAATATTTGGCACACTAACTCAAGACTTCTTAAATTTGATTAAAACAGTGATTGTGGAAGCTAGAGTGGGAAAGGTCAAAGGATAAGGATGGATGAAAGGTTCCGATATGAGATTATACCTCTGAAAAACGTACTGAGGCCATTTATGTTTCAAGAACATCCCGGCTGAACTCTAATCCAATGCTCCTAGTGTTCTCAGCATATGCAGACTAGTATGGGTAGGGAAATTGACTGAAAGTTGGAAAAGGTTGTTGCAGACATCAGAGAGGATAATAATAATTCATTTACAGTCATTGAATCATAAAATAACATTTAATGAAGTTAAATTCATATCTGGTCAAGTATGATAACAAAACTAGCAAAATAGCAATTTAGGACAGCTCAACTAGTTTGACTTGTGGACTCCCAAACAGTGCTCAAAGGTAATCGAAATTATGAAACAGTGGTTGGATCATGACATGTGATATGTTAGATAACTACATGAACTATAATGACTTCATTTTTACCTTTACTCATTGATATATGAACCATTCATTGAAAGCTAGTCAAAATCTAGCTAAATCTAGCAAGGGTGCATAAATTGGAGAATAATTCAGATTTATGTTATTTGTATTGAAGTGGCTGATATCAGAACATTACATAATATTTTATTACATTATAAATAGGCCATGATTCCTCTCAGAAGATGATAGAAGAGTCTCTCCTCTTACACATAAGAAACTAGCTGTAGAATAGAAGGAGGAGGGAGGATTTGATTTATGACTTTGGTGAAGATGGTTCAGAAATTCTGTTTTGACCTGAGCAGCTTCAATACTCTGTTATAACATCAGGAATAGGCCAACATTCCTCTCAGAAGATGAAGGAATAATCTCTCCTCTTGCACATAAGAAACTAGCTGTAGAATAGAAGAAGGAGGAAGGATTCGATCTCTAACTTTGATGAAGATAGCTCTGAACTTCTGATTCGACCTGGTAAGCTTAATTACCTGCAAATAAAATCAGTGATAATGGCTGGATTCCATCATCCTATCACAGAAATCTAGGGCACATCTCCTATGCTTGACTAGGGGCACACCTCCCAAGTCTTGGATACTCAAATGCCTTCATAAAATTCCTCACACTAGCAAAAAGTTGTGAAATGGAGTTGGAATCCTTCTTTTATAGAATTCATGTTGACCTGTTGAGCAAGTTACTTGGCTTGGTAACCTGTGATAATAGGTCACCCATGAGTGGACATACTTTCCTTGCTTTGCTTTTCTTTGGCTTTCCTTCTTTTTCCTCTTTTTCTGACTTTCCTGCTTTTCATACTTTCTTGCTTTCTGGATTTATGTTGTTTTTAATGAAATATTCCTCTTTTCTCATTTTTGGCATCATTTTTGGACTCTAGTGCTTACTTGACTTCCACTCCAAGTAATTCCTCCAACCTTATCCATTAATTCGAATTGGTGGAACAATTTCTCCATTTATTTAGCATAACAAATAAAATATTAATTGCACCAATAATATTAAATGCTCCATAATTATTTATTCCAAGTAGGTAGCAAACTATGGATAAATTTAAATGCACACTCCTAATTAATTAATTGCCTCATCTTAACCCCTCATTAATTGATTAATTCAATCTATCACTAGGATCCATGGGGTTCGATATTCTTCATGGTGCTGACAGAATGGGAACATGATATTCCTCCCCTCCCAAGATTGCTTGTCCTCAAGCAAAATATCCCAAGAGGTCCATCATGCTTTTGCTACACTACCCTGATCATAATCATCTCTCCAAGAAAAATCTTCACTACATCTGTAACTGAACATGCCTACTTCTATCCAAGTGAAGCAATTGGAAAGTGTGCCAAGATTCCATAAGAATATCATAAATGCTAAGATACCATTACTATGTAAACTATAAGTCCATCCAAGGAGGTGTTCCCTATGTGGGAAATTGAAACCAAGTGCAACATAGTTGTACTGGTGAAAAATAGGGTTGGCTTGTTCCATAATGCCAACATGCAAACAAATGCTCCAAGGACAAACAATTCTAGGATCCCATTGCTTGTATGGCACCCCCATGGATCGGAATACCATCCAAAAAAATATATTAAGCAAAAGAGTTCCTAGATCCCACTGTTCATGCTGCATCTCCCCAAACATTAGTAACAAAAAAAAAATCAGCATCATATGAAATGTTGGGAACGATGGAAACATCATACCCCCATATTGGAAAACCATCCTTTCCAATGCAACTCCGAAACTTTGAAGGCCCCTCAATCAATATATGCAACTCTCCAATGTAGGGATGAATCAAAGAAAGACTATACATCCCCAAATATTCCTCCAAAAAGTGAGGCCACAATTCCACCAGTCTTTCCATTCCAACTGAAAAGTTCTCATGTGACCAATGCACACAAGGAACAAGTGTGTTATCCATGAAACTCAAGTGACAAGGGTGAGGATCCCATGTCCTAAAATGTTGCTCCGAAAGAGAGTAATTTGTATAAAAATCAGTCTTGTTAATGTTTCCCTCAAATAATGAGGTATCATGGTCTCTATGGAACTCAACAGGTGCTCCCCTCTTCATCCAATGGCTCAACTCTTTGCCATTGATCCAAGGGTGCAAAAAACCATCAATTGACCCACACATTGAAGGTAAGTGTAGATCTGATGCCTTCTTGTCAAAAGTGGCTGCACACACATGCCTTTTCTGGTGCTTGCAAAATCATAGAAAAATCAGCAATATTAAAAACAATTTTCTTACAACAAGACATAAAAATTTTACCTTCCAGATTTTCCTTTTCAGTGATTCCTCTATCCAAACATCCAGTGGATCAATCGAAGATATTGCTTGCTGATTTATATGAGCTATAATCAGCCATCTCTTCTGCAATAGGATCTATCTCCCATGGGGATAGATCATGATCCCTTTGTTGTACATGTGACACAAACCAGAAAAATTTCTTCACCCATTGTTCATTCCCCATTGGTGTTGCTGAATCTAGGGCATGTGGGAAAGAAATGTGAACCTTCTTTGCATGTATGCAGCCTTTAGTAATCAAACTTATGGTTGCAACTTCTTCATTATTGTCTGGCCCAAATTGGATTCTCTCGTCCCACTCTTCCATGGGAGAGTGACTATCTTCAAGGAACAACTCAAGTTTCCTTGGAAAGAAATCAAGTGCTTGGTTCTCATCAAGCTGTTCTGCACTCTCTTCAAGCACATGTAAAAATGAATGATCCTCATGATCCAACAACTCATGAGGTTCCTCCATATGATCAAGAATGCTTTCATCCAAATGAAGTTGACTGAATGGTGTGTAGGAGGGTAGGGGGTCTCTTTGCAACTTTTCATGAAGCTGCAATATCTCTGTCTTGGATTCTCAGAGGGCACTTTGAGTGCTTCTCAAAGAATCTTGGGTGGCCATCAATTCATCATTGAGCTTGCTTATCTATTCATCATCCCTCAAGGATGCACCCTGAAACAATTCTTCAAGCTCCAACAAACTATCTCTATCAGAAAGTAGGTTCAAGAATTTACCTTTTATGCCTGTCATGGCTTTTTGAAATTCTTCCATGTCTCTCATGGAAGACTGCTCCCCCATCTTCCAATAGAGGTTATTCATTAAGGCATGGATTTCATTGAGGGTTTGAAGGGCTTCTTGGATCTTTCATTCATTCATCTTCAGTGTCCCTTCAAGGAAATGAGGTTCTGGCAGATGAACCTTCACTTCTTCTAGCTTCCTAGGATCAAATTGAGTTGATTATGTTGAAGTTATGAAAGCTGATCCATATTTTGGGGCTAAAAGATATTCATATTTCATTTCATGAATATCAGATATTTGGCTGCAACTGGGGTGTTCATTCATATCTGGTGCACCAATAAGGCTTTCTCTCCAATTTTCAGCTCTCCCCAATTCAGGAGTCTCGACCCCTGGGGGTTCAACCAAGGCCATCTTCTCTTCAAAAGTGGCTACCCCATCAAAATGACACATATGCACATAAATATCAGAATTTACAAAACTCCTATGTGTTATATTTTCCCCTCCTTGTGATGGTATGTTGGTGGTTTGGCCTTCCACCAATTTCTCATTTTCAGTTTCTATTGCTGCAAGACCTTCTTCTTTATCCATAGATATTGCACCCAAAGCACCTTCATCAATGGGGATCTCCATGTATCCCACATATATGTTAGAGTACACATCTTTAGATGCTTCCTCACACTTAAAACATTCCTCAGTAGGTTCTCTTCCGACCATGTAGGCATCCTGCAAACACCCTTCTATTGATTCAGCCTGGTCACTGCATTCACCCTTATCACTAAGGATCTGAGACTCAACATCCAGGGAATCCCTTATGAAATAACTATCCTCTCATGTGGCTGCAACATCATCATGGCACAAATTAGTACAAAAATATGAAAGTGGTCCATACCTTTGCATCATGCTTCTCTCTTCAATGGGTGGGGTTATGGTGCCTTGTTCTGCCACCGATTCTACTAGTTCACATCTAACTGATGTGTGGTCAACTCACTGTTTCCATGTGAAGCTCATGTGGTGACTTTGGATCTGATTTATGTTCTTCTTTGGGATCTGATCCAAGATATGGCTTAGTACCCCTAATAGTACCAATCTCTTTTGAGGTGATCTTGAGAACCTCGACATAGAATCTTGCAGTAAATTCTTCTTCCATTCCGTCAACAATCTCATGATTGGTTTTTGGGTCTTGCTTCTCCTTGGTTGTCTTAGGATGAAGATTCTTGGAGGATCTTCTTGAAGAGGATCCAAAAATTCTTGTCAGGTTTAAAACACATGCATCCAATGAAGCTCTTACTTCATTTAGGAATTCTTCGGAAGTAGGTTGATCTCTATTTGTGGAACATGCAACCTTTCCATCCATATGGTTATAAGAATAACCCTAGTCTCTTCTTCCAACTATGATCTCATGGGATATACTTGAGGAAGGTAATTCTTGGAAATTCTCTTCCTCATACTGTATGCAATATTCTTCATACTGCTCATCATAATTATCATACTCTTCATAAAAATAATCTTCTTCCTCATACAACTCAAAGTCTGAATCTTCCATGACATGATACTAATTCCACAACTGCAACTTGAAGATAGTGATGAGCTACTTTTTCACCGATATTTACTTTCTACAGGATGAGCCAAGGAAAGTGCTATGGTACCACTATAATGTACCAACTTAGGATTCAGTACACTAACTCAAGACTTCTTAAAATTTGATTAAAACGGTGATTGTGGAAGCTAGAATTGTTGGAGATGGGAAAGGTCAAAGGATAAGGATGGATGAAAGGTTCTGATCTGAGATTATACCTCTTCACAATGTACTGAGACCATTTATGTTTCAAGAACATCCTGGCTGAACTCTACTCCAATGCTCCTGGGGTTCTCAGCATATGCATACTAGTATGGGTAGGGAAATTGACTGAAAGTTGGAAAAGGTTGTTGCAGACATCATAAAGGCTAATAATAATTCATTTACAGTCATTGAATTATAAAATCACATTTCAGAAAGTTAGATGCATATCTGGGCAAGTATGATAACAAAACTAGCAATTTAGGACAGCTCAACTAGTTTGACTTGTGGACTCCCAAACAATGCTCAAAGGTAATCAAAATTCTTAAATAGTGATTGGATCATGACATGTGATATGTTATATAACTACGGGAATTGGAATTACTTCATTTGGACCTTTACTCATTGATTTATGAACCATTCATTGAAAGCTAGTCAAAATCTAGCTAAATCTAGCAGGGGTGCATAAATTGGAGAATAATTCAGAGTTATGTAATATGTATTGAAGTGACTAATATAATAACATTACATACTCTATTATTACATCATAAATAGGCCATGATTCCTCTCATAATATGATAGAAGAGTCTCTCCTCTTGCACATAAGAAACTAGTTGTAGAATAGAAGGAGGAGGGAGGATTCGATTTATGACTTTGGTGAAGATGGTTCTAAAATTCTGTTTCAACCTGAGCAGCTTTAATAATCTATTATAACATCAGGATTAGG
The DNA here is from genome assembly GCA_027924585.1 of Larix kaempferi. Taxonomy (NCBI): domain Eukaryota; kingdom Viridiplantae; phylum Streptophyta; class Pinopsida; order Pinales; family Pinaceae; genus Larix; species Larix kaempferi. The sequence goes on from BSBM01000924.1 coordinate 8,972,124, forward strand.
CCAAGATTCCTCTTAGAAGATGAAGGAAGAATCTCTCCTCTTGCACATAAGAAACTAGTTATAAAATAGAAGAGGGAGGAAGGATTCGACCTCTGACTTTGATGAAGATAGCTATGAACTTCTGATTTGATCTGGTAAGATTCAGTACCTATAAATAAAATCATTGATAATGGCCGGATGCCATAATCTTATCACAAAAATCTAGGGCACATCTCCCATGCTTGACTAGGGGCACACCTCCCAAGTCTTGGATGCACAAACGCATTCATAAAATCCTCACACTAGCAAAGAAAATCTGAAATGGAGTTGAAATCCTTCTTTTATAGAATTCATGTTGACCTGTTGAGCAAGTTACTTGTCTTGGTGACCTGTGAGAATAGGTCACCCATGAGTAGACATACTTTCCTTGCTTTGATTTGCTTTGCTTTTCTTTGGCTTTCCTTTTTTTTCCTCTTTTTCTGACTTTCCTTCTTTTCTGAACTTTCCTGCTTTTCATACTTTACTGCTTTTTGGATTTATGTTTTTTTTCCTTAAATATTCCTCTTTTCCCTCTTTTCTCATTTTTGGCATCATTTTTGGACTCTAGTGCTTACTTGACTTCCACTCCAAGTAATTCCTCCAACCTTATCCACTAATTCGAATTGGTGGAACAATTTCTCCATTTATTCAGCATAACAAATAAAATATTAATTGCACCAATAATATTAAATGCTCCATAATTATTTATTCCAAGTAGGTAGCAAACTATGGATAAATTTAAATGCACACTCCTAATTAATTAATTGCATCATCTTAACCCCTCATTAATTAATCAATTCAATCTGTCACTAGCATCCATGGGGTTCGATATTCTTCATGGTGCTAACAGAATGGGAACATGAAAACAACCATAAGCATGCCCAAAACCCTAGGGGCAATAAAGGATACAACAATACATCCCATGAATCAACAAAATATGATGGCAAAATCCTATTCAATGTAAGAGGGCCGAGCTTCCAAGATAGCGATCCTTAAGTACAAAGATTTGTGCTAGCTCATTTAGGGAAAAAACCATTAATTGGTCCTATCAATACCAAACATCAAACACCTGAGGTGAAAAAATGGGAGTTAATATGGCTCGCACGGTGCCATTTATATCTTATCCATCATAGGGTTTTAATGCCAGTAAAATGTTTTACTAAATAACCTTCCCGCGTAAGTCACGGTGTTGGTCCCTAGGTAATGCCTCTCGTTCGTCATTGATAGTTGAAGGGAGCGGAGTAAGCACAAATATGAATCGAACCACAACCACCAACGTTATATCAGTCGTCTAGCGCAACTGATGGAAATGGTACTGACCAAGTGATGATCTTGAAAAGGCCTTATGAACCCTAGGAATGCTAGGCTATGGCAATGAAAGAAAACCCTATATTGGTGGCATATCTGATACCGGCACTATATAGGTGGCTTATAAGCACAATAGCAAGTTTGGCCTTATGCTATATTCAATTTAAATGATAATGAAGCGGTGAAAGCTTTGCAAAAACTAATAAACCATGGTGAAAACACCGTTTGTATAGAAAATGAATTACCTGGCAATGCGCAAGTGGTCCAAATAGGTTTTCCAACAGAGTTACACATGATTTCCTTTCTCCTAGTGAGTGCTCCAAAATGCCATTATGAACAATATGGAGAGAAAGAATTTGAGACCTTTATATATGCCAAATATAACCCTAGAAATAAATGTGTCTTGACACACATGTGAATGGGGTCCACTTTACTCATTTCGGCATGTTTTCTCATTTCGCGCCAAATCCTATTGGATCAAAATTTCGGGGAACTTTACCATTCGACCGAAAAATGTTTTGGAGCACTTTACCATTTGACAGCGAAATGTTTTGGTGCGCTTTCATCTTTTCTGTCGATCCAGTTTCTGCTCAATTTTTCATTTGGCAACGATTCATCTCAGATGAGCCTTTTATTTTTCCACCGTTGAAAGTTTTCGGGAAAAATATCTTTGGGCACCGATATGTTTCGAGGTGAAACCAGTTTCGTTTCGAACTACTTCGAGGAAGAAAATTATTTGACACCAATCCACTGCATCTCTTTGATCGGCAAAACTTCCCATTCTTCGTCAGATTGCCTTGGTGTGCATTTTAGTTTTGTTTTGGATATTTCAAGGAAAAAAGGACTTTGCTCTGATCCAAAGAACTTCTCAAATAGTCAAGGATCAGGCGAACTCTTATGGTTGCATCGGCATAAAATCCAACTTATTCTAATTGTTCCGGGACTCACTTTTGTTTGACCGTGTCGGTGCAAAACAAGCTTCTGCTCCGACTGTTTCGGTGCTAAATCATAAAATACACTGATCATTTCAGCGTAAAATCGAAATGTCATCCGATAAGGCCTGTTACTTAACCTTTTTGGCACAAATTTTTATTTTGCTTCGATCAATTTCCAAGCTTGGCCATGAAGATGGTTTTGGCGCTAAACACAATTATGTTCCGAAACAGGTTTTCTTCCTCAAAACGCATAAAAAAAACCATAATACTTGGTAATTGTTTCAGAGTAGAAATGATAACTTGTTTGACCGTTTCGGTGAAACATTCTATTTTGCTCTGAAACACAATTTTTCTCTAAAATAACTAAGCGTTTCGGCATTAAAATCAAAATATCTCCGACTGTTTCAGCACAACATAGGATTGTGCTCTGACCATTTCAGCTCAACTGTGGATTGTGTTCCAACCATTTCAGCAGAAAACTGATAGCTCTCCTGATCCAGAAAATTATTTTCTTTTGATTTCCAAAAAAATTCTAAGTGTCAAACAAAAATTAAGCAGAAACAATAAAGCAATACTCTAAGTAAATTCAAAAAGAAGGAGGGGCCCTACAAATTTACAAAATTTTGGGGATTAGGTTGCAGCTGCAATAGTAGGATCCATAAGGATTGGGAAAATATCAACCAAATTTGACTCAGTAATCAAGTCTGAAAAGAATTCTGACAATGGATCTTGTCTGGATGTGGCCCCCTACACCTCTCTTGCATTAGTACTAAAATTGAAATCACCCGCAATAATAATCTGCAAATCTGTCAGCAGTCCTGAATCCCTCGTATGAAGCCAAAAAACATGTCATTTATGGTAAGGACCATAACAATTGAATATTTTAAGAGTAAAATCTATATCTCTCACGACCCCCTCAACCAAAATTCCTCCACACATTGAAAACAATGCAAATTGGGAAAATATGGGATTCCAAGCAGTTACTAGCCCACCCAACTGTCCCATGGATTCAACAGTACACATTTACCAATCATCAAGTAGAGGGGCACAAATACCCATGGATTTTTAACCACAAAGCATAGTTTCCTGAAAACAAATCACCACAGGCTTAAATGTCTCAAAAAAATGGCAGAGGGCTAGTAATTTGGGATGCCCTCCCAATCCCCTCACATTTAGGGATAAAATTATCATTTAGGCAACCTGATGAGGGATTTCTGAGATCTAAGTGCCCTAAATTCATCGTTTTTACTACCTATAGGGAAATCAAAGAGATAGTACCCCTATTGAAATATTGTAACTTCTAAGAATATTATATTTGTACTTTATTATTCCGAAGATGTTCCATTCCTCCGAGGAGACCCTATTGTATATCCAAAGATGTTTATTCCTATGAGATATTGTGGTAACTAGGGTTATTAGGTCTCCCATGTGAGGTCATCCCTGAGTTAGCTGGTTAGGGGTTATTAGACTCTCTTAGGAGAGGTCGGCCCCATTAGGGTGAAAAGTTAGTTAGAACATGAGTATAAATAGAGGAGGTGTGTTCCTCATTTATCTCATTCATTCACTCACTTGTGATTGGCACAGAGGAGAGAGAGAGGTCTGCATAGGAGGAGAAGGAGCTCTTGTTGAGGACTACATCTTGTATTGGGTTGATTATCTATATTGAGGAAAGCTTTGTTGGGTTTTCTACCCCATGAGGGTTTCCCAAGGTAAATCTTTGTCTATCTTGTGATTGTGTTTCTTTTAGTGATCTTTCTTGTGAAATTAGGCTAAACTTAACATGGTATCAAAGCTACCCTGAATATGACATCTTTCACAAGGTGAAAATACCTCTCTCTCCTCCTCTGGTGAAATTTAGGGTTTTTGCAAAAGTTGAAATTTTTGGAATCTGATTGCATGGATGGATAGCCCTCCTCAAAATCAAACTTTTGAGCCCTGGATTGAACTTTTTGAGTGGGTAGAACTCCGGGAAAGTCAAACCCTAGTTTCAGTTTTGGACCAGAAAACCAGAAAAACCAATAAATCAGAAAAAGTGTGCACCTATGCACTAGTGAACTAGAAAAGCTACGAACTTGTGCACTAGTAAACCAGAAAAGTGAAGAGCAGAAAACTAGAAATTCTGTTGCAGATCCAAAAGGTGAAATGTTGAAGTTTCTAGAAGCAGAGCACACTAGTAATCTTAATTCAATCAAGCTCATCTCCTAGTAAGTACTATTCTATCTTTTGAAACTTCAATCTCTGCGACCTCCCGGATAAGATGGCTCCAAGCACTAATCTTGAAGACAAGCTAGAGGGTATAGATAATTTCCAAGCATGGAAATATAGGATTGGTCTCATTCTTGAAGAGAATGATCTTTCCCAATCTATCAAAGATGAGGTTGCAGAACCTGAAGAAGATGAAGCCAAATAGAAGCATAGGTGTTGATGTATATGTAACTTCGGAATGTATTTCACATATATGTATATTGTATTCCTATAGAGATGGTATTATTCCTCTATAAGGAAGTGTCGTCATTTATATTGTAAGTGTCGTAACTTATACTTGATGGGTTATTAGACCACCTTATTTGGGGTCGGCCCTGTATAAGTCATGTGGGTCAAAGGGTTATTAGACCACCCTATTGGGGGTCGGCCATGTGGGTCAAAGGGTTATTAGACCACCCTATTGGGGGTCGGCCCACTCAGCATTATGTTATGTGGTAAAGTTCGAGCCTACATGAGTTAGGTAAAAGGCAAGTCAAGTCAAGTATAAATAGAGTGCGGGAGGCACTCTATTTACTCACTCACTTCTCACACATGCACTCAAGGAGGAGTGGCGCACTTATGGAGGAGGAGGATCTGCTTCTAGGTTATGGCTATCTCTCTTGGTTGGTTGTATCATTGCTCTATCTATCTCTGAGGAAGTTATTGGGGTTTTTCACCTTTATGGTTTTCCCCAAGTAAATCTTTGTGTCTCTTGTGTGCTTGCATTATTGTCTCCATGATTGATATGCTGTAGATATGATGTAAATGTTGTTCTCTCAGTTAATATCCTAGATCAAATTGAAGTAAATTCAGAAAATTTAACATGGTATCAGAGCTAGCCTGAAAGAAGGCATGATATGGCATGTATGACACTTGTTGCACTTACGATGCTAGGGCTTGATATAGCAAAAACCAGTCATCGTAGCACTTTCGCTATAAATCCATTTTGGCGAATTTTTCGGATCTGAAATTGTTACAGGACGAAGCTAAGATCTCCAGGTACCTTGTGTCCAAAGGAAAACCTCTAATTCGTTGTACTTTGTGATTTATGATCTGTACAATATAGGGTTTCTGCCTCTTCCAGATCTGAGTTAAAATCAGGTGACCTTGGGAAAAAGGTCATAACTTGGGCTAGGAAGCTCCAAATGAAATTTCGTGAAAACTGACAGGTAGTACACATACTTTACTATCTCAAAAAACTTTTTCATAGGCCGAAGTTGAACCAGTGACACGTGGCACTCCGTACAAGTGCGCTCTCCTATATTATCCCATAAACAGGTCATGTTGCGACATTTGGCATAACTCTCTCTCAGAGAGTCCAATTGAGGTCAGACCTATCAAGATGGAAAGGTAACAGGCAGAGCTATCTCAGGAAACGTTTTCAGAGGCCGAAGTTAAAATAGTGACACGTGGCATGCCGTACAAGTTCACTCTCCTGTTTTATCCCAAAACAGGTCACGTTGCGACATTTGGCATAACTCTCTCTTAGAGAATCCAATTGAGGTCAGACCTGTCAGGATGGAAAGATAACAGGTCAGGCTATCTCAGGAAACTTTTTCAGACCCTGTGGATCAGAAATTTCTGAGTTACACCAGAAACAATCAGGTACATATTTCTGTCAAAACAGAATTATTTTTGAGTACCTTCATTCATGGCTTCCGGAATTTAGGGCTTTGAAGAAAGTTGGAATTTTTGTAATCCGAGACCACGGCTGGATGATACTCATCAAAATAAAAATTTAGAGACCAAGATCAGAATTTTTGGTTGGGCAGAAGGCCGGGCTTGATTAGACCCTAGTTCGGGACTTTGATCAGAAAAGTGGAAAATTAGGGCTTCTGTAAAAATGGGAATTTTTGAAATCTGTGACCACGGCTGGAAGCTCCTCAGAAAAATAGAAGCTTAGAGCTTTGGATAAAACATTTTAATTGGGAAGAAGAGTGGGATTCATCAAACCCCAGTTCAGGGTCACGTCCAGTGAATCCGGGAGTTTCAAAGGAAAAATTGAGGAGTGAAACTTTGCAGTTTTCAAATTTTGAATATACCAGTTTGATCAGCTCATCAAGGCACATATTTCTATCCTTTCGGAAGTTTGAAATTCAAAGTTTGAATTTTTGGGGTTTCTCTGACAAACCCATATCCAGCTCCAGGTCCAGTTCTTGCAAATCAAGTGGATTGGGTTAATCCTAGAAGAAGATGGATTGATCATTTGCATGAGTGAAGAAGTTCCTGTTTCAGAGGGAGATGAGGCTAAGGCCTTACATAAGAAGATTACAAGCAATCTCGATAGGTATGACTCATCGAGGTATGTTTCGATATTTGTCCATGATTAAGTTTATGGTATGTTTGTCTTCATGTTATTACATTTAGTACAATTTTGATTTTAGATTTGTCGTATCATCTTAACAAAATTATGAATGCATGATAGAAGATATTCATTGGTTAGGGTGTTGACACTTATGATTGTACTAATGCATTATGGTGTTGTATGAGGTTTATGTTGTCTACTAACATGAAAGGTACACCAAGAAAGACAAATCATGTTCTGGTCCAAGAACATATGATCATGATAACATGAGGACAAAGATTCATCCATTGTCATGGATCTCATAGAAGATCCATCTACGAGGTATGTATAACTTGGTTTTGTAATAGTTAACCTATGAGATATACAGGTTACTAGCACAAGTCATTGAAGAAGATCAAGAAGACATCATGTGAGTATGTTAGACATAAATAGCTAGCATGCTAATCCAGGTATGTTTTCCCTATATCAAGATAGAATCCTACCTTGTGTTAGGATCTTATACTGTTGTTGATAATGATTATTCATGAAGTCATAAGTTTGAATAATCACGGTTGCATGCATATTATGTTTCTTACCTTAACTGATGATATGACTAACCAGAAGAATCATGATGGTATAGGTTTGAATAATCACAGGTTTTATGCATATTATATCTCTTATCTTGATTGATGATTCAACTAACCTGAAGTGTCATAGGTTTGATTAATTATAAGGTTAGACATGTTATGTTTCTTATGATTTGACTAACCATAAGAATCCTATATAAACCTTGAATGCTAATGCTTATTATTTTCTGTTTGAAATGATCATGACTATACATGCTTGAGATTATTGTGTTTTAATAGTATACTAATGAATGTATGATTTTATATGAGATCACAAGGATAACTCAATCATGATACTAATAAGCATGCATAGGGACCAAGGATGAATATGAGTTGAAGAACAGGTAATCCAGGAAGCAAAGATCAAGAGGGAGTACACTCCAGTGGTTTATGAAAGGATGCAGATATTCAGAGGGAGTTGACCATCTCTCTACATTCCACAACAGAAAGTTGTAGAAGCAGCTACTGCAGATTAGGACTCTAGTAGCTCCTGCAAGAAAGCGAAGACTCAGAGGGAGTCCACCCAACGAACAAACAAAGATAAGTATTTTAATTTCTTGCATATGTGTTTGTTTAAATAAAATTGTTCAATGATGTATATGCTCATGTTCCTAGACTTAGGATATGTATTGTGCATATTAGAATAGTTTCATTAATGAACAGTATACTACTAATATACATGGGTAAGTGGCCTATGGCACTGTACAACATTCCATTGCTACTTATCTAGAATGAAACCTCTTTGCTGACATGTTGGGAGTTGTGCACACTCTTAACAATGTTCTGGTAGAGATTGGAAGGCATCTAGAAAGTTACGGGATATGGATAAATGTTGTATTGAAGCATTGGCTAAGATAATTGCATGACTGTATGACATATTTCTTTATGAGTAAGAATTTGTTCTGAAAACTATGAGATGTTTCTAATCATGCAATTTAACTTGTTGTGTAGGAAAGATCGTATGCCATCTCCTGCAAAAGAAGAACTACAACATTTGTTCAACAACAAAATTATCTATTGAAGATATTGAAGTTCCTAGGATACGGGAAGAATGCCATGATCCGTTGATCATGAAGAACGATGTTTGGGATGCAGTCCCAAGAGCTGAAGGGAAGTCTATTGTGACTTCCAAATGGAACTATCAGATCAAGCATGTTGCAGATGGCAGCATTGAGAAATATAAAAGTGATGAAATAGAAGATGCACCAGATGGATGTCAAGACAGCATGGTTTAGTCATATATGTGTGAAGAACTTGGTATGGTAGGATAGAGAGCTTTCTATCCAGTTTGGGATTTACCAAGAGTAAAGCGGATTCCAACCTTTTCTACAAGGTTGAGGAAGTCAATCCAGTGATACTACTTTTGTATGCGGATAACCTATTTGTTACAGGTGAAGATAGATTGATTGCCGACACGCAGCGGAAGCTTGCTGCCGAGTTCGAGTTGAGGAACTTGGGGATGATGCACTATTTGTTTTTGGCATGGAGGTGTGGCAGAGTGCAGATGGAATCTTCCTTGGACAAGGGAAGTATGTAGTAGAGATCCTGAAGAGGTTCGACATGATGGACTGCAAGGATATGGCCACACCTATGGCATCGAATCTGAAGCTTCTATGTGATGCTTCATCTGAGCCGGTTGATGTCTCTTTGTATCGTCAGATGATTGGGTCCTTGATGTACCTGACAAACACGAGACCAGACATTTGCTTTGCTGTGAACACATTGAGCCAGTTCCTGACGGATCTGAGGAGTGTTCACCTAGTTGCTGTAAAGCATGTTCTGAGGTACCTGAAGGGTACAGTGGATTATGGGCTCAAGTATGAGGCGAATCAAAAGTTTAACCTGCAGGGTTATATCTGGGTGCTACTTCAGTATGGGATCAGGTGTGATCTCTTGGTTTAGCAGGAAGCAGTCCTGCGTAGCACTGAGTACAGCTGAGGATGAGTATGTTGCAGCCTGTTCAGCTAGTTGTGAGGCAGTATGGCTACGGAAGCTACTGTCTGAGTTATTTGATCTCCCGTTGGAGGCTACTGGTATCTTTTGTGATAACCAGAGTTGTGTGAAGCTGTCCGAGAACCCAGTGTTTCATGACAGGTCGAAACACATAGAGATCAAATATCACTATATCAGGGATATGGTGCAGAGAGGAGCTGTGAAGCTCCTGTATGTTGCGACGGATGAGCAGATTGCAGATGTGCTAACGAAGCCACTAGCCAGAGTGAAGTTCGAGTACTTCATAGAGAAACTTGGCATTCTTCAGATTGAGGACACTTCGAGGAAGAAGTGATGGACACATTTGCTGAAGCCATTCCAAGCATGTTGGAAGGAGGAACCTTCACATGGCTGTGGATGTAAGCGCTGGATGATGAGCATCAGGATGATGTTCTGGTTTCTGCTTGGATATGATCAGTTGGATCATTTTTATGTATGTATGTACGCATCATGTTGATGTTGGATATGATCAGTTGGATCATTTATATGTACGCATCATGTTGGATGCTGGATATGATCAGTTGGATCCTGTGTATGTATTTTGTATATGCATCATGTTGGATGCTTAGACCATGTATCTGTATATGTATCAGGTGGATACATTACATGTATCAGGTGGATCATGTGAGGTGATATGTATCATGTATTTGTATCAGGTGGATACATTGTATGATCAGGTGGATCATGTATGATGATATGTATCAGGTAGATACTTGGTATGCATCAGGTAGATGCATTGATGATCAGGAGGATCATGTATGATGATATGTATCATGTATTTGTATCAGGTGGATACATTGATGATCAGGAGGATCATGTATGATACTTGGTATGCATCAGGTAGATGCATTGATGATCAGGAGGATCATGTATGATGATATGTATCATGTATTTGTATCAGGTGGATACATTGATGATCAGGAGGATCATGTATGATACTTGGTATGCATCAGGTAGATGCATTGATGATCAGGTGGATCATGCAGCAGGATGTTGCAGTGATGATCAGGATGATCGTAGATGACGAGCTTCAGGATGTTGCTCCAGATGACATGCAGCAGGATGTTGCAGTGATGATCAGGATGATCATAGATGACGAGCTTCAAGATGTTGCTCCATATTACATGCAGCAGGATGTTGCAGTGATGATCAGGATGATCATAGATGACGAGCTTCAGGATGTTGCTCCAGATGACATGCAGCAGGACGTTGCAGTGATGATGATCAGGATGATCATGGATACATCAGGATGATGTATGGTGAGTATCAGGTTGATACTCTATGGCCGTGGATCAGGTTGTGCAGATGAGCATGTAATTCGTTGCCCTGGGAGATTTGCAGATGGTCTTTCGAGGTTTTGCCTATGGCATGTAATTCGGTGCCCTGGGACATCTGACAAATGCTCTTTCGAGGTTTTGCTCTAGGAGGACATGTAATTCGTTTCCCTGGGAGATCTGCAAATAGTCTTTCGAGGTTTTGCCTATGGCATATAATAGCACCCTGGGATATCTGGCAGATGCTCTTGCGAGGTTTTGTCCTATGGCATGTAATTCGTTTCCCTGGGAGATCCGATAGGTTGGGTTGTGTTCCCGTAATCAGTCCTGGGATGCTTTTACGAGGTTTTTCCATGACCACATGTAATTCGTTGCCCTGGGAGATCCTATAGGTAGAGCTGTGTGCTCGTAACAGCCTGGGATGCTCTTGCGAGGTTTTGTGGTGAGGTCACATGTAATTCGTTTCCCTGGGAGATCCTATAGGTAGAGCTGTGTGCTCGTAACAGCCTGGGATGCTCTTTCGAGGTTTTGTGACGCACGTAAAAGTCCTGAGGATTCCACAGTATGCCCAGTGATGACGAAGACCTGTAGGTGGTGGGCCTACATCCAGTATGAAAAAGGACTAGCTCTGTAGAACTTCCTATGACGAGTAGATTCAGAGATTGATTGAGATAGTAGTAGCAGTGACGATGATGATGACTCGATGATGATTATCCAGTCACGATGATCCAGAGAAGATGACTTGTGCTAGAAGAACTGTGCTGAGAAATACCTTCCTAGTTAAGAGGGAGTGTTGATGTATATGTAACTTCGGAATGTATTTCACATATATGTATATTGTATTCCTATAGAGATGGTATTATTCCTCTATAAGGAAGTGTCGTAACTTATACTTGATGGGTTATTAGACCACCTTAATTGGGGTCGGCCCTGTATAAGTCATGTGGGTCAAAGGGTTATTAGACCACCCTATTGGGGGTCGGCCATGTGGGTCAAAGGGTTATTAGACCACCCTATTGGGGGTCGGCCCACTCAGCATTATGTTATGTGGTAAAGTTCGAGCCTACATGAGTTAGGTAAAAAGGCAAGTCAAGTCAAGTATAAATAGAGTGCGGGAGGCACTCTATTTACTCACTCACTTCTCACACATGCACTCAAGGAGGAGTGGCGCACTTATGGAGGAGGAGGATCTGCTGCTAGGTTATGGCTATCTCTCTTGGTTGGTTGTATCATTGCTCTATCTATCTCTGAGGAAGTTATTGGGGTTTTTCACCTTTATGGTTTTCCCCAAGTAAATCTTTGTGTCTCTTGTGTGCTTGCATTATTGTCTCCATGATTGATATGCTGTAGATATGCTGTACATGTTGTTCTCTCAGTTAAGATCCTAGATCAAATTGAAGTAAATTCAAAAAATTTAACAATAGGAAGGACTTGATTAGGGCAAAGAGAATCATTGTTGATTCTATCAAATACCACTTGATTCCCCAAGTGGCATCCAAGAAGACTCCAAAGTAAATGTATGATTCCCTAGGCAGGATGTATGAAGGAAGGAACATCAACAGAAAGATGAATTCGAGAACTCAATTGAAGAGTACTAAAATGAGTAAAGGAGAATCTATTCAAGATTACTTCACAAGGGTCTCCCAGTTCAAGGAACAACTAGAATCCATTGGAGACACTCTTGATGAAGATGAACTAGTCATGACTGCAATCAATGGTCTCTCTAGACCGTGGGATTCATTCATCCAAACCATGTATGCAAGAAAATAAAGTATGAAGTTTGATGTGGTATGGGAGGATTGCATTCAAGAAGAAGCTAGGGTTTCCAATAGAGAATCCTTTCTCAAAGAAGATGACCAAGCCTTGGCCACCCACACCAAAAGAAGAAGGATTCATTTCAACTCCAAGAATAATGGTCACAAGGAATCTAATCCTCCTCCCAGATTTAAAAAGAGAGGAGGAGTAAGTTCAGAAAGAGACCTCTCCTCAGTTCAATATTATAGTTGTCACAAACTAGGACACATTGCTAGAAATTGTCCTTCAAAGAAGAAGAAGAAGAATCTTCACAAAAGACATCAAGCACACTTGGAAGAAGATGATAGTGAAGAAGAGGAAGAGGAAAGTCCTCAAAAGAGAATAACTAAAATAGAAAAAGAAGATGTGGAAGAATATGTTCTATTCTCTACACTCTCTGGGGCTGTAACACCTGGAGAAGATACATGGCTCATTGATAGTGGTGCTTCAAAGTACATGACAGGACAAAAGAAGAGTCTCTCGTGACTTGAAGAGAAGGCCTCTCCACAGAAGGTATCTCTAGGATATGACTATCAATATCCCATCAAAGGGATTGGTGAAGCAAGCTACAAGCTTGATTCTGGAACTCCATTTAAGATGAAGGAAATCCTTTATGTAATAGGTTTAAAGAAGAACTTACTTTCTATCTTACCTTTAGATAAGAAAGGTTATAGGGTTGCATTCATAGATGGACAAGTACTCATGTGGTCCAAAGGAAAATCAATTGAGGATGCAATTGTTATTGGTGAAGAGGAAGGAGGTCTATACAAAATCAAGGGTCATCCTGAAGCTGCCCTTGTTCATGAAGCCACTAGCCCATGTGAGCTATGGCATAGGAGACTTGCTCACATTAACTACAAAGCACTACCTCATGTGAGTAAGGTAGTCATAGGAATACCAGATCTAAATATTGACCATAATGGCACATGCAAAGGATGTGCAAAAGGGAAGAATATCAAGAATCCATTTCCAAAGAGTGAAACAAAGACTAAGAGTACTTTGCAATTGATTCATTCAGATGTATGTAGACCAATGGCATCCACATCCTTGAGTGGGTATGAATATTACCTCGCATTTAATTGATGACTACTAAAGGAAGACTTGGATATATTTTTTGAAGGGAAAAGATGAAGTCTTTGGAAAATTCAAGGAATTCAAAGCCTTGATAGAAAACCATTCAGAAAAGAAGATTAAGATAACCAGGACAGATAATGGAAGAGAATATACTTCAAAATATTTTGAATTCTTTTGTAAATAAGTTGGAATCAAGAGGGAGCTAACCACTCCCTATAATCCCCAACAAAATGGTGTTGTGGAGAGAAAGAATAGAACCATTATGGAAGCAGTAAAAACAATGATACATGATCAATATCTACCTATGTATTTATGGGTTGAAGCAGCCAGGACAACAGTCTATGTGCAGAATAGACTATCTCACAGTGCTCTTGATTTCAAGACCCCAGAAGAAGTTTTCACAGGAAAGAAGCCTGAGGTAAGTCACCTCAAGTTATTTGGATGCCCAGTATACATTAACATTTCAAAAGAAAAGAGGACCAAGCTAGATCCTTCTGGGAAGAAAGGAATATTTGTTGGATATTGTGAAGCATCCAAAGCATTCAGAATATACATCCCGGGATTCCATCATATGGAAATAAGTAGTGATGTAACATTTGATGAAGAGGAAGCTCTCAAGAGATCTATGAAGTGCCAGTATGAAGAAGTATATGAGGAAGATGCACCTTCCAGAACTATAGAAGCTACACCCACCCCTGAAGAGACAACACCTGAAGACCATGACATGATGGAACCACAAGAACCCCCTATCATGAACATATCAAGGAAGAGAAAACCAGCATGGGCGAGAGACATTATACTAGCAGCAGAAAAATATGGAGCTCCTGAAGGCTCTACTAGGGTGAGTAAGAAACCAAAGACATTCTCCAACTATGTGGCATTGATGTGTGATCTTGTAGATCAACAACCCACTAGTTATGAAGAAGCATCTCATAAGAAAGAGTGGGTGGAGGAAATGACAAAGGATTACCAATCTATAATGAAGAATGATGTTTGGGATATAGTTCCCAAACCAAAGGACAAGAGTGTGGTATCCTCCAAATGGATATACAAGATAAAGCATGTTGCAGATGGCAACATTGAAAAGTATAAGGCAAGGTTTGTAGCCAGAGGATTCTCTTAGCAAGAGGGAATTGACTATGAAGAAACATTTGCACTAGTTGCAAGGTACACTTCCATTAGGACCATCATGGCACTTGCATCCATGATGAAGTGGGAATTACACCATATGGATGTGAAGAAAACCTTCCTGAATGGTGTGATCAAGGGGGAAGTGTACATAGAACAACCACAAGGATTTGAGGTTGAAGATAGAAGAATCCACGTATGCAAACTGAAGAAGGCTTTGTCTAGGTTGAAGCAAGCTCCCAGAGCTTGGTATGGAAGAATTGATAGTTTCTTGAGAAGCTTGGGCTGTACCAAGAGTAAAGCTGATCCTAATATTTATCTCAAAGTTATGGATGATGAACCTATCATATTGTTGTTGTATGTGGATGATCTATTTCTGACTGGAAATGAAAAATATTATCTAGTGCAACAAGAAGCTCTCTTCAGAATTTGAGATGAAAGATCTTGGATTGATGCACTACTTCCTAGGTCTGGAAGTATGGTAGGGCCCAAGAGGAATCTTTCTCAACCAGGGAAAGAATGTTGTGGAAATATTGAAGAGATTTGACATGTTGGAATGTAAAGCCATGGCCACTCCCATGGATTCCAACTTGAAGTTATTAGCTGATGACTCATCAGAGTTAGTGGATATGACTCTGTACAGACAGATTATTGGGTCATTGATGTATTTGACAAATACTAGACCAGATATATGCTTTGTCGTGAACACCTTGAGTCAGTCTCTAGTGGAACCTAGATGAGTTCACTTGATAGCTGCAAAGCATGTGATGAGGTACCTGAAGGGTAGGATAGACTTTGGTCTATATTATCTTGGAGATCGTGACTTCAAATTATATGGCTACACAGATGTTGATTGGGAAGGAAGTACTTCAGATAGAAAGAGCACATCGGGAGGATGTTATTGTCTGGGATCTGCCATGATCTCTTGGTTTAGCAGGAAGCAATCTAGTGTGGCTCTCAGCTGTATTGGAGAAAACTCACTATGGCTTGGGGTAGACCACAAAAGATAGCTGACTACCAAAAATCAACTCAATTCTCAATGCTATGCTATATAAATGACAATGCTAAGATAATGAAGAATATAACCAACCTCGATCCAAACGTTTGATGTAGATCCCTATTGGAGCTTTTGAATCTATGCAATTGAATCTGCAAATTAGTCTTGACAGCCAATATACAACAAGTACATATAATATATAAACGGCATTAACATCATCAATAGCAATGGCCCATGATATGACAAGTAAATGAAACCCAATGTAATATAAACAACATTTACAACATTAATGGATGAGAATATGAGTATTTCTATTAATAAACAAGAAGTAGTACAATGTGATACGACCTCTTGCTAGCAACCAATCTGAACCAAGATCTGGGTCAATCCACTTGCGCCTCCACCACTTCAATCCTCCATGGAATGGAAAACTCAAACTATGATAGGAGTTTGGAAGGTGAACATAAAGGGTTCACAACTACAAGGATCAATGAGTGTAGACTCAAGATAGGGCAAAAATCCACTAGAGTTATCTTGCTCTTCTTTCTCTTCCCGTCCATAAGCCATATGTGCTCAATATATAGTCCTCTCAAAGATAAGTGAAAGGACACATCGAGATATTTCTTGGGTAGATGGAGGGTCAAAGGTCACCCAATGACCGCTTTTTGGGACTAAAAAGTAATAAACTAGTGATTTTTACCATTTTACATGCTACCCCGCGGGCTATAGTGATGCAAGTCGCGGGTACACCCACTATAATGATGCAGCTAGCGTACAAGGGAAAAAATAGGGAAAAATAGTGTCTGAAGGATATAAAGTGGTTCTGAGTTAGTGAAATGGATTCTCTAGGCCAAAGAGTGTTGATTCTCACAAGGTGGAAAATTATGTTGTAACAGATGCCCCCTAATGTGTGAGGTCAGAGACAGATGCTACGATGGCCGAAATACATTATAAATCTTAGAAATGGAGTGATGGAGACACAAGTGGAAGGAGCAGCTCACTCGTCATAATACAATAGTATCCTTGAATACATGTCGATAGTACAACAATCTAATACAATGGCCATGAATAGGTAGTACATAGTGAATACATGTCATAAGTAATCATAGCCATGATCCCTTTACATAAAGATATGGTCTCCTGCTGAAAAGGAAACAACTGGTGCAAACTGGAGGCACAAACTGCTGATATCTTAGAGGTGATATCTCAAATGTAAAGTCATAATCATAAGTAGCATATTGAATGCCACTATCGCCCGAGGTCTTCTACACAAGTCTTCAATGGTGCAAGTCCCATCAAGTGAATAAAGGAGTTGAGGTCGAACCTGATGTGACATCGTCTGATTACCAGTCAATGATGTATACCGGTAACAGACGTGAGATAACCCACCAATAATGAAAATGGGCATCAAGGCACAGAGCACAATCATCAGAGTGTGAATAGATTAGTTGAAGTCGAACACTAGGATGAATCCATCAATTAGGGGACATTGATGTATTCCCAAAACTATCGATGGCGAGAGAACCTGCTACTAATGACTGCAAGCCTCAAGGTACTCAACCGAACTCTAAGCCTCAAGTTTCGGAATAAATCGGTTGAAGTCAATGGAATGAGACTCGCTGGAAGGAGGGCATTAAGGCATCCCCCATCAACCAGCATAAGGTACCATCTACGCTGAAAGATTTGGAAGATCTTAGGTGAAACAGACTGACTTGATAAGGATGGCCGACATGCAATAGTCAAGAGATCTGAGGAGTGGCCAAATCTGATTTTAGGACTTCCTTTGAACAAGAGCATGAGCATATGGATAGACTCAGGTAGCATAGAATCCATATAGACTTGTGGTGCAGGAGGCATCACAAAGGGCTCCATAATGACTAGAAGCTTAACCAATCGATGGAGTAAACTGAGAAACAAGTACATCTCCTAAGGTCCAACTATAGTCCCGACTCATAATGTATGGAGTGGAATGAATGCTGAGTTCAAAGGTGACACAACAGCTGCCAACAAGAAGTAGTAACCATAATCCCGTCCGGCTTTTTGGAATTTTTTATTTATTTTTGGTCTTTTTCATATTTGGGGAAATCTTGAAAAAGAATAAAATTGCTTATAATACAACAAGTGAGGGAATGAGTGTCAAATAGAGAGCAAACTAGTTCCAAGCAGTGGAACATACCTATGATCAATGCAACGAAGTTCATGCAGGATGTGGACACTCGGGGGGGGTGTTTCCTCAGGGTCAAAAGGTCATCAAATTGTGGAGGGAAAATGTAAGCTCTGCAGGGCTCAACAAGAAAAGTACTCAGGCACTAGGCTAATAACAGAGTAAGCGAGAGCCGGCACAAGGCTCAAGCAGCAAGCAGGATGATGCAATGCAATCACAACTTGACATAAACGGGGGGGTCCTTATGGGAGATGGCCAACATAAGACAAAGTAGAGTATGAGTCTTTATCGTAATGTCGTGGTGTAACTATAAAGGACTCCCAATCCTAAGGACAAACAACGACATGGGCACTCAAATGCAAAAGGGGGTTCTATCTAGGGTACCCATGTTCGGAAAGGCCCTACTGCCACATAATGACACTTCTATGATAGTGTGAAGGTTTCGTGTTAGATAAGAAGTGGGATCGCACCTAGGGTTTATGAAAGTGGTCAAAAGGTCAAATGCATAATGCATGTGAAAATGACATCTAACCTATATGCCAGGTGTGAAACGTACCTACCGTAGGTGTGAAACATTCGGAAACAAATTTTGCAAAAGAAATCTGGTTAAAAACGCTACTCCATGACATTGTATTAGTCTACAACAACATTAAATGGAAAAAACTATAAACTAGTGGGTTTTGAAAATTATAAATAGTAACAACAATTTACAATTTACAATTCATTTTTACTATTCACCCATTTGGATTTTTGTGGTTAGTTTTCACCTCAAAGTTCAGCTATAGATTTTGGGAGCTACATGCATCCGATCATCGAACCATCAGGAGCAGGTTGGTAATCTCATCCCCACCTTCCCTTTCAATGTTTTTATTTCAAATTTCATTTGTTAAAAATTTTGTTTGGCCATGCCCTACATGGTCACGGTGCTACCCGCGGGCTATAACTATGTGGGTCATGGGTAGGGCTGGGTACGCTTAGTCAACACACACATTGACCATGGGTACCCGCCTCTGTGAGCACAACTGCCCATAGGTACGGCCGTGAAGTAAGTTTTTTAGGCAAAATTGAACAAATCTTTGGGTTTTTCTCTTTCCAGGATGGTTCTAGAGTGGAGAGAGAGAGAGAACATGACCTAGTAGATGAGGCTGTTCGTAACAATGTGAGTGCATATCAAGCGCTGCAATCATGTGGTTTATACAAATTTTGGAGCATAGGGGGTTTGAGGGCCCAAAACCTATTGCTCCGGCATTTGATAGACTATTGGGATGTTGATGCACAGAACTTCAACCTAGATGGGAAAATACTTTCACTGGAGGTGGAAGATATCTATTTCATCATAGGTTTGTCCCGCCGACGTGAGGTGGCAAGCCTTCGGTCTCGAACTGCGGGTGGTGGGATCACCATCCCTGACTACATAGAGAGGTATTGTGTTCCAAATACTCGGGCAGTGAGAAGTCAAGTGCCCATCCGAGCCATAGTCAACTTGAGCATGAAGGTTTTCATGGCAACTTTAGTGCGGCTCACTGGATCCAAAGCTCTTCACCAGGCATCCAGGCCAGTTATGTTCTATGCATCATAGTGCATGCAGCCTATGATAGTTGACTGGTATACTATGCAACTGGGGTCCATGAAGACCCAGCTGACAGAATGCAAGCAGGGGGATGTGAAAAACTTCGGGTATGGTAGTATTTTGTGTAACTTCTTCTTCGAGCAGGTTCCAGGGCTCAGTCCAAGGGTTGAGGTCCCTCCTCATAGTATCCATGACCCAACCATGACCCGATGGGCCGAGGTATTGACGCGACAGGGTGGTAGCCATCAGGCATCACCATATACAGAGGAGTTCTTTTACTGGTGGGACCGACAGATCATAGCGATAGATGACTACCCCTCTGCAGGGATAGACTTCCGACAGGATCGAGACATGACGCTCCCACTAGATGCAATGTTCGAAGACATTGGTGAGTACTCTTTTTAGGTTTTTGGTATATTAAAATTTTATGGATTTTTTATTATAGATGTAAATGCAAAAATCATTTTGGGGGTAGTATCATGTATTATTGTTTGACCATTTGCTCGCAGACAAGGGTCCAGTGAGACCCGATGGTTTTTCGAGACATCGTTGCTGGGGCAGGGGTGATGAGATGGTAGGTGCTACAGTAGAGCAGACACTACAGACTCTGTGGTCCAACATATCACGGATGACTGCCAAGGTATCACAGGAAAAGGTGGCGCAATTGCCAAAGGATATGCAGTGCCAAGTAGTGGGGGGTGCCGAGCAACTGGGTGCGACTACTGTAGCGTGTTGCGAATGCAATGCATTACTTTTATCAGACACATCCTGTCGGGGCGGTAGCTAGGCCTCCCCGTAGGGAGTAGATATCTCAGGATCTCATTTTTGTATCGATATGTATATTTTTGAGGGCTACGGGCTCCAGTTTTGTATCATGACATTACCATTTTTGGACATATTATTTATAAAAAACTTTGGTTCTCCGGTTCTACTATATGTGTGTATGTACAAATGTGTGAATGTCTTATTTTATTTGTGTGCTTCATTATGAATGTGACAAATTCCAATCTAATACATAGTTAGCGTATGCATCAGATATATGATTAACACTTCTTGGAACATGAATGTACGTAACTAAAACAAAATATCGTTCCAAGAGTCTTACCCTTAGGAATTTCCGTAGTAGTGTAGGATCTCGCACACGGTACTGCCCATTCAGCTGAGACACAACTAGTTGTGAATCCAGGCGGACTTCTAAAGAATGGATACCATGTGAAATGGCATCCCGAAGTAGCTCAATGATGGCACTATACTCAGCCACATTGTTAGATGTAGGACCAAGACAAGCACCTTCTGAGGACACAACTAGGTGGTCAGGTGAGAAAATAACCCAGCAGCAAAAGAAAGCTACTGCGTACGACGGCTAGCACCATCCGCGAACCCTAATAACGTAGGAAACTCTGTTGATATCTGTCAATCAAACGGAAGATAATCAGTAGACCCAAAAACCAAAAGAAAGCTAAACTATGAACAGAAGTAACTATACAATAGTATACAAAAGTATTAGCCTAAACCAGAGGTTCAAGCGTAATACCGCTTGAGGTAGAGCCCATTTCTAGGCTCCTTCAAGACAGTCCCCTCATACTCTTCTAACTCATAGGCTCCTTTTTCCAGGACACGCCTCACGATGTAAGGGCCATGCCACATGGGGTTGAACTTGCCTATCCCCAGGGGTTCTTTAGCTTGGTCATATAAGAGGACCAAGTCACCTTCAGCATATTGCCAGGGACGGACAAACCTATTGTACTGAACCTTAACACGACATTTGTTGGTATCTATAGCCACGGCAGCATCTCAACGCTGCTCGTCAAGTTGCTCAAGGTGGATCAAACATTGCTCAAGACCTGTCGTATCAGGGAGGAGCTCTATGGCCAGTTTAAGAGAAGGGATTTCGCATTCAATCGGTAAAAGTGGCTCCACACCGTGAACTAGCTGAAACGGTGAGAAGCCGGTGACAGTCTTGAGTGTGGTTCAATATGCCCACAAAGCAGGATATAACATGATGTGCCAGTTGTTCTTGCTTTGTTGGATGGTATGCTAGAGAATGGTCTTCAAAGACTTATTAACTACTTCAACTTGACCATTCGCTTGGGGATAATAAGAAGATGAGTGTTCTTGATGAAACCCAAGCTTGAGAGACAAATCCTCCATCATCTTGTTCTGAAAGTGACTGCCATGGTCAGTGACAATCTCTTTCGGAATACCGAACCGAGTGATACTTTGATTGAACATGAAATGGGCTGCTGTAGCACCATCGGATTTTACAGTAGGCATGGCCTCAGCCCATTTGGAAAAATAGTCCACAGCCACTATAATATGGTGATACCCCCCAGCCGAAGCTGGTTTGCAATCCATGAAATCCACCACCCACTTGGTGAAGGGACCGACGGTGACGACCGGATGAAGGGGCGCTAGATGCAAGCATATATTCTGAGAAAAAACCTGGCAAGGGTGGCATCTCTTCACATCGTTAATACAATCTTTAAAGATTGAAGGAAAAAAATAACCAGCTCTCATGATATGTTGGGTTGTAGCAAGCCCGGATAATTGATCGCCACATTCCCTGACATGGAAATCATTAAGCACCCACTCTGCTTCTTCGTGAGTTAAGAAATGATGGAGAATAGAATCCTTTCCTTGGCGATACAAAGTGTCACTGACGATAGTATAATCTTTAGTGTGATGTTTCACACGCCGTCGCTTATCTCATGAATGGTGCAGAGGAAACTTCAAATTTTGGAGATATACAATGACATCCCCATACCAAGGGTCCTCAGACGAGATAAGAAATAAATTCTCATCCACAAAGGAATCTTCATGAATGACATCCTCATCAAGTCTCAGAAGGTCCAACATAAGCTCAGCAAACACCAATGATTTCACCGATTTCACCGAAGCAAAATCGAGATCGAACTCTTGAAGGATCACAATCCATTTATTGTACTTCCCCCCTATAAGGTGTCATGATAGCACGAACTGAAACAGATTGATATGCACGACAACTGTGGTTGTTCTAAGCAAAATGTAATGCAAGTGCCAACTTTTCCACATGAGTATATCTTAGCTCAGAATCTACTAGATTTTGACTGAGGTAATAGATGACATGCTCGACAAGCGTGTCATCAACCTAAACCAAGACCATGCCAATTATCTCTTGAGACGCGGCCACATAAAGGATAAAATCTCGTGTAGAGTCTAGTGGACTAAGCACAGGGGCCGATACCAAAGCTTTCTTAAGGGTGTCGAAAGACTGCTGGGCTCGCTCATCCCAGATAAAGGGTGTGTCTTTCTTCAATAAGTGCATGAAACCTTTGGTAAGATTAGCATAATTGACTACGAAATGGCGTAGAAAAGTGGCTCTCCCTTGGAGGCTCTAAAGTTGTAACAAGTTGCGCAGAGGAGGCAACCGAAGTATTGCCTCAACTTTAAGAGGATCAACTCTAATACCCTCTTTCGAAACTATGAAGCCCAGAAGGTGACCCGTCCTTACAGCAAAGATGCATTTATTAGGATTCAATCGAATCTTGTATCTTATACATCATTCGAGAATCATGTGGAGGTGCTTGGGGTGGTCCATTCTCTTGGGAGAATGGCCAGCAAGATCATCCAAGAAAACTTCCATAATATTTTTAAGATCGTGAAAGGCGTAGGTCATGGCACATTGAAATGTAGCTCCGACGTTTTTAAGGTCGAAGGGCATTTTCCGATAAGCAAACGTTCTCCAAGGACAAATGAAACCTGTCTTATGTTGGTCCTCTGGTTTGATTTGAATCTGATTATACCCTGAAAAGCCGTCCATAAATGAAAAAATCTCACTTCCCACACAAGCATCCAAGATCTGATCGATGAATGGCGTGGGGAAGTTGTCTTTCGAACATGCACAGTTCAAATCTCTAAAATCAATGCATACACGGATCATTCCCTACTACTTATCCATAGGAATGGGGTTTGACACGCATTCGGTAAGGGGAACGGGGTAGATGAAACCAACCTTGAGCAGTTTCTCCACCTATGCCTTGATAGCGACTGCTTTTCTAGAGTTCACAGCATGTAAGCATTGTCGAACCGGTTTAGCGTTGGGATATGTTCTAATCCCATGTTCAATAATGCGGGGGTCCATTCCTGGCATCTCCTCATATGACTAGGATAAATCTTCCCGAAGTTCTGTAAACAATTCAGTGTAAATAGCAATCTCCTCAGGAGTGCAATCATCACCAATGTAAACATTCTCGACCTTTCTAGGAGCACGAGAGAAGTTGATTGACGTAGTCAGGGAAATGTTAGCCATATTCCCCTCCGCAAAAACATCATGCGACCCTAAAAGAGCCACAGGGTGACCAACCATCTCTGCTAGAGTCATCCTAAACTCTTCTTGTTTGGCGAGATCAAGGTTGGGAAGGAAATAAGAGCGATGGTGCATATCCTCCCAAGGCCTCTCACTACCACACATGGCCACCATAATAGCTTCATCTGAAGGCAAAGTATCATCAAGGAATTCATGTGAAAAAGACAAGTTGGTTGCCCAAACTGGCAGCGTAACAGGATCTTCCTCGACTGTCTAAGAAGAAGAAAGATCTGGATCTACAGTGGCTTGTTGAATATGCTGGTAAGCAAGCTCAGCTATAGACAATGGCATAAACATACCGATATGCGTAATGTCTCTAGACGTGGAACTCGTGGATGGTAAAGTCCATGGATCGTTAAAATAGGAAGTCTGGAACAGCATATTATGCAAAGGAGGAGACGCATCATCAGTAATGGTTCCAATAAAATTCATAGGTGCAGCAAAATCATAAGTTCCCATCAATGAAGGGTACACACCAACACCCATGTTCCCATTTTCCAGCTAAGAATGAGTAACCTACGGGACTATGGATCCCATGGATGCTGTGGAAGGGGAATTAATGAAATCTAGCTGATCGATGGTCATAATATTGCCTTCGTGAGGAAAGCAGATAACTCTGAATATGGTAGACACGACAGCCTTCATAGTGTACATCCAATTCCGACCCAATAAAAGGTTGTAGTCGATGGGCGCATCAACCAACTCGACTTCAATAGGCACATATTTACCTCCCAAGCAGACAACAAGGGAAGGGATAATTCCATGCAGCTTAAATGACCGACCCTCGAATGCAGTGAGTGTGGTTCTAGACGTGAGTAGAGGAGGAGAACCTAGAGCTTTCCAACAAGTCAATGACATTACTGACACGGAAGCACCTTCGTCAACCATCGTACGTTTGACAAAATTCTGAAGGCACGCCACCTGGATTTGAAAAGCCACATGGTAAGGTAAGCAAGGTTGAACATCAGTAGTGTCGAACTTTATAACACTAGGACTTCCCCCATCCTGAACTCCTAATGCACTCAAAAGGGACAGGCCTGCAAAACTTCAAGAGCTGACATGGCACACGGAGTTTGGCCCAAGTCTTCCACGATGGAGTAGTTATGGGTGGCTCAAGCATTAGGATTATGCGTAGAGCGCTTAAGAACACCTTTCGGTATCCACGGCATATTAGAGGGCTTCTCGATATGCAAGGAATTGTCAGGAGGAGGGGGAGGCTCACTCCCCATATTAGGTTGTGGTGCACCATAATCGCGTTGACAAGTAGCAACGCTAACTTCCAATTGAACCATATTCACACATCCATAACCACAAGTATTGGAAGAAGACATTTCCGTCTCAGTAGGTCCATAACCAATGGTGGGAGCATGTGAAGCCATGTTTTGATGATGAGGAAGGGGATCCTTTAACACAACTAGGCTCTGTGCCAAATGCTTCGATGCTTCTTCAATTCGAGTACATAAGTGAGTAAGATGATCTTCCCCGCAAAGCTTACAAGGAAAATTCAGCTTACGCTTAGGTTTACGGTCCTCACCAGCATTTTCGCCTTCCCGAGGAGGGTTGGAATTATCCTTACGAGGGGTATTGTGATTGCTATTGTTGTTCCCATTGTTTCCACCCTTATGGTTGTTTCTCCCCTTTTTCTTACCACCAGGTTGCTGGTTACCTGATTAGTTCATCAATTGCACATTGTGTACATCGGACAATGGGGTGGAAGTGGACAAGGTGTGAACCTGTCTGGGAGTAGACTGGTTTAGTGACAAATTTTGCATTTGATTAGCCACCAAATATACAGGGGGAGTGCTTGCGGATCCTACAATGCCATCGGAATGCAGTCCAGGAACTGACTGAGGCTCATGGCGTGTTCGCGGTGTGTCAGGAATAATGTCATACAAAATGCCAAACTGAGAGTATAATAAGTCTAACTGCTGGACTTTCAAGATGGCTTGTTCCTTAGTCACAATGTCGGACATCGAAACATCCTTAGCAATGTATGGGAGTAGAGACTTGAGGAACCATTTCAATATAAACTCTAGAGGAATGTTGGCTTTCACTAACCTCTTCCGCCGACGCCACTCTTGAACGTGGTCAGAAATATGTGTGGCCTTATTCTGATAGAAGGTAGACAAAATTTCAGTACCAGTATCATAGCAAATCAACAACTGGAAATGATCCAAGAAAACCAAAGTGATCTCATTAAAACCCCTATAAGTGTTTCTAGGCAAATCAACATACCACTTTGCGGATGCCCTCATGAGGGTGCGTTGAAATAGTCGTAATCTAATGGAATCATGATTCAACGAGTTGGAGGAGAACCAAAGGTGAAACGTTGTGACATGATCACCCAAGTCCTCACCACCTTTCCCTTCAAACTTAGGAATGTCCAAGGGAGCTTGGTAGGGACCGGAGGCCAATTAGGGTCGTGACACACTGGATCATTCGTGAGCTTTGAAAGATCTAGAAGGTTCAAACATGCAAGGAATGGGAGCTGCAACTGGAAAGATTGATTATAAGCTCCCATAAAAGGTTGGTTGAACAGAACTGAATTATAAGGTGGACCAAAAGCTTGACCATGAGAATTAAACTACTGATAATGGGGACCTGACGGACCATAAGCTTGACCATGGCCATAGGGTTGATAACCTCCTCCAACCTAACCCATATGAGAGTAAGTAGGTATATATGTGTTTTGGGAACCATATTGGGGTGGGTTGTACTGGTGGCCAACACCGACTGTATTGTAGTAATGGTTGCCACCATAAGTATGGGAAATATACGTACTATTCGTAGTGGGAACCGAGTTGTAATGACCATAATGGTGAGGTATGTTCCCATCCTCAGCATTAGGATCAGCGTGAGCAGTCATGTGGTGACCATAAGCATGAGATGTATTCCCAACCCCAACATTGGTGTTTCTAGTAGCAAGGATGGTGGCGTTATGTCCATGTGGATAGGATATATTCCCACCTCCTACCTTGGCATGACTAGTGGCGGCAGTGGATGAAAACGTATGCGGTATATGTCCACCCCCATGGTTAGGAGGAGCATTAACATTTGTGAAAGTAGTCCTAGGTTGACATGTAGCGGCATGTGTAATATGTGGTGGATGGCGAGTTGTGTTGCGGACAATGTTCCTATTAGGTTGGGTATCCCTAGGAGGCGGTCAGCTTCTAACATTAGCATTGTTAGGAGGAATACAACCGGTCCCCATACTATGTGTTTGAGTGCACAACGTGGTGCCCCTAGCGAGGGTATTTCCCCCAGTGGGTGCAGTGTGGCTAACACTATGGCTAGTGCCAGCGTGACTACCAAACGTAGTGGAAGGATCAACTGTATTATAATTAGGCATACCAAAAGAGAATGCGGTTGGGTTGACCGTAGGACCAATGTCATCATGTAACTCTAGCATCCCATGTATATAATTATGTGGAAACGAAGGATCGAATGGGTCATCCTCGGGTGGATTTGGACCAAACAAATTACGTTGGGTCTCAGGTGGATCACCCCCACACACCTCACGAGGAGTAGGGGTGTCCCCAGTATGGTCGCCATTTCTGTATTGTAGAAAACTCACTATGGCTTGGGGTAGACCACAACAGACAGCTGACTACCAAAAATCAACTCAATTCTCAATGCTATGCTATATAAATGACAATGTTAAGATAATGAAGAATAAAACCAACCTCGATCCAAACGTTTGATGTAGATCCCCGTTGGAGCTTTTCAATTTGTGCACTTGAATCTGCAAATTAGTCTTGACAACAAATATACAACAAGTACATATAATATATAAACGGCATTAACATCATCAATAGAAATGGCCCATGATATGACAAGTAAATGCAACCCAATGTAATATAAACAACATTTACAACATTAATGGACGAGAATATGAGTATTTCTATTAATAAACAAGACCTAGTACAATGTGATACAACCTCTTGCCGGAAACCAATCTGAACCAAGATCTGGGTCAATCCACTTGCGCCTCCACCACTTCAATCCTCCATGGAATGGAAAACTCAAACTATGATAGGAGTTTGGAAGGTGAACATAAAGGGTTCACAACTACAAGGATCAATGAGTGTAGACTCAAGATAGGGCAAAAATTCACTAGAGTTCTCTTGCTCTTCTTTATCCTCCCGCCCATAAGCCATACGTGCTCAATATATAGTCCTCTCAAAGGTAAGTGAAAGGACACATCGAGGCATTTCTTGGGTAGATGGAGGGTCAAAGGTCACCCAATGACCGCTTTTTGGGACTAAAAAGTAATAAACTAGTGATTTTTACCATTTTACATGCTACCCGCAGGCTATAGTCATGCAACTTGCGGGTACGCCCATTGTAATGATGCAACTAGCGTACAAGGGAAAAAATAGGGAAAAATAGTGTCTCAAGTATATAAAGTGGTTCTAAGTCAGTGAAATGGGTTCTCTAGGCCAAAGAGTGCTGATTCTCACAAGGTGGAAAATTATGTTGTAACATCAACACGGCTGAAGTGGAATATATTGTTGCTTGCTCTGCTAGTTGTGAAGCGGTATGGCTTCGAAAACTGCTATCTGGATTATTTGACTTAGAGATGGACCCCACTGTGATCCTGTGTGACAACCAGAGTTGTATCAAGATGACAGAGAATCCAATGTTCCATGATAAGTCAAAGCACATAGAAATCTGATATTTTTGTATATGGGATATGGTGCAGAAAGGAGCTATCAGGCTCGAGTATGTGAGCACTGGAGAACAAGTTGTTGATATATTGACCAAACCCCTGTATCGAGTAAAGTTTGAGTATTTTCGAGACAAGCTTGGTGTAGTTAAGAAGGACCCTCCTCGAAAGGGGGAGTGATGTGGTCACTGATGATGAGATTGCCTACATCGACAGTAAGGTCAATGATATGGATACCTGTAGTGGTGATACCGACACTGTGGTCGATGATGTGGATACCTGTATTGGTGATACCGACGATGAGGTCGATGAATGGTCCTTAGACTTGATCTAAGTTTACAAGTGGATTATATCATCCTTGGACACATGTCCTAAAAGAGATCCGTAGACATATGTCTTCGAGAAAGTAGTCCCTAGTGGACGTGGTGGGGATTGCATCATCCCGGAACCCTTGGTTCAAAATGTATATGATAGGACTACATCGTCCCTGGACAGTTGGTTGAAAATGTACGTAATAAATCCTAGATATGATCTAGGTCACATCCAGTATGAAAAAGGACTGGCTCTGTGGTGATAAATCCTAGATATGATCTAGGTCACATCCAATATGAAAAAGGACTAGCTCTATGGTGATAAATCCTAGATCTGATCTAGGTCACATCCAGTATGAAAAAGGATTGGCTCTGTGGTGATAAATCCTAGATCTAATCTAGGTCACATCTAGTATGAAAAAGGACTGGCTCTGTGGTGATAAGTCCTAGATTTGATCTAGGTCACATCCAGTATGAAAAAGGACTGGCTCTGTGGTGATAAATCCTAGATTTGATCTAGGTCACATCTTGGATTGGCTCTGTGGTGATAAATCCTAGATATGATCTAGGTCACATCCAGTATGAAAAAGGACTGGCTCATGGTGGTAAATCCTAGATCTGATCTAGGTCACATCCTGGATTGGCTCTGTGGTGATAAATCCTAGATTTAATCTAGGTCACATCCGGTATGAAAAAGGACTAGCACTGTGGTCGGGATTGTATCACCCCTAGACATGAGAGGTGTCTTAAATTGAGAGGGATTGATCATCCCATAAGTAGATCAAGATTGTATCATCCTTGGACTTATGTCCTAAAGAGAGCGGGATTGATCATCCTGTAATTGGATCATGTATGTTGCTATGATGCTGTCGATCGAGATGATCCAAATGATGTTGTTGATCGAGATAATCCAGATAATGTTTTCTATCAAGATGATCCAGATGATGATGTTGATTGAGATGATCCAGATAATGTCGTCGATCGAGATGATCCATAGGATGTTGTTGATCGAGATGATCTAGATGATGCTATCGATCAAGATGATCCAGATGATGCTGTCAATCGAGATGATCCAGATGATGCTGTCGATCGAGATGATCCAGATGTTGTTGTTGATCGAGATGATCTAGATGTTGCTATTCATATATTTGATCTAGATGATGATGATGATCGTGATGATGTTGCAGTAGCTATTCGAGTGCTGCAGAAGATGAAGACTCAGTATTGAAGATGTTGATGTTCCAATATTGAAGATATTGAAGATGTTCTAGTAACTATTTGAGTTACTAATGATGTATGAAGAAAGCTTCCAATGATTTATAGATGTATCATGTATCATGTAGTTGATGACTCCTTGCTCCTGCAGATGTTGTTATAATATCCTTCTTGTTAAGGGGGAGTGTTGAAATATTGTAACTTCTAAGAATATTAAATTTGTACTTTATTATTCCGGAGATGTTCCATTCCTCCGAGGAGACCCTATTGTATATACGAAGATTTTTATTCCTCCGAGAGATTGTGGTAACTAGGTTTATTAGATCTCCCATGTGAGGTTACCCCTGAGTTAGCTGGTTAGGGGTTATTAGACTCTCTTTGGTGAGTTCGGCCCCATTAGGGTGAAAATTTAGTTAGAACATGAGTATAAATAGAGGAAGTGTGTTCCTCATTTATATCATTCATTCACTCACTTGTGATTAGCGCATAGGAGAGAGAGAGGTCTACATAGGAGGAGAAGGAGCTCTTGTTGAGGACTACGTCTTGTATTGGGTTGATTATCTACATTGAGGAAAGCTTTGCTGAGTTTTCTACCCCATGAGGATTTCCCAGGGTAAATCTTTGTCTATCCTGTGATTGTGTTTCTTTCAGTGATCTTGCTTGTGAAATTAGGCTAAACTTAACAAACCCCAACCGAATTTTTAGTCCCATCTCCTAGATGTGTTGTGGTCTTCTCAATACCTCCCAGCATGGCCCCTTTAGCAACCTACTTACCTTTTCTTCCATTGTTTCCAATTCCTACCTGCACTGAATGAGTATTTAAGTCTGCAAGAGGTTCCCTACAATCTTCCAAAGTCTTAGTGGGTTTTTGTAGCTGTCTGACATAAATTTGTAGAGGAACTCTTTGGAGGAACTTCTTAAAACTTGGACCAAAGTCTGTAGCACCACCAGACAGGCAATATCCAAGTGGGATTATTGAGTTTTTGAGCAATGGAAATTCATACTCAAAATTATTAATAACCCTAGAGTTACCAAATACTAGCCCTTTAGAAAACTTGACAGACGATTCATGAGTATTATCAGTAGTGGGTAGACTCGAGTAATTTTCAAATCCTGCATCCTTAGAGAAAGGTACAGTGGCCAAATGAATGTTTGAAGGAGACACACAAATAGGAATCGACAGATTCAAGAGTGTTTTTTATGAACTAGTGGGTCGAGATAAAACCAAGGGGGTATTAGAGACCAATTCTAAAACTACAACCAAAGTAGAGGCAAGGGGAGTATCAAACTTACCCAATGTAGAATCCTCAAAACTTTTTTTGTCATCAAACCTCCAATCCCATTTGTTGAGGGTTCTTTTCTGAGTTCCCCTTTTGAGTTCCAGATATAATCCCAAATTGATTAGTCATAAGCCACTCATCTTCCATATGATAAATTTGCATTAAGGTGTCCCTCCTTCCTGCATTTCAGGCACCAAAAATGCAGCTTCCAGTAGTCCAGAATTTGATTCTAGATCCTCTCCCACAATTTAATCTCTAGACTTTCTAATAACCCCTGGATGACATCTACCTCTACCAACAAATTTCCCACCCTCTTATCCACCCCTGAGAAATTCCTCTCGTCCACAGAAAGAAATCTTCCAAGCACATTTCCCACTAGAGTAAAATCCTTTAGATTCCAAAACTTTAGGGGGGACTAGGCAAGAGGACCTAAATGTGTTTGTGAGTAATCTGTTCCATTTTAGGGTCGAGGTTCATATGCCATCTCTTAAGCATAAGACTTCCCTTCCCGACCATCCAAAAACCACCTAGGATCCTCTCTGCTTCACCAGTGGTATGGAGCAGAAAAGAGTACCAACCTTTCCTAAGAGTGGTTTCTATCAGGACATAGTTTAAATTTGGTAACCAGTTCTCAGTCATCCAAGCTACTATAGTATTTTTTGGAAGAGCCCAATAACCGAACCTACCAATAACTACCCTTTCTGAGAGCTTTACAATCTCCACCAAACCCATGTCGCATCCAAATGAAACCCTATGTCGAGCCACCCTGACCTTTAGAGATTTTTGTGAGCATTTAATTTTATGACGGGATGTCCCACCATTAATAGTAACCCCTCCCAAGGAGCCAGATGTGTTGGGGATATGTTGTCTTTTCTCAGGAAAAGACAATTGTGCTAGGTTCTTACCCAAGATATCTAATGAATATCGAGGCATGTGACTCTCGTCGCATTCAATAGTGGTCAGGGGAGCATCATCCTTCTTGTCTTTTCTGACCAACTTATCTTGAAAATCACCTATTCCATAACTCCCTCCCAAGCCTGATGCCTCAATTAATGGGCCCTCTATCCCATTTCCAGTTTCATCATTTCTAGTTGCTTTCAGAGCGTCATCACCAATAACCCTCACAGACTGATTCCTTTGAAGTTTCTCCAAAATCTCACAGGCCGACATGAACATACCACATGTTCCCCAAAGTTCTTCATATGGGGAGCTAATATTTAGTTCCTAGTCCTTACCACTTTTCGAGCTATCCATGGTTGAAACTTCGTTACCAGAACCAAAGATTGAACTAAACCCTAGCTTCCAATACTCCTCCTTCCCTCATCAAACATGTTAGATTTTTTCACGTGTTTTTGGGGATTTTGGTCAAGTTGGTCTCCAAATTTTGTCTCGAAAAAAAAAAGCATTAACATAAGAAAACAATCATTGTAAAACAATACCAAATATTTAAACCTTTTGATTCAAAGTGGAATAGTCTTATTATAACTTTTTTTTCAACCATAATCCATGATGATATGGTTTCGCATGTAAACCTTAGTAGCATAATTGAGTTGTATTGGTAGTTCATGTACATAAATTCAGAACAAATTTGAATTTGTCAAATATTTGATGTAGGTGTATGTAATGTCCCTTGTTAGGAATTTTATTAAAATTGCAATTTTCCACTTTTTTCCTTGGTTCGACCTTTGACTAGTTTCGATCTCTAGGTCCCAAATTTGCCCCAAATGATCCCAAATCTTCTGAGAAGGTATATGAATGATATTAGAACATAAATATGTGTTTCAGGGATGCCTTTGTACCTTTAAAACACTTCTGCAAATACTCTTTCAATTCTGGTCAATGTAGGTAACTTTACTAGTGATTTCCCTTTGACTAATATTGGTCGCTAGGTCTCAAATTGACTCCAAATGCCTTCAAATATTCAAGGAAGGTTTATGAATGATATTAGGAATTGAATATGATGTTCAGGTATAACATATGGCCACCAAAAGACCTCTGCAAACTCTCTTAAGATTCTGGACCAAGTATGCAATTTTACTAGTAATTTGGGGTTCAAATCCCCCTAAGGTAAGTACTGAAAATGGCTTCCCAAATGCCTCCAAACCCACTCAAATTTATGAACAGAGGTATGTAATGTGTTAATTATGTTATTAAGGTATCATATGCACCATTAATGGTTTATTACAACTATTCTCACCCTCTCCCATTCAACTGCAAAAATCACCAATTCGACCCTTGGGGAAATGGCACTATTTCTTCTCCCAATGCAATTAAACTGAGTAAAAATGCTTTAAATGCTCAAGTACAGTACATGAAACTTGTATAAGACATCCATGGAAGTATATTTATCACAAATATATCAGAGAATCATCCATTCATTCGAAATCATCATCAATACATTGGCTCACAACAAGGTAGTGGGGAAATGACATTGTTCTTCCATTAAAAATGAGATTTATACATTTCTACTTGGAATTTCGACCTGAAACTTTTTGGAGATGAAGAAAAGAGTATTTACTTCATATTAAAAAAGAAATGGGGCATTAGAATCTCCCCCAAATAGTACAATAGCTCACCAAAAACGCCCTCCCTCAAGGATCAAGAATATGCCATCAAAACTGGAAATGGTTGAAGGAGCAAGCTGCAATAGAAGAAACCATGAGCTGCCCTGTAGCTTACACCTGAAAATAAAGACTCCATTAAAGCTCCAAATGAAAGGTCTGAATGGCCTTTCCAATTGCCAACTTGGATGGGAATCTTTCACCCTCGAAATTGGCTAAGGCAAGAAACTAGTCATCCACTAGCTCTCCCTCTTCACAAATGCAATTGAAAATTATACAAAATGATCAAAAGCCATTCTCATACTTCATTTCTACATTTTATAACCAACATTAGCCTTCTAAGGGTCGAAATCCTCTCAATAGATTCAATAGATTTCCATTTAGGAAATATTCCACATTTGCCACTTGTCTCCTAGTTCCAACCTTCCATCTTCTCCCAAATTCGATTTTGAGTCTCTTTGGCTTCTCCAACTCCTAAATTCGCCTTCCTTGAGCCTATTTTTGGGGCTTACATGTCATAGTGGTCAGATGTCAGAGGTCAGGTCTGCAATTTGTCATAGTTGTCATAGATGCTCCATCATTGGTGTCATAGGGGCTAGGGAATCTAGCCCAAGTGTCCACAAACTTCCACTTTGACTCTTTATCTTCCATGGAGGTTACAAATCCTTCCCAATTCGAACTAAGATGCTCAATGACATGTGTTATGACTTACCAACTCATCCAAGAGTGTTCACATTCCCATTAATTCGAATTTGCAAAAGAGAGATACCATGTATTATGAAAAATCAAGCTACTGTGGGTCCCACATCCTCCATATGTCTCCAAAACCATTTGTCACCTAGGATTTCTCTTGAATTTCTTTATTCACTCTATTTATTAAATATTTGAACCCTTATAATGTCTAAACATCATTTATTATCCCCCTTATTCCAAATCCCAAAGCTTCCACCCCAAACCTACGAAACTAGTAATTTTCCTCCTTTGCAATTATTTGACCCTTAACATCAATTTTACAAACTCTAATGAATATGGCTAATGTGATTAGGCCATTGTGACCCAATTCCAAATTTGGGACATGACAGTGTATAATACGGATACGTATTTTTACTAGTGAATAATTAAATTTTTAAAACCAATTTAAAAACACCAAAATTTAATTATTTAAACACTATAAAACAAAAATATCATTCAATTTAATACTATCTTATTAAAATAATTATTAATAACTACTTGTCATCTCTTACACTCGCCATATTCCAGGTTGTTGAGATTTTATATTCTTGTATTTTAAATAAATGTTCGATTTTATTATATAAAGGTCTATGTACATTTATGGTATATTTGTCAATATTTGATTACAAGTATTATTTGTAAGCACTCTACTTCCATATTTTATTCGTAGTAGATTTTTTCATAGCGTATTTTTTCATATCGAATCGTATTCGTATCTGTATTTGTACTCGAATTATGCTACTGTGGTGTAAACCATAATACATGATGATATGGTTTAATGGATGCGTTGGAGTTTATAAGTGTAGACCTTATACGGTTCTGTTCTAGATTATAGATGTGCCGAGGTGTATTACCTTAAACAATTATCGAATAAAAGTGTATTAACCCAATATATATTCAACAAATAAATTTTAAACAGATTATCGGAAGTTTATTATCAAAATGTGTAAATAAAAGTTTTAATTGGTATTGGAATTTTATTATCATAATATTTGTAATTAAAAGTTTTAATGAGTATTAAATTTGATTAAAGGATGTGTAATTATTATTTCAAAACATCATTTAGAGCTAGGAATCTAGCAACGGATAATTTTCATGATTATAGTAAAAGATTTGGTGACTAATCATTGTAATCCAGTGAGCTCATTGTGAACTTCAAATGTTTGAAAC
The DNA here is from genome assembly GCA_027924585.1 of Larix kaempferi. Taxonomy (NCBI): domain Eukaryota; kingdom Viridiplantae; phylum Streptophyta; class Pinopsida; order Pinales; family Pinaceae; genus Larix; species Larix kaempferi. The sequence continues at coordinate 9,007,812 of BSBM01000924.1, forward strand.
TGTAAGTGAGGAATATGAGTGTAGGGGTTTTTCTATCATCATTTTCCTTCTATTATATTTAAAAATGTTAAACTTCCTTTGCAAATTTTCATTGTTATCAATCTCTGTCCGTTGAATATTATCCATGATGGTTGATTCTTCTACTTAAAACGCAAGGGGTGGATTGGTTATGCACTCGAAATTTTACATTGACAATATTTTTGGGGGGGGGATTTGCAATGCTTTTCCACTCATACCACTAGCACAGTTATTGGTGAACATCGATAGGTCACAAGTTTAGTGCTATGAAAAATTTATATATTCTTTAGCTACCTGTTATCCATGTATTGACTATGAGTTATCCATGCATCAGCTACACTAGTTATTTTTTATATTATATTTTTACACTGATAGGTGTTTATATCTTAGAATTTGGGGGTGGACTAGCATCTATGTTTTTCCTAGATTGCACAAGGATGAGACAAGTGTACTGTCCAAATTCATTTTATGGCAGTCGTTCCAAATTCAAAATAAACAATTGTAAAATAAAAAAGAATATCAAAGATAACTGCTAATTGATGCGTGGTAACACTTAGCTGATGCATGGATAACAATAATTTCATGGTAAACAACCCGTTTAACTACACATGGAGAACAAGTAACATATAACTTATTTGTGGCTCTTAAATTGTGACCTATCAGTGTTCATCGGCCACAAGTTAAGTGGTTGTGCTAGTTTTATAATTTTTTTTTTCGAATTTGGAATAACACTCATGAAATAAATGACAATACACTTGTCTCATCCTCCTACAAACTAGAAAAATCATACTTGATAATCCTCTCCAAATTCTAAAATATAAACACTTATCGGTATAAAAATCCTTGACTTTATTAAAACATAGAATTAAGCACTCGTCATTATTCTTCTTCAACAAAAGTTCAAATCCGATGAAACCATGTTTGTTTCTTCAGAAGTTTCTTAGGAAATGAAGAATTTTTTTCATTTTAACACTACGAGATGGATGTCACTATCCAGTGAGCTAATTAGTTGAATGGATCCACATTAACCGACTTTCTTTCTAAATAATGAGAATGTTTCTATCCCCTTCTCAAGGATGACAAGATTTTTCCAAAATAAGAGACTCCAATAATTTTTGAAGATATGATTATGGCCTTACAACATCAACTTTTGGCTCAATAGAAGCATGAGTATGGGACAAAATATTTTAGCAGTGATTGTAGGTTTAAGGTGTAGGCAAAAAAATATGCAAATCATAATTATGATGTAGAAGTCACAAACATATGCAATCAATTGGATGTTTTGCACATTAGGAAAGAATTTTGTGAGACACGTCCATTGATAATTTTAATGATGCTACTTATGCTTTGCACATTAGGAAATAATTTAGTGAGACACATCCATTAATGATTTTAATGATGCTACTAATGGTGATGCTCATTTGTTCACTTTAAAATTTATTTAAAGAGTTAATGAGTGAAAACATTTTGGGAAAAATATTCAAAAGATCATTACTAAGCTATATCTTGAGGTGGTATTTACATCAACATTGATTCATCGAATTTCCATTAGTTAAATAACTAAAAAGAAAAAAAATCCATTTGGAAGTATGAATCATGCATTAAACAATTGTTATCTCATATGACCTATACATAGAGGAGAAATAAATAATTCAGAGCTTCATGCATAGTATACAACCTTACATCTTAATCCATTTTTTACAACGAAGGCCCAACACAACAATAGGTCCTCTCCTACATCACAACACTAATCCAAATCAACCAACCAAATCATAGGTGATTCTTGATGACAAGGTGACCTCCTCGTGATTGATGATAGGTGAAGTAAGTATAACTACTGCCACAAGAATCACATGTATGATCATGGTTTATGTGGATGCTAATCCCAAAAACATTTAAAGAAGAGGGAACACAAATGGGAGAAAGCAATGAAGATCAAGCCACACTAGAAACAAATAACTTATACTAGTAATATTTAATCATTGCCTCCTCCTTATCACCTCCTCCCACGGGGAGTTCACTGGCGAGGAAATGTCATATCACGTCCATTCATATTGTGGGTTCGAATATTCCTAAGAACCTCAAAAATATATTTCCTCATATTAAGGGGTCAAAGGGGAGTTTTTAATTTGACATAGTAATATAAATATTGGGGGTTATTTCATTTGGGTGGGCTAAGGAATAACCTACAAATCATGGGATGCATTCATACCTCCAAATCATGGGCTCAATTCATACCTCCAAATCACGGGTTGGATTCATACTAGTCCTATATTTGCTAAGGTATAACCTCCAAATTGCAGGGTAGATTCATAACTCCAAATCATGGTATGGATTCATATTAGACCTAACTACTGCTAAGGAATAACCTCCAAATCGTGGGATTGATTTATACCTCCCAATCATTGAACTTATAAAGTCTTCCTTTTTTAGACTAATTTTCTTCATGAATGGGATTTATCTAAGCTTTCGTTGGTCGTAGGGCCATGAAAATGGGTAATAAAAAAAGAAAATAATAAAATTCATAAATGTGATCTTCCCCTTGATGAGATGTGATTTTCAATTCCTCGTTCAGTATGCCTCCATCCATAAATGTTATCTATCCTTTTAGATACCTAGTGTTGTTTGAATAATTTAATGTGATTTGTGCCTCCATTCGGTTGTTGAGGTTTACATTTATGACACAAGCAATTTTCCCATCCATATTTTGTCAATCATTGAATTCCTCATGGAGCCTTCATAGTTTTTTATTTATTTTATACCACTTGCAATCCAACTAGGAAGGAAATATTCAGGTGCTCCTCCATGCATCTACCGCATAGATACATAAATCAACCTATACAAATTTCCTGCAGGTTTAAATTTTCTACTCAATTGCATCGAACTCAACAATTGAACTTATTTTTTCATTTTTGCATGAAGCTTGATTTACATTTCCATGGTTGTTACAAAAAAAAACATCCTCTAAAAGCATGTCTCCCCCCCAAAAAACTTATTTTTTATGCACATAAGGGCCCATTCATGTATAATAAATAAAAAGAAAAAAAGAAAAAAAAACATATTCCATCTCTTAGATATCTGCATACCTTCCTTTACATAAAAAACAAAAACAATGGAGGATTGGGAAAACTCCAATGCTCAATGGTTGTTTCAATCAAACCTTGCTCCGCGACAACCAAGAAAAGTGAGATCAATCTCTTTTGGTTGATCGGAACCAAGAAAAGTTAGATCAATCTTTATTGACTAATTATTTCTTTCAAATTTTTGTATTGTTCTTTAAAATTTTCACATTGACAGTTAGGAATAGTTGTTAGGTTTAGTTATATTTGGCACATTCATAATTGTAATTTTAATTCTTATATACAAGTAAACTGTCTTAATATTGTATTGGATTGACATGAACATAGGTGAAAATCTAAATCCGTATTTACATACACTATGCGTTATCGTTACTATGAAATGGTATCATATAAGTTTCACCATCTCTATATCTATATAACTATTTGCATGCTTGAAACTTGGCAATGGTTATTTTTCACTCTCCTATAAAGATAAAAATACTAGATATAACCCAAGAAAATGTAACTAAATATTGTTAATTCCCTTGCTTGCAAGAATAAATGAAGAGGAAGTGGAGGCAATTCATTGCATCTTGTGAATGACCCAAATACAAGCTGTGCATATGATCATACGGTGTTATTGGAAAGTAAGAGGAATTTTTATATGTTCATTTGGGTTCAAACATCAACGATGTTTTTTTTTTATAGGAAGGTAGGGAATTCCATCCACGAAAGGGTTTCAATTTTGCATTTTTATGGAGTTTAATTTATTAAGCTTATAGAAAACATGAGATCTCTATGGCTATACTTGTATTTACATGATATAAAATTGGTAGATTGGCAGGTTGTGGTGTGAAACATATACAATTCTCATATTTTCTAAGCATTGCACTGACTATTGGACTATCAGTATTTTACATTCTCTGTTACATTGATCTCTTTACTGAATTTCTTTTTATGCATTTTTGCTTCCCCATTACTATTTCGTTGGGTCTTCCACAATCCAATGCTACAAATTGATCAGTCGCCCATACAATCTCGGTGGGATCATTATTAGAATTATACTATTATTTTATTTAGCATATTTCTTTCTTATACTAAGATGCGTTAGGGATCCTGTTTGTTACAACTTGATAATATGATATAAATGGGTTATTAAAAATGGGTTGATAAAAATGGATACATACAATATCTAGTGAAACTAGGGGTTTTCTTAATTGGAAAGGTATATTGGGAGGGGGGTTCAACAATACAATTTTAGGAGGCATTTTCCAATATTTAGTAAAATTAAGGATATTCTTTAATATCATATTAACGATCGTGCTATGTAACAAGTTCACTGAATGAACCCCTCGTGCCTCCTCCATTATCCATTACTATCTTGCACATTGTTTTAGATGATTGAAACTCAATCTACTATGTGTAGGAAACTCAACAATCAAGCGCAACAATCACTCATCCTCAAGGGAAATATGCCTATAAATGATCCTTGTGTGTAATCCAAGGTTGAATAGCTAGTTAATGCATATATTTCCTACTATGATTTACAACTTGATCTAGAATTGGATTGAGATGAATAGACACTAAGTTAGAGTCCATTGGATGAGATTAAATACATTGAGTCCACTAAACAAGAATAATCCACTAAAAATTTGTCATAGGAGAGATATCAACCAGTATTTGTCACATCAACTAGAGTTAAGTAGCTCATGTAGGCTGATAATAGAAGACACGAGGATTGATCGATTACATTAGTGTATTTTAGATATACGGTCAAAACCCTTGTTAGAAACATTGATTGAGTGCCATATAGGGGTTAGAAAGAGGACTGTTTAAGCGACATACATGGATCAAGAGCATGTCAACTAGGTAGTTAGCATTAATTACCAAGGAAGTTTGATTAACCATTGGGTAATTGAAGGGTGCTACAAGATGAGTATTTAATAACAAATTCTTTGAAATGGCCATAATGAGGAAAACTATATATGGAGTTTGTTTAGCGAGTTAGAGGATTAAACAATTGATTGGAATTGGGAGTAAATTGAGGAAACATAGCAAAGGTAACAACTAAGCAAGAGGAGAAAAGTCATTGAGGAAAGTAAGGAAATAAATTTGAATACCAAAAGTGCCAAGTATTGTAAATGAATCCATGGATGTAAAGTCCCAGAGGTTTTGTAAAAAAAAATGTATGTAAACATTTTCTAGTTAGTGGAATCATATCTCCAAAAATGAACCTCAATTATCTTCTCCAGGAGCGTTCTTCATTGAAAGTATTGTTGTATTATGTGATGGATGTTTACGTGTGATTGTACATTCACAATACATATTACATAGTTAACCATATCCATAGTGTAGATACAATGGAAAATTCTTAGTTTCCTACTGAAAAGTGGATTAATTTGGTAATAGGAAAACAAACTTATTTCTTGAGGTGTGTGTGGTGAAAACTAGATCTAGATACATGTTGAGTAAATACTCATTGTTGTAGGATAACGCATAGTGGGGCTCCATATCAAATTGAGATGTTTGATAATTGAGATAATAATGAAGGTGAACTTGTGGAACTATTAGAAGAATCGTTTAGTCCTTATCCAAGGAGAATAAGGATTGAGGAGTGGAAATTTATGGTGGGGAAAGGGATGGAATAGATATGAATAGAGACTCCCAAAACATATATAAAAATAACCTTTAATTAAGAAAATGATGCTTCAAATTTGATAATCCTATTTAAAGTCTAAGTGAAATTGGAGATTAAACCCTATGATAGACGAATACGCTCTAATTGACTAAATAATTGGTTGAATTTTATCTAAGTGTTTTTTTTCTTCTAAGAGATGTTTCCATATGTTTGTGTATGACATGGATAATAAACATGTTGGTGTTGTCTAGTGCACCTCACTCACAAGTTTTTTAACTCACACAGAACTAGACAATTTCCGAGTAACATTGGCGATAACTACTTAAGCTAACCCCTTAGGGTTAAAATGTTTGAAACATATTGTCCCACCCTCAAACACTTAAGAAAGAGTGAGATGGATGGCACCTTACAAGCTCCACCCAACCCATAAGTAGAAAACATATGGCAAGTGGGATTTAAACTTGGTTTGGGAGGATAATTATATATTCCCATCTTAACCACCCAAGCTAGACCCAAATGAAAAAAATATTTAGAAACATCTTGTCCTACCTCAAGAACACAAGTGAGATCGAGGTTGTTGGTATTTTCCAACGCCAATCAGTTAATGAGTGGAAAAATTGTTACAAGATTTGAACCTAAATAAGAAGGATACCAACATCTCCTCCCAACCACCCAAGCTAGTCCCAATCGACAATTTTCTTAGTTTTTGTGAGTTTACATAAACAAATATTTATTTCTCTCGACAGAAGATGGAGGGTTACACACTTCTTTGTCCAAGATATATTTCTTACCAAGAAAAATTATGTTTCAAAATTGGAGTTCAAGATGCTTATTAAGCACTTAATCTATCCTATGTGGTATCAAGAAGAACCAAACTTGTGCCATACTTGAGGTGGCATCATCTCATAAAAGAAAGGGACATGGATGTCAATAATAAACAGCTAAATTTAGAAGGAAGTCCATCCAATTGGATATCAACTAGTTTGATAGTAGGGTGATGATGAAGTGGATTAAATTTATTTGTATAACCATGCAATAAAATAGGTGATTCCTTTCTATGTCAAGACCCTTAATGAGGTATACAAAAATACTAACTATAGTGGAGGAAGAAAAGGTAATAACTGTACTAATGGAACAAACTCTTTGAGGATGAAATGAAAGAAAGACTAGGAAGAAAATGGAAGCATAAGGGAAAGAAGAAGTTTCCCAATGTCACACATAATAAAAACTTGTGTTGTGAATATTGTAATAAGGATTCTCGGAATAGGGACCATTGTTGGATATTGCATTTTGAGCTCAATCTTGAGAGGTGAACTAGAAAGAGATTCTTGTAGGTCAAGATGGAAGGTAAGGAAATATAAAGAGCATATGATTTTGATGGCTCAATTGAAATTTTTTGATGCAAATATGGGTTACAATACTAAGAAAAAACCCTTATTTGATGTGCATAATTCATTTTTTGTTTTTTCATAGAGGTACTTAAATGCACAAGTGAGATGTTTTTTCATATGAAGATGCAAATCAAGAATACACTGGTAACAACTATTTTTAATTCTTATAGTCAGAATAATATTCCTTCCAAAGAATTAGTATAATGTTTAGGTTTGAATACCATTGAACAACATAAACCATATAATTTGAGGTGGTAACAAAAGGATGCAAAGCTACAAGTCACTCACCAGTGTAAGTTCATGTTTTCCATTTCAAGTCAATTGCCGACAAGCTAGAGTGTGATGTTATACCATTGGAGGTCTATGGTTTTATCGCTCCATAGAACTTCTTTACATTACATAATATTTGTAACTTTTAGTTATACTTTAATGAAATTTTGAGATGAAAGTGTTGTTCCATTTTCCCAAACTACTTTTAGTTTATGGTTTTCAATTAAGGTTTTGATTTGCTTAAATAGCCTCATTTTATTAGGGGCATTAAACACTCTTACATTCCATGATAGGATATTTTTAAAATTCCTTGTCATAATGGGGAAAACCCTTTTCTTTACCATTAACACCAAACTCAAATTCAATGCATGGTTAAAAACAACAAAAATCATAGCATAAAAAGGAAAAGTGCCCTCAAAAGAATTTTGTGTTAGATCAATACAACAAACCCATACCCATAAGCACTAGATCTTGAGTCCATTCACCCCTTCCCACCCCTCATGGTGTTTATACCTCACTACTACTTACACAAATTTCCATGGGTTGAAGTTCTAGTGGATAGCAGTTGAATGGCCTAAAATTCCTTGAAAAGTGGTATGGGGATCCATGTTTGTAATCTCAATTATGACAACACTCATAATTATAAAAGGACTCTCCAAAATCATCACACCACTAAGTAAAAATATATATAAAACATTTTAAAATATCTAAATGCATGCATTCATGGATATACAAAAAAATATTCCTATTTTTAAAATTTACTATATAATATCTTATTTATCTAAACCCTTAATGATTGAATATTTTTATAATTACTAATAGTTTATGTACCATTTTATAAAAAGTTTTGTACTAATAGTTTAAATTTTTAAATTTTATATGTTTTTTTAGTAGGTTACCCAAATTATTTACCATTGTACAATTTTTATTTTTGCTTTTAAAAGATATGAAATAATATATATTTTGTATACTTTTAAACTAACCAGACATGACACTAGATACCATTCTAGGTTTTACAAAGCTTTGGTTTTATGATTCCATAAAACTGTTATACAGCCTACATAACCTTTGGAACTCATAGGTTTACACATATTGTTGTCTAAATCATTGTACTCCTTCCTAAACATTTTACCTTTGGAACTCATAGCTTTACATAGATTGTTGTCTAATATTGAACCATACTAGTCCTTCCAAAACCTTTTATGGTTTTCACTAGCTATTGGCCATTCATAGATTTACGAATGCGTGGCCTACACCATTCCATTCTTGGTCATTTTCTTTTCATGATTTTCAAGACGTAGAGAAATTAATAGGTTTGACAATCAATGACCTACGATGCCCCCACAAAATTTTAAACACTAAAGCATTATTAAAATGTTTTTCTAACTATTTGCTTCTCGATCAAGAATATTTCTTATAAAATTATCATTTTCTCCGTACTTCATATCATATCGTTTAATAATTCCTTAGCATATTTTTGTTTGGCTCCTTTGCTTTCCTAAAAAGATTGCACACATCATTACTAAAATTAATGCTCATAGCATTGACATGTGAATTGGAATTACTATAAATATTATTTGCATGCATTTGTTAACCATTTCATGTTTTAAATATGTTTATTTACAGCCATATAATGAGATAGAGTATTTTGAATGGTTAATTACTTAGTTTTTTTTCTTTTCTTTTTGTAACTAGTGGAATCGATAATTGGAGACTAGGTTGGTATTCGTCTAGGTGTCCCACACAACCTGCAAGCATGTGACCTCTATTTACAACTATGACTTCATAACAATTGAACCGCCAATGAACTACACCCATGTGAGCATACTAATCACTTAGTTACTATAATAAACATTTATTTTTATTTTTATAAAAATTTGAGATGTTGTAATATAATGATATTAAAAATAAAGTTTATTAGATGTAGTTTCTGTTCTTGGAATAATAAATATTTATATTTATTTTTATAAAAATTTGAGAGGTTGTAATATAATAATATTAAAAATAAAGTTTATTAGATGTAATTTGTGTTTTTGGAATGAATGATTGTTCATCTCTCTTTGGATTAAAAATTCTTATAAATAACATGATGCACTTATTAAGCCCCTATTATTATATTTTAATATAACTATTTTATAATAATAATAATAATATAATTGAGAATACAATTTAGTTTATAATGTATGAAATTTTTGTTGGAGGGATATAGAAACCCTTTTTCCTAACAATTTCATTCTTAAAAAATATATACATTTTTAATAATGAGATTTACTCAAATTGTATTAATAAAATTATATAAAAGGATTTTTGAGATCATATAAAAAATTCTAGAAAAAATGGAATTACAAATTTGCTTATTTATTTGAAAGATATTGTTTTACATTGAATTTTATTGTGTTTCTCAATATTTTAATCTTCCAATGTAACAACTTAAATCTTTATATAAAAGTAAGTATTTTTCTTTTTTCATTTTTTTTTATATATAGGACAATGTGCTTATATGGTAAGATGATAAGAATTCATTATGCCTTTTATATATATATATATATACAAATTACTCTAAATTATATATATATATATATATATATTTTAATAAATAATTGTACAAGTTACTAAATTATAATGTTATTTTCTCTTTAGAATTATCCTTTCTTAATTATTATCTTCATTTATATATAATATATATCACATCCCATCAACATATTTTTTAATACAAATTAAAATTAAAAGCATAATTTCTTTATACAAATTAAGAACTTAATTAGACTTTTTTGTATAGCTTTATTGACTTCACCATCAACTTCTCTATGGAGATTTCATTCACAATCAACAAATTTCATTCACATTAAACAAATCACTTTGGGATGGTCTTGTAACCACAAGTTATCGGGACCTTTGAAAAACTCTTTTAATAATCTAGAGCTTTATCATTCCGCATATATTGTAGATCTAGAATCAAATACCATTTGGATTGGAGTCGGGAATGGTATTTAAATAAATAGTTGGATATTTAGGGAGAAATAGTAGAAGAGTGATATCAATACATGTTTAAGTTAAAACACGATGCATTAAGATTTAAAGATGAAAGATTAAGAATATGTAATTATTTAGCACAAGATATAGAGCCTTTGGGAATTATATTGCAAAATTAGGGTATGTAGATTGGATGGCGAGGAAGTAGAAGGAGTTAAGAAATGGTGGTGCAATTTTATATGGATTAGTTGAATAGATTTTTATAACTAAAATTTTTAAGAAATAGTGGTGGAAATCTATATGGATTAGTTGAATAGCTTTTTAAAACTAGAATTTTTTTGATTGATATTATTAAATAAAATTTTAATATGAGGTATTTGCCAAAAAAAAAAAGGTAATTCTAGGGATCAAGTTGGTCTTCACATGTAAGCTTGCAATGATGAAACTACAATTATTATAGTGCCTATTCTAGAGACTTTTCATTTTTCTTTATTTATAGGACAATGTGCTTATTTTTCATTTTTCTTTATATATAGGACAATGTGCTTATATTGTAAGATGATGAAAAAAAATTAGCATAAGATTAGAGTCTTTGGGAATTGTACTGCAAAATTAGGGTATGAAGGTTGGGTGGGAAGGAAGTAGGAGTTAAAATAAATAGTGTAAGAATATGGTATGGGTTAGTTGAATAGACTTTTAAAACTAGATTTTTTTCTGGTTGGTACTATTAAATAAAATTTTAATATGGGACAATTGTAAAAAAAAAGTAGTTGTAGGGATCAAGTTGGTGTACTTTTTGTAAGTATACAATGATGAAACTACAATTACTACATTGCCCATTCTAAAGAGAAGAGTGAAACATTGAAAATGGCATATCTTAATCAAACTACAATTATTGCACTGCCCATTCTAGAGACATGAGGTTGCATAAAAGTTGGTCTATCAATGCTCATAATCTCTTTTGAACTCATAGTCTTTTTTGATGAAACATGACAATGATTTTCTCATAATAGATAATGGGAAAGATTCTAAGGTTGTAGAGCTAGAGGGAAATATTGTGGGACTATACTTTTTGGCCCATTGGTATAATCAATGTCACACTTTTACTCCAATGTTGGTTGATATTTACAAGCGATTGAAGGAGCAGAGAGTGATATGATTGACTTGCATTCTGCTAAGGTGAATGCAATTGTTTTCTAGCTAAAAATAAGAAAATTCTTTGTCTATAGAATGTCATCAACAAAATTTGATCAAAGCCTCAGAGTACCACCCCACCACCAAAATTACCTGCAAAGAAGTGGTCCAAGATCTGGTCCTTTGTTTTCTTTAATAAAAGGAAAAGAAATTATAGTAATTATTCAAAGGAATCAAACCTAGAACCTATTTCCAAAGATTCTTTTTTTGGCGTCGTCTAGATTTCAAATCACATGGCTGTAGAGAGGTTGTAGAAGTTGAGATTAGTTGGCATGGGAAGGAAGAGTTTTTCTAGGTATGGTTACCTATAGGATAATAAATATGGAAATAACAATGTTTATTGAATGCCCTCTAGATTAAAGGATCTAAACCAATTTTATCCTAAGTATAGGGGTTTTCGCAGTCCAACATATGATATATCAGTGTTTTTGAGATTATCTACTTGGCTTAGGTCATTAATATATGACCCATATCCCATGAGTATAGTCGCAATTGACCAATTTTTCATGGTTTTGAATAGTCCACTTAGCACTATTGCATCGAGTGATGCTCACATCCAATTTTATCCTATCATTACAAAGCTTGTTGAAGCATGCAACACACGATAAAGCCCTAATTGCACCCATTTTTTCAAATTAGCATTAAAAATTAATTGTGGGTGTGGACACAGTTTAAAATAGTTGCTCATACTGGGGTGCAATCTCACTGAAACCAAACATGTTCAACTAAAATAAATTGTCTAATATGTTTTTCTCTTAAAAGGATAACATATGTTTGAAGATAGATATGCTCATTCTGATTTATATATAATCAAATTGGTAATCCATTAAAGTGAAGCTACTTATTATGACAGGATACTGAGCAAATTTATATCAAACGTAAAGGGTATCTACCAGATCGTGAATTTCAAGAGTTGTTGGGATTTTGAAAGTGAATATGTGCAAAGTTATCTTGGAGGAGTGATATCTATGGTGGAACACCTATGTAAAAGAGAGATTTATGCGTTTTCTTCACTTGTTGCAGTGGCATAAACACAAAAGGACATTGGAGGTTGAAGAGAGTTGTCCTGGTGGTCAATGATATAGAAGATTCTAGCAATAAAATGCATCAGTAGGTGTGAAACCCAATGCACAATATTCACAATGGGCATGATGAGGATCAATTAAGTTTTTATCTCTATGAATATAACTGGGCATATCATTATAAGGTATGTTAAAAGTTGCATACCCCATAATCTATCCAAGATATAAAGCCTGTCATTAGGCAAGTTGTATTCATTTTATTGTTGTAACACCCTAGTGCATGTAAAGTGTATTCTTGTAATAGAAAGGATGTGGTATCAAGTTGTGGAATTAGCCGCATGGTAGGTATAGGGGTAGTAGGTGTGCCTATATGCTATCTTGATGCTAAATTGAGATAAATATTCAATTGAATTGAAATAGTACCAAGTAATGACTAAGGGGGAATTTAATATGTTTAAAATTGGACCATGGATATATGTTGTAGCATCTTGTTATAGAGATGTTTGAGCACTCAGGAATAGTGCCAAAACTATTGAGCGACAGCTCAAAAAAACATGTTTGGTAATCATGAAATAGAATCATGGAGAATAGTAGATCATTGGCACCAAAGAAGAAGAGGACAAATAATTCCAGTAGAAGTTGAAGATTGTCATAGTTTGACAAAAAAGAGAGAGCATGATCAGTGATTCCTAACACTCATATAATTGTTGTAAAATGGGTGCATGATCTGTTTTACCCTATACCCTCTTTTCTCCTTTGATTCTTTAATAAGTGAGCATGATTACTCAACAATTTAAGATGTGTTACAAAAGATGAGTAAAAGGTGGAAATATAAAGGATTCTGTAAATGAAGTTGTACGAGATAGTTGTGAAGGGTTGGGGATGTTTCATACGAATATATAACAACATGAAGCAACAATAAGCTAAGAATTGAGACATATGTTCATATTTTAGCATAAGGGAGGCTACAAAGTCTTATAAAAAGCACGATGAAAAGGAAAAAGACACTCATAGAAGATAAAATTAGAAATGTTTGTGAGGAATTGTATGAGAGAAGGAGTTTCATAAATGACGTATTTAAAATGAATTTTATGATTGATGAAGACCTCATAGAAGATGAGGTGGAATTTGATATTGTACATTGTCTTGATAAAATCTTTAACTCGTGGCTTATAAGCAAAGAAAATTTAAGGATCCATATTTTTCTTAAAGTGTAAAATCCCTAAGAAATCTTACTAATTATCAAAATTTTAACCATAAAATGTTTGGTGAATTTTTTTAAAAACTATTCAAATTTATAGGGGTTTTATTTAGTTTTTGTGCAATTTTGAGATTTTTAGGGTAAAAAAAATTAATCCTATGGATTTTGGGTGAACATATTGAAAAATAATGGAAAATGGAAAATATTTTTTTGGAAACAAACCTAAAAACTTATCCCATGGGCTAAACTTTTCCCCTAAAATTTTCCCTGCTTGTAAGCCAGAAGTTGAAGTTGAAAATGAGCAGTAGCTCATGCACTATTTTCCATAGTTGAAAGAATCTCAGGAGATAGATGGTGTAGTTGATCAAGCTAGAAATTCACTTGACTTGATAAATTCAAAGGATGAAGAATAACAAAGGGGAGAATCAAAATCCCTAACCTATGACAAGTACTTCAAGGAAGAGGGCATACATGAAAAAGTTGAGACAAAATAGCTCTTGAAGAGCGATATCATAAGGTTAAATTATTTTCATGATGATTTTTATGTTTGTTAATATGTAGGTACAATGCATGAAGACAACACTATAGATGTTGTAGAACATGAAAGTGAATTTGAGGACAAAGTTGAAGATGAAGAAGGTTGTAGCCATGTAAAAGTTGCACATGATGAAGAAAGCAACCATGGTAATGTTGCATGTGAAGAAGAAATCCATGTAGGCATTGTAGATGAAGAAGTAGATAACATTGTTGTTGGACAAAATTTGAAGTTTGGTGAACCCCACAAAGACTATGAAGGTATAGACAACATTTGGATGTTGTACAATTGGTGCTGAAGCACATGAAGTTGAAGAAAATTTTGCAAAATACTTAATAGCTCAGGAAGAGGTTGAAATTGAAAATAAGGTGAAATATGATGAATATTTTCTTAATGATGAAGAACTAATTGAAATTATAAAGGAAATGCAATTGATCAATAATTTGATGAATGGAGAGGACAACTAGCTTATGGTTGTTGATAATGAAAATGAAATTACTCCCATATAAAATTAGAGGCAACCATGGGTATTGGTGTCTTTGAGCATGACAAATTAGATGAAACACCAATAAACAAAATGATTGTGAAGTAGAGTCTTGAAGAAATTAGGTACTATTATCAAATGATATAGAAACAAATTGAGTTCATTAATGTGAGCATGGAAGAACATAAATATAGGAGATGGGATTTTGATACACCCTTATTGCAATAGTTGAAATTGATGATGATTCAAATTGCAACTCAAAGAAAATGAGCACTTTGAATATGTTCGAGGGAAGTTGAATAGAAGAAGCAATAAAGATGATGATGGTGTTAGATAGACCTAGAGTAAACATGAAGAAGGCAACATATACTTCATACATCATATGGTATCATTGCAAGAAAATAAAAAGAAGGTTTTATAAGTTGTTTATCAACCTAGAGATAAGCATGCAATTGTCTCACTAAGTATGTCAAAATATGTTGTCTTGTAATTTGATAGAGGCATTGTAAATTGCATTGATGTAGTGTGTTAGTAGTAGAAATGTTAGTGTTGGAATATTGTAATTACTCCCACTAGTTGTAGAAAGATCTAGATGAGTCGTGTAGTTAGTTCCAAGGTTGATTGTGTAGTTAGATCTATACTCATCTAAACATTGAATCTAGACACATCTTCTTAACGAGATATTTCTAGAAGAGTTTTCCATATTGTTCTGATCAAATCTCTTTAGAAGATCCTACATGTATTTATAGATATTTTTTGTTAACCAATGAATTGTTACTATAGTCTGATAAACTCCATGATTGGATAAACTCCTTATCTCAATCATGGAGTTTAACGGACTATAGTAACAAGTCAAGATTTTCTTATATGTGTTCATTTTGCTTATTAAATGATGTAGCATAGTGGTTCTCCTTACCTCCATCCATCACACAAATCAATTTTGAACATAGGACATTGCTATGCATTGTGACATGAGCTTTATGGCTTACCATAAATGAAATGACATTTCAAGGGAATGAAATTACTCCAACTAAAGTTTGACATTAAACCAAATCTGCTTATCAAGGAATGGGGAATCTTGGGAGAACAAAGCTACCAAGAACAATGAAAAATGGGGATATTTGATGGAACATGTCAAAGATCCCAGGTAAGTGTGGCTTATGAGCACTATGAAAAGCATGATGATAATGATGATGATGATACTTAAAGTCTACTTAGATCAATTTTGGTCTATTAGACCTTAAGAAAGAGAAGTAAGGAACTACTTGGTTTGCTTTTGGGTTTTATTTCTATGTTCTTGAAGAACTTGGAAAGGATTGTTCCTAAATTACTATAAATTTGATGACATAGAAGCTTGGGAAAGTTTGTATTGTAACAAAAATTTTAAAACCTTATATCGTATGTGGGTGTAGAGCAATCTAAGAGGAAGCGCTTTTCATAGTGAGCATTTATAGTCTCACAAAGATGTTATATCCTTTCATCCCAAGGAGTTTTAGGAAAGGTCCAACCGCCTATTTTATGAAGCTCTTGAGAGTTTGTTTTTATTTTAGCTATGTGAATCTTCTTCTTTATGGTAATTAAAACACTTTTGTTTCAATCTACTATTGGACAAAGGATTAATAACAAAACACAATTTTATATGTTATAGTTGCTTTCCTAAAATAGCATTTGAGATAAGGAATCTCAAACTTAAGATTTTGTGGACTCCACTATTATTATAAATTGGACAAATGTGAAGAACAAAGTTGAAATTTTAATGGGTATTCAAATCACAAACATAATTTTAGAGATTGGGAACAATAGGAGGGTTTGACGTATGAAACTGAAATTTTAGAAATAGAGAACAATAGGAGGGTTTGCTGTATGAAACTGAAGTAAACGAGGAAGGACCCCTTCTAGAAAGGAATTAGCCAATTTATTGATGATGAGCAGATCAGAAAATGAAGAATCTATAGCTGAAACGATAGATTCTGGAACTGGCTTTTAAACTGTTATGTTTATTATGATATTGTAAAGCTTGGCAGTTTAGCCGAGTGTTTTTGAAACGAATGTAATATTAGATCTTAGGATTCATTTTTTTTAATTGTTGTTAAGATCATATGATTTATAGTAGCACCCAGGCACGTGATATATATATATATAAAAAGGTGACTTTGTGTGTTGCTTACAAGATACAGACAAAAAGAAAAATCAAAATCTGGTTTGTGAATGCCAATAAACCAGTGGTGTGTTGCTTATAAGATACAGACAAAGAGAAAAAACAAAATCTGGTCTGTGAATCCCAATAAACCTGTGCCGTGTTGCTTTATAAGATACAGTATGAAAGAAAAAACGCTGCAGGAAGATGATTCCAAATCGCATATAATGTATAAGAGGATATACTAGGTGTCAGTTGAAAAATATCAATGGATAGTGTCAGGTTCTGTTGATGGGGACAAAGGCGTAAGACCAGCCTGTTCCAAGGCCGTGGCCAACCCTGAAATCTTATTTACATGTCTGTCCTGCTCCCCTCCGGTTAATAAATGTTCACGAGACTCGAGCTGCTCATTACCATTCTTTGTACATTTAGATTTCGCCTTCATGAGATATCTGTCAGTGGCATTGTTGTCATTATTCATTTGCAGCACAACGCTGGCATCCCACCTCGTAGCCTTAAGCGCAATGCCTGAGAACGGAAATTGAAGTAAAGCGCCCTGCACGGCGCTCGAACCTGGGTTGGTAGTCCTTTTGTAAGAACCCACCCATTTGGCTTGCATGTAACGATATTTCCTCCATGGCGGAATGTACATTCCTCTCTCCTTGAGCGATCTCCTGCCTGCGTTACACATGATCTTGATGATCCCACACAACTTGTCTGCCATTCCCACGAACAAATTGGGAATCTGATCCTGTAGGAGGGCACTGTAATCATCAGTAGGTCGGGCGATCTCGAATTGCGCCCTGAAATCGATGTCGACGAAGAAACGCTCATTTTTTAGTTTCGATTCATCGATAACAACATCAATGAATTCGTAATCGCCTGTACACCCAAACCCAAACCAGATTTCACCGATTTTAAAAACAAAACATAAGAATGGCAGCAAATAAATGTTGCATTTATAGTTATAGTATCAGCATGAAGAAACCCAAAAAAATCTACTGGCGTTCATCGCAGTCAGTGTCACGACCTAGAAATTTTGGTAACCTTGGCTGCGGGCTGTTTGTTGGAGCCTCAGTTGGATGGACGGTGGTTTGTTGGTTGGAGTTTCAGTTTGACTGATGGTGGTTGTTAGTTGGAGTCTCAGTTGGACGGAGGTGGTGTACTAGCGTGTTTGATCGCTAGGAGGACCAAGGAACATGTCTAGTCCAGTAGGACGACGCAAGTGTTGGCTGGGGGGTTGAACATGCAAGTGAAGACATGGTCTAAGGTTGGGTGGCGATGTTGTTGGATGCATCGCCTATGGTGAAAAGAGCACTTACATTCCCCACAACTTGATGGTGTCTAACGCAGGTTGGTCAGGCTGGTTTGCGTAGTCCAGGTGATACTTGCGATTGATGGCCAAGCCCAACTAGCAATATCACTTCAGTGCCGTGTTTGTCTAGACTTTGGGATGATATGGAGTATAGAACACTCAAGAGGAATAGAAAAAACCTAGGCCTATGACAGTCAGGGTTTTACTAGCTGAACTTGATATAACAAAAATCGATTAAGAAAACGGATTGTTCAAATTGCAAAAATATTTTTCTTACCGTTGCAAGTGTTAGGTATTGGTATTATAATTTGTAAAAGACTTAACTGACCTGCTGGATATCCATTCGTTTGATCCCATCGTGACTTGCAGACCCCTGCATTATATCCTGCCAATCGCAGACTGTTCATTACAAATCGGCGAGAATGACTCTTCTGCTCTGCATTCTCAGGAACATTAAAGCCCGCTTTTCCCTTGGCAATCGCTACAGCTTTCTCTGCATCTCGCAGCAGACGCATCTCAAAAGCAGCACTATTGCTACAGGAAACACACTATACATTCAAAGCAATCTAATTAGGAATTTAACAGAAAGAAAGGTATATTAACAGAGATGAAACCCTAGTGCCCAGTGCAGTATGTAGAACAAGCTATGAAACATTCAATTTGAACAAGAGAAAAAGTAAAGGGCAAGATGGGAGAAGATCCTTCAGTGTTCGGCAATGGAGGATGAGAAAAAAACAAGATCAGATAATGAGAAGACACAAACGCTTATGACTGATATATACCTCCAGTATCTCGCGGAGCTGTTCTCTGAAAATCGCCATGAAATCTCGAGTGTTTGAACCCTTGGCATGGTCTTCGCCGTCTTCTCTGAAATTTGAAGGTGAACAATATTCTCCCGGTGATCCATGTTGTTCGGCAATCCTATATCTCTTAACTATGTCGATGCCATGGTTGTTACCCCTGGTGCCACTGCTGCATTGAGTTGCCATTTTTGCTGTAGCCAGGTTTCCGCAAAAGCTTGCCTGGACAGCTTCATCAAGATCGGTCCGCGGTAACACAGGTGGCTCTGATGGTTTCTGAAAGCAAGTAGAGGTAAAGCAAAGGAGCCAAGGCAACACACACGTTAGGCTGGTAGCAATGGCCCAGGCTTGATGTTTGCAGTAGGAATATGCGTTTTCAGCTGCGACTGCTCGGTTGCGATGGAGGTAGATGCCACAATTTTGAAGGCGAGACCGCGTGTTGAATCTCATCTACGAATGGAGCGGACGGGCAGCGTAATAACACGACAATAAAGTACTAACAGGTGTGTCGCGGCAGTCTCCAAAGGGCAGTCTCTGAAAGTCCTGGCCCATGGGCTCTTCGGATCGCCGGGGGTCAAGGTAAGTTAAAGCAATAAATACAAACATTAGGTAAACGAGGAGGATGGGCGAGGACGTCTTCGATCTGTCCTTCCCCACTTATGATAATGAGAATAGTATAAGAATTAAGCTAAGTCTAAGGTATATGGGTTGATAAAATGAGCTTCCCCATGTGAATGATTATGATGTGGATGACTTTTCGTTTTTCACCTTTGGCACTTATTCTTAGATTTGAAGTTTTAGTGAAATATGTGATATTGGGTCACCATTTTAGATCATGATTTATGGTATGGTAATTTCTTTTTTAGTTCTTTTCATTGCCACACATCTAGTTTTTATAGGCTTATCTTGTACCTTGGTAGAGCTGACACACATCTAGTTTTTATAGGCTTATCTTGTACCTTGGTAGAGCTGAGTACGATTTCTTCCTTCTTAAGTAATGATATTAAATATTAAGTTTGGAAGTAAAGTAATGATATTAAATATTAACTTTGGAAGTTGGTAAGTGATTTTCTTTATATTAATTTTTTTATTTGTATATAAATATAATTACTTATATAATCAAGAAAAAAGACTTATAATGTAACAACTTAGTTGTTGCATATTATTACATGTATATTTATTAATAACTAATTAATTCAAGTAATTAAACTATAATATATAGTAATTAAAGTATTCAAGTAATTCAAAAACCATAACTAAATAACTAACAAATCAATCATAGTTAATGAAAACATGATAGACCAAGTAATTAAATTTATAGCATAGGAACTTGAAGTACCTTATCTTGTCAAAGATCCATGGAAATCACACCTAAGGGTTGATTTTCCACCTAACCAATACAACCATTTCAACCAAATGTACCCCCAAAGTAAGGTTGAAGCTAATGAAGTGTAGGATAGGAATACAAATCTCTCAATAGGTGGTTCACGCAAATCATAGATTAACTTGAGGACTGACCTTCCCATTAATTAGCCATAGCATGGTGGAGAAACTCTTGGAACTATAACATCACCATTTCCAACCCCTAGTAATAAAAACCTGAACATTAGACATAATACAAAACAACAATGACCTTATCCAAGGATCTTATTATCACTTCCATACTATGATGAAAACCCATGGATGGTTAGGCATTATACTCAGCAATGACCATGTCTCAAGGGCCCGTAAATAATAGTTTCCAAGGACAAAATGAGCATTAGTACCCTAAGTTTGTCAAGTACACTCCCAACCTTATTTGCCCACATAAACTAGCCAAAAGTAACTATTAAATTGTTCCCACAAATTCACAATCAAGATAAGTCTACCACTAAAGGTAATAATTTCCCACTAATCCTCCCACAATAATCTCCCTCACACAAGTCTACAATGCCTTTTCTAATCTCTCAATCTTAACATCTCCCTCCCATTAATATCTTAGCCTTCTCATTCCCCCTACTAGGCCATACATAAGGTGAAATTATGCTCATGGGTAGGGTCACAGGTGCCATGAAGTGGGTAAATGTTGAATTACAACCCATTCTTTTTAGGCCTTTTATCCCAAATGGGGAATGCAAGAGTAGAATCCGTATTTGAGAAAGATACATGCAATATGGTGCAAGGAGAAATGGTGCTAATGAGAGGTGTTCGGACTAGAAACTTGTACAAATTATTGAGAATAATAGACATCAATGAAAGCGCTAATGTGCTATATCCTGAGTCTGATGAAACATATGCTTGTAGTTTACTCGACCATCTTGTGGCATCAACTAATGTGACATGTAGGTGAGAAAGGTCTCCATGCTATGCATACTAAAGGTATGGTTGAAGGTCTCCTCGATTGTCATGAAGAAATGAATTTTGTGAACATTGTATTTATGGTAAACATAGTAATGTAAGGTTCTCATCTTGTACTACTAGGGATAAAGAAATACCGGAGTTAATACATAGTGATGTGTTTGGACCTTTGTCTGTCCCTTCACTACATGGATCTCAGTATTGCATTTCATTCAAAGCTGATTTATCCATAATGACACGGTTTTATTTTATGAGGAAGAAATCATAGGTTTTTGGGAAATTCCAAGAGTTCAAAACTCTTGTGGAGAGAATCAGATTGGTAAAAAGATCAAGGTGCTAAGAACTAATAATTGAGGAGAATTTTGTGGAAAAGTGTTCAACCATTTATGTAGGCTACATGGTATAGATTGAGAAATCATAACTCCCTACATGTCTCAACATAATGGATTTTCTAAAAGGATGGATAGAATTTTGGTGGAGAAAGCGAGGAGCATGCTCAATGGTGCAAGATTTGAACAAGAATTTTGGGTGAAAATGCTCAACACGACATGTTACCTAGTGAATAGGTTGTCGTTAATGGATCTGGTAGACAATACTCCATATGAGGCATGGGATAGGAAAAGGCCCTCTCTTGCACATCTCAGATGTGCATCTCCCAAAGGACAAAAGAACAAAACTAGATAGCAAGTCAGAGAAGTGCATCTTCATGAATGATCGAGAACCAAGGATGGATTGAAATGGTATAAGTTGTGGAACCCAATCATGAGGAAGGAAGTTATATTTGAGATGTGATATCCATAGAAGTTGGAGGAAATTTCGCAAATGAATAGGTTAAAAGAGAAAAGGAACAAGAAATGAAAGAGTTTGAAATTGTTAGTTTTTCATACATTCACAATATAACAATTGAAATGCATAAACAAGATCACTAGAAGAAAGACAAAGCACAAAACAATAGCACGAAATTTTATCCTGGGAAACCCAAACGGGAGAAAAACCCAGCAACCTTTGTATAAATATGATAATTGCGAGATCAGAGTACAATCATAAAAGAGAAAATATGGAAATGCTTTCCAAAGATAGAAACCCCAAAATAGTCTTCTCTTATTGCAGTGCAAACTTCTCTCTCTATATAATGCGAACTTGTGTGAAGTGAGTGAGTGAATAATGAGGTGACTTTTCCCTCTTATTTATACAAGTGCAAAACTGGCTTTTACCCTAGCTGAGCCAACTTATCTATTTGACTTGGATGACTTCACTTGGGGGGGGAATTAATAATTTCATTTTAATCTTTTCTTTTGCTTCTTTTCACCCCAATTTTTACACTGATTCTTTCAAGGTATTACATAATTAATTACATCAAGTTCATCTCCCTTAGGAGGTACAATCAAGTACAATAAAAATACAATAAATAATATCTTCCAAAGTTGCACAAAATCCAACACTCCCTCTCAACGAGGAAGGTATTCTTCGTTCTTCATTAGCATCACGATCATCTGGGTTTCATCTATACATCTATACTGTCTCCATCATCTCTATACATACTGAAGGTTGTCCACACAATCTCATTCCTTCGAGAAGTGTCACCATGCATCAACTTCACCAGTCCTTCGTTGAGTCCAAGAGAGTCTCTTCATCCTACCTAGATATCTGAGATATAAGCTATACCATATTTGCTATGGTATTTCTACCATACCTGGCTGAGATCCTAGATGAGCAGAGGAGCACAACCATCTACTACCTTTTCATCTCATCTACCGATGGGGTACTCCCATACCTGGCTGAGAACCTGAACGAGTAGAGGTACATACACAATCACACGACCATCTACTACCTATTTGTCTCATCTTCCGATGGGATTTATCCCATACCTGGCTAAGAACCTGGACGAGCAGAGGCACCTGTGTGAACCCAACCATCCACTGCCTTTCCGACTCATCTGCCGATGGGATTTCTCCCATAACTGGATGAGCACCTGGATGAGTGGAGGCACTTGGGTGAAAGTAGAGCAAGCATTTCTATGTCATCTCTCCCTTTCAAGGAGGGACACGTTCTCTTTCACTCCAAGTCTTCCGCGAAAATATTCGAACTTAACCCTGGGAAGAGGCTTGGTGAGAACATCTGCAGTCTGGTCATTTGTCGGCACATATTGTAACTCGACCGCATATTTCTGCACCATATCACGTATGAAGTGATACCGAATATCCATATGCTTCAACCTGTCATGAAATACAGGATTCACTAACATCTACACATAGCTCTGGTTATCACAGTGAATCACAGCTGGACCTAGAATCTAGCCAAACAATCCTGCAAGGATTTTACGAAGCCATACTACTTCTCGAGTTGTTGTACTAGCAGCCATATACTCAGCCTCTGCAATATTGAGTGCTACCGAGTTTTGATTCTTGCTGCACTAAGAAATCACTACAGAACCTAAATTGAAGCAACATCCAGAAGTACTCTTCTTATCTGTAACACATCCGGCCCAATCTGAGTTTGTAAACCCCTGCAATCTCAGGTCACATTCTGAAGCATATTTCAGGCCATATCGTACAATGCCATGCAAGTATCTGAGCACATGCTTTGCAACAATCCAATGAGTTTGTCTCGGCTCGCACATGAACTGGATGAGAGTATTCACAACAAAGCATATATTTGGTCTGGTGTTTGTCAGATACATCAAGGACCCAATCAGCTGGAGATAAATAGTAGGACCAATCAAATCTGAATCTGAAGCAGAATCTCTCAGCTTCTTCAAATGTGCATCCATCGGAGTGGCCATGGACTTGCAGTCCAACATCCTAAATCTCTTCAGTATATCTATGGTGTACTTTCCTTGGCCTAGGAAAATCTCTTTCTGTCTCTGCCATACTTCTAATCCCAAGAATTAATGCATCAATCCAAGATCCTTCATTTCGAACTCAGAGGCGAGCTTCTTCTTACACCATATGATAAGTTTCTCATTTCTAGTGAGAAACAAGTCATCAACATATAGTACCAAAATTAGTGGCTCATCATCCACAACCTTTTAGTAAAGTTTGGGGTTTTCATCACTCTTGGTAAATCCCAAGCTCACCAGGAATCTGTTTATCCGTCCATACCAAGCATGAGGTGCTTGCTTGAGTCCATACGGTGCCTTTTTCAATCTACGTATATGAGACTCCTTTCCGTGGATGATAAACCCGTATGGCTGCTCAATGTATAATTCTTCCTCAATAAAACCATTGAGAAAGGTTGTCTTAGCATCCATCTGATGCAACTTCCATCCCACAGTTGAAAAAATAGAAATGATCAATCTGATGGAAGTATATCGAGCCACAGGAGCAAATGTTTCATCATAATCGACTCCCTCTTTTTGAGAGAATCCTCTGGCAACAAATTTGGCCTTATATTTTTCAACACTCCCATCTACTCCATGCTTGATTTTTTATAGCCACTTGAAAGTCACTACTGAATTCTCCTCAGGTCTTGGTACGGTATCCCACACATCATTCTTCATGATGGATTGATATTCTTCCATCATGGAATCCTTCCAAACTTGATGTATGGATGCTTCTTCATAAGTGGTTGGTTCTAAATCAATGATGTTACTCATCAGTACTACATAACTGGAGAACCTCTGAGGTCTTTTGCTTTCTCTGAAAGCATCATGTGGAGATTCATGCCCCTCTACATCCTACAAAGTATGTTGTTCCCATATAGGTATTTTTCAACCTGCTACAACATCTTTGGGGATATCAACTGGATCAATAGGATCAATGGGTTCATCATTTTATGCTAACTCCCTATAAACTGGAGGGGGAGATGATCTCATCTCCTTTCGTTCTAGCATTTCTTCATCATCGATCTCCATGTCTAATCCTCTTCCTTTCCTGTCAGCCATCTCTTCTTCAAAGGTCACATCCCTACTAACTTCAATCTGTCTGGATCCTGGGATGTAGATTCTATAAGCCTTTGAAGACTCACTGTATCCCACAAAGGTTCCCTTCTTTCCTTAAGGTTCTAACTTCGATATTTTCTCCTCGGGCACATGTATATAGACTAGACAGCCAAAAATCCGGAGGTGGCCTACTTTTGTTTTCACTCCTGTGAAAGCTTCTTTCGGAGTCATATTCTTCAATATCTTATGTGGGCATCTATTTTGTACATATACAGTTGTTCTGGATGCTTCTTCCCATAAGAACATTTGAAGATTCTGATCATGTATCATGGCTTTGGCTTCCTCCACAATTGTTCTATTTTTTCTTTCCGCAACCCCATTTTGTTGAGGGTTGTAGGGAACAATGAGCTCCCTCTTAATTCATTCTTCCTTGCAAAAGTCATTTAATTTTGTAGAGGTGTATTGTCCACCGTTACCGTATCTCAAAATATTGATCCTCTTTCTTGATAGATTCTCGACATGTGCCTTGAATTCTTTGAATTTGCTGAGTACTTCCTCAGATTGCTTAGACTTGAGAAAGTATATACAAGTCTTTTGTGAGTAGTCATCAATGAATGTTACGTAGTAATGATATCCACCCAATGAAGCAACTTTCATGGGTCCACATAAGTCAGAGTGTACTAGATCCAAAATCCCTTTAGATCTACTCTCACTATCTGGAAAAGATCTCTCGGTATTCTTGCCAAGTGCACATCCTCTACATGTTCCATCATGGTCTACCTGAAGTACTTGTAAACCTATCACTATATTCTTCAGTGCTGGGAGAGCTCGATAGTTTAGATGAGCTAGTATTCTGTGCCATAATTTTCCCATACTTGTAGAGTCATGTACTAGGGCTTGGACTGGTGGAGTATTTAGACGATACAAGCTCTCCTCTATTACACCAATAGCCTTGGTTGTATTCATCCTTGAGTTCTTGTGCCAAGCAAGTACTTTCCCTTCATAGAAAGATACGTTATATCCCTTGTCCTCCAAGGCTGAGATGGAGACAATATTTCTTTTCATACCAGGTACATAGACCACATCACTCAAGCGTAGAGTATCAATTGATTCTATTTGAAGGGAGGTGGCCCCAGATCCCCAATGTAGTTAGCATCATCTCCAAGTAAAACATGGAGATGAGAATATTTCTCAACTAATTCTGAAATATTTTCTCTATAACCTGTCATGTGTCTAGAAGCACCATTATCTATGAACCAAGTATCACTAGTGGTGGGAATAGTACCTGATAAAGCTGATATGAAGAGAAATTATGTACGATCTTCATTCCTTTGCTTCTTGTGATGATGATCTTGTTCTACATCAGCAGTTGATGCTTCATGCTTTCCTTTGCTTGAGCTTCAACAGCTACTGGCTTAATGGCCATATTTCTTGCACCTATAGCATTGAATCTGAGATACGTCTTTCTTCTTCTTATGATCTGGGAGAGGAATTGATATCCTATCTTGGTGCTTGTGTTCGTGGAACTTCCTTCCCATTCCCTTACCTTTATTGGCATGGGATATAAATGATTGATTCTCACCAGGTTGAGTGCCATGAAGTCTTTATCGTGTAGCAATTCTTGTTTCTTCCTGAGTGCAATCTGCCCATAGTTTATCAAACTTGGGTAGTTTGGATATACCACTTATTATTTGGATGAAAGACTCCCAATATGGTGGCAAACCATTCAGAGTGTTGAGAACAAGCTCCTTATCATCAATGTGATCTCCACTGGTACTAAGCTTGTCCCTTAGTTTTTTGAACCTCATGAAGTATGAGGCAATGGATTCTGACTAGTACATCTTCATATTTGAAATTTGGTTCCTCAATGTAATGGATACATTGATACTAGTGTGTTCAAACAACTTATTTATGGTCTTGAACATTTTCCTAGCAGTCTTCTTCCTTGAGATCTGTGGCACTGAGTCCACCAAAATCCTTCTTGCTATGGCATCATTCTTCCTCCAACGAGTTTTTTCTTCTTTGGCTTCTAGTTCTGGGACCTTCTCATTTACATATTGTAAGAGATAATTTTCTTCTAGTAGTAGAGCAACCCTAGACTTCCAAGAGATAAAATTGGAAGCTCCTTCCAGATGATCTTCAACCTTCATTCCAATCATCTTGACTGTAGATATGGTTCAGAAACCCTAGCAGGAGCTTGGTCAAAAATAAAAGTTGGAATTTTGGAAAACTGATTCCATGGGTAGATGCACCCTAGCAAGGTGAGTTGAGATGAGGTAGGGCTGATCCAAAACTTTGGAGAAAAGTGGGTAAAACCTGAAACCCTAATTTCTGCTGCAGCTGTAGAATTAGGTCAAAAATTGAATTTTTTTAGAATTGAGTTCTGTCTTCACGAAAAGATGCGCCTTCCTTAGAGAGAAATTCCCAATGCTTGTTTTCCTTCAAAAATTTGAGTGAAGACTTCAAAAGATGAAACCCTAGTTCTGGCATCATTCTGATAGTGTTTCGGTAATGGCTTCTTCTAGAACTGCTCTGATACCATGTTAGTTTTTCATACATTCACAATATAAAAATTCAAATGCATAAACATGATCACTAGAAGAAAGACAAAGCACAAAACAATATCACAAGAGTTTATCTTGGGAAAACCAAACGGGAGAAAAAACTAGCAACCTTCGTATAGAGATGATAATTATTAGATCATAGTACAATCATAAAAGAGAAAAGATGTAAATGCTTTCCAAAGATAGAAACCCCAAAATAGTCTTCTCTTGTTGCAGTGCAAACTTCTCTCTCTGGATAATGCAAACTTGTGTGAAGTGAGTGAGTTCATAATGAGGTGACTTTTCCCTCTTATTTATACAAGTGCCAAACTGGCTTTTACCCTAGCTGAGTCGACTTCTCTATTTGACTGGGACGAATTCACTTGGGGGGGAATCAATAATTTAATTTTAATCGTTTTCTTTTTCTTCTTTTCACCCCAAGGTTTACATTGATTCTTTCAAGGGTTAACATAATTAATTACATCAATTTCATCTCCCTTAGGAGATACAATCAAGTACAATAAAAATACAATAAATAATATCTTCTGAAGTTGCACAAAATCCAACAGAAATGAACGATGAAGATTTGGATTCGAGATAGTCGACTAAATATTTCAAAGAGGTGGAACAACAGACTCTGGATGTTAGGATATCTATTCAAGAAAGGGAACAACCAAAAAGGTACAATCCACCCAAATTTCACTCTACTTTTGTGTTATCTTCCATAGAAGATGATCCCAGATCAGTAAAGGAAGTGATCCATTCGACAGAGAGATAAATATAGAAAAGGGCCATGGAAGAGGAAATGGAATTATTGAAGAAGAAGAAAAAATGACATCTAGTTGTGTTACCAAATGGAAGGAAACCCATCGACATTCAAAGGGTGTTTGAGAAATAATTGAATGCAGCAGGTCAATTCAAGAAGTACAAGGCTCAACTGTTAGCAAAAATATATTCCCAAGTTGAAAGAGTCGACTTTGGTGAAATTTTCTCCCATGTTTCTAAGTTAAATTCCATAAGGGTACTAATGTCTTTAGCTACAACATTTTATCTTGAGATAGAATAGACATATGTGAAGACAACATTTCTTCATGGTGATCTTCTATAAGAGATTTATATGAAGCAACTTTAAGGTTTTATAGTGGATGGAGAAAAGGAGATGATTTGTAAGCTCAAGAAGTATCTATATGGTCTAAAGAAATCACGCAAGATGTGGTATCAAAATTTTGACATGTGTATCCAGCAACTGGGGTTTGTGAGAAGTCAAGTTGATCACTATGTGTATTGTAAGAAATTTGGTGGACATTTCATATATGTAGTATTGTATGTTGATGACATTTTGTTGGTTGGGAATAACATGGATTTGATAAAGGAAGTGAAACTACAGTTATCCTCCAAGTTCGACATGAAATATCTCGAAGAAGAAAATGTGTTGTAATCATATTAAGTTCCAACAGTTGGTGTCAAAGTTGTATTTGGCTATAGAGGGACACTTTTGTTGCTGAGGGGTTTTTCTTGATCCTAGAACTGGGGAATACCAATTACAGTAGGAGTCTCTACATATATTGAATTATATTTAGAATGGATAACATATCAATAATAGAAATTAAAAGGTTTAAAGGGAAAAAAATTGAGCTTTGGAAGCTTAAAATGGAGAATCTCCTTATAGATTGAGAACAATGGATTGCAGTTGATCCGGGAATGACTTCGGTGGGTTTGTTAAAGGAAGACTGGAAAAATATTGACAAAAGGAAAGGAGTATAATATAACTTTATTTAACATAGTATGTATTGTTGAATTTATTAGACAAAGTCATTGAAAAGAAGCTATGAAAAAAGTTAGGGAATTTGTACCAGTCCAAATATATGGTTAACAAGTTGTTTCTTCAAAAGAAGTTGTAGCTTCATAGTATGGATGAAGGTGACTTGGTTACAAAGCACCTGAATTCATTCAACACTATTATCAATCAATTGTTTTTTGTGGATATTAAAATCACCAAGGAGGAAAAATGTACCAATCTATTGTGTTCTTTGCCAAATTCCTGGGATAGGATGGTCATGGATATTGGAAGTAATAGTATCACATTGAAGACCAATGATGTGGTTCCATGTCTGTTATCATGAAAAGAAACGAGACAAAATAACATAGAAGGTTTGACCCATGATTCCTTGATTGTTAGAGATCGACTGATGGATAGAGGAAAAGCAAAAACCTCCAATAGAAGATTGGAGTCGAGGGGTAGATCTAAGACTAGATCTCCTAATCCAGTGAAAAAAATATAAGACTAGATATCCTAATTCTAGGAGCACTGTGTATCCTAGATTTGGCGTGAAACTTGATCTTGATAAGAAAGATGGGGAATGTTGGAGTACAATCTGTATTTGATAAAGATACGTTCAATATGGTGCAAGGAGAAATGGTGCTAATGAGAGGTGTTTGGACTAGAAACTTGTACAAATTATTGAGAATAATAGACATCGATGAAAGCACTAATGTGCTATATCATGAATTTGATGAAACATATGCTTGTGTAGTCAAATCAACCATCTTGTGGCATCAACGGATGTGACATATAGGTGAGAAAGGTCTCCATTCTATGCATACTAAAGGTATGGCTAAAGGTATCCCTGATTGTCATGAAGAAATGAATTTTGTGAACATTGTATTTATGGTAAACATAGTAATGTTTTATGAGGAAAAAATCAAAGGTTTTTGGGAAATTCCAAAAGTTCAAAACTCTTGTGGAGAATCAGATTGGTAAAAATATCAAGGTGCTAACAACTAATAACTGAGGAGAATTTTGTGGAAAAGTGTTCAACCATTTATGTAGGCTACACAGTATAGCTTGGAAAAACACAACTATCTACACTCAATTGCAATGGACTAGGACACAAGGAAACAATCCGCTGGCTTATGGCTAGAGCAATTTCCAAAACACATTTTCATCGCAACCAACGTATGGGGGAAAACCCAACCAACCTTATGGGAGTCATGATGTGGGTGTTTTTCCTTACCAGATTCCTCAAAATAGTGTGCCATCGAAAAGGCCTCATTTACCTTTTTTGGCATCTTTGAATCTACCATATCTTTCAAATTTAATGAATGACCCAGTGCGACATAATCCTACTTGGACTCCAGTCCCAACCAAACTCCCTTCATACATTCCTAAGTTGGAAGGAAACACCATTGAAGACCCAGAGGACCATGTCACGACATTTCAACTGTGGTGCTCCTCGAACTTGTTGAATGATGACTCGATTCGATTGAGGCTCTTCCAAAGAACCTTGACTAGTGTTGCAGCGAAATGGTATATCGAGTTACCGAACGCATCTTATAACAAATTTTGTGATTTAGCAACAGTTTTCCTGAACCATTTCCAACTTCCCGTCTGATATGATGTCAGCACAGACCTTCTGTCTAATTTTAGATAGAACAAATCCACTCATATATCTGATCATATTCAGGAGTGGAGAAGACGTAAACGACTCATTAAAGCTGAGATTCCCATGGAATTTCTATTGGAGTGGTTCTTGATGATCTGCACGTTGCCAGGAAGAATGAGGGGGACAATAGTTTGACTGAATGAGTCAGTTCTCTTATGGAAGAAGCTTAAGAAACAAAATGCACAAAGCAGGAATACACCACATAGACAGAAAACAAATATACACAGACAATATGTAGGAATGCGAACTAGTATTCTATTAATGGATATGAGATCATTGATTGATTCTAAACTATATATTACAGTAGTTTACATGCTTATATAGAGAGTGCTGAGATGCTTGGGTGCTTTCTTGTTATAGTGTTCGGTAGTTTAACCATTACAGTCGACTGGAAGACAAAGAGACAGCCTGTCGAAGCTCAACAGTCGCAAGTCGCATATCAACACTACATGTCGATGTCACAAAACTATGAGGTCGCAAAACTTGTCGAAGTTGCAGAGTTGTCGAAGTCGGAACTTGTGTCGATGTCGATGAATTGTCACAGATGTGTTGAAGTTAGCATCCAACAATAATGCCAACTGCGATGTGGATCTGAACTCCTTCCTTAAGAAACAATGGTCCCCATTGTTTTCTCATGAAGGTGAGGAAACTTGTCGGTCAGTTCAGTAGCAGAGTACCACTTTAATTTTGTTGGGATCTATCCGGCTTTAGAAACCTGAAACAAGGGAATTGTGTCCATCCTTGTATGGTGTACTCGTCGTCCTACAATGGTGTCGCAAGGAAGAGGATCCTGAACATTTGGATGGATGTCATGGGGTTCTGTTGTCAATAAGTCGTTCTCTTCCAATAGTGGTGCATGGCATGGTTGAAGTAGGTCCACATTGAATACTAGATGCAACCCCAAGCATGCAGTAATGTCAAGCTGGAAATAATTTTTTGCCAATCTTTCGAAGAATACTATACGGACCATATCGCAAAGGTTTGAGCTTCTTGAATGGACTAGTGAAGTGCTCCTTCTTGAGATGTAACCAGACCTTATCCCCAATTTGGAATGAATGAGAGATAAGATGCTTGTCATGTCGGGCCTTATCTTTCTTGTTTTCTCATTGCAACATTTCATGTTATTTCTTTTGGATGTCGTGGATTCGATCTCGAAACTTCAAGGATTTATCAACTTCTCTTTGGCTGTAGTCGGTGTCGGAGTTTGGCTATGTCGAGGAGCTAATCAAGTCGATAGGAGCTAAAGGTTGAAATCCATAACAGCTATCAAATGGACTCTTACCTGTAGAGCTGTGATGAGCACGATTGTAACTGTGTTGTATTTTGTTAAATTTTGAGCATTAATTCACAATAATCTTGGATCTTTACTAAGAGAATAACATATACAGTATATCAATTCATAACAATCACAATAAGCATGACAAGCATGACAAGCATCACATGAATCAAAAGCATGAGAGACAAGAGACACAGAGTTTCCGTGGGGAAAACCCTAAAGTGAAAAACCCCACAACTTCCTAAGAGATAGAGAGAGCAATGGCTCAACCAAAGTACAACCAAAATACACTTGAGATAGTCTCCTAGTAGCAAATGATCCTCCTCCTCACTAGTGTGCCACTTTCTGAGTGAGAGAGATATGACTTTCTGAATGAATCAAATAGAGATCTCCTGATCTCTATTTATACTTAACCTGTTTTCCCAGTGACCTTATGGGGCCGACTTGTCTATCTAGATACATCCACAGTATAATATATATTTTAGGGCTGACCCCACACATGGTGGTATAATAACCCATCGGCAAGTACACACACTTGCGACACTTGTCAATCCACATGACAACACTTCTGTATAGAGGAATAACACATCTCTTATAAGGGTACAATAAATATATATAAAATACACAGATGAAATACATTCCGAAGTTACATATACATCAACACTCCCTCTTAACTAGGAAGGTATTTCTCGACACAGTTATGCTAGACAAGTATTCTTCTCGGGATCATCATCATCATCATCCTCACTGCTGCTACTATCTCAACCAATCTCTGACTCTACTCGTCATAGGAAGTTCTACAGAGCCAGTCCTTTTTCATACTAGATTTAGGCCCACCACCTGCAGGTCTTCATCATCTGTGCGAACGGTCTGATAGAGGTGGCCTCTCAAGACTAATTTTATGTGCGGATGCAATACTAGAAAGAGTATCCCAGGAACATTTATGTGCCTAAGCACGACCGGAAAGATCTCCCAGGACTGATTACATGCATCTCCTACACAATACCTTTAAAGAGCATCCCAGGAACATTTATGTGTCGTAGCACGACTGGAAAGATCTCTAAAGAGCGTCCCAGGACTTATTACGAGCACACAGCTCAACCTCTCGGATATCTAGGACTGATTACATGTGGATAGACAAAACCTTTAAAGAGCATCCCAGGAACATTTATGTGCCGCAGTACGACCAGCAAGATCTCTAAAGAGAATCCCAGGCTAATTACGAGCACACAACTCAACCTCTCGGATCTCCAAGACTGATTACATGTCTCCGTAGTAATACCTCATCCCAGGATTGATTACGAGCACACAACTCAACCTATCGAATATTCGAGGAATGATTACATACTACATAGCAATACCGGAAAGAGTACCCCAGGAACATTTATGTGCCACAACACGACCGACAAGATCTCCCAGGACTGATTACATGCTATTTGCACAACCTGCCACATATCATCTCTGACCTCCAAGTATCAACCTGATACTCATGATCCAATGGATCATCATCGCATGAGGCATCATCCTGATGCCCATGATCATACTGATCATCATCACTGTACCATCCTGGTACATATCATCTGGAGCAACATACCGAAGCTCATCATCATGATCATCCTGATCATACAATGCATCCACCTGATGCATACCAAGTATCTACCTGATACATATCATCATACATGATCCACCTGATCATACAGTGTATCCACCTGATACAAATACAAATACATGATCCACCTTATCATACCTGATACATATCAACATACATGATCTACCTGATCATACAATGTATCCACCTGATACATATACAGATACATGGTCCAAGCATCCAACATGATGCATATTCAAAATACATACAAATGATCCAACTGATCATATCCAACATCCAACATGATGCATACATACATAAATGATCCAACTGAGCATATCCAGCATCAACACGATGCGTACATACATACAAATATAAATGATCCAACTGCTCATATCCAACATCAACACGATGCATACATACATACAAATATAAATGATCCAACTGATCATATCCAGCATCCAACACGATGCATATACAGAGCAATTACTGGAGCATCATCCTGATACTCATCATCCAGTGCTTACATCCACAGCCATGTGAAGGATCCTCCTTCCAACATGCTTGGAATGGCTTCAGCAAATGTGTCTGTCACTTCTTCCTCGAAGTGTCGTCGATTTGAAGAACACCAAGCCTCTCCCTGCAGTACTCAAACTTCACCTTGGCTAGTGGCTTCGTCAGCACATCTGCAATCTGCTCGTCCGTCGCAATGTACAGAAGCTTCACAGCTCCTCTCTGCACCATATCCCTGACATAGTGATATTTTATCTCTATGTGTTTCGACCTGTCATGAAACACTGGGTTCTCAGACAGCTTCACACAACTCTGGTTATCACAGAATATACCAGTAGCATCCAATGGGAGATCAAATAACTCAGACACTAGCTTACGTAGCCATACTACCTCACAACTAGCTGAACAGGCTACAACATACTTTGCCTCAGCTGTACTCAATGCTACGCAGGACTGCTTCCTACTAAACCAAGAGATCACACCTGATCCCATACTGAAGCAACACCCAGATGTGCTCTTCCTATTTGTAGCACTGCAAGCCCAATCTGAATCAACATAACCCTGCAGGTTAAACTTTTGATTCGCTTCATACTTGAGCCCATAATCCATTGTACCCTTCACGTACCTCAGAACATGCTTTACAGCAACCAGGTGAACACTCCTCAGATCCGTCAAGAACTGGATCAATGTGTTCACAGCAAAGCAAATATTTGGTCTCGTGTTCGTCAGGTACATCAAGGACCCAATCATCTGACAATACATAGAGACATCAACCGGCTCAGATGAAGCATCACATAGAAGCTTTAGATTCGATGCCAAGGGTGTGGCCATGGCCTTGCAATCCATCATCCCAAATCTCTTCAGGA
The DNA here is from genome assembly GCA_027924585.1 of Larix kaempferi. Lineage (NCBI taxonomy): Eukaryota > Viridiplantae > Streptophyta > Pinopsida > Pinales > Pinaceae > Larix > Larix kaempferi. The sequence continues at coordinate 9,043,295 of BSBM01000924.1, forward strand.
TATCTACTGTGTACTTCCCTTGACCAAGGAAGATCCCACCTGAATTCTGCCACACCTCCATACCTAGGATATAATGCATCATTCCCAAAGTTCTTCATATCGAATTCGGCAGCAAGCTTCCTCTTTGTATCACACCAAGTTCTGGGAGCTTGCTAAGGATTTCTTCAATCTGCACACATGTGACTCCCTGTCAGGTCTTGGGACTGCATCCCAAACATCTTCTTCATGATCGACGAATCACGACATTCCATTTCTTCATCCCAGATCTTGGGAAATTCAATATCTTCAACAGATATCTTTGTTGCTGGAACAAATGTTGTAGTCCTTTTGTAGGTGAAGATATACGGTCTTTCCTACAAAACAAGTTAAATTGCATGATTAGAAACATCTCATAATTTTCAGAACAAATTATTTACACATAAAGAAATATGTCATGCAGTTATGCAGTTATCTTAGCCAATGCTTCAATACAACATTTATCCATGTTCCACAACTTTCTAGATGCCTTCTAGTCTCTACCAGAACATTGTTAAGAGTTTGCACTACTCCCAACATGTCAGCAAAGAGGTTTCATTCTAGATAAGTAGAACTGGAATGTTGTAGAGTGCCATAGGCCACTTACCCATCACATGCATATTAGTAGTATACTGTTCATTAATGCAATCATTCTAATATGCACAATACATCTCCTAAGTCTAGGAACATAAGCATAATATTATTTAAACAAACAAAATATGCAAGAAATGATCATTTAAATACTTATCTTTTTTGTTTGTTGGGTGGAATCCCTCTGAGTCTTTGCTTCCTGGCAGGAGCTCTTGAAGTAGCTTCTTCTACACCTTTCTGTTGTGGAATGTAGGAAGATGGTCAACTCCCTCTGAAAATCTGCATCCTTGCAGGAGCTACTAGAGTGTGCTCCCTCTTGATCTTTGATTCCTGGATTACCTGTCCTTGAACTTATATTCATCCTTGCTGACATCAATCTTCTTGAACCCTGGAAAGTATATTCTGTAAGCCTTCAAGCTTTCACTATAACCCACAAAGATACCCTTCTTTCCTGAAAGATCTGGTTTGGTCCTCTTTTCCTTTGGGACATGAGTGTATACTGGACAACCAAATATTCTGACATGGCTGACTTCAGGTTTCTTACTAGAAAAGACCTCTTCTGGTGTCTTGTTGTCCAATATCTTGTGGGGTGTTCTGCTCTGCACATATACAGTTGTTCTAGCTGCTTCTGCCCATAGATGCATAGGTAGATCCTGGTCATGCAGCATTTCCCTTGTTGCTTCCATGATTGTTCTATTCTTCCTTTCTGCAACTCCATTCTGTTGAGGATTATAAGGAGCAGTCAACTCCCTCTTAATCCCTGAATCACTACAAAGCTTCTTGAAGTCTCCACCATTGTCGGATCTGAATGTTTTGATCTTCTTGTCAGTTTGATTCTCCATCAAGGTTTTGAATTCCTTGAACTTATCAAACACCTCATCTTTGTTCTTCAAGAAGTATGTCCAAGTCTTCTTGGAGAAGTCATCAATAAATGAGACATAGTAAACATACCCACTTAGAGAACTAGATGACATATGACCACATACATTTGAGTGGATGATTTCCAGGATATCTTTTGCCTTGCTTTCACTGCTTGGGAAATCCTTCTTAATATTCTTACCTTTTGCACATCCTTTGCAAACACCTTCATGTTTGGTCTTGATTTCAGGAAGACCCTCTACAACCTTGCTTGCAATTGGAAGTGCCCTATAGTGCATATGAGCAAGTCTTCTATGCCAAAGTTCACTTGGCTCCATGGATTCATGCACCATGGCATGTTCAGGTTGTCCTTTTAATTTATACAAACCTCCCTCTTGCTCTCCAATCACTACTGCATCATCTATGGTCTTTCCCTTTGGCCACATTAGGACTTGGACATCCACAAATGCAACCCTCATACCTTTTGCATCCAATGCAGAGATGGAGAGTAAGTTCTTCTTGAGCCCAAGTACATAAAGGACTTCTTTCATCTTCAAAGTATTTCCAGAATCTAGGTTGTAGGAGGCTTCACCACTTCCTTTGATTGGGTATTGATAATCATCCCCAAGTTTCACCTTATGGGGTGATTCATGTTCAGATAGATTCACAAAAGATTCCTTAAACCCAGTCATGTGTTTGGAAGCTCCACTATCAATCAACCAATCATTACAACCATGGGAGATAGTACCTGTGAGAGCATAGATTAGAACATACTCTTCTTCACTTGATGAGTCATCATTACTATCATCACTTTCTGCCCTAGCCTTCTTCTTTGGAGGTTCATCATCTTCGGCAGCATGAGCATGATACCTTCTTTTGTTAGCCTTCTTCTTCTTGCTGGAGTTGTTGTTGTTGTGGTTGTCCCTTTTGTTCTTGGGACATTCTAAAGCAAAGTGACCCTTCTCATTACAAGTGAAACACCTTAGACCTTTCTTGTCTTTGTGAAAATGATGAGAAGATTTATTCTTGTGATGGGATGGCTCCCTCTTGAACTTGCCCTTCTTAGTGTGAGCTGTAAGAGCTTGATCTTCATTTCCCATCTTCTCTTCTCTTGCCACAAGCCTTGCTTCTTCTTGAGAACATTCCTTCCATAATATGCTGAAGGAGATTAACTTCTCTCTGGCACAGATCCCCTAGATAAAAGAGTCCCATGACCTAGGTAGGCCATTCAAAGTAGTCATAACAATTTCACCATTCTCCACCATTTCATCTACAGCTTCAAGTTGTTCCTTGATATGAGAGACCTTATAGAAATAGGATTGAATGGTTTCTCCATTCGACATCTTGACCCCTTTCAATTGATTCCGCAGGGTCATCTTCCGATTTATGTTCTTTCCTTCAAATAGCTTGGTCAAAGAGTTAAACATAGCCTTGGGTGTCTTTAGAGAAGACACATGGGGTATGAGATGGTCTTTGATAGAATCAACAATGATTCTCTTTACCTTGACCAAGGTCTTCTTATGCAATACCTTAGCCTCTTCATCCTCTGGGATAGGGATGTCTTCTTTTATATATGAGTCCAACTCATTCTCTTCCAAGATTAACCCAATCCTATACTTCCAAGCTCGGAAGTTATCAGCCCCTTCAAGCTTATCCTCAAGCTTGGTGTGGTGAAACATATTAAAGATTATTTCAAATGGAAATAGAAAATATTTAGGTCTTACCACTTGAAATGCTGAAAACTAGATCTGGTCCCGGATTAGGGTTTGTTAGAAAAACCCTAAAAATTCAAAATGTGAATTTCAAATTTCTGAAAGGATAGAAAGATGCACCTTGATGAGCTGATCAACTTGGTGTATTCAGAATTTGAGATCAGCAAAGCTTCACCTTTCAGATTTTCCCTTTTGTCCTCCCAGATTCACTAGGGAGAGCCCTGAATTAGGGTTTGAGTTTCCCGGAGATCTACCCAGCCAAAAATCTCGATCCAAAGCTCTAAACTTTGATTTTTGCAAGGATCTTCCAGCTATGTCTTCAGATTTCATAAATTCCTAGTTTTGTGGAAACCCTAATTTTTAGGGCCAAATCTGAAAAATGCTCAAAATTGAATTCTGATTGGACAGATAGATTCTCCTTGATGAGTAGAGTCAATCTACTATACTTCTTTTCCAAAAACTGTGGATAGAAACCCAATAAACAAGAAACTCAAGTTTTCGTCACTGCAAAATGTCTTCTTCTCAGGTTAGCTCTGATACCATGTTAAATTTTGAGCATTAATTCACAATACTCTTCGATCTTTACTGAGAGAATAACATATACAATATATCAATGCATAACAATCACAATAAGCATGATAAGCATCACAAGAATCAAAAGCATGAGAGACAAGAGACACAGAGTTTCTGTGGGGAAAACCCTAAGGTGAAAAACCCCACAACTTCCTCAGGGATAGAGAGAGAAATGGCTCAACCAAAGTACAACTAAAATATACTTGAGATAGTCTCCTAGTAGAAGATGATCCTCCTCCTCACTAGTGCACCACTTTCTGAGTGAGAGAGATATGACTTTCCGAATGAATCAAATAGAGATCTCCTGATCTCTATTTATACTTAACCTGTTTGCCCAGTGACCTTATGGGGCTGACTTGTCTATCTAGATACATCCACAATATAATATATATTTTAGGGCCGACCCCACACATGGTGGTCTAATAACCCATCGGCAAGTACACACACTTGCGACACTTGTCAATCCACATGATGACACTTCCTTATAGAGGAATAACACATCTCTTATAAGGGTACAATAAATATATATAAAATACACAGATGAAATACATTCCAAAGTTACATATACATCAACATATTTATGGAATAATTTCATCCCATTTGCGTCGATGCTTGTGGTTGTACATGTGAAGAAGTTGTACTACCAAGCGATTCACAACTTCTGTTTTTTCATCGGTATGAGGATGGAAAGTTGTTGGCAATGAGAGTCGTGTGTCCAGTTGTTTCCAAAGAGTCTTCCAAAATATGCTAACAAATCTAGCATCTCGGTCAGAAGTAATGGTTATGGGTAAACCAAATTGTTTCCGAACATTTGTGAAGAAGAGCTTAGCAGTCTGTTGCTCTATCGTGGTCTTCTTGCATGGTATGAGAATGGACATCTTGGAAAATATGTCTACTACTACTAATATCACGTCATGCTGATGTTTGGTAGTAGGATATCCCGTCAAGTAGTCCATAGAAATAGATTCCCATGGTCGACTAGGAACTGGCATAGGTGTGTACAATCCTTGGCGTCGATTAGGCAGTAGCAATGGAACAAAGTACGCATGATTGAATGTACTTGTTGACGTTAGTTTTATGTGTAGGACAAAATAAATACTTCTGGAGAATAGCAAGTGTCTTTGCTACTCCAAAGTGTCCTGCATTCTTGCTATAGTTTGCGTCCCAATTGAGCTACTTTCGATGCTCACCGGTTGGTACACAAACCTGTCCAAGCTTGTGTAGCAAGGTGTCTTTCAGGAAATAGTCAGTGGTCGACGACTTGTCAATATGAAGTTGTCAGTATATTGGTGAAAATTTGATGTCTTCCTGATACAACTGATGCCAAGTAGTGGTGTCATATCCCTGCATACTCATCACTGTAAAAAGTGGAGTTATGGAAGGTCTGCTTAGACAATCGGCGACAGCGTTAGCTTTACCTTTCTGATACTTAATTACCAATTGGAATTGTTGTAGGTAATTAATCCACTTAAGCTATCGAGTTGTTTGTAGTTTTGACTAGGTCGAAGTGAACTGTAGAGGCTTATGGTCAGTGAGGATGATCGTTTCCTTGCCAAGGATGTAATGCCTCCATTGCTTGAGAGCTTGCATAATGGCATACAGTTCTTTTTCATACATCAAATAACTTCTAACTATGTCGTTAAAAGTTTCGGAATGAAAAGCGACTAGGTGACTAGACTGAGTGATCACTACTCCCAAGGCATAGTCCGATGTGTCTATCTCAATCTCAAAGGGCTAATGCAAATCAAGTAACACAAGTATTGGCGCATTGCAGAGCTTGTTATTGAGCCGTTCAAAATCTTGTTGTTGTGTCGATGTCCATTTGAAGACATTTTTTCCATTTCCCTTTGTCAACTTATTCAAGGGCCGGGCTATGTGATTGAAGCTGAGTATGAACCATCGATAGCAATTCACCAAACCAAGAAAAATTCTTAGTTCTTGAATGCTTTGAGGAATGGGCCAATATTTCAGAATTTGTACTTTGTCTGGATTGACGTGAATGCCTCCAGAGTCAATTACATACCCCAAGTATTTGATGTTGTTCATCACAAAGGTGCATTTGTCCATGTTCAAGTAAAGTCGATGTTGTTGGAGAGTGTTGAGGACTTGTCGAAGTTGTCCGACATGCTCTTCCCATGATCGATTGAAAATCAATATGTCGTCGAGATAGACAACGACCCATTTTCTGATGAAAGGTCACATAATTTTGTCCATGTATCGCATGAAGGTCACAGGTGCATTGGTTAAGCCTGAAGGCATGACTAACCATTCAAACAATCCTTCCTTGGTCTTGAAATCATTTTTCCACACATCTGAGGGATCGATTGGAATATGATGATATCCTGACTTGAGGTCGAGTTTAGTAAAGAATTTAGAACCTTTCAGATAATCAATAAGCTCATTTATCCGTGACAGAGGGTATCAATTCTTTACTGAAATTTTGTTGAGTGCCCTGTAGTCAATGCACATGCTCCAAGTCCCGTCTTTCTTTGTAACGAGGACGACTAGACTTCCACAAGGAGAGGAGCTAGGTCGGATATGACCTTTGTCGATCAAATCTTGGATTTTTCTACGAATCTCTTCATTTTCGAGAATGGAACTTCTATAAAAAGATGCGCCAGGTAAAGAAGAACCAGGAGCAAGTTCAATGGAGTGTTTTACCTGGAAATGTCAAGTTACTCTATCCGTCTCTTGGAATAAACTCCGACACTCATCGAGTATGTTGTTGATCAACTGCTTCTGTCGGGAGATTCTTTGGTCGGTGAGTTGACTCATCGCTGCAGTATCCCTAGAATGCTACAATTTGATCATGATTAACACGAACTTCTAAGCATGATTGATGAGCTTCTTTGTCACTTTAGCAGATATCATTGAGACCGTTGGTGTAGGTCGTTGCTCTGGAATGTTGTACCATCGATTCTGGATTTTGACAATAACCTTCTACGATCGTGACTGATAACTTCCGTGGTGATCCCATAGGTAAGGTTTCCCAAACAGGGCGTCAACTATGGAGAGTGGTGCTACGTCGCAGAGTACTTAATCTTCAAAAGTATTTATGAAGTAGGTGAGTTTGCATTATCGGTTGATTCGTAGTTCCTGCCCATCCTTCATCCAACTGATGTTGTAAGGCAGAGGATGCACAGTTGTGACAAGACCTAGTTTCTTCACGAGATCTTCAGAAATGAAGTTCTTTTGGATACCGTTATCCACAATCAGATGTAATGGATTTGTTAAAATTTGAGCATTAATTCACAATACTCTAGGATCTTTACTGAGAGAATAACATATACAGTATATCAATGCATGCCAATCACAATAAGTATGACAAGCATCACAAGAATCAAAAGCATAAGAGACAAGAGACACAGAGTTTCTGTGGGGAAAACCCTAAGGTGAAAAACCCCACAACTTCCTCAGAGATAGAGAGAGCAATGGCTCAACCAATGTACAACCAAAATACATTGAGATAGTCTCCTAGTAGCAGATGATCCTCCTCCTCACTAGTGCGCCACTTTCTGAGTGAGAGTGAGATAGTTTTCCGAGTGATCTAAATAGAGATCACCTGATCTCTATTTATACTAATCTGTTTTCCCAGTGACCTTATGGGGCCGACTTGTCTATCTAGGTACATACACATTATAATATATATAATTCAGGGCCGACCCCACATGGTGGTCTAATAACCCATCGGCAAGTACACACACTTGCGAAACTTGTCAATCCACATGATGACACTTCCTTATAGAGGAATAACACATCTCTAATAAGGGTACAATAAATATATATGAAATACATAGATGAAATACATTCCGAAGTTACATATACATCAACACTCCCACTTAACTAGGAAGGTATTTCTCGAAACAGATTTTCTAGTCAAGTCTTCTTCTCGGGATCATCATCATCGATGCATCGTCATCATCATCATCACTGCTGCTGCTATCTCAATCAATCTCTAAATCTAATCGTCATAGGAAGTTCTACAGAGCCAGTCCTTTTTCGTACTGGATGTAGGCCCACTACCTGCAGGTCTTCGTCATCACTGGCCATACTGTGGAATCCTCAGGACTTATTACGTGCATCGCAAAACCTTGAAAGAGCATCCTAGGCTATTACGAGCACACGGCTCTACCTATAGGATCTCCCAAGGCCATATTATATGTGACCTCACCACAAAACCTCGCAAGAGCATCCCAGGCTGTTACGAGCATGCAGCTCTACCTCTAGGATCTTCCATGGACAAATTATATGTGGTCACCACAAAACCTCGCAAGAGCATCCCAGGCTGTTACGAGCACGCAGCTCTATTTATAGGATCTCCCAGGGACAGATTATATGTGGTCATGGAAAAACCTTGCAAGAGCATCCCAAGACTTATTACGGGCACACAGCCCAACCTATCGGATCTCCCAGGGACAGATTATATGACATAGGACAAAACCTCGAAAGAGCATCTGCCAGATATCCCAGGGAACGAATTACATGCCATAGGAAAAACCGTGAAAGAATATCTGCAGATTTCCCAGGGCCAAATTATATGTCCTCCAAGAGCAAAACCTTGAAAGAGCATTTTCCAAATATCCCAGGGCATGAATTACATGCCATAGGAAAAACCTCGAAAGACTATCTGCAAATCTCCCAGGGCCAACTTATATGCTCATCTGCACAACCTGATCCACGGCCATAGAGTATCAACCTGATACTCACCATACATCATCCTGATGTACGCATGATCATCCTGATCATCATCACTGCAACATCCTACTGCATGTCATCTGGAGCAACATCCTGAAGCTCGTCATCCACGATCATCCTGATCATATAATGCATCTCCCTGATGCATACCAAGTATCTACCTGATACATATCATCATACATGATCCACCTGATCATATAATGTATCCACCTGATACAAATACAAATACATGATACATAACACCTTACATGATCCACCTGATCATACAATGTATCCACCTGATACATATATAGATACATGGTCCAAGCATCCAACATGATGCATAAAAAATACATACAAATGATCTTACTGATCATATCCAGCATCCAACATGATGCGTACATACATATACATATAAATGATCCAACTGATCATATCCAGCATCCAACATGATGCATACATACATATACATATAAATTATCCAACTGATCATATCCAGCATCCAACATGATGCATACATATTAAAATGATCCAACTGATCATACAAAGTAGAAAACCGAACAACATCCTGATGTTCATCATCCAGCGCTTACATCCACAGCCATGTGAAGGATCCTCCTTCCAACATGCTTGGAATGGCTTCAGCAAATGTGTCCATCACTTCTTCCTCAAAGTGTCCTCGATCTGAAGAACGCCAAGCCTCTCTCTGAAGTACTCGAACTTCACCCTGTCTAGTGGCTTCGTCAGCACATCTGCAATCTGCTCGTCTGTCGCAACATACAGGAGCTTCACAGCTCCTCTCTGCACCATATCCCTGATATAGTGATATTTGATCTCTATGTGTTTCGACCTTTCATGAAACACTGGGTTCTCAGACAGCTTCACACAACTCTGTTTATCACAGAAGATACCAGTAGCATCCAACGAGAGATCAAATAACTCAGACAGTAGCTTTCGTAGCCATACTGCCTCACAACTAGCTGAACAAGCTGCAACATACTCTGCCTCAGCTGTACTCAGTGCTACCAGGACTGCTTCCTGCTAAACCAAGAGATCACACCTGATCCCATATTGAAGCAGCACCCAGATGTGCTCTTCCTATCTGCAGCACTGCCAGCCCAATCTGAATCAACATAACCCTGCAGGTTAAACTTTTGATTCGCTTCATACTTGAGCCCATAATCCACTGTACCCTTCAGGTACCTCAGAACATGCTTTACAGCAATCAGGTGAACACTCCTCGGATCTGTCAGGAACTGACTCAATGTGTTCACAGCAAAGCAAATGTCTGGTCTCGTGTTCTTCAGGTACATCAAGGACCCAATCATCTAACGATACATAGAGACATCAACCGGCTCAGATGAAGCATCACATAGAAGCTTCAGATTCGATGCCATAGGTGTGGTCATGGCCTTGCAATCCATCATCCCGAATCTCTTCAGGATATCTACTGTGTACTTCCCTTGACCAAGGAAAATCCCACCTGCACTCTGCCACACCTCCATACCTAGGAAATAATGCATCATTCCCAAATATTTCATATCGAACTCAGCAGCAAGCTTCCTCTTTGTATCTGCAATCAATCTGTCATCTCCTGTTACAAATAAGTCATCCACATATAGGAGTAGAACCACAGGATTCCCTTCCTCAACCTTGTAATAAAGGTTGGAATCCGCTTTACTCTTGGTAAATCCCAAACTAGATAAGAAACTGTCCATCCTACCATACCAGGTTCTGGGAGCTTGTTTCAAGCCATACAAGGCTTTCTTCAATCTGCACACATATGACTCCCTGTCATGAATTTCAAAACCGAGTGGCTGCTCTACATATACTTCCTCTTCATCTACACCATTCAAGAAAGCAGTCTTGACATCCATCTGGTGTATTTTCCATTTCATCGTTGCAGCCAGGGTAAGTACTGTTCTAATGGAAGTATACCTGCCTACAGGTGCAAAAGTTTCTTCATATCTATTTCCTCTTTCTGAGAGAAGCCATGAGCTACGAATCTTGCCTTGTATTTCTCTACACTGCCATTTGCAACATGCTTCATTTTGTAGATCCATTTGGAAGTCACAACAGACTTCTCTTTAGGTCTTGGGACAACATCCCAAACATCATTCTTCATTATTGATTGGTATTCCTCAACCATGGCATCCTTCCATTCTTTCTTTTCTGTTGCTTCTTCATAACTGGAAGGCTCTTTGTTCATAATTTCACAGAGTAAAGCAACATAGCTAGTATGTGATCTGGTTCTCTTCTTTGCTCTGTGTTCTTCTTCTGGAATGCCAAATCTTTCTGCATCTTGAATGAGCTCTCTAGCCCATGCAGGTTTCCTCTTGTGAGAGTTATCCTCACGGGGTGGATCTACAGGTTCTTGCGGATCTTCAAACTCACGAACAACTTCTAGAACTTCTTCAGTCATGGTAGTGTCTTGAAATCTAGTTTCCTTAGGTTCTTCATAAACTTCGATAGGTGCCTTCCTTGATTTGATGAATGTTGAGTTTTCATCAAATGTTACATCCCTGCTGACACCAATCTTCTTGAACCCTGGAAAGTATATTCTATAAGCCTTCGAGCTTTCACTGTAACCCACAAAGACCCCCTTCTTTCTTGAAGGATCTAGTTTAGTCCTCTTTTCCTTTGGGACATGAGTGTATACTGGACAACCAAATATTCTGACATGGCTGACTTCAGGTTTCTTACCAGAAAAGACCTCTTATGGTGTCTTGTTGTCCAATATCTTGTGGGGTGTTCTGTTCTGCACATATACAGTTGTTCTAGCTGCTTCTTCCCATAGATGCATAGGTAGATCCTAGTCATGCAGCATTTCCCTTGCTGCTTCCATGATAGTTCTGTTCTTCCTTTCTGCAACTCCATTCTGTTGAGGATTATAAGGAGCAGTCAACTCCCTCTTAATCCCTGAATCACTGCAAAGCTTCTTGAAGTCACCTGAGGTGAATTCTCCACCATTGTCGGATCTGAATGTTTTGATCTTCTTGTAAGTTTGATTCTCCATCAAGGTTTTGAATTCCTTGAACTTATCAAACACCTCATCTTTGTTCTTCAAGAAGTATACCCAAGTCTTCCTGGAGAAGTCATCAATAAATGAGACATAGTAAACATACCCACTTAGAGAACTAGATGACATAGGACCACATACATCTGCGTGGATGATTTCCAGGATATCTTTTGCCTTGCTTTCACTGCTTGGGAAAGCCTTCTTAATGTTCTTACCTTTTGCACATCCTTTGCAAACACCTTCATGTTTGGTCTTGATTTTAGGAAGACCCTCTACAGCCTTGCTTGGAATTGGAAGTGCCCTATAGTGCATATGAGCAAGTCTTCTATGCCAAAGTTCACTTGGCTCCATGGATTCATGCACCATGGCATGTTCAAGTTGTCCCTTTAATTTATACAAACCTCCCTCTTGCTCTCCAATCACTACTGCATCATCGATTGTTTTACCCTTTGACCACATTAGGACTTGGCCATCCACAAATGCAACCCTCATACCTTTTGCATCCAATGCAGAGATGGAGAGTAAGTTCTTCTTGAGCCTAGGTACATAAAGGGCTTCTTTCATCTTCAAAGATTTTCCAGAATCTAGGTTGTAGGAGGCTTCACCACTTCCTTTGATTGGGTATTGATAATCATCCCCAAGTTTCACCTTATGGGGTGATTCATGTTCAGATAGATTCACAAAAGATTCCTTAAACCTAGTCATGTGTTTGGAAGCCCCACTGTCAATTAACCAATCATTACAACCATGGGAGATAGTACCTCTGAGAGAAGAAATTAGAACATATTCTTCTTCACTTGATGAGTCATCATCACTATCACTTTCTGCCCTAGACTTCTTCTTTGGGGGCTCATCATCTTCGGCAGTATGAGCATGATATCTTCTTTTGTTACCCTTCTTCTTCTTGCTGAAGTTGTTGTTACTATCCCTTTTGTTCTTGGGACAATCTGAAGCAAAGTGACCCTTTTCATTGCATGTGAAGCATCTTAGATCCTTCTTATTCTTTTGAAAGGATCTCTTGTGGCGAGAGTGCTCCTTCTTGGGCTTGCTTCTTTTGGTGTGATCTGCAAGAGCTTGATCTTCACCTCCCATCTTTTTCTCATGAGCTATAAGTCTAGCTTCTTCTTGAGAGCATTCTTCCCGCAATCTGTTGAAGGAGATCAACTTCTTCCTTGCACAAATTCCTTGAATGAAGGAATCCCATGACCTAGGTAGGCCATTTAGAGTGGTCATCACCACTTCACCATTCTCCACCATTTCATCCACTGCTTCTAGTTGTTCCTTGATCTGGGAGACCCTTGAAAAATAAGATTGAATGGTTTCTCCATTCTGAAACTTTAATCCTTTCAATTGGTTCCGCAGGGTCATCTTCCGATTTATGTTCTTCCCTTCAAATAGCTTGGTCAAAGAGTCAAACATCTCCTTGGGTGTCTTAAGAGAAGACACATGGGGTATGAGATGGTCTTTGATAGAATCAACAATGATTCTCTTTGCCTTGACCAAGTTCTTCTTATGCAATACCTTGGCCTATTCATCCTCTGGGATAGGGATGTCCTCTTTCACATATGAGTCCAACTCATTTTCTTCCAGGATTAACCCAATCCTATACTTCCAAGCTCGGAAGTTATCAGCTCCTTCAAGCTTATCCTCAAGCTTGGTGTGGTGAGACATCTTAAAGAGTACTTCAAATGGAAATAGAAAATATTTAGATCTTACCACTTGAAATGCTGAAAACTAGATCTGTTCCCGGATTAGGGTTTCTCGAAAAAACCCTAAAAATTCAAAATGTGAATTTCAAATTTCTGAAAGGATAGAAAGATGCACCTTGATGATCTGATCAACTTGGTGCATTCAGAATTTGAGATCAGCAAAGCTTTACCCTTCAAATTTGTCTTTTTGTCCTCCCGGGTTCACTAGGGAGATCCCTAAATTAGGGTTTGAGTTTCCCGAAGATCTACCTAGCCAAAAATCTCGATCTAAAGCTCTAAACTTCGATTTTTGCAAGAAGCTTCCAGCTATGTCTTCAGATTTCAGAAATTCCTATTTTTGTGGAAACCCTAAGTTTTAGGGCCAAATCTGAAAATGATCAGAATTGAATTCTGATTGGACAGATAGATGTGCCTTGATGAGTAGAGTAAATCTACTATACTAATTTTCAAAAGTCTGTGGAGAGAAACCCAATAAACAAGAAACTCAAGTTTTCGTCACTGCAAAATGTCTTCTTCTCAGGTTAACTCTGATACCATGTTAAAATTTGAGCATTAATTCACAATACTCTAGGATCTTTATTGAGAGAATAACATATACAGTATATCAATGCATGACAATCACAATAAGTATGACAAGCATCACAAGAATCAAAAGCATAAGAGACAAGAGACACAGAGTTTCTGTGGGGAAAACCCTAAGGTGAAAAACCCCACAACTTCCTCAGAGATAGAGAGAGCAATGGCTCAACCAAAGTACAACCAAAATACACTGAGATAGTCTCCTAGTAGCAGATGATCCTCCTCCTCACTAGTGCACCACTTTCTGAGTGAGAGTGAGATAGTTTTCCGAGTGATCTAAATACAGATCACTTGATCTCTATTTATACTAATCTGTTTTCCCAGTGACCTTATGGGACCGACTTGTCTAGCTAGGTACATCCACATTATAATATATATAATTCAAGGCCGACCCCAAATGGTGTCTAATAACCCATCGGCAAATACACACACTTGCGACACTTGTCAATCCACATGACGACACTTCCTTATAGAGGAATAACACATCTCTAATAAGGTTTCAATAAATATATATGAAATACATAGATGAAATACATTCCGAAGTTACATATACATCAACAGGATTGTGCTGAACCCATATCCGTTTATGGAATAGGCACTCTCATTCCTCCTTGTCGACAATATTCAAGGCTGCTGGAGTGGTCGATGTTGAGTTCAGAAGGGTCGTTGCATCTAGATCAGATTCTTCCACCATCTTGTCGAACATGTCAGATGTCGACACTTTTTCCAAAAATGTCTTTTGAGCTTTGCATTCAGACGTATCATGCCAAATGAGTGGTGGTAATCGCACCATTTTCCAATCAGTGGTTGTTTGCTACGTTCCCTTTTCTGAAAAGGATTTTTGTCGTGATCTGGCTTTGGTGGGGTCGACTGAGAAGAATTCGACTTGTTGAAGTCGGCCGATGCCTTCTTGTCAGGTGGTCATCCTGATGTTGGATTTGTCATGAAGCATGCTTTCCCTTTATGCTTGGTTTCAAGTTTGTTGGCATAGTGGAATGCATCCGCAAGCGTATTGATAGTCAGAAATTCCATATCCTGCTGAATGTACTAGGACAATCTAATGATGTACTTCAGAACAAGCGATTTCTCTTCTTCTTGGACGCCAAGTCTAGCCATGAGTCAATAGAACTCATTGGCGTAACTCTATACTGATTGGTGTTTCCATTTTCTTAGCTGCTACCACTTCTTATACTGCTGCTCAAGGTACTTGAGTAGGTAAAATTCCTTCTGGATGTGTTCAATGAATTTATCCCATGTGTCGATGGGGTCTCCGCTTTTCTCCATCTTTTTCGAGAGGTTCTCCCACCAGCAATGCACATATGTTGACATATTTAAGGCTATAATGGTGATCTTGTCAGTTTCTGAGAGTTGATTCACAGAGTAATAGGATTCCAATTGTTGCACCCAATTGTAGACAAATTCTGCGTCAATATTGCCTTTAATATTTGGTATGTCCAAATTCATTTTCACTTTGAAGGGGCTGATTTGATCGGAGTGAGTTCGCGTCGAAAATCCTCCGGATGTCGAAGCAAGTCGAGTGAGAATTTCATTGAACATGGAGAACATTTCAGTTCGTTGTCAAGTCAATGCTTTCTTAATAAGTTATGTTGTCTCATCGGTTGCATGTCTATCGTCTGTTTCTTCTTCCATTTCTGGAGGTAGAATCTACTTGGATTGTTGATATTGCGAGTGTGTTTGAATAGGCACAAGTTGGTAACTTCGCTGGAAGTATCTACGCAAACTTAAGCATGAAAAAAGCTGATTGCTCTGATACCAATGATCCGCACATGTCCAGGAAGCACAAGGGGGACAACAATTCGACTGAATGAGTTGGCTCTATTATGGCGGAATCTTAGGAAACAGAATGCGCAAAGCAGGAATACACTACACAGACATAACACAAATATACACAGACAATATGCAGTAATGCAAACTAATATTCTATTACTGGATATGAGATCATCGATTGATTCTAAACTGTATATTACAATAGTTTACATGCTTATATAGAGAGTGTTGAGATGCTTGGGTGCTTTCCCATTACGTTCAGTTACAAAAGAAGTTAGAATGGTTCGACAGTTAAATAGTTACAGTCGATTGGAAGATAGAGAGACAGTGTATCAAAGCTTGACAGTCGTAAGTTGCGGATCAACACTGCATGTTGATGTAACAAAAGTGTGAGGTCACGGAACTTGTCGAAGTTGTGGAGTTGTTCAAGCCATGTCTAAGTCGAAACTTGTTGAAGTTTTGTCGATGTCAATGACTTGTCATAGATGTGTCAAAGTTAGGATCCAACCATAATTCCAACTGTGATGTGGATCACTTGAAATCACTGTTACCATACATCTCCAAAGATGTGTCAACTTTTGGGGTTACTTCCGAGGAAGAAGCCATTCTAAGGACCCAACATCTTGACTTGATCTATGCTCAGTCCAGGTTCCTTTACGAAATTATTCCATATGCACCTAGGTCAGACATCGATCTTGGTAAACCTAAACATGGACCACATGCCGATGGTATTGTAGGTTTAGTTGATTCATCCGATTTAGAAGCTTTGACTAAGAAATTCCATGCACTTTCGATGAAACATTCTACTGCGGAAGCAACTACGGTTGCATCCTCCCCTTCACAAATGGAAATTGTACAACATGTGCAGTCAAATCAAAAGGGTCCTCGGAAATCCAATAATAATAAAAAGAGGAAGAAAGGGGAAGGAAACCAACAAAATCCCAAAACCATCGAAACTGCCTAGGAGGGAAAAAGAGAAAAGAAGAAGGTGAATTTTCCTTGCAAACTTTGTAAATAAGATCACCTCACTCATCAATGTACTATAATGGATGAATCCTAGAAGCTGTTAATTCAAAAGAAACCGGTTGTCTTGAAGGATCCTTTTCCCAAAGGACAAAGCCCAGCTTCTGGAAGCTCTAATACTAGCATCACTCATCGTACCACTCAGGATGATCAATCCTACATCAATATGGTTAACTCACATGATTTATTGCAAACTAGAGCCAATAATTATACCCCAGATATGCAGCAGGAAGACAAAGAAATCCCTGAGTCATCGGTTCCTCTTCATATAGAGAGACCTACAGATCCAATGCAGAAGATAACGAAAGGTGTCTATAAACAGGAAATGCACAACCCTAATGCACGGGCCACTCCAAACTACTCAATTGTAGAGGACCTAGCCCAAATGTCATGTTCTATGTTCACTCTAGAAGTTTTGCAAAGCTTCCCATCGCAATGAAATGCACTTTTAGCGGCAACTGGGAGCATGGATTCTTCAAGTATGTTGGCTATATTTGATATGTCAAATATCAAACCCCAGTTTCCCTATCATGTATCCTTCCAAATCGAAGTAGTCCGTGGTTCAAAAACCATCGGATGAACGGTAGTAGATGAAGGCACGTCAACATGCGTAATGTCTATCTCTTATTGGTAAGCCTTGGGCTCTCTAGATTTATCCCCTTCGGTTACACTACTTACCACTTTTGATGGGATATCCTTCCGCTCGCATGGAATATTACCCTCATTTGAGATCTAGCTTGCAGGTAAGGTAGTGTCAGTAGAGGTGGAAGTTGTAGATTCTTCTCTTGATTACAATTTGTTGTTGGGAAGAAGTTGGACGTATGCAATGCATTCCATTTTGTCGTCCATTTTTCAGGTACTTATGTTCCCCCATGAAGGAAATATCGTCACGATTGACCAAATATCCTTTACCTGGAAAAACAACACAACTCCTTCGGATTCGAATATCCCATGGATTGCAATCCCATCCGCCAAGTGAGATATTAGGAGTAGGTATGTACTCATCATTGATGGGCACTTTTTATTTACCTTCTCCTGTAAATTATATTGGTTCAACTAGTAACAATAACATGTCATCTAAGGAGGTATTCATAGTTGTTCAAACAACTGATCCTTGGATTATCCCTACTCAAGTGGAACCAATTGTGCCCCTATCTGTTGTAGAAGTGACTTATCAAGCATAACAAAACTATAATAGATTATATCTCGACTCCTTCAATCTCCATGGATTCAGATATCGATTATGCATTTGCATGGGAAATAGACTCCACCCATTCATTCGATTGTTTATACACTATTTTACCATCAAATGAATCTATTCTGGAAGCTATGATAGGTATGGATCATCCTTGGGAACATATGCATCACAGATCCTATTTCCTTGCAGTTCTGAACAAAATCGAGAATGGAGAGTTTTCAGTGAGACCTGTTGGAGATGTTGATTTGTCCATCAACCCTTTAACAAAACAATGGATTTTCATTGAAGGTAATATGGAAAATATTTCAACAACTATCCCGATCAATATTTCCACCAACCCGAATGTCGTGGAAAATATTTTCATTGGCGGAAATGGTTCTCCACAAGAGATCAGTTTGTACACCAACTTATTTAAAGAAATCCATGATGTTTTTTGCTTGGTCATATGAGGAGATGTCAGGAATCGACCCTTCTATCGTCGAACACATCATTACGACATATCCTAATGTGAAACCAGTTCGACAAAAGCTTCATCCATTTAACCCTAGGAAAGTTGCGGCCATCAAGGTTGAGGTTGAAAATCTCCTCAAGGCCGGATTCATTTATCCTATCGACATGACAGAATGGGTGTCTAACCCAGTCCTGGTTGATAAAAAGCAAGGAACCATACGTGTGTGCACATATTTTAGGGACCTCAATAAATCCTTTCCAAAAGACAACTATC
The DNA here is from genome assembly GCA_027924585.1 of Larix kaempferi. Taxonomy (NCBI): domain Eukaryota; kingdom Viridiplantae; phylum Streptophyta; class Pinopsida; order Pinales; family Pinaceae; genus Larix; species Larix kaempferi. Next base: position 9,061,758 of record BSBM01000924.1, read on the forward strand.
CCACACCATTTATCGATCAAATCATTGATGCGTGTGCGGGCCATGAAATTTTTTCTTTCATGGATGGTTTTTAGGGATATAATCAAATTCAAATCAAACCCAAAGACCAACACAAGACGGATTTCATATGTCCCTGGGGTACCTTTTCCTATAGGAAAATGTCGTTTGGATTGAAGAATATTGGGGATACTTTCCAGCGTTCTATGAACTTTGCTTTTCATGACATCAAACACGTGGTGGAACCTTACTTGGATGATCTACCTGCGCGATATTGAAAGAGAAGAGATCATCCTGAACACTTACTGCTCATGTTTGAATGATGTAGATACTACAAGATTCGGTTAAACCCCAACAAATGTGTATTTTACATCGAGTCTGGACGACTACTAGGTTTCATTGTGTCTAATCGAGGAATTTTGGTCGATCCTTTGAAAGTCGAGGCTATTGTCAAATTGCCTCCTCCTCACACCATCCAACAACTTCAAAGTTTACAAGGCATGTCCAATTTTCTTAGACTCTTTATCATCAACTATGCAAATATCACCAAAGGTTTCATGCGATTTCTTAAACAAGGTACCCAATTTTTATGGGATGAGGCTTCACAAAATTCTTTTGATGCTTTGAAAAAAGCAATATTGTCAGCCCTCTTGTTGAGCCCTCCAGATTATACTTGATATTTTCTTCTATATATAGCCATATTTTTTTCCACGATCGGCATAGTCTTGGTTAAGGAGGATGACAAACTCCGAGAGCATGTCATTTATTACCTCTCTCGCGCACTCGTAACTCCTGAACTTAAGTACTCTCACGTCGAGAAATTGGCATTAGATGCCGTGTATTCCATTCAGAGGCTTCGTCACTATATTTTACTACGAACCACCACAATGATAGAAGACGTCAATCCTTTCCAATATTTTTTAACCCGATGCATTATTGGGGGTAAATTCAACAAATGGATTGTCATCCTGCAAGAATTTGATCTTACCTTTCAATCTACTAAGTCAAAAAAGAGGTTTTCGTGTTCACAGAACTAATATATGAATTTCCTAGTGACATAACATGCAATGAAGAAGATTTTTCATTCCATGATGAACACATCTTCCTCATTGCATCCTATGATCCATGGAATGGAGAAATTTTAATATATCTCCATACTTTGAAGTGTCTGAATAATTTCTCTAGAGAAGAACGACGAAAGCTTAGGAATCATGCCAAGAACTACCTCATTATTTTTGATACGCTATATAGATGGGGGGTAGATTCAATATTGCGTTGTTGTTTGTCTCTGGACAAATCCGAGTCAGTATTGAATGATTCTCATAGTGGAGCTTATGGGGGTCATCTTTCGGGGTTGGAAACAACCTAGAAAATACTGCGTGTTGGGTATTTTTGGCCCATCATCTTCAAAGATTGTGTGGAATCCGCGAAACACTGTCGTCCATGTCATTCTTTCACAAATAAAATGAGAGCACACCCAGCTTCTCTTCACCCTATTATCATAGAAGGTCCCTTCACCAAGTGGGGGATTGATTAAATGACTTGTAACCCAGTTTCTGCAAGGGGACATCAGTACATCATCGTTGCAGTCGACTACTTCACAATGTGGGCCAAGGCAATGCCTACTGTGAAAGCAGATGGAGAAACGACAACCTATTTCATTTTCAATTAGATTATTTCCAGGTTCGGCATACCTAAAGATATCGTCACTGATCATGGTAGAAATTTCCAGAACTACATGATGACAGAGTTGACCACTATGTTAGGTTTTCGACAACAACACTCGTCTCCATTTTATTTGCAGGTGAATAGTCAAGTTGAAGCAGTCAACAAAAATTTGAAAACTATTCTTCCACGTACTGTCAATGCCAGTAGGTCAAACTAGCACATTGCCAAGACTGATACCGATTTTTCACCATTTCAACTTGTTCATGGGTTGGAGGCAGACACACCTATTGAATGTGAGATTCCATCATTGAATTTCATTATCCAACTACTACCTGAAACTTCCGATTTGGAAGAACAATTGTTTCATTTAGAACATTTGGATGAACAGCGCCACGATGCGCTCATTGTGAATGAATCTCACAAGAACCGAGTCAAACATCAATATGACAAGTCTGTAAAACGTAGGTTATTCTCCAAAGGAGATCTTGTTTTGGTTTATGATCAGGACAAGGATCCCTTGGGGGTATGCAAGTTCAAATCTATGTGGCTTAGACCCTATATTGTTTCCAATATTTTGAAGAAAGGATCATATGAGTTGATGTATTATGATGGTTTTAAGCTTCATGAGCCTAGAAATGGGCTCTACTTGAAAACGTATTATGCCTCGGCATGTATGATTTTTCTTGTATTATATTTGTACATTTTTGTAGAGTTAGTCTTTTTGGATTTGCTTATGTGTCTTCTATATTGTGATTCATATGACAACCGAGTGGTTTGTAGGATTCTTCGATGGCACTTTTCGTCACACTCGTAAGTTGGATTCAGCTACTTGGGTAATCTATTCACCCACAATCCCACTTGTTTCCTTGGGAGGTGCTTCTTTGGGCCCTACAACAAACAACATAGATGAATAGAGTGCGGTTATTGAACTACTCTGAGATTCTATTCATCATGGCATTTCACGTATGGAGGTAAGAATCGATTCGTAGTTAGTTGTACTTCAGTTGACGGGTGAGTAAAGGGTAAGAGATCCTTCTTTGCTACGTCATTTTTTACGAGTTAGATTGCTTGAGAGAAATTTTGATTACATTTAATATCAACATATTTAAAGAAATCAAAATACATTAGATGATGCATACGTAAATTATGTACTTGATTGGCATTTGTATCACACACGATAAAATCAACCATTAAAATACATAAAGTAGACATGCATATAAACCGATATTGTATATATATATAAGGTCTAAAAAATATATGAGTTTGAGTCAATCTCTGTCATAATATTACAATATAAAAAATGGGAATAATAGCCTCAAAAAGAAAGTATCCATATCTCTATGGAGAGGCAAGATCCTCATCCTGCTTTGCTAAGTCCTCCCTATAACAGGTCACCAGCCTGGCTACTTTCCTAAATAGCCGGATCCATGTAGGGGGGACACCCACCACATGTTCCTACATCTCTATGGGCATCCGCTCAATCCTGTATGTAGGAATGTCATGGGTCGATTGACCCATCCTTCCCTCAATACTCCACATCATGGCATTAATACCACTTGGATCTGTATGTCGCACATATATCTTGGGATGCCCAATAGGCCTTGATGGCCCCACATCTACATAAAATGTATGTTGTTAGCACTCGCACTCATTAACCAAATTACATGTATATATTAAAAAAAATCGTAAAAATTAAATAACTTTAAAAATATTTTTGATACCTATATCTCCCTCGGTTGCTCCTGGCAGCAACATAAGCTTGGGATCTCCCAGAAATCCTATGCCTACATACAAGAACTGCTCGAATGCTAGCACCTGATGGATCCACCACCTAAGATAATCCTCGTCAGAGTAAGAAGCACTGGTCTCATCTCCTCCCTGACAAAGGAAAATGTCACCCCATCGAGTCATAATGGAGCACAAGGGTTAAGTGTTGGTAATTCCATTCCTAGACTAAGGGAAAGCACTCTCTCAAACAAGAAGGTACAAAGTATGCCGTTGTATCCAAATTTCTTCTTTTTCCCAGTTTTTCACTCTGTCAGTTGGTGTTTCATGTTCACCAATAGACTGGGACACCAATCAAATATGACATTACGCAGACATTCCATGCTAATCTCCATGTAGCTCCATGATGCTAAATGTTGATCTGCACTACCACTGATCCTATTTATAGTACTCAGGATCACTTTCAATGGAAAGCTCTCTATTTGTCCAATTAGCACTTGGCCATTTTTCTCAGTTCCGGCTACACAGTAAGTATTGATGTAATATTGTATTGATAAGGATCCAATGCCTACGAATTTTACCTTGAGGTTTACAACCTCACCTCGGCGGGATAATCCTATTATGAAATAGATATCATCTACCATGATATCTAGCATCTCCCCTTGGAGATTGAACATCCCATGATTAGGATCCCAGTATTGCACAAGCATTTGGAGCAAGTGGGATTGTGCCCTCATGTTTGAAGTGCAGAAAACATTGAGTATCCCACACATTCTTAAATCATTTAATGTAAATGGATCCCACAAGGCTACTCTATCCATATCCTCATGATATCTCTCCCTCCAAGTGAGCACCATCCTGCATTGCATTCATCCATTTATGCATTAGATTTTGAATTTTTTCCTTTTGGTTTAAGCTAGCCATGAGTTTTCCTTTCAAACAAAGGCGGGTACTCATGATTTGTTTTCAGCACAATTCATGACTATTTCGCGTACCCGCGTGTTTCAAGGAGACATACTCGCAGGTACGCAGACTGAAAATTTAAATCTTAAATAAAACTTCAAAAAATTATAAAAAACTTTAAGAAATGGATCAAATTTGCAAAGCAATGTGAGATTAGTTACCTCCAAGCGACGGGATTCCTATTTGGTCTCCCAGATTGATCACAATCAACGTCTGAAGTCGTAGGTATTTTTCCTCTTCTCCAATGGTAAAAATGGTAAATGTGAGTTTTTTTTTATTTTGTTACTATTTATAAAAATATTTTTTTATTTTTACCCACTTTCTATAGTTTCAAATCTCTATTTGTTATTTTTCATGATCTTAATGACTAATTCAAGTCGTTTTTACTAGGTAAAATTACAATACGACGCTTTCTCACTACTATGTTCATACCGGTGTTTTATATAAAGTTCAATTTACTATGACATGCCGATTAGATCATTACATTGAATCTACACTTCATCATTATTATGCATGAGGATTTCCTTTATTCACCATGGACTGCAATTTGCTACTCCTTTTTACCTCTCATTGTCATTGTTCTTTCATGGATGAGACCTTCCTCAATATGGGTTACCCTAGTGATGGAAACTAGGTCATATCAGAACTTGTTCCTTCGTTTGATACTTTTGGGAACTTACTCATTATGCATCATTTTTGCTATTTATAACAAGTTTCCCATCCCTATGGAGTTCCTTCATGCTCTTGTTAGACTCCTTAAATTTAACAAGATTCTCGAGCATACTTGTCTTGTTTAGACTCGTTAAAGGACTTGAACAAACATCCACTTAGATATATGTTTACCCCTTTACGGGATCTTTGTGGATTCTTTACGAAAAGGTATACTCTAGTTCTGTCAACTAGAAGAGTCCTCTCTCATGTACTTTTACACTTAATTGGGCGAGGAGGCTAACTTTACGAAAAAGTATATTATGGAGTTCTTGTTTAAGTTTTTCAAACTCCCTAAATATGAAAACAACGACAAGCACTTACCAACTCGGGATCAATACTAAAATCCACGAGTAGGTGTATGGAGTTCTTGTTTAATTTTTTTAGACTCCTTAAATATGAAAACACCAGCAAGCACGAACAGATTCGGGCTCAATATTAAAATCCATGGATCAATAACCTATTGAGTACTAATATATCTCTTCTTCAAACTCATTAAAACATGAAGAAGGTCTTGATTTTCCCTCCCATGGACTCGTTAAATTACACATGGTTGGACCTATATCAAGCATTCTTCTCTTCCCTCTTCGAGCTTGTTTAAAAAATGGAGAAGGATTGTTGAGTTTAATTTCTTGGACTCCTTACAATTTAACAAGAAATATATTACCGAGCTTTCTTTTCAATATTTTCATGCTCGTTAAACCAAGAAAAGAAATTTAAAAAAAGAAGTGAAGGAAAATATTCGTTATTCGTTCATTATATGGCATCTGTCCTTGAACACAGCACTTCCATTGAGTCAATGGGTCTTAGTTTTGGATTCAGGTTTAACTTGATTCCATAGTTGTGTACTCCTCTGATTGGTTACTCTTCCGATCATATGGAGAGTTTGTTATGTCTCCTACATGACAAACTTATATCATGTTTCTGGTCAATCGAAAGCTTCCTAAATTACTTACCTATGGTGCTCAATGTTCAAGGATTACCCTTATGTCAGCCATTCTACAATTCATCTTGACTCCTCATTTCGGTCATACCCTATCTCAGTCTTGTTTCAACTCAATCTCTCGGTGTTCCTTGTGTGAGATGATTAAGGATACCTCAATTCCTTCCTTCTCACGGGTCTCTTCCTATCGACATCAACACATTTTTTATCTAAGAAGTGGACTTAGAGTACCCATTTAGTACCTTGATATTTGCAGTCATTAGTGGAAGATCCTCTCACTGTTGAGTTATGGGGATACATCAATGTCTCTTACTCGACAGATTCTTCAAGTGTTCGACTTCAAGGCCTCTTATTCACACTTGTAAGAATGTATTAGGTACCTTGGACGCCATTTTCAATATAGATGGGTGTCCTCGTGTTTGTTAATGGTTCTCATCATTGACCGATAATCAAATGAAATCCTCTATGTTCGACTTCAACTCCTTTATTCAAATGGCTTAGGGTTTGTACTGCTTATTGATGGTTGGTTTGAATATCTTGGGCTTATGATACAACTTCTTTGTTATCACCCAAGTTGCGTAAGACCAAGCCCTAATTATATCGTCTCATCATGATACATAGATCTAGTTTGTTGCTATGGCTATGATATCCTTTTGACATGGATCCACACTTGTATTTCAGTGGCCATGCTATATACATATTTTCATTTATGTATTGGAGATCATGTTCTAACATTTTGAACATCTCCTGATATAAAGATTGTAATTGCTTGTTGACCTTGTTTTATTTCAGGTACTGTTTTGAGACCTTGTCCCTGTGGTTTCTACGCACCTCCACTTCTTGGTTTGTAATGAATTTCAGCCATCGTCTTCCCCTCTAACCTCATACATTAGGGGGCATCTATTATCAGTAAAAATGGCACTGCTCTTTTCGTGACTACACTGCATTGTCGTTCACACAAAAGGACCTTATGGATGGAAGAGCCTAATTGACCATAGATGCTTTGGCCCAAATCTTACAATTTTCTCCTCAACATAAATTTTTTTGTGACATATTTTGAGCCATAAACGCGACTCTCCTATCAGTCAACTCACGAGTTAACCACGATAGTCTATACTGACAACCCTCGAGTAACACCTAAAAATTTTCACCCGCATGTTGCTGGACACTAAACTCACGACTCACTCACTGGTTGTCAATATATAAACTCATGGGTATCTCTAAAATCATGAAAAAATATATAAAATACTGATTAAGGATTAGTTATGGAAGTTATCCTAACTACCATAACCTCCCCAACCAATTACCTTTTGATTTTATCCTCTCAACCTTGTTATAAATACAAGGAGAGGGTCTTGAGAAAGGGAGAACCAATTTTGATAAGGAGATGCTGGAGAAATATCCTTTGAAGGAGAGAGGACTAAAGAGCCTAGGGTCATGTTTCAACAGTGTTGGTTACAGAGCAGGTGTTTTTTATTACCATTAATGTAAGTAATAAAAGAGATTTTCCTTCCTATACGATTTGTCTATTATATGAATTTAGTCCATTAAATCTTTCATATTTGCTTATATATGAGTTTCATGCTAAGTATGCATATCTCTTTAGTCAAAATATTTGAGAAGGGTATCTAGTTTATTGCAGGTAATTCATCTGGAATAATGGAGCATAGGAGTAAATCTTAAAGCTTGGATCAGGCGTCAGTTATCCAGGTATGTGTTTTGGATTTAGATCTTAATTATTTTTAATTAAAATAATTATTGCATGTTGTGCTTGTTTACCATTCAGTCTATGTGCCTTAAATAAACATATGTTGATGATATTTGAACTTCCCAATCATAGGTAAATTTACCGAACAACAGGAGGTGAAACTATAGTTATCCTCCAAGTTCGACATGAAGGATCTTCGAGAAGTAAATGTGTTGTAATCATATTAAGTCCCAACAGTTGGTATCAGAGTTGTATTTGGATATAGAGGGACACTTGTTTTGCTGAGGGGCTTGTCTTGATCCTAGATCAGGGGAATACCTATTACGGTAGGAGTCTCTACATATATTCATTTATAGTTATAAATGATAACATATCAAGGATAGAAATTAAAAGGTTAATTTAATGGGAAAAATTTTGAGCTTTGGAATCTTAAAATGGAGGATCTCCTTGTAGATTGAGAACAATGGATTATAGTGGATCCATGATTGACTTCGGTGGGTGTGTTGAAGGAAGGATAGAAAAATATTGACAAAAATGAAAGGAGTATAATATAACTCTATTTAACATAGTATGTATTGTTGAATGTATTAGACAAACTCACTGTAAATATGCCATGAAAAAAGTTGGGTAATTTGTACTAGTCGAAATCTATACTTAACAAGTTGTTTCTTCAGAATAAGTTGTATATTCTAAGTATGGAAGAAGGTGACTTGGTTACAAAGAAATTGACCGCGTTCAACACTATTATCATTCAATTGCTTTTCGTGTATATTAAAATCACCAAGGAGAAAAAAATGTATCAATATGTTGTGTTCTTTGCCAGATTATCGGGATAGGATGGTCATGGATATTGGAAGCAATAATATCACATTGAAGACCAATGATGTGGTCACATATCTGTTATAAAAATAAGCGAGATGAAATAACATGTAAGTTTCGACCCATGATGTTTTGACGGTTAGAGGTTGACCGGTAGATAGAGGAAAAGGAAAAACCTCCAATAGAAAATTGGATTCGAGGGGTAGATCTAAGGCAATATCTCCTAATCCTGTTGATGTATATGTAACTTCGGAATGTATTTCACATATATGTATATTGTATTCCTATAGATATGTTATTATTCCTCTATACGGAAGTGGTTGTATTCCTATAGAGATGTTATTATTCCTCTATACGGAAGTGTCATCATTTATATTGTAAGTGTCGTAACTTATACTTGATGGGTTATTAGACCACCTTGTTGGGGTCGGCCTTGTATAAGTCATGTGGGTCAAAGGGTTATTAGACCACCCTATTGGGGGTCGGCCATGTGGGTCAAAGGGTTATTAGACCACCCTAGTGGGGGCCGACCCAGTCAACATTATGTTAAGTGGTTAAGTTGAGGCCAACCTCGTTGAGTAAAGGTCAAGTCAAGTTAGTGTATAAATAGAGAGTGTGTCTCTCTCATTTTATACATTCTATTCTCTCACTCACACTGTGGAGAGTAGCGCACTTGTGGAGGAGGAGGCTCTGCTGCTAGGAGAAGACTATCTCTTGTATTCTGGTTGTATCATTGCTCTATCTATCTTTGAGGAAGTTATTGGGGTTTTTCACCTTTATGGTTTTCCCCAAGTAAACTCAGTGTCTCTTATGTGCTTGCATTATTGTGTCCATGTTATGCTGTAGATTTGCTGTACATGTTGTTCTCTCAATTAAGATCCTAGATTAGATTGAAGTAAATTCTGAAAATTTAACATGGTATCAGAGCTAGCCTGAAAGAAGGCATGATATGGCATGTATGACACTTGTTGCACTTATGATGCTAGGGCTTGATATAGAAAAAACCCGTCATCGTAGAAATTTCGCTATAAATCCATTTTGGTGATGTTTTCGGATTTGAAACCGTTACAGGTCAAAGATTAAATCCCCATGTACCTCGTGTCCAAAGGACAACCTCTAATTCGTTGTACTTTGTGATTTATGATCTATACAATATAGGGTTTCTGCCTCTTCCAGATCTGAGTCAAAATCAGGTGACCTTGGGAAAAAGGTCATAACTTGGGCTAGGAAGATCCAACTGAAATTTCGTAAAATGTGATAGTTAGTACATAGACTTTACTATCTCAGGAAAAATTTTCAGAGGCCGAAGTTGAACCTGTGACACTTGGTACCCCATACAAGTTCTCTCTCCTGTATTATCTCATAAAAAGGTCACGTTATGACACTTGGCATAACTCTCTCTCAGAGAATCCAATTGAGGTCAGACCTATCAGGATGGAAAGATAACAGGTCGGGCTATGTCACAAAACGTTTTCAGAGGCTGAAGTTGAAACAGTGACACGTGGGACACCGTACAAGTTCGTTCTCTTGTATTATCCCATAAACAGGTCACGTTGCGACACTTGGCATAAATCTCTCTCAGAGAATCCAATTGAGGTCAGACCTATCGGGATGGAAAGATAACAGGTCGGGCTATCTCAGGAAGCTTTTTCAAACCCTATGGATCGAAAAGTTCAGAGTTACACCAGAAACAATCAGGTACATATTTATGTCAAAACAGAATTATTTTTGAGTACCTTCATTCATGGCTTCCGGAATTTAGGGCTTCAGAGAAAGTTGGAATTTTTGTAATCGAAGACAACAGCTAGATGCTACTCATAAAAATAGAAATTTAGAGACCAAGATCAGAATTTTGGTTGGGCAGAAGGCCAGGATTGATCAGACCCTAGTTTGGGACTTTGATTAGAAAAGTGGAAAATTAGGGCTTCTGCAAAAATGGGAATTTTTGAAATCTGTGACCACGGCTGGAAGCTCCTCATAAAAATAGAAGCTTAGAGCTTTGGATCAGACCTTTTGATTGGGAAGAAGAGTGGGCTTCATCAAACCCTAGTTCGAGGTCACGTCCAGCGAAACCGAAAGTTTCAAAGGAAAAATTGAGGAGTGAAACTTTGCAGTTTTCAAATTCTGAATATACCAGCTTGATCAACTCATCAAGGCGCATATTTCTATCCTTTCGGAAGTTTGAAATTCAAAGTTTGAATTTTTGGGCTTTCTCTGACAAACCCTATTACAGCTCAAGATCCAGTTCCTGCAAATCAAGTGGATTGGGTTAATCCTAGAAGAGGATGGATTGGTCACCTGCATAAGTGAAGAAGTTCCTGTATTAGAGGGAGATGAGGCTAAGGCCTTCCATAAGAAGATTACAAGGAATCTTGACAGGTATGGCTTACAGGTATGTTTCGAATTCTATTCATGATTAAGTTTATGATATGTTTGTCTTCATATCATTACAGTACAATCTTGATTAATTACTAGACTTGTCGTATTACCTTATAGAAGATATTCATTGATTAAGGTTTTGACACTTATGATTGTACTAACACATTGTGATGTTGTATGAGGTTTATGTTGTTTACTAACACAAAAGGTACACCAAGAAATTCAAAGCATGTTCTACTTCAAGAACATATGCTCATGGTGACATGAAGACAAAGATTCATCCATTGTCATGGATCACATAGAAGATCTACTTTCGAGGTATGTATAACTTGGTCATACAATGGTTAACTTATGAGACATGCAGGTTACTAGCACAAGTCAATGAAGAGAACCAGAAGACATTATGCAGGTATGTTAGACATAACTAGCTAGCATGCTAATCCAGGTATGTTTTTCCTATATCAAGCTAGAATCCTACCTTGTGTTAGGATCTTATACTGTTGTGTTGTTGATAATGATTATTCATGAAGTCATAGGTTTGAATAATCATGGTTGTATGCATATTATGTTTCTTACCATAATTGATGATATGACTAACCAGAAGAATCATGAAGGTATAGGTTTGAATAATCACAGGTTTTATGCATATTATATCTCTTATCTTGATTGATGATTCAACTAACCAAAAGAGTCCTATGATCAAATAAGAAAATGTATGAGTAAAAGAAGACTTCCCTAAAACCTTGAATACTAATGTTTATTATCTGTGAATGATCATGAATATACATGTTTAAGATTATTGTGTTTTGTTAGTATTAAGATTATACTAATAAATGTGTGATTATGTATGAGACCTCAAGGATAACACAATGATGATACTAATAAGCATGCATAGTGATTAAGGATGGATATAAGTTCAAGGACAGGTAATCCAGGAAGCAAAGATCAAGAAGGAGCACACTCTAGTTGTTCCTGCAAGAAAGCAAAGGAACACACTTCAGTAGTTTCTGCAAGGATGCAAATATTCAGAGGGAGTTGACCACTTCTCACAATCCACATAAGAATGGAGTTGCAGAAAAGAAGCAAAGACTAAGAGGGAGTCAACCCAACAAACACACAAAGATAAGTATTTGAATTGTCATTACTTGCATATTTTATTGTTTAAATAATACTGTTCAATAATGTATATAATGATGTTCCTACAATTAAGTTGTGTATTATGCATATTAGAATAGTTGCATTGATGAACAGTATACTACTAATATGCATGGGTAAGTGGCCTATGGCACTGTACAACATTCCATTGCTACTTATCTAGAATGAAACCTCTTTGCTAACATGTTGGGAGTTGTGCACACTCTTAACAATGTTCTGGTAGAGATTGGAAGGCATCTAGAAAGTTACGGAATATGGATAAATGTTGTATTGAAGCATTGGCAAAGATAATTGCATGACTGTATGACATATTTCTTTATGTGTAAGAATTTGTTCCAAAAAAATATGAGAGGTTTTCTAATCATGCAATTTAACTTGTTGTGTAGGAAAGATCGTATGCCATCACCTACAAAAGAAGAACTACAACATTTGTTCAGCAACAAAATTATCTATTGAAGATATTGAAGTTCCCAGGATATGGGAAGAATGCCATGATCCGTTGATCATGGAAAATGATGTTTGGGATGTAGTCCCAAGACCTGAAGGGAAGTTTGGTATGACTTCCATATGGATCTATCAAGATCAAACATGCTGCAGATGGCAGCAAAGAGAAATATAAAAGTGGTGATATAGAAGATACACCAGATGGATTTCAAGACAGCCTTCTTGAACGGTGTAGTTGAAGAAGAAGTGTATGTGGAGTAGCCACTTGGTTCTGAGACACATGACAAGAAATCATATATGTGCAGAACTTGGTATGGTAGGATAGGCAGCTTTCTATCTAGTTTGGTCTTTACCAAGAGTAAAGCAGGTTCCAACCTTTACTACAAGGTTGAGGAAGGAAATCCAGTGATACTACTATGTGGATGACCTATTTGTATCAGGTGAGGATAGATTGATTGCCGACACACAACGGAAGCTTGCTATCGAGTTCGAGTTGAGGAACTTGGGGGTGATGCACTATTTTTTTTTGGCATGGAGGTGTGGCAGAGTGATGGAATCTTCCTTGGACAAGGGAAGTATGCAATAGAGATCCTGAAGAGGTTCGGGACGATGGAATGCAAGGCTATGGCCACACCTATGGCATCGAACCTGAAGTATCTGTGTGATGCTTCATCTGAGCTGGTTGATATCACTATGTATCGTCAGATGATTGGGTCCTTGATGTACCTAACGAACACGAGACCAGATATTTGCTTTGCGGTGAACACATTGAGCTAGTTCCTGACGGATCCGAGGAGTGTTCACCTGGTTGGTGTAAAGCATGTTCTGAGGTACCTGAAGGGTACAGTGGATTATGGGCTCAAGTATGAAGCGAATCAAAAGTTTAACCTGCAGGGTTATGTTGATTCAGATTGGGAAGGAAGTGCTACAGATAGGAAGAGCACATATGGGTGTTGCTTCAGTATGGGATCAGGTGTGATCTCTTGGTTCAACAGGAAGCAGTCCTACGTAGCACTGAGTACAGCTGAGGCAGAGTATGTTGTAGCCTGTTCAGCTAGTTGTGAGGCAGTATGACTATGGAAGCTACTGTCTGAGTTATTTGATCTCCCGTTGGATGCTACTGGTATCTTTTGTAATAACCAGAGTTGTGTGAAGCTATCCGAGAACCCAGTGTTTCATGACAGGTCGAAACACATAGAGATCAAATATCACTATATCAAGGATATGGTGCAGAGAGGAGTTGTGAAGCTCCTGTACATTGCGACGGACGAGCAGATTGTAGATGTGCTGACGAAGCCACTAGCCAAGGTGAAGTTCGAGTACTTCAGGGAGAGGCTTGGTGTTCTTCAGATTGATGACACTTTGAGGAAGAAGTGATGGACACATTTGCTGAAGCCATTCCAAGCATGTTGGAAGGAGGATCCTTCACATGGCTATGGATGTAAGCACTAGATGATGAGCATCAAGATGATGTTCTAGTTTATGCTTTGTATGATCAGTTGGATCATTTATATGTATATGTATGTATGCATCATGTTGGATGTTGGATATGATCAGTTGGATCATTTATATGTATGTATGCATCATGTTGGATGCTGGATATGATCGGTTGGATCATTTGTATGTATATGCATCATGTTGGATACTTGGACCATGTATCTGTATATGTATTAGGTGGATACATTGTATGATCAAGTAGATCATCTATATTGATATGTATCAAGTATGATCAGGTAGATCATGTATGTTGATGGATACATCGTGTGGATCATGTATCTATGTATCAGGTGGATACACTATGTATGATGATATGTATCAGGTAGATACTTGGTGTGCATCAAATGGATGCATTGTATGATCAGGATGATCGTGGATGATGAGCTTCTCCAGATGACATGCAGCAGGATGTTGGAGTAATGATGATCAGGGTGATCATGTGTACATCAAGATGATGTATGATGAGTATTAGATGATACTCTGTGGCCGTGGAACAGGTTGTGCAGGTAAGCATGTAATTTCTGCCCTGGGAGATCTGCAGATAGTCTTTTGAGGTTTTTCCTATGGCATGTAATTTGTGCCCTGGGATATCTGGCAGATGCTCTTTCGAGGTTTTTTCCTATGGCATGTAATTTGCTCCTGGGAGATCTGGACAGGATGAAAAAGGCCTCAGATGCTTCAACCAGGTTTTTCGATGACCACATGTAATTTGCTCCTGGGAGATCTGGACAGGATGAAAAAGGCCTTAGATGCTTCAGCCAGGTTTTGTGGTGGACCACATGTAATGTGCTCCTAGGAGATCCGACAGGTAGAGCTGTGTGCTCGTAATAGCCTGGGATGATTCAGCCAGGTTTTGTGGTGAGATCACATGTAATGTGCTCCTAGGAGATCCGACAGGTAGAGCCGTGTGCTCGTAACAGCCTGGGATGCATCAGCCAGGTTTTGTGATGGGTCACATGTAATGTGCTCCTAGGAGATCCTACAGGTAGAGCTGTGTGCTCGTAATAGCCTGGGATGCTACAGCCAGGTTTTGTGACGCACGTAATAAGTCTTGAGATTTCCACAGTATGGCCAGTGATGATGAAGACCTGCAGGTGGTGGGCCTACATCCAGTATGAAAAAGGACTGGCTCTGTAGAAATTCCTATGACGAGTAGATTCAGAGATTGATTGAGATAGCAGAAGCAGTGACGATGATGATGACTCGATGATGATTATCCAGTGATGATGATCCAGAGAAGATGACTTGTGCTAGAAGACCTGTGTCGAGAAATACCTTCCTAGTTAAGAGGGAGTGTTGATGTATATTTAACTTCGGAATGTATTTCACATATATGTATATTGTATTCCTATAGATATGTTATTATTCCTCTATACATAAGTGGTTGTATTCCTATAGAGATGTTATTATTCCTCTATACGGAAGTGTCGTCATTTATATTGTAAGTGTCGTAACTTATACTTGATGGGTTATTAGACCACCTTGTTGGGGTCGGCCCTGTATAAGTCATGTGGGTCAAAGGGCTTTTAGACCACCCTATTGGGGGTCAGCCATGTGGGTCAAAGGGTTATTAGACCACCCTAGTGGGGGTCAGCCCAGTCAGCATTATGTTAAGTGGTTAAGTTGAGGCCGACCTATTTGAGTTAAGGTCAAGTCAAGTTAGTGTATAAATAGAGAGTGTGTCTCTCTCATTTTATACATTCTATTCTCTCACTCACACTATGGAGAGTGGCGCACTTGTGGAGGAGGAGGCTCTGCTGCTAGGAGAATACTATCTCTTGTATTCTTGTTGTATCATTGCTCTATCTATCTCTGAGGAAGTTATTGGGGTTTTTCACCTTTATGGTTTTCCCCAAGTAAACTAGGTGTCTCTTCTGTGCTTGCATTATTGTGTCCATGAATGTTATGCTGTAGATTTGTTGTACATGTTGTTCTCTCAGTTAAGATCCTAGATCAGATTGAAGTAAATTCTGAAAATTTAACAAATCCAGTGACAAAAATCTAAGAATAGATATCCTAATTCCAGGAGCATTGCATATCCTAGATTTGGCGCAAAACTTGATCTTGATAAGAAATATGGAGAGTGTTGGATTACAGTCTGTACTTGAGAAAAATACATGCAATATGGTGCAAGGAGAAATGGTTCTAATGAGAGGTGTTCAGACTGGAAACTTGTACAAATTATTAAGAATAATAGACATCATTGAAAGCACTAATATCTTGAGTCCGATGAAACATATGCTTATGTAGTCAACTCAACCATCTTGTGGAATCAACATATGTGACATATAGATGAGAAAGGTCTTCATCATATGCATACTAAAGGTATGGATAAAGGTCTCCCTGATTGTCATGAAGAAATGAATTTTCTAAACATTGTATTTATGGTAAATAGAGTCATGTAAGGTTCTCATATGGTACTACTAGGGATAAATAAATATTGGATTTAATACATAGTGATGTGTTTGGACCTTTGTCAATCCCTTCACTAGGTGTATCTCAGTATTACATTTATTATGTAAATGTTTATCCAAAATTTGACGGTTTTATTTTATGAGGAAGAAATCATAGGTTTTTGGGAAATTTCAAGATTTCAAAACTATTGTGTAGAATCAGATTGGTTAAAAGATCAAGGTTATAAGAGATATAAACTAAGGAGAATGCTGTGGAAAAGTGTTCAAACATTTTTGTAGGGAACACAATATATCTTAACAAAAAACAACTCCCTACACATCTCAATAGAATGGATTTGATAAAAGGATTAATAGAACGTCGATGGAGAAAGCAAGGAGCATCCTCAATGGTGCAAGAGTTGCACACGAATTCTGAGCAGAAACGGTCGACAAAACATGTTACCCGGTGAATAGGTCGTCGTTAATGGCTCTCGTCAACAATACTCCATATGAGACATGGGATAGGAAAAGGCCCTCTCTTGCACATATCAGAGTGTTTGGGTGTGATTCATTTGTGCATGTCCAAAGGAGAAAGGACAAAAAGTAGACAACAAGTCAGAGAAGTGCATATTCATGAATCATCGAGTATAAGGATGCAGTTGAAAGGGTATAAGCTGTGGAACTCAATGATGAGGAAGGAAGGTTATAGTTAAGATGTGATATTCAAAGAATTTGGAGAAAATTATTTGAATGAATAAGTTAAAAGAGAAAAGGAATAATAAATGTAATAGTTTGAAATGAACAATGAAGGTTTGGATTCAGGAGAGTCAAATAAATCTATCGAAGAGGTGGAACAACAAAATATGGATGTTAGGAGGTCTAGTCAAGCAAGGAAACAATAAAAAAAGGTATATCCCACCCAAATTCCACTTTGCTTTTGTGCTATCTTCCATAGAAGACAATCCTAGGTCAGTAAAGGAAGTGATCGACTCAACGGAGAGAAAACTATGGAAAAGGGACATTGAAGAGGAAATGGAATTCTGGAAGAAGAAAAAAACATGGGATCTAGTTTTGTTACCCAATGGAAGGAAACCCATTGACAGTAAATGGGTGTTCAAGAAAAAATTGAATGCAACAAGTCAAGTTGATAAGTACAAGGCTCAAATGGTAGTGAAAGTATATTCCCAAGTCAAAGGAGTCAACTTTGGTGAAACTTTATCCCCTATTTCTAAGTTAACTTCCATAAGGGTACTAATGTCTTTAGCTACAATATTTTATCTTGAGATAGAACAGATGGATGTAAAGACAACATTTATTCATGGTGATCTTGAAGAAGATATTTATATGAAGCAGCTTGAAATTTTTTAAGTGGATGGAGAAAAGGAGATGATTTATAAGCTCAAGAAGTCTCTCTATGGTCTAAATCAATCACGCAATATGTGGTATCAAAATTTTGACATGTATATCCATCAACTGGTTTTGTGAGAATTCAAGCTGATCACTATGTGTATTGGAAGAAAGTCGGTGGTCATTTCTTATATGTAGTATTGTATGTCGATGACACGTTTTTGGTTGGGAATAACATAGATTTGATAAAGGAGGTGAAACTACAATTATCCTCTAAGTTCAACATGAAGGATCTCAAAGAAGAAAAATTTATTTTTGGACTGAAAATAAAGAGAGATCGTGCAGGTAAAAGGCTCTGGTTATGTTAGAGAAAATACATTGAGACAGTCCCAAAGCATTTCAATATGTAGATTCGACCAGTCAAGGTCCCTATTCACGTGGGAGTCAAGCTATGTGCTAAACATTGTCCAAACACATAGGAAGAAATAGAGTGCATGTTACATGTGCCCTATTCTAGTGTTGTTGGGAGTCTGATGTATGCTATGGTCTATACTCAACTAGATGTTTCCTGTGCATTGGGAGTATTGAGCAGGTATATGTCAAACACTTGAAAATATCACTAGACCGCAGTCAAGAGAGTATTCAAGTATATACATAGAACGAAAAGATTATGTGATCTATTATGGAAGAGAGCTTGAAAACAACATGGAAATAAATGTACATGGTTTTAATGATTTTGACTGGGCTAGAGATATAAACCGCAGATGGTTGACTATCGGATATGTGTTTAATTTATTTAGTGAAGCAGTCGGCTGGATGAGTATAGGTAAGTCGATCATTTCATTATTGACTACTGAGGATGAATACATGGAATCTAACCATGCATGCAAGGAATTTGTTTGGTTGTAGAGACTGTGTTTAGATGTTGGGTTTGGGAAAATTACTATTAGGTTAAATTGTGATAGTCAGAGTGCAATATTTCTAGAAAAGAATCCAACATATCATTCAAGGATGAAAAACATTGATGTTCAATACCATTTTTTGAAGTAGATTGTGTGTCACATCGCCAATGGCCTAAGTGTCGTATCATGACCACGAGGTATATTTTCTTTCTTTCTTTCTTACATATGATACCAAGACAAATTTATGTCTAATGTTGACTTGATTTACTATGCAACCATCTATGCCACATAATCTTAATTCACAAAGTGACAAATTGTGCACATCATACTTTATTGCATAGATATATTGTGCACATGAAGCTAGACCACCATGCAATCCACTATGTGACTTCCTTTAACCACTACATGTATACCACCATGAAGGGTAACCACTATATGATAACTTAGCTTGCGATGACAAGCTGTCATTGAATTCCTGTAGAGTTAGTACTACATCCGTAATGAGATTTCATATACAACATTCATCTATATGCAAGAATTTCATGAAGTGCAATATCACATATTCAACACTTAGATATCAAGAACCATGATTACTCCTATCTATGCAATTTATATTCATAGTCACTTTTTAAACATGCATATTCATCAATTCTTATCAACATTCATACAATGGAAATGAGATAACACAATTGAGACATTAAATAAGTACTTATATTGAATGTAGGTTATCAATGCAATCGACCCCATAAGAGAAACATTCCATGGAAATCGTAGGCACTCCATCTAGAATATACTATTTCTTCTAAGAAGCCACCCCCATGTTTGTGAGAATTCTATATAGGTTGAATACCATGAAAGAATTCTAATAGCCAAGAATCTTGAAGCAAAGAAGTCCTCACAAGAATTATTCAAAGATATGCAAGAATAAGAAGAAATGTTGAAATAGAACATAAGAGAAGGAACTCAATTGATGGAAATATTATCTCATGTATTATTCCTCAATGTGAATACAATATATAATACATCTCAAGAGAGAAAATAGAATTCCTTAAAGGCAAGTTGTAAAGCACAAAAATTAAGGCTTACTAAAAACATAAAAAACCCCTAGGTGGCAAAAGTAGTTTCCAAAACTGTGCTAGAGGCTCACGAATTTGGAAAGTATGGTATGGAAGCTCATGAGTGAGGTAAATGGAATGTAATGGTGGCTTTAGAATATGATAAATTATGTGGAGGTCGAATTGGTCAATTGGTAAGAGTTTCCAAGTGAACTAGCTTTTCCTTATCCATTAGAAAGTAGAAAAAAACAGGATAAAGTTGTCTAAATCAGGAAAGTGTCTTTCTAATTCAGGAATGGAATAAAATCAGACAGAATCCAAGGAAATCTTATCCATAATTTGTCCAAATTCATTTTTGTGAATTAGGATGGCAAGTGGTCCACTAAAATACAAAATTGGCCCTATTTAGCTAGTCAAAACTTAGGAAATTAATCTAGATTACTACTAAAATATATCCTAAGTATTTAATGGGTTTTAAAATGTTCCAACACCCCCCTTAAGCATGACTTTATGAGGTGAAATATCATAAATATAGGGCCCAAGCAACAAGTATTATGGTCACCCCAATAAAAAAAATTATTAGTCCTTGTAGATGAGGAAAGAAGGAAAACCACTTGGGAAGAAAACCTCCCCTCAAGATCATGGAATACACCATAATAATGCTCTCCAAACTTCAAGTAGGTGAGAACTTGGTCAAATGTCTGGAGGAATCTTCTTATTGGGAAGAAGTGGAATGTGCTCACTAGACTTGATCTTCTTGAGATCAGATCCAAATGAGACTTGATGATGTCCTCCATCTTCTGTGCAATTGGTGCCAAAAA
This sequence comes from Larix kaempferi, assembly GCA_027924585.1. Lineage (NCBI taxonomy): Eukaryota > Viridiplantae > Streptophyta > Pinopsida > Pinales > Pinaceae > Larix > Larix kaempferi. Next base: position 9,082,282 of record BSBM01000924.1, read on the forward strand.
TCATGCAGTGAAATAGAAGAAAGAGAGAGAGAGAGAGAGCAAAACCAGTCACTCCAAACTGTAATTTTGCTTCCATAGAATTCAATAACACACCAAATATCAACCCAAGGAGAGGTTCTGAGTGTGTATGATCTACAACAAATGGCTAATGATTCAAATCAGAAGACATATGAGAGAACAATGATGAGAGATGGAAAAATATGAATTCTTCAATAATAAATTTCTGCCATTTGATCTTCAGTACCTGCAAAACAAGCTCTTTAAAACTCATACTGGAAAACTAATTTAATTAATAACTCAAAAGGCTTTGATACCATGTTATAATTCTATATAGGTTGAATACCATGAAATAATTCTAATAGCCAAGAATCTTGAAGCAAAGAAGTCCTCACAAGAATTATTCAAAGATATGCAAGAATAAGAAGAAATGTTGAAATAGAACATAAGAGAAGGAACTCAATTGATGGAAATATTATATCATGTATTATTCCTCAATGTGAATACAATATATAATACATCTCAAGAGAGAAAATAGAATGCCTTAAAGGCAAGTTGTAAAGCACAAAAATTAAGGCTTACTAAAAACATAAAAAACCCCTAGGTGGCAAAAACAGTTTCCAAAACTGTGCTAGAGGCTCACGAATTTGGAAAGTATGGTATGGAAGCTCATGAGTGAGGTAAATGGAATGTAATGGTGGCTTTAGAAGATGATAAATGATGTGGAGGTAGAATTGGTCAATTGGTAAGAGTTTCCAAGTGAACTAGCTTTTCCTTATCCACTAGAAAGTAGAAAAAACAGGATAAAGTTGTCTAAATCAGGAAAGTGTCTTTCTAATTCAGGAATAGAAGAAAATCAGATAGAATCCAAGGAAATCTTATCCATAATTTGTCCAAATTCATTTTGTGACTTAGGATGGCAAGTGGTCCACTAAAATACAAAACTGGCCCTATTTAGCTAGTCAAAACTTAGGAAATTAATCTAGATGACTAGTAAAATATATCCTAAGTATTTAATGGGTTTTTAAATGTTCCAACAACGTTGGGAATTATTTCCTTAAGGAAAGGGGAACTATGCAAATATCACTCACATTCAAATAGGCACAATACCACAACTAAGCTATCCCCTTCTAGGTTAACAGGTTATCCATAGTCACATAGACTCAAATCTCAAGCCAATCCAACCTTTGTTGGGTTAACAAGATACAAGGGTAATGGAGGGAAATGCTTATCTAGTAACTCTTCTGAGATTTGTATTCATCTCAATTAGACTCAGCCATCTTGGGGTACATAATACATTCCCCACACAACACAAGAAGGTACTCCTTCACTGCTCAATAGTCCCTCAGTGTTTGTGTAGAAATATCGCCCAAACCCTGGATCATTACAAACAAGTTTTTTCTTCCCAGGATTACAAATATTGGTTTTAAAAAAATAAATAGCTTCGAGGGATCAAATCCATTCGTTGTCCAACAAACCAATGGGGTTATAATAGGATCAATAGGTGACTATACTCATGCTAACATCAAAAACCAAGAACCGTGCATTTTAAGCACATGAATGATACTAGGGATATCCAACAGTTTAGGGTGCACTTATGACAACTAGGAACATGACTGAGGATTCACATGCATAATTCACCACTTTGTTAGAAATACTCAGACAATTATGGAAACAAAATCACAACATGGGCATTCAACATGAATTCAGGGAACACATGCATAAGTTAACAACTAGGAAACTTTGATACCATTATGATGCTTAGAACAATATGGAACACATAACAACTATTCTCTCATATTTCCTCTTCAAATTCCAGACATGACCATGAACCAAAACTCGAAACCACTCTCCTCTCTGTCACTAATCATGATAGACTTCCTCTCAGGAAATGGTAAACTCCTCTCCCTAACACATGATGAGTTCAATAGACTGATACAAAAAAATGGGTTGATTTACTTGAGCCAATAACTAATTGACCAACTGATTGGAAGTCTGACTTATTGCACAAATCTCCAATTGATATGTAATTTAGGGATGACTTCAATTCGATTGATGGATTACCCAATAATCCATCCCCATTCCTAGTTTTGTAGGGCAATTGACACAACAAACTCAGACCCATGCCTTCCTTTCCCCAAGATAATAATTTCCTCAACTTCCTTCCCCTTGGAAGCATTAAATGGTTGGGGCACATCTTGACAATTTATGGCTTATCAATCTGCTCTTGGACACTTGTATTTCACCTATTGGCTTCATGGATTAGTATGTCCCTTCCTAACATTAGGAGAATCATGCCCCATGCTCTTTTCTCCTTGCACAATTGGCTATGGATTTATTTATTATTATTATCATGCACATGTACATCACATTACAATGCTACTGTGCTTGACCAACGCATGGTTCACAAACCATATTGATTTATGACACACACACACACACGCACACACACACACATATTTTGGAAATACATGGTAGGGACTTGGCCTTGATATCCTCACCATGTTCCTTACAATCAGCAATGATATTACATCATTTACATATCATTTGTCAAGGCTCAAAACTAGGGACATTACATGGTGGAGAACCATAAAGTGTTACTGGAAAATGTAGACACGGTGAAGAATGTGACAGATTAATTGAACAATTCAGTAAGCACGTTGAATTTTCCCTGGTGTAGGGAACTGATGGATTTGTTAGAATTTCTATAATGAACTGAAGTTCTATATCTTGTATTTATTCAAAGAAGACAACAAGTGGAATAATGTTGGGAATACTATATTCTTTGCATGAGAATTGACTAGAAAAGTTGGTATTTGACTTGATTCGAAGGTGATAGATGATGGATAGCTTGGTTGGCCAACAAAACATAATAGTTGTTTGGCCAAAATGAAAATGATTGGTTGATTAGAATTCGATAGAATGACTATAATCTCAACAAGAAATCAACCAAAAATTGACCCAGTCAAGTCGACTGTAATAGAATAATTGAAAATGGTTAGGAAGTTATGGATTCTCTTTAATGAGCAGTTGGATAGATTGCAGCTATAAATAAGATGTAATGTCTATGCATTACAAAGACACACACACACACACACACATATATAAAGGGAGAGAGAGAGAGAGAGAGAGAGAGAATGTAAGAATATACTTTGAGGGGTATAGTGTGTATCATGATCATCCAATGAAGTGTGATTTGTGGTATATCAAGTCATGATTGTAAACACCTATCTTGTGTTTGATTAATATATGAGATGAAATCTCACTAGTTTTGTTGGTTTTCTGCTACGAGAGGGGTTTCTAAAATAATTTCGATGTTATGTATTGATTTTGTTGTGTGTGATTATATTATGTGAATATGTTTAATATATAAATCAATTTTGAAAAACTGTTGTAATGAATATTAAGTCCCAACAACCTTTCCATATAGACTCAAAATTTCATTGACCAACTGTGTCATAGGATTGATCATATACAAGGGATAAATAAAATTCACGAAAAAAATGTGGATGGACATGATGATAATAGTGGGATTTAGATAATTTCTTGTATGCTTCAATGTTTGATAAAGAAACATGATGATCCTCATCTTCTTGTTCCAAAGGGATAAGTATTTGTTCCAAAGAAATGGTATCTAGCAAAAGTTTGACTACTAAATGCAAGGAAGGGATTTGGCACTTAATAAGTAAAAATAAGTTCTCCATGTCATTGAAAAGGTGGAATGGAGTGAACATTGCAACAATTTTAGTTGATGTTTGATAAGAACATCGGGTAGGAAACATCATAAGGTTCCAATTGGACCTATTCTTACCAATTTCCTATTGGAGAATGGATTTGAGGACTTTATTGACTGCATCAATATGACCATTTCCATGTGTGTAATATGTAGAAGAGTATTGGTGCTCAAATTTTGAATGGTGATAGAGATCTTCCCGAACAATATCTTTAAAGTGATTCCCATGATCACAAACCAATTTTTTAGGAATATTGAATCAAGTGATGACAAGGTTAATGAAAACAAGTGTTGTAATGGCCATAGTGTTATTGTAGGACACCATGGATTTGGTACATTTAGTAAAATAGTCAACATCCAATGTAGGATTTCAATCCATGAAGTCAATGGCCTATTTGTAGAATATATTGGTAGTGATGACTAGGTTTAATGGGACAAGAGGTACCATTTCCTTTGGGGAAAAGAACTAGCAGTTTTGGAAATGCTTCACTAAGGCGGGCTAAAAATAACTAGCATGGATGATTTTTTGGGAAGTAGCTATTCCTAAAAGGTGGTGTCCACGTGCCTTTCTATGGTAATCATTTATGACCCATTTGGATTCCTCAAAAGTGAGGCATCATTGCAATATTATGTTGACTCCTCGACGATACAATACATTGTTTATAAGAAGTAATGAGGATGTTTGTGATTGATCCAATGGTGATCATCTTGAGAGAGACATGGGAAAAAAAATTGAGTCTCTAAATATACAAGAATGTTCCCATACCAAGGATTGTCTTAAGAGATGGTGAATAAATGTTCATTTGGGAGAGCATTGTTGATAGGGGGATGAGTAATGCCAGTAGTAAGGTCTGATATAAACTCAGAAAAGTCTAAATCCTTCTTACTCTCCAGAGTAGAAAATTTTAGGTCATACTCTTGTAGGATTACAATCCATTAGGTGAATTTTCCATTGATGATGTGCCCACTCAAGATGTATAACATAAGGTTCCAATTTGCAACAAATTTGTATTTACTCGCAAGGATATAATGGCATAGATTTTGGATACAAAAAACAATTCTAAGGCGTGTTTCTCCTCTTGGATATATATAAGGAGGCTCCAAAAAAATTATTTCTAACATAGTATGTGACAAGTTCCATGTGGTTGTCACATTCTTGAACAAAGGATCTGGTGACAACATATGGAGAGGCAGAGATGTAAAGGATGAAATCCTTCACAAATTTCAAAGGGATAATTAAGGCTTCCAAAGTGAGAGAATACTAGAGGGAATCAAAGGATGCTTAAGATTTATCTTCCCATGAAAAATGGATGTTAGAACATAGAAGATGTAAGAATCCATGAACTATATCATGCCACAATCTAGGATAAAGAAACATAAGAATTTCACCTTGCCTTAGAGGATTTGAAATTGGCACAATTTTTTAGGAAAGGGGATTTTAATAATAGTTTGAAACTTCAAAGGATTTATGGTGATCACTTGTTTGGAAACTATAAATCCTAGAAACCAATCAATAGGAGCATAGAACACACATTTAGTGGGGTTTAAGCCATTGTTATATCTATGACACTTGAGAAATACTTTGCAAAGATGTTACAAGTGTTTTGATCATTTATTTGAATGAAGCATGAGGTAATCCAAATAATCTAAGATATTTTCAATCTTATGAAAATAATATGACATGTCCCACTATAACTTATCTCTAGCATTCTTGATTTCAAAGGGAATGTCCTAATAAGAAAAGGTTTCCCAAGGAGAAGTGAGCGATATTTTATACTAGCCTTGAGGATGAATTAGATCTAATATTATCTAGAGAAATCATCCATGAATGATAGAACCTTGTGTCCTTCATAGTCATAGATAATATGGTCGATGAAGGGAGTTAGGAAGTCATATTTGGGACATTCATTGCTCAAAGTGTGGAAATAAATACAAACATGCATGGTGCTTTTCTTTTTGTTGACTGGAACTAGATTGGATACCCAAATGGTATATGCAATTGGGTAGATGATATGTATGTTATGAAGTTTATTGATTTCATCTTGGATAGATGGATCATTGGAAGCTGGGTGAATTGGAATTTGATTTTAGAGCATATGTTTATTTTCTACAATGGTAGGATTGAGAATTTGAATTTTGACATAAGACAAAGAAAATATGTTAGAAAATACTTGAAATAGAGATTTGTGGGTTACAACTTCCTTTGAAGTACAAGAGGAACAAGAAATATGTTTTCATTGACACTAGGATTAACTAAAATGTCCACTTTGATAGTGGGAAATGTTTTATCCATCTTACCATATTCAAATGTGTCCATAGGATGATTGGATTTAAAAAACATCAACATGTCATGGGGAAATAAATCTTTCAATTTGATGGAAAATTGGTTTGAGGAATTACCTAATGTAGTAGATTATTGTTGGAGTAAAAAGGTTCAATGATGCATATCATCTGATAGATAATTATGATTGGTAGGAGATTCAATGATTTATATTTCTTCAAATAATATGAGTAGAAAGATTAAGGGTATTTTGCACCAGGGTATGTGGCAAAGACAAAACAATAATATGATGCATTAGAGGAAGAAATGTACTTGATGGAGACCATTCCTTCATTTGATTCATTAGGTCGGGGTACCTCTTTGATTAAAAAGACCTAAGGTGAAGTTCAAACATAACTACATGAAACTATTGGAAAACTATGGAATGGTGTGAATAGTGTCCACATATACCACATAATGCACATAGGTGGTTGGTATGAAATTCCTTATTAAACTATTTGGTCACATCGGGAAGAGTAATATTAACTACAAGGTTGTTCACATTGGTTTTCTCATCCTTAACCTAGATATGACTATGAAAAACAAGAATCTATGGACACTAATCAATGGTGTGACCAATTTTATTGTAAATGGAACAAGGTATATGGGTCTTATTAGGTGCTATACAAGGGGCAATAATGACCATGTTTGAGGCATACTAAACTTACACATTCTTAGTTCTAGCCAAAACCTCCTTTTTGGGAGTAGGATGGGTGGAAGTAAGGGCCTCCTTCATAACCAAAGATGGTGTGGTATGAGAAGTACCAACCTATTGATTGGGGGTTAAAACTACTTAAGGGGTGGGTTGGGTTTTTTGTGGAAAAAGGTACAAAATGAGGAGGCCTAAAATAATCCATGGTAGGCTATTAGTATCCATGGTGGGATATTAGTATTCATAATAGGAGTTCCAACAATACTTGGAGGAGGGAGGGAAGGTACTTGATGGATAATAGTTACTACCCATGAATGTCTTTCCATGAGGATAGGATTTAATGAACTCTATTGTTGAGTAAGATCCTTTTAAGAGGTAATAATGTATCAATCCAAAAATCCTCTTTAGTGGTAAGAGGGGGATGTCTTGCGAATTTTCCAATCAATGTGGCATCTTGGAATATTCCAAGACTAACTCTAGTGAATGAAGTCATTAAAAGGATTCCCTTAATCATAGGAAAAACATTATTTAGATTATAAGTAGCCTTCAGATCATGGCATGTGAGTTGATCAAGGATAACTATTTTCCCATTATGAGGGAACATCGTAAGTCAAAACATAGTGGAAGTTCATACTTTCATACCTAACGTGTAGCGGCAACCAAGAAGGAGGTTGTAGTTTAAGTCAACATCTACAACCTCAATATCTATTAGGATTTTATTCCTAGTGACTTATATGGGAACATTTTAGAGGAGACTTTGTGACTTGGAAGGTCGATCATCATAAACTCATAATTTTATGAGGGATGAGGTAAATTTTGGGAATAAACATTGTTCCAAATATGGGTCGACATGACACACATGGAGGCTTTTTATAGCATTAATTGGAACCCCGATGATACTAATGGAACCCTAATAACCCTAATAACCCTAATAACCTCAAGGTGACCATAATGGCATTATAACATCCTAAATAACATCCAAATACCCTTAATTTGGCTCCAAATGTCCCTAATAACCATATTTCCGCTAGTAGTCATTGATGACCTTGAACTCCATAGTTAGGGCCATCCAAAATGATGGTCAATACCTCTAAAAACAATTCAAGTTCTTCCCAACTCAATTTTTAGTAAAAAAGTATATTTTTGAGCCCCATGCACTTAGCCATTGAAAAAGTTGTGTGTCCATGCACATTTCCCTTTTGTAGGGTGCATGTGCCTTATAAATGCACAACAAAATATAAAAATTTGCAAAGAATTGTGAAACCAGACAGTTGGAAGAGAAGTTCCTTGGTGGTAACCACTTAGAACTAGCTCCTAACCATCTCATCCATGAAAAACACTCATTAAAAAGGCGTGAAAGGGAGAGAGGAGGAGGAGAGAGAACACCTATATTATTATTTTGTTAGAATAAATTCCCTTGAACCTAAGTTTTTATGCTTGATTCCCCCCTCAGAGATCCTTGTCTCTAAGACATCTTCCTATTTTTGTGTTGAAGTTATCCTATGACTTCTTCCTTATACATAAGGATATTTGAAGGCTTAGGAGTGATGAGCATGAGTGTCTCAAGTTGCAGAGGGACTCACCCTTTCATTCTAGGAGTTCCCACAATGCACTCATGTATACTTATACATATTGTATTTCATCATTTTTTATCAAGATCTATTATCTTCCCCCACCCCCTCCCAATTTGACTATCATTGTGTTTTACTCTCATTTGTGTTGTCACCCTCCATATTCTTTGTGGTGTTCCATATCATATGTGTCGGAGAGGAGGGGTCTTTTTTAGATGTAAAGTCCATGTTGGGCTTGTTTTATGTAAATGTACTAGCCTAATGGGGCTCAAGACCCTTGGTCTGGTAATGGAAACTCCTCTTGGTTTTCATTTCAAGAAGCATTGGATTATTGGCTCTATTGACTCCCCCTTGATATGGTAGAATCCCCCCATCATGTTGGTCATTTATGCCTTGGTTTGTTTCTCTAGTGCTTCTTGGGATTATTTCATTAAGACACATGGCCTAGGAGCTCTCAGCCACACTTGTGCTTATGTTTTGTAGAGATGATTGCATGTGTAAGGGTTTTCATATTGGTATTTATACACCTCATTAATTCCCAATTGGACCTATTTTTGTCATTTATTAACCCTCCTCGTGGCTCAACCATGATAAATTGACGACGACACCATCCTTTTTAAGAGGTCGTAAGGGAGGAGGTCCTTGAGGGAAAAAGTAAATCATTGTGGTTAGTTGGGGCATGGAACTCTCCTCCCAATCTCAAAATTTCATCAAGTTGCAACAATTCATCATTTTTATTATTATTTTTTATGTCTTATGAGGTTTATTCATTGGCTTGTGGGTGACAAACCCTACAAATTCATTGAAAATCATTTTAAGTTATTTTATCTAGGTCATCCTAAAAACGAGATTAAGTTAGATTAGTCACATATAAATATGGCTATCCTCCTCATTTGTAAATCAATATCATGGGATCAAATAAAGTCTTATCTCTTTTTCTACTTGTCTATCTTGGCTAAGTGGTGGGCACCTCTCTTCTTGGCATCTTGAAGCGTTATTGTGGTGATTTTTTGGTGATTGGAGGCTTTTACTAAATCTTGCAAGTCTTGTCTGAGGAGAACAATTCTTAAGAGGGTTACTCTCTTCTTCTTTTCTCTTCTTTTGTGGTAATATTTTTGGTTCTCTTATCTTTCACTATCAAAGACATCCAAGGTAAGAGCTAATTAGGTTTTTCATGCATGATAACATTGTCTTGTAAGTGAGATATCCCCTCTTCAAGGGTCTCTCTTGTTAGGAATTCAATGCCTCTATTTCCCCTAATTAGGTAAAAACCAACACAACCCTAGGGTTTCTTTGTTTTCCCTAATTCATCAAAATTGGATTGCCAATTCTTGAGAGGAACGCTAACCACGATTCCTCGATGGACTTGAAGGGAAGAGACTTAAGTATTTATTTCCCTCATATTTACTTAGAATATTTTTATCAAATTTATGTATTATATATTGCAAAAATATAAAAATCAAATATTCTAAAAGACCCTAAATTTTCATTTTTTTGTAAAAATCGAAAAATATTTATTTTTATTCCCTAGTTATTTAATTTATATTTTTCTAATATATTCAAATGTAGCAATAAATTTTAGACCTAGATAAAATAGAAAACAAATCCCAAAAAGTTTAAAAAATTGCAAAAAAGTAAATTTTAGCCCTAAAAAGTGCCCTAAAGGAGGTGATGTCATCCTAGGGATATATAATGTCATACCTTAGGGCTTGTTTCAGATCTATTTATTGTCCTATCGCAAGTCCATCTCGAAGGAAAATTCAAACCCTAGTGATAACAGCAATTAGTGTAGGGTTGTGTCTTCACTAAACATGCTATTTTACTAAGAAATGGTGAGTTTCTATGTCAACATATTAACATGATTATTACAAGATTCTTAAGATCTATACTCATTCATCAAAAACTCATTAAGATCTAAAGCCATTTTAAACATCTAAATCATGAAAGATAAGCAACATTCAAACATTCAAATGGGACAAACTTGAATCATTTCATATTAGAACAATGAAGAGATACATTCCTACCATGGATCTTTGTGTGAATCCCTCCTCCATTGCCATAAGCTTTCCTTTCTCCACCCTTGATTTTGAAGAAATTGAGCTTCTCCTCCTTCGGAATCTTTTCAGCATGCCTTTGCTCTTCCTTTGTGTCCTTTACAATGCCTCCCATGCCTTTCTTATATAGCATTGGGAAATGAGCCTTAAGCTTTTCTTCTAAATGTGGGATTACTTATTTTCCTCATTTTAGATTATTTTAACCTGAAAACCCACTTTTCCATAGTTTTTAGGCTTTTTGCACAACTTTAAGCACAATTAATGCATTTCTCTTCACATTTTGATTGGTGCAGCTTAAGTTTGGACCTTTATTGAGCAGTTCAATGACCGAACTGGTCTCCTTAGGTTCTTACTGTCTTCACATAATCCTTCCATTTATGGGAGAAGTGATTAGATCATAGAGGACTTGTCTCTGAATGTACTTGTGTTCTGTCTTCATGTTGCGGGCGCATAGTAAAAATGTGCTTCTTCTGTCACATGACTAGGGGTGTTAATTTTATTGTTAACAGATGCCCCTTAATGTGTGACGTCCAAAGTAGAGCGAAGGACCGAAATACATTACTAAAATTTATACTCTGTATACTGATACTCTTTATCGTTCAAAGCAAGGATGAGGAAAGGAAAACTCACGGGCGTAGGATTGAGGATCACAACTGCAAAACATAGCAATTTCTCGAATATGTAATATCTTCTTGAGGCGGGCATACCCATGCTCAGCAGTAAACAAGCATGGCCACGAAAAATACACAGTGGATCCATGTCAAAAGTAAATTTTTCAGAAGTGTAAACATGCACTTTGATGAGTGCAATAGAAAAGTCTTTATTGAACTTCTTGACATGGCAGTCTAATGTTGCACAGCTCGGGCAGTGCATTTATGAGTGATACAATTGTTTTTCCCAAGGTCTTCAATACAAACTGATAATAGTACGAGTTTATATCATGCGAATAAGTGATCTGATGTCGAGCATAATAAAACACCATCTGATTACCAATCATTGGTGTATACCGTTAACAAATGCGAAGAGACCCACCGATAATGATGATGGATTCTAAGGTACTGAGTACAAACTAGCAAGTGTGAATAGATGTTCTGAAGTCGAACACTTGTAGAATCAAACAATTAGGGGTCATTGATGTATACCCATTGTCATTTGCGAGGAAACCTGCCACTAATGACCGCAAGATCCAAGGTACTCTTGGGTTTCTAGATCCATGTCCTAGATGATGATTTGATGTCGGTAGGAATAGATCCATTGGAAGGAGGGAATTAATGCATCCCACATCAACCGATACGAAACAAAGATCAATAGTCTGATATAATTTGGTAGAACTGCAAGATCCAACACTGTATACTGACACAAGGAAGGCCAACATGATTGGTCAAGAATGTTTGAGGAATGGCTGACACGGTTTGGACTTCCCTTGAACACATAAAATGACATAGAATGGACACTTGGAAACATAGGACTTTGAGTAATTGACCTTAATGAAATCCACTAATGCCAAATGCATTAATGAAAGCTCCATTGGTGATGGGAAGGATAACCCATCGGTGGAGATTTTTTCAAAATACAGGTACAGTTTCCTAAGGCAAATGCAGATGGTGTACTGACAGCGGATACAATATTATGTGGTGTGTTCAAGGGTGACAAGGACTGGTTGTTGTCATTTTCTTCAAAGTTTATACTATGAAGTGATTCAAGTCTCTCCCTTTTTGGATTTTTGTGTTTTTTAATTTTTATGCTTTTTTTTTTTTAAAGAATAAAGAATGCTATGATACATAGGAGGGAGCAAGTGCTACATGGGTGTACGTCTATTTTTCAAGGGCACGGGTTAGGCCAAGGAAAAGATCCATATTTCCAACAAGGGCTAAACTGGTTGTGCACACTCTTACAGTTGTTCCCTCCAGGGCAGGCTATCTAAAGTAGGATTATGTGTCGACAGATGGTGAAGTAATACCATGTGACTAAGTGTTATCTAATTTGGGTGAAATGGCCAAGTAGGAATGGTTCAATGAGGTTTACTTCAATTTGATTCTTGTGAAAAATGACAAAATCATAGATCATCATGAATCATGGTCTATCTCAACTACCTGAATCAAATAGTTCGAACTGTCAAAGTCTTCAAGTCCTGAAATCAAAACCATTTCACTACCCAACAGTTCAGTTAGAAACTAGTTCAAATGTGCATTTAATATCAAAAAAGATAGCTAATTTTGAGGAATTATGCATCTTTCTATCATTCAAAAGGATATAGTATCTATGAATAAAAGATAAGTAAGAAATACTCATGATTTACCATATGCGTTTGTAGTGTAGCCAATGTATGAGAGGAGGAATCCCCTTTTAGCTTGAATTTCTAGACGCTGTGAACCTTTAGTCTTTGATCTGCCAGTAGTGGGTTAGTTTCGATGTCAAACTAGAAAATTTTGAAACAATTTCCCATGTTTTCGAGTTTTTCCAAATTTTTTCATTTTTTTTTATGAAATTTTTTTGGGTGTTATCTATAAGAAAAAGAATCAAAAAGAGAAATAGTATTTACACTATTCTTTTTGGTGTGTGCAAAATTTACACACTTTTTGGGTTATGATGTAAGCTAGGTTAGTTCGGTTTTACTTATGTCCTTAAATGATGTGTTCAATTAAATTGGCCATGAAATAATGTACAATGATGTAAGGTAGGTTATTTCAGTTTTACTTATGTCCTTAAATGATGTGTTCAATTAAATTGGCCATGAAATAATGTACATGCTTGCATTTTGGTATGATATTAATGACTTAGATGACAATCAAGTACATAGTTGGCCAAAGAATTAGCCAAGCTATTCAGACTTCTAGGAACGTGTATATATTCAATAAACTCGAATTGATGCTCTAAAAGACGTACTCGTAGAAAATTTCTAAACAGTGTAGGATATCGAACCTGATACTGACCATTTAACTGGGATACAACTAATTCTGAGTCCAATTTGATGATTATTAGTTGGATTCCAAGGGTGATAGCCTCAACAAGAAGCTCAATGCCTGTGCTATATTCTGCAACATTGTTGGTTGCATATCCAAGAAAAATGCCTCCTTAACTAAGAACTTCGTTACTAGGTGTGATAACGACCCATGCGGTGGAAGCAATGTTCCGAGAACTAAGGCTGGTGCCGTCCACATATCCCAAATATGTGAAAGATTCTTTGTTCCATCTGCCAAAGTGACAATTCCAAGCAAGATAAGTGTGTGCTCAAATAACTAATGTACAAAAGTTTATACAAAGAATATAGCCTAATACAACAAATGGTGTGAGGCATCAGTGCCTACGTGAAGTATTTCTGCAGATAGAGACCATTTCTGATCTTCGACATGGGTTCCCCATCAAAATTGACAAATTCATAAGCTCCCTTTCTTAACACAATTTTGACAACAAGTGGGCCAAACCATTTAGCTACAAATTTCCCTTCTCTTATTTTATCTTGATTTTGGTCATAAACTAAAACTAGATCACCTTCCGAGAAGACTCAGGGATGGATAGACTTGTCATATTGTGTTCTAACCCTCTTCTTGTGTGCTTCTACATTGAGAGAGGCTTCTATTCTAGTTTCATCAAGAGAATGGAGATGGAGAATCCTTTCCTCTTCTGCATAAGTGTTAGGTTGGAGTTCGACTTCTATTAGTAATTATGGGATTTCACATTCAATCGGCAACACAACGTCCTCTCCATAAACCAGTTGGAAGGGAGTGAATTTGGTTGCGGTTTTAGCGATCATTCGGTAGGCCCAAAGAGCAGTGAACAACATCAAGTGCCAATTATTCTTTTTTTATTAATCATCCTCTGTAACATGGTTTTCAAAACCTTGTTGATGGCTTCTACTTGTCTGTTAGCTTGAGGGTAATATGGGGAGGAAAAGTCCTGCCGCAATCCTAACCGGTCTGTAAGTTCATCCATACAGAAATTCCTAAAATGACTTCTGTTGTTGGTAGTGGTCTCTTTGGGCACACCAAACCTTGCTATTACATGATTGAATAGAAAATATGCTTCATTTTTACCCATGGAATTGAATGTAGGCATCACCTCACCCCACTTGGTGAAGTAGTCCATTGCTACAGTGATGTAGTGGTGGCCATCAGCTGAAGGTGGGTTGATTGTCATAAAATCAATGGCCCATTTTGAAAATGGACCCACAGTTACTAAAGGGTGTAAAGGTGCAGGATGTGCGCACATTTTTCTTGTGTAAATTTGGCAAGGATGACACTTTTTGACAGCATTCATGCAATCTTTAAAAATTGTAGGCCAAAAGTATCCTGCACACAAGATTTTATAAGCAGTTGCCAATCCAGAAAGATGACCACCACATGCCCCAGCATGGAAATCATTCAACACTTGTTCATCTTCCGCGTGTACTAAACAACGTCTTAATATCATGTCTATTCCTCGACGGTACAAAGTATCCCCGATGATGAGGTATCTTCAAGCTCGGTGTCGAATATGACGTCATTCAATACTAGAAAATTGAGGATCGATCCTTTGGGTTTGAAGATATATAATGAATGATCCATACCAAGGATCAAAAGTTGCAATGAGGAATACATGTTCATCTGCCCAAGATTCAATAGATACAGTACCCTCCTTCTCCATGGGTAACTCAGACATTAATTCAGCAAATGCCAACAACTTCTTGGCTTTAGCGTTTTTGAATTCGAGGTCAAATTCTTGTAAAATTACTACCATTTTGAGTATTTTCCACCAATGATATGGATGGACAAAATGTGTCTCATGGGGTTCATTTCAGCCACTATGGTTGTTTTCCTTGGAAGGATGTAATGTCTAAGTCATTGGACAGCATGGAATGCTACCAAGGCCAACTTCTCAACCTGGGAGTATCTCAATTCGGATCCTGCAAGGCCCTTACTAAGATAGTAAATAACATTTTCATGAGATGATTCGTCTTCTTGTGCTGTAATACCCCCAATTCGACCCTTAGGATATATGAGCCTTTAATGTAAATCAGTGTACATGTGATGTATGTTTTCCTAGCGTGGAGCTCAAGGCCAAGGCCCCGCTAGTGAAAGCCGAATTTTATTTAAAGGGCAAGTATTTGATATTTGATACCATGTGCTCTTAAGCCATGGAAATTGTAATAGGATGTAAATAAACATCAGGCAATATAAAAATCCAAGACTGGCTATGGAGGCAACGAATGAGAAGGGGCCACGTGTATCCACTAGGGAGTGGTGAGGGGGCTATGGGAGTAAACCATAGGTTGCCATATGTCTTTATGAGAACCCATTTGACCTTTCTAGATGACATTTATTCCTGTTGTAAGAGAGTGGTTGAAGAATTAAGTCAATGACTTTGATGGAGTATGGGCAGCCCTGAAATTCGTATGGGAAGGTATGGGCTCTTATGACTTGTCCCACAAGTCACTCTACATCTTGGGGGTTGCTCCATCCTTATCCCCATTCCATTGTGGAAGTATGAGACATCTTTTCCCAACCAAAAACGAGCTCCCAGCAATGAGAAAACCAGAAATCGCGACTTGAAGGAAACCCACGTTTTGGGAAGCCAAAAACATCCCGATTTGGTATTGGACAGAGAAATCCAATGGGGGATCCATTGGTAGGAACCTTGGGGCGAATTTGGGAGCAATAGCTACCCCAAAAGCCATGGGAAAACCAGTTTTTGCAGCTCAGAAAACGAGTGACGGATTTGGGTTATTTGCTGAACGAAGCTGTGAGAAATCCGATTGTGGATGTGTGAATAGAGGATGGGATTGCTGAGTCTAGTTTGAAGGGTATGTGGCTCTGGGTTGGAGCTCAGTGGACTATCATCCTCCTCCATCTCCTATTGCATTCTTGAGAAACCCAACCGTGTGTTGGCTTAGCATGGCTGTTTGAGTGAAACCCTGACTGTGAGGGAGCCATCTAGTTCCTCCTTAGTGGATACACAGCCCAGCTCGGGGGTGATCTCTCAGCTGAAAGAATACAGGCTGGACAGAGATCTATGGTTGGGTGGAACGTTGCTCTCACGTAGCCAGTTGTTTGGGCCATTATAATTCGAGATAAGTATTCTTGATGTTAATTCTATGCCCTGCAAGCATTTTAAATAATGATTGTTGTTTATATGTTGAATGCATGATAAAACTGTGTGCATATGTATAGTTAATTCCGCTGTGTTTATATTGAATTGAATCTGCATAGAGAAGTTTTAAAATGTTAGTTATTTATGTGCAAAAATATTGGGGCTAAGCTTATCAAAAGCCCGGTAGGTTGTTAATGTTTCCATCCCTGTTGTTCTATGGAGAAGGGGATGTTACATGTGCTAAGACCATTCCAATGGTGGAAGGAGATGCTACCAAATATAGCAGAAAGTCTCTTTTGTAGTTCAGTGGCCTAAGTATGAGGGAAGAGACCAAAGCTTTATTTATTTCATCAAATGAACGTTGAGCTTGGTCGTCCCATATGAATATTGCATCTCGTTTTAAGAGACGCATGAAACCTTTAGCTTTTTCAGCAAAATTATCGACAAATCTCCTCAAGTAGTTAGCTTTCCCTTGAAGGATTTGAACTTGAGTGATTGTTCTCAGGGAAGGCAACTGAAGTATTGCCTCAACCTTGATGGGATCAACCATGATCCCCTTTTGGGATACTACAAACCTAAGTAACCTCCCAGAGTCCACACAAAACATGCATTTATGTGGATTTAACCTAATGTTGTACTTGCGGCAACGCTCAAAGATAGCTCATAAATGCGCACTATGCTCAGCTCTCCTTTTAGATTTGGCTGCTAAGTCATCAAGATAAACCTCAACAATTTTCTTAATGTCGTGAAATGCGTATGACATAGCTCTTTGAAAAGTAGCTCCGGCGTTTTTAAGGCCGAATGGCATTTTCCGATAAGCGAAGGTCCCCTAAGGGAATATGAAAGATGTCTTAAGTTGGTCTTCCTTTTTTATTTTGATTTGGTTATAACCGGAGAAGCCATCCATAAATGAAAAGATTTCATTCCCGGCACATTCATCGATGATATGATCAATGAAGGGTGTGGGATAGTTATCCTTGGGACATGCTAGGTTTAGATCTCGAAAATCGGTACAAACCCAGATAGTTCCTTGTTTTTTGTTAACGGGAACAGGATTAGATACCCAATCAGTCAAAGGAACATGATAGATGAATCCATCTTTTAAAAGCTTTTCGACCTTGGCTTTAATGGCAGCAGTCTTCTTAGGGTTTACTGGACGTAGTTTTTTTCGCACTGGTTTAACATTGGGATAGGTTTTGATATCATGTTCCACGATACTGGGATCGATACCTGACATTTCTTCATAATACCATGCGAACACATCATGAAACTCTTTAAATAAAGCAGTACAAAGTGTTATTTACTCAAGAGAACAATATGCACCTATGTTGATATTCTCAACGATGCCAGGTTTTACGGATATGTCAATTGGGATGGTTTTCGGAATTTTTGCTAAGTTTCCTTCCGAACTCACATTGTGGGTTTGGATAGGGCATTAGTACTTGGTCATATCATCATCAAAGTAAAGATTTTCAGGATTAACTTCTAATGAATCGATTTTGGGAAGAAATGAGGATTTTTGGTGCATATCCTCCAAGGGTTGTTCTGATATGTTCATGATCTCTAGGATGGCTTCATCAGAAGAGAATGTGTGATCCAGGAGATTATGGGTACTATGAGATTTCAAGGCCCAAACAGGTGAAGTATAGGGATCATATTCCTCCATCTTGGGAGGATGTTGATCCAGTTCTACCGAAGCCATTTGAATAGCATGATAAGCAAGCTCTACGGCAGAAAAGGGAACACTACTCTCCATTTCCTCATGGTGTGCAGAAGTATGTGTATTTCCACCATTCTTTTCACCTAAGATGTTTTCTTTTGAGGTTCCAACCGATGAGGTGGAACCAACCTCTGAAGTGGAATTAGAAAAGACTCTTAATGGAAAGTACACTTCCGATGTAATGGTGAAAATCGGAGAAATGTTAGGGGTCAATATTGGTGGTGGAATTGGAAAAGTTCCCAAAAAGGATGAGTCTTTAAACATTACTACCCCAACATCTTGAATCACCATCGTCGAATCCCCTATAAAAGGTACATTCGAGTGGAGACCAGTTTCAGGTGTGCAGTAATCTAGTTGATCGATAGTTACAATCTTCCCTTGGTGGGGAACCGAATGACTTGGAATATGGAAGATACTACACCCGTCATATTATGAATCAAACTGAGACCCAATAGAAAACTATAGTCTATGGGTGCATCCACTACCTCAACATCTACTTGAACCGTTTTCCCCCCTAGTTCAACTGGGCAAGCCATGATAAGTCCATGAGGTGGGAAAGAATGACCATCAAATGCCTTGAGAATTGTGTGGGATGGTACTAAGGTGGGTGACCCCAAAGCTTTCCAACAAGCTAGTGACATGACACAAGTGGAGGCTCCTTCATCCACAACGGTTCAAAAAATATTATTACCATGTGAAGTTACTTTAATTTGGAATGCAATTTGTGAGGGAAGCCTACATGTGGGCTGTTCTAAGTCAAATGTGATCAAATTAGTGTCTGATGGATCAATAGCACCGATGGTAGACAATAGTGCTTTCTGTTGAGCGGGAAAACTTTGCAACACCTCCAAGGCAGTCATTGCACAAGGAGATTGAGCTAAATATTCAACCACATTGTAGTTTTGAGTAGCTCACGCATTGGGGTTGTGTGTTGTTTTGCGGAGGACCCCTTTCGGAGGTCGAGGCACCATGTCTATGGTTGGTTTTTCAATATTTAGAAAACCACTAGATTGAGATCCAACTGTTTCAGCATCTTTTGAAGGTATATCATAAGAACGAGCCCTTGTTTGGATATGGATGTCATGTTCACCAATTGTAAATATATTAGCGTTGGGTGGATTGCCCCCTTGTGGGGGGTTTGGTTGGTTTCCTCCTGGTGGAGGTATTGGCGCCGCAACAACCATCTGTTGTTGTTGGGGGAAGGGTTGAGTTAGGATGGCAGGTTGTGGTTGTCCTCCTTGTTGTGACAACATGTGATGAATATCATCCATATGAGGACATTGATGAGTAGGATGGTCCCCTTGGAAAAAATTTCAAGGGTACTTGTTCTTCCGGTTCTCATGATTTCCTCCATTAGGATTATTCACCTTAGGTGCATCTCTTGTCCCAGGGTTAGCATTAGGCTTCTTCTTTTGTTTCCTCTTTTTTTCGTTTGGGTCCGCAGTTTGAACCGTAAGGATCTCAGAAGTTTGGGCAGGAGTTGCAGATTGTTGAGTTGACTGGCCAGCTGTGGGTTGAGGATTTTGAACTGACATTTGTCCCAATTGTTGGGTAATCTATTCAAGTTGGTTTATGGATCCAATCACACCGTCAATATGAGGTCCTTTTGGCGGCCTAGCTGGATCAGACACAGGTCTTACAGCATGAGGTATTAAGTCATAAAGTGTGCCCAATTGGGAATATACTAAATCCATTTGGTGAGCACTCTGAATGAGTTGTCCTTCAGTCATGGCTCCTGACATGGCCACATCTTGGCAAGAGTAGGAAATAGGGATTTTATGAACCAATTTGCTAAGAATGGGTCAGGGATGTCATCTTTAATAATCCTTTGGTGCCTCCTCCACTCATGGATGTGATCTGAGATGTGAGTAGTAGTGGATTGCCTAAGTGAAGTTAAAAGCTTTGTTCCTGTCTGATAACAGATAGGTAATTGAAAATGTGTCAAGAAGACCATCGCTAAAGATGAAAAATCTGTGAATTTATTGCGTGGCAATTCAATGTACCATTTCGCAACAGTTCCCGTTAGGGTCCGTTGAAACAACCTTAACCTAACACTATCATCAACTAGGGAATTGGATGAACACCACAGATGGAATGTCATCACATGATTAGATGGGTCTTCCCCTGGTTTTCCGTCAAACTTGGGTATGTCTGAGGGTATTTTAGTTTGTATGGTTGGCCACCCATTCAAATGTAGAACAAGGTCATTAGTCAACCGGGATAAATCTGGTAGATTCAATGTGGCTAGAAATGGTGACTTGGATGGTGCCAGAGCAAACGTTTGATATCCAGGTGAAGCTTGATGGCTCCACTGTTGGTTTCCTTGGGCTTGAGAAGCATTCCAATAAGGGTTACCTCCTTGCGGAGATTGCATCCAAAAAGATGGGTTACTTCCTGAAGGTTTTCCATTCCATTGTGGAGTAGGATACATGTATGGATTTCCCCCTTGCGGAGGTATGTTCCATTGAGATTGGTTACTTGGTGGAACATTGCCATTCCATTGTGGCATATGATTAACAGGTGGATTGCCCCCTTGCGAGGGTATGTTCCATTGAGATTGGTTACTTGGTGGAACATTACCACTCCATTGCTGGTTAGGATTCATGGGTGGATTGCCCTGTTGTGGGGGGATGTTCCATTGAGATTGGTTACTTGGTGGAACATTACCACTCCATTGCTGGTTGGGATTCATGGGTGGATTGCTCCCTTGCGGGGGTGGGCCCCAATTAGATTGGTTACTAGTTGGAATTGGACCAATCCATTGAATGTTTCCTTGGTTTGGATATATGTTTGAAGGTTGATTTCCCCCTTGCGGGGGTGGTTCCCAAGAAGATGGGGTACTTCTTGGGACTTTCCCACTCCATGGTGGAATGGGGTTGGTGGATGGGTTACCACCTAGTGTGCTACCTATTGTGGGTATGGGATTTCCTCCAGGATTTATGCTAGGAAATTTTAGATAATGCCTTCCCGAGGCACTTCCACTAACTTGTGGAGTATTACCCCAATTAGCATTATTGTTCCATGGTCCATTAATTCCACTAGGGACATTCAGATTCCAAAGTGAAGGATCCCCCCTAGGTGTAGAACTTGGAAGACTCTTTGGTATGCCAATAGGATTTTGGTTGACTCCCAGATTGTTTTGACCTTGAGTAGCCAAACCGTATGGGAAACCCAAGTTTGGTAAGGAAGACCCTCCAGTAGGGATTCCTGCAGAAAAAGTGGATATACTTCCAGGATTGGGACCCGAAACTGTACCAAATGGAACTAAAGTGCTAGTTGAACTTATGGTAGCAGTAGGTAAACTAACTGTTGGAGTCAGTGTGGTAGAGTTCAAGTTGGAAGTGTTGCTACCTCCAGCAACCATTTGATTTTTTGATGATGTGGTCCCTTGTGCTCCTGATGAAGCCATAGGGATGTTGGAAGTATTGTTACCTCCAGCAACCGTTTGAGGTTGTAATGATGTGGTCCCTTGTGCTCCTGATGAAGCCATAGGGATGTTGGAAGTATTGCTACCTCCAACAACCATTTGAGATTGTGATGATGGGGTCCCTTGTGCTCCTGATGAACCCACGGGGTTAGATGTTGAATTTTTCATATGTACTAAATGTGCCACAAGAGGATTGATGGTGTTCAATGGTTCACCGATGTGAAGTACCACTGATCTGAAAGATTTGTTAGAGGTGGATTTATGGGATTTGCAGTGTTTTCTTCTAATGTTTCAATTGCAATTGGAGCAAGAGGATCAACAATTTATGTGTTTTCCTCGATAGGTGGTGTTGTAGTATTTGTTTGATGTGTTTCTGATCTACTGTTGATAATTGAAGTTAGAAGTGTTTCAGTTTCAAAGTCAAAATGCTTTGTATTTTGTTGTTGTCTCCGTAATGTAGTGGGGACTTCAATTTCTGGTGACTCACCTCTGTGCCGCCATGACTAGCGAGTCAGAAGATTAGCCACTTTGAAGAATATTGATAAAAGGATGTGTTTAAATTTTTTTTGAAAACAGAATCAAAATTTTTTATGGCTTTCTAGACTCAACAAAATAGAAAGTGTCCACACAGTAAAAATTGCTAGAGATTTCAAGCAAGCAAACTTACTCTTCCAAAGAATCGAGGCTCAGTGAAATGATGGATTGGAGGGCCTTCTGAAACTAGTAGTTGCTGATGGATTTCATGTCCTCATACAATTGCTAGAAGCGAAGGTGTGAGAAACAGTTACAATAAACTTTAATTGCCAGGGGTGCAAGTGTTGGTTCTTGACCAATCACCCTCCCAAGGAGTAAAAGTTCCAAAGTCTGTCTCAGGTATTGCAAGTGTGTCCCACTCGCAACAGCCTATGTGATATCCTAGGAATAGCCACTAAAGTTACCACTTCACAATCGACGGTCGGGCAGAATAGTTGTAAGTCGAGGACAACTCTCATAACTAGAAACTCTAGAAATAGTGATGTCACCCCGAGGACTTGTCACTGAACATAGAATCCCCTTGATAATCTCATGTCCCACTAAATAAGAAAAATGGGGGAATCACCCCTTACTTATCCAGATTGATCTCGTGCTTGATGCATGTTTCAAAATCGCTTTCCCGACAAGCGTTTTTTGCTACGAATGGATTTACTATCTTTAATCAATGCTAGTTTCAAATTTTTGCAGCCCAGGAGTGTTAACTATCCAAACCTAATCCAGGGCACTAACCTAAACTTGTTGGTGATATGAAAATCAAAAGTTTGTCAATTTTATATTAAGCACCAATTTTAAGGGTAGTTTGCTTAGTTTCAAGAGTGGAAGTGAAACTGGTGGTGTTTTGACTTGAAAACAGGAAATGAACCAAACAATGCAAAATTATCACTACTCTACCTTTCAATTCAATGAATATTCTAAATTAAGGAAGAGTTAGAGGTTCATGAGTTTCTTTCAGACATGTAAAATTTCTGTTAGATTTTGTATGTTCATGCATAGTTTTTTTTTTTCTGAAATATGGATAATAATTGATGTGTAAAGACCAATGTAACCCAAACAGATATCTCAAGTAAACATGAATCTAATTCTATTACATGGGGGATACTTTTTTCTCATTCACAAGACTGTCGTAAGGCCCAAGTGAAGAGGATACGCAGATCCCTTTTGAGTGCTGATGAATTAAATTCTAAACTATTACAAGTGAGATCCACTTTCTCATTCAGAAGATTGTCATAATGCCCAAGTGAAGAGGATACAGTGGCTCGAAAAACTGTATGCGAAAATTAAATCTACTCTGTTACAAGTGAGATCCACTTTCTCATTCACAAGGTCGCCATAAGGTGTGAGTGAAGAGGATAAGGTGGCTCGATATAATATGCTTTGAAAAAATCAACCCCTAAACTATTACAAGTGAGATACACTTTTTCATTCACAAGATCACCATAAGGTGCAAGTGAAGAGGATACGGTGCCTCATACACAATATATCTCAAGAAAACTGAACTCTAAAGGTTCAACTCTCTCTAATTGTGCATGCGAATGAAGAAAATTCCAACTCCAAAACAAAATGTAACTAAATGAAAGTTTATTTATGTTTTTTGGGAAGAAATTGTCTTTGATTTGTCTCACAATGTGGCGTTCAAGGTTTGTTTATCAATGCAAATGTGTGTGAATGGTGCCTTCAAAGGCATACAACTCCAAACATATCTCAATTTAATCCAAACTTTGTAAAACTATGTAAAAAATTTTGCAAATTTCCAAAACTAAAGGTTTGAATCTACATATGCACAAATTTTCAAAAACTGTGGAAATGAGTGTTTGGAACAATTTCGAAAAGGTAGGTTCATATGTTTTTTTGGCGTTCAAGTTTGATGCATTCAAAATTCAATTTTAACATGGTTTCAAAAGTACCAAAATGCATTGACCAGAACGCCTTTACCAGGAGCTTGACATGCAGACCTTCAAGATTGCAAGCAGAGGCAGAGTTTAAAGAAACCTTCGATGCTAGTCTCCATTGGTGAAAACTAAGTTTTAACTCAAAGTAATCAGAGTTTTAAAGATATTTCATGTTGAGATTGACATGTATTCACCATACAAAATGCAAAGTTTATTCTAGCATTCAACACAGAGGTTCAAGGCAAAGAGCAGGAAGGGGTTTAAAAAGTCTCCAACGCCGAGCTTTAAGATGAAATGCTAAAGTTTAAAAATTTAAAAAAAAAATAGGAAACATGCAGAGCTAAGATCCACACACAGGGTGAGACTGCAGAAAGCAGGCATTCACATAGAGTTTGAAAGAGGTTCAAGATCTATACGCAGAGGTTTAAGAGCTTAATGCTGAGATTCTCACGCAGGTTTTGAAGGCAGAGCTGGAAGATTGCACGCATAGGAAGAGTTTAAAGAAATATTCAACATCAATGAACTCAGCAATACAAAATTATTGACATCATTAACTCAGCAATGAATTTTTTTATTTAGCAATTCATTAGCCATCACGCAGAGGTTGACAACTTTTCAAACTTCACGCAGGGATCTTTACTGTTTAAAGAATACGCAAGATGCAAGACTCAAATGTAGAATTTGAAGATTTAATCCAAGATTCCACACTCAATCGCATAATTTAAAGATTTACTACAGAGGTTTGACTTTCAAGATCCACGTAGAGGTCTCGGATGCACGCTGATCTTTCAAGTTTTCATGCAATCTTTAAATTTTACACGCCGAGGGTGAGAATTTTTACACGCATAGCATGCTGAACACTGTTTGCATTCACGCAGAGCACACAGAGAACAAAGGCAAAGTTCTTGAGAGCTATCACGCAGGTTTGAAGACTAGGCAGAGTTTAATCCGACAAATTCCAGGCAGAGTCTCATAACCACGCAGAGCTACCAGCTGAAAACTCCAAAAACTCAAAATTCCAGACACTAAACAAATCAAGAAACTCAGATTTGAACGCAAATTGAGATAGTTTGATGAATTAAAGGTGTAGTTAGGTTGATATTGAGTTTCTTAGGCTAGATATAAGGTTCTTTTAATGATCTTTAAGCCACAAAGGAGTAAATCTGAAGAAAGAACACCACAAAAATTGAGGAAAAATCAAGAAATTTCAACAAAAAGTATGGTCTCCAATCTGATAACAGCAATTAGTGTAGGGTTGTGTCTTCACTAAACATGCTATTTTAACAGGAAATGGTGAGTTTCTATGTTAGCATATTAAGATTATTATTACAAGCTTCTTAAGATCTATACTCATTCATCAAAAACTCATT
The DNA here is from genome assembly GCA_027924585.1 of Larix kaempferi. Taxonomy (NCBI): domain Eukaryota; kingdom Viridiplantae; phylum Streptophyta; class Pinopsida; order Pinales; family Pinaceae; genus Larix; species Larix kaempferi. Next base: position 9,107,615 of record BSBM01000924.1, read on the forward strand.
AAGATCTAAAGCCATTTTAAACATCTAAATCATGCAAGATAAGTAACATTCAAACATTCAAATGGGACAAACTTGAATCATTTCATATTATAACAATGAAGAGATACATTCCTACCATGGATCTTGGTGTGAATCCCTCCTCCATTTCCATAAGCTTTCCTTTCTCCACCCTCGCTTTTGAAGAAATTGAGCTTCTCCTCCTTCAAAATCTTTTCAGCATGCCTTTGCTCTTCCTTTGTGTCCTCTACAATGCCTCCCATGCCTTTTTTATATATCATTGGGAAATGAGCCTTAAGCTTTTCTTCTAAATGTGGGATTACTTCTTTTCCTCATTTTAGATTATTTTAACCTGAAAACCCACTTTTCCATAGTTTTTAGGCTTTTTGCACAACTTTAAGCACAATTAATGCATTTCTCTTCAGATTTTGATTGGTGTAGCTTAAATTTTGACCTTTAATGAGTGGTTCGATGACCGAATTTGGTCTCCATAGGTTCTTATTGTCTTCACCTAATCCTTCCATTTATGAGAGAAGTGATTAGATCAAAGAGGACTTGTCTCTGAATGTACTTGTGTTATGTCTTCATGTTGCAGGTGCATAATAAAAATGTGCTTCTTCTGTCACATGACTAGCGGTGTTAATTTGATTGTTAACACCTAGATATTTGTGGAATTTTGGGTCTAACCCTAGGTTACTCGTGAAGACCCTGGTGGTATTTTAGGCCAAGGATATTTCTGGTTCACCTTGGCTGTAGAAAAACACAAACCTATAGAAGAATTCAGCCTCAAAAGAAACCTTTGTGTTTCCCATTCAAGTGTTCCCGAGGGTGGATTGAAGCTCCTCAGGTTAAGGTTCCCCAAAAGGTAAACTTTGGACAATTCCTGCAGTTAATTTTGGAGATATTCCATGTTCTATCTTGTTGGTTTTTACTACAGAGAAGAAAATTAGTAGATTACATACTCATTATTTATCCCAAACTTCCAATTTAAAGGGTTTATTGTAGACATATATCATTGGCTCCATTAGGAACTAGTCTACTAATAGTGGGAAGGTATTATAGGGGTAGAAGTACTTTATATTGTGTTTCTTACAAGTGTATCCTTACCATAATTTCTGGGAGCCTCTCATGGCCCAAGGAGAAGGGTTTAAATAGGAAGGGGGTTACATTGAGGTTACATTGGGTGTACCTCATTGAAGAGTTACGATCATAGCACTGGGTCCACTGGATCCACACAACCTACTTTGGTCCATATATTTCATTTGGGTCCACTTACCTTCAATCATGGAAGCGTGCTAGATTTTGAGGTAACATTTTCTGGCACCATTTCTAGGGAAATCTTAAAGGTACGTGGTTGGGTCGAATCCCTATATATCTGGAAAAAATGATAGTTTTGGTAAAAAATTTGAGGTGATAATTTTCTATGTATTTTGATAAGATTATTGTTGGGTACTAACTTGGCAGGTCTAATTTGGTGACTCCACTGAAGAAACAAATAATAAGTACGTTGTAAAAAAAATCCCTCATCTAGTGATGATATAGTTGGATGTAAATGACAAACACATCCATCGGTCTAGAAGAAATAAAGTTCAGTTTGGTGACTCCTCTAAAGAATTTTATATGACATCGCGAACATTTATGCTAATGATCTTGGTTAGATGCATGAAATTGGTGGCCCCTTGGATTTTTTAAACATCTGGGATCCATCTCATGAAATGTCAGATGATTATGAGATACTCTGAAGTTTCATGTCGATGAAGGATCAAGTTCATCTTATCTTGCAACCTTTTGTCATTTAGGAAAACAAATGGATTCCATTATGAAGACGATATGATGGATTATCTCTCATCCAAATTCAAGGATGATACCAAGTGGGGGTATGAATCTGTTGGAAAGAGAATGGTTACATCTTTTATAGTCTTTATGGAAATATTTTTTAAACATTGCTGTCCCAGAGACATGGACCAATGGCTACCTATAATTCAAGTGATCAAAGAATTCTATGATGTACAAAATATTGTTGAATAAAGTCCCCAACTTCCCTAGAAGGAAGAAAACTATTCTAATTTTTTGACAAAAGATTAGGATATTTTTGAAGAGTTATGTGACGGATTCCAATGCGTAGATAATTCCCATGAACAAGTTGTTTTTGGAGAATATTCCACTCATGATTTTGTTGAAGAATCTAAATACAATGACATCTCAAGTCCTATGCTCAAAGAAGAAATTATTCTTGAAAATGAAAATGAAGGTTCTCTTGAAAGTGAAGTTCAGGAAGTCTATAATGAAGGACTAGATAAAGACTTTGAAGAAGCATATGAAATCAACATGACCTAATTGAATAAAGTGTGAGTTATCCTTTTTTTTTTTAATATTATTATGACATCTTAATCCTTTTGGAAGAAAATAGTAGGATCCCTTTGTGTGACAAAGAAGATGATAATTATTGGATCTTTCACAGCCCTCCCATCTATGATTCTTCAAGGGTTGGGAGTGTTGTACTTGATATTTCGTGCACAAATTGTTTGAGGAAGATTTCCATGATTTTTTCCAATCATGTAGAAGTGAAGAGTTTCTCAAGACAAATCAAATTCTTTACACAGACTCAAAACAACATGAATAAGATTTTGTCAAAACAAATAATGATAGTCAATAACAAAATGAAAAATCTCTTGAAAAATCATTCTCCATTCAAACGAATGTTGAAGACATGATTGATGAATACATGGTTGAGGCATATCCTTGTTCTCTTTAGGATGATGAAGTTTTGGTGATTTTTCCTTTCTCTTTTGAAGACATTTTTTTTAAAATGATAGGCTACAAGATCTTATTTCCAAGGAAAATGGTTTCCACATATGTGATGGTGTACATTTCCTTAATGAGCATGATATAGGTGTGGGTCATTAATAATTTATTAGAGATCACATAAATGATTCTTCCAATGAGGAATTTTAATTTTTGAAGACCCTGGAGAACCAACCTTTGATACAATATCTCAAGATGTAGTTCAATTGTGCTTTCTCACCATTTACGATAAAGGGTTCCACATGGAGATATATGTTACTAATGTTGAGCAACCTAGTTCACCTTCTCATGTAGTGGAATTCCACTAGCACTCTCATCCATGTTTCTCATGGACTAATGCAAGTTTTGGATAAGAAGAATCTACTATTAAGTTTTGGACAATGATTTCGATGGGGTCAAATCCCGATTAGGTATGAGTGCAGGTATCACGTTAACTTCCCCATCTATTGATGCTTGTAATTTTTCTTTTCGTTTAGAATATGAAGATACTAACCATGTAGTCGAATATGAATCTCTATTGCATGGCCTTGAGTTAGAAACAAATTTTGATATCAAGTTTTTAATGATTATTAGTGACTCTGGTCTAATTGTTTTACAAGTCAAAGGAAATTTTTCATGTGAAAATCAAAGTTGAAAAGATACATGTATGCAATACGATTGACCATGGAAAATTTTGACAGCTTACATTTACAAGTGATCCCAAGAGATTAGAACCAACTAGTTGATTCCTTGGAATCCCCTGCTTCTGTTCTTCACCCTTGCAAGGTTGTCGTAGAATTAGAAAGAATACAAATAGTTTTCATAACTTCAATTCCTAGTGAGTTTGAAGATAAACAGGTTTATGAATAACAGGGAAAAATTATTTCAACCTCAATATGCAGACCTCCTTTCTAGTTTTGAAAGACATTTGAGGTAGAAAAAATATTTTGGAGAACATGCATATGATCAAGGTAGTTTGTACTTAAGCCCGGATTAAGTGTGGATAGAAAAGGCTTGTGAGAAATGCATTTCTCCATGGAAAGAGTTTGAACACTTCCAAGTCCATGATCTAATCCTCCACTACAACTACATTTCGATGAAGATCATTACATCTACTCAATTCATCATTGACATGGTATTTTCTTGTACTATCGCCAAATACAAGCGAAGAATCCCTAGCATGAATGATATGCTAAAGTGACTTCATTGGTGGTATGATTTCACTTGACTTATCTCTCTCATCATGCTTAGATTAGGTGGGTAGGTTGCATAATATCTTACATTATAATTTTGACTTCTTCTTTTACTTTTATTCATGCATTGCAATTTTTATTTATTGCATTTCATTTTTATTTGAACAAGGCAGGATGCAAGTGTATTCCTCTGTTGCATTTGGTGAGATTGTTTTTCAAAGTGTGTGTAGGTCTATAGGTTCTAGAAGATTCAAAAGTTCTCACACACTTCTAGGAAGCACATGTCCCGAGGTTGGAGCCATCTATTACCCTTAATATTCTTTTTATTATGACATATTAGATGTGCGAAAGAGTAGGGGTATTTTTTCTATGTAAATTCCAAGTGGGGATTGTTTTATGTAAAAGTGTTGGTCTAGTGGGGCTCAATACCCTTATTTTGGTCATGGTAGGTCCCCTTGGTTTTAATTTCAAGGAGTATTGGCTTAGTGGTTTTGTTGACTACCCATTAATGTGGTATAATTTTCTCATCATGTTGGGAATTTATGCATTGGGTTGGTGCTCCAATGCATCTTGGGATGATTTCATTAGAACATGTGCCCTAGGGGTTCACAGCCACACTTGATTTTATGCTTTGTAGAGGTGATTGCACATGTAAGGGTTGTCATGCCTATCTTAGAACACCTCATTCACGCCCACTTGGACCTACTTTTTATTAACCCTCCTCTTGGCTCAAGCATGCCAAATTAATTATCATGACATCCTTTTGAAGAGGTTGTACCACCTAAAAGAGGAGGGCATTGAGGGAGAAAGTAAATAATTAGGGTTAGTTTGAGCATGACATGCTCCTCTTAAGTTCAATGTCCCATCAAGGTGTAACAATTAATCATTTTATTATTATTTTATGTCTTATGAGGCTTAGTCCTCGACTTGTGGGTGAAAACCCCTAAAAATTTAATGAAAAATCATTTTAAGTTATTTTAGCTAGATTAGCCTGAAAAGGAGGTCAAGTTAGCCTAGTCACATATAATAAGGCTATCCTCCTCATTTGTAAATCAAGATTATGGGATCAAATAAAGTCTTATCTCTTGTTTTTCTTTTCTATCTTCACGCACCTCTCTTGTTGGCATCTTGAGGCTTAAATGTAGTGATTTTTTGGTGATTGGAGGATTTTAGTAAATCTTGCAAGGCTTGTCTAAGGGGAAGAATTCTTGAGAGAGTTACTCTCTTCTTCTTTTCTCTTCTTTTGTGGTAAGATCTATGGTTCTCTTGTCTTGTACTATTGGAGACATCAAAGGTAAGAGCTAATTAGGGTTTTTATGCTTGATAACATTGTCTTGTAAATGAGACATCCCTTCGTTGAGGGTATATATTTATAATCCTTTGGTGCCTCTCTTTTCTCTAATTAGGTAGAAACCAACACAACCCTAGGGTTTCTTGGTTTTCCCTAATTCATCAAAATTGGATTGTCAATTCTTGAGAGGAATGCTTACCACGATTCATCAGTGACCCTGAATGGAAGAGACTCGAGTATTTATTTCTCTCATATTCACTTGGAATCTCTTTTTATCAAGTTTTTGTATTATATATCACAAAAAATACAAAAACAATAAATATGATGAAAAAACCCTAAAATTTTCATAATTTTGTAAAAATCCAAAATTTTTTATTTTTATGCCTCGATTATTTAATTTATGGTTTTTTGAAATATTCAACTGTAGTAATAAATTTCATACCTAGAGAAAATATAAAAAATCCCAAAAAGTAGAAAACAAATTGCAAAAAAAACAAATTTTAGCCCTAAAAAAGTGCCCTTAAAGAGGGGACATAAACCTAGGGCTAGGTGGAATCACACCTTAGGGCTTGTTTCATATTTGGTTATTGTCATATTCCAGGTACATCTCAAAGTAAAAATCAAACCCTAGGGTTTTGAGTAAGTTTGGGTCTAATCCTAGGTTACCTTGGAAGACCCTGAAGGGATTTGAGGCCAATGATCTTTCTAGTTCACCCTAACTGCATAAAAAATGCAGTCCTGTAGTAGAAATCATCCCCAAAATAAACCTTAGATTTTCCCAATCAAGTGTGCCCTAGGGGGATTGAAGCTCCTTGGGGTAGGGTTCGTTGGAAGGTAAATTTTGTTCAATTCCTGTGGTTACTTTGGGAGATATTTCACGTTCTATCTTGTTGGTTTTTACTACAGAAAACAACATTAGCATATTACATACTCATTATTGATCCTAACCTTCCAAGTTAAAGGTTTTATTATAGACATATATCATTTCCTCCATTAGGCATTGGTGTACTAACAGTAGGTGTTGTTAGTGCTTTTGCACTCCAACAGGTGAAAATAGGGTTTCTACCGGCTTGTGGAAGCCAAGGTAGAGAGCACACAAGAGAATGTCTCTTGCGGATCTGGTGTTTGAGATAGTGCAGCAAATCAAAGTAAAAATAAGTAAAACCTAGGATAAACTGTGGAAATAAAGGACATGAACCAAAACAATCATATGTAAAATGTGCGGTAACATGTAGTAAAATATGGAAACCAGCGATTTACCAGTAATTACTTAAGTAAAAACACATGCATTTGTAACCCATCCATTCTTCTTGCATTCATGAGATATACACAAGAATTTATTTTATTATTTATAAAAATGGAGTTACATTAATAGAGTTACTTCTCTGGGAATATGGGCCCTTGCGGCCGAGAATCTAGCATTCCTCCGTTGATGGTTTTGTCCTCTGAATGGCCACCGAAATCAACTAGGTGCAAAGTGTCCACCCAAATAGTAGTAGGGATCCAAAGGGACTCATCTAGCCAAGGGGATTTGCATAGTGGGATATGGATGGTGGAAGTATGTGCAAATGAAATAATGACAAAAGGGGATGGTGAATGGCACCAAGGATGGGAGAGATTCGAATGGTAGGTTTCAAAATATTGTTCTGTAAAATGGGGGGGAATACCACTTATATCATGTGGTTTAGGGTTTTGAATCCTTAAACCACTTGTGGTTTTTCCTTTTATTGAATTTCACCGCCAGTAAATTTTGAATTGAGGAAAGATTTTGTATTTGTTGGGACAACCCCCCTATTTTGGTGGACACCTGCTTTTTAGGGGATATTCCCTCCAAAAGGGGGTTTAGAACTTAGGACAAATGGGTTTTTTGGGGTTTTTTGCACAAATGGGTTTATTCTTCAGGAATAGGGATCCACAACATGTCATTTGGTGTGTGGTCAATTTTCTTATGTTAACAGATTCCCCCCTAATGTATGAGGTTAGGAGCTAATCGCATGATCGATAGACATCATAGACCTTCCTTTATTGTAGAAGAGTGTGGCGTTCTTGTGGAGGACAGAGCTTTGCTACAGAGGAGGACTGAACTCGCTTCACTGAATGTCAAGGTACATAATATGCAAATAAATTACTCATAATGGGTGAGATACATATAATCTCAAATATATATGGATGAGGTGGGCATTCCCATGCTCGTATCAATGTCTCAATATATACAAATGGTGGGGTCCAAGGTGGACTGGAAAAATACATGAATAACTGTTGTGTGCATCATAATGGTCTAGAGGGAACTCAAATATGGAATGTAATCATGGTCCGACTGGTGATCTCTTAGAATGGATGCCTAATGAGGGCAGCTAAACCAGGAGTCTACTTTAATTATCAACCCGGGGGACGTACAAACTTCAGAGGTGCTAACGCTATATGTGCTCTAGAGGATAGTCTTCGTCATGTTTGGGGTGTTGGTGTAGATATTATATGTTTATCTAATCAAGAAGAAGGTGAGCTAAAAAGAATATAAATTTATGAATGACAAATTCCTATGTTAAGAAGTTTAAATGCTGAAAACTATAAATCTACACTAAGAATTTAATTGCTAAAAATAGTAAATCTACACTAAGAATTTGAATGTTGAAAGCTTGGTAAATTTAATCTATGAATAAAATGCTAAAAGCTGGAATTCTAATCTGAAATACTCAAATTGTAAAAACCAAATCCAGAACATAAATATCTACTGCTGCAAATTAACCAATCTTATCCTTTCGGATTTAAACACTACAAGTGATGATCATTAAATCAAGGAACTGAAAATAATTAACCTCTATGACCTAAGTCTGATAAAAAAAATATGCATGAGCTTCTAGGTCTTAATCATTGTTTTAGAACCAATATGAGAATACATGAAAACAGATGTCAAATTATGTGTGCACAGAACGCAGTTACAGGACTACAAAATGTGTCCTACCAAACTACAGAATGAGCGTTGATCAACTACAAAAAATATGCTGAATGAAAATAATCTTTTAACTGAAATAAAACCATACTATTCAAATTCCATCAAGGTATCTTCATACACAATAAGAAGTAAATCAATTCACATCATAAATAGAAAATACCTAAAGCGCATCCATCCCGCATTACAGAGGATAGATAAAACCCTTGGTTTTTCAGAAATGGCTCTATGATCTTCTGGTTCACTCTTTTTTAACCCCTTTGTCATCCTTGGATTTTCTACTATAATCAACAAAACAAAAAGCTTTGAGTGATTCTGACTTACCTCGACTGGTCGGGATTGATTCACAGGTTCGAAGGAAGCTTGCAGGCAGAGTTACAACACAAACTTTCGGTTTCCTTCTTCTGGAAAGATTGTATTTGCAAAATTGGGTCTTTCCGTAGATTATGCCGCCTTATTTAACTTTTTTACCCCATTTCTCTCGATCATTTTGGCACGTACCTACCACCTTACGCATTCTTTACCATAATCGAGCCCTGCATTTCATTTCATCGTGGTATATTTCCCTTTTGCTTTGATCATTGGGGAATACGGTAGCTAGATTTGGGTTTATTATTCGCTGACGTGACTAAGGTAGTAATCATGATTCTTTGAGGTCATTCTGAACCGTGACACCAATTGAACATATAAGCTGTCCTCAGCTTCAGAAATAACCATTTTGTGGGATGATGATTTGACCTCAAAAATAAAACAAAGAGATTTTGAGATTACCTTGTTATGCTTAGCGTACCTGAGTGGATGATGTGGCTTGATTTGATGTGCTCTGGATTTTGTAGCAGATCTTTGCATTTTCTGTAGTTTTTTTAGGCATGTTTGTAGTTACGTGTGTTTTCTTTTTGCTTTTGTTTCCATTGAAAATGTTGTATCTCCTTGTTTTTTATTTTTGTGCCAATTCCTAATTTGACTTTGTGCTGATGGCCTATATTGAGTTTCGATTTTGTTTTCTGTAGTGCTGGCTTGCTTGAGGGTATGCCATGCTTGCGTGAATATATGGCAGGCTCACTTGAATAATGGTAGGCTCGCTTGAATAGATTGGTTGCTTGATTGAATTTTGTAGTGCCTGATATTTTTGCTGGCTGAGTTGATTACATGACTGGCTCGCTTGAATATATGGCAGGCTCGCTTGAATATTGATACATGGCTCTCTTGATTTGATTTATTTGCAGGATGTTGGATAGTTCTTCATGGGTATGTATGATTTCCTGCAAATTTACTTGTGATTACCTTGAGTGGATCGGTTCTAGTTTGTTCTTTTAACTTTTTTCATTCATTTTTTCTCTTATTGTTGTTCTTTTTTCATTTCGCTTATTCTTTTTTCATCATTTTTTCTTTTTCTTTTTTCATCATTTTTTCTTTTTCTTTTTTTTCATCATTTTTTCTTTTTCTTTTTTTTCATCATTTTTCTTTTTTCTTTTTTTTCTTTTTTCTTTTTCTTTTCATTTTTTTCTTCTTCTTTTTTTCCGAACTAGATTTCAATGATTTTCCATGTTCTCTATCAGCATCAGTTGTTACTGGTAGAGTATCTGTGTGAACTCCTCTCTTGACTGTGGATTTTTGTAAAGTTTGAGTCTATGTCCATTCACTATCATGGGGAACTCTTCTTCATCAATTGTAATAATATTTACAGCTCCATTTTCATAGATTGTTTCAATAATGTAAGGCTCGAGCCATCTAGTTGTTAGTTTTCCTTTGAAAGTGTGAAACATGGAGTCATAGAGTAGTGTTCAGTCACCTTCCTTGAACTTTTTCTTCTTTATGTGTGTGTCATGCCACTTCTTTCTTTGCTGTTGGATGGTTTCAGTATGGGCAAGTGCTTGTTGGCATTGCTCATCCAATTGGTTTAATTGTAGCATGCATTCCTGTTGGATGTCTGAGAGTTCCATATTTAACTGTGCTGCAATTCTTAATGTATTTATTTCAAATTCAATGGGCAGCATGACTTTCTTTCCATAAACTAGCTCATAAGGTGTGAATCCTATTGTTGTCTTCCATGTGGTATTATAATCCCAAACTGCTTCACTCAATCTGTATGCCCAATCTCTTTTGTGGAGTTGCACAGTCTTTGTCAAAATCCTTTCTAATTCTCTGTTGGTTACCTCAGCTTGACCATTTGCTTGAGGGTGATAGGAGGAGGATTGTCTGTGCTTAACATTGTTTCTTTGGAGCAAGTTTTCTATTAGATTTGATGTAAACTGTGGGCCTTGATAAGAAACTAGCTCTCTTGGGACTCCAAACCTGTGGAAGATCTGCTCAGTGAAAAAATTTTCCACGTTGGTTTCATTTGCTGCAGCAAGTGCTGCTACCTCAGTCCACTTTGTAAGGTAGTCAGTGCATACTAGAATGTAACTTTTCTTATTTGACTGTGGTTTGATTGGACCAACAAAATCAAATCCCGATTTTTCGAATGCCTTCAAGGAGATTTGTGGATGGAGAGGAATTTATTTTTTTTGTTGGCTTCCCCATTCTTTGGAAGTCATCACAGTGTGAAACATATTCATAAGCATCCTTGTGGAGTGTTGGCCAATAATACCCAGTTTGCAAAATTTTACAGGCTGTCCTCTTTGCAGCATAGTGTCCTCCACATGGTTCATTGTGAGTGGCATGCATTATTTCATGCACTTCATCTTCTCTAATGCATCTTCTGGGTATTTGATCTGGTCCTTTTTTGAAGAGCATTCCCTCTATCCATGTGTAAGTGGCACTTTGTCTTATGACTTTATTCTTCTGTTTGTAGCTGTAATGTGTTGGAAATATTCCAGACACTAAATAGTTTTCTATGTCAGCAAACCATGGGCTTCTTGTGGAGATTGCAAAAAGATGCTCATCAGGAAAAATGTCATTCATCACTTCATTGTATTGTCCATGGGCGAGCCTAGATAGAAAGTCAGCCACTACATTGTGTTTTCCTGGCTTGTCCAAAATTGTGATGTCAAACTCTTGCAGGAGGAGTAGCCACCTAATGATTTGAGCACTTGTATTAGGTTTGTTCGTGAGATACTTTATTGTTGAATGGTCCATATGGAACAAAACTTGGTAAGCAGTTATGTAGTGCCTGAACTTGTTAATTGCATGTATGACAGCCAAAAATTCCTTCTCTATGACAGTATAATTTAATTCTTCCCCTGCCAAATTTTTACTTATATAATATATAGCATAGGGCTTCTTGTCTCTTTCTTGTCCAAGGACAGATCCAATGGCCTTATCCGATGCATCTGAGTGGATGTGGAATGGAAGTGCCCAATCTGGTCCTTGGAGTACTGGAGTTGTAATTGTTTTCTCCTTAAAGTTATCAAATGTTGTCATGCAATGTTTTGTCCAAATGAACTCAATGTCCTTTGTGAGAAGGAAAACATTGGTCCAGCAGTAGTATCCTGTTTTCCCAAGGAAACTTCTCACATCTCTTTGTTTGACAGGTGGTGGCAGCATTCTGATTACTGAAACTTTTGCTTGATCAACCTCAATTCCCCTCTGTGATATATGGTGCCCAAGAACGATGCCTTCTTCCATTAACATTCTGCATTTGTCATTGCTTAGACATAAGCTCATCTCAATACATTTTTTCAAGACTAATTCAAGATGGTTCAATGCCTGATCAAAGTTTTGGCCATAGGGTGTGAAGTCATCCATGAAGACTTCCATTTGATCATTTATAAAATCGGAGAATATACTTAATATGGCCCTTTGAAATGTTGCTGGGGAATTACATAGCCCAAAGGGTAGTAATCTATATGCATAAGTGCCCCATGGGCATGTAAACGTTGTCTTGTCTTGATCAGGTGGGTGTATTAGAATTTGGTTGTACCCACTGAACCCATCCAAAAATGAGAAAAATATATTACCAGCTAGAGTATCTAGTACTTGGTCTATGAATGGCAGAGGGAAGTGATCCTTCTTAGTGGCTTTATTTAGCTCTCTGTAGTCCACACATATTCTCCATTTGCATCCTTTTTTAGGGACTATAACCAGTGGTGAGACCCGTTCGCTATCAGAGATGGGATATATAAGCCTTGCATCTAATAACTTTTGTTGTTCTACTTTAACTATGTCCTTTAGTGTTGGGTTAAGCCTCCTTTGTGGTTGTCTGATAGGAATAGAACCTTCTTTGATGTAAATGTAATGCTTGCAGATATTAGGATGGATTCCCTTCATGTCAGCATATGTCCATGTAAAAGCTTTATTTTGTTCTGAGTGTACCTTCATTGGCTACTTTTCTTGCTCTGGCTTCAGATTGGAATTAATGTTGATGGTCTTTCCAGGCATAATTTCTACTATTTTTTCCTTTGCTGATTATTCTTCCAGTGATAACAGTTTTGCCCACATTTTATCCAAAATCTAGTTTGAATTCTCACCTTCTTGCTGTTGGTTTGTGTCAAAAAATTCTTCAAGAACATCATTGTTAGAAGATGCATTTTGGATAAACCTATCTAAATGACTATCTTCATCTATGGCTTTTAGTGATAGTACAGCATCAATTGTAAGGACAGGTCATATGTTTTGATTTGATGTGTCATTATAATCATCAGTCTAGTTATGATATTCTAGGTCTGAAGATTTCCTTGCTGGTGGGTAAATCATGATTTTCTTCCTGGCATGTCCACTGGTGATTGTCATGTTACTTGATCTGCAACCTATGTAAGCATCTACAGTTTCCAGCCAAGGTCTACCTAGTATGATTGGGTAACCGCTAAGTTTACTCTTTAATTCGATGACTATGAAATCAACTGGGTATTCCCAAGATTCTATATTGATTATTATGTCTTCGAGCATTCCTTTAGGTCTCACTATGGATGTGTCAACTAGTTGGATTACTATAGTTGTTGGTCTGACCATTGATTGGAGTCCTAGGTGTATCATAGTATCCTTGGTCATCACATTGATAGCAGCTCCTAAATCAATTAAGCTTCTGTCTATCTATGTATTATTGATGATTACGTTGAGTAATGGGCTGCCTAGATCAAGATATTTGGGGTTTACAAGGACACCTAGCATTAAATCTTCCAATTGGCCTACTACATTTATCATGGGTGGGTCTTGTTTTCTTCTTCCAGTTCTTTTCAAACAATTCTCTTTAATGAATTTGTTGTAGATGGGTACATCTCTGATGGCCTGCAAGATTGGAATTTGGATATTCAAGTGTTTCAATTCGTTCATAATTGCATTTTCCTCTTCTTCTTTTGTACTTTCTACAAGTCTTTCAGGAAATGGAGGGTTTCTATTTCATGTGAGTGGTCGGATTTCTTCCTCCTGAGGGTTTGGTTCATCTGGATGCTGAATATGAGGTTGTGTTGTTTGTTCATGAGCCATGTCTTCTTGATTATTCTCTGTGTGTGTATTTTGCAATGTTTTCCCAGACCTTAGATTAATTTCGTTTATCTCTAGTGTATCCACAACATAGGTTGGAAACTGTACCATTTCAGTATTGTATGCTTGTTGCTGTCGTGGCCTGTTGTTGTTAGGGTTTGGAATTGGATGGGCAGGAATTGGTGGAGGTCTGGGGGGTGCTTGATTTGGTGGTGGCAGAATGATGATTGGTTGTTGTTGCTGCATTAGAGCTCTCCAATTCAATGAATAAGGGTATGGATTGCCATAATTCGTGGTTTGCTGAGCAAAAGGTGGGGGGTATGGAGAGTAAGATTGTGGGTAATAAGTTTGTTGATATGGTTGGTTTTGATGCCACTGGTTTGGACTTGGATGGGATGGCCATTGGGCTAGTACTGAGTTCCAATTTTGCTGGTTATTTCCCTCATTGTAGTAGGTTTGGTTGTTGGGTTGGTAAGGCCTAGAAAAATTATTCCTCCTTTGATTCACAAAATAGAGCTATTCTATTGCACCTTCGGTTGTGGGCTCTTGAATAGCAACTCTACAGGAGGGAAACAAAGCACATTTATCAATGGAGTGAACTTTAGTGCAGAGACCACATACTTCTATGGTGTTCAGTTTCCACTGCCCCTTCTCATGTTTTTTTTCTGCAGTGTGGATAAAATACTGCCAAGGCTTGTTTATTTCGTCATGTTTCTTCTTGATCTAAAGTGCATCAAGTTGCATGGCCAAAGATTGGAGGATATCGATCTTCATGTCATCTAACAAGTTTCCTAAGTCATATTTTGTAACGTTTGGTCCTGAAGATGCTGATCCCCCAGTAAATGGGTGTGAATCCCTTGTTCCATTTTTATTTTTCCTAGATCTAGAGTAGTTTTTGAAGATCTGTAGAATTTGGTCATAAGTCTTCTGGAATATATCTCCATCCCCCAGAAAGTTTAATACTTCAAGATTTTCCTCTTTTATACCTCTAAGAAGGACAAGTTTTAGGGATTCCGGATCTAAGGTGCAATGACTAGCTCGTTTGTAGCTGAGTTGAAATCTTTGGGCATAATCTTCTAATGATTCTCTTTCTCCTTGTTGCATCTGAAAGATTTCATCTCTTGTATCCTTTGCTTTGCAGTAGTCCCTATATTTTTCTAGAATGCATGTTTCATTTGGTCCCAGCTGAAAATATTGTTTCCTTCAAGACTCATGAACCACCTAAGTGATAGATCTTTCAATGTGGAAGGAAAAAGCCTCAGCTTGTGCATCAGTAGTGTAATCAAAGGATCCGAAAACTACCTCAAACTCAAACATGAATGTGTCAGGGTCTTCTGAAGTCAAACCATGGAAGTTTGGTAGATTGTTAGGGTTGATATTCTTCATCCTAGCATCTCCAAGAGGTATGCTAATGGGAAAGGTGAACAGTTCTTTAGGTTCTTCCTCTTCTTCTGCAATAGTAGTGTTTGAGTCATAGCTAGAATCAGTTTCTTCCTCTGAATTAAGGAATTCAAATTGAGAGTTATCAGAACTGTTGTTGCTCATAGGACGAGCAGGAAGAAAGCGTCCAAATCTATCTCTCTGTCGTCTAGGAATTCATGGTAAAAATTTTATATTTTTTGTTTTTTTTATATGTTTTTTTTCTTTTTCAAAGATGTCTCCTAAAGCTTAAGCACCTCCCCGGAAATGGTGCCAAAAAGTGGTGAGCTATTAGAATGGATGCCTAATGAGGGCAGCGGGACCAGGAGCCTACTTAATTATCAACCCGGGGGACGTACAAACTTTAGAGGTGCTAACACTATATTTTCTTTAGAGGATAGTCTTTGTCATGTTTGGGGTGTTGGTATAGATCTTATATGTTTATCTAATCAAGAAGAAGGTGAGCTAAAAAGACTATTAATCTATGAATGACAAATTCCTATTTTAAGAAGTTTAAATGCTGAAAATTGTAAATCTACACTAAGAATTTAATTGTTGAAAATAGTAAATCTACACTAAGAATTTGAATGCTGAAAGCTTGGTAAATTTAATCTATGAATAAAATGCTAAAAGATGGAATTCTAATTTGAAATACTCAAATGCTAAAAACCAAATCCAGAACATAAATATCTATTGCTGCAAATTAACCAATCTTATCTTTTTGGATTTAAACACTACAAGTGATGATCATTAAATCAAGGAACTGAAAATAATTAACCTCTATGACCTAAGTATGATAAAAGAAAGATGCATGAGCTTCTAGGTTTGAATCATTATTTTAGAACCAATATGAGAATACGTGAAAACAGATGTCAAATTATGCGTGCGCAGAACACAGCTACAGGACTACGGAATGCATCCTACCAAACTACAGAATGAGCGTCGATCAACTACATAAAATATGTTGAACGAAAATAATCTTTTAAATGAAATAAAACCATACTATTCAAATTCCATCAAGGTATCTTCATACATGATAGGAAGTAAATCAATTCACGACATAAATGGAAAATACCTGAAAATAGAGTAAAGCTCGTGATGTGATGGAGGGGCCCTCTCCAACCTGTACTCAGGAGCATAGAAAAATTACAAACACAGGTTGGAAAGCAACATCAGTCTTCTTATTCAAAATATTAACTTCATGGTTCAATACAAGTCTGTAACACAAACTGTCTTCGCAGTAGCAGAAATGTAAAAACACTTGATTCTCAAAAATGGCAGCAGGACCCCCTCACTACCCGAGAGGTACATATATATATGCCTCAAATTCTAACCTAACTACTTGCTTTAATCGCCGATCCTGTTGAACAGGAGTTCTTCTCTATAAGTCAGGGAAAAAGAGAGTTGAGCCTCGTATGGTCTTCTAGCCCCCGAGCTAGATTTGTGTGTTGCTTCTTAGTGTACCTGCGCCTGCTCATACATACTCGTTTTCATGTAATTAGTTTATAGAAGACGCCCTTTAAGCATAAAAAGAATAATATTAAAACATCTTCATTAAATAATCAAAGTAAATCATTAACCCACAAAACAAGTGTATTTCCTTCATCATATCCTGTGTTTTACCGTGACAAAAAGGCTATAGGATACCTATAATTTGGGTTCATCACCGACCATGAATAATATGAAAAAGTGATACGTGGAAACAATAGCATTCCTCCATAATGCAGTATCACAATAGCTGATGCTCTACTGGATCTTAAGGGGTCCAACAACTCGATGGACTCAACGACTAAAAGTCATAATCTCAAAGGTACACTAGACTACATTTGAACTAGATACTCTAGGAAGCATATAATTTAAGGGCTTCGAAACACTATTTCCAATGCAACCCGAATATCCACAAGAAGATACTACTAGAGGGGTTACAAAGAGACTCACCAATATTCTATATTCAGGGGACATCCGGGGTCTTCAACCAATAACTGAAAGGACCAACACCCTACACAAATCTCAATGGTGCGATGATGGAGTTGAATTTGGGCACATATGAAACAACCATGTTAAGGGGCACTAAGGACTCCCCTTAGATGGTCCATAGCAACTCACCATTGATGGAGGTGAGACCGCAGTACATGAACCTCTGGGTCTATCCTATGGAATAGATGTGCTGGTATTGTTAACGCCCAAAAAGTGTTCACTACCTCATCTACCACATTATATGGCTCATTTGTCCATTTTCCTACCATATTTCCCTGAAAATCCCAAAAAAATCCCATTAAAAAGCCTCCAAAGGGCCTAAACTGCCTCCAAAAGGCCACAAAACCATCAAAATAGCCTTAAAAAGGCTAAAAAACCCCCTTTTTCTCCAAAAATAGCAAAAACCCCCTAAAAAGGGAAGAAAAATATAAAATAATGAGGAAAAGGAGGAAAAAACCCTATACAGCTGCCCTAAACCATGTGTTTCCTAAAACCATGGGTCAGCACTCCACCACCAAAAAACTATAAATAGGTGATGGAGATCCCTTATTCCATATCCACAATCAAGTATACCCTTACTCTGCCAAAATCTCTCTCGAAACCCTAGTTCACCATTGAACTACTTTTACCTTGAGAGCCACTTTTGGCCCATTCCCACCATTGGAGAAAGAGAAGGAGCACATTGGAGCTTGGAGCAACCCTCTTGGACATTGCAAGGGATTCATCAACCTCCACATTGGAGGTAATATCAATACAAAACCATTATTTAAATTTGTTGTTTATGTTTCATGCACATGTTTTAGAGTAGTTTTTTCATTTCTGTTTTAGCTTAATAATTTACATTTACTGAACTGCTACTAAGGAGTCCCTTCTCCTTAGTAGGTGCTCATTTGCACAAGCTAGGGGTAAAACCCTAGCCACAGTTTTGGCGACTCCCCTAGATTTTGAATTTCTGGTTTCCGTTTTAAAAAAAAATTCCCTTTCGGCTGTCCCTTTCGGCCGCCGTACATCGCGTTTTTTCCCTCTGCAGTCGCGTCCCGACCGCGTCTTTCAGGGCTTTACCCGCGACCTGACCGCGGCTCTCAGACTGCTTCCGACGCCCCGCCGGCGGATTCAAGTCTGTTACCTGCGATCCGACCGCGGCTACTCAGCCTGTTTGCTGCGATTTGACTGCGCCTGTCGGCCATTTTCCCGCGTCCCGACTGCGGCTTTCAGCTGCTTTCTCGCGTCCCGACCGCGTCTGTCAGCCTCTTTGCCGTGATCCGACTGCGTCTTTCACCCTGTTTCCTGCGTCCCGACCGCATCTGTTGGCCCGAAAGCCGTGACCTGACCGCGTATGTTTCCCTCAAACTCGCGGTCCGCCTGTTCCGATTCGCCACCGACCCGCGGTCTGATTTCTGCATTTTTTCCCTAATTTGAGACCAGCCCCTTTTGCTGCAATATTTTCTGCATCTGAACAGCCCTCTGTCCTACCTACAGCCTCACTTCCCTACAGCCTTTCTGCAACATAATTTCTGTTTCCTTTACAGAATTCTTTTAAAATTTCAGTATTTTTAATTCAGAAAATTTTGCAAGTTAAAGTTTCAATTTCCATATTATTGATAGTTAGAAGTTGCCCCCCTTGTGGCACTTCTATTTTGGGTTCATCACCTCACGAGCACACACTCTGTCACATAATTCAAGTGAGCCTTAAAAAGTACCTAACTAAACCAAAATTCTAACCCCACTT
Organism: Larix kaempferi; assembly: GCA_027924585.1. Taxonomy (NCBI): domain Eukaryota; kingdom Viridiplantae; phylum Streptophyta; class Pinopsida; order Pinales; family Pinaceae; genus Larix; species Larix kaempferi. The sequence goes on from BSBM01000924.1 coordinate 9,126,316, forward strand.
GGGGAACACAAAAGAATCTTTGTAGTTAGGTAGGGTCGGGGGGATAGGCTTCCAATAACACCCCTCAGTCACTTACACTTGAGACATAGTTGTTGTCCAAATAGGGAACCAAAATCCCCTAGTAATTTTTGGCACGGTCACGACCAGTTTGTCAGAGGGCCTCTCCCTTAGGAGGGTTGAAGTCGGGAGACTGGTTCTGGAGGCCTGAGTGGAATACCGCACTCCATTCAGTAACCGAAGGGCTACCTTTCGCGGTTCGCGAGATATCCCTGTATAGGGGTATTGCGGTCAACGGACTAAACGGCAGATTCACCTTTCTGGACGTGTCATGAACGGGGTATCTTAGTTGCCATTCTTCTAGGATTGACTACCCGGTGTCCCTCCCGGTAGGGGGATATCATAGCCACTTGGCTTTCCTACTCATATTGTCTGACTTGGATTTCATCACCTTGCAGAGGATATGTTTAGTTGAGTCAGAATACTGTTAGTTAGGTGTTTGCATGCTCCTCTACCTCCCTTTGGTCTAGTGAGTCCACCATTTTTTGTTTTTAGGAAACCTGCTGCTTGTTGGTATTCTGACCATCTTTGTTGATACTCCACCCATTGTAGCACAGCTGTTGCAGTGGGTGTTTTGAGTTGGTTGTTGGCCTGAGTGCCTTGTTTTTTGAGCTCTCCTTCTGCACACTCGGTTGCATTAGGATGTTTTGAGCTGTTTTTATAACTCACCTCAACCCACATAGATTTGACACCATCTGTCACCATTGAGTCCCCGAGACATTCTCGGCGCCTCAGGGGCGAGCCCCCACAGCACGGTTCTCTTGACACCACCCGTCATAGATTCCGATCATCATCCGTTGATACCACTCATCACAGATCTAGAGCCTTGTCACTTGACTCCACTCGTCAGCGACATAGGACTCCGTCACCAGATATTGATGCTCCTTACTTTACCTCCGATTCTGACGAAGAGTCTGAGAACCCTATTTACACTGCCCCTACTAGCCCCATGGCTGGCACGACTTCCACTCCTTTTGTTATAGGGACTATTGGTGGCACATCCACCACTACACTAGTTACTACACCTGTTTTGGGTATGCCCTCCATGGGATCCCCATCTACCGTTCCCCTCACGGTACCTATTCCCGCAGCGGGAATCCCTATCCCCACTACATCAGTGGCTCACACTACCCATGGTGGTGCAGGCCCCTCCTATACTACCTCCATTCCCCCACTTGGGGGAACCATCCCAAATCCTGTCCCTCCACTTGGGGGCATTGGCCCCAACTTGGTCCAACCCACTACTGTGTCACATCCTCCTTCCAGTTTGTCATTCATGGCTAGCCTCAACCTACCTGACCTGGCCAGATTGACCAACGACCCTATTCGACACGACCCTACGTGGCCTCATATGCCTACCAAGCTCCCCTCTGACATCCCTAAGTTCGAGGGCAAGGCCGGTGAGGACCCACAAAACCATATCATGTCTTTCCACCTATGGTGTTCCTCTAACTCCATAGTGGACGACTCTGTTCGCCTCCGTCTCTTACAGCGCACCTTCACTGGCTCTGCAGCCAAGTGGTATATCGAGCAACCTCATGGGACCCATGCCACCTTTGCTTCCCTTGCCTCGACCTTCCTACAGTTCTTCCAGCTGCCTGTCCGTTATGACGCAGGCGTTGAGATCCTCCTATCCTGCAGACAAAATACAGCTACCCATATCACGGACCACATCCATGAGTGGCGTCGATGCCGTAGCTTATGCAAGATCAAACTAGACGACCGTATCTTCCTAGATTGGTTCCTCAAATCCCTTCTACCTGTCATTGCTAAGGATGTGGCATCAGAAAGACCCCAGTCTGAAGAAGAGGCCATCCTTAAGGCCCAACAGTTCGACCTCATTTACGCCCTGTCGGGTTACCTTTATACCATTATACCTGACGCCCCTCGCGACGAGTCCTCCCAGCATGATGCACCGGGGGCATCCCACGCTGCAGACGGTATCATTGGCCATGTTTCTTCGCATCCCCAACCATTTTCCATAGCACGTCCTACCCCTGGCCCCGACCTTTTGCGGGCTACCTCACAGTCTGGAGCAACCAACTCGTATGCTTCCATGACACATCACCACCACCATGGACCCTCATGTCCTCCTCAGTGTTTCGGTCATGCGACTCCCGCTTATGCCCCCCCAGTCGCACCTCCGCCTTACTACCATCAGCAGGCTGCCCCAGCTCCTGCGCCTTCACAAGCCCAACCCGCTTATTATCCGCCACAGGCAGCCCCTATGGCAAACCCACCACCCACTCCGCAGCCATATCAGCAACCCCCTCAAGTTGCTGCACCTGCTCAGCCTCCACTTGCATATCATCCCCCGCAGCCTGCTCCCGCACCTGCGCAACCTCAAAATCCACCTGCTGCCCAAGGGCAAGTTTACGCCCAACAAAACCCGTAGCAAAACCAGAACAACCAACACAACCAGGGTCAACAAAACCACGGCAAGGGCCATACTTGTGGGAACAACCAACCTACAGACCAAGCTGGTCAACCGGGGAATCCCCCCGACAATAATAATGCAGCCCCTGCTAACCAAAACCCTGATCGCCCGCCCAAGCAGGCTAAAAACCCCAATTTGCGAACCAACCACCCGTGTTCTATTTGCAGGGTCTATGGCCACTACACGCATGCTTGCCCACACTTGGAGCGAGCTAGGCAACTCTGGGTTGACGATGCCCACCGCCAAGGGCAGGCAGCTCCTCAGGCGCCTCCTAACCCTCCTCAACCTCAGCAGCCACCTTTGGTCCTGCAAAACCCATTACCAACCCAAGGCGTCGTGAACACTCAGTCGTTGGCTCCCCCTTAAGCCAACGTGCAACCCCAACAGTAGATCACGTACGCTTCTCCCGATCAACCCATGTTTGACTCGGGAACTCACCACTTGTTGATGATGTCATCCGCTAATGTCAACCTCCAGACTCATCGGAACCAGTATGGCTCCACCACTGACATACCTCCTACTGATAAAACCACCAACGCCCATCCCACAGATCAAGCGTTACGTATTCCTCCACCTCCACTAGATGGTGCTACCAAGGCACCTCGTTTCCCACTTCGCCGTATCAACAATAACCCCAATGCGTGCGCTGCGTCAAACTACAACATTGTAGATGACCTAGCCCAATCTCCCGTAGCCATGTCTGCGTTAGAAGTCTTGAAGAATTGCCCTTCCCAGCGCAAGACTTTACTCTCCGCCATTGGCGGGATTGACCCAAATGATTCGAATCTGATGGCATTTGATTTAGACCAGTCTGAACCTCGCCTACCTTCCACCCTAGCATTCCAAGTTTTTGTTTCCATTCGGAATCTTGTCATCCATCGATGCATCATCGATGAAGGTGCCTCCACATGCGTCATGTCTACATTCGTATGGTAGAAATTGGGATCCCCCACTCTCCAGCAGTCCACCACTGCATTACGCGCCTACGACGGTCGTTCGGCTCAGCCTCAAGGCCTCCTAGCCAATGTCCCCATCCAGTTAGGTGGCAAAACTGTACTCATTGACATTGAGGTAATCAATGCCCAATTGGATTATAACCTTTTACTTGGCCGCAGCTATATGTATGCCATGCGAGCAGTTGCCTCTTTCGTCTTTCGCACCATGATGTTCCCCCATGAGGGACACGTGGTTAAGGTTGACTAGCTCACCTACTATGATCCCAGTGCTCCCGCGGCACCTGAAAATGTTCTCCCCATGGTTGAACAACCTGTTTCTCGTGCCACCACCTCGTTTGTTTCCTCTACGGGGCCTGGGGTCTACTCTGACGCGCCGATGACCTCCACCTTTCAATCTATTCCGCCTCCATCATCCCACACGGACGTGTCTGACTTATGTACCTTGTCCCACGACAACCAACCACCTAACAATCAACCACCCTTGTTGCCAAAACCACCATTGGTACCTAGCCACATTGGTGTTACACCTATCCATACGATCCCCTTCCTAGTCCCTCCATCGGGAGTAGTAAGTGCCCCGGTCATGGCTACCCTTAGCCTCCCTGGGTTAACTTTGGGATTACTCGTGTGGTATCTTTCGCCTCCTGTTCGCCCGCCGACACCAGACGTCGTCCTCCAACCGGTGCAACCCATGGCTACTACCTCTCAGCCACCTCCTGGTGTCTCTACCCCTTCGTCCTCCACGACTCCCCCTCCTACTCCCAAACCCACTGGGGGCAGAGGTCCACAACCTTACACTGCTGTACCACCTCCCAAGACAGTCAAAAACCCTCCAGTGTTTCGTGCTCCTCCCAAATGCTCGTTGTGCGATGAGTTGGGCCATGCGACCCACCAATGCCCACAATTACCAGCACTACAGAAGCACATGCAGATGCTCAACGATGACCCCAACATCCCAACTGTCGAACTAAACCCCACTCCCAAGCCTAAAGATAAGTCCCTACGTACCAACCACCCCTGCGCCATATGCGGTATTTACGGGCATTATTCCCATCATTGTCCCGATCTCCCGGATTACAAAGCGGCTCTCTATGAGATGAACAATCTGGATCTTGAGACGGCACCACCCACCATTGAGGAGATATACCCCCCGGTCTCTCCCCCTTCTGGAGAGGTTAATATCATCTATATGATCTCTTCAACCACTATCCCCTCGTCAACCGATTTGACGACACAAACTTTTCATACTGATGAGGAAGTTCTTGAGGCCCTTATTGCCCCGGATTACCCCTGGGATGACATGCACCACCATTCCTATTTTATCCCAGAAGAATCCTCCTCTAGCACAGCTACCCAATTCACAGTTGAGTCCAAAGACTTCCTCCCCACCAAGGTCGACTGGTTCAAGGACCCTATTCCTGCTCCTGACACCTTCGAGGAGGGTAACATGGCCAATATCTCACCCGTTATCCATATAGATATCTCTGACCCCCCTGGCGTCAATGAATGCATTGCCTTAGGAGCCTCCTGCAGTGAACAAGAGATTGAGGAGTACCGAAAACTCTTCCGAGAATTCCGTGATGTCTTTGCCTGGTCCTATACCGAAGTGCCCAGTCTTGACCCCGCCATCATCGAGCACCACCTTGACACCTCTGAGTCAAGGGGCATAATAGATTCCCTCGACCCTGGGATAGGGGGCATGATCAATCATTTTGAACCTTCCCCATCACATCTATCTCAGCACGCCAATGAACCCATCGTTCAAACCAACACATATGTGATCCATAATCACAAACCCCATGCACATAGCATGGGGGCAAGTCATTAACCCTGCTCACTTTTTCACATGCGTGATCTCAACCATTTTTGAGGTCACATGTCACTTGTAGATTTGATTTGATTTGATACCCCTAGTATTCTGCCCCCGCGGGCCATCATGATACACCTAGCATTATGACCTCCATTTTTCGCACCATTTGCATTGCCGGATTCATATTTCCGTGCCTGTGATGATGCTTGAGACCATTTCTCGCCCTCACCAGAACCTTTATTGACATCATGACATGACACCTTGTCATCCCGGTTTGCGTGCCACATCGGCCGTAGTCCGTATTTGATATACTTTATATCATCGGATTCATTTTTTCCGAGCTGGTGATGATGCTTGAGATCATTTCTCGCTCTCACCCCCCGATGTTTCGGGTATTTTTCCAAAACGCCCTCGTCGCCTCTGTGTGCGTGCCACATCGGCCGTTATCCGTTTTTGACACCCTTTATATCGCCGGATTCATTTTTCCGAGCTCGTGATGATGCTTGAGATCATTTCTCACTCTCACTTGGTACAATTTCAACATTGTGTCCCGACACCTTGCTGCCTCGGTTTGCGTGCCACATCGGCCGCTATCGAATTGTTCCACATTTTTACATGAGCCATTCACTCCTGTCATACTGCAAATGTTTCGTTATTTTGCCACCATTTCATCTACCCCGCAAGGAGGCCCACCAGTGTTCCCCCCTACCCTTGCTCTTGGTCATCATTATTGATCCTCGATCGAACACTTCCTCCTTGCCTGGCCATTCCTTTTGTTCGGTATAATTTTATCCCTTTTTCGGGCCAGACAAGTCCTTTACGAAAAAGGCACTTAGGGAGTTTCTGTTAAGCTCTTTTCTGACTCCTAAAAGAATGAAAAGATCGCCGAGCAATCTTGCTTCCTTTCATGCTCGCTAAAGTACCTGAAAGGGCGTCTATCTGGTATAAGTTTAACCCTTTTCCGAACCTTGTAGACTAATTACGAAAAAGGAATACTCTAGTCACACCGGCTAGAAGAGTTCTTCATTGCATCCTTTTATGCTTCTTTGGGCCTTGGAGACTAAATCTACGAAAAAGCAACCCCCTGGAGTTTTCTTACTTGCTTTCAGACTCTCTAAAATTGAAAGCAACCACGAGCATGAACTGTCCTGGGCTCGTAAAATCCACACGACAATACCATAATATCATTTCAGAGTCTTCTTATCGCTTTCAGACTCCTTAAAATTGAAAGCAACCACGAGCATGAACTGTCCTGGGCTCGTAAAATCCACACGACAGTATCATTTTACACACACTTCTTCTAGTTCCTTAACCCATGAAGAAGTCCCCTCTCGTGCCTCCTGGCACTTTGATCAATCATCTCGGCAGCACCCCCAATCAGGTCTCCTTTGTTCAGAGTATTCTGCAGTCTCCTGCCATTGTACCCCAGCTTGAGTCTCCCTTAGCCCAGTAACCTTCCCAGATCCCATACAGCTATGATCCCTTTCCCCTCAGTCAGTTTCATATGCTGCCAGATCATCCCCATTATCATACTCTGAACAAAGGAAGTTTGAGTTCACCCACTCTACTTTCCCAGTTGTCCCCCCACAGTTTTATCAGTCCTGCCATCAGTACTATCACATTTCGGTCCTGTACCTCGCGCTCCTGTCAAGGAAACATCATTGCCTTGATAGTTGCAGGTCTCCCTCTGTCGACGACAGCTCCTTTATTCCAGAGGATAGGACCAGAGGTCCCTACGCCTTGGACTTATCACCATCTGTGGTAAGTGCCTACGGATCATTCTGAGAGGAGTCATCATTGCCTCTCCGAGTGGTTGTTTCTCACATGCTCGACTTCAGCACCTTGATCGCATTGTTGAGAATCGCGTAGGATTACATCCCATCAGTTTTTAGTCGAAGACCCCGTATTTCCCCCGACTCTAGCACATTGGTGAGTCACTTCGGAACGCCCAGTTATATGTTCCTGTGGATGTCCGGGCTGCGTTGGCGATTGTATTTGGAAGCCATCCAGCTATATGCTTCCTTGAGTACCCAGGTTTATTCCAGTTCAGTGTACCATCGAGGTTGTGGCTCCCAGTCACTATGATCCAGCAGCTCATCAGTTCCTTTGGTACCACATTCAGCAGCACTGTTGATATTCCAGTGCACCAGTTCTTCAGATTGCACATGGTCCGCCCAGCAGTATGTCCCAGTGTTGTGTCCCCTCTGGACACTTATGATATACACAGTGGTTATCTATGTATCTTATAGGTCCCCCTTTTCGGGCCTCACAGTTCTGTTTATGTATCTTGATACGAGCATGGGTATGCTCGCCTTGTCCATATATTGAGATTATTCCTCATTCAGTTTTTGTGGTCATGTATATGTCAGGTCCCCATTTTTGGACCCCATTTTTATTGTTATGTTATATCCTGATACGAGCATGGGAATGCCTGCCTCGTCCATATGATCAGATGATTCCTCATCCATTATTGAGGTTATGTACTTTCAGTTCTTGCAGTTGTTCGGGATCGTTGTTCCGGGCTTCAGTTTGTTTCTTCTCTTCTCTCCACACCCAGGAAAACCATTCATGACTTATGATGTCCATCGGCCATACGATGAGATCCTGCCCTCGCACATCAGGGGGCAATCTGTTAACACCCAAAAAGTGTTCACTACCTCATCTACCACATTATATGGCTCATTTGTCCATTTTCCTACCATATTTCCCTGAAAATCCCTGAAAATCCCATTAAAAAGCCTGCAAAGGGCCTAAAATGCCTCCAAAAGGCCACAAAACCATCAAAATAGCCTTAGAAAGGCTAAAAAAAACCCCTTGTTCTCCAAAAATAGCAAAAACCCCCTAAAAAGGGAAGAAAAATATAAAATAATGAGGAAAAGGAGGAAAAAACCCTATACAGCTGCCCTAAACCATGTGTTTCCTAAAACCATGGGTCAGCACTCCACCACCAAAAAACTATAAATAGGTGATGGAGATCCCTTATTCCATATCCACAATCAAGTATACCCTTACTCTGCCAAAATCTCTCTCGAAACCCTAGTGCACCATTAAACTACTTTCACCTTGAGAGCCACTTTTGGCCCATTCCCACCATTGGAGAAAGAGAAGGAGCACATTGGAGCTTGGAGCAACCCTCTTGGACATTGCAAGGGCTTCATCAACCTCCACATTGGAGGTAATATCAATACAAAACCATTATTTAAATTTGTTGTTTATGTTTCATGCACATGTTTTAGAGTAGTTTTTTCATTTCTGTTTTAGCTTAATAATTTACATTTACTGAACTGCTACTAAGGAGTCCCTTCTCCTTAGTAGGTGCTCATTTGCACAAGCTAGGGGTAAAACCCTAGCCACAGGTATTGACAGAAGGAGACCTACAACTACCAAGTCAATGATGTTTCCTTGATAGGAGCATGAGGGATACAACCAAGATGTCATAAATATGGACTTGGGGCTAAGATACTATTAGGGGAGACGAGGACCATTAAGTAATGGGGCTCAAACTTATTTTGTTCGGAGTATGATGGCAGGGCCAACTGGGAAGCATATGAAACTAATCTCGGGGTAAGGGGATCATAGCTTAGGGGATTAGGGATTGTGACTACAAATGGCGAATATTCATAGGGGGAGACTGAAAGGTGATATCATGGGGACTCCAAGGATGAATCATCGTAGAATACTCTAAACAAAGGCGACTGTACTTAAGAATGCTTCCATATTATGGGACTATATGTGATCTATAGGGGCACCGAAAGGCACCGTTTGGGCCTTCTTCATGATTTACTGAGCTCGAAGAAGGGATATAAGTGTGATCGATATGGTACTCTCGTGTGGATTTTGACGAGCCTAGGACGATGAATTCCTGTTGGTGCTTTCAATTTTAGAGAGTCTGAAAGAAGGAAGAAGACTATGAGGGTGGTATTTTACATAGGTTAGTCCCTAAACCCTGAAAAATCATAAAAGTATGTGGTGGAGAACTCTTCTATCCTAAGGGGATAGACTATTCATTTTTCTTAATTAGTCCATTCGGCCTAGAAAAGGGGTAAACTTATACTGGATAGACGCCCTTTCAAATACTTTAACGAGAATGAAAGGAAGCAATGATTCCTCGATGATCTTTTCATTCTTTAAGGAGTCAGATAAGGGCTTAACATAAACTCCATGATGGGAGCTCGGGAAATGGCCAATGAGGGACGATGTGAGGAAAAGCATGTAGCTTCAACTCGATATGTCAAACTATAGGGGCTCCCAATCCTAAGAGAGAATTGAATGGCATGGGTGACAAATGCATGGGCTACTAAAATGGTCACCCATGTAAGGTAGGCTCTACTATCGAGCAAGGGAAAATGCGACGGTGGTTGGGATGGGCCACTTAATCGGATAGGGGGGGTGGTCCTATAGGCATAAAAAGGGGGTCAAATAGGTCAATGAATGTGATACTTTGGAACAGATGATGGCCTATATGCCATTTGAGATGTTATACCTATAGGGATCAGTTGTTGACTAAAACAAGTGGAGTTCAATGCGACTTAAACTTGTACACATGGAAACGATACCAAATCATAAAATGTGCATCTGGAAATAAAACAAAATATACAAGTGACGTGTGACCTCAGAAATGGCTGAGATCACACATGTGAAAAAGTGAGTAGGGTTAATGACCTTCCCCCATGCTATGTGCATGGGGTTTGTGATTGTGGATCACATATGTGTTGGGTTGAGCAATGTGAGGCACCTGCAACAATTAATTAACAAGAATACGTGAAATAGCAGAAATGACAGAACTCAGAATCACTTTTGTATTGATCACAGGCCACTTCGAGGGGGCAACCTCCTTTGAGAAAGCTCAATACAAATAACTTCACCGTGCCTTCATAGGTCTCAACACACGCTTATATACTAATTCTAGGCACCAATACTATGGGTCGAAACCATGGGCCGTTACAAACTATGGATCAACAATACTACGGGCGACTTACAAAGCATATGCGCCAACAACAATAACACAAACTATTGATCAAAAAATACTGTAAAATTAGTCACAACAGATCTAATGAACAAGTAAATCAATCACAACAGATGAACATAGAAAATATGGTGCAAAACTGTGCAAAACATGCAGCAGTGCTCTCTATCCCAGAAAGGGGTGAATGAATTACAATACAAACTGTCACAATGAACAGAGCAATTCGAATTGCCTAAGGAGGTCATTCGAATCACAGAATGGAGTAGCTTGACTCTATCTAGGAGTCCTCATCAATCATCGGTGTTGCTCATCAATCACAACAACCAGTCATCCAGGTGTCAATCTGAGTCTAACTGAGTGTAATAAGTGTAACTGAAGTGTGTAGCACTGATATAGGATCTGGAGGCTCAGTGGGGGCACATGGGAGGCTAACTGGAGTCAGAGCAAGTCACCTAATCGAACTGGAGGTCAATCGGAGGTGAAACAGTCAGTGAGGAGTGAAACTAGCCTCAAATCAGGGAGAATCGGAGCTAACTGAATGTAACTGGAGTGAATCTGCAGTGGTAGGTGAACAAGTGCGCCCTTCTCTGTCAGTAGGTGAGAAGAGGGCGCCTTTCAGCTTAGGAGGGCTAAAACTCTGTGGTAAGTGGCTCCCGGGTGCTAGAAGAAGGTGGATAAGGTGCTGGAGGCATCAAACTGGTGACTGGGCTGCATATCCTGAAATAGATCATGCAAGATCCTGAAGTAGATATGTATCCTGAAATAGATGATCCTGAAATAGATATGTATCCTGAAATAGATGATGTGGATATCCGAACACCCCCCCTCAAGCTAGACTATGATGTGCCAACTAAAATAATGTGGGGCCCTGGTAACTAAGACCAAAGGTCACCCCAATACAATAATCCAAAAAATGCTGAAAATAAACTAAGTGAGGAAAGAGGGAAAACCCAGTGGGAAGAAAGCCCCCCCTCAAGCTAAAAAGCATAATAATGAATCAATCTGTCTCCACCATGATGGAACTCACCCCCAACAGTGAACGGAGGTAAGAGAACTTCTTCTCAGTGAATCTCTTGGTGAAGATGTCTGCAATTTGCTCATCAGTAGGGCAATATTGCAGAATGATGGTGCGGTCGTGCACCAACTGTCGAATGTAATGCATATGAATCTCAATGTGTTTGGTCCTCTGCCGCTGAACTGGATCTGTGGAGATCTTGATAGCACTTTGATTGTCACAAAATAGGACAGTCGAAGTAGTGCCACCAAAACCAAACTCGGAAAGAATACCCTGCAACCAAACTGCCTGAATGCAGGCATTGACTGCCCCTCGATACTCTGCCTCTGCTGAAGAAAGTGCAATGGCTGCTTGCTTTTTGCTGGACCGGCAAATAGCACCATGACCAATCATGAAAACATAACCGGAAGTGGACTTCCGATCAATGCTATCACCTGCCCAATCTGAATCAGTAAAACCAATGAAATCTAGCTCAGAATCTGCAGCATAATGTATGCCAAACTGTCTCGTACCTTGCACATACTGCAAGATCCGCTTGGCTGCTCTCCAATGAAGCTCATGTGGCTGCTGCATATATCTTGACACGGCACTCACGGCATATGAGATATCAGGCCGTGAATGTGTCAAATAAAGTAGTGAACCAATCAACTGTCGATACATACTGCAATCTGCAAGCGGTGTGGAATCTCCCTCCTCAAGACTGATTCCTGATAGGAATGGGAACGGGGCTGCCTTACATTCAGCCATATTAAACTTCAATAACAGGTCGGAAGCATATTTTTGCTGAGATATAGTGATCCCATCGAAATTTTGAGCTATCTCCAAGCCCAAAAAGTGACTCAGCAAGCCCAAATCGCTCATGTCAAAAGCTAGATTTAAGGCAGATTTTAGCTTGTTTATTGAAGTAAGTGTGCTACCAGTAATAAGCAGATCATCAACATAAAGTACAATAACCAACAAATTACCTTTAACTCGCTGAAGATAGACATTCGGATCAGATTTGCATCTTTGGAAATTCTGAGAAAGAAGGAAGGAGTCCATCTTTGCGTACCAAGCTCTTGGGGCCTGTTTTAACCCGTACAAAGATTTCTTCAATCTACAAACCAATGATGGATCTGATGTATAACCCTCTGGCTGCTGCATATAGACCTCTTTAGCAAGGTCTCCATGTAAAAATGCACTCTTCACATCCATGTGATGCACCTCCCAGTGCTTGGATGCGGCAATAGCTAAAACAAGGCGGATGGAATCCATCTTTGCAACCGGTGCAAAGGTCTCTGTGTAGTCCACTCCTTGGACTTGGGAAAAACCTTTTGCCACCAAACTTGCTTTATATTTGCTGATAGTGCCATCAGCAGCAACTTTAGTACGGTAGACCCATTTACACTTCACTAATTTTCTTCCAGGTGGAAGAGAAACTAGCTCCCATGTATTGTTCTTTTGAAGAGAACTGTACTCTTCATCCATGGCATCTTTCCATCTCGGATCTCGATGGGCTGAATAGTATGATTGGGGATCTGAACCAGCCATCAAATAACAAATCTCAGGAAGAAATGGATCAGCAATAGAAAGAGCCATACCTGCCCTTTGAAAGTCTCCTCTTGTTCGTCTCGGATCAGCAGGATTTCCAAGACTAGAACCAGCAGATTGTAGAGTATTTTGGGCCCACTTTGGTAACTGAGGGGGATCTGAATGGTCGGATTCCGAACCTGATATGTCATGATAATCATATTCTGCTACAATATCAGAAATATCAGAACTCATACCTTCATTATCGCTGCTCGAATCTTCTTCTGGTGAAGGCGGTGAATCGGCAGTTTTCTCCTCAACTAGTTGCAATTCTTGAAGCGGTTCTTCAAACTGCGCACTACGCTCTATGAATATCTTTTTAGATCTGATATCCATGAGCTTATATGCTTTTGATTCTTCCCCATATCCTATCAATATGCACTCGATACTTTGTGGATCCAAAGCTCGTCTCTTCTCAGAAGGAATTCTAGCCCATGCAGTAGAGCCAAAAACTCTCAAATTTGACACATCCGGTTTGTGACCAAAGAATGCTTCGAAAGGAGTCATACCTTTCACGGATGAATGTGGAACTCGGTTCTGTATATATGCAGCAACATTGATTGCTTCAGCCCAAAGATTTGCAGCCAAACCTTTTGATTCAATCATGCATGTAGCCATCTCTTTCAGTGACCGGTTTTTCCTTTCCGCTACACCGTTCTGCTGGGGTGTGTAGGGAACTGTATGTTGGATCTTGATTCCGCTTTGGGCACAAAGTTGCAGCAACTCGGACTTGATATATTCCCCACCATTATCAGATCTAAGAGCTTTGATCTTGCTCTCAGTGGTGGTCTCAACAGAAGCCTTAAAATCCTTGAATTTTCCAAGCACTTCTGACTTGTTTTTGAGAAAGAATACCCATGTAAAGCGAGAATAATCATCAATAAATGTCAAAACATACCTTGAACCATTTAATGACATATGGGGCAGCGGACCGCTGATATCAGAATGGATCAATCCCAAAATAGTAGAGGCTCTGCTAGCCTTTCCGCGGTCGAATCTGTGCTCGGGGTGCTTCCCAATAATGCAACCGGTGCATATTCCCTTCGAGGAACGGAGTTGTGGAAGCCCATCAACCATGGATTTATTTGATAGCAGCAGCAAATACTTATAATTTAGGTGTCCAAATCTTTCATGCCAAAGCCTACTAACCTCATTACCATGTGTGCGAAGAGCAGTGGGCTTTGCAAGCGGAATAAAGTGCGAAAACTCATAACATTTAGCAGTGTGGTTTGCCTTTCCAACCGCAACTAGTCTTCCACTTTTGATATCAGAAATTTCAACTGTATTAGGGCTGAATGTGACTTTCTTTGGATCACCAATATGTGTCATTTGATACACAGAAAGGAGATTCGAAGCTAAGGAAGGCACATAAAGAACATTCTGAAAGCATCCATGTTCTACATGAATCGTACCTTTGCCCTTTGAAGAAATTTTTGAGTCATCTCCCAAATGGATGGGGATGGAGCTGTTTGGATCGAATGAGGAAAAAGAATCAATATTTGCAGCCATATGATTTGATGCACCCGAATCTATCAAGAGAGTGGGCTTCGAAACCGTTGCCATGAGTGCTTGTCCTCTTTCATGATTGTCATTCCGATCCTTCTTCCTTGCACCGTCAGGAAGGGTTATGTTGTTCTTTTCCAAAAGGAGGGCCATTTGATCTATAGTCTTCTTCATACATGAACTTTCGGGATGAAAGCCATGGTTACAATAAGTACATTTAGATTTTTGGTTACCTTCTTTGCCCTTTTGCTTGGATTTCGAACTGGATGGTGCATCCGTTTGCTTGCCTTTGTCTTTTTGCTTGTGAGGCTCGAATTTGGGCTTCTCCTTCTTTAGCTTTCCTTTACCATTCGAGATCTTGGGTCCTTGAACAAATAGGGCTGAGTCTTTGGAGCTTATGGACCCCATTTGAATCAACTTGTCATGCTATTTCGTAACGGACTCAATGAAGGCATTCAAGGTAGGCATCTTCCAATTCGGGGTAGTTAGCCAACCGGAATTGAAAGTAGAGACAAATACCGAATAATCTTTCCCAAGCTTGCTTAGAATGGAGAGGATCAACTGTTTATCCTCTTTGATAACACCACTGTTCTTCAATTGCAAGTTCAAGTTCTTGAATTTTGTGAAGAATTCATTGATGGTCTCGAAATTCTCAGGATTAAGGCCAATGATTCATTCTCTAATTGAAAAGCCCTAAGCTCATCCTGCTTGCCGAATAGTGTTTCAAGTTGCTCCCATATGGCTTTTGGAGTCTTCAATCCGCTGAGATGGAAGTGAAGATCCTTGGAGATGGAGAGACAAAGAAGACCGTAAGCTTCATCAAGCTTGTTGTAGTGTTTGGTTCTTTCTGCTACATTGTTTGGCTCCAATTCAAGACCAAGAGTGACTCGGTAGTAACCTTTTGAACGTAATATGATCTCCATATCATCTTTCCAATCAAAATAATTGAATGGGGTGAGGATAGGCTTTGAAGAAGAGTATTCCATTTCAAGGATTGAGTCAACTATTGAAGAGGAAGCTTGCATGCAGACTAGAGCGAATGGAATTGCTGTAGAAAGGCTTGCATGCAGAAGGTAGCGAATGCAATTGGAGGAGACAATAAACCTGCAAATCACATCAAAACAACCACAATAAGGTCGAACAATCCACCCTTTGAGAGTTGCATCACACATGGGATTGGATTTCAAGCAATGTTGAATAGGTCCAATGTATCAGATCCAGGAATTATGTGGTAACTCAAGCTTCTGGAGTGGTATTGGAGTATTTTTCAAGCTTTGCATGCACAGGAGCGAATGCCCTTGAGATATCTCATGCCAAACTTTTTGCAATTTTTAGCAATTCAGTCAAATCTTCTTGTATAAACACCTGTAGAAAAGAGATCTTGTCCCTGCAATGGCTCTGATACCATGTAAAATTAGTCACAGCAGATCTAATGAACAAGTAAATCAATCACAACAGATGAACATAGAAAATATGGTGCAAAACTGTGCAAAACATGCAGCAGTGCTCTCTATCCCAGAAAGGGGTGAATGAATTACAATACAAACTGTCACAATGAACAGAGCAATTCGAATTGCCTAAGGAGGTCATTCGAATCACAGAATGGAGTAGCTTGACTCTATCTAGGAGTCCTCATCAATCATCGGTGTTGCTCATCAATCACAACAACCAGTCATCCAGGTGTCAATCTGAGTCTAACTGAGTGTAATAAGTGTAACTGAAGTGTGTAGCACTGATATAGGATCTGGAGGCTCAGTGGGGGCGCATGGGAGGCTAACTGGAGTCAGAGCAAGTCACCTAATCGAACTGGAGGTCAATCGGAGGTGAAACAGTCAGTGAGGAGTGAAACTAGCCTCAAATCAGGGAGAATCGGAGCTAACTGAATGTAACTGGAGTGAATCTGCAGTGGTAGGTGAACAAGTGCGCCCTTCTCTGTCAGTAGGTGAGAAGAGGGCGCCTTTCAGCTTAGGAGGGCTAAAACTCTGTGGTAAGTGGCTCCCGGGTGCTAGAAGAAGGTGGATAAGGTGCTGGAGGCATCAAACTGGTGACTGGGCTGCATATCCTGAAATAGATCATGCAAGATCCTGAAGTAGATATGTATCCTGAAATAGATGATCCTGAAATAGATATGTATCCTGAAATAGATGATGTGGATATCCGAACAAATACTACGGGACGACTTACAAAGCATATGCGTCCAACAACAACATACTAACAAAGTAAAGATATGGGTTCCTAACATCCCCTCCCCCTTAAAAAAAGCTTTGTCCTCAAAGCTTCAGATGTGGAAATTGTTGTTGAATCTGAAGGAGTGGTTCCCATGTAGCATCCTCTGGTTGCATGCCATGCCACTGAATTAAGACCTCTGTGATAGAGCGAGAGCGAAGCTGACGTGTGCGCCGATTGAGGATGGTCTTTGGCTCCAAAAGGATGGATCGTTCATTATCCAGTTCGGGTAAAATCGTTTGGCCGCTGATGTTGGTGCCAAGAACTTTCTTCAAACAAGAGACATGAAAGACTGGATGAATGCGGGAAGAAGGAGGAAGTTCCAATTTATAAGCAACGGACCCAATCTTCTGAAGAATCCGATATGGCCCATAGAACTTTGGAGCAAGCTTATGACGCCCTTTGAGTTTCAAGGAGGATTGTTTGTACGGCTGGAGACGAAGAAAAACGATATCGCCGACTTGAAAAGTGCGCTCTGAACGGTGCTGATCCGCTTGTTGCTTCATGCGATTTCTTTCCATGTGAAGATTGTCCCATAAAATGCAAAGAATCTGATCGCGGTTGTGAAGGACTGTGTCAACTTCCTGCACTGGTGAACTGGTGGGGGTGTATGGAAGAAGAGCTGGAGGTGCTTGACCGTAGACTGCTTCATATGGGGTCATTTTAGAGGCAGTGTGGTAAGAGGTATTGTACCACCATTCAGCAAGAGGGAGCCACTCTTCCCACTGATGTTGTTGTTCTGAGGTGAAGCAAAGAAGATAAGTTTCCAAGCATTTATTGACAATTTCAGTCTGACCATCTATTTGTGGGTGATACCCTGAACTCATCTTCAGTTTGGTGCCAGTGTGGCGAAATAGTTCTGTCCAAAAATGACTAGTGAAAGTCGCATCACGATCCGAGACAATGGAAGAATGGATGCCATGAAGACGAAAGATCTGGTCCATAAAAATTTGAGCAACTGAGGAGGCTGTATAGGGATGACTGAGAGCACAAAAATGACTATATTTGGAGAGGCGATCAACCACAACGAGAATCATTGTCTTCCCACCAGATTTACGGAGCCCTTCAATGAAATTCATAGAAATATCTGTCCAAATCCGTGTAGGTATGGGTAAGGGTTCAAGCAATCCTGGAACGAGTGTTGTTTCCCCCTTATTGCGCTGGCAGGTATCACATTCGGCCACCATCTGTTGAATTGTCCTTTTCATGCCTTGCCAAAAGAAGTTACGCCGTGCTCGTTCATATGTTTTGAGGAACCCAGAGTGCTCGGCCGATGGAGAAGCATGGAGTTCATAGAAGACAGCCTGTTGAAGATCTGTGCTCTGGGGAAGCACCAGATGACCCTTGTATCGCAGAGAAGCACCATCCCAAGAGTAATGTGGTACAGCAGAAGGGTTGTTGGTCAAGCGTTGGATGATCTGAGATAAGGAAGAGTCATTGACATAACCCTGTTGAACAAATTGCAACCAATTTGGAACAGGCATAGAAATAGCGGAAAGAGAACCTTGGGCACCAAATGTGCGAGAAAGAGCATCTGCCACAATATTGTCTTTACCCTTCTTGTAAGTGATCTCATAGTCATAACCCATGAGTTTGCTAACCCATTTCTGTTGTGCCGGGGAGGAGACACGCTGGTCCAAGAAATATTTCAGACTCTGGTGATCAGTCTTGATGCAGAAATGATTCCCTAATAGGTATGGACACCACTTCTGTACTGCATGCAAAATAGCCATCATTTCCTTCTCATAGGTAGAGGCAGCCAAATTCTTACCTGAAAGGGCTTTGCTGGTGAACGCAATGGGGTGTTCATCTTGAAGGAGAACAGCACCAAGTCCATTGCCGCAAGCATCACTCTCAATAGTGAAGGGCTTGGAAAAATCGGGCATAGCTAGCACAGGTGTAGTACACATAGCTTGTTTTAGTTTTTCAAATGCACACTGAGCAGCAGGTGTCCATGTAAAAGCATCCTTTTTCAATAGAGCAGTTAATGGAGCTGCAATCTTCCCATAATCCTTGACAAACTTGCGGTAGTAGCCAGTCAACCCCAAAAAACCACGAAGGCTCTTGAGTGTCTGAGGACGTGGCCAATTGTTCATGGCGTCGATTTTGGCAGGATCCACGCGAACCCCTTGTGCTGAGATAATGTGCCCGAGATACTCAACTTCCTTTTGTCCAAAAACACATTTAGACTGCTTGGCATGGAGATGATGGTCAGAGAAAAGTTGCATGACAAGATCCAGATGCTGGAGATGTTCATCCCATGTTTGACTATAGATGAGGATATCATCAAAGAATACCAGAATGAATTTCCGCAAGTAGGGTCGAAATATTTTATTCATTAAGGCCTGGAATGTGGAAGGAGCATTAGTGAGGCCAAAGGGCATGACCAAAAACTCATAATGGCCATCATGTGTGCAGAAAGCTGTTTTAGGAATATCATCCTCATGAACCCGAATTTGATGATACCCAGAACGAAGATCCAACTTGGAGAAAAAGTGAGCCCCATGAAGCTCGTCAAGAAGTTCATCAACCACAGGAATTGGAAACTTATCCTTGATGGTGAGGTGATTAAGTGCTCGGAAGTCAATGCAGAGGCGCCATGACCCATCTTTTTTGCGGACGAGAATAACTGGAGAAGAAAAGGAACTAGTGCTTGGGCGAATAATACCTTGCTTCAATAAGTCCCGAACGAGCATTTCAATCTCCGTTTTTTGGTGAAATGGGTAGCGATAGGGCCTGATGTTGGGAGGAGCGCTGCCAGGAAGGAGCTGAATACGATGGTCTTCTGGCCTGGAAGGCGGTAATCCCACTGGTTCAGCAAAGACACCTGTATATCGATCCAGAATTTGTTGTAGATCCAAAGGAGTAGTGGAGACCGCTGATGGTTGCATCTGGATGGAATGGATCTGAGCGATGACACCATGTGAATTCTTCTTGAGGATTTTTTCCATGCGATGTGAACTAATGATGCTGAGAGAACCTGGTTGTAATCCTGTCAATGTGTGTTTGTGTCCATTGAGGGAAAACTGCATCCAAAGTTCGGCAAAATCCCATAAGATAGGGCTGAGTGTGCGTAGCCATTGAACGCCCAAAACCACATCACATCCGCCTAAGGGCAAGGCAAACATGTCAGAGCGCAAGGTATAATCTCCCATAGAGATACGCACATTTCGACACTTTCCTTTGCAAGGTAAGGTACCCCCATTGGCAATCATGACTTCAAAGTTGGAGCAAGGATGGATAAAACAATCAGCTTGTTTGGCAATCCGAGGGTCAATGAAATTATGAGTGCTACCAGAATCAATGAGGATTGTAAGAGGAAGCTTCTTGAAGTAACCCCTGACCCGCATTGTTTGGGGGGTGGTGATTCCAGCTAAAGCATGGAGAGATATCTCTGGCTGGTCATCCTGAGACGGAGGGTCAATAGGCGGTTCCTGAATGTCGACCGGAGCATCCAGTGTTTCTGGATCTTCGTCACCCATTTCAGAGGCAGGCGGAGACTCCACATCCAGGAGATAGAGCTTTTGCTGAACACATCTATGTCCCCGAGTGAATTTCTCATCACAATTATAGCAAAGACCCTTTTCTCTGCGTGCTTGCATCTCTGTTTCTGACAAACGCTTGATAGGAGTCGGTCGAGGAGCCTGCGGTATAGGAGGTCGCTGAGACCCCATATTTCGGAAGGGAACAAAAGTGGGCTTGGAGCGTTGTTGGGCTGCAATCTTGTCTTCTGCCAATTTAGCCAACCCGAGTGCTTCCATCATTGTGTTGGGACAGAACATTTTGACCTCAGAGCGGATGGCATCCTTTAGACCATTGATAAAACAACTCCGGTAAAATTCATCAGACAATCCTTCGGTGTGGTTGGCTAGATTCTCAAATTCGGTTTGATACTCTCTCACAGTGCCAGTTTGGCGAAGTTTAGTGAGGGCTCCTGTGAAGTCATCAAAAGCACTAGGACCAAATCGTTGCAAAAGGAGCTGGCAAAAGTCTGGCCAGTTGGGCTCTGGATGAGCCTTGATGTACAAATGGTACCATTGAAGAGCTTCCTGTTCCAAATGAAAGGATGCCAACGGAACTTTGTTGCCATCAAAAGTATTATGCAGACTAAAATACTGTTCTGCACGATAGATCCATCCAGTTGGATCGGTACCATTGAAGCGAGGAAAATCAAGCTTCGGACCACGGAAATTGCTGGAAGAAGAGAACCCATTGTCTACTGAAGACTCGGACTGCCGTTTGTTGTTCATAGCTGAATGTTCAAGATGGAGACCAAGAAATTTTTCATCCAGATCCTGGAGTTTGGCTTGGATGGCTGCAAGGGATTCCTCCATGGTTTTTGCTCCTGCACGGGTGACAACCATAACCAGGGATTTTTATTTTTATTTTTTTTTTTGACTGGGTAGCAAAACAAAAACAGGAACTACTTCAGTAAAGGAAAATTTGGATTTGAGAAAAAATCAGAAGGGTAATTGGGGTTTGACTCGTTTTTTGGACACTGTTGGATAGACAGGGAAGCAAAAATGAGGATTTTAGTAGCGGGGTGAAAGGATGGGAAAATTTGGCAGAGGGGAACAAAGAAGCAGAATTCAGAAAGGAACTATGTGGTAAAAATTGAAGGTGATTGGGTGAAATCTGAAGAAGTTATGGCAAACCCTAAAAATAGACAAATGTGGGATTTCGGGCTGTAGGAAAGGGAACTGAGGATAGGGTCCTCAGGGATGAAATATGCAGAATGGAATGACAGGGGTTCCCTGAAATTTTCAAGGAAAACAGAGGTAAAACAAGGGAGATATGGAGAAAAAACAGAATTTTATACTTTTTTTTTTCCAGACTGGAGCGGCTACGGCTCAGAAGGGATCTGAAACGACGCCGAATGGATTGAAAATGGCTGGATCTAGAATGGCTTGCAAAATGGATCTAAACGACTGGATCTAAAATGGTGCAGCAACAATTGACAACAGTTCAGCTGAAAATAGATATGGACCCCAGGTATGTGCGGCTTCCTAATAGTTCAAGGGTTTCACTCGGCCACCAATGCTGTCTGACGGCTTGTGTATTGGGGAAGTACCCCTCACTCCATGGCTCAGGTAAAACTGATAATCGCTTTGCCACAAATGACAGCTCTTGGTTTACCTCACGGGTGGGAACTAGTTAATCAGGTAGGGGTCGTTGCCCTTTTCGCTGGCAGGTCCTCTCAATGGGCCAGCTACTTCGGGGTTCCTGTGGTACTCCTCACAATGAGTTTTAGGGCTTATGCCCAAGTACTTCCCACAGTTAAGCGGATAGGGATTATTCCTAAATCCGAACCTGCAACAGATGTGAAAAAAAAAATTTGGCAGAAATTTCACCCAGCGAGCCCAAGAAAGTGCTCTGATACCAGATGTGAGGCACCTGCAACAATTAATTAACAAGAATACGCGAAATAGCAGAAATGACAGAACTCAGAATCACTTTTGTATTGATCACAGGCCACTTCGAGGGGGCAACCTCCTTTGAGCAAGCTCAATACAAATAACTTCACCGTGCCTTCATAGGTCTCAACACACGCTTATATACTAATTCTAGGCGCCAATACTATGGGTCGAAACCATGGGCCGTTACAAACTATGGATCAACAATACTACGGGCGACTTACAAAGCATATGCGCCAACAACAATAACACAAACTATTGATCAACAAATACTACGGGACGACTTACAAAGCATATGCGTCCAACAACAACATACTAACAAAGTAAAGATATGGGTTCCTAACAAGCAATGGGCTCACTGAAATACTAAGATACATGTGATGGGGCAGGATCAAAAGGATTGAGCATGCCCATCATCCCTGGGTCGAGGTAATCAATTATGCCCCCTACCCTAGAGGTTTCAATGTGGTGGGGATACTCTCTGAGAGAGGGATCAATAAGGCATCGAATAATTGTTGGCAGGGGGGTGTCCCATGAGGATATTGGCCATGGTGGCACACTGAATTGATGAGATGATGATGGGGGATTCCCCTTGCAAGGTGGATGCCCCATTATCTCTGACGAGAATGACAACGATGATGAGTAGGCAAGTTTCGGGGCCTTCTCCCTTGCTATGGACATGGGATTTACTCATTGGTTCGAAAGGATCGAATAGAAAGGTCTAAGGGACCCGTGTTTATAGACGTAATCATATTGGCATGGGTTAATGATGAAGGTTCATCATAGGATGAGATGAAACAAATGGTGTTTGTCTCGCTTGAAGAAGATGCCGGCGGGTGGATTTCATCAGCAACGGTGACTGAGGACTCCAAGGACAGTCGATGCAACTTATCCCTTACCAATCGATACTTCGATAGATCAGGGAAATGGTGGGAGTAATGGCCATAGAGGCCAAAAACCACACACAAATGATTGGTCTGCAGTGATTTAACGTGACTATGGAGGGGCTGCCACTTGAATGACCGGGATGTTCTTTTCATCATCCAATGTTTTGATGTGAGTGTGGAGGATGGGTAGTTGCAGACAATTTTGGGTAGCTTGACCCAGGACATCGCACAAAGCACAAGGTGTACGAGCTTGAGCTGAGGTAGGGAAAGGGGGGGTTCATGGCTTTGTTCGCAGTTGCCGAGGTGTTGGTTTTTGTGGATCTACCCCCAGCCTTCTTGGGAGCAGAGTTGGAGGATGTTGGGGATGACACACCAGGAGGTGGATGATTGGCGATGTTGATGGGTTGGACGGTTCAAGCATGACCTATGGGGTCGGAATGAGATTTGGTGTGGGAAAGTACCAGATCAGAATCCCTAATGTAAGTCTGAGGAGGTTCAACATTTCCATTACGGGCATGCTTGCAAATCTTGATGGTGGGAACAAGAAGGGGATCATGTGTATCAAGGTGGATCCCACATGGTTGGGTAACGATGGAGGTTGGGGTTGGGGTATCCACTGGGGTTGTGGTTGGGATGTAAGTTGATCAAAGGGCTATGATTCAAGGATCATTTTTTTGGATTAAATGGTGTAAAGGTTCGATATTTTGACCGCCAAAGGAGGCGGGGTTAAGGCTATAAATTTGGATTTTATTAGTGCCTCATCATAAAGACCTGACCCCACTATGGAAATCAAAGGGGAAGATGCACCCAATGCAGGTTTTTCGACCATGGGGAGGACATTCTCTGGAGTAGTGAGTGTGTTGGGGTCGTAGTAGGTGAGTTGGTCAATTTTGATGAGCCATCCCTCGTGGGGAAACATCATAAGTCAGAACAAGGATGAGTCGATGACTTTAATCACATACATGTAGCTACATTTTAAAAGGAGGTTGTAGTCAAGTTCTTTATTCACAAATTCAATGTCGATCAAGACAGTTTTACCGGCTAACTGGATAGGGACGTTTGCGAGAAAACCCTGTGGTTGAGCTACACAACCATCATGAGCCCATAGGGCCGTTGTGGATGGTTGCAATGGATGGGACCCAATGTTTTGCCACACGAATGTAGACATGACCCATGTAGAGGTTCCCTCATCAACTATGCATCGATGTATGAGCAGTTTTCAGATTGAAACTGAGATGTAAAACACGATGGATGAAGGCATGTGGGGTTCAGATTGATTCAAGTCGAATTCCATCAATCATGAGTCAGAAGGGTCGATCGTACCTAAAGGAGAAAATAATGATTTTTGTTGCCTTGAGAAGTTGTTTAGAAATTCCAAGGGTAACATGGTAGTGGGGGATTGGGCCAAGTCATCCACGATATTATAATTGGGGGAGGCACGAGCATTAGGATTATTAGTGATGCGACGCAAAGGAAATTTGGGTACTTTAGGGGCTCCTTCGTTCGGTAGTGGTGGTAGGCGTAACGATTGGTCAACAGGGGTTGACGTGGTGGCCTTATCTAATGGTATGGTTTTGGTAGCTGATCCATATTGATTATGGCGAGTCTAGAGGTTGACGTTGGAAGAAGACATTGTTAGGAGGTGGTGAACTCTTGACTCAGAGACCTGACTTGAGGATGCAACATAGGTGGC
This sequence comes from Larix kaempferi, assembly GCA_027924585.1. Lineage (NCBI taxonomy): Eukaryota > Viridiplantae > Streptophyta > Pinopsida > Pinales > Pinaceae > Larix > Larix kaempferi. The sequence goes on from BSBM01000924.1 coordinate 9,150,849, forward strand.
AGTTGGTTGTGTGGTGATGACCCCTTCCATGGGTAAGGAATTTTTTAAAACCATGGGTTGTGTTGTTGGTTGTGGTGGGTTAGGTTGGGCTTGTGGTGCAACAGTTGCTTGGTGTTGGTTATCCTCATTCCAAAGTTTTTTGGCTCTAACCAAGTGGGGGCAATGGTGTGTGTAATGGCCATAAATGACACAGAAAGAACATGTGGTTTGTTCGTAACTGAGGTTTCTGATTGGCAAGAGCAATGCCATTATTATCTAGAGGATTAGGAGGTTTTCCACCTCCTCCTTTTTGTTGGTTGTTACCACGGTTCTTGGCTTGTCTCTTGTTAGGTTGTCCTTGTTGGTTCTGCAGGGTGGTTTGGTTTTAAGCTCGGCTTTTCTAGTCATAAACTTGCCCTTGTGGAACAGAAGGAGCTTGAGATTGGGAAGGTGTGGGTGTGGCAAGTAGTGCGGTGTGGCAAGGGTAGTAAGCGAGAGGCATTGTATGGGGGGAATACCCTTTTGGATTGTTACCGTAACTAGGTGTTGCATAGGTGGGTCCATGGGCATGGGGAGTTTGGGTTGGTGAAATGTATCAAGGTCTCGCTCCGGAGTGAGCCATTGCACGCAAAATATTGGGGCTATAACTCATGGTATACTATGCAGGGACAGGTGTGGGGTTATAGACTGGATTTGATGCAGGGGGAATAGGCAGTTAGGGCCTACTAGTGGACACAATGTGACCAATGATGTCATCGAAAGCATGAGATTCCCCTAGCGCATCCTACCATTAAGAGTCACCATGAGGGGCATTAGTTAGGATAGTGTAGAGGTAGCTCGACTGGGCGTAAATAAGGTCAAACTATTGGGCTTTTAATATGGCCTCTTATTTTGTCTAGAGATGTTCAAATGCCACATCCTTAGCAATCACTGGTATAAGAGATTTCAGGAACCAATCTAAAAAGATGTGGTCATCGAGTTTTATTTTCCATAAAATTCGGTGTCTATGCCACTCATGGATATAGTCCGTAATATGAGTGGTTGCAGTCTATCTGCAAGAAAGGAGAATCTCCACCCCAACATCGTAACGAACTGGTAGTTGAAAGAACTACATAAAAGTGGAGGTGAGGGATACAAAGGTAGAATGTGTTCCATGGGGATGATCAATATACCACTTGGCTTCAGTGCCAGTGAATGTTCGTTGCAATAAGCGTAGTCGAATAGAGTCATCCATTATGGAGTTAGATGAACACCAGAGGTGGAAGGTGTTAGGATATTCCTATACTCCATCCTAGTCCCACCAGTATTTTGATCATTTACATTTTCAGTCATGCATGCACTTTTAGGGTTTGCATGCATCATTTAGGGTTTGCATGCATTCCAGTCATCAGTCCCAGCACCTAGCCCTCTATTAGATAGCCCCTGGAGCTTCCTTCCACTGAGTTTCAGCCCTCCTAGAGCTTAGTGCACCCTCCTTTCACCTACTACATGAGAAAGGCGCCCTTCCTTACCTACCATTCAATTATATTCAGTTGTCTTTAGTTCTCTGCTTGATTTAAGGCTAGAATGACTCTCAACTGACTGTATCACTCTGATGGGCCTCCAGTGAGACTTAACTACCCATTCTGACTTCAATTAGCTCCTCATGCGCCCTCCACTGAGCCTCCTTCATTCATTTAGTGTCTCCATGTGCCAATCACACTCAGTTACACCTACCACACTCAGTTTGACTTAGTTTGACTGACGGTTGATAGTTACTTGTGCATTGATGACTCCATCGATGATGAGATAGACTAGTAGTTGTGCTCCGATGACACTCCAATGATCTTTTGATCACTCCATGAAGGCTAATTCGAATTGCCACCTTAGGCATTCGAATCCTCATGCATTGTACTACTTATTGTCCATATTGTGATTAATTAATTAGAGTGTGTGAAGTATTTTTGCTTCTATTTGAGTTCTACTATATTATTATTCTGTTGCTCATTACACTGCATTGACCACTCTTCTTCTATATTCCTGCTTAATCATAATTACTCTTGTGAGTTATACATCATATCTTAGATCTGCTGCGAGGATTTTCACATGGTATCAAAGCATGTTGAGAGTATTGTTTGTCTCCATTCCTGAGAGTTTTTTGCAGGTTATTATCAAGATTTCGAGTGCAGTAGTTGCAGCAGTTTCTGCATTTTTGCATTAGTAGCAATTGTAGATATTCTCTATTGTTTTTGCAGGTCTTCTGCAACTTCTATGTATCCATCAGGAATTACTCCTCCTTCTCCATTCAACTATGATGAATGGAAACCAAAAATGATAGCATATTTGAAGAACCATGATCTCTTTGATTGTGATTTTGAAAGAGAGTTTGAATCCTCTGAAGATGAGATTGATTGGTTAAATAAAGGTGATGGATCCTTTGGAGCAATGATGCTTTCTTTGCCTAAATACATGCAATACCAATATGTTGATGTTGTTGAAACTCCAAAAGAGCTATGGGACCATTTGGATGAAAGATTCGGCAGACAGAATGAAGGAATTGGTCCAAACCCTTTCGAGAGAAAGCAAAGTGATGCATTCGCCCTCCTTGATGATCTCATTGATCATGAACCAGTATCAAACACATCTCATATTGAAGTTGTCCACAAAGAACTTGCAGATTCTACACTCATGCTCCAAAATTCTTCTCTTTCTGTGCCAGCTCACACTCTAGATATTGTAGAAGGTCCTAAATTCTCTCTTGCACCAGAGTCTGTTGGTTTGCATCATGATAACATGATTATTTCAGAGGTAAAATCAGCTATTGGAGGTAATGCATTCGCCCTCCTCAAGCAATCACCTCTTATTTACTACTATATGATCATTATTCCATGCTTTCAGAAGGTTATTGAAGAATATGGCCATTGCCACCCGCTTGGGATAATTTCTCATGCATCTACTAGTTTTGATCTCACCTCTTATGGTTCAAAGGAGATATCAAGAAACCATTGCCATTTGCTTGGGATAATTTCTCATGCACATCATGGTTTTAATATCACCCCTGCTGGTTCAAAGGAGATCGCAAGAAACCATTGCCATTCGCTTGGGATAATTTCTCATGCATTTACTGGTTTTGATCTCACCTCTTATGGTTCAAAGGAGATCTCAAGAAACCATGATTCAAGTCTTGGATCTAATTTGGATTCTAAGCAATTACTACTTGGGATAATTTCTCATGCATATGATAGTTTTGATCTCACCCTAGCTAGTTCAAAGGAGATCTCAATAAACTATTCATCAAGTCTTAAATCTAATTTGGATTTCAAGCAATCATTATTATTTGATGGTTCTTTTTGGCATAATCTCACCCATGATGGTTCGAAAGAGAAGACAAAAGACTATCTGCATATTCATGTTTTTTATCCTACCTCAGCTGATTCGAATCACAAGTTCAAGGATCATCCTCATACTTTTGGATTTGTTCTCGTCACATTCGATCTGAAGAGCAAGTACAAGCACATGCTTTTTGAGCACGATCCACTTCTTCCCAAGAAGAAGATACCTCCAGACATATGACCAAGCATCACACCCACTTGAGTTTGGAGCATTTTTTTTTGTGGGTGCCTTACAGTCTGTTTTGAGGGGGGGGGTATTTTTCCCATGAAATTTTTCCCACTTCCTTGGGTTATTGACTGCTATTATTCATTGTATTGGGTGACCTTTGGTCTTAGTTACCAGGGCCCACGATGGATTAAGAGGGTGTGTTAAGATATTCCCATACTCCATCCTAGTCCCACCAGTATTTTGATCATTTACATTTTCAGTCATGCATGCACTTTTAGAGTTTGCATGCATCATTTAGGGTTTGCATGCATTCCAGTCATCAGTCCCAACACCTAGCCCTCAGTTAGCTAGCCGCTGGAGCTTCCTTCCACTCAGTTTCATCCCTCCTAGAGCTTATTGCGCCCTCCTTTCACCTATTGCATGAGAAAGGCGCCCTTCCTTACCTACCATTCAGTTATCTTCAATTGTCTTCAGTTCTCTCCTTGATTTAAGGCTAGACTGACTCTCAACTAACTGTGTCACTCCAATGGACCTCCAGTGAGACTTAACTACCCATTCTGACTTCAATTAGCTCCTCATGCACCCTCCACTGAGCCTCCTTCATTCAGTAAGTGTCTCCATGTGCCAGTTACA